>CM066237.1:6820132-8093044 GCA_033675125.1 Athetis lepigone
AACAATCGTGTTAATCACATAAAGATCTGCCCCCCTAGACAAGTGGCATTGTAGAATAGATAGCTAAATTTATTAGATTGTCAAATGTATGGAGATGTCAAATTATTTAGCGAAAGCTTATGCCAACCCCATACATTTGACAATCTATTCTAATCTACAAACTATTTTACAATGCCACTTGTCTAGGGGGGCTGATCACTGGCTTAGTTGTAGAGGGTCACTAACCACTGGACTAACAAGCCCGACCGTCATCTTGCGACGACAAAACCAACCGACAGCCGGCTGTCGGGCTGCTATTGTCTTTTAATTGTGTCTCGAATCACGAGTGTTCGAAGGTTTAAATACTGTTCTCAAAATCATACTTACGTTACTTATATGTAACTAGCTTTTGCCCGCGGCTTCGCTCGCGTTAAAAAGAGACAAAAAGTAGCCTATGTTACTTTCCATCCCTTCAACTATCTCCAATTAAAAAATCACGTCAATTCGTCGCTCCGTTTTGCCGTGAAAGAAAGACAAACACAGACAGACAGACAGACAGACACACTTTCCCATTTATAATATTAGTATGGATTATTACTATTCAAAATATCAAAATAATATTAATAAAGTTATTTTGTCTGACTGTCTGAAACTTTTAAATCACGTCCACGGTTAAATCAGTCAACCGATTTTAATAAAACGGATGTCACTAGAGGAATTAGATTAATTGAGAATGAATTATATAGTCTACTTTATAATCTGCGACTTTATCTGCATCCGCAATAACTGACGCAGCCAAACAATCATTATTATTTATTTTATTTATTTTTTTTGTTTATTTAAAAAAAAAATATTAGTAGCTAGCTTTCCCCGTTTGGTTTCACCTGCATATTTGATAACTACACTGCTGCCATCATGCTAAAACCTTCATGGTAAATTGGTAATATAACATCATGCCGAAACCAACGGCCGCATAGAAACTCCTATTTAATAAGAGCATGCCGCTCTTACAATGAGACCTGCCAGGATGTTGACATCGATTTATTTAACACGGGGGTCTGTAATTTGAAAAAGACTCTCTGTTGTAATTATTTTGATACGGTCTAACTAATCTGTCTATCTTGTAATCTTTGTTTGTTAATTTTTGTAATCTGTGTTCGTCTTTACCTATCTACTGTAGTCTCTTCTTTTATTTTTACTCACTCAACTATCTGTGAAAGCTTTTAACTAGCCTTAGTTTTAGTAATCTGTTTTTTTTTTTATTTTCTGTTATTAGCTGTAAGTTTTCCTAATAAAATAAAATAAAAATAAAATAGAAATAATCTAGCCTTCCTTGTTAAATGGGTTTTCCAACACCAAAAGATTGTTCAAATCGGAACGGTAGTTTCCGAAATTCAACAAACTACTCTTCTTAAAAAATATTGTATAAATTTATAACTAGCTAACATCAGCATCTGTTCAGTGGTTTATCTGAAAAACCGAGGCCTAGGGGTAAATATCAGTGAAAGCCCAAACAATTAAAAGATAACTCCAAATTAGAAAAAAGTCGTTCAAACACTTCTTCAAATAACTTTTTACTGTCAAGTTAATTATAATAAGTAATCTTATTATTGCAAACTTGACTTTAAGACTTGCACCAAAGCCACGCTAATGAAATCAAAGTTTTTGCTTCATTATATATTTACATCATAATTATTAGCATGGATTGCCCCAGTCACCGATTTCCTATTGACCTTATTTTGCCACACTTTTTTCACTTTTTATACACAAAAACCCAACAAACTTACCAAACCGCCACCAATAACACACAAAACAACGATAAAATCATGTCATTTCCACAAAACGATTCAAAAATCGAACGTTCACTATCAAAACATAATTAAAATTTGAATTAATCGATTGATTTGGCAGTTAATAGGCTCTTTAGCGGGCGGAAGTGAGACAATAGGGCCGGCCATAGTGTGATTATACAGTCCAATGAATCGATGTTTTAATATTCAAATCGATTGAACCGATTCAGCATTCGATGTTATCCGGCTAATGACACCGCAGGCCGTTTTAATGAATGGTGATAACCGGATGATAATGCATGCAAATACGCTAATGTTTGTTGTTTGTTTATCAGTGTTTCTATAGAGCTTGTTTTGATATTTTGTTGATTGGATTAGGTATATGGTGTTGATTAAAGTTGTGTCTTAAATAAGCTGACCCTGACTGGCCTCGTTCTATCTAATTATTGATTTTTCACAAAAAAGGCAGAAAAAGAGAATATGTTTCATTTTTCCTGAATTTTAAATTATCTGGTCAATTTTCCGATTTTTCTCTTTATAAGAAATGAAGAACCTTCCTCAGAGAACAGTACAATATTTGAAATAGTAATTATACTCAATGAGGAACTAAAAATCTTCCTCAGACAATAGTCTGAGTACAGTATTTCTTTGCAAGGAATATTTGATAAAATTATATACTTACTTGAGTGTTTCAACTTAAATTCCTGAGTTTTGGGCTTAAACCTTCGAACACACGTGATTCCAGATACAATAGGAAGACAATAGCAGCCCGACAGCCGGCCGTCGGTTTAACATCAGTAGCGATTAGTTTATATTAATACTAACTCTTGCCCGCGACTTCATCCGGGTGGTTTAACAGCTCCCGTTCCTAGGGGATTTTCGGGATGAAAACTATCCTATGTCTTTTCTCGGGGCCCAGACATTTTCATTCAAATCGGTTCAGTTGTTTAGGCTAGAAGAAGAGACAGACAGAGTTACTTTCGCATTTATAATATTAAGTACGGATTGATAGATTGTGTCAAAAACCTATAAAAAAAAACTGTTCATCATAAACGCTACATCGCGCCTTCTAACCCAAAAAGCCTACTATTTCAACACATATAAAACTAGCAACCAAGGTGGTCTACTAAGATATCCGTACAACAGTACTTTATCACCGAAACGAAGTCGCTGAATAACGAGCATTTTCGCTAATAACCGACACAATACACTTAAACTTTCAAAAGCTCTTCCTGTGCGTATATAGCCGTAGTAATTTCGAGCGTCACAATAACTGTGTCAGCCATTACTGACGTTTTCCACGGTCGATGTGTAGTTTAACTATAGCTAAATTATAGTTTAACTATGGTTAAACTAACGGACGAATTTCACACCGAATGATGACCAGGAAACGGATGCTGACGCGGAGGTTATGTAATTTTGTGCCACGAATACTGGAGGATTGCAATTTATTGCAGTTTTAGGAAAAGGGCATTGCAGAAATCTGTGGCAATTAATAATTGTTATGCAAATTTAATATACCTATAGAGATGTTGCCTCGTCTACTCATCAACATGGATATATTCCTGATGACAAAAGTCAGTAAGCGGTGGCTTTGCGAGATATTCGTATCTTTTACATTACAATAACACATATTATATTATCAATTATGCTACATAACATTGCGCTGTAAGCCACGAAAACGGATCACCAACCAAAAATATAACGTGGGTGAAACCTTGAGGCACAGCCAGTAGGCATATAAAATGGTTAACTAATTGTCTGACTGATGATTAGGGTGACATATCAATGCACAGCCCAAAACGCTTGTCCTAGAGGTGAGAAACTTAAACGATATGTTCTTTATGAAGAGTAAGGTTTCTTGGAAATTCAAAAGGATTTTTGGAAATTCCAACCCTAAGGAGATAAAACAGGGAATAGAAGTTTCGATATCCACGTGGACAAAGCGGCGGGTGAAAGCTAGTTGATGATTTAAATTTCTAAGTTTGTGAGGGTGGATGATGATGAGGAAAGTGAATGTTCGTTTATTGATTACTCTTTGAAGCAAAACCTTCAAAACGAATTTTTGATTGTTTTTATTATTTATTTATAAACACATAATCTGTATAATCAAGCTCCAGGAACCACCATCTAAGTCCGTATTGTCAAATCTGGTGCCTTCTCCATGAAAGTTGCGGTCTTTGCCCTGCAATGAGACAATAATGGGCTGGTATTAATTCTTTTTTTGCTACATGTTTAGTGCCTCTTGTTATATTTGTAATGAGTCAGATTTAAGAGAAGCAGTTCCTTGGCCTCTGGCTCTAACACATATATGGAGTTACTGCCTACTTTATATATCGTCATATCTCACCTGCCTGAAATGGGAGTGTTATTAACTTGTTAATAAGTAGGTACTGTTACCTTCATTAGCGTTAATTACTTGGGTTTTACACCGCTCTGTATGTACTTGTATTATCTGAACAGTTTGTGATTGTTGGTACTTCGTATTGATATTTAAGAGCGCCGTTAGCTTTGGGTATACTTATTAATTACATCAGAAGAAAAATTGCGAAAGAAAGGGGTTGTTGTTTATTTATTTATTTTAAGCCTTACAACCGCCTTAGCTTCTTTCTACCAAAGCGTATACGTGTGGAACACTTAACTCTAATCTCCTAAACTTTGAGCTTAATTGGTTGACTTTGACCAGTACCATACAAGCCAAAAATCAAAACCAAACCAAAATCACGTAGAAACTAAAAAATAAAAATAACTTTACTGATTAATGTTCTTACAACCACCATAGCGCGAATGAAGTCGTGAAAAAATAAAGTAATCATATTATCTGTTAATGCTACATACATCTTTTTTCAAAGGTCACCGCAAAACCACAACACGTGAAGAACTCACGATTGAAAAAAATATCTAATCTTCTTCTCTCCACTGCTGATAAATAAAACTTCTCTAACTCACTGCTGGTCTATCACAATCCCTAACTAGCATTACTAAGACCCCCTTTCTTTTTCTAGCAGGTGCTCCAAGCGGTCCCCCAGTGGTCCGCTGCCAACTCCGCAAGCACAAGCCCAACCGCAAGCCCCGGACGCCCTTCACCACGCAGCAACTCCTGGCTTTGGAGAAGAAGTTCAGAGACAAACAGTATCTGAGCATCGCGGAGAGAGCTGAGTTCTCTTCTTCGCTTAGACTTACTGAGACACAGGTGAGGTTTGAAAGCAACATTAATAAGCCTTTTGACCACTATAGTCATGTATAGATGACAAATAAAAAAAAGACCAGCACTCCTCAGTCATAATCCTGTGACAATTTTCTATTAGTATTTTAATAGCTTGGCACTGAGGACTCGATGTCACACGGATGTCGCAATACTTAATAAATAAATCATTAAAGTAAAGAAACTACACGGGCACTCATTTTAATTAAAATTTTATAAAGCTCTCAAGCTCTGGCTGGTTAGTAACCCGTGGCTCTGCATAGTTGCTAAAAGGTGGACAATTATGAACAATAAAATACCAATACCAATAATCTTTCAAATTTAGCAATCTTTCTATACTGTCTTAAATATCTGTCCCCAAGAGTTTCTAGTTTATGACAGAGATGCATTCATTTATATATAAATAATTGTTTATTTCTATATGCTTTAAGTGTATTATATCACCAGGAGTCACCACTTAATTTTATTTATAGTGATCTCAAACAGCGAAATTGTGTAAACTCTTGAAGAGAACATGTTTCTGTACCTAAACAAAACAAAAACAAGCCTCTAACCAAACCGTTTTATTCCAGGTAAAAATATGGTTCCAAAATCGTCGCGCGAAAGCGAAAAGATTACAAGAAGCTGAGATAGAAAAACTAAGGCTATCCGCAAGGCCCCTCCTGCCGCCTTCCTTCGCGCTATTCGGCGGGGGAGGGGCGCCTCCGTTGTTCGCAGCCATGGCAGCTGCCTCTAGACCTCAACTAAGCTTCCTTGGAGGTCCTCCCAGCCACCAACACGCGATAAACATGAATATACTAAATTCTCTACAGCCACATTGACGAATGGATTACGCGGCAACGCGTGAAGCGAACGATCAGCCGCCATCTTGAAACGGTGTTCGAAATTTAAATTGAAAGGGTCCCTATTCTCGTTATAAGTGCAGTGTTTTGTTTATTGTTGCGAATTTTGAATCGCCCATTGTAATGGAAACGCTTTCTTTTCGCTCGTGCTCGATATCTAAGTACATACAAATTGTATTGTTGCTTTTCATTCTTTTTATAATTTCCATGGCTGCAATTATCTAACAGATTTACATGAATGATAATCTAGCGATGGAAAACATGATGGTTTTTTCTACAATACTGAATATTTGCATGTTATTACCTTTGAAAGCTTTTCTGTAGAATGAGTATAAAAAAGATTCTAGTTTTTTTAATATGAGAATAGGAACCTACACTGTTCGAGAATTAAAAGTTTAAAAATGAATCAAGGACAAAATATGACATTACGTGTAAAACAAGTTAAAAGTGTTCCAATTTCAAAATAAAACTGTTCGTGGTACGTTCTGTGCGCTCCCAAAATATAGACACAATATTTCTGAAGTTTTAGATATTAAGCCACATTATTGTTACAAAGTTCTTATTAAAACTGATAAAATACCTTTGTGTGTAAAAACTCCTTGTAGTGAAAATTTGGGTTGCTCTTTTGTAATAGCTACACGAAAAGAAAAACTCTCTATAAGTGCAATTTCTCAATATATTGGTAAATTATAGTACTGGATAGAAAATTGTAAATAAGTTTACGTTAATAACTTTAGAAATAAGCAATGTTTACTAAGTAATTTACAAAGTGTTTTTACCTTTGTTTTAGAGTAATGACAGAATATTGAACTATTGTTTTTAAATATCTTACTAAGCCTACAGATTTTATCGAATTAACTTCGATCCACAGTCACTGTTCGCTCACTTTTTATGTTTCATAATTAGAAAACAACAATTTTGTACGAAAGAGTCTTACTCCATACAAAATCGTTATTTTCTATGGACATAAGCTAAATAGAGCTGAATAAGTGTGCGTAGTCCCTTACTTTAGTTTCCTCTCAGACAAAGCAGTCCTTAAACTAAAATTAAAATTAAAAAATTCTGCTACTATCAGTTCTTGTGCGCAAAGAATATTTTTTTACTAACTTGTTTAGTTGGGCACGGCAGTTAATCCAATCTTCTTTATTTCTTTAAAATTCTAAATAAAGGACATTTTCCGCATTTTTTCCTATCTTAGTCGCAAAACTTCAATTAAAAATTATCAAATCCTTTTCCTAAGTTATGTTAGCGTTAGCTACCTGCTTTAAACTGGTGAAGCGGTCAGGAAAATCAAATACCTCTGCAATAGTGCTAAGTAACAGTACGTATTTCTGCCTTAAGGTCATAGCTCATTACAGCCACCCGGCAGACACTCCGCACCGACTTGCCTCCTGCGGCTAGTATTCTTTATATATGGACTGGTATGGGCATGCGCTCACTAATTCAACTCCGTACCGTCACCGGATCGCCTCGGTTATAAGGAGAGTCGGTGCGGAGTGGCTGCCGGGTGGCTGTAATGAGCTATAACCTTTAGTCTTTCGCAATTCATTACTGCCCTCTTAAAATGTGCTCCAAGCTACAACCCTAGGTTCTACACCTTCCTCGTGCAATTTTAACACGGATGTACACTATAATATTTCTGTATTTATATATTTACTGATGTGCAAATAGTACTTAATGTAAATAATATTTAAATAAATTATTGTATACGTAAGATTGAGTACATAAAAACTACTTAATTAAGTGTATTTCTAAAACATTAGATTTTTTAAAACGAATCACTGATCATAGATTTTGTGGACATGACTTTTCAGGGCGTTTATATTGGAGACAAATATTATAGAGCAGGTTTTATTGATTTTGTTGTTAGTTCTTACCGCAAGTAATATAAAGCCTTATAAAAACAAATATTAACCTCTTAAAAATGCGAACACAAGTCATAACATATGAGTTCTAAATCAAAATGGCGTCTATTGAGTTTTGGCGCGAACTTCACATGTTGTTTCCATTATAAATGCTCTGTGTTACTACTGTTAAGCCATAGATTTATCATAATAAGTACTTAAAAGAGTTAAGTTTAATCGCTTTTGTGTCATATTAATTAAAAATCATGCTGATTTACTACTTTTTATATTTGACAAGTGACTTTGTTACGAGCGTCGATGAAGAATCAACAAATATTGTCGAAAAACTATCTAATACCTCAAGTTGAATATCTCAATATGAACTTTATAAAGTTGATGAAAAATCGCAGCTTTTAACAATAAAACGTCATCAATATCCTGTACAAAAATAGTAAATATAATAGTTTGTCTGGATTAATTTGAATCTATGTTAATATCGCCTTTAATAGATACCTAAACATAGGAAGACTATGGAACATTTGTAAATTATTGATTAAATTATAAATTCGTTATTAGCACAACAATGCAGTTTTATTAAAAAATATGACGTATAACTACATCTTCTTGAATAATATTCATAAATTACTTCATCATCATCCGAAAACTAAATAACATAACTAAAATTATATTGATATTGCTTTAAATTATTTTAAATGGGCAATTTCAATATTTCCGCCCAGGCAGGACCGGAGAAGTAATTTGATGATTTCTCGCTCCCCAAAAAAAAATCTGTGCGCATTTTTTTATGACTAATGCTGATTAATGAATTACGATATTATACATAACTAGGTAGCAAAATATTAAAAGATAATTATTTTATAATAAATTGTTATATTACTATACCTAGTGTCGCCGCATCAGTCATTGAATCCGTTACAAAAACATCATGGCGGACCCTTATCAGCGACCATAAACAAAAGACTTTTTCCACCGTCAATAACACAGATAAAGTGGTCGTCAAATCTATCACAATTTACCATAAACAACTCGCGTTTCTACTCGATTGAAAGTCTATGAAGACATCGACCATAAAGTTTATCAAGGAGTCCTTATATGTCTGGTTATGGGGCAGAGACGCTATAACTTCCTGTTCCACTCACTAATTGGTGTCTCTGGTTAAAAACTTGCTGTGCCATAATGAATGATAATACTTTTAAATGCACAGATTCGTATGCCGCGTCGGCCGCTGAACGCGCCTGGAAACATTAATTACTTATTTGTGAACTAGTTGATACCTCGGCTTTGGGCGTGGTTCTTAAGTAAATATGTGAGAGTTGATTAGACTGTTTAGACTAATTCAAGAAATATATAACCAAAGTTTAAGTAAACTGGTAGGAATATTTTTAATCCATACTAATATTATAAATGGGAAAGTGTGTCTGTCTGTCTGTCTGTATGTTTGTCTTTCTTTCACGGCAAAACGGAGCGACGAATTGACGTGATTTTTTAAGTGGAGATAGTTGAAGGGATGGAGAGTAACAACTAACGCGAGCGAAGCCGCGGGCAAAAGCTAGTAATTTATACATATAATGTTTACATAATTTAGAAGAAGCAGCAGGTATTACAAATACCTGTTTGTAAAGTAATCCGTAAAGTGTAAATAGAAACGATGAGAAATTATTTTCAAAAAGATGAAGACATCAGATGTCAGTTAATTAAGGTGAGCAACTAGATATTTTTACATTCTAATCTACTTAAAATATATATAATTAATATAAAAGACTAGCTTTTGCTCGCGGCCGCATAGAGGTCAACAAAATATTCTATGCCCTTTTTCAGGCGATGGACTATCTCTGTAACAAAATTCAATTACATCGGTTCAGTAGGCGTGAAAGCGTAACAGACAGACAGTGAGAGATACGCATTTATAACATTAAATATGGATTGTAAGGATGGAATGTTTGGTACTCTTCTTGGCAAAAACTGTTGAACGTATTTTGATGACATTTTGGAGTTATCAGAATAACATTTATAAGCCACGCGTGGGCCCGTTCCCGTCGCTACAGAAACGGATCCAGGAGAAACCAGGAGAGCTAATTAAAAAAAAATTGAGTATAGACGCTGACAAGCATAGTTGATTGCCGCACGTTAACTCTGAATCCACCCATTTGGAGATTTCCGATTTGATCTTCTATTCAAATTGTCTTGTTCTCTAAAACTATTTTTAACCCTCGACGCAAAACGAGGAGCGTTATAAGTTTAACTGCTGTGTGTGTATGTTTGTTTGTCTGTCTGCCTGTGGCACCGTAGTTCTTAAACATGTGAATCGATTTGGATGCGGTTTTCTTATTTGACAGTAGGTTATCTAACCATGGTTCTTAGACCAGTTCCATTAAAATCGGTTCACCCGTTTTGAAGTTTGCAACTCTTGTTAGCTGAAGTCGCAAACTTAACTTTGGGACGGGTTTTTTTTTTAATTAAACTTGTAAAGTTTTTATACTACACCTACATTGTAGAACAGACATTCTAACCAACTTTGTTCTCGATATAAAAATACAAGCACCACGCATCTACTAAGGCTAGCAGCCGGTGCCAACAAAAACTTAACTCCGCGTAATATACAGCAATTTTATTACAACCACATATATATTTACCAAAATGGCGGCTACTGATGGCTGTCAGTAATTTATTGTAATTGACCAGTTTATTCGTAATGATGGCCGTTTTACTAACTTATGGGGAAACATGGCCAGTGTAAGTTGAGTCCTGGTCAGCCCTGGACGACAAGTTTGTAATATTTTTTTTTGTAAGGTGTAAATCTAACTATAGTGTAGTTATCAATAATTTAGTTAGGTAAGCTTATTAACTTATCGTTGGAGAGCCAAAAAGCCGCCTTAGGGCCAGGACACTTATACATTAGGATATCAGATTGCGCTACTTGATATATGTATTGAGACTAACTTAATGGTGCCACCAGTAGCGTAAAATATTATTAATGTAATTATTATTCACGTTTACAATAGTTTTTTCACGCCCGACCATTTCATGCGACCTTTCAGCGGCAATATGGTAACAGTCGGTTGCAGCAGAGATGAAGAAAATCGGGCTAACGAGGCCTGAGGTAAAGCGTAGTAAGTCATAGTACCAATTCCACCACACTATTCCCGACCACTGCAACTCCTGAAAGCCAGAATCAACAGTGGAGCCCACCAAAAAAGCGACGATGCTGTGAAGCTCGACGAGTCCCGGAGAAACAATTTAACGAACCACGGAGTAGTATGAAACAATAAGTTTTAGAACAGTAACCAAAAACCACTCAAAACGGAAGAAGTTTCTCTTACATTTGACAAGTAGTCAAACATTTAGCTACACTATCAGAGCAATAAATTTATTCATCAATTTAACTAATAACATAATTTCTCATAAACGTTTAATTAAATAATAAACGACTTAAATCTACGGACTCCAAGCTCACATTTATCAAAACTTATCTCATTGAAACGAACACGAAATCATGTGATCCTAATTACGTCACGTCAGCTTAATCACGGCTCAAAAGCAAAGCCAATTTGTCATAATTAATACGCAACGGAAACTCTGTGTACAGCCAATGGTTACAACACTAGTAATTGGCCCAAAACATGAATTAAACATAATTTAGTTTTAATTATCTGATCGATGGCATTCCAGAATAACCCTTTTGGTCCAATTTAGATTCTTTGCATATTTTTATTTTGACTTGCTTGCTAGTTCGGCCACCAATGCTGTTGATTTTATCTAGGCAGCGGAAGGGGTAAAAAAAGGTTGTTAATAGTTTGTATTTCGTTGTTGTTTTAAACCACTGTCCCGTGTTTGACCTATTTAGTATCACTACATAGTATAAAACAAAATTGATATCCTCTATCTGTCGGCCCCTGTTATTTGATCATTAAAACCACGCAACTGATTTTGAAGTAGTTGTTTAATAAAAAGATTGATTCAAGAGCAATGTAATACGTGCTATATCTATATCTACATATAATACGTGCATATTATAGTAAAGAAAACCCGAAATTCATATTAATTTGTAACAACCGTGCGAAGCTGCGGCAAATCGCTAGATGTTAATATTTAAAATCCAACTAATGATTGAATAGCTCAGCGGTTAAGGCTTCCGCCTCTCATGATGATATTACGGGTTAAAAAGCGGATTTCTCAATCCGTACTAATATTATAAATGCGAAAGTAACTCTGTCTGTCTGTCCCTTTTTGACGCCTAAACCACTGAACCGATTTGAATGAAATTTGGTACAGATATAGTCTGGGACCTGAGAAAGGACATAGGATAGTTTTCATCTCTAAAATCCCCCGGGAACGGGAGCTATAAATCTACGCGGACGAAGTCGCGGGCAAAACCTAATTTCATATACTTTTAAAAAAATTCTACAATACAACTGAAACCCCGGTCTTCAGAGAGCAAGCAAACCCGTTGGTCATGGTTTGACAGTTATTACGGGCAGTCAGATGCCAGAAAGTATAAACATCAGTCTAAAGAGTAATCTCGTGTTCTTGGTTATAAGAACACGTGTATGATCTCCATACTATAATTTAACCGCACAATTGTCATTTAAACTGAAATATTATTTTCAAACTGGATATTGGCAGAAATCACCGAAAATTCGGTGGATTGCCATATCAAATATAAAAATTGAAGTTGAAGTTGATCAGTCTAAAAGCGGTATCGTGTTACCAAGTAACTATGTGGTGGGTTTTGTCTGGTAGACACTCCATGTAAAGCACTGGTATTCAGTTGCATCCGTTAAAGAGGAAGCTAACAGTGCAGTTAGAAAAAGGCAAAGAAAAATATAATGATGATTCTGAAGCTTTTACGCCATTTTTTATTAGTTATGCCAAAATTAGGCAATCTCTCAGTATTACCAGTATTCCAAATGTGTTACATTCTTATCTAGTTAGACTGGAGCACATCAAGCTACCCAAAACTGTATTTCTTTCCCAATCAACTGCCGAGATTGCAAATTGTAGTAGCTTAACGTGCTGTGCTGACGTCTTGATCCAAGTGCCTACAACCTGTAATACTTACCTGTGTTAGCCTAGTTGTCAAAGGCCCGTATTAATAAACGTAACTCAGATCATAACTCGTACTTGATGGTCAGCTTAAGATCTTGTTCGTATTAATAAACGAGATTGATTATGAGCTCAAGTTCCGGATTGAGTGTACGTCATCAGCTGAGTGTAGACTGATTAATAAAGGAAACTCGACACTTAAGTATTGTACTCTTGTGACGTATTCGTTCACATGAAGTTTATAGCTGATCTTGGTAACTGAGATGCGTTTATTAATTAGCGGCGATCTTGAGCTCCTGTCATTGCAATAATTCAGTATCAAATGATATCGCACTTAAGATCGTATTAGAGTAACGTGTATTAATACGGGCCAAAGACCAAGGTGCACAGTTAAGTCATAAGGGTAGAGAATAAACCTATGTCAGTTTTAAAAATACAACAAGAACTTACAACAATTTCAATCCGATCGGCAAGACAGCCTGTATTAATTTTCGCACAGTTAAAAATATAATATTTCTCTCGCTGCAATAATAAACACGGACTACCAATTATTTATTTTTATAAACCAATAACAAATCCGAAGCACAGTCGTAAGATTAAAACCTAAATCATTCTTATTCTTCGCAATAGTCGATTAATTTCATAAATTGTGACCCCTACTAAGAGTACGTGATTTGAACGAGTTTTGCAAGAAATCATGCTTCATTTTATAAAAGTCCAAAAAGAAAGGTCAACATAATAATTGTTATTTGATATTATTGATCAAATAACTTGAGGGAGTTTGAGGTATTTTTACCGACTTCACAAAAAGGAGGAGGTACTATGTTCGGCTGTTTGTATGTTTTTTTTTTTTTTTTTTTTTGTATGTTTGTTCATCGATTTCTCCGTCAATTGTCAACGGATTTTGATGGTTCTTTTTTTGTTTGATAAGTCATGATTCAGGGGTGGTCCCATATAAATTTTGTGGCGATCGGTTCAGTGCTTCTCGAAAAATTCACCAAGAACAAAAAAAAAATGACGAAATTTTCCTAGACGATGTGTGCTTTGTCTTCAAGTTTCTATTTTCGTTTTATAAGATTGTTAGTAGTTTTATTTTGAAAATAAATTACTTTGAAAGATACTATACACAGTCAAACATTGGGAGTCGACACTAAAAAGTAATAAATAAAAAACTTTTTTCAAAAAAAAAATAACCGCCTTCAAAAACTAAAAACCCAATAATAACTAAAATTTCGGAAGTCGGTGGCTTCTCTTCTGCCATTCAATTTGTGTTACCACCGACTTCCGAAATTTTAGTTATTATTGGGTTTTTAGTTTTTGAAGGCGGTTATTTTTTTTTTTGAAAAAAGTTTTCTTTTATGTATACCGATTACGCTGTGATTTATGACCCGATTTACGTGATAATTATTAAGTTTGATACAGAATAGTTGTCATTTGGTTAGCGTCAACCTATAACTGGACTAGGTATATTTGGACTACACATTCAAACAATGAAATTAGGCACAAAAAAAATACGAAAGTTATTTTAATTTTTAGAGACCTATTTTTGATGTAACAGTACGTTATATTTATTGTGAAAACGGCTTCAATATGTTAACAGCAAAATCGCGTAAATAGACTTTGCATTAATTTGGCCGGACTAAACTAACATAATATATAATATTTCTTCTTTCCTATTCTTAATGAAATGGCAATAAAAAGATGCACATAACAAAACTTGGGAAGCTCCTACAAACTGGACAACTGAATATAATTTACGCATTTACGAAACTCAATCGAGAACAGCAAGTAAGGTCTGAAGTTAATTTAAATTCAGTTGTGAATGGGCGAGGCTGCGTAATGACCAAGTGCCACCTATAACTAATCAGCGAACGCCCTCGGCCCGATATCGATTCATTTGTCACTCGGAAAGGTACAACACTATAACCAGGATCGAAATATAAAATCGTAGAAGCTGTATGAGATGGATTTTGCGAGCAACATTCGAAAAAAGAATTCGCTTGATGCCGAATGGATTGTGCTATTGCCAACATGAGAGATAAAAAAATAATAATAATAATAATAATAATTTATTTATTCATAGAGATTGGGTACTAAAACAATTTTGAAGCCTTAAATGTAAATTTGAATTCTAAAATTAACGTGCCTGAACTAGGTAATCCTGTGTTTCAGGCGATAAGATCTAAAATAATCTAAAATAATTAATAAACAATCCATCAAAAACTATGTAAAGTAGTCTTATTATATAAATGTGTAAAGAAAAAATGGAGAAAGTAGACTGTGGAATTAAACAGTAGCTTAGTCACTAAAATTAACAAAGTAGGTACTTAAAGTAATACAATAATATTATAAATAATATGTTATTTTAATACAGTTAATAAATTCTCTGTATCTTCGTAGGACATATTTTGAAGAGCATCCTTAACAATTCTCTTGCAGTAAGCGTGATTTAAGGAATAGATGTTTGCTTTCGCGTTTAGTCTATTATAGAGGAGAGGACCGAGGAACAGGAAAAATTTTGAAGCAAAAGCATGTTTGGTTTGTTTTTGAGGACAGATCAAATCTTTACGCCTTTTGTGATTAAAATCAGTGCTGTATAGTAAATCTGCGTGTTGTCTTAATACAACGCTCAATATAAATAGCTGGCGGACTGTTAAAACTTCACAATGCTTGTATAGGGTTAGTGGGGAAAAGGAATGGGCGGAAAGTGGACACTTTAAGAACAGCTCTCTGAGCTCTCTCAACAGTTAGCAACAATGTTTTACTCGCTCCACCCCATGCGGTGATACAGTAAGTTAGTACCGATTGACAAAGAGCAAAATATACTTGTCTAACTATTTTCGAATCTGCAATATAGCGTAATTTTTTAAAAACGAATATCAACTTACGAATTCTATTATTTAAAGCTACTATGTGTTGTTTAAACGAAAGTGTCTCATCTATTATAACACCAAGATACTTAACTGCATTAGACATTTTGATGATGGGACAAACACATTGGTTATCTGTAGATAATGTGCAGTGATGGGCAAATAATGTTGAGGTAGGGCTAGTTGATGATTGCCTGCGCATCGAAAACTTTATGTAATTTGTCTTGTCGGCATTTAAGGTTAGTGAGTTGTATTGAAGCCATTTATTAACAATATTGAAGCCATGTTGCGCAAGCCTGTAGACACGTTCTTCTGAGTCAGCCGAAAACAAAAGAGCAGTGTCGTCAGCGTAACAAACAATTTGGCCATTATCTAAATTTAGATTACAAAGATCGTTTATGTAAACTAAAAAAAGTGTAGGGGCTAAAATACTTCCTTGAGGAACTCCGAAAATAGTGCTTTTTTTGTCATCGCTGACAACATTATCAATTTTTACACATTGTGTACGGTTTTCTAAATAGCTCTGAAATAGTTTCAGCTGTGTACCTCGTATACCTGTGGCTTCAAGCTTGTGCAACAAGATAGGGATGGAAATCGTGTCAAAAGCTTTTGCGAGGTCCAGAAAGATTCCTACTATGTGGTTACCTTTGTCAAGTTCTTGCGCCACGTAATCAGTCAGATGGTGTACGGCATCATCTGTTGACATTTTAGACCTAAATCCAAACTGCCGTTTAGATAGAATGCTTTTTTCCTCCAAAAATGTAAGCAGTCTATTATTTAGAACTTTTTCTAAAATTTTTGACATACAAGGCAGCAAGGAAATAGGTCTATAATTTGTCACTTCATTTTTATTGCCTGATTTATAAATAGGGACAACAACGGCTTTTTTTAGGCACTCAGGAAACACACCTGTAGTTAAACATTTTTGGAAAATATTAGTTAGTGGCGGTATTAGAAGGTGTCTGAACTGCTTTATAATTTTATTAGATATGTTATCCCAGCCAACTGCGCAGTCATCCTTTAAGCCCATAATTATTCTTTCTACTTCAGCCTCGTCAGTATCAAGCAATACAAAGGACGATGAGCTAGTGCTACACGCAAACAAAGAGCTTGTAATGTTCTGAGATTGTCCTCGAACTTTCTCAGCTAGACTTTTTCCCACATTAACAAAGAAATTATTTGCAATGTTAGCAGATGTTAACTGAGATGAGTGTGTTTGTAATAAATCTGAAGAAGATTTATTTTGTTTTTCGTTATATGTCACTTTTTTAACTATGTTCCAGATTTTTTTACTATTGGAACCAGCTTCTTGTAGTGTAGTTTTTTCGAAGTTGGTCTTAACTTTTCTTAGGATATCGTTACAAAAATTGCGATATCGCTTATATGATATCTGCAATATAAAATTTTCCGGATTTAGTTTAGTTTTCATATGTAATTTATCTCTATTTTTCATGCAGCGAATGAGACCAGGTGTGATCCAAGGTTTTATGTTGTAGTTTTTGTTATTGAACCTAGATACGACCGTGTTTTTCTGAATTGCCTGTTGCACATTTTTAATTAAGTGTAACATACAAAACTGAGGATCAGCAGATTTATAGACTGGGTCAAAGTCGATATTGCGTAAGTCTTCTTCGAATTTCCGATAATTTAATCTAGAAATTGTGCGACAGATTGTTTTGGGTAATTTACAATTTAAAATAAGTAGGGTGGCACTGTGATCTGTTAATGTTGAGTTAGTTACAAGGGCATGCGAAGGAAAATTCGTCTTAAGCATTATGTGGTCCAGACAGGAGCCACTTTGATGAGTGGGAAGAATGTGTGCGGGAAGCAAGCCGTGAAAGGAGCACAGGTTCAAATATTCCTCAGCGGAAGTATCACCACTTTCTGGGAGAATGTTGATATTAATATCACCTGTTAAAATTGTATTTTTGAATGAAGATAGATTCTGCAAGTTATCATTTAGTGTGTCCATAAAATTATTTACGTTCCTAAAAGAGGGAGGTCGATAAACAGCTAATATCGCAAAATCTGATCCAATTTTAATTAACAAACTATTGCAGTCGTGCATGTTTGGTTCCTCGACAGACACAATGAGATTATTTCTTGTATAAACTATTACCCCGTCATTCTGATTGTAAGTTGTGTTACTTTTAAACATGCAATATCCCGGAATTAGTGGTATGTTATATTGTTTAGCAAGCCAGCACTCAGTTAAGACAATAATATCACAATTTACGTCTAGGCGTTGTAGGTAAAATGCTAAAATTATCGAAATTCTTAAAAATGCTTCGAATATTTTGGGTTATTATGGTTAGTGGACTAGTGTAGGAGGAGAGATATTGTTTGCAGAGCTCAACGTCACAAACCTGCGATTCCGATACAGAGTAATTATCTATGTCACTAATTAAATTATTCATGGTAGTTTTTTATAAGATACAAACAAAGGACAAAAATCAGATATTAACGGCGCTCTTAGGCGCCACCATAGTCAATCGAGTTAATGTACCTTTTTTCAGCCATGATTTTCGCCGGACAATCAGCAGCACTTGTCATGTGATTGCTTGGCTTTTTGAAGTGCAGGCAGGTGGCACATTTTGGCTCTTCCGCCTTTTTAGTGCATTCTTTGATAGAATGTCCCGTTTCTCCACAGTGGCCACAGGTGAAGGTGGACTCCCGACATGTTTTGGCCGCATGACCATACTGCTGGCACTTGTAGCAGCGTGTGACTAGAGTGAAGTCTCTCACAGGGCACGAAGACCAGTTGACAAATACTCTGTCTTTAGATATCAGGGCTTTACGTGTACCTGCAGGGACTTCAATAATATAGTTACAGGTATCAGCATCCTTTTTACCTGACTTGTGGCTTAACTTAATAGACGACAAAAAGTTATCGAGGCTGCAATCCTGAAGTTTTTCGGCTAGATTTTGATTGAACAAGCAGGTCAAAACTTCTTTCTCTTGCATGGATGAGGGCACTCCTATTATTATTACTCTAGGCTTTCTTTTCTGGGGCTCGTTGACTGTAAGGCCTGAGTTATTTGCTTGCATTGATTTTTTGACTTTCTCAATGTCGTCCTTGGTTTCAGTGCTGATGATGACACCGCCATTTTTTGTCTTTCGCAGTCCTCTCACTTGGAGTTTCATTTGCTCAGGGCAAATTATTTTTTGGACGAGTGATTTTGTCTCCTCGCTCGATTTCATCTTATCGCTGGGGTATATGGCCACAGAACTTAGATTTAAGGGCTGAATAAAAGTGTTGGTACCTTTTTTAACCATGTCAGCAAAGGAGGTTTCCGCGACAGGTTTTAATGACGCTCCAATTGTAACTTTAAGGTCTTGAAATTTCTGCGCCAGATCAATTTCGCTTTCAAGGGTTTGGACGGTCTTGGTGGCCATGACTGCTCTCATTTTGATGGACTGGTACTGGACGGCCATTTGTGATGTGCCGTGTCCAACTTTTCGGCATAAGGAACTTATCCGCAGTTTTTGTTCGGAGTTAAGTTTTCCTTCTGTGGCAATAGCGCAAACCTCATTGAGGCACTGTTCTATGGACGACATCCAGTTTTGAATTTCCGGGGTCGAAATTACCTCTAAAGTCTCGTCTCTTTGGCTGGGCGGCTGAAGTGCGGGTGCAGGCTTGGGTCCAGGTGAGGGCACAGGAGTAGGGGGTGGGCTCCGGGCACATCGGTCACTCCGGCTGAAGGGACTGCTTGCCATGGTGATACAAGTTGATACTTGTTGATCACTTAAACATTAATTTATACAAATTTATTTGCACATTTTGTGCCTCCGTATGACACAGTTTGCTTAGTTACGGTCAGTTGGTAAAACTAGGTCACGATTTCACAAGTAATTGTTTATTAATTTTAATTAATTATACGACACGTCTGATCACAACGAAGAGCAATGAATCCAATATAATGCTTTGTCTAAGATTACATATTTGCATATTAAAATCAGCGAATGCTTTTGCTATTGTTTTTTTAAACCTTCGTACACTCGTGATTTGAGACACAATAGAAAGACAATAGCAGACCAACTGCCCGCTGTCGCTAGATCGTCGAAACGCTAATTTTGGGCTTGAAGCGGCTATGTTCTCAAGCATAATAAAATTACAGCTTATTAATACCAACGGTGTCTACACTAACACACATGGCGAAACTAGTTTCCTATTGTACCATTTTGGGACGGAACCCTAAAGAGTTGAGATTAAAAAGAACCGTTTACATTTCCCGAACATTAGCTCACACAGATTAATTCATCCTGCAGGCTTAAATAAGCTGAAACGTCTCCCCGAATACCTGAGGCATCATTTGACAGCTAAGACAAAATATGAAAGATTATCTGTCGGGAGCAACATGGCCGCAGACTGGCTGATGTTTTAATTAGCCCACAGGCAACGGCACTTAGCCAGACAGCCAATTGGAACCTCATGTAGGGCTAACTCTCTTAGAATTTGATGCTATATTCAAATCGTTTATTGTAAGTAATCAATTTACAGGCACTTTTCATGTGTGAAGAAGTGTGCTAGTCAGAAATAATTATAGCAATGACGAATACAAGACCACGAGAAAGAATTTCTAATGGAGGAAATTTATTCCTTATACAATACGCCTGTGTTTTGTTTCTACCTTGTAACAGAAGATGTGTTTATGCTGTACTGGTTTTATTTGACAGTATAAGGTCTGCCGTGGTGAGCAATTAAGTAACTTATAAAATATTAGAAATAAGGTTCTATCTCTGCAATACAAATATTTGATATAAGACCACACATTTGGGATTTCGTAAAGCATATTCTATGGTAAAAACCATAGAATATGCTTTACGAAATCCCAAATGTTAGAACATGTGGAAAAAACGTAAGAATACGCTAGTCCTCCAACAAAATCTAAACAAAACCGAGGCAGCCCTACCCGGACCTCGGTTAGTTACTGCTAAGGGCCCATGAAAATTGTTTTACGCCTTTCCAGTGTCGGCGGATCTCTTCATTTCGCTTGCTAAATTGAAAGCTAAGTGTGCAGCCTCTGCATGCAAACATCAGCCATTTTATTCTTCAAACTATTACTTTTGTATAGGCCTTTTTGTATGATTCTGGTTTTGGACCTTCGTGGTTGATAACGGCGATTATTGCTTGTCGGTTGACTGTAGGAAAGTTTGTAGGTGAACATTTTCTATATTAAGTTTATTTTATATTATAGGTACTGTTTATTTGGGATTGTTAAGTACTTTCTAGCCTGAGACACAGGTTTTAAACTAGTTCAGGCAAATGTGCAATTGTGCGGTTTTATAATATTGTATGATAGTTACTTCTTTTTGTAATATAACCTACATTCTAAATGAACTATTTTATTTATTACTAGCTTTTGCCCGCGACTTCGTCCGCGCGGATTAATAGCTCCCGTTCCCGGGGGATTACCGGGATGATTCTCGGGTCCCAGACTATCTGTATATCTGTACCAAATTTTTTTCAAATCGGTTCAGTGGTCTAGGCGTGAAGATGTAACAGACAGACAGACAGAGTTACTTTCGCATTTATAATATTAGTACAGAAGTACGGATAAGGTAACGTTTGTTCTCTGGAATCACTGGTCTGATAACATTAACTAATCATTTGACATTCATACGAATAAAGTCGTAGGAACAAGCTAGTGTTAAACATATTACATAGTAAGTATTCCAATAAAATGTTTAATTCTTAGCAATGAAGTGTTCTTCAAGATTTCTTCCAAATTCTAGAAGACGGATTACTTAATTCCGAACTCTGTTAATTGAACGTTTAACCAAATTGATTGCACGTCTTCTCAATTCGGTATACCAAATATTTTACATAGCTAATTAGTGACTTACTTTGACTTAGGTTCCTGTGTCCCTAGATGGGGCAGAGGTCGTCCACAGTGCGTCGCCATCCTGTTCGGTCTTGAGCTTCGCGTTTAATTTAAATCCAGGTCTTCCCGATATCCTTTGGTTCTGCGATGACCGTTCGCCGCCAGGTCTGCTTAGGGCGAACACGTTTTCGCTTTCCTTTAGGATTCCAGTCCAGGGCTTGTCTTGGTATACGTTCAGAATCCCTTCGGAGCATGTGGCCGATCCATTTCCGTTTGCGACGTTTGATCTGCTAGTCGATCGAGGTTTCACCGCAGTCTCCACAGATCTACATTTGAGACCTTCTCGGGCCAGTAAAAATACCGAGGATACGACAAAGACAGCGGTTGATAACGACCTGAAGTTTGTGCGAGATGTCTTTTGTGAACTTCCACGTCTCACACCCATACAGCAATACGGTTATGACGTTGGACCGGAATATTTTTAGTTTAACTCTTCTACTTTATTCAATAATAAATAATAATCAATAAAAAAAAAACAAACTTATATCCCACACGGCGCTATTAAATGGCTTCTGCCCCGCCTCTATGAATCGTATTATGATATTATATAACATTCTAGCTTTTGCCCGCGGCTTCGCTCGCGTTAGTAAGAGACAAAAAGTAGCCTATGTTACTCTCCATCCCTTCAACTATCTCCACTTAAAAAATCACGTCAATTTGTCGCTCCGTTTTGCCGTGAAAAAAGACAAACATACAGACAGACAGACACACTTTCCCATTTATAATATTAGTATGCATTATATCCTATTCTATATACAAATTAATAACTGAAAACTTACAATAAAATTTGTTCAGTAGTTTCTGAGTGAAAGGGTAACGCATCCATCAAACATAACAAACTCTGGTGTTTACTAATAGTTAAAATAAATAAATGAATATTCTGGGACATCTTACACACGGCCGTCTGATCCCAAGCTAAGCAGAGCTTGTGGTATGGTAATCAGACAACGGATACATACTTATATAATTTTTAAATACATACATAAGATTTCATTAGTTAGCACTTAATAAATGCCCCATTACTTGAGTCTAAAAATGGAAGTAATTAGGTCGTGGATTGGTTTGCCCTGCCAGAATAAAATTATCTTTAAGATCGGAAATAAGTAATCGGTTCGAAACGTGAGAAAAACGTTCGCTAATAAAATCTTCCGGTGGATATCCACTGAAAGTCAGATATTCTATAAAACGTTAATCCTATAGCAATTCTGTAGCTTTTCTTCTTAAAAAACAGAACGAAAATATCCAACTGACAAGCAATTAAGGGCTTAATAATCGTTTCGGCCGTTTCGGTCGAAACTGGTATTTTATTATTATTAATATTTTTAAGGGGTATTTTGGACGATAGCTAATTTTGCACGGTCTCAAGAAAAAACCTTTTCATACTCATCGTACAAAATAAAATGAGAAAAACCTATTTAATTACTTTTGTTTAATAATAATAAAATCCTTGTTTCGACCGGAGCGGGGAAAACTCTGCAGCGCGGAAACGCCTACAAAGTTCAATTAAAGTGCTTATGTACCGAAGTATGAAAAAGTGTGCCTACGACTTTTGCATAAAATAGTTACACTGCCGTTCGTATTTTATAAGGCATGCGAATGAACTGATGTTGCCATATTAAAAAACACCAACCAGTACATGTTTATCTATTCTACTCTCCTTTTCCCAACCTGTCCTCACTAGTCTAAAGAAATGAGTAGCTTCACATATGTTACTTCTCAAATCATAATTTTTTAAATGCCTTACAAAATAAATAAGGCAATTATGACTATATGTGTCGGTTTTCCTAGAAAACTATGCGAGTGTTTTATTGACCATTTGACATGTCTTTGTCTACTATACAAGAAGCAAAAGAGACATAATCTAAAATGGTAAATTGACTGACCGATTGTTAATATTTCAACGCAAAGCCCAAAACCGCTGGTCCTAGAGACACTTGGAGGGTGTATTCTTTGGGTAAACTTAGTAGCCACTAACAAAGAAATTCGACCCCCAAAGGGGTAAAATAGCGGATGGAAGTTCGACATCGACGCGGACGAAGCTGCGGGCGAAAGTTAGTTCTGAATTGGAATGAAGTCAGCTGTCGCCACTATTGTCGGTCGTCTCGCTCTTGAGGCTGTGCCCCTTTTTAGCTTATGCTCGGTGATTCAGCTGAAGAGGACGAAGTTTAAAATATTTTAAAGCAAAACAAGGACCATCACAGGGTAGTTTTCAAGAAAGTAATAGTCCAAATAACAATTTCAGCAGCAAAGTCATCTTAATTATACGAAATCGGTCTCTATTGAATCATGTATCAGATAGTGTAGTGATCTAAGCCCGCAATCGAGAAACACCACTACATACGCTCACGAATTTACAGAATGATAATTACGACATCCGAGTAATCGTTCTAAATCGATTCGAACATTCTCAGTACCGAGTAAGTTATCAGGGCCAATGTTGAGCGTCCGTGCAAAGCAATTAACCGTACGCCGCTCACTTTATTATTTCTCTCCGATTAATCGATTCCACTGGCCATTTTAATAATCGGTACCGATCAGTGTCCGATGAGTTATGCTTATTTGTTTTTCGTATTCGCGCTTCGTAATCGATTTTTTCGATGATCGATACGTTTCCTTATGCGTTGCGATTTTGGTACACAATTCGATTTATTGTAAGGCGTGGATTATTTTTCTTATAAATTGATGTTATTAATATTTGTGTATTGACAATGTGTACATGGGAATTAATTCGTATAAGCAAGCATTCATTTGGAGAACATCTCCACTGAAGAAAATTTATTCAGTTATTCTTTACAAAAAACTGGGTAATGTATGTGTCGTAGGCATTTTGTGTATCTGCTCAAATCTGCTGTTACAATATGGCGGTGTCGGCATTTTATAATCGCTTTAATTTTTTTGCCTAAACCTGAGGCAATATACATTTTTGGGAACAATTCTAACACGGCTATTTAGCTCTAAACAAGGCAGTACCTGTGCTATAGCTATGGATACACAACATATAAGTATACGTATTTATATACTTTATAAATACATTCACATCATCGATAAATTACAACCAGACACAGAACAAACATGCTCATCACACAAAGTTTATTCGGGACGGGAATCGAAACTCCTCCGGCTTCGCAGTTAGGTTCACTGACCACTAGACCAACAGGCCAATCTATTGTCGAAGAATACAGAATACTATTTTAAACAGATTGCCGGTAACTTTATGCATGAAATAAACATTAAACCTTGAACATAAGTTACATCAATCGGCTGAAGAAACCAACTGGTAACTGCAACGGTACCCGCATGTATTTATGTAAACAGTATTCTGAACTCTAGACCCTGTATATAGTTTGCTGCATTCAATTTCAAATTGTAGTAAATCATTTAGAAATACGCTAGGAGTTTATATTCGAAATACGGATCCCAAAACGTATAAGAATAAAACTTAAAAGCGGATTCACATTAGGTCGGGCCGACAGTTTTATCGGGCCGACAAAGTCGGATGCATAAGCACAAGTAACAAAATCAAAATCAAAGCATTTATTTCACTTAGACCATCAACAGGCACTAATGAATCGTCAAAAAGTTGGTTGGATAGTCAGAAAGAAAGTTGAAACTATAATAGTTGCTTGTTCCAAAAAAGTTGACGTCTATGGAAAAGAACAAGCAAGAAACTCCGTGGATACTCTTTTTAAAATATTGGGGTTTTGCTTCTATATGTGAAAAAAATGAAGCTAAGAAGCAATATAACATAATATAATGTTTTAATAGCACCGTTCACATGGGAACCCGATAAAACTATCGGAGACAACACTTTTACCGGTCTGTGCCGCTTCTAGTGTGAACAGCAACACCCGACACCAGGTCAACGATGTTGCGGAATGTTTATAATAGTTACCGTGACCCTGGAATATAAAGGGCAATCGAAGGAACATGAGTGGGTTTTAGTCAGTAAAAGTCTGACACGCCCTCCCGCCGCACCCAGGACGGGAGTAGTCATTTGATGATTTCCCACTCACCAAAAAAAAAACCCGGTCAACGATAAAACTATCGGGTCGGACCTAATGAGAACCAGCCCTTTAAAACCGTAGTCTCTCTTTTTCGTTAGTTGAATCTGTAATGTTAGGACCAGAAATCTTTGTATATAAAGAGGCAGGCCTTTTTACGGTAATCAAGGCAGAACCGAAATTACTGAAACTAGAAACACAAATTTTCACACCTTTTACTGACATCCTGTACCTTGTGTAAGGCAGTAAAAAATATTTATTTTCTTACTCTTCCGCTGTTCTTTCTGACCAATTTCGTTGCTTGATCCAATACAGTTGAATAGATTTATCCGGGACTCGTCGAGCTTCACTGCATCAGCGCTTATCTGGTCGTTGGCAATAGAGTCTGACCAGTCGTCTAAGAGATGTCGTTTCGTGTCGCTCAGTATCTGGGTGTGGAGGTCTGATAGGCAGCCGCTTCACGTAAAACACTGGTATCCAGCTGAAGCCGGTTAGGTTGGAAGCCGACCCCAACATAGTTGGGAAAAGGTTCGGGAGATGATGATGATGCTTTTGTTTATTTTTATGACGTAAAGTCGCTTTTTAAGGCGATTTTTATAAATGCAACTCATAACAAAGTATAATACAGATTTAAAGTTTGTATGAAATGGGTAGGCGAACCCGCATGAAACATCTAGTTATACATAAAAGATTCAACCTTAAAAGTATTGTAATACATAGTCACCAAGGGGAGGGAGTCACCAAGCTTGGCACCGTTATGGTTGACGATTTTAAAGACAGCTTTACTGTAAAAACTAGCACTCAGTACTGAAAGACCAATACAAGATATCCTTTGGTCCTTTTTCACCCACGACACGTCCAATCAACGTCTTGTAGACCAGTCACATTACACAGATAATATCAATTCCAAATTCAAATTCAAATCGACCACTTACAAGCAATTATACAAATTAAAATCGTTTAAAAATAAAACGATGTTCGAAACCCGTCTCACGCTTGTCTTATAGCCATTTACAGCTTAAAAGCCATATTAAACTTTCGAAATGAGTAATGCCGCCGATATGGCGAGGTGATGACAAAAAGACAGATCTTGAGACTTTTACTATAGTTATAAGTAAGTAGTTGTTAAATGGGCACATCGCAGCTTTCCACGTAGCATCCCGCTGGGCGAATGTCGAACACCTATTACGAGAGGCGGGCTACTGGCAGCAGATAAATTTGACTGAAAAATGTATTATTAAATTTTTATTTACTTTGAATGCATTTATATTTAGTATTGTACGATACTTAAACACGTGATTTTGCTCATGATACCAACAACTTTTATTATGGGAGCAAAGCCGATAATATCAGTTGTTCAGTACATTAGGCAAACATAAATGTACTGAACTGCTGTTGCCCACCAAACCAAAAAAACCAAAAACCAAAAGTTGTTGTACACCAGGAATTACAGTTTTTAATGGTGGGCTGTCACTTATTAAATAAATAAAGATTTAAACAATATGAAAGTGGTCCGGAGTAAGCTTGAACCTTGAAACGCTGGTTTATGGCTAATTCATATGTAAATAAGCAAATAAAAGTAGTGCTAGTTATGTAACTATATAAATACTAAAATCACTACTACATCCTCATTCTCAGTTCTATAAAAATAAAATCGCCTACAAAAGCATGATAATTTTTTCACTGAAATGGCTTTTATTTTTTAATTTTTATTGTATTTTGTCATATTGTGCACAAAGGTATACGAGCTTAATTAATGCCCTAGGACCAATCAACAAAAAAAGACAAATACATTATAAATAAACTAACATTTTTATATTATTGTTTATACAAAACTAGCCTGTCCCAGTTTTGTCCGGGTATTACTATTATTTACTATAATATTATACACACAAACCATTCGATTAAATCACTCCAAAATCCGTTGCCTACTTTTAAAGTTAAAGGGTCTATTCTATTCTCACAATCTCAAAAAGACTAACTACCAGATAAATTCCAAAATTAAACAGAACATGTACGAATTTATCTACCAATTATTTTAACCTTTCTACGACCAAGCGAAAGACGGCTGTCGCACTGCTATTGCCTTTCTCGAATCACGTGTGTTCGAAAATTTTTAGGAAAGTAAAACAGGCGCTTAGACTTTATTTTATTTGTGTATTTCACAAGTTTTAAAGAATATTTTATACCATACTTTTTTATATCATGTGGTGAATAAAACAAAACTGTTTTGCCGACCCTCTTATTACACATACAAGTGTCGTGAAGTAACTGTGCAGCCGTCCATTGGCTAATTAGTCGGGTTCGATTCCCGGTAGCAGCTCGCACCGGCTGCTTTTTACACTATATCATTTTTAACCAATAGAGATCATTATCATGCAACAATTAAACTTAACTTCACAATTACGCATACCGTTTCAATGTTCCGTCCTTTTCTATATTTGAATGGGAGACAAGGATAGAATATTGATAAGGATTATTAATAACAGATATGACACGTTGTGATGACTTCATTTTTGATCTGGTTTTATTTTTAACCGACTTCTAAAAAAAGGAGGAGGTTCTCAATTCGGATGTTTGTATGTTTTTTTTTATTTTTTTTTATGTTTGTTCGCGCATATCTCCGTCGTTTGCCAACCGATTTGATCAATTCTTTTTTTGTTTGAAAGGGTAGACTTCCTAAATGGTCCCATTGTCATCAGGTCCAGGATCTGATGATGGTATCATGCCGAAATCGAGGGAACTCCTCAATTTTTATAGAAAAACGTACGTTTTTTTTTAAAGTTACTCTAAAACGTAGTTGGGACTCTAACTAAAAAGTAAAAAATAAAAAAACTTTTTTCAAAAAAAAGATAACCGACTTCAAAAACTAAAAGCTCAAAAATAACTATTTCGGAAGTCGGTGGCAAGGCAATACAATTCGATCGGCAGAAGAGAAGCCACCTTTTAGTTTTTGAAGTCGGTTATCTTTTTTTTGAAAAAAGTTTTTTTTAATTTTATTGTTGTAATGGTTGGGTTGGACAACCTATTAAATTGTGTAAATCAATAGTTGTGGCAAAGAGGTTGAATGGTTTAATAATAATTGTTTTTATTTAAAGTTTTTGTGCTATTTATCCATATAATCTTTAACTGTGAAAAATAAGAAGATTTTGCTGCGCGTTAATATTTAGATACCTTTTAATAAAAACGTGTAATGACAACATTATGAGTATAGTCTAATGACTAACATGAAAAAAATGTAAATAGGGTTTTACAATGTCAAGTAGTAATTGATTTTTAAAGAGTGTTCATGAAGTTGAGGACATCAACTTCATGAACACTCTTTAAAAATCAATTGATTACAAAAATTTGGTTACAGCATTCATATTGCCCGGATTCTACCCTTTACGACACGTCACTAGGCATTGGCTAAAACTGAATTATTAACAATAATAAAGGCCTATGTACTTCTGCGGGGTAAAGACCTCTTTCGTTCTTCCCTCCTTTTTCTCCAGAAAAAGTTGCCAGCAAAAAAATAAAACAGTGTTAGCTTAACTTAAATACCCTTTTCTCTTTAATCAACAACAGGTTCTTTATTCAAACTACTCATTCTTATTATACGATTTCTTCGTTCGTCCCTTCCTTATCTCTCAGTGCCTGGGCCATACTACACCTTTTAACAAACATTCCTTAAAAAAACAAATCGCCGATCCAGTTTGTCTGAAATCGCCAGGTCGGGCGACATACACTCTTTAATTGACTCCAATTCTAAGAAAGTAATTTCACAAATTACTTTTAGCTACTGGATTTTGAGATCGACACTCGACAAGACTTGGAACCTTGTCGAAGTAAATCCGTGGCATAAACAGCTTCGATTGTTGCGAACATCGAAGCTATCTTCGAGTAATTTTGACTGCGACAAAGTTCTTGGTGGACCGGTCAGACAGAAAAAAACGATATAGGTAGGTAGCCCCGCTCTTATGTTGTGGGCGGGTGAAACTTTATACTATTTGAAACATGTTTAGTTTATTAAAGTTGTCGTTAGTTGGTTAAGTACTCTATA
Source organism: Athetis lepigone (assembly GCA_033675125.1). NCBI lineage: Eukaryota > Metazoa > Arthropoda > Insecta > Lepidoptera > Noctuidae > Athetis > Athetis lepigone. The sequence goes on from CM066237.1 coordinate 6,849,655, forward strand.
AATTATAATGAGTACGTTAAATGAATTTTGATGGGAATAGCTTAGAGACTTTTAAAACATTTCTTGTTAAGATTTTTGACGCTCAACTCCAATCGTATCTGACAATGTTATTTCTAAGTAGCGTGTTTGTTTTATTTTTAAAATTTTATGTGGCAATTAAATAATATTAAAAAGTATTCTGTTACGATTAAAATACTCTGATTATGAACATTAATTACGTTTATAATCACGTTCATTATTTAAATGTCGAGTTGCCTGCCCATTCTTAATTAGTTCTTAGAAACAATTAGACACAAGAGAATCGGCACCATTGTCTTATCACTGCATCGTGATGATCAGAATAAAGCAGTCCGCTACTGGATGTGCGTGCACCTCTTTAATCGCATACTATTCTTCTTGGTTTTTGGCAATTCTCATCCAGCTGCTACCAGGCATCCTGCAAAGATCGTCGCTCCACTTAGGGACTATGCACACTTATTCTTTTATTTGTTACGTATGGAGAAGAACGGGAAAGAAACTCCATACTTACTCTTTTAAAAAAAATCTAACTACGCAAGATACTGGCTTTGCTTTTGGTCTGAAATATATAATATAATTTGCTGTATACATGTATCCCGCAAAGCATTAACACACTTGAAGAAAATTGACCTCCAAAAGATAGAATTTCAAAGAGCATCAAATGAACACCTACTCTAGAACATGTATTTAATAATTTTAATATATCGCTAACAGCTTCCGGTATCAGATATTTATCGGATTGTACTTAACTAATATAATTTGTTTAGATATTTGAATAGATAAAAGTTCATTAACGATCATACTTCAAAATCCACTCTAATATCTATAAAAGCGGCCATTAAATAATAAAAGTAATCTGACTCTTTTAGTAATAATAGCATTCAGATTTGTAGACCTCAAGACGTTTAACACAACGATTTGTTATTTATTTTTTCTTATTATCATACATTTGTAAATAAAAAGTTATTGTTTAGGAAAAACATTCAAAACAAAATTCAACTTTAGAATGTTTTTAAAATGCCCCAAAAGTATTAAAACCGCAACTCATCCGGTATCACCAAAAAGTATCGTATAAACACTGTCCCCAAATTAAAATTCGTGAATTTTGTCGTGTGGAGCGAACACGGCGAATTCTGAAACAAATAAATATCTTAGTAATTAAATATAATTTGTATTAACTATGCTATCGCGGGAAATTTATTTTCGGTTGGCAGCACGGGTTGGTAAAAAAGTAAAAAGTAAATATAGTCTTATAGTCTGTTGATGACCTTTGAGAAATGCTTAATTAGTGTAATTTAGTAGTTTTAATAAAAGTCTTTTGTACTTAATTAAGGGTTGCTGCCATAAAGTTAGTGCAATTTGAGATAAAAAAACGAATAGTAAAAAAATAGCTACGGCCCGTCAACTTAGTTATTACAAACTAGTTGTTGTCTGCGGCTTCATCCGTCCATTTTCTTTCAAATACTACGGTGCTAATTTTGTACTTTTGTAGTTGTAATAGTTTTGATTGTATGTGGCTACTACAAAATAATCTGTTATCTAGGAAATGCACACAATTTTTAACATTAAATACTTTTACAAAAAGTGTCTGTGACTATTTGTGTAACAAAGAAGTCAAGCTTGTTTGTTTTTATGTTTGTAAAGGTAATTCTAATGATTACATCATTTTTCACAGAAAGAAAAGTTTTCTAACTAGTTTTATAATGTGTAGTTAACTACTACGCAGACAAAGCCGCAGACAGAAAGTAGTGTCAAATAAGCAGACATTTTATTATTTAAACTAACGTGTAAGAATTTATTCTGCATGTAAGGGTTACACAAAACACTGTCTCGTTACGTACCATCACATTAATTTATAAGGGATATAAAATTTCATCATTATTCTTACCACGTCGCGTTTCCTTATTTATTATAAAATTAATTACGAAGCCGCCATTAAAAAAAAATTCGCGGTTCTATTGTTTCATTAAAATGCTTCGCGAATAGCTTTTAATTAGGCGTGCCAGACGACAGACATTTTTATTAATCGTTTGTCGCATCGGCCATCTTGTTTCGAGCTGTCATTATAAAATTAATTTCGTAAATTTTGTTTTATTTTATAACTTTACTTGTTAACTTATAATAACGTTACTTAACCAATTTGCGAGAAAAGTGAGGTGCGTTTACTACAATAATATATGTGTAGAAATAAAAAATAACGGTGTTTATTATACTCACTATCATGATGATTTATAATTTAATTTTAGTTATATTTTAGCCTTATAGGTGACTATAATTACTTACTTATGGTAATTAATTAGACGACTCGTTCTTTTGTAGATTTATTTGACAGTTTTTTGAACAGAACTAAAGTATTTATCCTTGCAATAAAAGAAATATAAGTTTATTCTTTCCCAATTAATTTACTTCCAAGGTTCACGACGATTACGTCGTGTCTCTAAGACCCTCCGAGTGTCTTTGCCATGACTATAGATGCTGGCGGGAAAAATTCCGAAACATTCCCGTCGAATACTTCGGAAGTATTCCGAAATATTCTGAAACTTTGGGAATATTTCAACTGCCAAAAAAAACCCCGGTGAAATTGTATTAATCTATTAAAAGCCACTGTACTCGATTGAGTACAGCGTAATGAAGTAAAATAATAAGGTGTATCACCTAAAATTTACAAGATCTGTCATTTACACTCGGAATAATGCTGTACTCAATCGAGTACAGCAGTTACCTCTAATGGGTTCATAGGGAATATAGCCTACTAGCTGTCCCCCGCGGTTTTATCCGCGTTTAATTTTCTTTGGTTACTTCTTAGCCCCCCGTAAACCGTTTATGCAGCGCACGCAATAAAAGTCCTCAAATGTGAATAATTTTCCCCGTTTTTGCAACATTTCTCACTGACGCTTCGCTTCTATTGGTCGCAGCCGCAGCGTAATGTTATGTAGCCTAATACCTTCCTCTATAAATGGACTTCAAAAAACAAAGAATTTCTCTAATCAGATCAGTAGTTCCTGAGATTAGCGCGTTTAAACAAACAAACAAACAAACTCCTCCGCATTTTATTATTAGTAGTAGCTTTCCAATAGTGAAAGAATTTCTGAAAGCGACACAATAGTTTTTGAGTTTATTTATTAGGTTTTCCTTTATTTAGTAATACCTATCTATGTGACTCGCGAATACTTAGCGATGCGAACAGCAGAGCTATATACAAACTAACCAAAAACATAGATAACCCTTTTTCAAAAAACAAATCAAATATGTTCGGCCTGGTTTTTTATTCCACAACTAACATTTTGATAAATAGCATTCGACTTCGATATAACCTACATAAAAACAAAAAAATAAAAATCCTGTTGTAAAAGGGATTTTTATTTTTTATAAAAATATTAACAAATATACTTAATCGATCAGATTTATAATAAAATAAACATTTATATTTTACTAACTTATGCGCCACTGAAAAATAATTAATTCACCCACCACACAAAAAATAAACACGTTTATTCTTATTGAATAATTCGGGCGAAACATTCCGCGGAAACTTTCGAATGCGGGGTATGAATCTTTCTGAAAACTTCTCCGGGGGGGGAGCATCTCTCCTCTTACCGCACCCCGCACCGCCATCGCCTTCGTGCACACAGTCAGGCGGCGGCGATCGACGCGACGGTCGATGCAAAATTCCATTCGATATTTAAAAAAATATAAAAATATTTTACAAAAAAATACAAATTCTAAATTTAAATTTATTTTGAATAATTCTGATTTAAAGAAACTTTCCCAGAAGTATTCCGGAATTATTTCGAATTTTTCAGAAGTTTTGCAACTATAGCCATGACGGTTTTCTGGTGGTAATCATTGTTTCATCTGGCTTTCAGGAGTTACAGTGGTTGAAAATTGTCAATCACTAAATAGTGTGACGGAATTGCATTAAAAATGTAAAAGACAGGCTAAGTTAAGGCTGATATAAACAAACGTTGCTTAACAACTAAGTTAAAGCCATATTACTGTCACTACAACATTCAAACTACGAAACTACTGAAAAATTGCTAGCCAAAGTATGAACTTAAGTAAAGGCGCCATTACGCTTGGTCGTTAGCTCGCATTTGATTGCCTATAGAATTCGGATTAAATGAACGGAGTCGAGTACGCGCGTATTTTAATAGCTTTTGTTTTTTTTATTGTCAAGAAGTACTTCGTCACTCGTCACAATGAGTGTTGAACTCCGAAGAAACAATGTAATGTCTAATCTGGCGTAGTCAAGCGTCAAGCCCACACTTGGTGCTCGAGTCACGTTCTAATAAATTCAACAATAAGTAAAATCATAAAACGTATCGCATAGACAAGAACATCGACTTTTTCCCATAGAGAATGTTAATATAAATACTCCAGAGACAATCTGCTAATGATTCTCGTTATATCTTTGAACAAATACTTTTTGCGTCGCCTCTCTGGTCGCAGACGCCACTGAGGAACTTCAAGACTCCTTAGACAATTAAAAACAATATAGAGGAAGTGGTTAATGATCTGTTGTGGGATTCATTGATATATTGTTGGAATATTAATTGTGTGAATTATATTTTCATGTTTTCATTTTCGTGTTTAATTCGACGATTGATTTTGCCGACAATGTTTAAGACAATGTTTGAGATCTAGAGTCGCTTAGCGTACGTTATTTGGCTTAGTAAGTATTTCAGCCGCTGAGTTTCGCCCGCCCAGGTCGAAACAGTAATTATTAATGAAGTTCTGTATGATAATTGCGGAAAATAACAGGTTTTTCAATCTGACCTTACAAAATTAGCTTAAAAAAGTAACTTCCGAAACACCAAAACACTCAGCTGCCAAAACACCTACTATGACCATTCGTTATTTATGTATGGCTGCAATTTGAAGAATATATAAGATACAATAAAAAAATTAACTGTATACAAAAAAAAGGAAAGCGCAGCAAACCGTCAATGCCTGCCGGGGTTGCGAAATAGATATAATAGTTACCATGGCCCCGGAACATAAAGGGCAACCGAAGGAACATGAGTGGGTTTTAGTCAGTAAACGCCTGATACAAAGGGACGGGAGAAGTCATTTGATGATTTCCCACTCTCACCAAAAAAAGGGACACATAATTTTAATTTTGGAGTACCATGCCATACTACATACTGCAGTAGACCTTAGTTGTGTTGCCTACCCAGAAACAAAGATGATAATGTCTCTTATACCAAGTAAGAAACAAGTGTCGAAGACAGTACTTTTTTATGCTCGGTACACACGACAACGACTTATCGCTATGATTTCACTGCGCAGTTCGTTTGTGCAGTTTTATCGAAGGTGTGAATGAAAATGGACGAAGATATTGTGGTTGTCTGTACACTCCATGGGAGTTCGATAATCTGATAAAATCGGCTGCGCAGTAATATCGTAACGATAAGTCGTTGTCGTGTGTACCGAACATTTAGACCTACATTTTTCTTTTCAAATCTTGAATCGGCATCTAAGTTTAAATGACGTGAACCTGTGCACCCTGTGCTGTTGGACAATAATTTATGTAAAAGGAATAAGAAATGGTATGCTTTTCTATTGTAATGATGGTTAATTAGAGAGGTATTACGATTTTCTTCATTATAGTGGTAATTGTAAGTAGCGCCTACGAAAAAGGCGAATGTTGACATTGCTTGTCGGTTTTTGTGGCCGCCGCCCTCGCAGAGAGAAACGTTGTCTCGTGACTCATAGTACTGTATGTTGCCACAATAACCTGACCCACCACAAAAACTAAGTAATTTTAGAGTGGGTTTTTTTTTGTGAATGGGAAATCATCAGATAACTTCTCCTGCAGGGCAGGTGGGCGTGTCAGACGTTTACTGACTAAAACCCACCCATGTTCTTTATGTTCCGGGGCGACGGTAAAGACGGAGTGGGTCAGGTATATATTTGTGTCGACATTCTAATATGAAACCAGAATCCTAACAGAATTTTGACTTTACAAAAATACCGGTCATAGCTAGGCCGGTATTTTAGTAAAAGTCTCAGACTCACGCACCGAGTGTTCCGATCAAACTGTTGGTTTTTTTTTCTAAACTTCTACCAACTTAGGATTCTCGTTAAACCAGAATCCTTTAGGCTTTGATTCACTTCTGAACTTCAAAATATGTGGCATAAGCGGAGTGTAAACATCCACAATTATCTTTTGGTTGAGTGAACTCAAATCTTTGATTCTTTTACTGTTTGAAGGAATTGCATACCTGAATATTTGATATTAATTTCAGCTTGATACTTTCACCTGTTGCTGAACAAAAGGTCTTGAAGAAACTAGAAAAGCCCCCTTACCATGACGTTTAAAGTAAGATTGTTTTAGCAGGCGTCCGTCACTCGCTCAAGGCCACGCGTTTTATGCCTACCGCTTCGCGTATCGTCGACGATACAACGAACACCGGGCTGTCGCGCGCCCGGCTGAGTGCTCGCGCGTCACGGGTACAGCGCTGACTATCAAAAATTCAAAATGCCAAAACCACGTAATTATTGCGAGATTATTGTGCAATTCCCCTGTTTCCCAATTCTCCTGTTTCCCTTTTGATTATTTATTAAAATTATTTACGCTTTTTTGGATATTTTCGACACTAAAATATAATAATCGGGAATTCAAGGAACGAAAAATATGCATCAGTGATTTTATTAAAAGAAAAAATATTTGATCAACAAATAAAAAAAATATTGTTTTTCGAAAACATTCGTTTTATTACCATTATCATCATACGTATAACCCTAGCAGATTTGCTGGACAACACGCACACACGTTAGTCGCGCGGCGGGCAAAAGAATCTCAACTCTCTTTGTGCGTACTTATGGTACATTTCTCCTTGCTGCAAACAGCTGGTATTATTATTATGATTTTGTAGGCTAATATAGCGTAGGTTTTTTCGTTTTTGTATTGGAGTGAAGTATCTGTTACGTAGTAACTATTTATTAATCTGTGGTTTTAGTCCTGTTGCAGGAGTGTGCAAGTGACAGCGTTAGACACGTTGTCTAGCGCCGTCTCTTTCCCACTGAAAGTAATATCAAAGTAATACTGCTATAAGGGCTTGTGGTACGCCCCAAGGACGGATAACAAAGTAATCCTACAAGCTTAGATTATATACATGGGGTTACGTACGTTGTTTCTTTTTTATTTATTTATTTATTTATTTATTAATCACACTTACATCTATCATTACAGGCCTTACCTAATACGATAGAGAAGCTTACATTTAACCAAAATACTAAAATAATTAATTCCAGTCAATAACAGACTACCGAATATGCTACCCTTGTGAAACGAACTTGAGGTACGGAACCCTAAAAGGAAGAACAAAGTTTTGATATCGCACCGATATCTGCTTTAAAGGCGATAGCTACGAATTCTACCAGTACCAAGTAGGTAGTTGTTCTTTATTGCAACAATTATCCGAACACGGCAAAGCCAAAAATAAGCTCTATGATTTTAGGAGCGTCTTGAGGGATTCATTTGAAATGCTCACTATCTACAGAATCACAGTTTGGTGATGTTTTATTGCAATTGCAGTTGACGGTACACATCAGATCATCATCGTCATCATCAAAAGGTGTCTAACTCTCCGGTCACGAGTTACTGGTATTCTTTCCCAGGGAGACATCTTGTTCACAGTCTGTAAACTAATGCCCTTACTAATAATCACTGTGTTAAGTTATGCAATGAATAAAGCCTGTGTAACCATACATTTTTTGACGTATAAACCTGTCATAACTTTATGCAGCGTTTATTAGTAAGGCGCTAAATCTAGACGTGAAGACTTGTATTTGGTTTTCAGTTTACTAGTATATTACTCATCACCGTTGTGTTTAGCTAGTCTTCCATAGTTATTAAATAAATAAATAAATCACTGTATCGAAATCATTGCCAACCAAACAATAGCTAGAATGCAGTAAGAGTCCTTGTGATCATAGTGCAGTTAGCTGGCAGATTTGATGCAATTATATTTATTGCACTAAAATGGCACTGCCGACAATCCAACAGTGAAAAAGAAATGCACATTGCACAATGGCAATGGCAATGGCAATCGCCGGTAGTCGGGCTGCTTCTCTCTATTCTGTCTCGAATTACGTGTGTTCGGAGGTCTAAATTTGACCAATGTGAAATGTCCATTCATCTTACAAACATTATGCCAAAGTGAGCCAGACAGAGTGGCGTCCATCGAAATATGAATAAATAATTTTAAAAAATATCCATAAATAATTTATAAAAAGTATTCTTCTATGAAAGAACGAATGCCTCTCGATGCTACCCACAGAGTCTTTGTCGTTCATTCATTCATGATCGAAAGTAAACTCATTCGGGTGTACGACGACCGACAAGTATTGATCGTGATGGCTACTGGTTGCTGATAAATAAACTGGTTGGTGTTGTAAATAACATCATTGAATCTTAACAATAATTAAATCATGGTCAGAAGAGGTTTAGTTGTATTTTTCGGATCGATTGAAATTGTTGATTTAAAAAAATATATAGTAAATGTACCTGAATAGTATAAACCTTTGAACAAACGTGATTTGAAACACAATAGAAAGACAATAGCAGCGCGACAGCCGGCTGTCGCTTGGTCGTTGAAGATTTAAATTGTTCAGGTCATCAAAACATCGTCATTAATTAGCTTTAATTAATTTCTTTTTAATTCTCTTACGGTTCTAATGTTCATCTAGTTATCTCAAAGAAAGTATAAGCAAATAATATAAACACAAATGTGGAAAACAATATAATGTATTAAACAAATATATGAATTTACTTTAAAAAACAAATACATCGAGGTTTAGATACATACAATACACATTTAAATAGTGGAGCTTGTAACTATTTAGAGCTAGGAACAAATTATAAAAGAGAACGTTATTTTATCCAGTGTAAAATGGTCTTGATTACCTCTGAGTTTTTCAAATGGATTGTCCAAGGATTGCATGTCTAAGCTCCACTCAGTCAGTAGGTAGTCCTTACGCGCAATACATTTTTCCACCACTGCATCTGCTAAAGCCATTAGTGTATCCATGGTCATAGCAGCACGTGTTCTTCTCAGCATCGATACGGGAGCACACCTGGTCACAGGGCTGGACGCGTGTGTCCGCATCAACGCCGATGGTGCAGAGAAGCATGGCCGAGGCGATGAGCAGGAGAACTATGGTTGTCTTGATGGCTGCCATTTTGTATTGTACAAAGTTGTGATATCGAAGAACGATTGCAAACAAGTGAAGATCTGGTATGAAGCTTGAGACGCCTGGCTTCTTATTTATAGGAAAAATCTAATAGGAAATCAGTGTACGTGTGGTGTGTGGGTCACACATACACGCAGGTACAGATAGGCATTTAAGTAATTATGATTAGTTTATGCCGCTTTGTGTTGTTATGTGAATAGGACAATATTGTTGTTAACCTTGGCTTTTGATATTTATGTGCATTCTGTGGTAAGGCTTTGGGCCATTATTTATATTTTTTTGAAGATGGTAATATTTTCATTATTGTAATGAGTTACACTTACTAAAACGATAATTTAAAACATCGTTGATGTGTTTACATCTTGCAATTAATTAATAACAAATATGAAATCATTTTACTTATATTTTACCTGAGCTTGAAAAATCATCATGAAATGGTTAAATATTAATTAGCATGATTCAAATTAACATTATATCATAAAGTATTTTCAATGTTAGTACAGGTGACTATCAGTAGCGTCTAGGTTAACCTATAAACCTAATAGTTTCCACGTAATTTATTTGACCTTCATGATACAACGCCGATTGATTGATTGTGTATTATTCATTTACTTTGTTGAGGAAAATGAGAACAAACATATTGCATATTTTAATTGTGGTAACATATCAATATTTATAGCGTATCACTATGTATGCTTACTGCACTACGTATGTATGTATGCTTAGATCTTTAAAACTAAGCAACGGATTTTGATGCGTTTGCGATTGTTTTTTTTAATAGAGTGAAGGTTTATATGTATAATACATGCATAATATAATAAAGAAAAGGCGGGATTTTTAAAGATTTGTAACACCCGTGCGAAACTGGGACGGGTCGCTAGTAAATAATCCATATCCATATTATAAATGGAAAAGTGTGTCTGTCTGTCTGTCTGTATGTTTGTCTTTCTTTCACGGCAAAACGGAGCGACGAATTGACGTGATTTTTTAAGTGGAGATAGTTGAAGGGATGGAAATTAACATAGGCTACTTTTTGTCTCTTTCTAACGCGAGCGAAGGCGCGGGCAAAAGCTAGTATTATAAATGGGAAAGTGTGTCTGTCTGTATGTTTGTCTTTCTTTCACGGCAAAACGGAGCGACGAATTGACGTGATTTTTTAAGTGGAGGTAGTTGAAGGGATGGAGAGTAACATAGGCTACTTTTTGTCTTTTTCTAACGCGAGCGAAGCCGCGGGCAAAAGCTAGTATTATAAATGGGAAAGTGTGTCTGTATGTTTGTCTTTCTTTCACGGCAAAACGGAGCGACGAATTGACGTGATTTTTTAAGTGGAGATAGTTGAAGGGATGGAGAGTATAGTTCGCGTCACGTAAGCTTGCCCCTCTGAAGATAGGCTTTTGTGACGACCGCGCAGGTACAATCACGTAAAAAAGTGTTACGTTCGTAGTTTTCTTTGTTTTATACAGAATTGAATTAAGTAGTAAACATTGCGATTGTAAAGGTGCTTCTAAACGGGAAATATTTTACTGCAATTGTGTTGCTGGCAATATTTCCGGTATTGCCCGGCCACACTTATGTAATGTTTCCGAACTCTCTGCATTATTGCAGTATTGCAACCAGTTACTCATATCCAAGAAATTATGTACAATTTATAAACAACGCCTAAAAGTTGTTACGACCCATGTCTATGTGAGTGTCAGCGTAACTGCGTACGTAAAATAATAGGTAGTTATATTTTTGTCCACGAAACTAGTTACTAAAACCAATTACGTTAAAAACACCCACTTTTAGTTTTATTATTATGGCATTAGAAACAACAGCGTTAATATTTAATTATAATAGCAGTAATTAGTTTGATTTATATTGTGGCGTGAAAATAAAATAATTAAAAAAAATAACAAAGTTTAACAGTTTTGGCAAGAACAGTACTTCCACATTGAGCAAGCAGGACAGAAGTAAGCATCGAACGTATGCGAGTGACAGAGACGCCATTACAGGCGCCATCTTTCGCGAGACCGCGCATGCGCGGTACACGTTTGGTTGTAAAATCGACTACTGCGCAGCCAATTGCGACGAACTTCAGAGGGGCAAGCTTACGTGACGCGAACTATAACATAGGCTACTTTTGTCTCTTTTTAACGCGAGCGAAGCTGCGGGCAAAAGCTAGTAAAATAATAACGATAATCACGGACAACAATTGACCTACATGATGCGCCTATTCATCTTAAAAACATTGTGCCAAAATACGCCATGCAGTGTCACGAGCACAGAAGCATGTATTGACAAACATTAATAATACTCTTTTATTAAAATATGAGCACCTCCAAAGCTACCCACAGAGTTTTGGAATATTCTGCAGATGTTCAATACTGTTCCGAGCTTTGATTCGTTTGTTTTAATTTTCGTGCCTGTCAGTATGTAAGAATAATTAATGTTTATTAATTATTCATATTACATTCCAGATTGATTTAATACTAGTTAATTGTGTTTTTATGTGAACAGGGTAATTTTGTTCTAAAAAGCCTATTTAGACCCGAGTGTATTTCTTGAATAGGGCTATAATATACTTATTATCGTGGTAAGCAGGTCTGTTTCGCTTCGTTTGGTCGGAGGATCCTCGCTTTCCAATAAAGAATGAGGAACTTTACACTCTGACCTTGATGCGTCCAAAAGTCTCTAGTACATAAAAAGGAGAACGCCAGATTATCTTAATTTCTAGGTCAAAACTTAAAATACTTACAATTGTCAAAATTTGCAGATATATATTTACCTATAGGTTTTAAACCTAGCTTAAGTTTAACAAAATAATAAGAGAAACATAAAAGCTTTAATATAAAAGTTACATAATAATATTGTAAAGAGAAAAGATTTGTATGTATTAACTCTTTTTATGTTTGTTACTCTTTCACGCAAAAATTACAGAATGGATTTTGATGAAACTTTACAGAAATTTTGCTTATACATCAGAATAAGGCTGAGGCTACACTAGGCTGCGACGCGATCTGCGACGCACGAGCGATTGAAACAAATACATGGATTCTCACTAAATGGCTACACCGTTCATCAAATATTACTAGCGATCTTTGATTATTTCTGCGACAGGAACTACATTACTGTAATCGCGGCACCGGCTACATCGACGTATCAGCGAAATTGAATCGAATATACGCCAGATTTTCGCTTATAATGTAGCCATTCGACGTTTATCTCGTTTCGCTCTTCCAGTTGCATCGCAAATCGCTGCCTACTGTAGCCTCAGCCTAAGTCTGAGGCTACACTAGGCTGCGACGCGAACTGCGACGCACGAGCGATTGAAACAAATACATGGATTCTCACTAAATGGCTACACCGTTCATCAAATATTACTAGCGATCTTTGATTATTTCTGCGACAGAAACTACATTACTGTAATCGCGGCATCGACGTATCAGCGAAATTGAATCGAATATACGCCAGATTTTCGCTTATAATGTAGCCATTCCACGTTTATCTCGTTTCGCTCTTCCAGTCGCATCGCAAATCGCTGCCTACTGTAGCCTCAGCCTAAGACATAGGCTACATAACATCAAGTTATGACTCACGGGAGCAAAGCAGTAACCAAACACCTAATATAATGCGGGCGAAACAGCGTGGAACAGCTAGTTTTCAATAAAAATCGCAACGCTAAACAGTAAGTCGTGTAGGGTTAACTTATAAACCTTATAGTTTCCTTATTGACATGGTTTGTTTTGCCTTCAATGCACAATTGAATGTAGGTATGTTATTTATTGCACTTATTAAGGAAAACAGAAGAAAAATATAACAAGCGTAATCATGTTTTATCATCTAATTGCATATCAATATTTGATATATGTATGATTGTCTGGCTGACTGGCTGACTGTGTGATATATCTACCCACAGCTCACACTGCTGATTCTAGAAACATTAAACTTGGAGGGTATGTCCCTTTCGAAGAGATGTAAGTAATTTACAAAAATCCTTTTTAGTGGCTCCCTGTCACTCAGAAATGATTTTTGTAAATTACAACCGAAATCCGGTAAATATAAAAAATAAACACTACCAAAAGACCAAGACCATTTGAATCAACTCGCAAAATGTACGTTCGCACTATTATTTATTTTGCAAAATAAGTATAGCTATTGCCTGCCATTTTTTTTCTAAGCTGAGTGCAATAAAACCCATGTTTTGACGACGACTGCCCACAGAGTTACTTATAACGCAATTTCGTTGAATTATTGCCCGTAATGGCGAAATTGATCTTTTGAACGGGTGACATTTTAAATAATTGTGCCACATTTTGTATATTACGAGTGTCGTAAGAAAAGGAACTATGCACCAATCAGAAAAGTGCGATACAAAAAAAACAAATGTCACAGTTTTCTGTAGTATTGCAATTTCTTGACATTTCTCCACATTGTCCCTGCAAGGCGAGTGGACCGAGTGACGCGCCATCTCATCGATTTTATTGGATACAATTGACGGGCCTTTGTTTGCAAATATGCACTTTAGTGTTACTTTTCTTTGGCTTTTATAAACAATTATCGATAAATAATGGCGCAGCTTTATTTCTTTTAACGATATGTTACATTTCCACCGCAATAAAGCAAAAAAGAAAATGGAAAAATTATAAAGCTGTCGTGCTTTTTGTTTCAATAAATATTACCATAAACGACTCTTATTAAGGGACAACAATATCCCTTGAATTATTTGAAAGTTAAATTCCTTCTCATGTTCATTTGCATAACATTAATGATGTTTTCATTCGAGCTCATTCTGAATATCGATGGGGACGTTTTTTCTGCGAGCGTATGCAAAGAAGCACATTTGCATCCTCCAAAACCACATTCGGCCTAATTTGGATGCGTTCGCTATCTCCGCCGAAATCGTTAAAATGCACGCACGGTAGCGAGAACGGTTCAAAACACAAAACAATAAATAAATAACGAGAACAATAAATATAATTAAAAACGACAAAAAGCGTCCGTTCGCATGACGCGGGTACAAACGGGTGCGCGCTCTCGACGACTCTATATTAACGATACGAATTCAACCTAAATTCCATAAACGAAATTCTGCTTTATCGAATACTATTACGATTCGATTTACAACGCTGAAAATCGATATCCCTTCAACATTTTGTCACCGGCACGTCACGTTTCCGAACGCTCCTCATTAGAGATTTTTATTTTTAAATAGTCGCAGTAGGGTCGAGTATCCTGTGGATCCTGCTAGGAGTTTTTTAAACTTTAAAAATGGAATTTAAACGAGATGACGTTTCTTTATTGCGTTCGATTCTGTGTAAGCGATTCTAGGCGTGTTTGTCCTTTAATTGGTGTCAATAAAGATGAGATTTGTATAGATGGGTGGAATTTGACAGATGTCCGAAGTGTGTCCGTAAGTTTTGTCTATGACAGGTCGGAAGCCATAGGTCCTAATAAGGTCCGAGATGGAGGAGTAATGGGTTTTCAGAGTTGTCGCGCTGTCTCAAATTTATTGCACCAATTAGTAGAGGCCACGTGAAAGGGTTTATCATGAGTTTTAATCTCGCTCTATTTGGGAGGTAACGGTCGATAATGGTCGAATTTCGGGGAACGGTCCTTTGATTTTTTCCTCAACTATGGAAGACATTTTCGGAAGCGAGAATGTTACAAGTTAATTGGGTAAAAATATTCCGAGGCCGACACATGGTGGGTGCTTATAAAGATCATTACGACCTCAGATTAATTAGGAAGCTACCGGAGTTTAAATGTTATAACCGGAATAAGAGATAACTATGTATTACTGTGTAGGTAATAACTGTGTGTCTTATTACGATAGTTTGTAGAATTGTTGTTTAGTACTTCAAAAGACTTTAGGATAGCTATAGAGTTGCGTCGATTTCCATTCAAGTTATAATTAAGCGATTACGCATAGTTAAAAAGCCATAATCAGTAAATAGAGGTTATAATAAAGATGTAATCTTGAAGTAAACACAGCTTAAACATAGTAAACTTGTATATTATATGTTAAACTAGCTTTTGCCCGCGACATCGTCCGCGTGGATTAATAGTTCCCGTTCCTGGGGGATTTCCGGGATGAAAACTGTCCTATGTCCTTTCTTGGGTCCCAGACTATATCTGTACCAAATTTCGTTCAAATTCAAATCGGTTCTGTAGTTTAGGCGTAAAGAAGAGACAGACAGACAGACAGACAGAGTTACTTTCGCATACTATCAATATTCAATATTAGTACGGATTTAATTACAAACTAGTTTGTAGTAAATTAATAACTCTAGTGGTTTTTACATTTAATTTTCTTTCTACTAAAAAACTATTTGCTTTCAATTTGCTTTGAACTTGACTTTGTTTAATACTATGTATAGTGATTATTTACACCGTGTTAGGTAAGACGAGGGACATATTGAAGGAGATTATTCAGTATTCGATTCTCATTCCAAATGTAGTAATAAAAACAATATCCTAATTTTTTACCAAATGCCTCATAAAATTAATAAATGGTTGACATGCGGGCTAGATGTCCATCGAAAGAAAAACGGATCATGACAACTTCACTCTCTTATCATAGGTTAAGAACCCGATGCAACCGCGAGCGCCAGTGTCGCTTTTTAGGGTTCCGTATCCAAAGGGTAAAACAGGACCCTATTAGTAAGCCTCCGCTGTCTGTCTGTCGGTCTCCAAGCTGTATCTCATAAACCATGATAGCTAGAAAGCTGATATTTTCACAAATGATGTATTTCCGTTGCCGCTATAACAACAAATACAAAAAATTAACAAAAATAAAATATTAAGGGGGTCCCCATAAAATGAACGTGTTTTTTTCGTATTTTTTGAGAAGATAGTACGCAACCCTTCGTGCGCGAGGATATATGTAGTAAGGAGCCCTTTGTGCGCAAGTCCGACTCGCACTTGGCCAGTTTTTTTAAGAATTTAAGAGCCTCGTTGCTATAATTCAATCGCGTCCTTTAATATGTCCTTCGACTTACCTAATACGGTCTATAAGGAAGGATAGGAATAATCTAGTATTAATTCTATTAGATAAGGTAATAAACTAGGACAGCTCATCATATAGGTGAGTTAATTACATACAGCAATTATGTAGTGAATACCTACTCGCAATTACTTGTTCTATTGTCGTTAAAGAACTTACTTTGTAAGATTAATTTGCATATCTAGCTAACAGGAAAATATGGTTAGGTAACTAGGTAATAACTTAGAAAAACTTAGAAGCAATTCTTAATGTTCTACCTGTAATATTTATGTAATCATTTTTATTAATTAGGTATAAGTGTTAATAAAAAAATACAAACCCTCGCTGTTGTTAGGATCGCAGACAGTGGTGCCGATTCTCTTGTTCACAAACTAAAGTAAATTTAAGTTAGTGCATCTTTCTCTTTCCATTTAATTAAGAAAAGGACAGAAGATAAAATATTAGTTAAGTCCTGTCAAATTTAGACACTCCATAGATAATTTAGACGCGTTTTGAAAACATGGCGTCTAAATATACGTCAATTTTCTTCCGGCGCTGTCTAATTTGACAGGATTAAACTAAATTGTATCTTCTGTCCTTTTCTTTAAGAAATGAAAAGAGAAAGATGCATTTAACTTAAAATTAGAATAGTTTGTGACCAAGGGAATCGGCACCATTCTTTAGCTAACAAAAGAGTTGATAACCTTAAAACGGCTGATCCGAAATTTGATGAAACTTTGGCAAACCGCTGGTCCTAGTGACATGAAACGTTGTGGGCGAGTTCTTTCTGAAGAGTAAGTATAAACTAAGGAAGGATTTTTGGAAATTCCAAACCTAAAAGGGTAAAATGGGGGATGGAAGTGTCGACATCCACGCAATTATATTAAACCTTTCCACCAACCGACAGCCGGCTGTCACACTGTTATTGTCTTTCTATTGGGTCTCGAATCACGTGTGTTCGACGGTTTAAAGACACACACAAAATTACATCTACAAGAAAATCAAAATCGTCAATTAGGTAGGTAATTATAAATTTCATATAAGTAGGTATACTATAATTATCCCAAAAATAAAAATAAATTAATAGGTCATTGCCAAAGTTTACTTACTTCTATTGCAATAACAACAATTGGCTTGTTAGTTGTTATATTGAATCAATACATTTAGTACTGGCAGCTTTATATCGGCGTGCGGTTGGCACCTCCTACCTCATAAGATGAATGAAAAAAGTTTCTAAATAAATATTATAAACTCTATTATTTAACAAAAATTCATCAACACATTCAGAAATCCCACGGGATGATAAAATGAAGACGTTATAGATTAACTCTGTACAATACAGAAAGAAGGCAGTCCACTTATTGGACAGTTTTTTTTGCGTTACATGAATGAATGAACCTTTTATGAATGAATCTATTTTGTGACGTTTTTTTCCACCTGTGCAATAGAGTTCTCAAACTATAAAAATTTGTATTGTTACAAGTGATATTATTTATGATCACCCAACTTTTTGTGGGCGACGTAGAATTCGGAGAATTTAATGAAAAAATTTTACGACCATTAACGGTGAAAATATTGTGAATGAATGGGATGGAATATGGATTGACCATAGATTAGTTTTATTTTATTTTATGGCCGTATCTATCAAGCTTTAGGCTCTTGTGATATTTTTTTGGGAAATATAGTAACAGTTACAAGCTTCTGAATTGTTGTCTTTCGTTTCCATGAGCTCTTAGAGTTTTAAACCTTGAAGCACTATAAAACTACAACTTCGTGACTAAAATAGCTCAAAAGGTGCTTTCTGACAGCAAACAAGACGTCCAAATTTCCTACAGATGCCAATAATTCCACGATAAGGCCCCATTAATCGACCAAAAGCACCTTATTAGATACTTATTTAAACAGTGCCATAACCACTACTCAACTTAACGGACAATATCGCAACGCTGTCGAGTATTTCGTCCATTCCCACGGCCAACAATACAGTAAATAATAACCGATCAAGTTGACCGCAGACATTTTAGCGACACAGCCTTCACTTCGGACTTAATGACGTGGAAATTGGGTACACTCGCCAATCGACACGTGTGACGAGACAACTTTGAGATTCTTCCCACGCGTAGAAAAAACATGCAGAATTATGATACCTGAACGATTTGGTTTTTTGAGTGTCTTCAAGATTATTTGTAAATGGGGCATAAAGTGCACTGGTTTTTTTTAAACTTAATGACGAACGGAATAATCTAGACTTAGCCTTATTTAAGCAATCTGAAACATACAAATTAATAACTGGTCTTTACAGCCGTTTTAGTACAAGTAAGACCAACTCATATGTAAATAATGCCAAACATGACACAAACAAACTACACATTCGAAAATTACATTAACAAAAAATTAAGCCAGAACACAACAAACATCATATTCATACAAAATTTCGGTCGGTATAATCTCACCAAACGGAGGCACCCTCATGAATAAAACTAGCTGGTGTATAAATTCAAATTTCCTCTTCTCCACACGCTCATTTCCATATCTCGGCCTCTCTCCCCCTATGCTTTATTATTAAAACTCCAGTGCAAAAACCGACACCCAAGTTATTCGCTATCTACGTTCGGAAATGGCATTATCGGCCGCGCGGCCCGAGGCGCACACGTCTCAGCCAATAGGGCATTCTTATCAGAAAATGACTCATTTCAAATGACAGAGTGTTCTAAAGCACTTTCAAATATAAAAAGCCGCAACCGTCACCGGAGTTACATTTCAAATTTAAACTCTGTACCGAAGCATCTTCGGCGCACTTCGGCGTGTCGTTACGTCACTCAGTTAAGGCTCGTAAAATGGGGACTCTCATAGCGAGAGGAAATTGGAATAAGAAAATTTGGGGTGTAAAATGAAAGATAGACGAGTGCTAATTTCCGGCTATTACTACGTCTCTTTCTTTCCCGCACATTTATTGCGGGGAACGTGTTTGGGGGTGGTATATACTGTCTTTTTCTAGCGTGTAGGGTCTTTACTATTTAATAGAGCGTATGGTGTAATGTAATGGGACTCGGGAAAATTGTGTGTCGTCTACATTTTTCTCATCCTTTGGAAGTGAAATTGAAACATCAATTTCAATTGGTTTCTTCTATTGTAAACAGAGTTGGTAAACATTAAATGAGTTGAAACGTGATAGTTATAAAACGTTTCCCCTCCCTAAAAATAATTTTCTAAATAATAACTTTTAATTTCACGGTACAGCCACGCAGTTTCTCCGATAACTTTATTCCGCATTGCAATAATAACATGATTGAGCGTCAATATCTCGAACGGTCCGCTCCAGCCGAGTTCTCAATAGCAAATGACGCCTCGCCTCCGACCGCGTTGCGTCAAACGCTACCGGAATTTATCGACTACCCGCAAACAATTCGCCTCGCCGCCGGCTATACTCTATTGAGGCAACTTTGGTAGCAAAATTATTGCACAGGGGATTTATTACATAGCGAAAAGCGATACAGGTATGAGAACTGAAATATATATTGTAAGAAGAGGCCCAAACTAATTTGAGTATGAGTTTTCCGTTAAGTATATATTACAGTTAATTTCAATCTTATTTGATTGAAATGAACTGTAATGACGTGTCTGAGCAGTCAATCTCTTAAACGTTTGGCTAAGTTTACGACGCAAATATGCACTTGGTTTTATATAATCAGTAACGGGGCGTCCAAGACCGTCAACAGCGCTATTGTTTTCAGATATCGGTTAATACTGAAGAATATAATGTCTTTCTATTGTGTCTCAAATCACGTGTGTTCGAAGGAGTAATTGCTATTAGCATGTTTACACAAACTATTCCTACATACCCAGTTATTCCAGTAGAAGCAATAATGAAGTTATTTCCAGCCCACTGTGGTTGTATCTGAATCGCTTCCCCGTGTAATACGATACAAAGTCATCGAGCGGCTATTAACACGTAGTATTCGGTCGATAAATGTAATCCGTTCAGGTCCACCCCTTGTTTGATTTCTATTAAACTTACACAGTAATAGGATTATTTAGTATGTGTGCTTAACAATTTAAATTGTGTGATGAACTTTTACGGCAAATTTGATTTCTCGGCAGAATACACGGTCTATAAATTTATATTTCAATGAAAATGATAATATATTTAACAACACAAAAATGTTTACAAATTAAAGTTCTTGAAAGATAAAAAGCCGAGCCTACAATTAATTCAAATCGATTTCCACTTAAGCAAACGTTCGCCGCGAACGATCAGAATTTCAAATTCGACTTTCTGAAAACGCGGCCAGCATGGTGTAAAGGTTCTTTTTTGATTCCAATATGCCATTTAAACAGAACGCGCCAAAAGAAATAGTAGTTGCAGCCGAGTTAGGTTGGCCAGCCTGATGCTATCTTGGCAGTTGGCACACCTGACCGACGCTAATTGGACAATAAATCAATTCTTTCCCGCTTCTTATTGGCGAATCGTGGCATTCCAATATTGAAAATTTGGCCGCGCGATATTGACAACATGATAAAAAACAATAGGCGGTTATCTTTTTCTTTTGTGTTCATCTCAGGACTCCGGTTCTTATTAAGGCTGAATCGTTTTATATTTTGTTTGTGTCAAGCCCAATGTCTTATCGGTTAGACAATTTGTTTTTGGGAGCTCGTTATTGAATTATTATTATTGATATTTTGTATATTCTCAATTGATGTTACGTTCGAAATAAATCTCATGTCATTTTTATTTGACTGGCTACATAGAAACGAGTGAGTGATGTATCGGTTTAATAAAAGCGCTATAATCGGAATAAATAACATTAATGCAGCAAAGAGCGCAGGCGTCATCCATTATTAGAGTTATTAACAAAACGGAACGCGCGCCCGGCTAATCTGGGCGCGCTCTGAGCGTAATTAAATTCTCAGAACAAGCGAGCTATTAAAGCGAAACGGTAGCGCGACGCCCATTACGAAACGGAACGTGCATAATTATTTCGTTCCCGCCTTTTTTTCTTATTCTCATTTCGAATTTCGAAAGCCCGCGCTAATGTAGCGTCGCTGCCCTCTGGCACGAAGTCTTGTAAACAATGTTCTCGTAAAATCTTATTCAATTACCGCCTGCCTTCTTAATATACTGATTAGTTTTCGAACCGTTAATTACATTCGGACTCAAAAGACCGTGGAAATTAATAAATTCTCGGTAATGTCGTTCGAGAGACCATTTTAAGTAGCGAGGCTCTTAAAGCCTGTAAAGGCAATGCCAACAAAAACTGTGTAGTTTTTTCTATCCAGACCACCAGGGTATTCAAATGAGGCATATCATTAGCCGTTGTATAAACAATGTCGTAAAATGACAGGTAGCAGAGCTTGTCACATCATTGGTATAATATTATTCATGCGGTGTTATCGGTTCAACTCATCTACCGTTCTTCGTACTGTTAACATGTATTTTGACAGATGACATAAGTTTGGCGCCGTATCGCCGGTTTGTCATCTCGCTACGATGAAATACAATTCGGATGTAATAATAAGCTCCCGTCTTACGTTCGTTGATAAACGGACTCGTGTAAATCAATGTAATGGTGATGTTGTGACGTCACTTTCGGCTGTTGTACACTGGAAACTTTTTGTTTCGTTTTCGTGTTTTGCAATAGACGTGCAAGTAATAAAACACATTTAGCGCTAATTTATGTGTATTGCGCAAATTATGTGTTTCAGTCGATTGCCTGGTCTAAGATCCTAGATATGTTTGACTTAGGTCATGTCACCAAACAAATTCTGAGAATATAAAAGAGCAACACATAGTTAAAGAAGTAGGCGTACCTACTTTCTAGCTCCATCGTTGTTCCCCTTTTCAGGTCATGTATTGGTTGCCGTCAGACGGCAATTTAATACGTATAGGTGTACCAGGAACTGATGACAAATTAAAAGTAAAACAAATAATGATTTTTATATGGTATACTTGTCATGTCATCTGTCAAGTGACATTACGTTTGTTTGTTTACATTTGTTATTTTCAAGAAATCTTTAGTAAAAAGTGAAAATATGACTAAAAAACCACTGCGGTCACAATCCAGAAGCACTGTTTATAAAGTGTACCGATAGATCTGTAGAGAAGAAGGAGTAGCTTACACGCAATTTTCAATTTTAGACCGCGTGCTCTTGTTGACTGGTTAGTATGACTCGCCAATGTTGATACTTTGTTTCATATCCATTTATATGAGATTAACATATGTACATATATTACGTAACATATAAATTTGGCTTATTACAGGGGTGTGTACTAGTACTATACGACGAATTATTGCAGAAGGTAGATAAAGAAGGCAGAAGCCTTTCAAAGGAGAAGCCGTTCAAACTTGCAAGCCCTAACCAAATTGGGAAACTAATCACAAACCAATACATAATTTTCTTCATCTTTATCGTGTAAATAAATTATTTTATAGTGAATGGGTTGAATCATTTTATATAATTCAGATATCTCACTTTTTATGAAACCTTCAAACATACGTAATTTGAGACACAATAGAAAGACAATAGCAGCCCGACAGCCGGCTCTCGGCTGATCGTTCAAAGTTTAAAACATATTTTAATTTTGGTCACTCACATTCACCTAAAAAACCGGTCAAGTGCGTAGTTTTTGCATGTAAAAGTAACAAACAAAAATACATACAAATCTTTCCTCTTTATAATACTGCTAGTATTGTTAATAAACAATAAGTGTAATAAATTTTTAGGGGAAAAATACAAGTATCAAAACCTTTTAATCCGTTTTCCCCGGTGTTGTAATCATCATATTTTATTTTCCATTTTTGTCATCAGTTCCTGGTACACCTATAGTGATCTATTTTCTACCCGCATTCACATTATTCAGTTCTTTGAAACATGCTGATTTCTTTTTCCCACAACATACAATTTATAACAGATCTAGAAAATGACAAAATAGAAATAAACTACTTCACTGAATGCAAATTAACCACTTCAATGAAAAATGCAGTAATTTTCTACGACAACTTTCCGTATTGATCTCCTTGATTAATAAAAAGCGGACTGTGGCAGTCAAGTAAGGGAAGATATGCTAATTTTCAAATGCAATGAGTTAGCAAGCTGTGTATGCACAGCACTAGGATTCCTAAGATACCATACCTAACTTCTACTTACACAAAAACCCTTAAAAAGATGTTAAACAGACCACCCGCTGTTTTTTGACACGTCCTTATATAAAAACTAGCTGTTTTATACGACTTTGCCTGTCTAGTTTCTTAAAAGATTTTCTTTCCTATTTTACCCCGTCAGGGGTTGAAGTTACAAATTATTATTTCGAAACGCCTCTACGCCATAAGAAAACTAATATTTCATACTTCAGTAGTTTCGGTTGTGCCTTAGGTTGTGCATTGATTATGTTCAAGTCTATTATGTTCGTGTTTAAGCAAGTGCCTAAGAATTTCGCCTTAATATTTAAACTACTTTTTAGCCCCGGCTTTGCCCGTTTGGGTGTCAAAACATTCACACCCTATTTTAAGTTTTGGAATTTCCAGTTTTTTTTTTGTGTATACTCATTTTTTACAAAGAATATACCCTCCATGTTGCATGTCTCTACTAGGACCAGCTGTTTCGTTCGGCTATGGGTTGATGTATATCACCCAGTCAGTCAGTCCGTTTACCATTTCTATAGATACCTACCGACTTACCTACCGACGACTTACCTATGTAATCGTAATACATAGATACAAGACATTCACAGCATGTTATAGCATATCATTAACAGTTTTCGCGTGCATAAAATAGAGTACCTATAAGAGGAAAACTGTACAAATGCAAAGACTACTTATTTAATATACCTCCAAAATTATTCTCTTGCATTTAAAACTTCAGCACCGGCTCATAAATCCACCCAATTCTTTAGTCCCTCGATCTTTATCCAATGCGCACGAGTCAAACTGATTGGTTACCAAACTATGATGTATGACCCCAACTCCCAGACTATGCTAAGAATGCGCCTTTGACAAATATGTATCTTATGACCACTGACATCTGTCCACAGGTGCTTTCTAAACAATTATTTAAATTAATAAGAGCTTACTCTGTTGACATTTTAATGGTTGTAAGAAATTAATTATTTATGTGTTTTGTTTATGTTGTGTATTTTTTTTTTGTTCAGCTGCTATAGGCATGAATAAGCTCCTCAGTCCGGGCTGTAATGAAAGGCAATTGACAATAAGTTTCCTGGGAAATTAAATCATTTTTGTAGGTATCTAATTATTATTATAATAGATTTATTTTGGATCAACAGAATTTATCAGTTTCATTTTTGGATCAATCAGTTAGAAGGGCGGCATTATACTAACATTTGATAGCTTTTTAGGCTTTTTCTAAATTTTTACCTACATGTCTATCTAAACACACATACAGTTTTCTAAACAAAATATAGCTACGGTTTTTATCGACTTTAAACCGATAGCCAAAAACTTACATGAATGTTTTGTTTAGAGTTGCCACAACCCACGCCCCTTCAAAGTTTTTAAGATCGTAATTCCAGTTAACAAAAAAGTTGATAACTTCGAAACGGCTGAACCGATTTTGAAGATACGTATCTAAGAATTTTCGTTAGATAGCCTACTTTTTAATAAATAAACAACTGCATCTTAATCGGTTCATCTGTTTAAGGGGTACTTACGGTATCACAGACAGACGAGCAGACAAACAGACAGACAGACACAGACATACATAGCAGTCAAACTTATAACACTCCTCTTTTGTGTTAGGCTTTAGTGTTACGCCTAAAAGGGCTTTTTTTTGTTTATCCTATCCCTATGGTGTCCCACTGCTGCCCTTCGCCTCTCCCAACTCCTTCCAAACTCTAAAAGGGCATAACACTCGATTACCTATTCTAAATTCACTTTTTCAATAATAGAATAGAATAGAATCATTTATTTGCCATAAACATGTGTATATGTCACCGGAAAATAACAAGATCCGTAAGTTTATCATTCTACTAGGAAGTTTATAAACTTCCGTAGGATTCTAAACGGGAGATAAATTGTAATATTTTACGTCTACATTTTCGTAAATTGATAAACTTACTGAACTCACTCGTAAAATAATAAGTAAGCAGTAACCAAACGCTACGCGCGATCTGATTGGTTGACTGTTACGTGTCACTTCTCCTTCCTCGCGGCCGCCATTGTTTGCCACGCAACATAAATAATCCAGTTTGCTTGTGCGTTTTTATTAGTTTTAAATGTTGAACTGTGTTGCAACTCAAAGAAAACTCAACTCACTACATCCGTGCCAGAGAGGAACCAGGCATTGTTGCTTCCAATTTATAGTTTGTCAAGCCTGGTTATACCAAAGCCTTTGGATGGACACAAGCATTGCCACTATGAACATTGACCAATCAGAGAGCAGTGTGTTATTTTACGTATTTCAAAGATGCGTATATTTAAAAAAGTTTCTGTGATTGGTCGAACCATTTAAAATCTTACGAATAGATATCCGTTAGTTTATAAATTTACCGTATGATGTCGGAAATTGATAAATTTACGAAAATGTGGACGTAAAATATTACAATTTATCTCCTGTTTAGAATCCTACGGAAGTTTATAAACTTCCTAGTAGATTGATAAACTTACGGATTTTGTTATTTTCCGGTGACATATACATACATACACACGCAGGTGCATGCAGGCATGCAAATATTTATAAAACAATAATTATCTAGAGTCTACTAAATAGAAAATAGACACAATAACATTTACTTAAAATCAAATACTTTTTCATTTAAGAACTCTATAACATTATAGTATGCTCTCTGTACTAAAAACAATTTGAGCCGACATTTCAGAGCTTCGGTATTAAGTTCTCTCCAGATCTTAGGCAGTTTGTTAAACATAATGGATGCCATACAAAATATACTTCTGCGCATAAGTGCAGTTTTACACGGATGATAATGATCTTTAGCTTTTATTTTCTACCAATGGACAATTCATTGTTTTTACTTGGTAACATAAACCTAGTAGGAAACTGGCGCGTGGCGTCGGCAACATTCATAAATGTCATGTTTGTTACGTCAAAGTCAATCTGTCAATGTCGCTATCATAATCCTATTTGTCAAAATAGTTGTTGTCAAACAAGAAACACTGTGGGGAATTGGAATCGCGGTATTAATTTATTAATAAAAAGGAATTTAAATTATATCTAGAGTTAGTTCAATTAAGTAAAATAAAAGTATCTTTTGTAATATCCATCGAGTGCTGTATTAGAAAATGGCTGACGACGAAAGTAAGTTAGAGAAGTTATAACCAAAATATAACCTCAAAATATTTACACAATAAAGTAACAATTTGTGTATAATTACTTTTTTCGTACTTATATACCTCTTTATTTGTCAAAAAATGTAATAATGTATTCTGAAAGGTATTCTTATATGAGAAACCAGAAAATAATATCAATGTCATAATAATTTATTGTAAGTAATTGCTGAATATTTTGATTTTCTTATTGTAAATGTGTATGAATATGTGGCAAAGAGGCCAATAATACGGATCAACCTCAAATATTATGACTTTTACAATACAAAAAAAATGTATGAATATGACTTTATTGGATTTTACCATTAATCCATTACACAAATGTTTTAATGTTTCAGCTCCATCAGACAGCGGTCTGCTAGTAATAATAGTGGACACAAATCCTAACCAGCGCTACATCACTGAGGACCCGAATGTGCTGACCAACTGCCTTGATGCTGTCATTGCATTCGCTAACTCGCACTTGATGCAAAAATCTAGGAATGAACTGGCTGTTATAGGATGCCATTTTCATAAGAGGTGAGGTTTAATTAAAGGATACAAAAAATGCATTTCAATTACCTTTTTGTATGTCCTTGTAAATGACATTCCTAAGTATTTCCAATTTTTTTATAAATAAATTAAATTAAACTATTTCAGTCTCAGATTATAAAACAGTAGGCAGATAGACAGCGCGGAACATTACGAGTGCGGCGAACGTCGAGACATGTGTGCGTGACGGCCACGTGACTGCGCTGTAAGAACACGTCGTCTCTGTGTGCGTTCCGGTTGCCAGGATGATCAAAATTTACCCGTAATATTTCATTCTTATCTGTTTATATTAATTAAAATCAATTTATGAATTTACTAAAAGTATGTAGGTACGCGCGTAGCATAAGAACTGCTACGCCTAATTAGGTGAATCTACTTTGTTGTGTTTGTAATTGTCAGGACAATGTTGGTATGACAACATTGATTAAAAAAAAATGCACCCTGGCTAAGCTGGAAGCGGGCAGATAGTACAAAATAATAATTGATTTATTGTGTTTAAAATTATGGAACAACTTAGGGATATAAATAATAAAGTGCTTAGGTGTAAACAATTTTATAAAGCTAAAAAGTTTGTTTGTTTGAAACTTGAACGCGCTAATTTATTCTCTTATTCACAAACTACTAAATTTAAGTTAAATGCATCTGTCTCTTTCCATTTCTTAAAGAAAAGGACAGAATATAAAATATTAGTTGTCATCTTTTTCTGTTCACTGTTTTTTACTATATTTACTTTATGTTGGCGAATCGACTGGTGTACATAATTTTAGTTAGAGACAAAACATTCACTAGGTTTATTAACGAAGACTTTTGACACATACAAGATAATACACACACATGATACCAAAAAGAAAAAAACACTCGAAATAAATATTCTTGTAGATCGATAATCCTGTGTCCAATACATATTTCCCAACTTTGGGGTAATTTTTTCCACAATAAAATAGCAACACCGACAGATTTCTGTTGAGGTTTTGTGTTCCAAATAAAATAACATCCAAAAAGGCAAAAATAACCATATTAATCTATAAAAAGGTACTCCATCTTCTCTCTTTTGATTTAGGGAACAATTTTTGCAATGTTTAAAAACAAAAGACGGCATCATTCTCGAAAATATGAATATTTTCTGCGACATGTTTACGGCGCGACGCTTCGTGCCGTACTGACTCGAGATTGTATTCGCTTTTGGTTTTGTATTTGCTTTGTGGACCTCACTCGCGGTGTTCCGCGCTATCTATCTGCCTTCTGTTTACTAATCTGAGATTTCAGTTTTAATCTATACTAATATTAGTAAACAAACTGAAGAGTTTGTTTGGTTGAAGGTGCTAATCTCATGAATATATTCACATTTTTTTTTCTAATAATCTCATGAATATATTCAATTAATTACTCATCTTGTGTTGTGGATTTTTGGATAGCCCTTTTATAAAGGAACACTATGGGCTCTATAACATCACGCTGTAACCTGTGAGAGCATAGTAGTTACCCTAACTTTGTAAAAAAATAACTAAGGTTTAGTTAGGGGAAGCCTAAACTAAACCTGAGTTTAAGACAACCCACAGACCAGGCTTCCCATCTAACCCAATCCAAAGTTTGTTGCTCTCCAAAACCCAATTACTAGTTAATCAGCAGTTTTCTGATCACCATTAACATTACAAATATTCAAACAAACTTTTCTTCTTTATGGATTTACCTCTTAAGCTTTGTATTTCTCTAGTCCTATATATTGGACCACAATATGTATGTGGATGCAGTATTATAATTTTAATATTAAGTAACATAATTAATTCTACATTTTCAGTGAATACCTGTATCCTTCTCCAGGGAAGCCACTAGATGTGAGGCAGATAGACGGCCAGTATGAATTGTTTACATTAGTTGAGAAAACTATTAAAATGAGGTATGTATACTTTAAAAGAAATTATCATTTTTGTAAAATTATCTGTTAATGACCAGTTTGTTTAGTAAACTTTGTGAAAAAAACTCTGCCTTAATGCTTTAGGGTGGTCTAATTAGAATTGTGTGTAGATAGAGATATTTATAGAGAATTGTGGGAAATATTTTTGTTCTGGTTTTCCAGATTAGTAAATTTAGTGAAGAGTCAGCCACAAGAGGAGAAGCCTGGGGAATCTTTGCTAGCCGGTGCAGTTGCTATGGCGCTCTGCTTTATAGCCAAGGTAATACACGAAAGAAAAAGTTTATAATAATATTTTAAGTGCAAAGAGGTCTCATAAGAGACGTCTCAGGAGTAACATCAGGCGTCCGTCACTCGCTCAAGGCCACGCGTTTTATGCCTACCGCTTCGCGTATCGTCGACGATACAACGAACACCGGGCTGTCGCGCGCCCGGCTGAGTGCTCGCGCGTCACGGGTACAGCGCTGACTATCAAAATGCCGAAACCACGTAATTATTGCGTGATTATAGAGCAATTCCACTGTTTCCCAATTCTCCTGTTTCCCTTTTGATTATTTATTACAATTATTCACGCGGTTTTGGATATTTTCGACACTAAAATATAATAATCGGGAATTCAAGGAACGAAAAATATGCATCAGTCATTTTATTAAACTTTAAAATATTTGATCAACAAATAAAGAAATAATTGTTTTTCTAAAACATTCGTTTTATTACCATTATCATCATACGTATAACCCTAGCACATTTGCTGGAAGACAAACACACACGTTAGTCGCGCGGCGGGCAAACGAATCTCAACTCTCTGTGTGCGCACTTATGGTACATTTCTCCTCGCTGCAAATAGCTGGTATTATTATTATGATTTTGTAGGTTATTATAGCGTAGGTATTTTAGTTTTTGTATTGGAGTGAAGTATCTGTTACGTAGTAACTATTTATTAATCTGTGGTAACATAGGGATGTGAGTTTAATAGAAAATGGTAGATTAAATAAAAATCAATTTTTCTTAATTAAAAATTATTCGATTTGTCAAAAATCGATTTAATTAAAAAAAACGATTTCTGCGAAAAAAACGTTTTTTTTATTTTGTAAAAGTACATGCGCATCCCATTCGTATAATTATCAGAGGTTGGTATAAGGTAGAGTTATTTAAGTACTTGCATCGAAATATTGATATTTTATAGATCTTCCTGGGATTTCTAATAGACAATCTCGTATGCAAAACAGTATTACAAATAAATAAAAATAATAAAATCATCATTTTCATAATATGTTGAATAGATAATAAGCTATTTAAAAAGTTCGATTTAAGCTCTTAATTTATATAATCGATTTATTAAAATTGACAATAAAAAATCGATTATTTGAAAATAATAATCGATTTAAATAAAAAACGATTATTTTTTGACACCGCGTAACATTCTCACTGAAATACGACACAATGAACCTGTAAATTAGGTGTATTTTATTTATTCGATTTTTTCGAACTAGAGCAGAATTTTAATAGTGGTGCTAATTTTCTAGTTATGAGATTAGATAAGAAACTTAAATATGAAACTTAAATATGAGAGTGGCTCTTGGAGCAATGTCCAAACCACTTTAGCAAAATTGGTCTAATTGTGAGCTCTAGACATGCCACTGGCAATGAAAAAGAGATAATGATGAATTTTGTGCTTTCTAACCAAGGGTTATTGTCGCTAGCAACTAGGTTGTGTAGTACTGACAGGCTGACCATATGAAACACTGGTATTCAGTTGAATCCAGTTTGACTTTAAAATCAACCATCAAAATGGCTATTCAGTTGAGTTGAAAGTAATTGTGAGGCCAGCGAGATTTGTGAAGCCAGCCATTACGTGTAAAAGTGTATGTTTTTAACTATTCACAAACACACAACATTTTATTAATAATTTTTGAATCACACCGATAATCGACCTATGCAAACCTGTCAGAGTTTCTCTAAGATATGATATATTACTTTCAACTTCAACTTTATCCTAAATTATGGCAATCCACCGAGTTTTCGGTGGTTTTTATGGTTTAAATGACAAGTGTACGGTTATTAATTATAGTATCGAGATCATACACATGTTTTTATGTCCAAAAACACGAGTTGACTCCATGATACATTACAATGAAATGCTTCGTGTTTCCAGTTCCGTCGCGAGGCTCCCCCAGGGCTGCGCATTACGAGTCGCATCCTGATAGTGACAGGCAGCAGTGACACCGCAGCGCAGTACATCAATTACATGAATGTGTTCTTCACTGCGCAGGTAGATATGCTACTTTTTTTAACTGCACTATATTCCATTCGCATTAAGATTAGACATGTAAAAAACCTTTTTTACTGTACTTTCAACCGATTTTGAGTTTATTTCGTTGGCGGAATGACAAATGACGGCTGCAGTAAATATGTACGTCTACGGAATAGAATATAACTTCATTCCGTAGACGTAACCATTTACTGCTAACTGTCGGTTGAACAAACCGTAAATATATTGTTTCAAGTGTCTAATCTTACCGCGAACAGAATATAGTTACTATTCTTCTTCTCCAGGACACTAACAGGAAACTAATAAAATTAAGGAGGATAAAGGTAAATGGGACTGTGTGTATCGAAAAGTGGCCGTCAAAAAGTTTCAATTGAGGTGGCGCTATTGTCGCAGATAGGTTAAATTGAATGCGCCAATTTTTTTTTATTTTTTTTATTCACGAAATTATGTGACCTAATACAACGACGACGACGTAAGTATATGAAGATTGTTTTAACTTGCGCTCTCCCCGTATCCGTAACTACTAAATTCACTTCATTCATACTCATTTCCTGAGACGCTAACGCTTTTGTAGGCCTACCCACTCTTTGTCGCTGCCACAAGACAAAAAAAAACAGAACATAATACTTCGATTTCAAGCCCATATTTCGCCGAAACTCTCAATAATCAACCTAAAAAGTTTTTATTTGAACATCCACAGAAACAGCAAGTGCTTATAGACGTATGTTCTCTGGACAAGCACCTCAGTCTGCTACAACAAGGATGTGACATCACTGGCGGACTGTACCTCAAGGTGCCTTCACTTGAAGGACTGCTGCAGTACTTATTGGTAAGATCTCTATGATACAATGTTCTAATAAAACAAGCTAATAAATACGTGCTCACTGGCGGACTGTACCTCAAGGTGCCTTCACTTGAAGGACTACTACAGTACTTATTGGTAAGAAAATGAAATGGTTTATTGTGCAAGTTGGATATTGAAATCGCTTTTTTCACATTCTATTCTTTTTAAAAAAGCTAGAGTTAGCATTTTTGTTAGCAATGCCAATACAAACACGGCTGACATCGTCTTTTATAATCTCGATATTAAAAATAATGATAATTATAATCAAAATTTTCGTCTAAGGCCTATTATGCAAGTCTTTACCACCGAGCTAGCCTTTTGCCAACTATTTGAGAGTCAACTTATTAAAATACTAGGGTTTTATATAGATCGACTGCCCACCAGTCCTTCACAACCTTATTACGGTAAAACGATACACCCGTGTGACTGATTGTTCGACCTTCTGAATTACTCATAACTATGTATGTTAACGTCAGCTTCTCTCTCTTCTGTCTCAACTCAAACATGCTGTTGGTTATAAAAATATGCATATTACGCTTCAAAAGATCAACCGACAGCTGGCTGTCGGGCTACTATTGTCTTTCTATTGTGTCTCAAATCACGTGTGTTCGAAGGATTAAAAAGTGAAACTATTGAAAAAGCACCTCGGCGACTTGTTTTTCTAAATCGTCAAAAATGATCTAATTTTCACTCCTAGGCACACTATTCACTCCAAATCATCATAATTTGTATTGCCTTTTCCAGTGGGTGTTCCTCCCAGAGTCCTCAGAGCGTACGAAGCTGGTCCTGCCTGGTCGTGGCCGTGTGGACTACCGCGCCGCCTGCTTCTGTCACAGAGAACTGCTCACTATAGGATACGTGTGCTCCGTGTGTCTTAGCGGTACGTCACTTTCCATCTTATTTATTTTAATTAGACCAGCAGACAGAAAACAGCGGCCAGCGACCGTTACTTATTATTCCTTAAAGTATTAACAAATTTTGAACACATCTACATCATCATAATGTCCCTAGCCTTTTTCCCAACTATGTTGGGGTCGGCTTCAAGCCTAACCGGATTCAGCAGGATACCAGTGTTTAACGTGAAGCGACCGCCTATCTGTTTATTAGTTGGACTGGCCAGACTTTTTGGCTTACCCGTAACGACTAACAACCGGGACCAACGGCTTTATGTGCTTTCCGAGGCACAGGATGACAGTGACGCCTAAAATAAACTTTTAGAAAGTACATATGAATTGAAAAAGTCACATTGGTACACGCCCGGATTCGTACCCACAACCTCTTAGGAGAAGGGGGCGCCTTATCCACTGACCCATCACGACAAAACAAATACACACCTGGAAAAATAATTATAAGCCTCTTTCCTGCCGAAAGATTGCCAACTATTTATTTAGACCGTTTGTAGGAACTTTCAAATGGTCAATTAGTCATAAGGTGAAAGCTAGTTACTTGTTCAAAAACATGGGAGATGAAAATGCGAAAAACTGCGGTTTAAAATCACGTACCTATATAGTTTTACATTATTTGTATTGCTTCTAAAAGTGTAAACAATACAGGTAAAGAGCAATATAATTCTAAGAATAATAAATCTAGTTAATAGTTCAATCTCAAATGACATGTTCACGAGCATGGCGTGTGTATCAGCACCAACAAAATACCAGAATATTAAAATTATTAAAATACTTGAAGAACTCCCAATTTACGTATGTAGTGAAAAAACACCGAATAAGATAGTTACCGCCATATACTACCATATTTATTTTCTCTAACTTTTTGTTTCAGTGTTTTGCAAATTCAGCCCCATATGCACAACTTGCCAGTGAGTATTGAATTATATATTTATTTTAATTGGTTTTACGTTAGCTAAATATTAAGAGCACTGTTGATTTTTTAACTTCTGTAGCTGTAAATACTGCTTACTATTAATGAATAAACATTTAACACTATTTACGAACAAGGCAACTCCACTTGCCGGGTCCAATTGTATTTTCAAAACATCCATAAAGAAATCACATGTAACATAATATTTATGTCGTCCAAATCGGTTCATTGAAGTCGTTTATTTGTTACGTGACAGATTACATCACACGACCGACTGTACAAACATGTAAACAATTAATTAAGCTATTTAAATTATTATATAACAATTTATAATTTCTGTTAAAATCAAATTAATCGGTAGTAAATCTCTGATCGCGATCACGGTATATTCGGACGGACGTGTGAAATTTTAACAAAAGTTTTGGTTTAAATAAAGCCGTAAGTCTCATCAAGATGAGACCGCGACTCTCAAAAATAAAACGGATCGAAATCCGCGGGCAAAGCTAGTACCTAGTTTTTCTGTCTGTTTGTCTGTAGTGTAACAAACAAGACCGTGCACCCTAAGTAAGTCGCGGTAACGAAACCATAGCGCGAATTTAAACGCGGCAACGCCATCTATCGAGCGAGGCGGAACTAATTTATTTCGTCAAGCGGACGATAAGTGAAACAATATTGCAACAGAGTTACGTTTCAATTTTTTTACCTAAACATGTATTAAAATGAAACCCTTTCAAATACTATTAAGAAAAATAAAAGATTTTCTCTTAACAAAAAAAAAACGTTGAAAAGAAACGTTGTGTTGTTCGGCTATCTGTGGTTTATTTATTTAGTCATGAGTTCTAAGTGATGATTATGAGTAGTAAAAGTTATAAATGTATACAATTAGTTATAAGCCTACCTACACAAAACGAAATAATAGATTAATATTACAATTGTAAACAAATATTTGTATAATATTGTTTTTCCTCCTAATTTCTATTTTGTTATGCTCGACAGGGCCCGTAATGCTTCAAAACTGATGTATATTCTTATGTACCCCTACCATCTAAGTTCACATTGTGGAATGCAATAAACGTATTGAGTATTAAGTAAATTAAATCATCACCAAATTATATTTTCTAAATACATTTGCATTTTTACCTGTTTAAGTTGTTGCTGGAAATACCTAAATTGATGTGTGCCTATAATATTAGATATAAGTTAGATCTAGCCCCGCAACAGTCAATAACAATGAAATATAACCTTTTCTTTTTATAAAAGGCTTTTTGTCAAAAATAAAACTAAATTATGCTTTTTTTATTTTCAGCACTGTTTTCAAAATCGGTGGCCCACTACCCATCAAGCCCAAAAAGAAGAAGATGAAGCTTTAAATTAAGAATCAATTAATAATATAATTGTAACTGTAAATATAGATTATAATTAAGATTTTTCATATTCAACTCTTTTATTTCAATTGCAACCTGTTAAAATATAAATCTATACTAATATTATAAAGCGGAAGAGTTTGTTTGTTTGTTTAAACGCGCTAATCTCAGGAACTACTGGTCCGATTTCAAAAATTCTTAATCTCAGGAACTACTGGTCCGATTTCAAAAATTCTTTTTTTGTTAGTTAGTCCATTTATAGAGGAAGGCTTTAGGCTAAATAACATAACGCTAAGACACGTAGGAGCCGAGCAATAATGAAAAGTGTGACAAAAACGGGAAAAAAATATTTCTTTTGAGAGATTCCATTTCGTGCGCTGCGTAAATGGTTGAAGTTACGCAAAAAATATGTACTAAAGAATTGTTTCCCTTAAAAAGTTCTAAAAAAAAGTTTGCGACAGCATATGTCTAATATTTATAGTTCACTCAATATAACCATTTTTATGGCCACGAAATTAGTTCTAAAATAATTTATGATTTGCCAGGGTGTTTTCTTCAATACAGTATTAATCCTTATTAATATAAATACGTTACTCAATACAAGTTCTTAATTTTGTACAAAAATGCAGTTTACATAATTTAATTTCAATAAATATCTTCTGAGATATAGCAGTTTTAAAATTACTCCGCACACCAATTTCGTACGCGTAGTGACAAGGCTTGCCTTTGCAAGATATTCGTGGCTAATATATCAGAATAACACATAATATTAATAAATAAATAAAATAAAAAAAAGTATTTTATTGTAACCAAAAATATTACACTTCTTTGAGCACTTAACTTAAGATGTAATAGATTAATACAAATCTGTGAATACTAACATCTAAACTAGGCCGAGCCTGTATCTTAGATATTAGTTCCTTCCATTGATACAGGACTATAGTACTACATATTACGCTTGACAGTAATTAACGCACTTCGTGTTATAAGTACAACAAGGATAACATCAACATGCGGGTAGATCACGAATATAGTGTAACTCGACAATAGAAACAAGAAATAGAAATACCGTCACAATAAAGACATATTATTTCGACCAGATTCTTATTACTTAAACTATGAACTTGGACATATTTATTTAAACATAAGTGTTTTCCTTAGTTAAATCAATGTGTTGTGTATTGTGTAATGTTGCACGTAAAATAAAATGGTTAATGATTATAGGTAATAGTAGGAAGTTAAAAGAAGTTAAAGGAAGTTAAAATTAACAAATTATTTATATACATATACATATTTATATACATAGCTATATATATATATTCAATATTGTAACAATTGTTTCCTCTTTCTTGTTTATTATAATTATTATATTTTTTTGACGTGACAACGTCTTAAATTAGGTTGCGGCTGGGAGTCACTTATGAAAAAGTGTAACGCTCGGTAACGTTACGATGAGTCACCGAACGAGAGAGAGGCCCGCCGAATGCCTTGCGTCTCTCTCCCACTCAACTATGATCGGTAAAAGACGTTGTCACGTAAAATCTTCGCCCGTAAAACCGACTTTACAGGCAACCATTTTTTTTTGACGTGACAACGTCTTAAATTAGGTTGCGGCTGGGAGTCACTTATGAAAAAGTGTAACGCTCGGTAACGTTACGATGAGTCACCGAACGAGAGAGAGGCCCGCCGAATGCCTTGCGTCTCTCTCCCACTCAACTATGATCGGTAAAAGACGTTGTCACGTAAAATCTTCGCCCGTAAAACCGACTTTACAGGCAACCATTTTTTATCTAATTTATTTTAAACCTTTTAATTAATTAAATTAATTTTTAAACTTTAAAGCCACGAATTAGTTGCATTTATTTATATAAATTTAATATGATATTTGTAATATCTATTTATTAGAACTTTATTGTTTTTATGTACAAAGTACGAACTTAGTTATTAGCCGAGATGGCGAATATAATTTTTATTTGTCAGTTCATTTTAATACTAAGAATAGGTTTTAGATTTCTTCGTAGTTTTGTGTTTTTAGCCCAATTGTTAGGACTTTCTTGCATTGATAAGTAGTTAACGGATATATTTTCAGTATTTTATTTATTTTATTGTAGAGCATAGGGCCAATATAACATTGAAACTTTTTAATAAAAAATGAATTATAAGATTCGGTTGGGCACACTTTATCGTTACGTCTAGTCTTTTTTATGTTGCTGAAAGTTAGCTTTTGATGCTGAGACAGTATACTTTGTTTAACAAAGAGCTGCCGAACACTTAGCACATCACACTCGGAAAACAAATCAGCCGTTGGATATCTGAATGGCTTAAAGGTCATGACTTTGAGTAATGATCGTTGGGCTCGTTCTACTTTAATAAGGTGAGTTTTACGTGCACCACCCCAAGTAGTAATACAGTAGGTCAAGATAGACTGTGCTAGTGCAAAATATACTGTTTTCAGAAGTGTAAAGTCTGCCACGCCTTAGAATTTTAAAGACATAAATAAGTTTTCTTGTTCTTTGTTCTAATAACTCCATATACGGACGCCACGTCAGTGTTTGGTCGAGAACTATGCCTAGATATTTTATAGTTTCGGTTCTCTCTAGATTCGTGCATTCACAAGTTTCATCAGACATGTCCCATGAATGTAACTGTATTTTAAAATTTTCTGCTGTGTTTATTGTTCTTTTAGTTTTAGCAAATATCATAAATTTAGTTTTAGAGACATTTAATGACAACAGGTTTTGATTAAGCCAACCCAAAACTTTTTGTAGCCCTATATTCTATATGCTTCCGGATATCTTTCCAAGTTTTCCCATAGAAAATTAAAGCTGTGTCATCAGCAAAAGCGAATATTTTACAGTTTTGAAGGTGTAAGTTACATAGATTATTAATATAAATAAGAAATAAAGTAGGACCAAGGATACTTCCTTGGGGCACGCCAGTCGTAACGGGTGTGTCATGACTTTAAAAATCACCTATCTTTACTCTCTGCCTTCTGTCATTTAAATAGTCTCGAAACAAATCCAGTGTCACACCTCTAACCCCATTTTTTTCCATTTTGCTAATCAGGACAGGAGCAGAAACTGTGTCGAATGCCTTTGCTAGGTCTAGAAACACTCCTACATTTGTCTTTCCGGTCAATGTGAGTACCAACAAAATTTGCTCTGACACTGCGTGAGCCGTCGATCTTCCCGCTCTAAAACCAAATTGATTATTGGATAAAATAGTTTGCTTTTCTAAGTACGAGATAAGCCTCTTGTTCATTATTTTTTCTAGAATTTTGGACAGCGGCAGCGCAGGCAACACTGAGATTGGACGGTAATTACTGACACAGTCTCTGCTCCCAGATTTATAAATAGGGTGTATTATGGATATCTTAAACACTCGGGGAAAGGTAATGGCCCATTTAGTGTAAAAAATATACCCACGGCGTACAAAAATAAAATTTGGCGGGAATCAAAGACAAATGATTATACTTTTCAATGGAAAGTGACGCATTACTGTGGCTAACGGGGATCATGAAAGAACAATAATATAAAAATTTTATCTACCTAGTATGAAAACTTAACTTATAACAGAGACAGCAATATACGTGTGTTATTACCTGACCGAACGAGTTCGCTTTATGTGTGATGATATTTTTCTTTAACAAAACAATGGCAAAATAAGTTTGTTTGTTTCCTTTTCAAGTCTAAGCCACTAAACCGATTTGATTAAATTGCCGTATAGAGATATATTAGATTTGGAGTCGGACATAGTATACTTTTTATCCAAGTGACATGTTTCCATGGATAAACCGCTGGTGCAGCTAATTATTATCAAATTTTTATTGGTCTGCTGCAAGATTTCTCCAACGAATTATTTTTTTCTTTTTACATATAACGAAAAGTGCCTGTTATGCCTGCATTATTTACCACCATTTTCGTTTTTGTACAAAAACATTTTTGAACCGGGTCGGATTATGGGCCATGACCTTTCCCAGTTTCCATTGATAGATTAACAATATGTGTTAGAGGGGGAACAATTATGTGTCTTGCCATTTTTATGAATTTTGTTGACAGCCCATCCCATCCCACGGCACTATCTGTTTTTAAATTCATAATCACAGCTTCAACTTCTTGTTCAGTAACTTGTAACATAACCACTGATTTAGTTGGTATGAACATAGGTTCATCAATTAAGTTGTTGTTAGTTTTTATTTTGTTTGCTAGTTCTTGTGCTACTGTGGCAAAGTAAGTGTTTATTTTTTCCAAAGACTTTTCGGGTGTAGGACCGATTTTTAATAGTTCAGATGAAGGGTTATTTTTATTTACTCTATTAGTGATGTTATTAATTATTTTCCATTTCATTTTTGGGTTGTTGGCGTATTTAGTTATTTGTTCTTTCTCGTAGTTACGCTTTAAACGTTTCAGTAAATCATTGCAAAAGTTTTTGTACCTATTGTAAGTCTTGTGTAGGATAATATTATTAGGCTCCTTTTTGCATTTTAAATGCATTCTGTCACGGTTTTGAATACATCTTACTAACCCAGGCGTTATCCATGGCTTAATACACCGGATTCGCTTTGGAATCAAGACTTTAAGAGTGTTGTTCATAATTGCACCATTAAGGATTGATACTAGTTGCTCTGCAGACCAGTGAACATCGTTAGACTCTAAAGCATTTTTAAAGTCTTTTAGTTTCAATTCAGCAAGAACATCTTCAAAATTTATTTTGTTTACTGTATAATTTACTGTACTGACATTTTTGTTTTTTAGAGTTATACATGACATATAACAGGTAAATGATCGGTCAGAGGACATTGAAAAACCATTGTGACAGATTGAGATTTAGACTTGTTCATTGCATGATCATAACATTTGTTTTCCCTTGTTGGATAGAAATGCCCTGCAAGAAATTCATAAGAGGCTAGCAAATCCAAATACTCAATAGAGTTTTCATCTTCGGTATGCAACTTCACATCTATATTTAGGTCTCCCATGATAACTATATTATAGTGATTTTTGTAAGTGAGTAATAAATTTTCCAAGGATCTTATAAAGTTATCTATCTTTTTGTAAGATGGTGATCTATAAATACCTATCACGATAGTATCACTGTTTACCTTTATGACCATACATGTAGCATCAATTAATGTCACTTCCTCTACAGAGCATCCCAGTCCTTCTTTTGTATAAATTACAATTCCGTCATTTTGATTGCGGTTTATTTTTGTGTAATTAATCTCGTAGTTTGTTAAGGAGGGAAACTGAATGGCTTTTGAATTCCATGTTTCTGTTAGAATGATTATTTCAGATGTTATTTCAATTCTGGATAAGAGAATTTCTAACGCCGCAAAATTTTTAGTAGGTAATACTTCTAATGTTTTGTGACAGAATGCTCAAACTATTTCCTATAGTACTATGTAATGTGTTATGTATGTGTGCAATGCGCGCGTACTCCCCGCGCGCCCGCGCTAATGTTAGCGTCTATTCGTCTAATAAACGAGTGCGTTGCTAGCCACAGAGCGTTTCACTTGTGTACTTCCCGCGTACCTAACATTGGCGACGAGTATTTTACGAACACCACGTGTTAAAAAGTGTTGAGTGTGAGTGCGCTGAGCAAGATGGCCTTTCGTTTTTCCCCTGTGCAATCCGTCGTCCCGTTGATGCCGTTTGCCACGAAATATTGCGATATACGTCCTTTGTACGTATTTCATGTCTGCGTGTTATGGTCGAACGTATGTAGAATTCCAAATTAAAACTTGAAAATATTTTTTTTAATTCAATTCAAAGTTTTCAGTTTTTTTTTTATCTGTTCTTGAACACAACGAAATAGCAGCCGCAGACAGTGACAGCTGTCGACTGTCAACAGTGTCAACTAGACGTCACTATTTGTTTTATTCATAACCTCCAAAGGAGTCATCTCGTGTTCTTGGTTATAAGAACACGTGTATGATCTCCATACCATAATTTAATAACCGAACAATTGTCATTTAAACTGAAATATTATTTTCAAACTGGACATTGGCAGAAATCACCGAAAATTCGGTGGATTGCCATAAAAAATATAAAAGTTGAAGTTGATAACCTCCAAATACGATCTTTATTATAAAAATAATAATGATGTAAAGTGTCACAGCGCATTTGTTTACTAACATGACGTAAGGACGTCATATCCCCAAAGCAAAACCACGCACACGGCGTCTTCCGTTTTTGGAAATTTCCGCGCGAAATTTGAAAATACAATTTTCATCCCACCTATTCGAAAAAGACGACCTTGTTCCCCTGTACGCCCAAAGTTGGTGTTTTCTATAAGAAACTCAGCGGGCAATAATGACGCTCCAAATTCAAAAAGTGCGCTTAAAAATAACTTTTAATCGCACTTTTTGAATTTGGAGCGTCTTTGCATGTTTTACGCCCTGTTATAAGTGCGCCTAAAAAACTCGCCAAAGAATCGAACGCAAATAATGAATGGCTGGTACGACGGCCAGTACAATGTGGAAGTACAATGTGGATGGATTCAAAAAACGCCCTCGCCGTAAAAATATTACTTTGCGCCCTTGTAATACAATCTACTATTGCGCCCGAGTGAAACACTCTACTTTTCATCACCCCCTATGAGAAAATAAAAGGCGCTTTTTACTTTATTGTAAACTTATTATTGTAGCTGCTATTATTATCATATCTTGATAATAATGCTAATTATGATATCTTGATAATAATAGCAGCTACATTAATAATTTGCTGCAAAACAATCCGTGAAATTTTTTACGAGAACTCGGGCTGTAGTTTGCGCGTCCTATTTCTATTTATGTTTTTTTTTTATTCAGCCGCGGCGGGACTATAGTATTGGCCGTCGTACAGCCATTCATTATTTGCTTTCGATTGTTTGGCGTTGAGCATTGAGACGTTCCAAATTCAAAGAGTTTTTAGGCGCACTTATAACAGGGCGTAAAACATGCAAAGACGCTCCAAATTCAAAAAGTGCGATTAAAAGTTACTTTTAGGCGCACTTTTTGAATTTGGAGCGTCATTATTGCCCGCTGAAAGTTTCGTATAGAAAACACCAACTTTGGGCGTACTTAAAGGGGAACAAAGTCGTCTTTTTCGAATAGGTGGGATGAAAAATATATTTTTGGCTCGGGCGACGTACTTTGAATCCCTCGCTACTTTCGGGATTCTATTTAAGAATCCCTCGCAAAGCTCGGGATTCTACTCTAGAATCCCTCACTTCGCTCTGGATTCAAAAAACGCCCTCGCCGTAAAAATATTACTTTGCTCCCTTGTAATACAATCTACTATTTTAAATGCGTTTTTAGGGTACTTAGCGTTTAAATAAAAATTTAGGATTTTTTTTTATGGTTTCTTAGTACTGTAGGAGTTATTTGAATTACTTAAAAAAAAGAAGAGTGTAATACCCTATTGTGGTTTTAATAAAGTCGCAAGTCTCATCAAGACGAGACCGCGACTCTCAAAAATCAAACGGATCGAAATCCGCGGGCAAAGCTAGTACCTAGTTTTTCTGTCTGTTTGTCTGTAGTGTAACAAACAAGACCGTGCACCCTAAGTAAATCGTGGTAACGAAACCATAGCGCGAATTTAAACGCGGCAACGCCATCTATCGAGCGAGGCGGAACTAATATCTTTCGTCAAGCGGACGATAAGTGAAACAATATTGCAACAGAGTTACGTTTTAATTTTTTGACCTAAATATGTATTAAAATGAAACCCTTTCAAATACTATAAAGAAAAGAAAAAAAGATTTTCTCTTAACAAAAAAAAAACCTTGAAAAGATATGTTGTTGTTCGGCTATCTGTGGTTTATTTAGTCATGAGTTCTAAATTGAGTAGTAAAAGTTATATGT
This sequence comes from Athetis lepigone, assembly GCA_033675125.1. Lineage (NCBI taxonomy): Eukaryota > Metazoa > Arthropoda > Insecta > Lepidoptera > Noctuidae > Athetis > Athetis lepigone. Next base: position 6,892,714 of record CM066237.1, read on the forward strand.
ATACAATTAGTTATAAGCCTACCTACACAAAACGAAATAATAGATTAATATTACAATTGTAAACAAATATTTATATATTATTTTTCCTCCTAATTTTTATTTTGTTATGCTCGACAGGGCCCGTAATGCTTCAAAACTGATGTATATTCTTATGTATCCCTACCATCTAAGTTCACATTGTGTATTGAGTAAATTAAATCATCACCAAATTATATTTTCTAAATACATTTGCATTTTTACCTGTTTTTAGGGTTCCGTAGCCAAATGGCAAAAACGGAACCCTTATGGATTCGCCATGTCTGTCTGTCTGTCCGTCTGTCTGTCTGTCTGTCCGTCCGTATGTCACAGCCATTTTTTTTCCGAAACTATAAGAGCTATACTGTTGAAATTTGCTGAGTGGATGTATTCTGTGAACCGCATTAAGATTCTGATACAAAAATAGAAAATAAATAAAAAATTTTGGAGGTCCCCATACATAGAACTTAAATTCAAAAATTTTTTTTTCATCATAACCATATGTGTGTGGTATCTATGGATAGGTCTTCAAAAATGATATTGAGGTTTCTAATATCATTTTTCTCTAAACTGAATAGTTTGCGCGAGAGACACTTTCAAAGTGTTAAAATGTTGGTCCCCCTCCCTGTAACTTCCAAAATAAGAGTATGATAAATCAAAAAAAAATATATGATGTACATTACCATGTAAACTTCCACCGAAAATTGGTTTGAACGAGATCTAGTAAATAGTTTTTTTTAATACGTCATAAACAAACTACAAGAACTTTATATTATGTTACTTGCTGCTACGGAACCCTTCATGAGCGAGTCCGACTCGCACTTGGCCGGTTTTTTTTTTAAGTTGCTGCTGTTTTTGTCTTAACTTTACCTTCAGCGCGAGAGTTTGTGAGACGGATTATTTAATTTTAAGCTGTTGCTGAAAATACCTAAATTGATGTGTGCCTATAATATTAGATATAAGTTAGATCTAGCCCTGGAACAGACAATAACAATGAAATATAACCTTTTCTTTAAATAAAAGGCTTTTTGTAAAAAAAAACTAAATACTTATGCTTTTTTTATTTTCAGCACTGTTTTCAAAATCGGTGGCCCACTACCCATCAAGCCCAAAAAGAAGAAGATGAAGCTTTAAATTAAGAATCAATTAATAATATAATTGTAACTGTAAATATAGATTATAGTTAAGATTTCTCATAATCACCTCTTTGATTTCAATTGCAACCTGCTAGAGTGGAAATTTATAACCTTTCAACGACCAAGCGACAGCCGGATGTCGCGCTGCTATTGTCGTTCTATTGTGTCTCGAATCACGTGTGTTCGAAGGCTTAATTTTCCTGTTTGAAGGTCCTGCTTCGATTCCCAGGTCACAATTTCAGTTTTTTTGTAGTGTTTCTAGCACCTAGGCTAGATATATTATCATGACAAATGTGCGAGTGCAAAGTTTCATAATAAACAGTCAATTTTGACTCCGTGATTTTGACGGACCTCTAGTGGTTAGTGACTGCTAAGCTCTGGGCGTGGGTTCGATGCCCAGCAAGGACAAAATTTGTGTAATGAGCGTAATTGTTTGTTCTGTGCCTGGGTTTATTAACTTTAATATTATTATGTAAGTATTTATAAATTATATAAATTTGTGTATCAGTTGATTACATAGATATATTAAAGAAGGAGATATGCCCTGTAGACGAAAATGTATCGGATACCTGTGTCTCCTGTTATCCCTACCACACGGCAACTACTACACGCGCAGTTCAGTAAAAGCAATAGATACGCAGCCGCGCACACACCCGCAGTTCTTGTACTAGAACGTACAACACAATCAATTATGAACCTTAAAACACCTACACAGCGTGTATTTACCATGCACCGTAAAACTTACTCACACATTAACATTGATGGCTATCGTTGTGCTGTGCAAATGCAATTTATTTTACATTTACGCTAGTGATTGACTAAATCGGAAAATTATCGAAACTTCTATTTATTATCGACCAAATCCATTTTGGGTTCTCGGAAGTAAAACTAAATAAAAAGATGGCGTAAATAGATAAATTCGGGTTTGTGTAACTTAAAAGCATTTTTGAATTTTATAAATATGAATACGATGCAGTTATTTATTTATTTATAATTTTTTTACGATGGTATAATACTGATACAAAATGGACACGATGGTCCAGATGCCACGCGACATGCACTTGAATCGTGTTAGGTAAGCCGAGGGAAATATTTAAGGACGCTGTAATATTTGGTCACATAATTATGACTAATAATAATACAACAAAATTAAAACAGGGTAAATATTAGTATTTACTTTGATATTCCAAGCGGGTTAAAACGGTGGACAAATTAAAAAAAATAACTCCCAAACAATATTTTATTCGTCAGGCGACTTTGTTGTCGATAACCTACGCTAAAGGATTTGCACATGGACATCATTAACTCACGGCAAGAACCAGCGGCCGCATCACGCGATTCTTGCGTTTAGTTAAATATCGTTTTGTGATTTCTACATTGCTTGTCTTGTCACTAAGTGACAAACTTGCGTAGTTGTGAAGGAGCAATGTATTTCAGCAGAAACAATGCAGTCGCTGTGATGCTTAGAAACGAAATAACAGAAAATATTTTTCGGTTTGTTATTTTTTATGATTTTAAAGACAAATAAAGGAAGAAATATATGAAATGTGATTCCATTGTTGACATAGTTTTGGTATCTGCTTCACTTTTTGCAAGAAATCGCTGAACAATACGGTATTTTAATTTGTTGACACGATGGCGTTCGAAAGCACACTAGTTCGCGGACACGGCCACTTACGTACGACCTGTAGCACGATTGCATGTTGCGCGGACAGCGACACGCCCACTTGCCACTTCTCCTGTTATTTATATTTCTATTTCTATGGTTGATTACCATAGTAGAGTAGAGATTCTGCTTAGTTTGGGAACAGATGACCGTGAGTGGGTTGCCCCAAAATATTTATTTATTTAAAGTGCAATATTTTAAACAATGCAAAAATATACACCAGCAAAAATATTACGTGTTAATTGTATATGCCCTTGAAACACCTTTATAAAACAGTGGTAATATTTAAAAACACTATCTTGAAGATACGATCAATATCAAAACAGTTAGCTCGGCGGCAGTTACCGATAATTGAAGATAATTGATAACGTTATCAGTAATTACCTCCTTATCTTTTATATCCGACTATGATAGCAAGTGTTGAGCATCATTTCTTTGTGTAATTGCTGCATATATGCAAATTATAGGCATCGGTTATCAAACAGTTTTTATAAATAATAGTTTTTTATCATTTTATTGCTGTCACGTGGGGTGTATAGGGTTTATTTATAGAATTCATAAGCATATCCTTAATCAATATTAGATTAGTGCTAGAAATAGAAATGTGATTGATATAAGCTTAGATATGGGAATACTTTGTAATCGTGGGGAAATCCTATTAAAGAGTAACTAAACCTGTAAGATTATTTTAAGCCATAATATACTTAAACAAAAAAAAAATACGAAGATTGCCTATCTATCTATTTAAGTAGCTAATATTGTTTTTTTTTTTTTGGGAAACGACCTTTGTTTTCGGTGTGAAAGATCATTGTTATTGCAATTCGCAATATAAAATATAATGCTAGTGTTACCTTCAATTTCAAGCAAAATAAGGAAAAGTTTTAATGATATTTATACATATAATATATTTATTTTGCTTATAAAAAGAAATTGGAACTTTGACCTGCACATTCATCTTCCCATAAAAAAGTGTAAAAGTTGCATAAACGTGACGATTTTTGTTTTTTTTTTCATGATTTATGATAAAAAAAAAAACAAAAATCGTCACGTTTTACAGTATTCACGTAGGAGCCGTTGAATAAAGTATATCAGGATCGTACCACAAGCTCTTATAGCAGTATTACTTTGATATTACTTTCAGTGGGAAAGAGACGGCGCTAAACAACGTGTCTAACGCTGTCACTTGCACACTCCTGAACCGGAATAAAACTATCTTACTTTAAACGTACAAAAACGTGTAAAGGGGCTGTACTTAATATGTTATTTTGTTGTACCTTTACCTTTGTACAACCATTATAAATTTGAAATAAACATAAGCGTCTGCGACGCAATATTTCGTTATGAAAGACGTAGGTATTAACAGTAGCTACTTAGCCTAGAATCATTATTAGGGTGTTAATTTGATATGCAACCGATTTGATAAGAAAGGATGAATCAGCGTGACTAAGAAGTAAATCAAAACAAACAGGATTAGGCAGCTGACGATTCGGTGCGCAGTGAATTGATCCCAAAGAAACACTAGGCTACATAATATGGGATAGAAAGTTTTAATGGGCCTTGGAAAAACTACCAGAAATCGTTAAGATAGATTATTTGACTTAAAGGAAACATTCCTTGAATTTTAAACAGAAACAAAACTGCTTTAATTATTTTTTTAATAGTTTTCTTCCAGAGCCCATCAAAGCTTTCCGCCCTGAATATATATGCGTCTCCGTAACTCGTACTTTATCACGAATAACAAACTCGCAAACAAAAGCAGCAGTGCTGATAAAGCAAAAGTTAAAAACAATGTTTGCAGTCTCCAGAACCCAAAAAACCCGCTACAATTCATTTTTTTCTGTTAGGTAACAATTTATCAATTTATAAACGATATTATTATGGCACTAATATTGCTGATAAAACAACACTACGTGACAAAGTAATATCGCTAATCATCAATAATAATAAAAAAATGAAAGCGAGCAAATGTTTCAACAATCAGTCTTTAATTTCATGCAAATACGTCTTGATTACAAAAACAACACTATCTTTAAAGTAGGCACTTCACTAGGACAATACAAAAAGTATAGGGTAGAAATGTTGCTATAATATTATGATTTATATGCAGGGTTGCCAGTCGTAGGGATAAAGCCGGACAAACTCAAATCATTTATTTCTAATGGACCATTTAAAAGGCGACAAACAAAAAAATCTAGTTGACATACCTAAGTGACTTCCCAAGTCCCGTTGCTGGAAATCCGGCACAATAAGTAAGTATATTGGGAAACTACCGTCTAGTAGGTATAACCGTATATTATATTAACATAGGTATAATATATGCCCATTCATATAGCCACGTCCCAGCCGAGGTGCCCCATTGTTGATACATAGTTTACAACCAATACCTACTTTTTTGTTACCTATACCATAAAACTATAAGACGATTTTAAAATAAAAAATCAAAAAGCGGAATACAATAATGCAATCATTTTAAAGCTAATAATAATCTAGTTAAAGACGTCCGGCTTTTCTGGAACACTTTTACACAAAATTCCAGGTTTAGCTTTCCGATTTTAGAACTGCTGGCAACCATGTGTAAATACAATATCAGTAGGTATCTGTACCTATATCACTCATATAGGTAGAAACTAGATATCAATGTAGCCCTACTTCAGATAAATGCTCTACAAATCACTGGGTATATTAACATAAAAAACGTTTAAAGCGTACACAACTTTACTTCTTATCGCAGAGTCCATCAACGATTTTCCTTTAAAGATTACGATCTTTACGATTAAAATGTTTTTCATTTGGAAAATAACGCGATATCAGACGCTGGGACACTTTTAAGCTAAATGCACGAGATAACAAAATAGGTAGGTTGGTATAAATATACATACCTACGTTACAAACAATCCAATTAAATTATCTGAAGCAATAAGTAATATTTCGTATTATGCACGCAAATCTTATCAGAATGGTACCTACGATTTTGAATAAATTGATTGACAAAACCTATACTTTTTTTCCAAATTTCCACAATATACCCTGTTTAATATAATTTACGTATATGTCACCGGAAAATAACAAGATCCGTAAGTTTATCAATCTACTAGGAAGTTTATAAACTTCCGTAGGATTCTAAACGGGAGATAAATTGTAATATTTTACGTCCACATTTTCGTAAATTTATCAATTTCCGACGTCATACGGTAAATTTATAAACTAACGGATATCTATTCGTAAGATTTTATATGGTTCGACCAATCACCGAAACTCTTTTAAATATACGCATCTTTGAAATACGTAAAATAACACATTGCTCTCTGATTGGTCAACGTTCATAGTTTATGTTCCGTGGCGAACAATGGCGGCCGCGAGGAAGGAGAAGTGACACGTGACAGTCAACCAATCAGATCGCGAGTAGCGTTTGGTTACTGCTTACTTATTATTTTACGAGTGAGTTCAGTAAGTTTATCAATTTACGAAAATGTGGACGTAAAATATTACAATTTATCTTCCGTTTAGAATCCTACGGAAGTTTATAAACTTCCTAGTAGATTGATAAACTTACGGATCTTGTTATTTTCCGGTGACATATTACACGTTATAACCTCATTTTACTAGCACCTATTTAATAACAGGTTATGAAATTATATTTCTTAGGAATAATCATAATATTCTTATAAATAATAGGGTGATATTTTATACGCTCATTAGAGATTTATTTAAATACTAGCTTTTGCCCACGACTTCGTCCGCGTGGATTAATACTTTAATAGTTCCCGTTCCCGAGGGATTTTCGGGATAAAAACTATCCTATGTCCTTTCTCGGGTCCCAGACTATATCTGTACCAAATTTCATTCAAATCGGTTCAGTGGTTTAGGCGTGAAGAAGAGACAGACAGAGTTACTTTCGCATTTATAATATTAAGTACGAATGACGGTGTAGACACACTACGTGTATAACTTCGCGCGAAGAGAGAACCCAGACTGTGGCCGAAACAAGTGATTTACGCACTCTCTTTTTTCATGACACGTTTTTACAAACCCAGTGCTATATTGAGGGCTCTTTCAATTTACGAAACGCATAAATTGTAAGAGCCCTTAGTATTGAATGAAAAGTCTACGTCGGAATGACATCCAAAATTCTAAACACACACAAAAAAATTCAGACGCCAGTACATCAGGTTGCCCGAAACCAAAACCCCAACAACCCCAATCTATTTTGAACCTAACACATTTAGCGATAAAGTAAAAAATGTACTTGATAAAATTGACAGATTTTGGGAACTCGATGTGGTGGCGTCTGCGTATAATTTGGATTCATTTTTTACAAATACTAGCATATACGTTTACGTATTCAAAACTTTTTCTTTCTTGGAAAAAGTTGGGAATTCGAAAACTAGCACATGATTTAACTCTAAATTCTTGTTATAACTTGAAAAAGCTTTTAAAAGTCACATAACAAGACACTTGTCACAAGATCACTCCATAAGCTGTATGTCCGTCCGTTTTACCAGTGATGCGTCACTAGATAATAATAACAATAGATAATGTCTGTACACAAGCCCGGTATTAGCCAATCAGCCATAATAATCATAAAAACTAGCCTTAAAACAAACTTAACACTAATATCAAACAACACCAATTTCACTAAATTCACTATGATTTATCTAAGATTTCGAAGGCTTTGTCAATTTCTTCTTCGGGAGACTTGGGTGTATCTATGGCAACTGCACTCAGCTTTGTTTGGAGGGGTACGACATCGAAGGTGGAAAATTCTGTAGAAGCCTTGCTTGGTTCTACGTCTTGTGTTTCTGTTGAACCGAATCTGGACTTTCGGCCTAGTGCAGGTGGGGCGGTGTAGCTAGGGGTGTTGACGATGTACTCCCTAGATTGTGGCTTCTCTACCGAATCAATTTGGATAGTCTGAAATGAATAAAATAATTATTTAAGGACTGAACGTTGGATATCATCATCTACCTACAAAAATCCTAACGTTACATGATTTAGGGAAGATCGATTTGTCAATTTGAATGCATGAGTAGATAGTGGCTTAAGTTGACTAAATAAATCTTTATAAAATCAGATATTCCCAAAATAATATCATTACGCTATTTCGATACATACATCATACCAGATTATAAATATAAATCTGTACCTACTAAAGCGACATATCTATAGTACCTAATATTATAAAGCTAAAGAGTTTTTTTGGTGAGTTAATTGCATCTCAGGTCCTGTCTGCTGTTCATCTAGTTCGATTTGAAAAAATCTTTAGTTTTGAAAAGTTATGGAGGAAGTCTATAGGCATCAACGCTACTACCAAAAGTAATGGTGAGATAGCCAAAATCGCGGGGTATAACAACTATATACGTTGTTACAGTTTGGATTTTTACAGAACAACAAAACGATGTACAAAACAGTGACTTTGGTAGAATGATTGACGTGTACACAGCTGCATCATGATTATGATTAGTCGACCATATTCAACTTGATTATAAAGTAATCTCCACATTATAACATTTTCAAAATATGATAACGATTAGTATAGATACTCGTAGCTTAATAGCTACCGTTAAGTAATGATTCTTTACTTAAAAAACACAGACATTTTCGCGGTAATCAAAGCACAGCGAAAATTACTGAAGCTCAAGACATGAAACTTACACAAAACAGGATAAAAGCTTGTTAGGCGGGCGAAGTCGCAGGGAACAGCTAGTAGTAAAAGAACAGGGTGAAAATTAATGGTCATTCCTCAATGACTCTTATGTGGTCTTGATTTCGGTTATTCCTTTCGAGTTTTCTATTGTGTAATTATCGTGAACTTCTTAATAATGTTTAGAATAAAATTATCTTGATAACCGATTCCTGACAACCGTTTGATATTATCAAACACACAGAAGGACATTATACCTTTGTCGATTTCACTACAAAGACAAGGGAGCAGCGTAGTTTAATTATTAGCAGCGTTTTACCTTAAAATAAAACGCATGTTGTGTCCGGAGACTCATTCGGGGTCATATAAACAATATTTGAGTCTAGCATCTTCCGTTTCCGTGTCACATCTATATAGGTACATGCTACAATCTCCCACCATCATGACGTATTTCCGTTTTTGTTCACCAGGTGGCTACTGCGCACCAACTCGTTCATTGTGGCCTCAAAATCCTAAAACTTATAGAAATAATCGCACCAGGCAGTATTTAAAAGTATGACCCCGAATGAGGCCGAAGGACACAATAGCAGCGTTTTACCTTAAAATAAAACGCATGTTGTGTCCGGAGACTTTTATATAAACAATATTTGAGGCTTTGTTTGTTATCGCCTGGTGAACGGGACGCCAATGTGTTGTAAAGTATAAAAGTTAAAATTAGATCAATAAATCATTATGTAATATGTGTATAAAGAATGAATAAATGGATTTATAACATTTTATATTTCAAAGCAAAATAGTAATGACAAAATACTTATAATGTCGACTTTGGATTACAAAATAATCAAAAATTCACTTACATACCTTGTACAATATCCTTACTTGTTGTAATTTATATGTATCTTATCAACTTACCCTTATTGTCATTTTATTAAGCATATTTTTGAATAATCTTAATTAATTGGCTGAAAAAGATGAATTAAGGAGCTTCCTTTTGGTGGGATAACTTCCCTCCTATAATGTTTTTCTTTTTTTTTTTTTAATATTACCCGATTTCCAGTTAGCCCGTGCCTTTATCTCATCAAGAGGCTCATTATCTATCTATTATACCTGGAGTAGCTTCTATTCCTGCTACCTTCAAAATAGATTTAACCCAACCTGCCAACATAGTTCTATTATATAATAGTATAATAAATAGTAACTTGTTTAGCTTTTCCAAATGTAGTAATAAATGATCGATCTCTAGAACAAAGTTATCGACGCGGTTTTCCAGTGTCTAAACTTTTTAGGCCAACACACGGGATCGACTGCTGGTCTTTCAAGATTGCTAAACAACTTCCAACCTGACCCTTCCAATCTGTCTTTGAACCAAAATGCGGCCAAAACATAATGCTATCCTCACTTACCATACATCTATCTGGGGAGACGCTAAGTAATGTAAGGTCGTGAATCATTTGCCCTTAACACAACAGTAGCACTGCATAGACCCTTGAAATTTCGAATAGCTCTTGACTCTGAAGAGACCTACTGCCAAACCAACCTATCAGCAATTGAGGGTCTCAGGCAGGGGGTGGACATTAATCATTTGTTTTACCAAAATATTTGAACTGTAACGGGCCTCGCTTTTTTTTTTTTATTGCACAACTTAGAGACAACAGATTTATGATGAAGAACAGTACAATAAGATACCTAAATATCGAGCCATTTCACTGGTGGTGGTGGTGGCAGCCCGGTTCTCGTGTCTACGAGTACCTTCGAAAACCTGTGGATCGTAAATGGAGGCGCTATCGCTCTTGTCTTCAAATCTGCTCTCCAGAGTGCTCGAGAGCTTCTCGGTGCGACTAGTAGAAATACCCGTCGAGGCTGATTTAGATGCATCGGTACACGACGTATCAAACTCGAAAGAGGGAAGACCAATGCGAAACGAAAGTTCCATCTGAATGTGCGCACGCGTTATGCCTCCCTGCTCGACGATCCCTTTGATCTAGAGTTATATAACAAGTTAGTACGTGAGCTGTGCCAGAAGCAAACCGATCTATCTGGGGAACACCCCACTTCGCAAAGATTATGATGGGTAATTGCGTCAATATCGTACTCTTGAAGAATTTGAAAAATCTGATATAAATATAAAGTTCATCAGGGTGAGTACGCTACTATAACCTTGTTGTCGCACTGCAAAAGAAGAGAGGTGTGACTCAGAGACGGAGTGAATTCTAACAAACATTTCAGGATAGATAACATCTCTCTTCTTCTGTCCAGCTGCCCGGTATGTGCAGACCTTTCAACTCCGCCCCTCGAACCTGAATCTGCTGCATATGTGGTTTAAAAAAAAAAAGTTTCTACTTGTGTAGGATGAAGCCACACAGTGGAACTTCCACCATCTCAGTTCTGTTTGCACCCCCCGCCTGGCAAGGGATAAGTAGACTGATATGGCATTTTCAGGCCTAGGTTGCAATAGGCCAAGAGGTGACAAAATTTTAGCGATCCATCGGATCTACCAGTCGAGCAAAATTTTGATCGCCTATGATACTCTGCATTTCTCACAGAGACGTTGTCTGTCGTAGAAGCACTTCAATAACATTATTTGTATACTGCGAATCACGTTTTCTGGCAAACCTTTTTGATTTGTCCAGAGACTTCAAATAAAACACAGATAGTCTATCATTATAATTATTTTAAGGGATTAGATAGAATCGACTTCTCCCTGTTCATCTGCCAACCCAATCGGCTCAGAGTTTGATGAGCAGTTGCGACTCTTACATGGCTGTAAGTTTGCCGGAGGTCTATCTTCACCATCCAATCCCTTTCCTGAATGAAATCTGGAATCCAATTTACCGAAATCAAACGAAATTTGCTCATTAATTGTTTAAACTTTTTAAATTGTAAATAGCATAGGTTCCGTCGGTTTTGCGAATCGGAAAGAAATATGATACAAAAATTGGAGTTAGTTTGATAAAATCTTTAGTTTTAACAAATTTTGAATTAATACGTCCATCTCTGGAGATGGTACAGTGAGATTGCAATGTTTCACCTGCCTTGGTAAGACCAGAGGCGGTTTCTTCCGAAATTGAATTCGATAAACCTGGCACTATTTTGACTGATTCATCGCATGATAATTATAAAAAAAAAATCTATTTATTTATTTATGGTTTACCAACAGATGTTACAGCTAATCATGACTTATGTTTGGCAGACTTAGAATAGACAATACTGCACACCCAATTAAAGGTAAACACCGCATGCTTAGTGTTTTACAGCTCAAAAAGAAGATGAAGTTATGTTTTCTATTCACTCTGTGGAAAAGGAAAACTATAATTCATCGCCAGTGCTGACGAGCGACTGGACGATTTAAAACCACTAGGTCCAGGGTACGCCGCCTGGCGTCTAGGGTATTCATTATCTTGCAAAGAAAAAAAAAAAATTACTTGAATAAAAATTTTTGTTGACACCGCCATTATTCTTTACAAAATCATTTTAAGGTACTTTGTCAAACAAAAATACACCTGACGGCGTTATATAAAAAGATAATAGGTACACTCGGTAGAAAAGGAAATCTATAATTCATCGTCAGTGCCGACGGGCGACTGGACGATTTACAACCACTAGGTCCAGGGTACGCCGCCTGGGATCTAGGGTATTTCTTATCTTGCCCAGACAGAAAAATAACTTTACTTGTAAAAAAAAAAAAAAAAATTTTAACACCGCCATTATATCAACAAATTCACTAAAAAGGTGCTTTGTCAAACAAAATTACACTTAACGGTGGTATATAAAAAGATACTAAGTACACTCTGTGGAAAAAAGGAAATCCATAATTCATCGTCAGTGCCAACGGGCGACTGGACAATTTATAACCACTAGGTCCAGGGTACGCCGCCTGGGATCTAGGGTATTTCATATCATGCCAAAAAAAAATACTTCACGAAAAAAAAAAATATCTTATATCTACTAAAAGGTATTCTGTCAAAATACACGGACGAGCATTGTAAACTTTTTGCGATTCCATGAATCTAACAGTTATCATTATTGAGGTATTGAATGGAATTTAACAATTTCAACTGATTTGAAGGAGTAGTGGTAGCAGCTGGCTCCTTAAATTGCGTTGCCAAATCAAAATCAAATGATTGAAACTGTGCAGGGGTAGATCCCCTGGCCAGGCCAAATGGCAAACAGCAAACTAGTCATATGCAGTAATCGGTTTCGATAATATTAGACGCACAAAACAACGGTTGGCGTAAATGATTTTTCTCATAATTGTTTAATAAATACTTCGCGCCTGTGTATCAGCTCTACGGCTGCAAACCAATGGTAAACAATCACGTAAATTTTATGATAACCGCCAGAGAATGCCAACTGGTCTGATTCAACGTTCCCGGTGAACGGTCTCGACGTGTTTTATAAGTGTCGCTCTGTTTTGAGCTACTAGAAGATAATTAAGATAATTGTCGAGAAAAACTACTACTCGAATACCTAGATTCCTGAAAATCTCGGCTGTCCAGTTGGTCAGCGATGCAAATACTTTGGGTGTACACCATGACCTAGTCAGCTGTCTGCCAATAGCACAGCGTCACTTTGCATTACAAGAGCTCGAGTTACAATGCCTAGGAATCTATCTGCCGAGGGTAGATAACAAACTTTTTCAAAAGACTTGATTTCATTATTTACTGCAAGGTCATATTCATGCACCAATTTAAAATTATGGTTACTGTTTTTATAATTTTTCAAAACACGGATGTTGAGGGTAGTAATATAAACGTTTCAAATCACTGACCTGTTTTGCAAGTTTTTACCTTGCTTTGTCCTTGGCTACGCTTACTTTTCTTCTTCTTACTTCTTTTTACGGGATCTTTCCTCCTGTTCAATCTCCCAACTCGGACAGCGATGACTCCGAGGAACTTGAACTCAACGAATCCAATGACTAATCGGATTCATTGCGGTTACGTACATTATCCGCCATCTTAATCGTAATAAAATCTAATTTCTAAACTTACGTTTTTTTAAAAAAAAAAAACTGTATTTTATATTTTATTTTATACTCTATAATTTGAAGCATATACCTAAAATTATTCTATAAAGTATCGAACGTTAACAACGTTAAACTTTTAAAAGATGTGAACCGACCGAAAAACAGGACGCCAATGAACGAGTTGGTGCGCAGTAGCCACCTGGTGAACGAAAACGGAAATACGTCATGATGGTGGGAGATTGTAGCATGTACCTATATAGATGTGACACGGAAACGGAAGATGCTAGACTCAAATATTGTTTACATGACCCCGAATGAGGCCGAAGGACACAATATTTGAATATATGTTGTTATCAAAACTGATATTCCAGATTCGTACATAGCGCCAAACAGCCATATAGCATTGGTAAAAAAACTTGGGGTAGGAAGGTGTGGCACAAGGAGCTATATTAGGTCCTTATCACACATGGAGAAATAAATAAATAAATAAATATCCTGGGACATCTTACACACGGCCATCTGATCCCAAGCTAAGCAGAGCAGGACTATTCGTAACTGAATTAAATGATCATGTATTCAAATGCAGGATGCCCGCTTTATATGGCAATACCACTCTCTCTATATTTGCCCTGTTGCACTAGTGGTCGCAAGTGGAACAGTCGAGCATGAGGTCCTTGGTACGATTCCCAGTTAGGCATAGTTGTTGACATTATCCATTAGCAATAGCTTGATACAAGCCTATCATGTTTCTGTTCAAGAGCCATTCGGAAATGTTAAATAGTAATACAAAAAAAATCTTTGTAAAACTACCCGTAGTTTTGTGAGACCCAATGGTGCTGATTCCCTTGTTCACAAACAACAGTAATTGGTTTACTGGTTTTTGGAGGACCGCCAGGCAATTATTCCTTGTAAAACACTGCTATCTAGATGCAACCCGTGAGACTGTAAGCCGACCTTAACATATTTTTTTTACAGATGGGAAATCATCAAATGACTTCTCCCGCCCTAGACGAAGCGGGAGGGCGTGTCAGACTTTTACTGACTAAACCCACCCATATTCCTTTGGTTGCCCTTTATGTATGTATCGGGGGCCGCGGTAACTATTAGAAATATTCCGTAACCCCGGCAGGACCCTAACATATTTAGGAGAAGGTTATGCAAATGATGTTGCATAATAGAAGCTACAACCAAGATCCTTAATACTACAATGTCATTAAGATCCTATCGTCATCTAGGTATTTAATTATTGCTACCGGTAAGTATCCGATTGTTATCATGATTAAAATCAATGTTGATTTTCATGTATCGCTGTTCATCAAACGGAGAGTAAAATAATGCACTGATAAGTTTAATGTTCTTTTCGCATAAAACGTATCTTTTGTTTATCAATAAGTGTTTTATTGAGTAAATAAAAAATAACAGAGCCCTAAAAGACCGCTGATAGTCACTTACTTGATGGTAATAATAGTTCAACAGTTTAGTTTTATTTCTGACATATCGTATTTAATTTTAATCCGTTTTGGAATAAGAAAAAAAAATGTTTCAATTTCTTGACTGATGGACTCTTTGACAATTCAAAAGCGCCTCTAATTTATTATTAGGACAAATACTTTGACTTGACTTTGACTTTTAAAGCAAAGTACTAAGTACTTTGTAGCATTAAAACAATTTCTACAAGTAGCTAACAATACGTACTTAAGGGTACTTGTACCTAGGCTAAACGCAGACAGTCAAATGGCCTATCGAACTAGCCTTATATCGCCTAGCCTTATAAATAAGCCAGAATGTATTCTGACTTATAAGGCTAGACTAGGCGTATACTGGGTGGGACGCAAGCGACGCAAATCAACACAGAGCAAGACAAAGCAGATTTTTTAACAGTAAATAGTCATTTATAACAAATCCATTAAATACACATTCTCCCTATTAAGCTAAATAACATTGAGCAATACTTTTGCTAGAAAAGGGATAACGTCTAATTTGTTGGGTAAAAAATTGTTAACGGGTGAGTGTATGTACATATATCGCTACTAGATTACTAGAGCCGTGACGGTATAGTTGTAGGAAAGTCTTAAAAATTACAAAACAACATTTTAGTAAAAAAAGGTTGATATTTATAGATACCATTATCTCTGTAATCAGAAGGTTCCTGAATAAACCACTGAACAAAGAAATAAACGTAATCGCAATAACAGGTAATTTTCAGATCTGTTATAAAAGTTATTTTTGGCTTCGTTACAGGTTTTTTCAGCGAGTTGTAATAATAATATGGTACTTCTCGGATCTGTTATATCAGGTACTTTTTAGATCCGCTATATACCTTTTTTACAGCCGTTTTACTTTAAGTAAGTATATTATTAGGTAATTAATAAAACTAGGCATTTACGAATACACGAGAAACAAGTATGCAAACAAAACTTTTCCACGCTGGGAAAACCGCAAACGATAATTACGTAGCCACCTAATTAGAAATAGGTATCTAAATCATAATGTTTATTATCAATTAACTAAACCCTAGCACCTAATCACTGGCTGAAGTGGACAGATAACACAGAGTCTACACAAGTAGTCTGTATCTATTGTCAAAACACTCAAGTTGAGCATCTAATGCCGACCTGGCGTTAAGATACCATTGAACAAAGCGCTACTTGATATGTGCATGCTTAATGTTTGGGCTTATATGATTATATCTACATAATGACGGAAAGATGTTCTAGAACTTTGACTGGATTCCTTTTTTTTTTTTTTTTTTGGTGAGTGGGAAATCATCCAATGACTGCTCCCGTCCTGGGTGCGACGGAAGGGCGTGTCAGACTCTTACTGACTATAGGTGTACCAGTAACTCATGACAAAAAAAAAGTAAAACAAATAATGATTTTTATATGGTATTGTTGTCATGTCATCTGTCAAGTGACATTACGTTTGTTTGTTTACATTTGTTATTTTCATGTAATATTTAGTAAAAAGTGAAAGAATGACTAGGAAACCACCGCAGTCACAAACCAGAAGCACTGTTTATAATGTGAACTGATAAATCTGTAAAGAAGAATGTGTAGCTTACACGCAATTTTCGATTTTGGACCGCGTGCTTGAGTTTACTGGTTAGTATGACTCGCTAAAGTTGATACTTTGTTTCATATCCTTTTATATGAGTTTATCATATGTATTTATATTGCGTAACATATAACTTTGGCTTATTACAGGGGCGTGTACTAATACTATGCGACGAATTATTGCAGAAGGCAGATGAAGAAGGCAGTAGCCTTGGTGTCAGATTCACATGAGCCGCCTAAAGACGTTCGACTTGCCTTATGTGACGATCACTACCATTGTCAATGCCCTAAACAAACTGGGATACCAATCACAAAGCAAATAACCATTTCTTTAATTTTTGTTGTGTAAATAAAGTACTTATATTATAGATTGGGTTTATCTTAATTAATTTTATACTAGCTTTTGCCGCGACTTCATTCCCGTTCCCAGGGGATTTCCGGGACGAAAACTACCCTATGTCCTTTCTTGGGTCCCAGACTATATCTGTACCGAATCTTATTCAATCGTCTCATCGGCTCATAGAAAAATACAACTAATCAAACATCACTATTGAATAAACTGCACAAATTATCACCTATGTCTTATTCTGATATATAATAACTAATAAGACATAGGTGATAATTCTTTAATATTTTGTTATATTTCTGTAAAGTTTCATCAAAATCCGTTCAGTAGTTTTTGCGTGAAAGAGTAACAAACAAAAATACATACAAACCTTTCCTCTTTATAATAATATTAGTCCTGTTAATAAACAATAAGTGTAATAATTTTTTAAGGGAAAAATACAAGTATCAAAACATTTTAATCCTTTTTCCCCAGTGTTGCTCTCATCATATTTTATTTACCATTTTTGTCATCAGTTACTGGTACACCTATAAAACCCACTCATGTTCCTTCGATTGCCCTTTATGTTCCGAGGTCACGGTAACTATTATAAACATTCCGCAAATTATAAACATTCCGCAATTGACTGGATTCCTTAGGGCTCTTTTATCACGATATTATGCGTTGCCAAGTAGAAGTGCTTTGCTCCGTACGAGCACACAGCGCGGAGACGCGAAAATGCGGTCTGCGATATTTGCACTTATGGGTGCTTACATAAAGAAACAGGTTACCGGTACAGGCAAACCTGTGCGAGTCGATAACTTATTGTGAAGGCATTACTTTCTATGTATTTCTTATACGCGTACTTTAAAATAAACACATTTAAACTGTATCGACCTGTTTCTATACGCAAGTTTGCACCATCGGTACCGTTGCACAGGTTTGCCTGTATCGGAGAACTGCATCTTTATGTTAGCACCCATAACCGCCTTAACTTTGACGACCAACCGACAGCCGGCTCTCGGGCTGCTATTGTATCTCAAATCACGTGTGTTCGACGGATTAAAGCTTGATGTCGGGTGTCTACCCTACGTGCGAGAACGGTAGCAGTATTGCAGGGCGATATGATATTATGAGACGTCCGTGTGCAGTTATAGGACAACTGATAATCTCTAGGTGGGTTGAAGGAGCCCTTTAAACGCAATATAATATCGAAACCGCTATCCTGGCAACACATCCAGCTGCCTAATCGACTTAATTATGAAAAAATCATGTCCACGTACAATCCTGTCTTCAGGGACAGACAATGCACATTTATTTAGCACTGTTAAGCTTATTATCATCGAAAACAACAAGTTTATACGAAAGATGGACGCGGAAAACTAAGGGACGCGTACGCATCTTCATACATAATGTGCGTATAGTCCGGTCCGGACGGAAGAACTAGCCTGTAATTGCGCTTTATGTTAACATAAAATGAGAAATAAAAAAAACTTACTTCTCCGTAAAGCTCCAGCGTAAGCGAGTGTCTCTTCTTGTTGGCTTGCCTCATCCTCCCGGAGCGAGATATGGACAGCTGCCTCTTCGTACCCGCGTGAGGAGACTCACTCCGTTCCTCTTCGGGCTCTGCATGCTCGTTATAATGAAGCGGCGCCTTTCGTCTCTCCGTTGTGTGAAAGATAGACTTGAAGAACTTCGCCATTTTTCGACTTGCGTCTGAAATGGTGGTTTTCAAACGTTACTTTTTCAGGATTGGGTGTATTTTTTACCAGAATATTGGATTTGATGTCAAATGAGCAATGCGTTAGGTATCGGACAAACAAAACAATTAGGTTCTAAATTTCTAATGTCTAAAGACGTAATACGAAGTCCTTTTCCAAAAGGTATCAGTTAAAAGTAGGGTCAAGAAACTCTCCGAAAACCTTTCGGAAACACGATACGTACCTAAATAATAGACTAGGTGTATTTTTGGTCTTGCACAACCCGCTAGGAGATGATTCTACCCATGAAAACAAACAACTTTACTATGGAACCAACTCTGAAATCGCGAAAAATATATCAGCTGTTTCTAACAAAAGTTCTTCGTTTTCATGGGTAGAATAGAATCATCTCCTAGCGTTGTGCAGGACCAAAAATATACCTTGAAGAGATCTATAACCCGCGAAAATCACAAAAGATGCGCTAAGATCGGGCATTGCGAGATTGCAGGGGATTTGTCGATTTGATAAAAGAAAGTAGGTACATGCCAGAAACATATACCTAAAGAAACTACTAGATAATATATTGAATGGTACGATATTAGAAAAGCCACTTCAATAGCGGAAACATGGAGCACTCACGATCACTAAGTATTCACTAGGTATCTGAATGACTCTCGCGTCACAATCAGACCTGCTGCGTTATTATGTGATAGAAAACATTGCCGACTATAAATTTCCAATTCAATAGATAATATAATAAAAATTAGGTACCTACCTATCTTTAGACTGAATAAAATTATCATTTCGATTTTGATTAAGAAAGCATTACAATCACAACTTTATCAGCTGCGTCGTTACCAAAAATTTACAATAATATAATTAATTTGGCAAAACAAGAGTTTTTATTTTCTAGTTTCACATTTGACACAAATTAACTGGAGTAGATTAGGTAATGTGATCCAAAATGACCTTGCTCCTAATTAATGTAATATTGACATAATATTTTTATCTAATAAAAAATATTAGGCACGTATTAGTTGATAATAGGTAGGCATTAGTAATCGCAAAAAGTAACCGCACTTACCGTAATCACAAACCACCGTTTCCTATGTAAACTTGTTTGAAATGCACTCTTTTCAGATTGATAACACGCGCGAAATAAAACGAAGTCTATGAAACACTGCAACGCATTGAAATAAGGCTTACTATTTACCATAATTTCATCTTCGATAAGATATGAGCGATATATTATCATCGATACCGCTTTTTATTATGATAATGCCCTTATCATTATTATCCTACTAATGGATATTGTAAATTTGATTTCTTATAGATATGTTAGCTATTGCATTTTTTTTGCAGATTGTATTTATTTTGTGTTTGAAATAATTGTTTTTTAATTAAGTCGGTTAGGTTGAAAGTGTGCACATCGATTTTTAATCGAGTTTTTGATCTTTAGTTGATTAATGTAGGGAAAAGTTCCTACACACCCATTTATACAGTAGTTGGTTAGGCGTCGTATCAAAAGATAAATCTGAAACGATAAGTTGCCTACCAACTTACTCGTGGCTTCCTAGTACAATAAATAATAATATTATGTGGATTCTACTTATACTAATCGTAACCATCAGCCAAACAATTAGGTACACAGTACACTTAACAAAACAACATTTAGACACTGAGTCCCTTACCGATATTATTAATACAAAAGATGCAACCGATCTGATAAATTTCTTTGTCAAAATCGCTACAGTTTTGCAATTTAGTCGTGCAAAAATAGTTCAACCCCCCTCTCAAAAGGACAGGACGTGGGCGGGATTTCGTCAGTAAAAGTCTGACACTAAGGGGGAGAGAAGTCAAACAGCAAACTGCCCTCAATGTGAGTAAGAAAACTATTATGACAAATTACATATATTTATTGCTGATTCATCATTTGTTTAACGTTTTATCAAACACATGACTGAAGATTATTTATTTACCTATAAGTTGTTGGTAAGTAGAGTGCATAGCAACTACGGCTGTGGAAATCAGATCTTACGCTAATTATTAATATACATTGACAGGGTTTTGACTACAGTTGTCGCCGAGTTGGTAGTGTGAAAAAAGTTTTAGTTCAATGAAACTATTCGGGCACATTGTTCAGGAAACTTCATGTTTAGGAAACGGTATTGTTTTGCAAATTATCTTATAAGTCGTAAAAAAAACTGTCCTGGAATTTGAGAAATATTCAATATTCTTGTGATCACAGCAAGTACATAAATGATACTCAATAATTCCGATCTCTGCTCCAAAATAATCTCCTTAATAACCCTCTGTGACTCCATAAACCAAATAAAACAACAAATTGAGACTCAATAAAAAATAATATTTATAATCTGTTTAAAATGTACAATAGACAAAATAATAGCTAGGTATAAGTTAATAGAGCGTCGTTTATACAAAACTGCATGAGGAGCGCTAGGTTTACAAAAGACTAGCAAAACTAAGTGTATGGCCACTAGAGCGATAACCATGGTTTACTAACATACTAGACGTACTTATATGCTAATTGTTGCTTTTTGAAATGCACTTCTCGTTGTAGACAATTTTCAATATCTGGTTGTGGCGAATTGGGGCTCCCAATTTGGGGTATTTAAAGATTTGTTGGCCACTTCAAGTCAGTCAGGCAGTCTTGCACAACCTTGCAGATCAAGAATTCTTCGAATTAGAGCTGTTTTGATTAACAATTCTAATGTTAGTTAGGCCCTTTTAAAAATATTAATTTTACAAATGTTACATAGCATTGGCCTAAAATATTTCTCGCAAGAGATTTCGTGCTTATGAAACTGTGGTTTTAAAAAGTGCATACTAACAGCTATGATTGGTTAAAATTGGGGATTTATCAACTGTATTTAAAGTCGTAAACATCTACCATTATGTATGTACAAAGAATGTTCACATACATGTATGAATGAATGAATTTTTTTGTAAATCTATCTGACGGACTAATTACTTTTGAAGTGAAAACTTCTTTAGCGGCGTTGAGCACTTTTTCTGTAATGGGTATAAAATCTTAAACTCGCGTCAGGACTATAGATGCTGGCGGGAAAAATTCCGAATCATTCCCGTCGAATACTTCGGAAGTATTCCGAAATATTCTGAAACTTTGGGAATATTTCAACTGCCAAAAAAAACCCGGTGAAATTGTATTAATCCATTAAAAGCCACTGTATTCGATTGAGTACAGCGTAATGAAGTAAAATAATTAGGTGTATCACCTACAATTTACAAGATCTGTCATTTACACTTCGAAATAATGCTGTACTCAATCGAGTACAGCAGTTACCTCTAATGGGTTCATAGGGACTAAAGCCTACTAGCTGTCCCCCGCGGTTTTATCCGCGTTTAATTTCCTTTGGTTACTTCTTAGCCCCCCGTAAACCGTTTATGCAGCGCACGCAACAAAAGTCCTCAAATGTGAATAATTTTCCCCGTTTTTGCAACATTTCTCACTGACGCTTCGCTCCTATTGGTCGCAGCGTAATGTTATATAGCCTAATACCTTCCTCTATAAATGGACTTTGAAAAACAAAGAATTTCTCTAATCGGATCAGTAGTTTCTGAGATTAGCGCGTTTAAACAAACAAACAAACTCCTCCGCATTATAATATTAGTAGTAGCTTTCCAATAGTGAAAGAATTTTTGAAAGCGACACAATAGTTTTTGAGTTTATTTATTAGGTTTTCCTTTATTTAGTAATACCTATCTATGTGACTCGCGAATACTTAGCAATGCGAACAGCAGAGCTATATACAAACTAAACCAAAAACATAGGTAACCCTTTTTCAAAAAACAAATCAAATATGCTCGGCCTGGTTTTTTATTCCACAACTAACATTTTGAAAAATCGCATTCGACTTCGATATAACCTACATAAAATCAAAAAAATAAAAATCCTGTTAATCGCAGGATAACATAATATGTAGATATGTCATCCCGCGATTAAAGGGATTTTTATTTTTTTATAAAAATATTAACAAATATACTTAATCGATCAGATTTATAATAAAATAAACATTTATATTTTACTAACTTATGTGCCACTGAAAAATAATTAATTCACCCACCACACAAAAAATAAACACGTTTATTCTTATTGAATAATTCGGGCGAAATATTCCGCGGAAACATTCGATTGCGGGGTATGAATCTTTCTGAAAACTTCTCCGGGGGGGGAGCATCTCCCCTCTTACCGCACCTCGCACCGCCATCGCCTTCGTGCACACAGTCGGGCGGTGGCGATCGACGGTCGATGCAAAATTCCATTCGATATTTAAAAAAATATAAAAATATTTCTGCAAAAAAATACAAATCTAAATTTAAATTCATTTTGAATAATTCTGATTTAATGAAACTTTCCCAGAAGTATTCCGGAATTATTTCGAATTTTTCAGAAGTTTTGCAACTATAGTCAGGACACGTGACCTGATCGAAAAAGCGTAGGACGGATGGATAGTAGACAGCTATAATCAAGTTTTCACTTCTGCCGGCACTCCCGGAGTGCAACCCGTCTTTTTTTTTTTGTCGTCTCGCCTATTACTGCGGATTTGTATGCACATACGCCTCGGTGTTGCAAACATACCAGCTGTTTGACAAGAAGTACACAAATTGTTTCTAAATACAATTCCCCACAATAAACCAAGATTTTTGCTCCAGTAGCCACAAGTAAAACATAGTTATTAAAACATATAAACCAAAATATTTATAAAACAAATTAAACCATTTATAATTCTATAAATAAGGAATCAAATATTAAAAGTGGCGGTTTTGTACGGTCAGCGACGAAAGTAGGATTTTATATCATAATTATTGACCAAATCAAAATCAAGATAAAATAAAGTCTAGCTATTACCTGAAAAGCTATAAAGCTGATCGTAGTACTATTTTGCGTCCATAACATATTAATGTAGTGTTCATTTACTTTCGTCGCTGACCGTACAATACAAATTTTAACATGTATTATTTATTATTGGCAAGTTGATAGAACATACAAATGAATCAGGGCACTATGTTACCGAAAATCAAAACGTATTTCGAAGTAGTATTGACAAAATCGATATGTACTCGATTGTTTCGATTAAAAATGGACTAAGTAACATTAGTCGAACCAATTAGGTACGCTAGTTGCTTCGACTAAAACTACTTTTATCTTCTATCGGCTTCTACGTTATTGTGTGGTATAAACTAAAAGCGTGTATATTAGGTACAATACAACTAATGGCTATAAAGCACCGGTCTTAGGAAAAATTTAATAATTATACTGGGTCAATTAATTTTACCTGAAGTAAATTTTCATACCAAGAAGTGTTATTAAAATTGGTGAGACTATTTTGGGACAGATTATTCCCAAGCAAAATGCTGGACCTTTTTGGTCCATCACAGGACCGACTTAAAGCTTTAAGTCACAGCTGTCATTCTTAGATCTTTCAAGGTCGTTACGGGACTTCAGAAGCCAGGAAGTTCATCAATCTGTCTTAACAGGTACCGTCAACTGTGGCAACTTGACATATGCAGGGCGACTTGCCCATAGGTGATCTTTACGAAATTATCGCGTTAAATAATATGGTCACAGTGAGCTAAAACAGAAAATAGGCAATTATAGATGAAAAATAATTGTTAGGTCAAGGCGCCAAAGTGGTGTCAATTTGACCTCTGTTAATCGAATTTGTTAACTTAGCAGCAATACACAGATAGATCAAATACCTTCCTACGTAGGGAGTCGTTTAAAATATTTTATAATATGTAAAGTTACTAAATCAGTACAGTTTTTTAGTAAGTTGCCACAGTTGACCGTTATTGTGTTACCCAGAAACTAGGTTGTAGAGGTCTGATAGGCAGTCGCACCGTATAAAACACTGGTATTCAGCTGCATTTAGTTAGGCTGGAAATCGACCCTAACATCGTTGTAAAAAGCTTGGGCTGATGAAATAGATATCACGTCCGAAAAATTTCACCAGATACCTTCAAAAGACCCAGTATTTACAAACCATTCATTAAAATTCCGTAAAGGCACTCAATTATAAAATCCCGTTAATAATAATTGAAACATATTACAATTAGTTTTGAATAACTTTAGAAACTTCTGTTAAAATCTTTTAACTTTAAATTCACCGTGCCTATCACATAATGTATCTACGAGGTGTAATTAAATTAAATACAAACTCGAAATAAGTTCATTAAACTTATTTTAGGGACATTTATAACTCTAAAACCAAGACGCTAAGATAAGTGATGCATATAGTTCAGACATATGTAGTTTCTGAAGCTTTTATTAGGTATCACAGACATGGGTAAAGAAAAAAATGAGACAGTGAATAATATGATCAATGCTCCTATCATCTATGTATGAGAAAAGGCATTTGCTTTTAAACTTTCGCGTTTCATTTCAACAACATAATATTATTGAATCGGGTATTAACGCGAATAATATTTATTTAAATACCTATCGTGTCGGGTCGTGGTCGCAAGCAGACTGCTCAGTCTGCTTGCGACCACGACCTGTGCAACCAGGTCGAAACGTCAAGCCTTCCAAGGTATTTAAATAAATATTATTCGCGTTAATACCCGATTTAACAATATTACGTTGTTAAAAGGCATTTGCCCTGCATTGGAACAGTGATAGGCTGGTATAATAAGTAATACACACAAACATACATATTTAGATTTGCTGTTTTTTTATTTATCCCTTAATAAAAATAGCACATAACGGTGAGTTCAAAGACCCCAAATTAAGTATTTATTAAATTACACCTTGTTTAAATCAACACACTATACCTATAATATTTACATTAAAGTACAGAAATTTAAGCTAAAATGTTTAGCAAAAATGCCATTTAAACAACGTCCTTATTGCAATCACCATTAGGTACAATTTGGCACGCTTTAGGATAGCTGATGGACAGTGCCAAAAGTATTTAAGATCAATTATTTTCACCTAGCTACAGATACAGCTTGATAATTATTAACTGTCGAGCATTGTTTAAAGAAATCGTTTGTTTAATGGTAATTTTCGAACTAATTAACAGGTAATAAAAACAGTTTAAAAATCAAATCTTATAATTCATATAGATTCTTTGAACAATACTCATTCAGAAAGTAACATATATTACAAAAGTCATTATAAAAATAAAACTAAGTATCTTCGATATGAAAAGACTTGTCATAAGTATAATACGTCTAATGTTTAACTAACATAAGTCTTAGGCGCACGTCTGTACATTGAAAACTTAACATTAAAAAATATTATGGCTATTAAACGCAGAGTCAGTGTCAGTATAAGATTTTGAATTAATTTTAATGAAGTTAGGGACATTGTGGTACATATTGTTTTGTCACTACTCCCAGGAAGTTTTATAGTGTACTTTCTAAAGGTGTTATGTGAAGTCATGTAAAAAGCAAAATTATAAAAAAAAAATGTATTTAGGCCTGCTCAGACGAGGGACAGTGGCGAACAAAATGTCTGCGGAGCGCTCTTATTATTACTGCCATTAGGTTGCTTTTCTCCGCTTGCAGTCTGACAGGCTAGGTGCGGTATTGCACGGACCAATAGCAACCTTATTGTAGTACTAATAAATGCGCACCGCGGACTTTTTGTCAGTCTGCGCAGGCTCTAAGAGCAATTCAATGGTGCATGGTATTATGTTTTTTTATTTGCTATGTCGCGGAGAACTTTAATAGCGCGATGTAGAAAACATCAGTTCCAGTTCACATGTGGTACGGTAGGTGTATGTACGGTATTGTAGACCCAATTACTTAATATGTCCTCGCCCTTAACAACGAATGTATCAATCTAAAACGTAATTTAAGTGCGACATACAATGATTGATAGATGATAACAACATCAGCAAAAAGTATTCCTTTAATAGTCTGGCTAGTGTACCACATACTGTAAAATTGCGAAAACTGTTGAAATTTTAAATGAAAACAAGAAAAATGATTGTGTCATGGATGCGTGAGCATAGATATATAAATAATATGTATTACGTTAAACAGATTGTACGGGTATGTTCCATGTGTTTACAATAATTTATTAATAGTGTTTTTATCCAACATTCCTTGTAAATATTGACGTTATTTTATCGGGTGAAGAGCCCGGTTTTATTTGGTGTAACTGTATTCATAAAGCTGTGTGTTTGCATGCGCTAATCTCAAGAATTACTGGTTCTAATTTAATAAATTGTCAATCGGGCTGCTGTTGTCTTTCTATTGTGTCTTAAATCACGTGTGTTCGAAGGATTAAATAGCGAGTTTATCGAAGGTTATAACGTTATATAACATCACGCTACGACAGAATGGAGTGGGGCAATTAATTAATAAAAACGTGACGAAAATATGATGCATAGGAAATCCATACAAATATTATAAATGGGAAAATGTGTCTGTCTGTCTGTATGTTTGTCTTTCTTTCACGGCAAAACGGAGCGATTTTTTAAGTGGAGATAGTCGAAGGGATGGATAGTAACATAGGCTACTTTTTGTCTCTTTTTAACGCGAGCGCAGCCGCGGGCAAAAGCTAGTATTCCATAAATATCTATCAGAACGGAGTACTTTCTGCGTTATTATTAATATTACTTCACAAGAACATACAATACATATTATAGAATTCACAAATGTATCTGTATATATATTTAGTTACTAATAAATAGAAAAGGCAAAATTTAAAAACAGCTATTAAAAAGCGTCATATCATGTTATTACACCCAAAAATTGAGCGCGCAATTAATAGCGTTTAAAATAAAACTCTATGAAGGCGACCATAAGTTCTAAATTGCTTTAAATCATTACCAATATTTCATTTGTTTGTTCTCGACCCTTTTATTGTGATATTTGTAAAGAATTGTGCCTCTAGGTGTTTTTGTGAGTTCATCAATAAGGGTTATTCTCATTTACTACACGAATCTTATTTATATTTAAATAGTAAATCTTCAGGAAACCTGCCTCCGCAACCAAAAAGGGCTTTCAAAACATTTTAATCTATCTAGTACTGCTACTTGTTAAATACATTATGCTTTAGGAATCTTCACATTGTATAGTCTTACAGGCGCGTCATGTCATATCACACCCAACCTTCTTTATTCACCAATAAGGTCACTTTTTCTTTTAGTGATTGAAACGTACGTACTTGGGCTACGTTAAGCTATCACAGCACTGACTGGGCAATTCTAGCTCTTATTCCCCAGTTCTTAATGCCCAAAATCGCTAGAGATTAGGTCATAACACCAGTAAAATTCTATGTAAAAGTACACTCGGTTAACAAAACGGTCTCTTCACCCCGAATCACAAACTTAGCCAACTTATACATAAAGTATGTACATTACTAACCTACACCACTTGTTCGGAATCATCCCGCGTACTAGATATGGCATCTGTGGTCGTGGACGTTGCCGTACTTCTATAGAGCTTTAAATTTGACTCTGTATAGTCTAGAATCTTCCGACTGGAATGTCTAATATAAAGCATTTGTCTGTGGTAGATTTTTAACGCTCCTTTGATAGTAATGTACGTGATGCCGCCTAGAATAGTTCTGTGTAAATTATTCTGTATGGATCGGAAGAATATTTTACCAATAATGGTGGATATGGTTGGAAGTAAAAGTGCTGAACAAAATATTCTGGTTGGCGATAGATGTGCTGCACTGCTGTTTTGGTTTTGCGTGTTGTGTCCTGTTACTAAGGCGCCTCTGTCCCCTTCCACGCTGGAAATAATAAGAAAAGGTCTTTAATTCGTTGCGGATAAAGTTCAATGTCAATTGTGCTGTAAGGATCTTTGATGGTAGCTTTTAAGAAACAAAACACAATTTATTTTATTACTTTGTATAGCTAGGTGTGAACGACGCCTATTAAATGACTGGTTGTTGACCTTTAAAAAATAGAAGCGGTAATTATTTTCAAAATGGAGATTCTTTAACAAAGACAAAGCAAAAATTATAAAATTTCCCAGTTCTTTTAAATGATACCTAACATGCTTATTTGAAAGAAAACTAACTGCAACTATGATTAAAGACAGGTAATAAAACAGCATATTATAATGTTCTTCATGCACAAGAATATAGGTATAAGTTAACTTAAGAATAAACAAGATTTTTTAATTTTTGGTCATTTGTTCTCGGCCAGTTGTTTCAGCAAATGTCAACACTTTTTAATATAAAAAGACAGCTCATTGTAGATTTCAGTACTTAAATATCGAGGTCAAAAACCTACTAGTTAATAAGTAGATAACAAGGAAAGGACTGAAAGGAGCACAGAATCCCAGTGGTACTTTTTTGCACTGATGAGCAGGAGTAGCGAGTCAGCTGACCCCATCATAAAAAAAAACCGGTCAGGTGCGAGTCGGATTCGCCCAACGAGGATTCCGTTTTTTTTTTTTGGTAAAATATATACGGTTTTCGGAGTTTTCCCTTTGCTTGTGCTACATGACAATGCTTCTTGCCAAAATTTCATGATTATAAGTCAATGAAAAGTACCTATAGGTTTTGGGACATCTCTAAATCCGTACTTATTATTATAAATACGAAAGTGCGTCTGTCTGTATGTTTTTCTTTCTTTCACGGCAAAACGGAGCGAAGAATTGGCGTGATTTTTTAAGTGGAGATAGTTGAAGGGATGGCGAGTAACATAGGCTACTTTTTGTCTCTTTCTAACCCGAGCGAAGCCGCGGGTAAAAGCTAGTATGCAATATAAATGGAACATAAACGGCCGTTTTTTTTTATTGCGTTGATTTAGAAATTTGATTTTTCACTGCTTTGAGAGAGCAGACCTGAGTATGTGATATTAATTTCAGCTTGATATCACGACGCGTTTCTGAGCAAAAGGGTATTGACAGACGGACAGACAACAAAGTGATCGTATAAGACCGAACGTCTTTACTTTTGGAGGTACGGAACCCTAAAAAACAAAACCCAAGACTACTTACTTCCCAAACGGCAGTATATACGACAGCGCCGGTATCTTGGCGCAGTACTTCCTCAGGAAGAGAAGCACCGAATCCTCCCAGTTGTACATCTTGGCGCTGATGAGCGTCACTGGGATTGTGGGGAGCAGGACTAGCAGTACTAGCGGGTCGGCTGACTCCATCATCTCCAGACCTTCTCTGTGACCTACCACCTGGAATAGAGATGGGATTGGTTTGAGTTAAAGCAGCAAGAGAAACATAGTTGTCGTGGAGTACAATGGAGCTAAACCACAAAGAACATCTGGCAATTATTATACATTGTTAGTCCCAATTGCTAATGAAAAAATGAAAATGAGTTTTATTTAGTAAATTATAGGTAAAAAATTACACTTTTAAACGTCATTCTTTTTTATTTTAATCGAACAAAGGGGCCGGTATTTCTTAGCTGGACAACTCTGAGAAGAATCAACCGAAACAAACTCAGAGGTCAAAGTCTCTTAATATTGTATTGTTCAAATTATGCGAGGACCATGAAGGTAATAATTGAAGTGATCTCTTGAAGAGAGAAGCACACAGATTTGAGTGGACCTGTCCAAACAGTGCAAGCATTTGTCAAAAGTTGTTTAGCTCAACTAAAACGTAAGGAGCCTAACGTCTTGACGAACAATACCAAAGTAAGGACATTCGGGTAGGCCGCATTAAATACTCAAACCGTCAGTAATTGTAAAATATATTAGTAACCTAACAGCCCACATAGTCCTCACACTCACAATAATTATATAGTATAAAAAAAAGATATACTTAGATATGCTAGGTCGCACATACCGTAAACTATTACTACGGGCTTAACCCTTTAAATGTTTTTCCTTAGTAGTAATTCAATTAAGAAAAATAATTAAAAATAAAAACCTCGAAAAGTTGCCGCTTACATTAGACAGATATAATTAACTCTACTGAAACTTTGCCTTTGAAGTCGTCGATTTTTAATCACTGCTAGGAATTTCATACGTATAATAAAACCTATGATAACAGGTGCTTTCAAACAAACAAAACAAACATTAAGTATAAAGCCAACAACTAGGTTAAGGCTTCATATTTTTAAATAGTGTAAAAGCGATGCAACTGAAATTTTGGTCAAAATTAAGTTTAGTGCATTCTTGCTTTTACGAACCCAATCCAACTTAAAAATGCACTTAATTCAGTTTTACCTAAATGTCAGTTTTATTGCTAGGCTACTACGATATTTAATCACTAGGCCGCTGCACCTACCGTAGTATAAAATCTATTCACTACGGTATAAAAAAAAAGCGTTTATTCAAAGTACCAAACACAGTTTACAAAAAATATTACTTCTGCCAAACTGTAAAACAGTTTGTTGGCAGATAAATTTCCCTTAAATAATAGGTACAATTAAATTAAATTCAGAAAAACCTTTGACATCGCAATTCACAATAATAGTTGCTAAGTAAGTAGTTTAAGTAGGACATAAATTTATTTTAAATGATGACGTCATATTTTAATTCTAAGGAACTAAGTCCAAAATGATTTAAATCTTCACCTGCACAAAGTACTTATTTCAATGGTCATTCAAAAGCTTATTGAGTTAGTTTTTATGGTAGAATCTGAAGTTCATATGTTAACCTTCAAGCCAAGTTATGCTTAATAATAATTATATCAGCAGTAAACACAACTGGTACTGTACAGACTAGCTTGTCTTGTAATAAAAAGTTATTTTATTGGATTTTGTTATGATAAAACTTTAAGAAACATATTTTTATTCAAAACAGCACTAGAGGTAGACGATTTCCTGTTTGATTTGTTGACAAACGGACAGCAGAGCCATATACTGGGACCTATGACTGGGAACTTTAGTGTTTTAAAACATTTCAGGAACTCATGACTTCATAGTATAAAAAAAACATAGGCTCTTTCCGCTCTCTGTCTTTCCGATCATAAAAAAAAACTACGCAACGAATTTTAAGGCGTATTAAAATAATTAAGGATTTATGTATGTACAATACGCGAATATTTTAGTAAAGGAAATAATTACAAAAGACGAGCCGACGCAAACGCAGGAAATAAAAGCGACGAGGGAAAATGCCTATTGAAAAAAAAAGACAGTTAATACCAAATCCAATATACCTAATACGAGTGGAACAAATGAATTACATCGTCCATCTCTCGTACGAGTCTCTTTAATTAGTCACACATGGAGAGTGATTGACATAAGATAATGTAG
The DNA here is from genome assembly GCA_033675125.1 of Athetis lepigone. NCBI lineage: Eukaryota > Metazoa > Arthropoda > Insecta > Lepidoptera > Noctuidae > Athetis > Athetis lepigone. The sequence goes on from CM066237.1 coordinate 6,924,381, forward strand.
AACATTTGTCCTATTGCATTCTCAAAGACTACAAAACAACAAAGTTTAAACTTGTAGTTATAAATACAAACTAATTATTATAGGTAGTCGTAAAACTACATACAATGTTTTTATATATCTCCATCGTTAAAATAATAATGTTTTTATTTTTATACTCGCGACCCGCCCCAGCTTCGCAGGTAAGTTAGGCAATATACAGAAAGAAAGCTGGAAACTTATAAGTGCTTGTCAGCGCTGGTAATCCGCGCAGGAATATATATAAACACGCGCCGATAAGCACTGAACGGTGCCGACAAGCTTCAACACGCGCTTGTCAGCGCTGGGCGTTGCCATAACAACTGCAAGCAAATCATTCCAAAATTTTGCTTAGTCTGCTTCAACCTGCTTCCTTTGTGTAGAACGGACAAGCGCTGACAAGCGCCGGTAAGCGCTTATAAGTTTCCAGCTTTCTTTCTGTATACGGCCTAACATATGTTTGAAGTTTTCAGCTTATCTGTATTAAAATAATTTTGTCACTGGTACCCCAGTAATAATATAAAGCTAAAGAGTTCGTTTGTATCACAGATTTGTTTTGAGTAAGACAGGTTCGAATTAAAAAAATATATTTGCGTTGGATAACCCTTTTGACCTACGGCAGCGGAGTGCAACCAAAGATGCGGCTGAAACCGCGACGGACAGTTGATGCCAATCAAGCTAACCAAAATGCCAGAGGCCTCGGAGATATGTGACTATATGTCCTAATTATAAACCTAATTATGTCCTTCAAACCGGAACAGCAACAGTGGTGTAAGTATTGTGGTGGAAATAGGCATGGTGTTAGGAGTTAATACTACACGCAATTATTAATTCACCTCGATGCAGTTTATGTCCATAGAAAACAGCGGTTAGTATAAAGACGCCTCATTTGAGCTTTCGCACAAAATCGTTGTTTTGCTGAATGAAATATTGTAATACATAGATTGTTGATGGAATTTTTATCCCCAGGCCTACGGGAGCAGGCAGTAACCGCGGAACAAAACTAGTGTAATTTGAGCAATTAACATCAAAGTAAGGTAATGGCTACACAATTGTAAATAATTTAATTGCTGATCTCTTTACAACTACGTAGGTATTGACTTCAATGCTGTGTATAAATTATAGCATTGTAATAAGATGTAGAACTTTAAAGAAACGGTAATTATTATCTTGCTTACAGATTCTTTATTGCAAAATAATAAAAGTAGTTATGGTTAATATTCAGGATTTCGTGCCCAAGGGGGGTCAAACCGGACTATATTTAACAATTGCACTGTCTGTTTGTCAATATAGTCTGTCTGATAGAATCAATAAAAAATTTAGACGGGGTATTAAAACAGAAGTTATAAGTAATTGATTTTGAACTTTCTTTTTTATATTGTGTTGCCTCGCACGACCTAGAATGGCTTCCATTGATAGTACTTTAGGAAAAGACAAGTCCCTACAATGATTAGTTTATAATACGAGGGCTTGTACAAAGGAGTGCCCATCTAAGACCAGCTGTTGCAGAGAAAGTGGTGACGTAACCCACTGGGTCAGAGTGTTAGAGAACAGAAATCTGTGTCTTATATAACCTCTGTTGATTTTAGCGCACTGCGATGAACCGTGACATAATGTTAGTATGACATTACTACTTTTTTCACCCGATTTCTTTAACAAAAAATCAATGAGACCAATTATTTTGTTTTAACTTTGACCCACACTATTTTTATTTTCTAGTTAGAATCAACCTGGGAAAATATCTGTAAATCATACAAGTATTTGTTTATTCTACTGTATCGTAAGTATGTATTCGGAAGACACAACCAAGAATCGCCTAACCAAAATATTTTTTAAAGAAACATGCAACGAGAAAGAGAGAAAAGACCAAAAACATGAAAACAAGGAAAAACAAGACAGAAAGAGTCAATTATTTCACATTGTTTTCTCTACAATTTTCGCTTCTCTTCTAAATTCTCTACGAAAGGCATATTTATTAAAGGTAGTACTTACATTGTACTTGAATAAGGGCCCAGCCTTAAAATTAGCAATTACGCATACTTTTATGAGTGCATATTCAGCATAGCCCTAAAATTTTCAGGTATTTTAAAATGACGTAAGTCTGGCGGTTAATGTTTCCCTAACATGCAAAATTACCGTGAACGTGAGCTGCTGAGCCTCAAATTTTATGAAAATATTTGAAAAAATGCCGGAGCCCAAAGGATTGACTTATTATACACGGGAGTTCAATTTCATATGTGCTTTTGAAGCTAGCTTTTCTTGGACACCATTGACATAAAAATATAGTGAGGAAAACTTAGACTTATTCAAAGCTAGCGATCCGCCCCAGCTTCGAACGGATGTTACAAATCTTTGAACGTTTCTTTATTTATAATATATTGAGTATTACCACAAGTATAATATACATATTGAATTACCATTTGTTTTATAATGGAAACCTTATTAAAACCGATATCATAGTTCAAAAGAACTAAGCGTACACACAGAATACAAACATGATATAGAGACTGACAGAAAATTTTATTTAAAAATATGTAAACATATGCCTAACCTAGGTTTAATAATGTCTGATATCGTCAATCAGCCTTGAGCAAACATATATGGTAAATGAGACGAGGCATTTGCCCTACAATGGGACAACAATAATAAATGTAACACACATGCACAACACATAACTAAACAGATTTTGATTATCACTGTCAAATTATTTGAAGTAGAAAAAGACAGAAGGATGTTTAAACTAAGTTAAGCACTAAACGTGTTTAGCGGTTTGTGGTGCAAGAGGGAAAGAGAAAAATGCCAGATATTGACGTAAATGCATCTGTACCTGAGAAACGTATAACTACTGATACTGATAACGAATGTCAACTAGGTCATTGTCAACGAATCAATCTTTAATGAATCACATTTACAACACAATTACTAATAGGTACATAATATGTGTTTGTCAATACACACTCAAGAAATGGGTCGTTTTGCAATCAGCTGGATCTGTCCAGAAATAGGTACCATTTTTTTTAAACTTTAATTTGATATGCTCACTGGATAACATAGTTTCTTTTAACTGATTGGAAACACCATAATACCTACCATACTTTCAGTATTTACAAGAATCAAAAACCTTAAATTATTTAAGTATTCAAACTACTTTCAGATGCTTTGAATTGTCAGAAGTGTGTCAGAAAGTTAGAGCTATATGTTATATATACATAGTTCCAAAACCTATTCCTACGGAGAAAAGCTAGCAAAAAACTCGATGAATACTCTTTTACAATTAAATTTAAATCTAATCTCCTATCCAGGACTACCACTTGCTAAGACTTTGCTGTACGTCCAGGGGTGTATTATTTGAGGCGGATGTCTCAATACAAAAAAAAACGTATTTTTCGCTTAAATTAAATACTTACTAATATGATATTAAAATCCGATCGTTAAAAATCAAAATCGCACTTGCCGTTTTAAAAGTTGATTTTCAGTGAGTTGAGGTTGCAATAAGATTGCAATTAATTTAATTACATTACTGATGGCCTTCAAAACGGCGAGTTTTGAAGGCCAATAATCGTAGAAGACAAAAGTTAACTCAACTCAACGGGAGACCAATTAAAACATGAAAATTGGTAATGAATGCAATTTTATTGTTTACATTCGTTTCGTTAGTCACGTATTTCGTCTACATCCTGCAGCGTGTAACTTCTTGAGCAACGGTACTTGCAATGCGCGTTGAACGCGCAAATACGTTTTAGTAACCAGAGATGATTAGGCACTAGCAATAGGTATTACGACGACATAAAAAATGGCATTACAAATACTAGACACATATTTTTGATTGGTCAAATTAATTAAAATATTGAAAAATAAAGAGCAGCAAAGTTTGGCGGTGGGGGCTTGTGACACAAAGTAAATAAATGGACGTCCTGGGGGCCAATTCTCGATTTTCGCCATTTATCTCGAGTTCGAGATTGTAAGTCTATCTCTATGTCTATCAAAAATATCTCTATCTCTACCAAAAAATGGCGAATTGAGCAGAATTCCGTATTCTCAGTCAAAATAGAAATAAATGTCACGAAAATGTCGAGTCGAGTGAAGATAATGTTACCATTATGAAGAATCGCACGTTCCGTTTTTGGTAGCTTAGTAAAAGTAGCATAAGTGAATGAATGATTTCGTTTTAAAATGCTGAATATACGAATATTTAATTATAAAACGAAACGTTTAGTGTAAAAATAATCAGTTTGACAGTTGACTGTCTGTCAATGACAGAATTCAAGTGTTAGGTAGGAAGTAAATGATAAAGTTCTTTATTTTAAAATAAAAATAGTTTAGTCATACAAAAAATCAATTATAATAAAATCGGTTACAATAATTGTGCACTCAACAAACACGTAAATTAGGTATTTTAGGGTGTGCAAGATAGAAATTCTAATAAACAAATAAACTCGTCCATCTTTCAGTGGTTTCAAGTCTAATCGTGGTCGTCGTTTCAAAAAACACAATGCACAAATCAAAAAGTATAAATCGAATTTCCAGTAGGTATGAGATGCCAAGCCGTATTTTATTAAAAAAATAAGGAAATAAAAACACAGGGTACAATCCAAAACTAAACGAATTCACACAGAAATGACGTATCTCTACAATCGACATGACATCTCTACTGCTCAGAAGCACTCGACATGAACTCTAACGTTAGCCTTCGACAAATGTCGAACTCGACATCCCCAGAATAGCAACTTTTAAAATTTGACGAAAAAATGACGTCATTCGACTTTTTTGTCGAATTCGACATCATCTCTAAAACCGAGAATTGGCTCCCTGGGAGCCAATTCTCGATTTTCGCCATTTATCTCGAGTTCGAGATTGAAAGTCTATCTCGATGTCTATCAAAAATATCTCTATCTCTACCAAAAAATGTCGAATTGAGCAGAATTCCGTATTCTCGGTCAAAATAGAAATGAATGTCGCTAAAATGTCGAGTCGAGTGAAGATAATGTTACCATTATGAAGAATCGCGCGTTCCGTTTTTGGTAGCTAAGTAAAAGTAGCATAAGTGAATGAATGATTTGGTTTTAAAATGCTGAATATACGAATATTTAAGTATAAAACGAAACGTTTAGTGTAAAAATAATCAGTTTGACAGTTGACTGACTGTCAGTGACAGAATCCAAGTGTTAGTTATCTCCAGCGTTTGATGGTTTATTATCAATGTTCACGTGTTATTGGCAGAACCGCAGAATTGTGGTGTCTTTTTCACAAAGGCCATTCATTAAGCGCCTTACTAATAAACGCTGCATAAAGTTATGACAGGTTTATGCGTCAAAAAATGTATGGTTACACAGGCTTTATTCATTGTATAACTTTACACAGTGATTATTAGTAAGGGCATAAGAGTTGAAGTTGAAGTTGAGGTAAATGATAAAGTTCTTTATTTTAAAATAAAAATAGCTAAGTCATACAAAAAATCAATTATAATAAAATCGGTTACAATAATTGTGAACTCAACAAATACGTAATTTAGGTATTTTAGGGTGTGCAAGATAGAAATTCTAATAAACAAATAAACTCGTCCATCTTTTAGTGATTTCAAGTCTAATCGTGGTCGTCGCGCGTCGTTTCAAAGTTTAAAAAAAAAAATAACAATGCACAAATCAAAAAGTATAAATCGAATTTCCAGTAGGTATGAGATGCCAAGCCGTATTGTATTAAAAAAATAAGGAAATAAAACCCAGTGTACAATCCAAAACTCAACGAATTCACTCAGAAATGACGTATCTCTACAATCGACATGTCATCTCTACTGCTCAGTAGCACTCGACATGAACTCTAACGTTAGTCTTCGACAAATGTCGAACTAGACATCCCCAGATTAGCAACTTTTAAAATTTGACGAAAAAATGACGTCATTCGATTTTTTTGTCGAATTCGACTTCATCTCTAAAACCGAGAATTGGACCCCTGATCAGTAAAAATTGTACCTAGGCGAGACGTCACGCGAAACTTTGGAGATACAAAACTTTTGCCATTAAACCTTCAAACACACGTGATTTGAGACACAATAGAAAGACCATAGCAGCCCAACAGCCGGCTGTCGGTTGGTCGTTGAAAGGTTAATATTAATAATTATGCAACTCCACTACAGCAATTCCTTAGGCTTTATAATATACTATGTATTAAAATTATATAAGTGTCCATGCCCAGGTCGATTTCTTTTAATTAAAATCTAGTCAAGAAGTAGAAGAATTAGAAAGGCATATTTTTTTTAAAGACCCATAAGTACTTTTCAGAGTAGACCGGTTTGAGAAGCAATACGTATTTTTAGGTTACCAGAAGATCGTCAAGGTGTTTAGTGGTTTGGTTTGTGAAATTCCTGCGGTTTGTCTAAAATCAGTGGAGTACTTCTATGCTTTATATTTGAATGGAAGGTTACAAATGCTGCGCGGTGTTATATCTTGCAAACCATTTTTAACCCTTTTCGTGGTGCATTTTAGTTTATTATCAATTAATCTATACTAATACTAGCTTCTGCCCGCGGCATCGCTCGCGTTAGAAAGAGACAAAAAGTAGCCTATGTTACTCTCCATCCCTTCAACTATCTCCACTTAAAAAATCACGTCAATCCGTCGATCCGTTTTGCCGTGAAAGAAAGACAAACAGACAGACAGACAGACAGACACACTTTCCCATTTATAATATTAGTATGTATTATAAAGCTAAAGAGTTTGTTCAATTGAACGCGCTAATCTCAGGATTTCAGGAACTATTGGTCCGAATTGAAAAAAAAAAAAGGTTTTTGAGTTGGATATCCCGTTTGGCAAGGAAGGTAATAAGGCTATGTAACATCACGCTACGATTAAAACCAAGAATGGAACCTAGAACGGATGTAATCGCAGGGAACAACTAATAAAAGATATTATAACGGCGACGCTGGTATTCATAGATCATTGACAGTCGCTACGGGTAGTCAGAAACCAGATAGTTCGGGAACTGAGTTGTTCAGATCTGATTAGTAGACGTTCTAAGTAAAACACTGGTAATATTCAGTTGCATTGCATCCGGTAAGACTGGAAACTGACCATATCATAGTTGGGTGGGAATAGGATCATGAAGTATGTTATTGCTACTATATTTTTGCAAAAACACACGTTTGCGTAAATCAAAAGTTTAACGTGTCTCTGTTACCGTAATATGAGATAAAAGTTATTGTTTCGCGGGCCGGTACCAATGGTACCATCCCGATGGTTCTCGAGCTTGACAAATTCAAGTAGATAAACAATAAAATTACAATAAATAACCAAAAACACCAGTTTAATTTCAACAAGATAAAAATAACTTTTTGGGCAAAACCAGTTCAAAATTCAAAGGAGATGTCCGCTTTTTGTATGGACGTTGGTTTTTTATTCCGAGAAAAATCCAACCAGCATCAAAGTCCACTCTAATAAATACGACAAAAATATGGAACTTAGAACTAATTCAATAATATTTTTAAACACCCCCATTTAAGCAAAAAATCATAAAATAATAATTTAATTAAATAATGATTTCCATTGATTAATTGATTTCAGAACGCACCCCTAATCGGCTCAACCAAGAATTTTAAATAAAGCTGGATACTGAACGTAGAATGAATTGAAGTGTGAGCGAGATAAAAACATTTTTTTCGTATGTTTTTATATCTCGCTAACACTTATATCATAATTTAAGTGTGAGCGAGATAAAAAACATACGAGGGGTAAATAAACTTGGCTTCAATTATTTCTTATAGGTGCAGTATCCAGCTTTATTTAAAATTCTTGGGCTCAACACATCGTTATCTGTCACTGTCAGTCAGATAACTGATTTACACTGACAGTTCTCCAGTGTCAATTTTGATAAGTTTACTTTTTTTGGATGCGTTCACTTTATTTACTTAGAGAATTTAAAAAAAGTTTGTTCGTTTTAGAAGTAAATTCTCACTAAAATAAAAAAAGATTGGGGATCTTTAAAAATGTATGATATAGTCAAAAGTACTAGGTTTTGAGATGTCAATCCAAATATATTTAACATAGCCTGGTTAGAATTATTAAATAATAAAAAACCATTTTTGGACATGTCCTTTAATTGACAAGACGCAAAAACGGAAGATTTTGATGGTAATGATGACACATTTTTTGCTCATACGAAAGAAGTGCCGAAAATACTTTAATACCCAAAACAAACAACAAAACCATAGTAATGTGTATGTCATGATTTGACCGTACGTCGATTAGGTACAGACAGCAAATGAGCTATCTGTGTCATCTTGTATAAAGGATAGCGCTCTATAACTGTTGTCGATACGCTAATTGACCTCTATTTATTGTTGCAAGCGTGCAAAAACTTTTTCACTAAAAGACACCGTTCCTAGACAAGAATTTTTGTCGTTTGTCTAAGATTTAGCAGGCCTAGACAAAAAAATCCGACCCTTTTTCTGCACACGCTACAGAATGCTCTATTCAGCTTATGTCCATTGGGCAGACTTTAATTTTTTTACAAAAACTGAATAGACTTTTGCTAAATTCTGTAAACTTAATAGCTTGAGCAGAATATGTCAGTCTTGAGTGCATTGATAAACTGAGACTTAGGTCCTCATTGCCGATATCAAAATGCCAATATCAAAATGTCTAACTAAATATTTATTATTATTTAAGCTTGTTGTCGCTGACTGCTGAACGTAGGTCTCCCCCAAAGAGCGCTAGCCATCCCGGTTTTGGTTAGCTGGTAGCACACCCCACTGCCCGCCATTTTTTGTATCAAAATCATCGATTCATCGGGCGGCTCGGCGCGGCGTCCCCACGCTATTATTATACGTTGTAATTGACTCGTATAGTCCACCAATCAAAATGACATGAATTTGTATGGGCTATCATAACGCGATTCTCCCATTTATTTTATTATCGCACATCAAAGACCCAATCAAATATTGTATACACACTGTGGAAGTAGGTGTGTTATAATCAAATAATTCTGATAAGTGTGTTTTCCCATCAAATCTTTACGAGTAAATATTAGCGAAGAAGTAGCCGTTATGTAAGCAAATACCGTAAATAGGAGCCTAGTGCGGCTACTTAAATGTAATTAAAAGTATTAAACAAACCAGGTTTAATTAACCCGCAATAATGTCGTATATCTATCTAATAAGAAAAATAAATATATTACGATGTTAACGGAACTATCATAAAAATAATCTATTAAAATGGTAAGTAATTCAAAATATTCACATATGATACATAATAATACATATAAATAAAGAGATAAGATACGGTTATAGTAAATTAATTATTCACATAATTTACTATAGTAACACAACTTCAACATCAGAATAACACAGGCTACGAAGACACCACGATTCCGGATTCACGCTATGACCCACGGCAGCAGAACAAACTACAAAGGTGAAAAAAACGGTGACAGCTAATTTGACTAATTTCTTATTATTTTCCTTCTAAGCGTCTCAGTATAACGCATTTATTTGTACTGAGTCACAAAAATCATATAGAATAGTATTCTACGACTAATGAGGAAATATTATTATAAACCTGAATGCAATGCGTTTAATTGACTTCAAAAGGTCATTCAATCAGGAAATATGATGTATTTTTACCTCTTACTCATAACCTTTAGTAGGCTGTTTATAACCGGTCATAAGTCTAGCCCTTTTCTTACTACGTTTAGGTCTGATTTTAGTGCAACTAGATGCAACTGAATATACCAGTGTTTTACATGGAGCAACGGCCTATTGGACCTCCGCAACCCAGCTTCTGGGTTACACCACAGATTAATAAATAGTTACTACGTAACAGATACTTCACTCCAATACAAAAATTAAAATACCTACGCTATAATAGCCTTCAAAATCATAATAATAATACCAGCTGTTTGCAGCGAGGAGAAATGTACCATAAGTACGCACAAAGAGAGTTGAGATTCTTTTGCCCGCCGCGCGACTAACGTGTGTGCGTGTCGTCAAGCAAATTGAGCTAGGGTTATACGTATGATGATAATGGTTATAAAACGAATGTTTTAGAAAAACAATTATTTTTTTATTTGTTGATCAAAGATTTTTTCTTTTAATAAAATGGCTGATGCATATTTTTCGTTCCTTGAATTCCCGATTATTATATTTTAGTGTCGAAAATATCCAAAACCGCGTGAATAATTTTAATTAATAATCAAAAGGGAAACAGGAGAATTGGGAAACAGGGGAATTGCACAATAATCACGCAATAATTACGTGGTTTCGGCATTTTGATAGTCAGCGCTGTACCCGTGACGCGCGAGCACTCAGCCGGGCGCGCGACAGCCCGGTGTTCATTGTACCGTCGACGGTACGCGAAGCGGTAGGCATAAATAAAACGCGTGGCCTTGAGCGAGTGACGGAAGCCTGGTTACACTAAGCAATTTGGATGGACTGGAGTGTCGGACTTTAAGGATTCTGATTACCCATAACGACTAAAGGATCTACGAATGACAAACACGTCCAACGGTTTTCCGAGGCATGATGAGTCACACCACCAACAACTACTTAGAAATTCCTAATTAAAAAACCTAATAAGACTTTACCGACCCGAAAATCGAGCCCAGGATACTCAACAACAGACAACAGAAAGACTGAAATACATATAGATTCTAGTTAACATTTCGACGACCAAGCGACAGCCAGCTGTCGCGCTGATATTGTCTTTCTATTGTGTCTTCGAATCACGTGTGTTCGAAGGTTTAATATTGTTAGTATGGAGGAAGCAACTGAAACGTCTGCTAAAAAAACAAAACCGACATTTTCGCAATAGGAAACTGCGCATTGTCATCTAACGAGGAGAACGCTAGAAGGGGCATAGATAGAATGATAAGAGTGATAGCAGAACTCGCATTTGAAGGGCATTTATGTGACAAAAGCCTTCCCTGCTATCTACAACAAAGATAACGCAACCAATATACAGTTTATTATAGGAATCGCCGCGGCCCGTTACTTTTATTATTAAACTAGGTGACACACGTCTAAAGGGTTCAGTTGTTTCTGAATTAAATTTTATATGAACGACTTTTCTTTTTTTTTGACGTGACAACGTCTTATAAATTGGTTTGCCGGGTGACACTTCAAGAAACTGCGTTACGCTCCGCTCACGTTATGCGCTCACAATGAGAGCGAGTGAGAGGCACGCGTCCCTTCCACTCGGGCAAAGTCGTTGTCACGTAAAACTTTCGCCCGTATACCGACTTTACAGGCAACCATTTTTTTTTTTTTCATTATAAAACCCATCCTCGGATTCCTCGGAAGACATCTTTTAAACGTTTAGCTCTTTTCACAAGTGACTATTTGGACTATTTAGCTTAGACTTAAACTCTTTGGACTTGAAGGTTGGCATAAGGCAACTTTGCAACGTAAAATGGCTCCACATGTTTGGAACAAGTTGAATCTTACCTGCATAACTGTAACAGCTCCATAGGTAATCGCGATCCAGTATATAGAACCCAATAGTACTCCTCCAGCAATGAAAGGACAGACTTTGTGGGTGATCTCCTCCATGGCATCCAGAAGTGCCACAAACGCCCCCATAGACGGGAATACTACAATATACTCTGCTTTACACTGTGGACATAGCACTTTACGAGTTATATTCCCTCTTTGTTTCTCGTCCACCCACCGTTGAAGACAACTCTGATGTACCTGAAACAAGGAAGATTTTGCGTTAAATAAATAGGCTTAATTAATTAAAATAATAAAGTTCCTCGCACCTCAGCTTAGGTATTTTATTATAATGCCTAGTATTTACAGGTTATTGTGTACATACTTCATAATAAAGGAAAGCGTCCACTTGGTGGAACGGACCCGGCCGAATTACAACGCAAAACCTGCTATTTTCTATAAAACTGCGTTGACTTTCGGTTCGGTTCGGTGGTACGAAGTGTAAAAGAGTAAGGCCTCGTTTACGGAGACGCGTGGCTTCGCGCGTCGCGTGCAGTGTGGCGACTAGCGTTGCGTTGGACGTTTTTTGCGTTCACAAAGAGACGGCGCGTGCAGCGGTCCGCGTCTTCACACGCACAAAAACAAACATATGATTAAGTACGAATTCGTTCATGGAGCCGAGGGTCATGGCGCGTCGCGTGAAGTGTAGCTGCGGACGCGGCGGTGGACGCGGCGGGCTACGCGGCGGCGGACAACAACAAGACTGCCCAGGACACAAGAAAGCTGGCGCTGCGCACGATGCTGCGACCGACGCCGCGTGCGGCGCCGCGTGCGACGCGGCGTCGTCATCCGCAAGTAATGCTACATTTCAAACAAACGCGTGTAAAAACGCCTCTCCGTAAACGCTCTCATACAACGCCGTAAGTTTGAATTTAGTGCGGGTCGCGCCTTCGCACGCGACGCTCGAAGCCACGCGTCTCCAGAAACGAGGCCTTAGTAATAATGTTTGCTGCATCGTTTCGGCCGGCGGCGATCTTTAGTGGACGTTGTGTCTAATGTCTAAACTAGGCAAATCAATGTCAAATTATTTATTTCCATTAGATAGACCATAAAAAAGACGCCTTGAGATATCATTTACAAGTATTTATTCGAAAGGTTGTCTCGTATAAAGAAACTCCATACTTAAATATTTTTTTTATAAATTATGTTTGTGCCGTCCTATACTAGCGAAGCTTCGACAAACTATGCAAAAAATATTACCGAGTTTGATAGTAAATTCATACGAAACAAGGAGAAAGGCACATCTTTTCAAGGGTACTGAATTACTGATTACTTAAGACAACATGATTACATCTAATACTTATCATAGATCAATTAATATTACTATCTCTACCTATTAAAACAAAGACTTTTTTATGACTTGATTTTTTTAAGGTTCCTTACAAAGAGACCCAAACAAAAAAGGGTCTCGTCTGCCTCTCGGTACTATAGAGACAATGGTTGATATAGCCGTAATGAAACCTATAATAATTGGTATTGGATAGATGAGATGAAATATTTAGAAATAAGAGGTACTGGTACATATTGTCTAAAAGTTTGAATCGCACTTGGTTAAACATAGGTATAGCAATAAATAAATAGCTCTTTCTATTGAGCTCTACAAGCATAGTAGGGTCAATAGAACTAGTATAAAGGCCAGGGCTGCAGATGACAATGATTCAGTGTTCGGTGTGTCGATTGTCATAGAGGCTCCATGTCGCAATTCTTACTTAATCAATCGATAGTATGTCCTATCAATATAACAAATACTGTAGCATGGGTGGTGTTTGGACACGTTATTAGGTTACCGATACTGATACTAATCTTGTGGCTTGTAGTCAGTAGCAAAGTGCATGGGCTATTTAACCACATTAATATATAATATAGTTACAACCTTTGGACTTTGGACTGCCATCGTCACCTATTCGGGCCTGTACGCCAATGACACACATGTGACAAATAAAATATTCGTTTATCCTAAACATTGAAGCTTCCGAAGTGGATGATCCATACTAATATTACAAATGCGATAGTAACACTGCCTGTCACTATACGATTTAAATGAAATTGGGCACAGACATAGTCCATAACCTGAGGAAGGACATAGGATTTTTTTCGATTACCACGAAGGCGAAGCCGCGGACAAAAGCTAGAATATAGGTAATAAATAAATTGTTGGCCTAAGTATAGAGTGCGCACAGGCTATGAGTACGTCAATACATGTAAAAGCTACCGAACAACGCCGTACACATGAGAAAAACGACTTTAAGTATTGTTAAAACTCAGCTAGAATTTAAAATAAAATAGAAAATCTACTTATAATTACCAGTAATTAAAATCGAAGTTAGGTGAGAACTGTAGTCTCTCTGACCTAGACAGTTATTACACAAACTTATTGAATAAAAAACACAAACTGTTCCTCAGCACACACGCTAACTACGTAAATATAAAAATAGAATAGAATAATATTCTGAAACTGTTTTTCAGCAATTTAGAGCTACTGAGGTCAGTCCTCGGTAGATACGAAAAATAATAAAGTCGTTGACACGTTTTGGGATTTATTCTCGATCTGTCCAAGGCTTTCGACTCTGTTTATCACAATATTAATATGCTACACATTAATGCGGAAGTTACTATTTTGGAATTCGAGGGGGTTTTTTAACCTTGTATTGAAATTATTCACATTATAAATGTAGTTGTCTTTCACAGCTAAAAAATCTGTCTGACTTTGGCTAACTAACTTGACTAACTAAAGTATTAAACAAAGACGACTATTTTAATCCGCAATTTGTCTACGTTCGCGATTCCTTGACCATGGTCCATGAAATGGTTTTCAACTATGTGAATGTCGGGCAAAACTTGGTATTGTATAAAACCGGTCAAGAGCTAGTTGGACGAGTGCACTTCCGTACAATATTAAGATAGAGCAAAAAAAATACATTTCTTGTTTGCAAAGCTTTTAACATTATTTTTAGTTATACACAGTCCTTAAAAACATCCATTTTCTATTATTGCAGTTTTGATATAGCCATGTGACAGATGGACATATGGACAGATAGATCGACAGACTACAGATTGAGGACTGCGGTTTTTTAGCAATTATAGGGTCCCATGGCAACTTTTGGATACGGATCCTAAAAACAAAAAATAAGTACCTATTGTATCTGATCGCTTAAATGGTGATGGGATACCCCAGGGTAACATTTGGGGTACCATTATCATTACAGTTAAGAAAAGCCCCTAGGATTAAAATAATCTTAGACCAATAGAAACTATTATTTAAGAAGAAAAGCTCCTAGACATCTTGACCTTGTGCAGATTTTAATTATGCATCAGATGATTTATGACTAAAATATATAGAAAAATATAGCATATTTGCGTGTAAGCAAAAAGACGTAAGCATGTACTATTATAATTTACTCGGACACTTACCAACAAGAAACGCAACTAAATTGACGTGGAGGTCGTCCAACAGCTATAAGAACTCTAACATTTATAAAGTACTAGTAAGACCCAGACAATATTAAAAAGAAAAACACGCTATTAAAATACGTTGTCAAGTTACCTTGAAAATCAAACATGAATATTAATAGTGAAATAAAAATGAAGCGATTAGATGCATTAATGCAGACTTATCTACTTCCTACAGTTCCTACCTAACGACCTGACAAAGGTGAATTTGTCATAATATTAGCGACCCGCCTCAGCTTCGACAGGTTGTAACAAAGATTTGAAGATCTTGGCTTTTCTTTGTTTAATTATGCATGTATTGTTTAAACCTTCATTAAAACACTCTATCTATTGATGAAAATGCATTCAAATCTGTTTTGTAGTATTGTACTTCTGTATGAAGAATAAAAAACATTTTGTTCAATTGGTTTAATGCTTTTTGTACCTTTATAAAAAAAGCAAGCTGCGGTCAGAAGCACGAATCAACGCAAGACAACTTGCATCCGCATTTCTAGCAATGTAATTAATTAAGCGCGTTTTGAAGAATTATTGATCCGATTGGAAAAAATTACATTTTGTTTATTAACCCGTTTAAAGGTGAAGCATATGGGCCACATAACATCACGCTACGTCCTAAGGGAACGAAACATTAACCCAAAACGTAGCACGAGGATAAAAAGGCAGGTTCAGATGTTATCGGAATAATTAGTATTGTTGTTATGGTTGATAAAGGCAAGATCAAAGATAGATTAGGTTTGTTGGATACAAAGTCCCAGGATGTATTAAAGTTCAAAAAACTGTTGGACTAACAAGGCTGTTATGGACTGTAGATATTTGTGTTATTTTGCAAACCACGACCTCACAACACACAATCTTGTGGCATTCAGCTTTCAGCTATCTATATACTTCTGAATAATTATGACTTATAGGGATCTTTTAGGAAAAAACCTACACCTTCTTAATACGAGTTGCAGAGTTTAGCTCGCATAGCTGACGCAGTTTTTCATACATGTTTAGGTCATAGTCATAGCTCATTACAGCCACCCGGCAGCCACTCTGCACCGACTCGCCTCCTGCGGCTAGTATTCTTTATATGGACTTGTATGGGCATGCGCTCACTATATCAACTCCGTAGCGTCACCGTATCGCCTCGGTTATAAAGCGAGTCGGTGCGGAGTGGTTGCATGCCGGGTGGCTGTAATGAGCTATGACCTTAATGGCAATGTAAGTAAATTAAGCTATTTGGGATAAGAAACTGCGTTTTTTTGTGGCCAGAGGTGTTTATCTCGATAACCGACTTGCACGTTTGCCCCCTCTCATAAAGGCCAAAAACAAAAATGTCCTCTGTGTTTCGTTCGAAATCCTTTCGAAAGTCAACATTGCAGTTGCAATGTTGACTTTAATTTTAGAACGGGTTTAAAAGTCATGTTATTTTTTAACCGATTTCAAAAAAAGGAGGAGGTTTCTCAATTCGACCGTATATATGCTTTTTTTATGTTTGTTCGCGGATGTCTTCGACATTTTTTTATAATTCAAGTAATTATCGTCTGTTGAACTCTGCAAAAAACTAACTTTTGCCCGAGACTTCTACCGTGTAAATTTCGGGTGTTATTAGGGGCGAGGATTTAGGGACTACGCAACAGCATCATTCCAAAGGTTGTTTACTGCCTAACCGGACTATCCTGTGGGTGCCAAAAGTGACTCTAGCCGGTGGCTGGCATGTTTCAATTTTTATAAATAATTCAATAGTTCTTTATTTACTGCTACCTGTTTTTGCGTGATTTTATTCAGCCAATTTATTTTTATTACAACTATTGGTTTCAGATCTTATCCCGTTTACCACAAAATCAGGGGATTGTGTGGTAAACTATGTCATATCAGTATTGATTTCCATTAAAACATGGAACTAAAAAATACATACTTAATATACACTTAAAAACTGGAAAATAAAATGTAGCTTGCTGCAAAGGACATTGACCATTCATGTATGGGAGTTGGGCCAAGTGTTGCCCAGCATGAACACATAGTGCATTATGTACCTTAGGCTAACACTACTCTGTAAACGAAAGCTCATCAAAATCTATTCGAGGAGATTTGAGAAAAAAATATTTTTATCAGGATTTTTTATTGGTGAAGAATGACATCCAATTGTACGTACCGCAGTAATTATTTTAAACAATTGCTCACTTTATAATTACAATCAAGTATTTCATGGTTTCTGACATTCAGAATTGATTTACAATAATAATACTCACAGTTATCTATTTGACATTAAAATAATGAATTACTAACATTGATAATATTACATTATTCGTTTACATCGTATGTTCAGCCCCCCTAGACAAGCATTGGCATTGTAGAATAGATATAGCGAAAACGAATCGATTGTCAAATGTATGGAGATGTCAAATTGTTTAGCGAAAGCTTATGTCTGCAGCACGAATAAAAGTTTTTCCTTATTTCTTAATGTCAATTCCCTTAATCAATAAATCAATCAATTAACTTAATATCGTCTTGGTACCTAGCCCATCCTAAAAACCAAACTAAGCACATAATGTGGGCACTACTGCCAATTGTTCTGTGAAACATGTTCATCATTTTCATTTTGTACTTCTATTTCCTTCTTTATTTTTATTTCTTGTTATTATTTCACTGTGGCATTTGGGTTTTTGTACGTAGTTTATTAATTGTTTCTTTTTTTTAGTGTTGTGTATGTATTGTGAGAATGTACCAAATAAATGTATTATCTATCTACATGAGCAGCAATACCATTACCATTTTCTTATGCACTCTATTCCACGATTGTCTAGATGTAGCAGTGGTACTTCGACGAAACATATCTACTCTTTATGTGTGCTCGTATGAGTTGGACATTACTGGAAGGCACAGTAAATGCTGACAGATCGTTAAGATCTCCGTTATATTGTTGGATAAGAAATGATCCACTGCTGCGTACTTGTTCACTGTAATAACTGGGCGCAATTTTTTTTTGGTAGGTGCCTACAGCGAAATGGGTCAATTCTTCAGCGGTCAATATCAAAAATAATTATACTAACTAAAATCGTTTAATACTTTTAACTAAAATCGTCCCGAAAATCTTAAAAACATAACTAAAAAAAAACCCTGGGACCGTTTTTTTTTTAATAATTTTTAAAATTATATGTTAATGCAAGTAATCATTTGGAAGTACTCCCATGTCTGGGCAGCATATGGCCCAAACCCGGTCAATGTCCTTTTATGTAAATTAAATTATAATGCGCTGGTTACATGCAAACAGTATGCCGCATCATAATCACTTCGCGGAATGGCAAAGGTACCTTTACTTTAATACTAGCTAGTACATGCATAGAAAAGTGACGAGAATTTCAGAAGCGGGGGCGGGCCGGTAGTAGAAAATAACCAGACAAAAATACGGAACAGAATTTAAAAAATAGAACAGAGAAACAAGAGATTGATTGGCTTCTGAAATACCCCAGGTGAATCACCAGAATATCTTTCACAAACACGTCATAATAAGAATATTGCAGAAAAAAACAGTTCCCAACAACAATCAAAACAATCAAAGCCTCTTTTATCTCTATAATCGGTTAAACTTTAGATAGCTTCATCCAAATATAGTGGATGACACAGACTATGCCTCACCAACTCTAATTCCTTATTTATGATAAAAAGCTGTCCTATATTCACTTTAACACAATACCAAATAAGTGTTTAACCAAATGATAAGGTACTAAAAAACAATAATTTAATTTCACCAATTATCTTGATGATAAACTTTGAAAAGATAAAAATGTTATCATATTGATGTTAATAAAACGGCTACCATATTGTGTACTAACTCAACTTATCTGTGTCGATGTTCTAAATAAAAAATGTAACTTTTAATGCAGTCAGCAAATTAATTGATGTCAACCAATTAATATAGAAATACGAATTTTAATTAATTTCCGTAAAGTACCTAACATCTTATTCCATAAATTTTTCATTTAATTATACTTTCCTATAAAGAAATACAAAAAAAAAACCCGTCACAATAGAAGACAAAGAGTACATAAGATAATTATTTTCTGATTAAAGAAGATTACGAGCATCCCTAAACACTAGTAGCAGTTGCGGAATGTTATTATAGTTACCGTGACCCCCGAACATAAAGGGCAACCGAAGGAACATGAATGGGTTTTAGTCAGTAAAAGTCTGACACGCCCTCCCGCCGCACCCAGGACGGGAGAAGTCATATGATGATTTCCCACTCCCCAAAAAAAAACTAGTAGTAGCAAAATAAATGGATTCAAAAGTAGCAGTTGAGGGATATAAAAAAATACTATACTTTAAGTGGAAGGTGTGTCTTGCAACCATAGACACACCCCCTCTTCAAGTACTGTTTCATTCATCCACTTTCTCTTAAGGTCTGATGACCAATTCTGCCATACTTATATTAATCAGAAAACTGATTTTACGTCACAGTTATGTTTTTATTTTTCACTAGCCGTCTCACGCGGTTTCACCCGTGTATGTTATGTAGCTTATATCCTATTTCGATGTATTAGCTATATTACTGTAAAGTTAAGTTAGTTACATATTCTGTTATTTAAGTAATGTGAGCTCGGAGAGGTGAGACAAGTCTTTCCCTGTCATTTCATGCAGCAAGGAAACCACAGCTTTGCTTCACCGAAACATACAGATGGTAATTTTTGATATCTAAATGAACCTGTTACATAGTGCCTCTTGGAAATCTTCATGATTAACAGAATGTAATATAATGTCTTGCCGAGGGCAAATTATTTGACCTTACATTTTATATAATTTTAATGTGGCAAACTTTGTGTGCACAGCTGGTTTCTTTCCATGCATTTGTCCTTGGTAGGATCAAGCTAAACAAAATAAAGCATTAAGGAAAAACAACATCTAATATAATTTTTGTTTCTGTCTCAGAATGTAAATTATAAGCTTTGTTAGAAAAAACTTAACCTCGGATGCATTTGTAAACCCTGGAATTTACCCTTTTGTCTTCATATATTATGTTTCTAAACTTGTTATTCCTAGATTGTCATAGACATATTATTAAATTCAATTATAAATAAAAATCCTATTTCCACATCTTAGCAAAAAATGTGCTCTTGGTAACTATAGATTGAGACTAATGTACTACCATGCATGGGAGACAATAAATTTTATCTTGAATGAAGAGTAATCTGTCATAAAAAAATATTTATTTATTTATTTAAAACTTTATGCACATGTAAAAAAACAATGCGCAACGGCAGACTTAATGCCTTGGGCATTATCTACCAGTCTACCTTTATTTACATCTTGAGATGAACTGATAACCTTGGCAGTGCATTGACTGTCAGAACAAGGGAGGCACTGGTGACAGGCTCGTCAATATTCATCGTCATAAATATAGATCATTGTCTGTTGCAATAACAATAATAAATCTTTGTTTTTACACAATAAATTGGGATACATGTTAAAAGGTAAATCTTTACAAAAAACTAGAGGTTTTGTTTGATTGTTTATTAGGACACGCTAACCTCATCAAGCAAGCAAAGCATCTTTTTATGTCGATGGATGGCCCAGCAGTAATATGCAGTGGTGAACATGTTACATGTTCCCCTATTTGTATTAATGCTCTATCATTTTGGAAACCAAGGTAAAATGTCTTGCGTCCTGATAATAACTGGCATTCATACTCTACAAACCGGAATACACAAATGGTGCTTAGCAGCAGCAATAAGAAAATTGGTAATAACCTAGACAAGCAGTAAACATTACTAATAGTATATATAGTATTAAAAATTATTTGCACTTTGAACTGTAACTAATGATTTATTTTTATTAGACCCATGTATGGCATATAAGGTATTGAAATAAATTGTAGTGAGAAATAAATAAGTAAACAAAAAGCACTTTTGACGATTACTTCAAAAGAAAAAATGTATTAACGAGGTAAAAAACTTAATCCTTTCTTTTTTTATGTTAATTGAAAACATTAAGGTGGATATACGGATTGGCGCTCAAGTTAACGCCAAACAATCAATTAAAAATCTCATCTCAAACATTTTTTTTTTGGTGATTGGGAAATCATCAAATGACTCTTCCCATCCTGGGTGCGGCAGGAGGGCGTGTCAGACTTTTACTGACTAAAACTTTTACCCACTCATGTTCCTTCGATTGCCCTTTATGTTCCAGCGTCACGGTAACTATTATAAACATTCCGCAACATCTCATCTCAAACATGATTTCAAATCATGGGAATTCCACATTCCTTATATTTTGTAAGTCTAAGCAATTTTCAAACATAAATAAATTTAAACAACAATGACATTTGTTTTTCTAACCAATAACTTAACAACCGATAACATTGCAGACACAAATGAGGACACGACATGAATCTTGCGCAATTTATTTTCAACTACCTACCTATCTAATTGTTAAAATGAAACAACTGGAGCAAACATTGCTTACTTTCACTTCCTCACATGTTTATATCATAAATCGGAAGCGCGGGTTACGGCCGCAGCGGTCTAGAACAAATACTTGCTATGCACTTACCCATTTCGTGGTCCCGATGCACTTACAAGGCTGAACCCATGCCGCAAGCCTGTCATCAGCCTCCGTAGCAAAACACACCCAACAAGACTTTGCATTTTCATCCTCGGCCGGCTGCAAAGCCTGAGAACTACCCAGACTTGAATCCTGCGCACCAGACACTGGCTTCTCACCAGACATCGCGAACTAAATTAACAATAACGATATAAAAATCGCACTAAAAACTGCCCCCACGAGCGTAACACAATAGTTCTCAACAACACCTGACAATGTGCCTGTGTCTCAATTCTTCACGTTATTATAACAAAACCATATTTTTCTTCACAAACGATAAAAATACTTTTGTAATCTTAATCAACAGCTGTTTTTTCACAAGGTTTTTAGAAATTTCGTTCGTTTTGACAAGACTGCGAAGTGCTATGAAGTCTTCAAAATAAAATGAATGTATAAAAACGTGAACGGAGTAGTGATGCGACCAATGCTTTCAGATTTAGTAACTCGATTTTAGTGAAATAGTAAAATGTAAATCTATGGTAATGAACATTTGCGAAACAATATGGTCCATCCTACTTAATCTACTGGTAACTTTGTATTTTTTCTGACCAATATAATGTAAGTTATTATGGCGCAAACATAAAGAAATAATATACTGGTTACGGGCTACCCCTGCAGGCGAGATGGTTTTCGGTTGGTACAGTCAGCGTCAAAAGTTGATGACTACATTTAGATTTTCAAAATCGCTGTACACCGTGTAATACCTAAATCGCTCAACATGACAAGCGTCAGAAATGATCATCATAAAAAACTAAAAAGCATAAATAGGTGAACATCACTTTGCAAAAGTCGCTAAACCAAGTTATGGTAAAAAAATCATGACATTCTTTGTCTCTAAAGTCTCTGAACAAAATCAAATGTTTTTGGGTTTAATATATGTGTGTATTTTTTTTTCAGTAGGTATATTATGTCATTTTTCAATTGAAGTAACATTAACATACCATAATACGTAATACATAACATTCCTCCCCGAAGTTTGACAACATAAACATCTGGGGACACGTATAAGCGCCCCCGCCAAGACGATAAATTATACTCATTAGTAAAACCGTTATTATTGTAAATTATTATTCAAAGTAAACCTTAAATCAACTGAAGCTGGTTTGATTTAGAGATTTCTTTAATTGAAATCAACTAAAGCTGTTTTAATTTAATGATTTCTTTAATTGAATAATAACTTTGTTTGTAGTAAACCTAGAACATACATTTTGTAAAATATTACAGATATGCAGCCTGCGCACATTTATTTTGTTAATCGTAATTTTAGAATTCTAGTAAAGTGTGTATCGAACTTCTTTAAAAAAATAATACTTAGGAGCCTGAATCTCTTTCATATTAATATAGTAGGTATAGGTAGGTAAAAGATAATATTATGCAGGTTTTGCTAATACAGTTTTGAAATCAAGTGACCCGCAGAACTAGCCATCTACAATACCTACATCCTGCAAATTTTATAAATGTGAATGTTTGTATGTGTGTGTCTGTGTGTGTGGAGTATATGTTTATTCAGTTTATTACTCTTTCAGGACAAAACTACTAAACCAATTTAAATGTAATTTTGTAGAGGGTTAGTCCACAGGCTGAGAAAGGACTTAGGATGTGAGCAGGGCCGCGCCGACCCCCGGCAGCGCCTGTGTGCAAAACCTATGAAGCGCCTCTTTTTTTACAAATATTCATGTTTTAACGTATTTTTCTCTTAGTTAGTTTTGACATAATAAATGTTCTCCAGTTTTATATATTAAAGTAAACCCAGTTTGCTTCCGATTGCTAATTACTTCGAAATAAAACGCAAACGAAGAAATCGCACGTAGCCGGTTTTTAACCGACTTCAAAAAGGAGGAGGTTCTCAATTCGTCTGTTTTTTTTTTTGTTTTTAGGGTTTCGTAGTCAACTAGGAACCCTTATAGTTTCGCCATGTCTGTCTGCCCGTCTGTCTGTCTGTCCGTCCTCGCTTAATCTCTGTGACCGTTAGCACTAGAAAGCTGAAATTTGGTACCAATATGTATATCAATCACGCCGACGAAGTCGTAAAATAAAATTTGATATTTTTTTTTATTTTTTTTTAAAAACACTTTACACTTTACATTTAGGGGGGCTACCCTAGTAGCCCCCCTAAATGTAAAGTGTAAAGTGTTTTTTTTTTAATAACAACCCTAACGTGTGATATATCGTTGGATAGGTTTTTAAATGAATAGGGGTTTACTAAAATCATTTTTTGATAATGTCAATCATTTCGGAAATAATCGCCCCACAAGTAAAAAACAATGTGTCCCCCCCACCCCTAACTTTTCAACCATAAGTTTAAAAAATATGAAAAAAATCTGAAAAGTAGTACTTTTTAAGGACTTTCTAGGAAAATTATTTTGAACTTGATGGAATGAACAGTTTTATTACAAAAAAGACAAAA
This sequence comes from Athetis lepigone, assembly GCA_033675125.1. Lineage (NCBI taxonomy): Eukaryota > Metazoa > Arthropoda > Insecta > Lepidoptera > Noctuidae > Athetis > Athetis lepigone. The sequence goes on from CM066237.1 coordinate 6,948,311, forward strand.
TCATTTCTGCGTACTTAGTATGTCAATGTAACAAATAGCCTTTTTTTTAAACTCATAAGTGGGAACATTTATTGTTACGGACAGGAAGCTACAGAACCCTACACTGAGCGTGGCCCGTCACGCTCTTGGCCGGTTTTTTTAATAATAAAGGTTAAGTACGTATGTTTATCATCAGCCTTTGAGCGCCCACTGCTGGACATAACCCTCACCCAACTTTTTTCTTGCTCCCTACGACTCTAACAAGGTCATCCGTCCAACTGGCGCACGATCTGGCAGGAACGATTCGAGATTTTTTTTCCCCAATCGGCAATCGGCCAGCTCACTGCCACTTCAGCTTTGCGACTTTGTTAGCTATGTCGGTGACTTTGGTTCTCCTACGGATCTCCGCGTTTCTGATTCGATCACGTAGGAAAACCCTGAGCGCGCGATGGAAAGAGCCATTTTTACCATTGCGCGTGGAGCGATTTTGAGCTTTCTTATGAGGCCTATAAGAAAGCTCCAACAGAACACACACTTGGTTGAAAACTTTTCGAAGATATATTCCAATGCCGTTGTGATCAGTTTCATGCAAAAAAAATCTCCCTGCCTACACCTCTATGCAGTTGAATTGGTTTGGAGACCTTCACATAGTCCACAAACGCTAGGCATAAAGACCGACTTACGCTTTAGTGGTCTATGAAACTAAACCTTTTTCGGAAACTGGCTTGTTCGGCGAGATGGAAGTCTTTTAGTTTGCGAACGAGACGATTCGTAATGACTCTCGAAAACAGCTTATAGGCGTGACTAAGAAGCAAGATGGGCCTAAAATTCCTAAGAAGCGTGTTGTCGCCTTTTTTGAAGACATTATCACGCCATATCGGAGGATAATAAAGCTAGGTTCCTTGAAATCTAGGAATCACCGTGAGTCGACCAAAACTCCACCCCACTTGTGTCGCACGCACTCATATCTCATCGACTCGCAAAGCAGTGTTCGAAATCAAATGTAAATGAAAAGTCAAAGCGTAAATCGAACCAAAAACGTGAATATCATTTTGGGTCCAGCGGAATCTCATGGCGGAACGGGAACTGCGACGTCGCAATAGCGGTAAGGCCCCTCTTTGAGGAGTGGCTGGTGGACAGGCGCCATGGTGCTTTCACCTTTCGCCTGACGCAGGTCCTTCGTTGTATCCGCTGTTTAGGGAGGTTCCTGTGTCGGATTCGGGCGAAATAAACGCCTGCATATTGACATTGCAATGGTCGCCTGGAGGTCACGACAGAGCATACGGTGGACCCGCTTGGGCGGACCACCGACGTGTCCTTGCCTGATCGCGTCTCTCGCGTCCGGCGCTGGTTCAGGCCGTGCTCCGGGGTGAGACTGAACGGGAAGCCGTCGCCTCCTGCGAAGCAGTCATGCTAGAGAAGGAGGTGGCGGGACGCGGGACGCAGCGTCAAGCCTCACGCCCCGGACAGAGAGAACCAGGCGTCGTCGTCCAGAGTCGCAAGACGACTACCAGCCACCGTAGGCGCGCGCCGGCGCCCGACAATAACTATGCCCGTGTGCCGAGTCAGCGCGTGATGGGGCCCTCTCAGGGTCAATACCTGCCGGGGTTGTCTTGTGGTATGGGTTTAATCGTTACTGCGGCCCCGGAACATAAAGGGCAAAAACATTTGGGAGACTTTTTTTTGTAAATACTCCACTATAAGGCGTATGTTGTGTAAGTGTCACAAAAATAATTTTGGTGGTGCATGGCGGGGCCACAGGCGGGCGCCCCTATTACCCTGGCGCCTGTGTGCGCCGCACACTTCGCACACAGGGGCGGCGCGGCCCTGGATGTGAGTTTTTACCCCAAAAATCCCACATAAACGGGGATAATGCGCGGATAATACCGCGGGGGACACCTAGTAGTTCCTAACTAATAGTAGCTAGTTGTGCTAGTTAGTAAATATTTTTTATATTTGTTTGAATGATTTAGTAATCAGAACATTTCAATTCCATTTTTAGTCGATTTTTCGGTCTTTTACTTTTTCTTAGTCAAGCCCTAGTACAACGCGTTCCAGCGACTACGACATAAAAGTGGTGCGTGCGAGCATTTTGATTTATTATCTAAGCTCTCTTTCCCTTGTGTTTGTCAAACTTCAATATAAACGTCAAATAAATGCCTGATAAAATAATATTTATACGTTTTGTAAACGGAACGCAAAGGTCAAAAGGCGCAGGCAGGCACTTTTTATGGTGTTACAGTGTATAACTCAGAAACCTCGTGTTTGTAATTATATTCACAATTTTATAAACGAAAATGATTTATTGAATAGTTATTGTAATTTATGAGTGAAATACATTACCTGTCTGAGAAGAATTGGACTTGATTCCAGCAGAACTGTAAGCTTTTACAACTGTACTTAACTTTCACAACTATTATTACGAAATACTTCCGTTATTTTACTGTAAGTTTACATTGTAAGCATAAAATTGGTTAATTAGAATATTTTTTCATAATTTTAAAGGTACCGTTCGGGCGTGATTATTTCTGTTTTCATAAATTTGGACAAACATATACATGCATTCCATTTACATAACATCGAATATAATTTATATTTTAAAATAATTAATGTCATTAATAAATAAATAAATAACTGTATTTGTGCAGGTTTTTCTAACAAAATACCAATATTTAATACTTAAAAATAGTTAAATCAAAATTATTATGTTATAAATATTGCGATTTTTTAAAATGAATATTTACGTAACTATCGTAAGTTATTAAATTAAAAAAATATTTCACTCTTTTCTAAATAATATATTTTTTCTTGTGTGGGGCATGTAGGTTCAAACTCATGGGCTACTAGACCCGATAAAGAGTTGAACTTCTTTATTAAAAAACTTATACTTACTTGACCAACACATATCTTTCAATCTGTGAAATAAGATTCTCAAATGTATGTAAAAAGTATAATACAGTACTTACATTATGGTAAAGTTTTTAAAGCATTCAATGTATGTGCATAAATTTGTGCTGCAGGCAATGTATGGTTTTGGCCTCATGTATGAAATATTAGGAGTAACAACAAATGGTTATTACTCAGCCATTTTATGATATTATTATATCTATACAATCTCTGGCTATCATATTTTCCTAGAATTGATATGGGTTATATTATAGACCAAGAGCTAAGCTTAGTTAGTTTAGGTTAGCTCCCATAGCTGATGCAGTTTTCCATACTTGTGTTTAGACAAACAAACTTTGTTTGCAAACTAAGATATTTGTGATGAAAAAGAGAGAGAATTTCAGTGAAGGTATTTGTAACCAGAGATGGCCGTCTCCAATTAAATTTTTCTACATTCACATACACACAGAATTAAAAGGAAAACGTATGGAGTTTATTTTAAGCTAGAGCTTTGAGATTTTTAGGAACATAACACAACAGACAGCTGTTGAATTAAGTATGTTCCTAATTTAAAATACCTAACAGTACTGTTTCACAATTTGTACTGCCGAATGACTCCAATATTATTGAAGTATAATGAGTATCATATTGTATAAGGGTAGCTTTTTGGGGGTCACAACCCCTCCCCTAGTCAGGTTCTTTGTTAATAATTAATACCTATTTAAATTGGGTTGCGGAATGTTTATAATAGTTACTGTGACCCCGGAACATAAAGGGCAACTGAAGGAACATGAGTGGGTTTTAGTCAGTAAAAGTCTGACACGCTCTCCCGCCGCACCCAGAACGGGAGCAGTCATTTGATGATTTCCCACTCCTCAAAAAAAAAACACCTATTTAAATTGACTTAAACTGTGGCATTCTCTCTGGCCTAAAGGCTAGGGCTTCGATTATCGTCCCCCTAAAATAAAGGCCGGATCCGCCCTTGCCGCCATGTAGTAAGTTGCCATTCACTACAATCAAGATAGTACAAACTCACGTCTACATACGCAAGACAAATCATACTTGTGACCGGTTACCCTTGAACAAACGAGAGGGGAATGACGTTTAATACATACAACTCGCGAATTCGCGTCTGGTAAGTGCTACGTCACCAGCCAGTACTCGCGAGTCGCGCTCCAAACGCGCGCGTGCCTACAAACGCGTCTTCCCGCGCCTTTTTCAAATATCGAATAAGGTACATTTTATTGTCACTTTCACTTAAATTTTTGGTGTTGCATCACTGAATCACCATGCTTTGCTAGTTTATGGAACCTGCTTCTTACATACCATGTGATCTTGTGTCGTTCACAGATATTTCGCAATGTGTAATCTTGTTTTTGTATCTTGTTGATTATGAAATTATCTGAGTGTGGTTGATACAGTGTCTGTAGTTAAGGTTTAAGAGCAGTATGTATTTTATTTAACTACCCACCTATGTATTTTTTTGCAAAGTACGTTGGTTCCAAAGTAAGTAAGTCGAATTGTTAATTTCCATGTGAAATTCGCATAATGTGAATAATGAAGGCTAATGAAGGTAATTTATTTTAATCACGGTAAATTCCTATATTTTGTAAATATTTTCGCAGCCGTAGTAAAACAACAAACAGCGAGCAACAATCTCCATTCAATTTAGTTGATAGAAGCAGGCGATGTTAGTAAACAAACATTTTTAATGTAGGTAGATAACATCTTGTTGGACAACATTTATGGATCCAAACGGATCCACAAACGCAGGATGTTATGGATAAATGCATGAGAAGCAATTGCTTAATGTGCGTGCTCCAATTCTATTACCTACTAGTTGATCAGCATTTCCCGACTAACCTTCTATCCGAGTTTGCAACTTACCTGGATGACTTTTTATTTTCATAAGAACCTTCTGCGACTTCAACGAATAAAAAGAAAGAAACAGCAGTTTTTCGCTTAGCAATACATTTCCGAGAACTTTTATTATAAACAGCTTTTGCTCGCGGCTTCGCTCGCGTTCGAAAGAGAGAGAACCCTTCATCCCTTCAATCATCGCTTCGTTTTGCCGTGTAAGACGGACAAACAGACAGACACACACACGCACACGGATATTGAATCCTATAAAGTCCCCGTTCCATTAAAATGATGTAAGCAAGAAAATTAAAACTCGTTAAGCCAGTAGTTTGGCTAAGACTCCGCAAAAAACGTCATGTGTCTAAAATTGTTTACCTTCTTGTTTTTTACTGGTATCATTGGAAATACCTGCCTACATTTCGAAAAACCATGCCCGGATCCTGAGTGGATCCGTAATCGTAAGGTCATCCAGATAATAATCTTTAGTACTTGGTAGTCAGAGCACCCATTGTATAGTCCTAATAATGACTACGTGCACACAACTGTTATTGTATCAATCGATATTGCGAAAGACTGCCTTATGTTTTGCTTGTTTTTTATTATATTTGTTGTTTAAACTGGTAGGTAGTCACACGTCAGGAAAGTACCTAACTTGCGCATTGTGCATTTTGCAACGTAACGTTACTAAAGGTTTTACATAAGCATTCATTTATAAATTAATACAAAAACTATTGAATCGAACGCCACGTTAAGATTGCGTATGAAATAATATTACCAATATTATTTTTATTCAATTTTGGAATTATTTAGATAAAGACACTTCACACACACAGCTTCAAACATAAAATCTTTTTCGGTTTCTATAAGCGAAGTGAGGTCAGCTGTCTTTTTGTGGGACAGGTCTAACTAAGCCTCATAAATTCATCGATGATTTACACTTCAAAGTAGTACCTCAGTACCGTCAGTGCATACAGTCAGTTCTATAGCGATACAAACATCAATTATACTTAAGTCATGATTTATCAGCTTATGGTTGACCTGTAAAAAAATATAGTCAGCAGTCTCATTACAATTAAGTATACTTATTTGCATCTTGAAAACTATTGTCTGTTATCGAACTGGAACACTTTAGTACATTAAGATACATTCAGAAAATTTTTATAACGCCAACTCGTTATTTTGTGCTAAATACAAACTTAAATAAATAATCACAAGATATATTGAAGACATGTAAACAAACATCGTCATGTGATATGATCACATGACGACACCTAGCTTCCATTTTATTTTACTTTCCACTTTTTGATTCCCTTAAAACAGGATAAAATGAGATACCCTGTCTTTACATCCTTTTAAAATTCAAAATGTCATTGTGGGCATATGTTAGTTAGTTTTAGGTCTTGACAATAAATTAAAGTTTCAATATGTCCTGCCTAATTTGTAGTAGTGGTGCATTAAAAAATAGTTTACATATTTTTGTATAATAACTATTTTATAAATGTCTAAATATCAATATACTTACATATTAATTAATAGCTGCTGCCGTTCGTGAGTTGGTTGGATTATTTTTAATCAGTTAGTTATTAAAAAACAAAGTACTGTTTTCCTTACAGACATTAAAGTAATAATAAGCCTATTATATGCCAGGACGTAGTGTGTTAGTTGAATTTCTAAAATTAACTGCTTCGATAGTCAAGATATGATGACCAAACCCGGGAAATGTACTCGTAATTTAAAAGAAAACCTTTAATATCTCCGAGACAAACTGTTTCGGCTAGACGGCTGCTTCTTAATATTTTTCACAAGATGTTTACATTGATTGTCGCCGAAATGACTTTTTAATGACAATAATTTGGCTTTCTGCTTTGTGATCGCGGATCCAATCGATCTCCTTCTACCGAGATGCGCATATTTACCAAAACGTGCAGCGTTTTTGGATTCTTCCATTAGGGATTCCTTATTACCTATCAGCTTGAATCTCGGAATCCCCTTTAAACGTGAGCAACATGCAAATCTTATAGTAACATAATTATCTGTTATAATAATATACCTCTGCCTTCATCTTAGGAATAGGAACCAAGAGTGAAGGATATTTTTTTTATTTTCTAGAACAACTCGCAGCTTCCATTATTGTGTTATGTAATCTGATGTTAACAAGATAAGATTGCTAGACACCAATTAAACTCAGTTTTATTATACTTCGTACATTTAAAATCAGAACATGGCGACACTATTAAGAACATGTCTTGGTGTTGTATAACGAAAAAAATTAAATTAAAATGCACGATGTATAGCTATGTAAGTTTACACACAATAAACTAACAGCCGACAGATTATGGCCTTAAAAGATCTTTTAAAAGGGTTTAAGCGGAATTACATAAATCTCTTATAAAAATAAAATATTGATCCATGACTGAGCCAAGTAGAACTTTGACAGTCGTTACGGATAGTCAAAAGTCAGAAAGTCTGGCCAGTCTAACCAAGGGTATCGTGTCACCCAGTTGCTGGATTATAGAGGTCGGATATGCAGTCGCTTCACGTAAAACACTGGCATCCAGCTGCATCCAGCTAGGTTGGAAGCCGTCCCCCACAAAGTTAGGAAAAAAAGGAGACTAGTGTGATTACATTACTGTCCCACTGAAGAGTTAATTGATCACCACGCTTCTCAGCGATTTCAAACTTATGTACAGTCCAGGTTACCTCACGATGTTTTCCTTCACCGCCTTCTCCAACGATGTCTATGATTAACTTAAAAATAACCACCAGCTGAATTGGAAAAGTCACATTGGTAGTTGCCCGGGTCCGAAGGTCTGGAGCCCGGAATGGTTAAGACCTTCACCTGGTCATCACAACTTATAACTCTTTAACAGTCGAGTAGTGTCTATTTCGTAGAAGTCTGAGAAAATAATTGCAAGTAATTCTGTAAGTATAATTAAATAGCTAACCTTCGATCCTGAGGAAGTCAATAATGCTACTAAAACATATTCACACATGGATAAAATTATTACCATGAAGAGGTTAACTATGTACTGTGTTCAAATTCCTGATTATTATAGTAAATTATATTTTCCAACTGTTGACTCTGAAATGCATACCCACCCAAGCGGATGTCAGCATCATTATTGCAATAATAATGACACATGTAGCATACATGTTATTTGCGTTGCTCGTTAAACGTGTTTCCCACTGTAAAGAAAGACTGGTTTAACAAATACTTTACGTGTCTTATTAGATTATTATACGTTCTTATTGGTCCTAAGTTCCGCAGTTTTATGGTCCTTATGGTTAATTTGTTACAAAAGAGTCCACTTTCAAATAAATCGTTACTAAAGCCGTTTATAGTTATAGTTCTGCAGAATTTAAATCTAGAGATATTTTCGAATTCACAGAATCCAGATTCATTTTTGCAGGATCCCAAAAGGTGCGGTGTAAGCATAGATATCCGTGGGTGTAAGGCTATGCAAATATGTAAATTGTAGATTTGTTGGATTTAATAGTCCGACACGCTTAAACGCTGTGTCAACTAATACCGCGTGAATTCGTTTTTCCTTGATTCTAGTATCCCCTTATTTTATATAGGTATTTCCAGATCCTCTATCACAATATTGTAGAACCTATAGTAAACTAATACTACAAGATAAGGATAACAAGAACCACTCGATTATAATAATACATGGAATACTTACAGTAGTATTATAGTCAGGGGGTTTGCCAGTATACCATTAAATAAATATCGAAGGTGTTGGCAACGTTTACCAAGAAAGTTGGCCATGTGGAGTGAATCACATAATATTAGGAATCAGTCACATGCCTCGAGCAAGCCCTGTTCCGAGTCACGTACACCATGCTGTAAAAAATCTTGTGGTTGCCATTGGTAACTGATAAAAAAATAGGCATTATGCCATTGATTATTGTAGGATAAAAAATAGGCTAAAAACTATTATTTCTTTACACACAGGCTACCAATGCCTGTGTGCTGATTAGGAAATAATATTTTTTCCTTATTAGTTACAAATATCGACCAGAAAAATGATAAGCCACTATTAAACTATTAAGTGGTGTCGCCATGATCGCTCCTTGTTCAATGCATGTTATGTAAAAAATATTTAGCTTTCTGCACTCTGCTGTATAAACTTTGTTGGCCTAATTTTATTCTCCTTGGTCCGCTAATTTTCGCAAAGATATTGGGGGTCGTATCAATATTATCAGTAAGTAGTAAACTTTTCTTTTAACTAGATAGTTCTCATGCTTTTAATTATTTACTTTGAGAATGATTTAGTTAGAGAATGACATACGTACAATTATTATAAAAAAAAAAACTGTAATTGGGCTATACAGGGTGTCCCACGGCTATGCCACATGGAGGGAAAGTAGACTAAATATTGTAGGTAAAACATTTTACTGAAAGAAGACATTATTTGAATTTTAAAAACATTTTAAACTTTACTCATAGATATTTAAATAAATACATAGTTGAACCGGGAATCGAACCTGTTACTCGAGAAAATTAATCAGCCTGTAGTTTTATCCTACCGATCGAAAGGCTTCATCACAAGGGCTATTTTTTGCTAAATAACATAGTGTCAAAAATAAAAGGAAGACCATTAATTTTAACATTTTAAATACAAATTAGTCAATTTTTCAAATGCTCAAAATGAGTCCTTTCTTCTTGAATACAAAGTGATGACTTTTGATTATTTCGTTCCCTGCCGATTTTTTGGTCTTGTGTGGTGGATATTTATTTATTTAAATAATGTGTTCTACTCAAGTGGGTAGATTAATTAGTAATAAGTAGTTATGATTGTCAATTGTATGTCCTTACGGCAATGTAAGCTTTTAACTTTTCTGAACAAAATTTCACATCTAATGTTAAAATTCACAGTCTTCCTTTTATTTTTGACACTATGTTATTTAGCAAAAAATAATCCTTATGATGAAACCTTTCGATCGGTATGATAAAACTACAGGGTGACAATTTTTTCTCGTGGAACAAGTTCGATTCCCGGCCCAACCATTTAATTATTTAAATATCTATGAATGCAGTTAAAATTGTTTTGAAAATTCATATAATGTCTTCTTTCAGTAAAATGCTTTATCTACAATATTTAAGGTACTTTCCCTGCATGTGGCATAGCCGTGGGACATCCTGTATAGACGAGTTTGAATGGGCTACATTAGGAAACCTTTCTGTTTTTCAAGTCTCTTTATTCTTAGGCTTTTGTTCTACTGTATGACACGAATTATTATTGCAATATTAATCCTAATAAACATCGGGCGGAAGCGACGCCTGGGAGTCACCACTGCAGCAACGGTCGCCTGGAGGACACGGTCGAGCACACGGTGGAGGTGTGCCGCGCATGGGCGGACCATCGACGTGTCCTCGTAGAGGCGATCGGCGGCGGTGACCTCTCGCGCCCGGCGCTGTTTCAGGCCATGCTTCGGGGCGAGACGGAATGGGATGCCGTCGCCTCCTTCTGCGAAGCAGTTATGCTAGTGAAGGAAGCGGCGGCGCGCAAAAGGCAACGACGAGCCTCTCGCCCCGGACTAAGACCCAGGCGAAGACGTCGAGAGTCGCAAGACGACTACCGGCCACCGTAGGCGCGGTTCTGCGGATGGCGAGCTATGGGTAGCTCGCCGCCCGGCTAGGACCAGGACCGCGTAGACGGCGCGTTTTGTTCCACGCGCGCCTCAAAGAGAAGGAGTCAGCACAGGAAGGGGCCCAACAGGGCCAACGCCTGCCGGGGTTGCGGAATGTTTATAATAGTTACCGTGACCCTGGAACATAAAGGGCAATCGAAGGAACATGAGTGGGTTTTAGTCAGTAAGAGTCTGACACGCCCTCCCGTCGCACCCAGGACGGGAGCAGTCATTGGATGATTTCCCACTCACCAAAAAAAAAAAAAACCTAATAAACATATTAGATTCAACTGTTAAGCTTTGGGGTCTGAGTTCAACCCCCAAGTTATTATCATTAGGAGTAAGAAAGTTAAAGTTGGAGTTGTGCCTCCCACATGCCTCTGAAAACACGTGAAGTCGTTGGTCTGAGCGTGAGCTGTCATTCGTGAATCTTTGACTTTCGGTTCGGGTAGTCAGAAGTCCAAAAGTGTACCAAGGAATACAGTGTGACCCAATGATTGATTGTGGAGGTTTGGTAGGCATTCGTACCATGTAAAGCACTTCTCATTCTCCTGCATCCAGTTAGACTGGTAGGGAAAAGGCTAGAGAGATAATAAGATAGACCAGGGATTTTTAAGTGAAGTGTTAAAATCGTGCTGATTGGACAGATATAACGATATGCATCGTATTTGTGGGCACCTGGTATCAAACCTTTGGCTTTACCGTTTGCAACGGTAAAAACTTGATCAAAATACACGACAACATGTCAAACGGGTTCCGATATTCTACACAGATCAAGATAAATCTTGTTTCCCAGAATATTTTTGATTTTTGCTTATATACTATGACGCTATGTTTATAAATCTTTGCACAATGATTTAAATGGTATTTATCAGGACTAAGGATTTAATTGAGTATGTTTTCCGGCATCCTCTTAAATGGAAATTCCATAGTCGCTTGCGAAAGCTTAACTAACCTTTACATTTCGTAATTCTTTATGCGTGTTTTTATATTATTTTTAGACGATTGGTCAATTAATTCTGAACTGGGATGAAATAGTTAGATGTATTTAGTATTGTGTCTTATCATAACACTAAGATATTTATTTACAAATAAAAATGTATTATTAAACGTAAAACGTAACAAGCGCAAAACTTTGAAAAAGCTGAACCAATACGGTTTTTGTTGGCAAAAAAGTTTTTTTTTTTCCAGAATCGTTTAAAGGAAAAGTAAAATGACGGGCCTGTTGGTCTAGTGGTCAGTAACCCTGACTGCTAAGCCAGAGGTCGTGGGTTCGATTCCCACCCAGGACAAACTTTGTGTGATGAGCATAATTGTTTGTTCTGTGTCTGGGTGTTATTTATCTATAATATGTATGTATTTAAAAAATATATAAGTATGTATATCAGTTGTCTGATTACCATAACACAAGCTCTGCTTAGCTTGGGATCAGATAGCCGTGTGTAAGATGTCCCAGGATATTTATTTATTTATTTATTTATTTAAAATTGGAAAAGTTGTCGATTTTTTTTTAATTCGCTTAAACAGAAATCAAGGCCATACGATTTGGATCTTTCTGGGTCACCTTGTATTAGTTAAAATGTGTTCAAATATGTACCAACCAACTAATATTGGTAAATAAAGTTATTAAATTTAATTTTATTTGATTAATCTTGATCGGTTTTCTAAGTACATATGAAAAACCCTGGTCTACATTATCAAATAAAAACGTTTTCCTCAGTCTTCCGTTTTAAAGAGAATGAAAGTAAGCAAAATTATCACCACGGGCCGCCGTTGTTCTTCAAAGTCAATATAGGTAATTTTATCAGTGACATAGTTTGTTAGGCCAATAACCTGACTGATTGTGCGATTGTAGACTTAACTGTAATTCGTTATCTAGATAATGTCGAGAGCTGGAATGTGTAAGAATATTCATACATCTTTACATAATCTATACTAATAATAAACTATGAAGAGTTTGTTTGGTGAAGAACGCGCTAATTTCTGGAAGTACTACTACTACTACTTAATTGTTTTTGTTTTTTGTGTTGGGTGGCCCATTTATCGAGGAAGACTATAGGGTATATACTTATATAGCATCACGTTACGACCTATGAGAGCGGAGAGTAATCAAAGACGTGGATGCAACCGCGAGGGCCAGCTTGTGTATAATAAAGTATCCTCTTAAGTCCTCTATCTGTATGTATCTTTTTAATTACGAAACTGATTTGAATACGGTTTGCAAAGTTGCATCAATTAATTCAGTGATTCAAGAGGAAGGTTTTTAAATGTATAATACAAGCATATTAAAGGAAAACAATTTTCAAAGATTTGTAACCATTTGGAAATCTCTGGCGCGTGGCTAGTTTAGTGATAAAAAGCAATAAAAACTTTGATATTATATAATTTATTAGAATTGGTAATCTGGGATTTTTATTTCTAAATTAGGTATTAGAGAGATTACGATATTATCCAAGGTAACGTAATAATAGTAAAATAAAAAATCTAATAAAGTATAAATACTTACTACGTCTTAGCCTTGAAGATATGGAAATAAGCATAATTGTAAATGTAATCATCAAATAACTACCGTTTGTATTTTATCTAAGTGCGCTGGCTGTGAAAGACATAATATAATTATACTAGCTTTTGCCCGCGTTAGTAAGAGACAGAAAGTAGCCTATGTTACTCTCCATCCCTTCAACTATCTCCACTTAACAAAATATCACGTCAATTCGTCGCTCCGTTTTACCGTGAAAAAAAGACAAACATACAGACAGACAGACACACTTTCCCATTTATAATATTACTAGCTTCTGCCCGCGGCTTCGCTCGCGTTAGAGAGAGACAAAAAGTAGCCTATGTTACTCTCCATCCCTTCAACTATCTCCACTTAAAAAATCACGTCAATCCGTCGCTCCGTTTTGCCGTGAAAGAAAGACAAACAGACAGACAGACAGACAGACAGACAGACACACTTTCCCATTTATAATATTAGTAAGGATTATTATGGATTACCAGCCTAATGCCTATTACGGTTCCACTGCATGGCAAAGGCCTCTTCTCATACAGAAAAGTCGTAAGATTGCCACGCTTGCTCAAACCGGATATTTACGATTTCGGTTCTAAACTTCGGAAATTCTATTTTCGGAACTTCTATAATTAGTAAACGAAAATGTGTAATTGTATTAGAATTCTTCGACAATTTCGTTTTTTTTTTGTTTTGCTAAAGAGTATTTGCTTTACAATAATAATGTGTATTAGGAAATATATTTAGTAGAGTACCTATTAACTTAATGTGTTGACATCCGCGAATGTGTGCTTCGACCCAATACTTTACCGAAAAATGTACTAAAGTTGTTGCCAAGCACAATTACATGACTATCTCTCAATATATTTTTTTTTTGGGCATACAAAGAAAATGCCTCAAGATAGGTATAATAATAATACCAGTTCAGTTTATTTATTTATTTAGGTTATCGTTTTACTAATTAACTTGAAACAAATTTAAATTGATAGACTCAAAAATTTAAATAGAATTAATGAATGGTAATATCAATGATATGTTGCAATGAACGGGGGAGCCATATTAATGTTCTAGTTATCCTTCACGATGTTCTAATAGAGAAAGACTTGATGAATAGTGTATGTAATCTTGCTACATTAAAAAAGGCAACACATATCTAGGGCTGCCACCTCCATCCTGCCTTCTAGGGCTCTATCATATTGTACTCTAATTTAGGCAAGCGTACCTATTATAATACTCTAAAAGTACGCTAATATAGGTACTCTACCAGCTTCTGCCCGCGATTTCGTCCGCGTGCAATAGTTCCCGCTCCCGCTGGATTTCCGGGATGAAAACTATCCAATGTCCTTTCTCGGGTCCCAGACTATATATATCTGTACCAAATTTCATTCAAATCGGTTTAGTAGTTTAAGCGGGAAAGCGTAACAGACAGACAGACAGAGTTACTTTCGCATTTATAGGTAAAATATTAGTAAGTATTGAGTCATTTTTTTTTTACCTAAACCAGTTTTGTTTAATTTCTTTTTTTTTTGGGAGTGGGAAATCATCCAATGACTGCTCCCGTCCTGGGTGCGGTGGGAGGGCATGTCAGACTTTTACTGACTAAAACCCACTCATGTTCCTTCGGTTGCTCTTTATGTTCCGGGGTCACGGTAACTATTATAAACATTCCGCAACTTACTTAACCAGTTAAGTTTATTTGTAACGCTTATTGCCGAATGCTTAAACGTCACTTGATTTTAAGACGCTCTGAAATCTGATGCTGTCCTTAATTTACCCCTTTAGAGCGACAAAGACAGCTACAGACTTGAGAGTGTCTTAAAATTATGTGGCGTTGAGTATTCAGCCATTAGATTTTTTTAAATGAGAAAAAGTTGTCTGCCGCAAATACCTTTTTTTTTTTAATAACTACTTAGCGTTATCTATTTTAAAGGTCGATACTTTTCATCAACTCTCTCTGAAATCAGATTTAATAAATTGTACTTATAAAAGTTGGCAACCCTACACATACCTGGTGCGTGTATAGTACGCGCCAATCAACTTGATACTTGCGCCCGTGTTGGCATAGTCGTCATGGCCGATGTATAACCAATGTTACACTGGTTACACATCCGATTTGGACTATGTTTCAAAAAAAACAATGTTATGTTATTACTTCTTACCAACTTGTTAAAGTCATTGAACTATATTACTAACGTATAGAACAGACACCGCGAACCAATAGTTTGCTTCATTTCGGTAAGAATTAGAACTAGAGTTCGCTGTAGCGCTAAAACAATAGGTATGTCGTCTAACCAAACTATTAATACATGCAGCGCTAGACCGCTTGAAGGGTGTAGTTTTCTCGCGACCAAAATGTCATAAGCGCCAGGAATTTCATGGCGCTTACGCGTTTCGTTCAACGTGATGCACCAATAAGTCACTCTTCTAGATTTTACACCGCAGAAGCGACACAACTTTTGTGCCTACAGTAAAACGGGTTTGAATATGACTGCAGGGGTGAATCGGAACGAAACTTTAAAATGGATTATAACGTTAAAATAATATAGTTTTTAGCCAACAACGGCACTTAATCGTTAATTATAACACAGTAAATACATTAGAGTTATTTTTGGAAACCAACTACCTATATTATTTTAATGTTAAAATCCGTTTTAAAGTTTCGATTCGATTTACCCCTGCAGTCTTACCGTATTACGATACTTTTATGTAATATTCTGCGTTATCATTAAATAAATAAGCAAAGTGAAAAAAATAAATAAACGTCTATTGTTGCAATTTAACATACCTTTATTTATTACATGAATTCAAAATAAATCAACACAAATTATTATTTAATTTCCTTTAAACAATATAAGTTTAGTGAGCTTTTGACGTTTACTCGAATAATCATTTGTTATCTTTGCCTCGTGGTGCAATCGAACAGTTGTATATTTGTTTATTATTGCACGTATTAGATGCACTCTGTGATTTAATGTAGAAGGTTGATCAAATGAATGACCAAGTAAACAAAGGAATACGTCTTTCTCAACGAAACATTTCAATGCATTAGTTGTAATATAGTTGTAGTCGTACTTAGATGACAGGCCATTCTCGCCACTGCACCGAATTAAACGACGTATAACCTTTTCCGTCGATAAACAAACTTTATAAACATCTTCAGTGGAGTAGCATAGACCACCCATATCTTTTATACTTATTAGTTTATGATGCGGAAGTTTCTGTGTCGTAGTCAGAGTATCAATACATTCCTCGCATTTTAATTCTTTGGTCAACCGAGTGCTTACATACCCGGAAATGTAACCAACTATGATTTTAGAAGCTTCCGTTATATTTTCATCGTCCAGCATATTTGCGAAAATATTACAATTATTTTCAGCCTCTATATCAGTTTCGAGAGCTCTTGTACTTTCCAAAACTTCATATTCAAGAGTATCGTGTCTACTGGAGTTTGTTGTGCTATTGATGACATTTTGAGATGAATAATGTAAAATGCCGAAATTGTCTAAAGGAATGCAATTTCCTGTGAAAGATGACCGCAGTTCAAGGTGACTTAAAATTTTTTTGTATGCAGCTCTAAGCTGTAGTACATTTGGGTTATTATTGTAGCCACCGTGCTTCCTTATCAGCCCAAAAAGAAGTTCTAAGTGATCTTGACTTATGCGATACATCGATATGTAGTCTAGATACTTTTTTTCTTCTACTATGTAGTTATATAATGTTTTCATTGACTCAATACATATGATGGCACCCAAAAATCCTGTTTTGTTTGAAGACGCAACAATATTTTTTTTAGTTATCTGTATTATTATTCTGGGTATCTGATTCCTTCTTCTAATCACTCTTTTTGATTTGGAATGAAATTTCAGTTGTAGTATGTATGTCTTGACTTCGTCTAGTAAAGCAAAAATTTCAGATTTGTTTTTATGGTCTATAGGACGTTTGTATCCGTAAAATTGAGACTTTCTAGAATTCATTGTATCAAAGAAATTATTCATCAAAGTAATAAATTTTACTGTGCCCACCGAATCCTGAAATTGTGTAGATTTTAATTCTTTTTCACAAAGAGTTAGTGCTTTAGCAACACTCATACTTAGTAACTGTGTGGCGAGTTTAACTTTCATAATTTGGTTACGAAAATGTATATGACGGGGCGTTAATTTATTAGCAAACTGAAGGCCTTCATTTTGCTGGAGTTTGTTTAAATTAATAAGGAGCTGCCATTTAATTTTCTGGTCATTTCCATCAAACAATAATCTCTTTCGTTCAAAAGTGTTTCTTATTAATTTAATTACATGGCAGGGATCAATGAAAATGCATATTTTTTCTGATGTTCTTGGATGAAGGAAGTAAGTTTTCAAATTATCGACATCAGACAACTGACATCCCATAATTTCAGCAGCTTTAAAATTAGCGGAGCACCCATCAAATGTGAGATTTGCGACAGTTACACCAACCTCGTGGCACTTGTCTAAGCAAATTTTTATTAAGTTTGCTTTTGTTTGCGCTGTGATTCCAGATATTAGAAAATATCCAACAGGCAGTTTCCAATTCTCATTTAAAGCCACGAGCATAAAAACTAAAGCCTGAGTTGCTATTGTGTCCTCATCTTCACCTTCCGTAGGGCCTACTCCAAAATTCACCAAACCAAGTTTGCGTTTTTTATTAAATAGCTTTTGCTTTCTAATCGCCATCTCATCAAATACTAACGTACACACCACAGGCTTTTCACTTAATTGACATTTTTCTTTTAGCACTCGAAACGCTTCAGCAGTAAATCCCGGTTCTGCGTCAACTGATGAATACCATCTGCAGATTGTTCTAGGATGCGGGAGGGCTTTATTGTAGAACTCTCTAACATATTTGTACGCTGCTGTAGAATAATAGTGCAAAGTCAAGGCGAATTTTCGTAATGGTGCAGTGTATAATTTAGGATGTTTATTCTGAATACATCGTTTGATCAAAGATTTTTGTAACTCCACAACCTCAGCTTTACACATTAGATCATTTTCAGCACTCCGATCCAAACCAAATTTCTCTTTTAAAATTGAAACCAACTTTTTATATGATTTATATTTTTTCTTCAAATATCTGTTTTGACGCTGTATCCTCCTCATTTTATCAAATAATTTTTTTTTCGCCGTGCATTCTCTTACTAGTTTCTTTTTGAGCATGATTTTCCGAGGAGTATCAAAAATTGATTCTGACTCGCTTACTGGTTCAGATATTGGATAAAAACTGGATTGATGTGATCTTGAAGGCTGAAAATTAAATAAACATTTTTATTTTTTTAGGAAATTTAAGAAGACTGTTTAATTTCTATGCGTTATTAGTAACTATTATTGTCTATCACTTTTGAATATGTTCCCGTCAAAATGTTGATATAAACAATATTTTTAATCTCTTAGTATACGCACATACATTAGCATATAGCGAAGTAAGAAATATAAAATAATTAACACAAAAGTTAACAGAAAATATACAGAAACCACTTACAGATACTAGTATAGTGTTTTTATCGTATGGTACAGCAGTTTTCTTAAGATAAACCCGTCCTGTTTTTGTATAATGCTTATCCTCATCTTTAAAGTGCAATGAACATATATATGTATGAGGAGTCGGAAGCCAAGATTCTTCATTCCGATTATTTTGCACAAATTTTATCCACGTTTCTCTTTTCTCATGACCCGGCCGTAGAAACCTTCAAAATTATTAAGGTTATTTAGGTAAAATGTCACAATTTACTTATTTTACATCTATTCTACACAATAATAAATAACACAAGTATACTATTGACAAACTGAACAACAAAATAGGTACAAATGTATGTTGCCTATCTGCGTCTTTTGTTTTATTTACTCTATGATAAGTATTGCAAAATGGCGGCACCCGGCAGCCCGATTCTCGTGAGTATTGTTACATAGCTAAAAACATTAAATCAAAGAGTTTTAAACGTTTTAACGTCTACTTACCGATGAAATGTTAAACCATCACTTTTTTTTGATGTTCTGGAGTGTTTACTGCAGTCTTTAAGAACACAACCAGGCATTTTTGTTGTTATTTATGCGAGTAAGACAACAAGACTCGCCTCGACGGGCGTTGGATACACACTGAATAGTTGCGGTACGGTGTACCGCAAAGCGTGGCGCAAAATCATGCAACGCGCTGTCTTCTCTATACGTAGTAGTAGTACCTCAATGGTTAAAGTGCGTAGATTGTCTTTTTTTTTTGTTTTTTTTTTTAGAAATTGTTTTTATTGTCCATCTGTTGACTTTAAACGTCTAACTTATTAATATCCTTAATGGTCAATATTATTTATTGCTCTATTGTTGTACTTCACGATCCACGATTTTCCTTATCAATGAAATTATTTTAGTAAGAACTACCTTAACATTTACAAGCACATCGAGTACTTTAGTACCTTCTATCTGATGTAGATTAAGGCCATTCGTTGTCAAGGTCGTCGTTGCGGGTTATTCAACAACGACAGTAAACAAGTATAAACCCAAAACAAAATTTCTGTAAATTTTGTTTTGATTTCTAGTAAATATATCCTCATTTCCGTAAAACGTGTTGTACTTGTCTTATAATGATGTATTTAACTAACTGGCAGTAAATGCTTCGTTTTTTAGGGTACTTAAATTAAATGCTAGACTATTTCATAATCAATAAATCGATAGCTATGATAAATGCATGTGTTAATATAACAAATAATGTTCCATCCGTGATTATTTGAGCAGCAACGCAATTTAATACTCACGCGTCGCGGTCGGCACCGTCACGCGAGCTCAAGGAGGTAATATTATATGTTGGAAACTTCTAGTGTAGTCCAGGTTTATGATAGTTTTAATATCGTTTCTGTCACATATTTATTGTATAGTTTTTTCTAAAGCCGCATTTTCACCTAAAGGGAAACCACACCGTTACATCATTAGGCTCAATTCACACGTACCACAACCACACCACAGCGACAACCACACCACAACGCCGCGATGTGGTCGGGCGTAAATTTTGTATTGAAAATGAATATTACAATTCACACGCACCACATTTTGTGGTTGTTATCGACCACCTGTGTAATACGACTACATCGCGACGGCAACGCGGCGGCAGCGCGGCCACATCGCCACGACATGACGTCCACGCGCGCCTAGCTGGCGCCTGCGCTAACCACATCGACATTTTGTGGCTACCACAACGCAGCTGCAAAAAGCCGCTGCGACACTATTCACACGTAACCACATCTTGACCACATTTTGTCGCTGCGACGTGGTGTGGTTGTGGTACGTGTGAATTGACGCTTACGGTGTTATCTTATTATTTATTACGGCTTCACCACAAACTAAATTAAATATCAATTGACTTTGCGCAACCTTTGATCGTCGTAATGTCGACGTCGCTTTTGTCTTGTTGTTTGTATATTAGGCGTCTTACTAATAATCGCTGCATAAAGTTATGACAGGTTTATACGTCAAAAAATGTATGGTTACACAGGCTTTATTCATTGCATAACTTCGCACAGTGATTATTAGTAAGGGCATATGTAATTAATCAACTTTTGTTTTATTCAGTTGTATGCTTCGGAGGTTACACTTATAGCTGTAATATACAGATGATCTGCTACAAATTCGCACTAACCGCTATTCCAAATAAAAAAATACAATACCTACTCAAAAGATGCTATGTAGGTTTATTTACACGTATTATGTAACTCGTAATCGTATGTAACTGTATGCAAAAATAGCTACTAAATAAAGTTTCCACGCTATTGCATAAGCGTTAACTGAGCTAGTCTGTCACCAACACAATACATAATATCCTGGTTCTCCCCTTTGACCATAGATGAACTGTGCATAGGCTGGAATCTAATCTAAAACACAATTGAATTGAACAAATTTTGATGTTGGTTGTCAAATGATTTTTTTTTGTGAATTATATAATAACTATATGACCAATATTTTTTATATTATAAGCATTTTTACACGTCATATTTAACTGGTTGAAGTCGACCTTTCCTAATCGACTAACGCTAAAAAGGAATGCCAAAAACGTAATAAAAAAAAATCCATGCCGAATAGCATCCGTACTATCCTTTTGGGGTATAACATGGTGCCAATAACAATTTGGGTAAACTATATTAATAAAATACTACTACACTACATTATTTATACTTTTTTTGCTAGATTGGGCTACCATCTTATCGTAAAACACTGAACTAAATCGTATAACGCGACGGTTTGCAAAGGTCTGACGCTCGTACCTGCATCGAATAATACCTGTAACAATTAGCAACTAGATGTTATGATAAAAAATAAAACTTTTATTTATAGTGACTGACGAGCTCCGAGCATTCGCGTTTTTAATACTAGCTGCAGATTGCAGACTACGTGATATTTACAACATACGTGAGATAAATGCAATCAATAATAGTATTATTATTGAGTACATTTGTAACCTTCAAAACTATTCATTGATACAGAGTCAGTGACTGTAGGAATATTAATAAATATTTCAATGTGATTATAGTTATTGACAATGAAGACACATTATTTTGATATTGGCCTTTCACGACGCAATTTAATCTTATTATGCTATCGCACGGTTGCCGGAAGTAGACTCTTCTAGACATTAAAGGGCTTTCAATAACGTTGACATTTGTGCCGATTCTCTTGGCACAAACTAATGTAAATTTAAGATAAGTGCATCTTTCTCTTTCCTTTTAATTAAGAAAAGGACAGAAGATCAAATATTAGTTAAGTCCTGTCAAATTTAGACACTCCATAGATAATTTAGACGCAATTTAAAAACATGGCGTCTAAATATACGTCAATTTTCATCAGGCGCTGTCTAATTTGACAGGATTAAACTAAAATGTATCTTCTATCCTTTTTTTAAGAGAAATGGAAAGAGAAAGATGCACTTAACTTAAATTTTCGTTAGTTTGTGCACAAGAGAATCGGCACCATTAAATAATAGTTACAGTTGCAAAAGAGGCTTTACATTACGAGAAAATCATGTTTCCTAATAATTTTCTGACAACCTCATTGATCAACATTCGAGTTATCTGAAAAATCTAGTATTTTGATATGAATATAGCACCCAACAACTCCTTTTTCCACGAAGTGCAAGGCAAATATTACTTAATCGCCAATCGACATCAATACAAGAGTGTTTTAGTGATTAAGTGTAAGCCTTATCACAGTTATCACTGATACAGCAAATTTATTGATATTACGTGTTCGGATAACGAGGATTAACACGTTGGTAAATCGTTACTATCCGATCAACAATGTACTGATTTCTTTATTTGACTTTTACAAATTTTACGTGATGATAAAGCACTGAATATTTATTTAATGAGTGATACATTACTATGAATTCATTGCCTACGCTACCGCTAGCTGATGGAGCAAATCTGTGCCGCTTCTTGTAAACATTGTAACATATGCCACTATTTATCTCACAGTTGTTAAATATGTTTCTTGGTTACAGTTCCTAAATAATAATTTTATCCAATTTTCTCTGATCAATTAGACATCCTTAAATTCACTGTTTTTTTTACTTCTATTATTGATGTAGTCCGTTTTTATTGCATTTTCATTTCACATTTAATTATTCTTCTCAAATTAACATGCTTACGAAAGATGGAAGTTCAAACACAACAATAATTCCCACATTATTAGTCAATTAATTGCATGTCATTAAATTTTCGCAATTGGTCTATTATTACATTTTATTACTATAAGTTAAGTTAGACCTTTTATGGGGAAAATTAGAATTCTTACAGACTTGGAATTTCCACACTTTTACTAATGTTGTGACAGAGCTGAATCTTAACTTAATCGAATAACATTCTCATTTAAAATTTAATAATAGTTTATCAGTGTTTATGTCGATTAGTGCATTAATCTTGTAATCACAGCGCGTATGCAGTTAAACCGAAGAAGGTTATTGGCTAATTTATCATGATTACAAAATCGAATTGCAATCAATAAATGTTAAATCTATATCGACTGTATTATATAGCACCTCAGTTCATTCACACAAACCGCAACTTTTTGCTACAGTACTTTAAATACAGTAATCTCTCACTACAGAAAATTGACCTCAAAATATTGTTGAGCTTATGTTCCACAATTTACTGAATAGTTTCTGCTTAACACGCATTTATACTCACGTTACAAAATTAAAAGTTTTCCTCAAGATTGCCTTTTTGATATTATTTCGCTATTTCCTTGTATAAAGTTCGTATTTTAACTTGTAGACATTTTATATTAAACTACTGCCCATTTTAATGCAAAGTTACAAAATATAGTTTTTTGGTGAGTGGGTAATCATCAAATGAGTTCCCCCGCCCTTCGTGTCAGACTTTTACTGACTAAATCCCACTCATTATCCTTCGGTTGCCCTTTATGTTCCGGGGCTACGGTAACTATTAGAACTATTCCGCAACCCCGGTATACAAATATTACTAGCAAATTTTGTGTTTCTAGATTCAGTTGTTTGCTTACAACCAAAAAGACTAACTCTTTATAAAATTGGCAATTCGGAACTTAATGATTTATGACGCTGTCGATATTTCGCAAATCCCCTAAATCACCGCGTCCGGTTACCCAACTTTGTAATGGCCGTTGAATAACAACAAATCGAAAAACGGTGAACGTCACAAAATCACAATAGTTTGCGATTAACCATGAGGTCAATGTCGACACGTAATATTTCAACCGAATAATGACCTAAAATTAAGTAACTGATAAGAATTGAGAGATGAGTTGTTTTTTTTTTCCATATTGATTATTATGTAAATTATTTGGTAAATTACATTCAGCTACAATAAACTTGTTGTTATCGAATTAGGGTGCTTTGTAGAGGCGATAGTTAATTTTACATATTGTTTTTGTATTTTGATTAATTAACGAATTACTCCAGTATTTTATTTTATTTTTTCCATTTGTGGTACTGATAAGTTACTCTGAGCCTTGTCAAATAACATTTTGTCAGAATTTGTATGTTTCCTACATGCATTTTTATTTAAAAAATACCTGCTTTCTTTCACATAAGACAATAAATAAAATAAAATAAAAAGCCTTTATTGATTCTCTACGAAAACATTATGTTACTTTTTTTAAAAGAAAATACTGTCACTTAATTTAGGTCGTAGAGACCCCTCGTCGGGTGAAGGCCTCCTCCAGTTTTTGCCAGTTTTTCCTGTCTTGTGCCTTCAGAGACCAGTCTTTACCAGCTGTGGACACGATTTCATCAAGCCATCTCTCTCTAGGTTTACCTCTTTTCCTTTTTCCCGAAGGACCTCGCCATAGAGTGATTAGTTTTGCCCACCTTGCTTTGTGCATTCGTGTTGTATGACCGCACCATTTCCATTTTAATTTTTGTGCAAAAGATAGGGCGTCTATTATTCCAGTTTTTTTCCTTATGTCTGAGTTCCTCTTTTTGTGAATAAGTTTTAAGTTTAAAACACTTCGTTCCATGGCTCGTTGACAGCGCTGTATTTTATTTCGGGCTTCGTGGTTGAATATCCACGACTGGCATGCATATGTCAGGCTAGGCACTAGGCAGGTGTCGAGTACTTTTTTCTTTAGCTTCATGCTCATCTTTGATTGTAAAATTTCTTTATACTTCCAAAATTTGTTCCATGTAATGGCTAATCTTCTTGAAATTTCTTCGATGTTTCTATTTTTGTTGAAAGAAATTAATTTACCCAAGTAGACATATTCATGAACATATTCTAAGGGACTTAAGTTCACTATTATTTTTCTATGTGTAGAGTTTGTAAGAATCTTAGTTTTTTGTATGTTCAATTCTAAGCAAACATAAGACAATACCTAATACTTTTATTAAATACTTATGTTATGACAAAATCAGTTTTGCTTAATGGTTTCATTGGTTTATCGCTTATAGTATAGTTACTTTTGTGGTCTCAATTTAAAACAAGCTCTTTGATTTCTTTATAGATATATATATGATTCTTGATGAGTTGATAAACATTTTTAAGCAATAATATTAAACTTTTATACAAGTATCAAAACTGTTAGAGCAAAGTATCAGAAGACTGGCAGTAGCTGGCTAAAGAAAGGCAAGCGATCCACTATTAAGAAAGTACTAAAGCTACATAAAACTAATTGATCAATTCTTTCCACAAGGCTAATCACAAGGTGCTCTTCGAAATTTAACACGCTGATTACAAAATTATGAACACAATTGCATAAAAGCGTAATCACTTTCACTTTTGTTTACTTTATTAAATAACAGAAAATGTACTGCGGGTAGTCAAGGAGGAAATGTAGGTAAGGAAGCGGACCACTGTTTCCATTCATTGCCTGTATCAATTTACACAAGTTTATTGAGCTGTACAATCGGTTTGAGTACCTATTGTTCTTCAGCGGCTGTTTATTTATCTAGTGCTTGTACCTGACAAGTTTGATGTCACCTACCTCACTACGTCATTAGAATTAATGGCCCTCGCAAGATTTAACCGATACTTTGACATTAATATTATTTTATCGAAGCTTTGACCATCGACTTAAGAGTTTGTCTCGCCCGGTTACTTCTTCTCAGATTAGTTGGACAGGAAACCGCGCCCACTATAAAAATGGGGGAAACAACAATATGGACATCTTCGGTTTGCAAAGTAAATATAATTTTATTTTGGATTCTACCCACGGACTCAAAACATTTTTTGTGGCCTTTGCTCTAAGTACCCTATCTACTTATTGAAATACGTAGGACCCATTTTCTGAGGCTGGTGTTTCCTAGCCGACTACTCTGAGGAGTATCATCACATACAAATTCAGAGATCAAAGTCTCTTTTAAAGTTCATCATATCTCACAAGTCCAATATGCTCTCTTGGTGAGACAAGCACACAGATTTGATCGGCACTGTCCAGATTGTGAGAAGATTTGGCATTAATCCTGCACCACATTGGGGAGTATGTACTTGACGCACTTGCATAATGCGTAAACGAATAATTTCCAATTCTCGTGAAAATCTCGTTTATTACATAACAATCATTGGAATAAGTGTTGCGGAATGTTTATAGTGGTTACCGTGACCCTGGAACATAAAGGGCAATCGAAGGAACATGAGTGGGTTTTAGTCAGTAAGAGTCTGACACGCCCTCCCGTCGCACCCAGGACGGGAGCAGTCATTGGATGATTTCCCACTCACCAAAAAAAAAAAAAAAAAAAACTGGCTTCATGAATTCACTAAGTACATGATGCTAGATTACACGGGTTATTCCCGCTCGGTAACACCCTTTCGTCACCACTGTTGACGATCGGGAAAAAAAAGTTTCGTTCGTTCACAGTGTTGACGAACGCTACTTATTATTTCCAACAGCAATACAAATAAAATCTACATGATATTATTTTATAATTGTATACAATGCGAAAGTAACATTAGTCTGTCTTTTAATATGCATCTGGATGGAGGGCCCATTTTTTCAACCCTTGCCAAACGAAATAAGACTTATAGGGAATTTAGTTAAAAATAGTAAAAAACTCAAAGCAAATAGTCATACATTTCTTAAACTAAATTAATTAAAAAACTTACGCTTTCACAATTAACGGGAGACGCACCTAAAATATGAACGCTACAACATTTTTACCGCTCCATGCTTATATGTCCTTCATGACTAGAAAATAAAGGATTTTAAACGCAGTAATCAAGAATGGAAAACGCGAAACTGACTCCGACAAGTAATTTCTAAAATTATGATGGATCACTAATTGAACTGGCCAAATGACTCCTAAATTCATTGGCCAGACAATGGCAGAAACATAACGACTGTTTGTATTGTTATAAGGAAAACATTCATTCATTCCGATCGATGTTTCCTTCATAATAATGCAAACAACAAAAAAAAAACGCCGCGGTTGCGAAATAGTTCTAATAGTCACCGTGGCCCCGGAACATAAAGGGCAACCGAAGGAACATGTCGAGTGGATTTTAGTCAGTAAAAGTCTGACACGAAGGGCGGGAGTAGTCATTTGATGATTTCCCATTGACCCAAAAAAAAACGACAAAAAACCGACCAAATGCAAACAAGACTCGCTCGCGACACAATAAAAAGACAATAGCATCCCGACAGCCGGCTGTCGCTTGGTCGTCAATAGCTTAAGAATGAGAAAAAAATAACGCCCGTTTAGCACCCTACTTAGGTGCGGATTCTGAAAATGAAATATTCGCCGAAATTTATTCGCAAGCTCAATTTTAAAAGAAGATATCTAATCCACAGACCGCCGGATGTGAAGCAAAATATCATTTATTTCAGGTGTTCATTCACGATTTGCCAATTATAATTTTATAGACGAATCTATTCGCCTTGAAACATGAGAACGTTGAATAAACATTATTGTATATATCGGCAGTATATAGTGATGCCGCATGATACCTCGATTGTGATATTGGACCTTAAATCGCATTTTTTTTAGTTTTGTACTCAAAGGGTAAAAAGGGACATACTACTAGGACTCCGTTGTCTGTCCGCCCGTCTATCTGTCACCAGACTGTATCTCATGAGCTCTGATAGAGAGTGGTTTTCAGAGCTAAATATTTAAGTAATGTAAATATTTATGGGGGCTCCCATATACAACACACGTGATTGTACTTTGCCTGCATAGTACGCAAGCGAAGTCACGGGAAGAAGTCAATTAGGTAAAATTTGGAGTAAGAACAACGGAGTCAAACTATTTTGATGTAGAGGATGAAAAATATCTGGTCTGCGGTAAGATTGGCATTATTACAGGTTTATCAAAAACATCTAAGCAAACACATGGGCAGTTGGGCAGTAATTAAATATTTGTGTTAGGTATTTCCTTATTTTATTTGAGTTTTGAAACGTTTTAAGGAAAAGTATCGCTGTAAGTATGTATATTACAAAAGTGGAAACCGAAATACTGCTGTGGTTCGTTAAAAAAGACTGATTTGGTAGTCTATGGTAGATACCCCATAGCCATAAGTAACTGAAAGATAATGAGACACATTTACACAATTAAATTACAGTGTATTTGGATAATATCTGTTGTCGTAGCAACTTCATTCTAGTCGCCAGTGCAACGCTAACAAATCTCATTGACATTGAAATCTTAGCTAAGAATAACCCACTTTACTTTTGTCGTAGTAACAACTCAATCATACGCATTGACAGTATTCGGAAAATTTTCTAACCTACTTTATTGCGCAAACATTGGGCCATCTTAAAAAACAACAATCTTCCATCTTTATAAAATAAAGATGAGAATTTTAAACGCATGTTAAAAAATTACAAATGGCCTCCGTTGTTGTTGTCTAGGCCTGGAATAAATTGAAATTCATGAATTTTGAACGTTTATTGTTATTGATGAAAAACCTCAATGTATTCAAATAAATACAGAAACGCTACGCTAGCAAACAAAAAACAGTATTCGCGTTTCTTGTCTAAAATTGTTGTAACGTTTTTTTTGTACTCCTATTTATTTTTAGTCAAAAGAAAAATAGATTTGAAGAGAATTGCATTACTATAGTAATTGAATAAAGACCATTTATCTTCTTCTGGTCTTTGTCTCATGTTACTTGAGTACCTAAGTAAAAGTATTCTATTTTCATTCTTTACTGTGAATCCTTAATAATTGATTCCTTATTATTACACTACTGCCTACATAAAAGATGTGTTGTTTTCTTTCACGCCTAATGCTTGGACTTTGCTTCTAAACGCTTGGACGGGCTTTAATGCTAAGGGTAGAATTCTTGGTATCTAGTACATATTTTGCTATAGCAATCGTGTTTTTTGTTTTACGAGTATATCAATCTTCATACACTTCATCCATCTATGCTTTAGCATTTTTTGCCTACAATGACCCATATTTTTAAGAAAGACCATTTAATTCTAACAATTACCAAGCGTTAACACTACACACAACTGGTGTGCAGTAGAGATCTCGTGTTGGATAAGTAATATGTATATTTACTTTATTATCTCCTTCCAATAGTCGGAAAACTGATGGATCATCGTGATTTTGGTTTTGAGATACTTACGTGATATTATCGTGACTATTATTTTCTACTAAGTAAACATAGTTTAATTTGTTGTCAACTCATTTATCTGGACGTACCTATAGTTTTTGGTTCAGCTTTTAGACCAATCATTGATGGGTCTTATTAGGTTATTATTGTATAGGGTTAGGAATCTGTTTACCCCTTCAAACTGTAGGAGTATTAAATTCCCTTCAACTGACAAAGTGTGTCATTTTGCAGCACCGTTTTTAGACTGAAAACATTTGACAATATTCAGGTTATTTAACTCCTAACTTACGCCAATATTACTAGATGCTATGGGTAATGTATTAAAGCCTTTGCAACAATTTTAATGGGTTTCATAGCAAATTTTTGTCGATTATAATAATTATAATAGAGGAAGCACGTGCCAATTCAGGGCCAATTGCCACCATTTCTCGTTACGCAGGGACGGTTTTATTTTGATCGAGATCAGAATCATAATTACATCGATTTTACATAAATCGCATTTTCCACTCTTAAAGGACCACATTCTGAATATTTTTTAAAGAGTTCATTTGTCTGAAGATCCTGTTGTGTATGACTCAAAACAGGAAGAGTTATTTTTTGCAATTTTTGACTTATTTAGTACTCCAACATGGGTTGGTCCCATATCGGTCCAGATCGATTGACATTAAACATATTTTAAAATCAGAATATTTAAAAATGTAAGATTTTTTGTGGAGCTTAAAAGCGTCTAAAGTCTAACTAAAAGCAAGTGCTAAGAAATATTTTTTTATCTCGACCTTATTTAGATTGTAACTTGAACATTACAAAAGAATAAAATAAAATGTGAACAATTTAATAGTGTTATCGTAAATAAATTAAATACCATCAAATAATTGCAATGAAAATGGTATACTGTATCGAGCATATTTTATATTATTATCATGTACGTTCAGGGACGCAGTACTGACACTTATAAATAATTTAAAAATAAATCACCTTGACACATTCTATCACTTACCTACATATTTATAACGTCATTGTCTTCAGTATAGGCATAGGTTCATTTTGATAAGAATTGCGTTATCAAAAGGTAGTCGACGTGAGCTACAAAGATCCGCAGTGAATTGTGACCTTAAGTCCAATTCTACAATTCTTCTTCTTCCTGCCCTTACCCCATTTTACTTGGGGTCGGCGCAACATGTCTTTTTCTTCCATACCAACCTGTCACCCGTCATGCTATCGCTTACTTTCTTCTTCATATTATTCTTCACACATTCCATCCATTTTTTCTTCGGTCTTCCTCTTCTCTTCCAACCCTCTACATTCATACTCATAACTGTCCTACCTGTATCCAATTCTATAGTTAAGGAAATATAATTTTGAAAAATGAATACAATTCACTGTCATCAGTTTTTTTTTGCTTTACACACGTCTTCGGTCTTAGGAAAATTGTGGCGGTTAATTTAATTGGAAATCCGTGAAAAAAATCAGGGTAACTATTTACTATGACGTTAAAACTATTACGTATTTACGATTATAATTTAACGTAATCCAATCCACATTTTTGTACCTATAGAAGTATAGATAGACGTTGGTGCCTAATTAATTATTGTGTTAAATACATTGTTATCAATTTTTATCTCTACGTGACTTGGCCCACGAGATTTTAACGCTGGTTTGATCGCTCTACTGCCATACTTATCTAATCATCAAAAATCATTGAATATTCGGCCCTAAGATTTGGTGATAAAATATTGAATGTCAACAGTAGACTGGTCACTGGTTTTAAATCGGTTTGCGAGCTTTAGCCACAGTTGCATCAGAGAGTTGGTGGATGGTGCACGTGAAAAATGTTTTAATCGTTAAGTAATTAATTAAATTAACTTGTGTTAGGTACTGTTTAGAAGTGGAGGTCTTAGTGTGGTGAGTGGTCGGAAATTAATTTCAACTTTTGGTGTTTTTGTTGAATTGAAAGCTTTTCAATAAACAACATTAAGTCTAAAAAAAAAATAACGTCAAGGTTCTGGTGTGGGTTTCTTCTTTTAAAGAGAAGCATAGTATCTGTGATAAAACATACCTATACAGGGTTATTGGTAAAACACCGACATCCTCTCAGGACTACGTTACTATCATCATAAACAACAACTTTTGTTCTATGATTTTTTACAAAATGTTATACATTTACCAAAAACAAATCTTCAAGATTTCTTTGTCCTATCTAACACATTTCATCTCTGTATTGTGCCGTAACAACATACCTACGCTTGCCGCGCACTGTCCTCGTATGCTACGCAGACTTCGTCACATTTAGAGTGTTCAATTTAAATATTTTTAATTTTGTATGAATATGTAATAAACTAAAATATGATAATTTTTAAAATGTCGTAGAACAAAAGTTGTTAATTATGATGTTAGTAACATAGTCCTGAGAGGATGTCGGTGTTTTACCAATAACCCTGTATAAAAGTACAAATAAAACAGTAAACGTGACTGGCTGGGTGATATATCAACGCACAGCCCTAACCGGTGGTCATAGAGACATGAAACTTGGATTGTAAAGGGTCCACTAAGATAGGATTTTTAGATATTCGTGCTCTTAATGGGCAAAATAGTGAAAGGAAGTTCCACATTAGCACGGGCGAAGCCTCAGGTGTAAGCTAAAAAACATTTTGTGGGCTCCGAATGTTGGCTACCTAGGAGCAAATAAAGAACAGTTCTATATGCTTAGATATGTACATAATCTAAGCCTTTATGTATCAGCTAACATGTTAATCACAACAGGAATTTCATAATTATTAAATATTTAGAGTGGTGTTTCGGACGATAATCTTTTTAACCTTATTTTGTACATTGAAAAATCATTTCATTCTAACCGTACAATATAAAATTATTTAACTTTATTTTGTACTGTGAGAGTGAACAGGTTTTTAATTCCGAAACATATTCTTTTTTTTTTTTTTTTGTGAGTGGGAAATCGTCCAATCACTGCTCCCGTCCTGGGTGCGACGGGAGGGCGTGTCAGACTCTTACTGACTAACCTACGAGTATGTACATATGTATGTAGGCAATGAACATTTACAAAATAAAGGTTAAATGGATACAGCGTAATTAACACGTCAAATCACGTGTCTGTACTGCATACGATTTATCCTGCTATTAAATATTTAATCGCAATAATTATGGATACAATTATACCTCAATCGCTTTACGTAAAACACTTGTATCCAGCTAAATGGGGTTAGGCTAGAAGCCGATCGCGACCCTTTTATAAGTCAAGTAAAGGATAAACATGGCTTATGACAGAATTGCGACTTTATATAGTAACAGTATTTTCACAGATTACCTTTTACAAACACAAAATCTAACAAACTTTACTGCATAACATTAGTATAGTATAGAATAATCGTGTCTGC
Organism: Athetis lepigone; assembly: GCA_033675125.1. NCBI lineage: Eukaryota > Metazoa > Arthropoda > Insecta > Lepidoptera > Noctuidae > Athetis > Athetis lepigone. The sequence continues at coordinate 6,980,589 of CM066237.1, forward strand.
GGCTTCACGCGAAGTTGTTTTAAACCCATTTCGTAAAAAACTGAGATATTTTTAGCCTCCTTACAGCCCCGCTAAAATTCTCACCGTGTACCTATATTAAGAAAAACTTTTCTTTCTTTTCAGAATAAAATAAAACACAAAGAAAATCGGCCAAAATGTGTCCCATTTGGCCGTTGCACCTCGTGATCCTGTACATCCTGGCACTATGCCCTCTGTGGGTGCTGTGCCAGGCTGCGCCCCAGCTGATCGCTAGCTTCCACCCCAACGCAACCACCATCCACATGAATGAGTACCAATATGTCGATATTGATATCCAAGGTTGGTATAATCCGTACTATCCGTACTAATATTATAAATGCGAAAGTAACTCTATCTGTCTGTCTGTCTCTTCTTCACGCCTAAACCACTGAACCGATTTCAATGAAATTTGGTACAGATATAGTGTGGGACCCGAGAAAGTACATAGGATAGTTTTCATCCCGGAAATCCCTGGGAACGGGATCTATTATTCCACGCGGACAAAGTCGCGGATAAAAGCTACTTTTCTAATAGTTTTGAACTAAAATGATGAACTTGTAACTATACTTTAAGTTATTGTTGAATGTTCTCAAGTAAGTGACTTTTGTTTTTATTGAGAAAAAAGAATCTTTAAACCTAACTTCAATGTCGTGATAGCCTAAGCACTAATGTAATCGGGCTCCAAACCGAAGTATCATGTGACTTTTTACCCGACTGACGAAAGAAAGGTTAGGTTTAGAGAGCGTATGAATGTATACTTCATTTTATTTTATAGCACGCTCTACATTCGTGGTATATTAATTTGAAAAAAGGAAAATAAAAAAATAATAATTAAATAATCAAACAACCCCTTGCAATATTGAAAGTCGGTGGCTTTGTTTCTGATTCAAGTAATTGCCTCCAGCTTCCTATTGCATTTGTATTATTTTTTTCAATTCACTTTCGAAGTCTTACCTATGACATCACTGACTTGCCATCGTGCACAGGACGTCGGAAAACCCAAGCCATTAGTCCCGGTTGTCATATGAAAATCTTTAATAAGGCTGAGGCTACAGTAGGCAGCGATTTGCGATGCGACTGGAAGAGCGAAACGAGATAATCGTGGAATGGCTACATTATAAGCGAAAATCTGGCGTATATTCGATTCAATTTCGCTGATACGTCGATGTAGCCGGTGCCGCGATTACAGTAATGTAGTTCCTGTCGCAGAAATAATCAAAGATCGCTAGTAATATTTGATGAACGGTGTAGCCATTTAGTGAGAATCCATGTATTTGTTTCAATCGCTCGTGCGTCGCAGTTCGCGTCGCAGCCTAGTGTAGCCTCAGCCTAAAAATCGTTACGGGTAGTCAGAAGCCAGAAAGTTTGACAATCAATGTATGATGAGCATGGTTGTTTGTTCTATGTCTAGGTGTAATTTATCTATAATATTTACTTATTTACAAATTATATAAGTTTGTATATCACTTGTCTGGTTACCATAGCACAAGCTCTGCTTAGTTTGGCATCAGATGGCCGTGCGTGAGTTATCCCAAAATATTTATTTATTTTTATTTATATTCCTCAGTAATCCTGTTAGAGATGATGCTATTTTCTTTGATATTTTCAATCGACCTGACGGCCCATCGAATTCTAAGACATTTTTGGTTCCAAAGACAAAGATGATAGTGGCACACATCCTTGAAATCGGAACACTAGGGTCCCTCAAGTAGCTGCTTCACAAAGAAAGAGCCCTACTACAACTGATCTTTGCTTATGCTCGACAAAAGAGTAAGAATTATGCTCGAGCAGTTCACTTCTTCATTGCCAATTAACCACTTTGATAAGGTAAAAGAAAATTGTGTAAAAGATTTTTGCTTGCACGAAATCACACAATTTTAAACTGTACTTCTATGGATTTATCGCTCAATATCAATTATTAAATGAGTTCTGCTAAAGCATTTTGATGTGACGTCATCACTGACCGTGATTTTATCTTAAGTTTGATAAGAAGAAACCACAGAAGTTATCAAGCCCATATATATATATATTTTTTTTGGTGAGTGTGAAGTCATCAAATGACTTCTCCCGCCATGGGGCGGGAGGGCGTGTCAGACTTTTACTGACTAAAACCCACTCATGTTCCTTCGGTTGCCCTTTATGTTCCGGGGTCACAGTAACTATTATAAACATTCCGCAACCCCGGCAGGCATTAATCCCATATATCACCGAAAGATTTTGGACAATTCCTCCGCACAAGCTGAATCTTTAAAGGCCCGGTTGATCTTTTTATACTTGTAGAATGACAATTTTCGGGACATTTTAGCGTGAAATGAACTCAAATCTTACAAAATCTCATTAAAAAAACAAACAGGTAATACAAGCAGTAGCAACCATAATTTTATAGTACTAAGATATTGTGAAAGATTGAAAGAACCGAATGGTGCAATACAACAACTTTGTATCGATTGCCCATTGCTTGGCTTATAACTTGTTAGTACCTACGCTACTTACTACCACTCTAAATTAATTAACGATTAAATCAAGGACGTTTTTATTGTGACGAAAATAATTACTATACCGGTATTGAACATTACTTCACCTTGTCGTTTTATTCATCTACGTCCGTCTACCAATATAAATATAAATAAATGTTTGTACGTTTGTCCTCTACACTTCTTAACCCACTTTCTTAACCATCATAGAATTCAGCTAGAATATTTTAGCTTGTAATCAGATTTGCAGCTAAGCAGCTTGTTGTTGTGAGCTTAAGGTAACCAGGCAGCTGATATACATAATTATATACTTTATAAATACATACATATACATTACTAGCTTCTGCCCGCGGCTTCGCTCGCGTTAGAAAGAGACAAAAAGTAGCCTATGTTACCCTCCATCCCTTCAACTATCTCCACATGAAAAATCACGTCAATCCGTCGCTCCGTTTTGCCGTGAAAGAAAGACAAACAGACAGACAGACACACTTTCCCATTTATAATATTAGTATGGATAGTATAGATAAATTATTCCCAGAAACAGAACTAACGATCACGCTCATCACACAAACTTTATCCTGAGTGGCAATCGAAACTCCGGCTAACTAGTTAGAGTCACTAACCACTAGGCCACCAGGCCCGTAAATCAAATCGTCACATATAAAAAAATGATATGATATAAAGAATAAAGATTCGTGAAGATCGAAAAAAATCGTCTCTTAAGCTTTGTATCCACTTGAGCATGCTCGGGCGAATGAGCCGCTCATTCGCCTGAGCATGGTCAGAGGAACAAAATGAATGTTGTGGTCGAACGAGCTTCAACATTGGAAAAGCTGTGCTCAGGATGCTCAGTATATGCTCGGCTCCGTCATGTCTTCACGTAAAAACGTAATTAAAACTCGGGGAATTCGACGCGCTCGCCTCAAACACAAAAACAACCGTCCACACTGAGCGCCGAGCGAATACTGAGCGCCTTTGAGCACGGACAAAAACCGACAGAGCTCGCCCTGAGCGCGCTCGGATTTGCTCGGGCCGAGCGTGCTCAGGCGTCTCCACTTGAGCGGCTCGGCCAAATGAGCCGCTCATTCGCCTGAGCATGCTCAAGTGGATACAAGGCTTTAGAAGTTAGAAGTTCCAGTAAAGGTTCTAGATTCTAGTACCCAAAAATGATGCTGTATCTTATACCTAGGTTTTTTCTTCTTTCAGGCCCAGATATGCAAGCAGGCGATCGGTTTACGTTAAGCACGACGAATGAGCACGTAGCTACGCCGGATTGGAACTCGACGTATCAGCTAACAGAGGCACAAGCCCAAGAGAATACCTTCAAAGGAAGGTTGCGAATCAACGGCAACTTCCTTGGTAAGAAATCTTTTTATTTATTACTGACCCATTTTTTGGGATTGGAAATCACCAAATAGTCGTGATGGCCCAGTGAATAAGGCGCCTTCCTGTCGTGTAAGAGGTTGGACGGGTCCCGGTTGTCATTCGTAGAACTTTGACAGTCGTTACGGGTAGTCAGAAGCCAAGAATTTTGACCAGTCTAACCAAGGGGTATCGTGTCGCCCAGTTGTGGAGGTCTGATAGGCAGTCGATCACGTAAAACACTGGTATCCAGCTGAATCCGGTTAGGCTGGAAGCCGACCCCAACATAGTTGGGAAAAGGTTAAGGCGATGATGGAAATCATCAAATTACTCCTCCCGCTCTGTGCGGGGCGGAAGGTAGTGTCAGATTTCTACTGACTCAAAACCCACCATGTTCCTTTTTAGCCTTTTGAGTTCAGGGCTGCGGTATCTTTTTGAAAAATCCGCAGTCGCGGTACTAGATTCCAACTATAATACAAAATACAGCACCATCATCGTTCCTAATTAACCCACGAGTATTTAGCTAGTTAAATACTTCCGGATCACTATTAAAACAAAAAGGTCACTATGACTTGCAAATACGATATTATTAAACTAAAGAAGTGTAAACAAGTTATTATTTAACTAGGCAAAAACAAGGTTCATAATGTAAACAACTAATGAGAAGTTATATTTCGTAATGTATGATACTTTTTTTTGTTGTACACAAATTCAGGCAACCAGACTATGGATTTATTTTCTACACCCATTTTTAATCAATCGTTTTTTTTTGAGTGGGAAATCATCAAATGACTTCTTCCGTCCTGGGCGTGGCGGGAGGGCGTGTCACACTTTTACTGACTAAAATCCACTCATGTTCCTACGGTTGCCCTTTATGTTCCGGGGTCACGGTAACTATTATAACCATTCCGCAACCCCGGCAAGCGTTGGCCCTGTTCTGCCCCTTCTCGTGTTTATTCGATAGTTCACAGCGCTATAATACACAAAAAAGGAAACCGTTTCTAAAATTAGTTAAATATGACATATGACTTCATATTATGTAGTTTATACCAAACACGATTTATCGGATCCTGCCTTCAGTGCCGGTTTAGGATAGTTTAAATCTCAAATTATAGTCGCAATTTTAATTTATTGCTAATTATTTGTCTCTAATATATATAAATCTCGTGTCACAATGTTTGTCCTCAATGGACTCCTAAACTACTTAACCGATTATAATAAAATTCGCACACCATGTGCAGTTCGTTCCAACTTGAGAGATAGGATAGTTTAAATCTCAAATTATAGTCGCAATTTTAATTTATTGCTAATTATTTGTCTGTTATTATTTGACAGTCACAATTAATTCATTAGTAGTTGTTGACTTTGGAATGTTTTACATTGGATCTGACAGACGGCGCTACCATCGCAGTGTCAAATTTTAAATAATAATCACTTTCAGATGTCATAAACATAAACAATAATATTAAAAAGGTTCTATAAGAAAATGCGTAGCAGTACTTCTTAACATGTCGGCGCTACCATCGCAGTGTCAAATTTTAAATAATATTCGAATTTTAATTTTAGTCTGTCCCGACAGTTAGCGCTGCGATCAAATTAAAAAAAAGTTTTGTTATCATTGTGTTATCTATTATTTTGTTAATATTGTGTCATCTTATATCTGCCCGTGCGAAGCTGGGACGGGCCGCTAGTATTACTATAAAGTTTCATCCAAATCCGTCCAATAGTTTTTGCGTGAAAGAGTAACAAACATCCACACACACATACAAACTTTCACACTTATAATATTAGTAAGAAGTCGTGATGGCCTAGTGGTTAAGGCACCCGCCTCTCACGCGAGAGGTTGTAGGTTCGAATCCGGGCAAGTACCAATGTGACCTTCAATTCATATGTACTTTCTAAAGTATTTCTTAGACATCACAGACATCGGTGAAGGAAAACATCGTGAGGAAACCTGGACTTGTAGTGAATATAAGTTCTAAATCACCAATCCTTGAGCAAGCGTGGTGATCAATGCTCGTGCCTTCTCTGTAAGAGAAGAGGCTTTTGCGCTGCAGTGGGACTTGTAAGACAATAATGGGCTGGTATTATTATTAGTAGGATGTGGTGTTTTATTCTGATTTGGGACGTATTTGATGCAAATTTTTGTTACTAAGCTAGTTCCTGAGCCTATGTATTTGTCTGCAGGTAGAACAGTGGTGTCAGCACATCGCGATCGCGGCACAGACAAACTGGAAGTAAATGGGACGCTGCCGGTAGTGGTCATCCGACCAGAGAGAGTTATTGACACTATATTCGTCAGCTCTGTCGCTACGTTTGTAAGTATTCTCACATTTTAAGAGTTCTAGTTTGGTAAAAACGCCCTGAAGCTTAAGGGGATTCATTGACACTATATTCGTCAGCTCTGTCGCTACGTTTGTCTTTACGTCACTACGTTTAAACTTTGTACGAAAATCTTTACTAATTTTATGAAGTAGAATAAAAATGATGTGGATTTATAAATTATATACACAAGTATGATTATCAGTTGACTGGTTACCATAACACAAGCTCTGCTTAGTTTCGGATCAGATGGTCGTGTGTGAGTTGCCTCAGGATATTTATTTATTTATTCATTCATTAATATCCTTTTTTGTATTCCAGGTATCACTAATCTTCATAAACTTCGGTTGTGCGATGCACTGGCCGACCGTCAAAGAGGTGCTCAAAAGGCCCATAGGACCTATCATAGGAATGTGCGGACAATTCGTCTTTATGCCACTTGTAAGTAACACTCTATATTGGTAGTTTTATCTACATAGCTAGATAAGACTGAGAAATTTATATACTACATTACTGCAGCTATCCCACTCAATTCAGATTTAGTTTTTTAGCGATCCGCTTTGTAAGATCAAAGCTAATATTTTACTGAATATCTGTAGCTATTTCTTAACCCGAGTAACTGAGAATTTCCTATCCCAGACACAATGCTAGAATTTCTCGCGTGGCTTTCAATAAACCTGCAGTCGTACCAAAAAATTCGTCATGGTTTGATAGCAAAACTTGGTTTTAATTGTGATGAGCATGGTTGCTTGATTAAACTGTACAAGTATGTATATCAGTTGTCTGTTTGCCACATGGCTCTGACTGGCTTAGGATCACATGACCGTGTATAAATTATCCCAAGATATTTATTTATCTATTCTTTATTTCAGATGTCCTTCGGTCTCGGTTTCCTGATATTCCCGGATGACCCAGCGATGCGTCTGGGTATGTTCTTCACCGGTGTCGCGCCCGGCGGTGGTGCGTCCAATATTTGGACCTTCATTCTTGGAGGAAACCTTAATTTATCGTTAGCTATGACTTCTATATCGACCCTTGCGTCTTTTGGTAAGTTATTTTTTGTGTTTTTTCGTTTTTCTACTTAGGTTAAAGCCTGTTGAATTTTTTTTTTGGGAAGTGGGAAATCATCAAATGACTGCTCCCGTCCTGGGTGCGGCGGGAGGGCGTGTCAGACTTTTACTGACTAAAACCCACTCATATTCCTTCGATTGCCCTTTATGTTCCGGGGTCACGGTAACTATTATAAACATTCCGCAACCCCGGCAGGCCTGTTGTATCAGCTTGTATAAATTAATACTTATGTACTTAAATGTATTTGTCGTTCATGGATGACGTTAGTCAAGTGTCTATTTTTTGTATTTTTGTTTACATTTTTTATTGCTTTTCAGTAGTATATAATGTATAGTTTTATTCTTTAACTGCACCTGATCGTAAATCAGACAGTGTTGTTACTAAGCTGTGTTAGTATTCAAATATAATACGTTATTTTCATAAGTGAAATGTTCATTGAAATTGGTTTTGCTATTAAATTAACGCTTATAATATGTTTCCAGACTTACAATAATTAAATTAAATATACAGCTGATTTGTGAGATAAAAAAGTTTTATATGGCTAAATAAACTGTTTGTCTGACTGCTCCTTATGTCCTGCGGCTGCGGGTGATATTCAGTCATTAATTTACCATGTACAAAAGTTTAGTATGAATATAAAGATAAAACTAAAATAACATGCAATAGAGATAGTGATAACACTGAAGTGATTGATAGAAATACTTAAAGTTGGTAAACAATCTGAACTAATAATATAAAAAATGGCATACTCTTCAGTCTCTCTGATAGACCGGCGCAAAAAACCGGACACGTATTTTTTCCTTGATCAAATTAATAAAAAAATACAAGGCAACAAAGTTCCGGAGTGGGGGCTTTCGACGTCATCGCGTCACTGTTCAGCAAAAATTGTATCAGATTGTGACGTCACGCACAACTACAACGTACTGTACCGTCGTAATTTTTCGTTTACGAGAATAAAGAAAAAAAATACGTGTCCTAAATTTTTTGATAATCTAATTGAAAAAATAATTTCATTTTTTTTCGCCACCTCGCCTCGCAAAGAAAGAGACCTCTTCTTATACAAAAAAGACACGTGCATTGGTTGATCATCACTCTTACTCAAGGCGAATTACCGATTTATGACATATTAGAATAAATCTAGGTTTCCTCACGTGGTTTTCACCAAACGAGAACAATTTGTAACTATCACTAACTAGCTTTCCCCTGGCGGTTTTATGAACGCTAACTTAGGTCTTTGATTACTGCTATGCTCCCGTGTCCTAATAGTGTGGCTTTCTATTAGTATTTTTTTTTATGACTGCTCATAAACTTCTTCATAATATTAGTATAGATTATAATTATTTTATGCGACGGGCCTGTTGAGTGTTGGTTTAGTGGTTAGTGACCCTGACTGCTAAGCCGGAGGTCGTGGGTTCGATTCCCACCCAGGACAAACTTTGTGTGATGAGCGTGATTGTTTGTTCTGTGTCTGGGTGTAATTTATCTATAATATTTTATGTATGTATTTAATTTATGAAGTATGTATATCAGTTGTCTGGTTACCATAACACAAGCTCTGCTTAGCTTGGAATCAGATGACCGTGTGTGACTTGTCCCAAGATATTTATTTATTATTTATTTATTTTATTTCTCCATGTTTCAGGTTTTATGCCAATGTGGCTATTTTCCCTCGGCCAAGTGGTGTTTCGTAATGCAGAAATAGTGGTTCCGTATATGCGCATAGCAACGTTCGTCATAGGTCTCCTAGTACCTTTGGGTATAGGCCTGGCCATGCAAAAATGGACCCCAAAGATCGCCGCGTTCATGGTCCGCATTCTGAAAGGATTCTCTACAACGTTGTTACTCTTCATCATAGTGTTCGCTATAGTTACCAACTTGTATATATTCGAGTTGTTCACTTGGCAGGTGAGTTTAATGGATGTTTTAATTTTTTATGAGGTTTTTGAAGATATTTTTAAAGTACATTCATATAGTAATATTTATACGCTAGAGAAACGCACGTTTAATGAATTTAGGCTTGGTTTCGGCCCTTTTACGCCAAGCTCAAATTCACCACATATGCTTATAAATTCCAAAACTTCCTCATTAATATAACCAACAATAACGTATGCCATATCATCGACCGACAATAACCTGTGAGGTAGAGACTTTATTGCCATATTTCATTAGGACAGTTTTCGCAACTTGCGTCGCGCCACCAACAACAAATATAAATGTCGCACTGCGCTGGAAGCGCCACTAAGGCTGAGGCTACACTACGCAAGCGCGACACATGAGCGATTGACACAAATACATGGATGCTCACGTATATGGCTACACCGTTCATCAAATATCACTAGGGATCTTTGATTACTTTCTGCGTCAGGAACTACATTACTGTAATCCCGGCTACATCGACGTATTAGCGTAATGGAATGGAATATACGCCAGATTTTAGCCTTTCTATGTTTATCTCGTTTCGCTCTTTTAGTCGGAGCAAATAGCTTCATAATTTAGCCTCAGCCTAAGAGAGACACCCGCCATACATTTAGTTGGTGACACAACTTGGTGTCCTAATGAAATATGACCCTGAATGACAAATTTTCTGTACCCACAGATAATAGTAGCCGGCATGGGTATCCCGTGGCTAGGCTACTGCTTCGGTTACGCGTTCGCACGAGTGTGTCGACAACCGCACCCGGATGCCCTCGCCATCTCCATAGAGACCGGCATACAGAACACTGGCATCGCTATCTTCTTACTGCGGTACGCGCTTGGCCAACCTGAAGCGGATCTTACTACAGGTATGTTATACTAGTTATAGTATAGTTACTTATCGCTCGCCATCTCCATAGAGACCGGCATACAGAACACTGGCATCGCTATCTTCTTACTGCGGTACGCGCTTGGCCAACCTGAAGCGGATCTTACTACAGGTATGTTATACTAGTTATAGTATAGTTACTTATCGCTCGCCATCTCCATAGAGACCGGCATACAGAACACTGGCATCGCTATCTTCTTACTGCGGTACGCGCTTGGCCAACCTGAAGCGGATCTTACTACAGGTATGTTATACTAGTTATAGTATAGTTACTTATCGCTCGCCATCTCCATAGAGACCGGCATACAGAACACTGGCATCGCTATCTTCTTACTGCGGTACGCGCTTGGCCAACCTGAAGCGGATCTTACTACAGGTATGTTATACTAGTTATAGTATAGTTACTTATCGCTCGCCATCTCCATAGAGACCGGCATACAGAACACTGGCATCGCTATCTTCTTACTGCGGTACGCGCTTGGCCAACCTGAAGCGGATCTTACTACAGGTATGTTATACTAGTTATAGTATAGTTACTTATCGCTCGCCATCTCCATAGAGACCGGCATACAGAACACTGGCATCGCTATCTTCTTACTGCGGTACGCGCTTGGCCAACCTGAAGCGGATCTTACTACAGGTATGTTATACTAGTTATAGTATAGTTACTTATCGCTCGCCATCTCCATAGAGACCGGCATACAGAACACTGGCATCGCTATCTTCTTACTGCGGTACGCGCTTGGCCAACCTGAAGCGGATCTTACTACAGGTATGTTATACTAGTTATAGTATAGTTACTTATCGCTCGCCATCTCCATAGAGACCGGCATACAGAACACTGGCATCGCTATCTTCTTACTGCGGTACGCGCTTGGCCAACCTGAAGCGGATCTTACTACAGGTATGTTATACTAGTTATAGTATAGTTACTTATCGCTCGCCATCTCCATAGAGACCGGCATACAGAACACTGGCATCGCTATCTTCTTACTGCGGTACGCGCTTGGCCAACCTGAAGCGGATCTTACTACAGGTATGTTATACTAGTTATAGTATAGTTACTTATCGCTCGCCATCTCCATAGAGACCGGCATACAGAACACTGGCATCGCTATCTTCTTACTGCGGTACGCGCTTGGCCAACCTGAAGCGGATCTTACTACAGGTATGTTATACTAGTTATAGTATAGTTACTTATCGCTCGCCATCTCCATAGAGACCGGCATACAGAACACTGGCATCGCTATCTTCTTACTGCGGTACGCGCTTGGCCAACCTGAAGCGGATCTTACTACAGGTATGTTATACTAGTTATAGTATAGTTACTTATCGCTCGCCATCTCCATAGAGACCGGCATACAGAACACTGGCATCGCTATCTTCTTACTGCGGTACGCGCTTGGCCAACCTGAAGCGGATCTTACTACAGGTATGTTATACTAGTTATAGTATAGTTACTTATCGCTCGCCATCTCCATAGAGACCGGCATACAGAACACTGGCATCGCTATCTTCTTACTGCGGTACGCGCTTGGCCAACCTGAAGCGGATCTTACTACAGGTATGTTATACTAGTTATAGTATAGTTACTTATCGCTCGCCATCTCCATAGAGACCGGCATACAGAACACTGGCATCGCTATCTTCTTACTGCGGTACGCGCTTGGCCAACCTGAAGCGGATCTTACTACAGGTATGTTATACTAGTTATAGTATAGTTACTTATCGCTCGCCATCTCCATAGAGACCGGCATACAGAACACTGGCATCGCTATCTTCTTACTGCGGTACGCGCTTGGCCAACCTGAAGCGGATCTTACTACAGGTATGTTATACTAGTTATAGTATAGTTACTTATCGCTCGCCATCTCCATAGAGACCGGCATACAGAACACTGGCATCGCTATCTTCTTACTGCGGTACGCGCTTGGCCAACCTGAAGCGGATCTTACTACAGGTATGTTATACTAGTTATAGTATAGTTACTTATCGCTCGCCATCTCCATAGAGACCGGCATACAGAACACTGGCATCGCTATCTTCTTACTGCGGTACGCGCTTGGCCAACCTGAAGCGGATCTTACTACAGGTATGTTATACTAGTTATAGTATAGTTACTTATCGCTCGCCATCTCCATAGAGACCGGCATACAGAACACTGGCATCGCTATCTTCTTACTGCGGTACGCGCTTGGCCAACCTGAAGCGGATCTTACTACAGGTATGTTATACTAGTTATAGTATAGTTACTTATCGCTCGCCATCTCCATAGAGACCGGCATACAGAACACTGGCATCGCTATCTTCTTACTGCGGTACGCGCTTGGCCAACCTGAAGCGGATCTTACTACAGGTATGTTATACTAGTTATAGTATAGTTACTTATCGCTCGCCATCTCCATAGAGACCGGCGGCATACAGAACCTATGTTACATTGACTTACAGGCTCAAAAAATTTAAATGGGCTATCCAACATAAAAAGATTGTTTTTCAACTAACGGTGCAAATCAAATGAAGTGCATGTAAGATATTAAATAGTAGATTGTATTACAAGGGCGCAAAGTAATATTTTTATGGCGAGGGTGTTTTTTGAATCCAGAGCGAAGTGAGGGATTCTAGAGTAGAATCCCGAGCTTTGCGAGGGATTCTTAAATAGAATCCCGAACGTAGCGAGGGATTCAAAGTACGTCGACCGAGCCAAAAATATATTTTGCGCCCGAGTTATACACTCTACTTTTCATCACCCCCTATGAGAAAATAAAAGGCGCTTCATACTTTATTGTAAAATTATTATTGTAGCTGCTATTAATATCATAGCTTGATAATAATAGCGGGTCCACCCTTTATAGCAGAACTTTTTACGTCATAATTTTATTTTGCATAGCAACGGATAGCATAAACCTCTCTTCGCAGAAAATCGTTTGGCATACACTCATTTACCATACACCGAAACCCATAATTTTGTAAGTCAGAATCATCTTTAGGCATAAATTTCATATCCATAATAATCAATAAGTATAACCATCACATCGTAGAAAGTTCAAAACCAGAATCATCTTTTGGCATATATTTTATATCCATAATAATCAAAAGTAGAACCATCATATCGCAGAAAATTCACAGCCAGAACCATCTTTTGGCATGCATTTCATATCTTATTTTGGCATGCAGCAAGCATGCAGCAAGCATGCAGTAAGCATGCAACAAGCATGCAAGCATGCAACAAGCATGCAAGCATGCAACAAGCATGCAAGCATGCAACAAGCATGCATCATGCAGCAGGCATGCAGCATGCAACATGCAGCAGGCATGCAACATGCAGCAAGCATGCAACATGCAGCAGGCATGGCTTCTGTCACGGCTCCGGCGCTGCGAGGCTACGGCGGTCCCACGCGAGCTAATCGTCGCAGATGGTTTTACGTCCACCACCGCAGCTTCGGCTTGCTGCAGCCTCAGCCGCGGCGCTGTGCGTTAAAACCACCTGCTCCTCAGCTCGCGGGCCGCCTCGCCCCTCCGCGCCTTCGCGGGTTTAAATTACACTCTAGGGGTAGGGCAGACAAGACTACGTGAAGTCGGTTTTGCAGCGATTCATTTCTGTCACTCACTTTTGTAGCACACCATAGTGATTTTTTAAAACAATATATTTTTTTTTTCAATATGACTAATAATTATTTCTATTAAAATTCTGTGATCTTCGTAGTATGCTAAGTCAAATTATGCCAAATAATCGGCGCTCTAAATAAACGTTATGCTAAACGAAATTATGCAAAATTGTAACTCTGACAAAGGTAATTATTCCCAATACAATTCTGCCATTTTAAAAGTATCCCATTTAAAATTCGGACATAAAAACATTAGGCCAAAAAACAATTATGTTAAATATTTTTTATACCTTAACAATAATAATAATAATAAATTTATTTATTTCCTCAAACAGTGGATTTAGTACACGTTAAAAATACAGTTTACAAAATAAGCGTTATTTAGTTCTACAAACGTGTGGGTGAGCACTGCTCTCCTAGCTAGGTTATAAAAACCTGTGTTAAGGAAAAGCAGTCCGGTCCCCTAAAGGTACAATGACGTAATTACATACGTAGTGCTTCTGATGACACTGTTACTGTTACAATTTTGCTGTTACTCTTACAAAGCCAGCTAAGTTTAAGATAATAAATATATTAAGATTAAGGTAAAAAAATAAGCAAATGACCTAAGGTAAACATGTGTGTGATGTGTGTATCTGTAGTGGATGAGGGTGTGTAAGTGAGAGTGTGTATGTGTTTTTGCTCGTCCTTTGTTCACCAACTATGTTAAGATTTTTTCGGTTTCATCGTATGACTTATTTTGGAGGTACGATTGTAATATCCTTTTGCATTTATAATACGATAGTCCATAGATATGACACTCTGCGTTTATTTTATTAAAAAGGAACGGACCTAGGAAATGAAAGAATCTCTTGGCCATGGTTGAGTGGACACGCGGGAGGGCACATATTCCATCTTTTCGACGTTTGCTGCGTTTTGTATTTTCTATTATCCGATATGGAGTGTTACGGTGTTGCAGTATGACTGTTTGCAGGATGAAGTGTTGTCGAACATTTAGCACTTTGCAGTCATTGTAAAGTTGATCGGATGGGTACAAAATAGGACGGAAAGTGGCTACTTTTAGTATGGCTCTATGTGCTACTTCTAGCGGCTTGAGGGTGGTTTTAGCTGCACCGCCCCAGCACGTGATGCAATAGGTTATGATGGATAGGCAAAGTGCGAAGTAGACATTACGTATTACGACGGGATTTGCAATATGTCGGAGAGCTTTGAATATGTATATCAATTTGCGAACACGTCCTGTTAGCAAACCGATGTGTGACTTAAAGTTGAGATTCCTGTCTAAGACTACTCCCAGGTATCTGATGTTTTGAACAGACGTTAAAAAGGGGCATTGACAGTTCACATTTTGTACTCGAGAATGACCAGTGTGAGCTTTTATCAGAATTGGATTCTTTGGTTGAGAGGCCAAGCTGTTTGAGTAGGTCAGAAGTTTGGTTTTAGAGGTATTAAGAGTTAGAGTATGGGACTTAAGCCAATTTAAAGCTAGGTCAAAGCCATGCTGAGCCTGATGTTCTAACTGTGACCAGGAATCCGCGATGAAAGTTATAGCTGTGTCATCCGCAAATGATATTATCTTGGCATTAGCAATTTTGAGATCACACAGATCATTAATGAAGATCAGGAAAAGAGTGGGGCCTAAAATACTCCCTTGTGGTACTCCATAGTGGATAGAAAGCTCATCGCTGTGGTGACCATCGATGCTCACCTTTTGCGTACGATTAGAGAGGTAACTTTCAAAAAGATCAAGTTGTAGCCCTCTTACGCCTATTTTCTCGAGTTTATCTAAGAGAGTAGAAACGGGAACGGTGTCAAACGCTTTCGCGAGATCGAGAAATATAGTTAAGACCTTTTTATTTTTATTTATGTGATCTATGACAAAACTGGTTAGGTCGTGGACTGCGTCGCATGTTGATCTATTTTTGCGAAAACCATATTGCTGTTGAGAGATTATTTTGCAATGTTCCAGGTAACTAACCAATCTTTTGTTTATCAGGCGTTCTAAAACTTTGGATAAAGCGGTTAGAACAGCTATAGGACGGTAATTATTTGGCAAAGTTCCATCCCCCCCCCTTGAAAACTGGATAGATTATAGCTTTTTTAAAGGCAGTTGGAAAAACGCCCGTTTCAAAACAAGTATTGAAAATATGGGTTAGGATTGGCGCTAGAGTAGTGGAGAACTTCTTCAGTATTGTCTGTGAAATGCCATCCCACCCAGTAGCAGCATTTGATCGCAGTGAATTTATGGTGGATATAATTTCTCCTGGGTCAGTTTTATCTAACACAAAAGATGAAGTGGGTATAGGACTAGTTTGGGGGGTGGGTACTTGTTGCGAAATCCTCGTTTTTATAATGTCGTCTGCAAGTCTCTTGCCAATGTTAACGAAGAAAGAATTTACTTTGTTGCATGACTGTGCGGGTGTGGGTGATGACGATAGCAATTGTGTGGACGAGCGTGTAGATTTTGTGGTGTTTGTTATTCGCTTTATGGAATCCCAGAGTAACTTTGGATTATTATTTGCTTTACTGAGTTCTTTCGCATCGAAGAGCCTCTTTGTCTGTTTAAGAATTTTGGTGCAGAAGTTTCTATATCGTTTATAAGTTATACGTAACGTTTCATTATCTGGACACTGCCTGAGTTTTCTGTGCATCGCATCTCTGTTTCTCATGCACCGTAACAACCCAGGGGTTATCCAGGGCTTAAGAATCTTCTGTTTTACACTTACTTTTTTTATTACAGTGTTTTCGGCTATGGCTAATGTCAGTTTTTCAATAAATTTGTTAGTAGCGACATTTGCATCTGTTGTGCACAGAATAGGGTCAAAGTCTATGTTTGAAATAGATGTGCCAAGTGTTTCATAATTAAGTTTTCTTATGACAGGCGTAGTAGTGGCAGAAGTCCGTTTACTTTCCAAACAGAGTAGTGAAGAACCATGATCAGTAACTGTAGATTCATAGACAAATGTGAGAGCAGGCGTCCTAGTTCTTAGGATTACATGGTCCAGGCAATTTTTGCCTCTTGTTGGTAAGGTATGTGCTGGGAGAAAACCATGAAAAGCAAGACAATTCAAGTACTCGTGGGCCCGTATATCAAGAGAACAAGATTTGATGTCAATATTTAAGTCACCTACTATCACGACTGTTCTGAGGCCACGGAGCGATGAAAGTATGCAATTAAGAGCGGAGAGGAAGTTCTGAATGATGTCTGTTGACGGTGAGCGATAGATGCAGAGTACGGCCAAGTCGGGGTTAATTTTTATAATTAATCCCGAGGCAGATTGGCACAGATCTGGTTCCTCACCGAGCACGACAATATCTGACTTAATATAGACCACGACGCCATCACTTTGGTTTATGTGATTAGTTGTTTTAAATATTGTGTAGTTTGGAAGAATTGGAAGTATTGTGTTACTCGAACATGGAAGCCAACACTCTGTCAAGACTATTACGTCACAGTCGAGTGAGATACGATGCAATAGGGTTTGAAGGTTTGTGAAGTTACGATTTATTGATCTAATGTTTTGCGAAAAGATTTTCAAATATTTTTTTGGGTTATTCAGGAACGATTGAGTTTGTTCTGGAGTACATGTGTGAGTTATTGACACAATGTTCGTTTAAAAAAGTTTCTGCCAAGTGAGTTATGCCAAATAGGTTTCGGAGAAACAAGTTTCTGCCAGATAGAGGGCACCCAATAATAGCAGCTACATTAATAATTTGCAGAAAAACAATCCGTGAAAAATTTTACGAGTACTCGGGCTGTAGTTTGCGCGTTTTATTTCTATTTAATTTAAGTTTTTTTTTAAACAGCCGCGGCGTGACTATGGTATTGGCCGTCCTACAGCCATTAGCCGCGTACCCACCTAGCGCACAGGCTCGCGCGGCAGCCTCGCGAGCCAAATGCCTCGGCTGGTGTGGACGTGCCTCGGCCTGCCTCGGGCGCGCGTTTGCTCGACCGAGCACGGCTCGGCCCCGAGCCATCTGTTGTCGGTAAACTTGACGCGCTCAAAGGTGCCTCAGTGAGCGCTGTGCGTTAGGTGGGGACGGTTATGTTTTGGCTCGCGCGCGAAGCTACTTCAAGTTTTGTCTCTTGCCGTGTTTGTCTTCTGTAATTTTGATATCATATTGGTGGCGACGCTCATAAATTTTTCTAATCCAGAAGCGTCTAGGTTTTTTCTTGATACGTGACTGTTTTCGTTTCTTTATACAATAAGCAGCTAGGAAAATAGCTACAGCTGAAAATACACGACTGTCCATTACGAATACTCGCGGACTTATGATGGCTCAGCCTGCCTCGCGAGGCGGCCTCGTGTAATTTGAACAAAACTACTGAGGCTGCCGCGGGAGCCATCGCTCGCGATCCGGACACCGAGGCTGCCGCGCGAGCCTGTGCGCTAGATGGGTACGCGGCTATTCATTATTTGCGTTCGATTCTTTGGCGCTGAGCATTAAGACGTTCCAAATTCAAAGAGTTTTTAGGCGCACTTATGCGGGCAATAATGACGCTCCAAATTCAAAAAGTGCGATTGAAAGTTACTTTTAGGCGCACTTTTTGAATTTGGAGCGTCATTATTGCCCGCTGAAAGTTTCTTATAGAAAACACCAACTTTGGGCGTTCTTAAAGGGGAACAAAGTCGTCTTTTTCGAATAGGTGGGATGAAAAATCATTTGTGTGATGACGTGTAAACGTCATCTATCACCGTACATGTGAACTACAACTGATAATCCTGCATCGCGATATAAGAGTTATCGGCGACATTAGTACATGTACAACAATCCCGACTAGAACCGTCGGGCAGTTGCCCACCAGACACAACACCCGTCTGGTCGTCCTCTCTTTTCAAAGGAGGATGAGGGACTTTACTCTGTCCTTCATTCATCCAAAGTCATTGTCAATATTTCCATTACTTGTATAATAAACTATTTCCTTTGTTCTTTTCCAGTGGTACCAGTATCATGTGCCATCATGACGCCACTGCCGATGACCTGTATCTTTATCTATCAGAAAGTTAAAGCTTGGTGAGTAATCATTTTATTTTTTCATCTTTCTGTCCATACCATATCATATATTAAGGCGGTACCCCACCGGGAACAGGCGCCTGTGAAGTCACAGTTTAAATTCGATTTTAGAGTGTAGAGAAATTTCGTATGTCCTCGGAAGTATGTCGAAGCTTTATAACGAAAGAATGACTGAAATAAAGTCGTTTTTAGCATATTTGCTTACAATACTGTGTTGTAGAGATCCGTAGTCACTGCTTTCACCGGCAATGCTGTGCGCAACTTTTGTAAAAGCACATTGCAGATCATGTACGGTGCCATAAATCTACCGCAAAGACAGATATTTTATGCACAAAACCCTAATTACTTGACATAAAATAAAATTTCACAATACTGCCGATTAGACCCAAAACAAAATGTTAATACAATTAAACACAATATTAATTAAAAAAATCACAGAAGGAATGTAAAGAACATTGTCCTGCCAGGAATGTGGGTTGTTCGAAAGAGATACCACAGCCCGGACATAAAGGGCTTAGAAAGAACTTGGATGGGTTTTAGTTAGTAGAAGTCTGGCACTTCGGGAGGAGTCATTTGATGATTTCCCACCCAAAAAAAACTTACGTTATACTTTGTAGTACAGTGCCGCCGTTGGAATCTCACCCTTAAGCTCAAAATCGAATCTTACACTGTTACTTTACAGTCGAACTTTCCCGAAGAAAAACCACTTTTAAGGGACTTATCATAAAGACAATGTAAAAACAAATTCAAGCCGTACCATGTAGTGTTAGTGTCTGCACTAACGAGGGACGACGGACAAAAATGTCTGCGGTGCGCTCTTATTACTACTACAATAAGGTTGCACTTTGTCCATACCTCAAGTCGCGTAGCGGACTGCAAGCAGACAAAAAGCAACTTAATGGCATTAACAATAAGAGCGCTCCAAGGTCATTTTGCCCACCATTGTCCCTCGTCTGCGCAGACGCTTAATGAGGCTCTGCATTGTTTCAGTGCGAGACGAAGATGGAGCTATACAAGATTGATAGCGCCATCCTATTTTCGCAAGGGAAATATGGCTTGAACACTTGACATACTCTTGCAAAGACCCTACTTTAATAATATGTAAAGACAAAATTGAGATTTACGCCGTTGAGAAAAGACGCGATTTTAAACGCGTGGGTGAATGAAGTATAATTTTCTATAGTTTGTGGCAAGTCCCTTATTCATTACATTTAATAATGGTTATAGTAATGATTTGCAATCATTTATAAATGTTTTTTTTTGCATTTTGTAGGAGATTAAGATACAGCAATGTCGGTCATTAAAAATTGAAAAATCATTTTGTGTTGATGAAACATAAATATGAAAGTCTTTATACATAAACCTTTCGGAATATTTTATCAAAATCATCGCGCATAAAATCAATTGTTTAATTTTCGTGAATAATTTTTACAAAATTACAAACAGACAAAAAGCTACTTGAAACTGGTTGTATGACATTGCTATTTCTTAGTCCAGTCGATAAAAACAACGAGTTTACAATGAAATCATTCTATGGACTTTATATATATTATATAGAGACCATGATTTTAAATTGTGTAAAGGTTATCCATTAGTGGGGTCATATGGGGACAAATACACATTTGTCATTTTTTGGGATTATGTTGTTATGTTTTTACAACGCCATCTTGGTGGAAGTTATTTTTTTCCGATGGCAACACCAGAAGGAAAAATAATATTAAATTGGCAATAAATACTTATTGTAGTACTTATTGATCAGTGACTTATGGAAGTCTGATAGGCACTCGTCCCATGTAAATCACTGGTATTCAGATTCAAGATAGACTGAAAGCCGTCCCTTACATAGTTAGGAAAAAGTTTAGTAGTGGGAAAAGATCTGTTAATAAATATAATATTATCAAAATTAAACGAGATACTTTTTTTTTGTTTTCCATATAAAAATATACATCAACATCATTCACGGTATGTCGTGACAGTTTGGGAGGTATGTCAACAGTACTTGTTCCGGGTTGAGGTGTTGGGTTCCGAGTTTACGTTCATTGTGGACACGTGCTATGCTTTGCTTTGTAGTTTAAGGCTGTTTAAAAAAAGGCTTAAAAATAATACGCAAAAAGTTTAAAATTGCATGGCCATTTTTTATATTGACGAGACTGATCGTCATCGCTGGGTTAAAACATTCAATATTATTTCATCATATATAAAATCATAGACATTTAATACTGGGTTGCCATAAAACATTAAACATTCATGGGCAATATCGTACAGATGATTTTGGTAATTTCCAAACTGATATACAAGAGAAGAAGTAATAACAGTTATTGAAATTTGAATTTAGTCTGCATTTGTTTAGCGTTCTTTTCAGGTTGCATGAATCTAAACCTACATAAAGTAGGAATGATTGCCAAGAGTACAATAATACTAAATGTACTCGTTATTACTAAAAACGTGTCTACAGTCGCCGAAAAAATATAAATAAATGATGTTTAGTGTTGTATGTAGCTAACTGAAAATTAAAAAAATGAGGTATATGTTTTTATTTTGAGAGTTTTGCAGTAAAAAAGTACGAAGCTACAAGATTTTAAACAACATGTATTTATCTTAGGCCGCTATGCCTCTGGCGTTTCACGAGGCGTTTCTCCAGCATCAAACATAGACGTTGACGTTGAAGTCGCGCGTGTCTAATACGTCTGACTTCGTCGACGTTGGAGAAACGCCAACGATCAGAAAACGCCAGTTGAATAGTGCCTTACAGTCTTATTTTTTTAACAGAAACCTGAAAAATAAATAGCTGGTTAAACTATTATTTTGAACAAGGTTAAAGGACACCCTTTCTTGGTCGATATTCCTCGTATCCGCACGCAGCGTTTCTCGAATTTTTATATTATGCGCACCGCAAAAGAATGGAATTCCCTGCCAAAGAATGCCCTGCTGAAGAATGGAAGCCTGCTGCTGTCTGTGTTCCCAAATGCATATAACCCGGATGTATTCATGAGACGAGTGCATAGGCATCTTTTGGGTGAGCTCGCTCCATCGTAGGCCCCGGCTATGCCCTCGGGCTAGTCTGGGACCAAGAGCAAGCCCATATGTAATAACAAAAAAAAAAGAGGTTTATCCACTTATCATTCCTGGAATCGAAAATAGGTACTTCTTTTGTTATGATAATAGATTTATGTTCGTAAGATCCGACAAAATGTATGGAACATCTATTTTCCGCGATTTCAGGAATGAGTGAATAATCCCTTTTCAGGTTTTAGAAAAATAAGACTGTAAAAAATGTGTTAATATTTACCGCATTGTAAATACTTCACGTCAGAAACTTATTTGTAAATGTTTTTAAAGCAAGAAAGTGTAACATTTTTCCAAAATATTTGATAGTTTATTTAATCGAGTAAACGATTACAAGTAACGTAAAGCACAAGATAGTTGGAGGCACGATTGGTGCAGTGGTTAATCAATTGACATTTGCGTCGCGTATTGGAAGATTGATTTCCGAGCAGATGCAATATCGGTATGGCTTACACTAATGTGAGTTTACATCTTCTATGGAGTTTCTTGCCCATTCTTCTCCATATAAAACAACATTTTGGAATGAGCGACTAGAATCAACAATTTTTAAATGTAACTGACGTTTCAAAGTGCCTCCATAGTCTAATGGCAATAAACAATTTGACTTATATGACGATGGTTCTAATGTGGGACAAAGTTTTTCTAAAAAAAAACATAATAAGTAAAACCGCACAATTTTGCGCTACCAACATTGTATTAACGAATGATTTGTCTTCAAAAACATTTATGAATAATAATAGATGTATTATTTCCTAACTATTGTGTAATACTTCTAACTTCTAGGCTATAACAGTAGCTCTTAAAGTATTCTGAATTATTATTTATTTTTTAGTTTTTATTTTTTATTTGTAAAGCACCCCCTCCACTTTATAAAATTAGTCAACTGGTACTAGCTAAGTAAATTTATTTATATTTGGTGACTGGTTTAAATTAGTGACCAATACTTAATTATATATAAATCTGGTTTTCGCTCGGCTAATTAAAAAATATGTAGATGTTAAAATCGTTAAGATGCTCATCTTAACGATTTTAACATCTACATATCGATTAAAAACCTAAATATAAATTTCGGAAAATTCTTTGTTGTAAAGAGTAGAAAATGAAAATTAGTTATCGGTCATATCATACATATCGGAATTAGCAGTCACCTAATGTGCATAAATGTAATTAACCAGTGCCAAGAATATATGTTTACAAAGCACACATAAATAAATATTACTTAGTGTTATATTTATTTATGTCACCTTAAGTGTCTTCGCAAACGAAGCAATAATATACTCGAACATTTTTATTGATATTTTTATGATAGGTTATGAACTAAAAAGTATTTGAATTTTAAAAGTTAATTTTACAAGCACAGAATATAGATGTGCAATTTTTATCGCATTAAGTTCATAATCATTTAAAATAAATGCTCAAGTACATTACCGTACAATCTGC
Source organism: Athetis lepigone (assembly GCA_033675125.1). Taxonomy (NCBI): domain Eukaryota; kingdom Metazoa; phylum Arthropoda; class Insecta; order Lepidoptera; family Noctuidae; genus Athetis; species Athetis lepigone. The sequence continues at coordinate 7,003,766 of CM066237.1, forward strand.
ACCGTAAATTAAGCCCAAAAACTCATAATTCAGAATACAAAAATCGAACACTAAAAACCAAACTACCGTACTAACGACCTAAAAACATTACAGTTTTGTCAACCGACGAAAACACAAGAAAATGTTGGAAGAAGACATCACACCCAGAGGAGACTCGCCACAGCCCGCAATCATCTCAACCGCTGATTTATACGGAAAATCCAATAAAGGTCTAGAAGATATTTCCGTAACAGAAGCTACTGACGTGGAGAATAGCGTCAACCCCGGAGTATCTGTAGTCAATTAATACGTATAGCAAGATTTTTCTGTTTAAATTTTGTGCAGCAATATGTTCGAGCAGTTTATAGAACTGTGGCTTCGCCTTTGTGGTATTACCGCGTTGTTTTCCCGGTGTGCGTTCAATAACTCACCGAGTTGATAAATAGCCGTTCATTCCGCAATTAAAGCCCTTATATAGTGGCCGCTTACAATCTAGAAGGAATCAACTGTTAAAATATTATGTTTAAATTCCCGTATAACCTTGGCTGATGAGAAATTGGTATAGCTATTCTTTACTTCATTTAAAAGCGAGAAGATAAATGCCAAGCGGAATTATATCTGCTACGCAACATCCACCTTTAACATTGTTAAAAATGCTCGAAAATATTGCTGCTATGCTCTAATACACGCGCCTAATATAGCGTTCTTCAAGCGGCGGCGTAATTTAAAAATTGTTAATTATTGGTATTCTGTTTTTTTATGGCTCACCATAATCTATAATTTATTTGTAAAAAGAAGCAGGTAGGAGTTAGCTAATTAAGAATGTAATTGATGGTATTCTTGCGAGAATTTAAAATATATAAAGTAATGTAAATATTCTATATAAAAGGTGTTACCAGAGATAATAATTTCAGAACATATCTTGACATTTATACAAAATGGACGTAAATATTTACAAAAGATCTTGTTAAACGTGTTTTTGCTATATTACTTTTTTTATAAAACTTTAATATCTTAAATGTCAATTTATTTTTACGGGTGCTATCACATCCTTTTTGAAAATTTCTGAACGCATTATTACGCATTTTTGCGGACTTTGTGATTTTATTAAATTATTTATTATAATTGTGCGGGCCTTCATATGTTTTGGCGCCGCACATTCCTTTAATCCACATTATTACTTACTGAAATCGAAGATACAATTATAAGTTTTTATTTATCGTTTCGTTTTCAGTAAGACTATATGTGGGAATCTGACTTTTGTCATCTAATTGAATTGATTTTCACCTATAAAATTGTATGTCACACGAACAAAGATTATTATTTCTTGCTTTGCAATAATGGCACCTAAATGGTTAAGGATAAATGTGCTTACTTATATTTCGCATGCGTTTTTGGTGTTGCCAGAATCGAAAATAGTATACTGAAATGGTAGTTTATTTTTATTTGTCTGCTTTAGTTTTCACTATGAATACTGAAAACGACACTGTTTTAACACATTTCTTGATAAGTAGAAATAAACCAAAATGTGAACTATCTGGCAACCCTGTGTGGTAGAAATAGTATTTGTCGCTTTTATTACCAGACTAGGAAAAACTCCAAAAGGAAGGTACTTTTTCAATTTAGCTTTTTCTTTTTTCAATTTTTTTTTGCTTTTCTTATGATTTTGTATTACAATTGATACGATCTCAGTTCGTATAATGTCGGTGACTTTCGCAACTCGTTTATAGGTGAAACAGATGTGAAACAAGGCTGTCTATGGTTTTAAATGTTTGTTATGAGATCAGTATTGCGTTAAATTATGAGATCATTATGTTATGATAAGAATCTAATACAAACGTTTTTCATGAACTATACTGTTGTTTTATTTGGTTTATTTTTGTATCATTATAAGGCGAGTTGACGGCTATGGCGTGTTTGATGCAAAGCAATGTGAACCTTATTCTAATAATTCTAGAGTACAGTTTCTATTACCTAAGTAACACAAATATAATTATTACCAAATACACCAAGTGAAGACGCACCATGAGATTCATATCTAAGGCAATTGTCCCACCAACGACGAGAAAACGACTAACTATCGGCTATTTTCTAGCTCAAGAAACGTACAATAGATATACTTTCCGTGTGAACAAAAGAGATGCATATACAAACAGTTGATCGCTGACTGTTCACAATGCCGGCGAGCACTCGCTTCACTAGTTTGTCGCTGAGCGACAAGAGCTATGAAAGATAACACTTGCTCGGCGATACTCGCCAAGCGATTAGAACTCACGCCGAGAGAGCAACCAGTGGTCATTTCTCTACAGTGCGTATCTGAAAGTACACGTATTTTGTACGCTTGACTGCCGCGAGCGAGTGATGCGAGTAATCGCCCGCCTCACTCGCTTATAGCCGAGCTATACCAAATATCGGAACTACGCACTCGCTCCCCGCGTCTCGCTAACTCGTTTCTAGTACTAGCTCTACTCGTTAATCGTTGCCAGTGAGACAAGTGCCTAATATAGATAAGAATCTCATAGTACACACGGCTACACATCAAGCTATACAAAACCAGTTTTAGCTGACCTCGCATTGTGTATGTTTTTCTTACAATCAGAAGTCAGCTCATACTGGTTTTGTGTAGCCCACCGTACCACAAACGACAAAATACGGTATGTCTCCATACAAGAAGGTCACATTCTTCTAGCACATACCTACTTACATAAAAATAATATAAAAACGAATTCAAAACGTCTGTCATAAAATTCAACTTCGACATGGCTGTCGAACTGGCCACCAACGTCACGCAACCAAAAAAATGGATATCTAAATAAATACAGTAACTAAACATACAATAACAATGTAACCCCAAACCCAAGATACAAGAAATAATTCTCGGGACGGCTAGCTACCAAACTCCAAGATGCATAAGTCAAAGTATGACCAGCCTACCAACACCTTCCCATACAAGATAATAAAAAGGCTCAATTTGCTAAGTGTGCCTCGGAAAACATGCTACGAGACTATGGAAGGAATGCCCAGCTACACTGACAGAGGAATCCGTCAGTCCGCCTTGAGAGGACACCCTACCGACAGGGTTAATGACATCGCGTGGCCGTATGTTAGGCAAGTATCTTTCTCAGCTTATAATGAATGAATACTTCGGTCCATATAGTTATGCCAGTTACCAGTTACACTCTATCGGTTTACAATTTATGTAAACCGATAGTGTTTGGTAATTTCATGTTCAGCTTTAATCTAGACCGTCTTTGGGTCTAAATGGAAACAATATTGTATGTTGTATTTACTTACGCAATTTTTGGTTAGTGGGTCGTATCAGGTACGGAGATAAAAATATATGATGTTAAAATTGTTTACAGCCAATAGGGTATATCTACATTATATGGTCTAGCTTTACACCGCAATGCCCGTGCTGCTCCACAACGCATGGGCACGAGGAATATGAACAAAAAACCATACACACAGGAGTTTACCAGGCCTATCCAACTATAGTGCTAACATGTAGCTAATCTACATAAAACATTTCGTGGACTTTTTGTATGCAGTTGAACTTCAGGTTATTTGTTAATGTTATTACAGTTATAACATCTACTAGGTACATCTTTGGTAAGACTTTCATGACCTGGTCACTAGATGAAAATCTCGAAAACAAACATATTAAAAAAGCTTAGAGAGCGTCTAGACGTGGAAGGCTTCAAGTTGACAAGATAATCATTAAAATAAATTTGCAGACGGTTAGTCCTCGTTAAGAAGATGTACAAAAACCGATTTGGTCAAGAGCGTATAGAACGTATCGACCGGATGATTGAGGCTGCTAACATAACTATGTACAGCAAGCTAGCTAACTGTGTCATAGACCTTAAGAAGCAGGACCAGGGCAAGGACATCAAGAAGAAGAAGGGCTGGTCCGACAGCGAATGGAAAAAACATATGGATTATATCTCGCAGGTTGCTGCTCCTAAGAAAACGTTCCTACCGCCGCCGATTAGGGTATGTATATATCTTTATACCTAACTATCTGCTAAGAATTTAAAACATAAGGCACACTTGACTGAACTTCCGGCGCGGACCCTACGTTGCGGTTAATCCGCTATTAAATATGGCACCCCTTTGAATATTCTAATGGCAGATTAATATCAGTCGACTTCTAAATCTTTCGGTGTCGAATATCCTGGGCGTGTGCGAGAAGGGAAGTAGTAACACACACGGGGTCCGTTCAGCTTTCCGCGTGTGTTCAACTTTCATAAAAATCTTTGTTTTCTATGGACATAAGCTGCGACAGCAGAACTACCGATCTTCCGCACAGTTATTAAAGCCAGCCCTCTACGTTTGTTCTGTCCTCCGGGCACTGTACAAATCTTTAAGTATATGGAGAAGAGCAGAGATAATTTATTAAAGATCATGTAACAACCGTGCTAAGCAGGGTCGCTACTTATACCTAGGTATATGATTTTGTCATAGCGCAACAGACTGATCCCTCGATCAATCTAACATGCAAATACTGCTTTATCATTTAGTAATTAATCATAAACTTTATCAACGTTGCAGCGAGGTAAAACAAAGCCGTTAGAAGACCTGTTGCCGCGGATCAATGTGATTTCCAACATGCCTATGTTCAAATGTTACGTCAGGCCCTCGCAAGACCGTTGGTACAGAGACCCTATTAAGGTAAGCCCCAATATAATACCTGCAACAACATTTTGAATAGTCATATTGCAAACAGTGTAATAGAATTTATATTTGTTTAATTGGAAATAAATAACATTTGGAAACAAGGTAAAATTGTCCAAGGGTTGTGACTGCTTCTCATGTATGAGATTGCCAGTTCGAAATCACCTGAGCCTAAGCCTGAGCTTATGTGTGGCTTTAGCAATTGATACAAAGCTAAGCATTTTCTTAGTTTATCTAGGACATGACTGATATCTCGACCTGGAAAGCTCGTAAAGCCCGCTGCTCTCGGTTGTCATTTGGGCAGTTGTTACAGGTAGTCAAAAGCCAGAATGTCTGACAATCAGTCTAACCAGCTTGTATCGTGTAACTGTAACTGGGTTGTGGAGGTTTAAACCTTCAAACACACGTGATTCCAGACACAATAGAAAGACAATAGCAGCCCGACAGCCGGCTTTCGGTAGGTCGTTGAAAGGGGCAGTAAAACATTGATATTTAGCTACATCTGGCTAGGCTGGAAACCGACCTCAACATAGTTTGGAAAGAGAGATGATGATTGAAGAGAGATGATGATGAGAGATGATGAGAAGGTCTTGACGACCTTGTTTCCAAATCGTGATCATCATCTTCATCATCGGGATTACTTTCATTTGAGTATAATTTTATTATTTTTCTTTGTGGCAGGTGCCTCCACTTGCCCTTACATACAAAATTTCGGAAAGAATAAGGAAGCTAGCCGTTGCGAGAGCGATTCACCAAGATTAGTTGACCAATCCCCACAACTGACTGAGCAAGTGAAGCCAAGTGTCGTCCATTGAACCCGAAAATAATAAAAATGCAAATAAAAATAATGTGAACTAGGTATACAAAAAACAAAGTAATATTTAATCAAAAGATAAACATCCTTTTAAGAACAAGCGTTTTTTTTTCTCTGTCGTAGTTTCTATTATTCGTAGTCGCTGTGTGCTAAAACAAAAATCTAATTTTTTTTGCAGTGAAAACCGCCGATTTTTTTTCACTAGACCTATGTCTTTCTGTATCGGCCCATAAGCCCAGTCGATGTGCATCTGGATGAAGGGCAAATTTTTTGAACCCTTGCCAAACGAAATAAGACTTATAGGGAACCAGCTTCTGCCTGCGACTTCGTCCGCGTGGAATAATAGTTCCCATTCCCAGGGGATTTCCGGGATGAAAACTATCCTATGTCCTTTCTCGGGTACCAGACCATATCTGTACCAAATTTCATTCAAATCGGTTTAGTGGTTTAGGCGTGAAGAAGAGACAGACAGAGTTAATTTCGCATTTATAATATTAAATAATAATAATAATATAAATAAATATCCTGGGACAACTCACACACGGTCATCTGTCCCAAGTTAAGCTCTGCTTAGAGCTTGTGTTATGGAAACCAGACAACTGATATACATACTTATATAATTTATAAATACATACATATTATAGATAAATTACACCAAGACACAACAAACAATCATGCTCATTACACAAAGTTTGTTCTCGGTGGGAATCGAACCCACGACCTCCGGCTTAGCAGTCATGGCTACTAACCACTACACCAACAGGCCTGTCGTATAAATTAGTAGTAGTAATATTAGTTTGGATGTAGTTAAAAATAGTAAAAACTCAAAGCAATAGTCATAAATTTCTTAAACGTGAATTAGCTGTTATGATTAAAAAACTTGGGCCCTCAGTCCTGATGCTTGCATAAAGTGTCGCCAGGGTCTTAATGAAGACCGGTCTTAAGGCCAGACTCCGTCAAAGCGAGAGGAGAAGAGTCGATGTCTCACATTATTTTGACATTGCACCGCTTAAAATACAATATCCTATTGGATTTTGGCACGTTGTCTGTCGCAACGCCAAAATTTGGGCGTACCACGATTTCACATTTGGTTATTTAATCTTAAGAAAAGAGTAAGGTACAGGTACTTTAATTGCGACCGAAAACTTGCGTTGCGTCACGGCATCGCAACGCAGTCCGCAATGCGGTGATGCGACCGGTTTTTTTTGTCGTGGCTATATACGACGCACCTCTAATAGCGATACCTACTAGCGGTAGCCGTACTGCGCTTCGTTGCTTTTATGTGAAGGCATCAACCACGAAGTAAGATAAAGAACATACCTACAATAAACATCGATAAACAACCTCTACTCTGAAATGAAACCTCACTACGGAAGTTCCAAATTAGAAATGTCTATGAAAATCTACTAACATCAGCCTTTACGTCAATGAGACATGCAATCGCCCGTATCAGTGTTATGATAACACGTTCAAAATGTAGAACATAAACAAATAAACATTTCTGGTAACAAATAAACATGTAACATCCAAACCGACCAATAAACCTAACATCGCAGCGCAACTCTCGTAACGGCTAACCAGCAACGAAACAATGGGTGTATCAAAATTCAAGTTACCAGTCCAAAAAGTTGAATTACTCCATCCACACAAGGTGAATAAGAGAATTCTTATGCTCAGCGAGCCGAGGAAACAATTTCATGACACCGGAGAAGGAATGCCCAGTTATACTAGGTCAGGAATCAGACAATCTGCTCTAAGGGGGCACCTTCATAATCCTGATATTGCTTGGCCTTGGCTCAGGTAAGTTTTTTCATAAGATTGTGTAGCTAGGATAGAAATAAGACAGACGGCTGATGGAAATGACTAGACGAATAAGATGAGGTCCGAGTTCCACAAGGGCGGATCCATTGATGGGTGTCACGATCACGCCCACCGGCTCCGATTTAACTTGTGTACTGTATTTGATTCGATTTCGACTTAATGGTATAAAGCCTAGATCCGCCCTTGAAGTTGGACCTGGCCTTACAATTCGGACAAGTAGGACTTTCGCCCGTCTGTACTTATAATCTTACCGCTTAGTGGGCATAATTGTGCTAAACTGGATTCGACGCAATGAAAATGCTTAAATTACAGGAACTTACTCGCCTTAAAAAGGATGTACAGAAAAACACTATCTCAGAAACGATTGCAACAAATCGACAGAATGATTGAAGCGACCAACGCGACTTGCTACTCAAAGATGGCGAACTGTGCTATAGACCATAAGAGAACGGAAACAAAAGACCCGAGGAGAAAGAGGGGATGGTCTGAGTCAGAATGGAAGAAGCACATGGAGTACATATCGCAAGTCGCCGCTCCAAAGAAAGATTTCAGGCCGCCGCCTCTGCCGGTATCTTTTTTCACTTTTATATTTTTCTTTAGTCAATTTTGTAATGTTGGTACTGAACAGCTGATATTTTTTTCGCGATTTTGGCTTTGCTTCCATAATAAAATTGTTTGTTATCATGAGCACAATCATGTGTTTAGGTATAGTACACTAATTACCAGTCACCCTATATAATTGCACCGAAGCGGGCAGAAGCTAATAACGAATGTACACAGCTAAAAAAATATGTTTATTATTGTAACTTTTGCAGCGAGGCAAACCAGTGCCACTGGAAACTCTGCTTCCGAGGCTCAAAGAAATAAGCTTGCGGCCCGAATTCAAGTGCTACAGGACCATGTCGCAGGAAAAATGGTACAAGGACCCAGAAAAGGTCAGTAGCTTAAAATATTCTTTTAGGTATATCAAACTAAATACTGCGTATTATAGTTTTAAATAAGACAATAATAATTAATCTAGGTAGCCACTCAATTGATCTAGCTTTGGTCAACCGCTAAGTTTCTAGATCTATACGCCAAATTTTACCTAGTCAGAGTAGCGGTAGGGATTCATATTCATAACATTAATATCACGTTTCGAAACCCTCCCGTATCACAGAACTAAAAACGCGGGTAGCATTTAAAGGATGAAAATGAGTGTACAATCTTTAACCCTCCTGCAGTACAGAACTACTGGAGTTTTGAATACTGAAAGGGTTTCCTTATACGCAGCGCCGCTAATCAGCGTTGACATCCCGTTTAGGTAGTCGGTGTTGCATGTGCTTAAATTAAAGCCGTCGTTTTATCAACAACTACTAATATTATCAGATAGGATGACAGTCTGTTTATTTCACATTCACTTTACCATTTTTACTGAATACCTCTTTTTGACTCCAGGTGTCGCCGAAAGCCCTAAAATACCGAATAACGGAGAGGACTGCTAAGTTAGCCGTTCCGAAAGTTTCACTGATGCAAGATTAAAATTAAAGTCGGTTTCTAAATAGCTAATCAATATAAAATATGCTAACCGTCTGCCTAACTTAAGAGATAAATGAGAAAGACAAATAAATCAGAATAGCGAAATTGTCTAAATGCTATTCGAAATGTTACAAACTTTCTGCACCCTCTTAAGTTGAAAATTAGGCGTTAACGTGATAACTTTGCCCTTTTGCTCACTCTTTATAGTGTTTGAGTAAAAGTGCATGTTATACGCCAATGTTTTGTCGCCATATTTTTAAGGCGTGAGTTATGTAAAATATTAGATCTAATTAGCAGATCGAAATAATACAATGACTGCTGCCAATAAAAAATAAAACTGAACATTCTGTTAGCATGTTTTGTTTTGAATAGGTTAAAAGTATATCCACATTAGACATAAGGACATAATATGTATTAGATTATTACTTAAGAACCCTGCCCTGTGCAATATGCTAACACAAAAAAAAAATATTTTTACTTTAGCCTCTTAATGACTCGGTTTACACAAGGAAAGTTTCTCAGGAAATCAGATAATTATGGAAGTCGTGCAAATATTACGCAACATACGATGCTCTTATTTATTTCAAAAATCTTCGCGTGAGAAACATTCCCCGTGTAAATGACAAGTTTAGTTTTGATTTTGATTTGCAGGCGTCAAACAATAAATATAAAACAACAGTTCTAACATAATGGTTTTATTTACATTTTCCAACTGATTTCATCTAAGTACATAATTCTATATAAATACTTCATAAAAAATGAATACTGAAAGTTGTTTAGCATAATTTCACTATTATTCACAGATCTTTATCTACTAATAAATAAGTAAAAATAAATAGATGAGTGTTAAACTTAGTGACGAGGCCACGTTATACGTAGGCTGGGATGATTAACTCTATATTGTCTCTGGTTGGATGTTTGTATGTTTATGCGAGACAATGGATAACGGCGTTGGTAAAGTCTTTGGTTGTGGACTGTCCTCCGAGGTCCTTTGTCCTCACTTTGCCATCAGTCAATACCCTAGAAACAAAAATAGAACATCAAGGATCTGATATTGACATCCGGGGTTGCGGAATAGTTCTAATAGTAACCGCGGCCCCGGAACATAAAGGGCAACCGAAGGAACATGGGTGGGTTTTAGTCAAGCAAAAGTCTGACACTTAGAGCGGGAGAAGTCATTTGATGATTTATTATCCTCAAAAAAAGGTCCTGATGTTTCCAGTCGTAGAAACATTGTTCATTGTGTAATTCTGTTGATTCTTCTTGCTTGATTATTATCAGAAACTCGGTCAAATATACGGTAATGTAATTGTTCTTGCAGGCACATATTACAATATTATTAATGCACCCTCGATATAGAGTAAATCCTAGTAGGGGTTGCCCTTCACTTTTTACGCGAATTCCATTTACGAGGTTATCGCGTATTTTCCAAGTAAAAGGTATTGATTCGCGCATCTGAATAAAAATATTTGGGCATTTTACTTCAAAAATACAACCAATAAATGTAAGCCACTATTTCAATAAAATCTCTCTTAATTTTACCCCAAAAATGAGCTCAATTTTAAATTTTCTGTAAAATAAGATTTTTGTTGCTTTTAAATCAATAAATAGTTAGTCAACTGAGCTGTTAACTTAGTGACGTCATAAGGTGACATTGGTGCCGATTCTCTTATTCACAAACTACTAACTAAAAGACAATGAGCAGAAGTGGTCCAAATTTCCACCACTGTTGGGGGCTATGTAAGCTTAAAGTCAGCTAAATACCATACAATTTTGACTACTAGGCGAAAAAAAAATATTCACTCAGAAAAAAGTTATGACTGTTTTAAAAATCCGACTTTTAATTATTTAACCGTTTATTCTTTTCGCACATAGCCATATTTAAAGTAGTAAAAACGCATTCCCTCTGTGTTCTGTAATGCGTTCAAATCGTCTGCAAAGTGTACAATGATAACGTTAGCCTAGCGTGTATCAGATTGAAGTAGCAAGAGATGGAATGCATTTAGTGAATTAGTTGATTTTGGCATTGAACCTGAAAATGCTATGTTGCGACACGCAAGAATACAATCCCGACTCACATGTGCAAGTCTAGAATACTACGCGTATGTAATGATCCGTAGTCGCGAAATCATTTCGTACTACTACAGTTCTTGTCTTTCTAGAATGCGAACTGTGGGTTGCTGTGCCCACGTCATGGTAATTATTTGGTATCTTGGATGGGCGAGACACGAACCCACAATTCTACTTCCAGCTGCGAATCTGGATAATGTTATTGTGGATGAAAACATCTGAAATGTACTCTTTTAAAGACAGACCCTACTCTGTGAGACATAAATAAATAAAACTATTGTGAAATATTTTATAGGTTTCATTTGATCATGATAGGGTTAGACTTTCTTTCACATGATAGGGTTTGATTTTTTCGACGCAGCGAAGTACTATCCGTGCGAGCTAACATGGCACCTGGCTCGAACGAATGACATTTAAAGTAATAAGTGCAAAAAAGGAGTTGTTCGATTTTGTGCTAACACTATGACAGATGACAGATTACGCTAACACCAATTAAAAAATAATAAAAAATAGGAGACTCATAAAAATACTATCAAATTAATTAAAAGTAAAGAACTGCGGCTTCAATATATTTTTTTTGGATAATTTGTACAAAATACTACGTTTACGTTACGTTACGTTTTCATTTTTGTTTTTAACAAAATACTTAGAAACAACGTTGTAAAAAAAAAATTACGTGCACGCCTGAAAATCTGTTTCTGCACATTTGCCATTTTAGTTAAACTTGTGCCGTATGTATGTATACAGTGATGCTAACGCTACTGCTAAGACGAGAGCGGGGCGCCGCGCGGGGTCGCGGGGAAACGTTTGTTTTCGAGCCAGGTGCCATGTTATCTCGCACGAGTAGTACCTACTAGGTTTTTATTTTGATGTCATATAGCTTATATCAACCAGAATAACGTGTGAATTACAACGAAATGTCATACACCTAAATCAATTTGTGAGTATTTTAATAGATATAGTGAAATAAAAAAGCGTAATAAGGTTTTAAATTGCATGTTTTCATGGGGTCATAACTTTTTACTGAGTAAATATTTTTGGTTGCGGTCTTCGTATAATGATTCAGTACGCAGTGTTCCATCATATGCCATAGTTCTCATTGGTGGTGGAAATTTGGACCAAGCTCCATACATTTTTGCCCAATCCCCTTTAAGTTAAATGCATCTTTCTCTTTCCATTTTATTAACAAAAGGATAGAAGATAAAATACATCCACCGGCACAATTAGGGGAACACAAAAAAAAGGTTGATTTTTTCTAACATTGTCGGATATTTTTATAAGTAGTTTTTGTTTAAGTGTTAATAACTTCATAACAGATTGTTTTAAGTACCCCCAACTTTAATTTTAAGTGTTTTGACAAGAATTTATGGTTGTTTAAGAATTTGCTCACTTAACGTTTTGTACTCATTCTGATAAGAACTTTAGTGGATGCTGCGAATAGGGACTGTGGGTCATTTAACTGTTTAGATTTGAATAGTGCACATTGTTCTGATACAAAATGAGTGATTTACCAGCAACTTCTGTGGCTAGGGCTGTAACCATGATTGAGGTAGAGCACACCTATCGCTCAGTCAGTCGCGCACTGGGTGTATCGACATCGGTGATTCATCGCGTCGTCCGACGTTATAGGGAGACTGGATCGTTTGTGCGCAGACGAGGACAGGGCAGAAATCGAGCAACTAGCGCCTTGGATGACCGTTTCTTGGTCATGCAGACTTTACGAAATCGTCGTCAAACAGCTGTCCAGACCCGAAATCGTTTAGCAGAAGTCCGTAACGTCTGAGTGAAAGGACTGTTAGAAGACGGTTGAATGAAGTTGGCTTAAACTCGTACGTGCCAGCAAAGGCCCCAAAACTCGAGGTAGCTCATCGTGTAGCAAGATTAGCATTCGCTCGAGAGCACCAAGATTGGACTAATGAGTGGGGCCGTGTTATGTTCAGTGACGAAAGCCAATTTTGTGTAAATTTCGTGGATAGGAGGGAAAGAATGTGGAGACATCAAGGTGAACGTTATCACCAAGCAAATTTCACTGGAACTGTGTCGTATGGTGGAGGGTCAGTTATGGTATGGGGTGGCATATGTTTGGGAGCCCGCACGGAGCTAGTGATCATCAGTAATGGATCGCTAACTGCACAGCGGTACATTACAGAAGTCTTAGAACCCCATGTCATGCCTTTTGCCCCATTCATAGGCGAAAATTTCATTTTCATGCATGATAACGCACGCCCTCACACTGCGCGTATAGTGAGTGACTACCGTAATGAAGTAGGCATCACTCAGATGAACTGGCCAGCGCGGTCACCGGATATGAACCCGATAGAACATGTCTGGGACTACCTGGGAAGAAAGGTTCGACAAAGAAATCCAGCCCCTAATAATGTGGAGGAACTTAAATTAGCGTTAGTGGAAGAGTGGAACAATTTGTCCCAAGAACTCATTAATAACGTTATCCGAAGCATGGGAAATCGTATACAGGCTTTAAATAGAGCCCGTGGCGGCAATACCCGATACTAAAACTCCTTTATTTTTGTCATTTTTGAAAATGTTTACAATTTCACTTTTAAGGAAAAAACGTTCAAATCTCATTTTTTGTCATTTTTGTTTATTTCTTCACGTAGAAGTATTGTGTGAGTCACTTTAACGTTTATTTCAGTTAGTTTGAGTGCAATTCATTATTGATTAACTAAGAAAAATATGTGCTACTTAAATTTGTTAAGAAAAACGACCTTTTTTTTGTGTTCCCCTAATTGTGCCGGTGTGTGTATTAGTTAAGTCCTATCAAATTAAGACACTCGATAATTAAGACGCGATTAAAAACATGACGACTAAAACTACGTCGATTTACTTCAGCCGCTGTCTAATTTGACAGCACTAAAATAAAATGTAAGACTAAAATGGAAATAGAGAGAGATGCATTTAACTTAAATTTTGTGAAGTTTGTATAAGAGAATAAGTGTCATTGCCATGCAAAATCTAAAGGGAGAATTGCGTTTTGACAGCTCATAAAAAGTACGTTAATTGATGATGATGTAAAATACCGTATTGTAATACGTACTTGTTGATGGCATTCTTGATCATCCTGGAGTAAGGGTGCAGGTTGACATGCGCGAGCAGGTTGGCGGAGCACAGCAGCATGGCGGTCGGGTTCGCGATGTTCTTGCCCACCGCGCCCGAGAATATGTGACGGGCACCCTGTGGACAACGAATTTTATTAGTATGTTGTACTTCTTGTGATAGGTCTAGAGTAGTGGACTGACGCAGGCTAACTATTTATTACTCGCACCTCTGCAATAAAATATCATAATGGTTGTTCTAGTCATTTTGGATTTGATTTTCTAATTTTTTGGAGTTACTTATTAGCCTCGAGTTCTGAAGTTGATGTGACATCCTCCGTTGTGGAAAGCACATTAAGCTATTGGTCCGTCGATAGCTGTTCTATTGGATGAATATTGAGTCTTATACATATAATACTAGTTGGTTGGTTGTCAGGTGGTCCACTGTTACATGTTACATTACGTGCTACACGTGTCTGACGCCCGCGCCGCCCACCAGGCCGCTGGCGAGGTTGTCCACTGTTACATGTTACATGTTACACTACGTGCTACACGTGTCTGACCTGCTCGAACACGGCGCACTCGGCGCTGTAGGAGGCGCCGGCGACGACGCCCGCGCCGCCCACCAGGCCGCTGGCGAGGTTGTCCACTGTTACATGTTACACTACGTGCTACACGTGTCTGACCTGCTCGAACACGGCGCACTCGGCGCTGTAGGAGGCGCCGGCGACGACGCCCGCGCCGCCCACCAGGCCGCTGGCGAGGTTGTCCACTGTTACATGTTACACTACGTGCTACACGTGTCTGACCTGCTCGAACACGGCGCACTCGGCGCTGTAGGAGGCGCCGGCGACGACGCCCGCGCCGCCCACCAGGCCGCTGGCGAGGTTGTCCACTATGTTGCCGTACAGGTTGGGAGTCACCATCACGTCGAACTGGCTCGGGTTCGACACCATCTGCATCGACGCGTTGTCTACGATCATCTTCTCGAATTGGAGACGGGGGTACAGTTTTGCCATCTGGAAACATAATATTTTATTAGTGAGAAAAAACAAGTAAATATCCTCATTGTGACCTTGATAATTGGCAAAAGAAAACAGAAGAATCTACTACTACAGAAAAGCTGTCGTAAGTCGTCGCTACTGATAATGATCAGTACCCCAAGCACGAATATTCGTAGGTTTCGTATCGTTAACGTATCGAGTTGGCGATACGATAACCTAACACAACTACAGTCGGAAGCACGAAGCTCTTTCCTGATACTATCGAAATCTCGATACGATTACGTTAGTCACGTCATACTAACGTAAGTAAGGAGGTGCAAATTTGAACGAAAGATCTTAAAATTGAATGAACGTTTCGTTCTAAAACTACATACGTATTTAGTTCCTCGTGATTTAAGGCCCTTAAAAACTTTAAATCTGTTCAAATTTTGATTCAATACAAAGAAACTGCAAAATAAGTTAATATTTAGGTAAGATAAATGGTATATTAATTTAATTTCTTATTAAAACTTTGTGTTTAGTGTTACTATGTTTCTAAACGAACGACACGTACCACTACCACTTGACATTTTTTCACGTGAAGCTGATTGAAGGTCAACTTTGTTTGGAAGTGAAGTTAAGTGAACTTGTATATCTAACCATGCAACAATGAATGATGGAAAATAGTAAATATCATTAAACATTTTATTGTAAACGTATCAGTTGAGTGTCTGTGGTTTAATGGGTGGTTTAAGGATAATAAAGTTACGGTTTATTTATATAATCGAATCATTAAAAAATAGCAGGCTAAAAGCTTGTTAATAAATTTGGATAAAATAGATATAAACTGTGATGTGGAATTTGTTTATTTTTTAATAATTATGTAGGTTTACAATTAGAAGGCAAATTATTTTTAAATTTGTTATAGTGAATTTATAAAATAACTAAAACCAATTTGGATTTAATGGAAATAAGCTATAATTAGGTATGTGCTTAATTTTTAATAATTACGTAGGTCTATATTGAAAAGGCAACATATTATTATAAATTTCTTATAGTTAATTAAAAAACTGACTTTTTTTATTTATTCACAAAATTAATCTTGAAATCATTCTCGTTGTTTTTCTTCGTACATTTCTACTTCCAACAATCCACCACGCCGCAAGATTATAGTACAATTTACTATGTAGACGGCTTCTTCTTTTCAATCTAAGCATTTTCTAACAAAATTCATACACAAAATCACTTAAATTATTATTTTATGCTCCCAATAAACCTCGACGAAAGTTTTCTCACTGCCAAATTTACAGTGAATAAACTTTCGAGAAACTCGCAAGCCAGCCATCGAGAATGTCATAAATCATAAATCATTTATTTGCTTGAAACATGGTGGTTACATAAGATGTTACATTATTATTATAGCACAAGACATGTTTCACCGTCATTGCGGGCATGCAAAATTATAATATTTTCATTTGGAATTTAAAACAATTATTAGTTACAATTATTAAAATTAACATTATCAATAAAAGAATTAGAATTTTTTTAATACAATTTTTAGAATTATTTTAATTACAATTATTAGAAATAATTTGAATACAATTATTTTCATTATTCAAATATTATTATAAACTTAGTCATAAGAAATAACAGTAATAATAGTATGTTAGTGGGCACCAAGTCGGCATTTGCTTTTATTCAAAAAATCTTTAAGAGTATAGAAACTCTCTTGGATCAACCATTTTCGCAAGACACAACAGAACCTTCGATAGGGCAAGTCAGTCATTCCTTTGGGCAAAGAGTTATATATTAGAGGTGCCATATAGGAACAGCTTTTTCTAAAGAGTTCTAGTTTAGGGACAGGCATTTTTAGGGTCAAGTGGTTAATTTTACGCTTAAATGTATTGTCGTTGGTGGTGAATAGATGTCCATGGAACTTAACAAATTTAGCTACTTCGTAAATGTATATGCAGGGAACAGTTAGAAGGTTCTTCGATTTAAAGATCGGTTTACACGATTCCGACCAGTCCATGTCGTACAGTGCCCGGATACATTTTTTCTGTGCTAAGAACACCCTAGTGATGTTGCAAGAATTTCCCCAGACAACTATGCCATACCGTATAATGGAGCATATGTAGGCGTGATATACAGTAATAGAGGTATGTCTGTTCGTAACGTCTTTTACCTTGCGAAGTGCAAAAACAAACTTATTTATTTTTGCACATAGACTATTAATGTGTTCTTTCCATGAGAGATGTGTGTCGAGAGTAATACCTAAGAATTTTGCGCTGTTTATCTGCTGTATTGGTGAATTATTGTAATTAATATTTAATTCTATGTTTTTGCTCTTATATGTTTTGAAGTTAATTATTTTCGTTTTCTCTAAGTTTATTTTTAATTTGTTTATGTCTAACCATTGAATAACATCTTCTAACGTTTTATATATTTCTGTCTCATATGAATCTTCATTCTTACAGTCCAGAATGATGGTTGTGTCGTCTGCAAACAAAACACACTCATGTGTGAGGGCACGTGGAAGGTCATTGACGTAAATAAGAAATAGCAGGGGCCCTAAGATGCTACCCTGAGGAACCCCAGAATAATTAGTCCTGTGTTTAGAGTCAAACTTAACTACACTATTTGTTTCAGTATCAAACTTAGTAATCCTAGCGAATTGTTTTCTATTTTGCAAATAGGACTGAAACCATAACAAAGAAGATCCCCTTATTCCAGATTTGTCAAGTTTCGAGATGAGTATCGAATGATCAACAAAATCGAATGCTTTACTGAGGTCTAGGAGTAGAGCTGATGTCGGGATTTTATGGTTGATGTTATTAATAATACTGTTTATTAAGGAGTAGGTAGCTAATTGCGTTGACCGAGATTTCCGGAAACCAAATTGTTCCGGTGCCAAAATGTCATATTTATCCAGGAAATTTACTAATCTTTTGAGCATAATTTTTTCAAAAACCTTAGATACGACCGGGGTTAAAGCAATAGGTCTATAATTGTTAATGTCTGATTTTGATCCTTTCTTATGCAGTGGCTTTATTATCGACAACTTAAGTATGTCTGGAAAACATCCTTGTTCAAAAGAGAGATTTATGATGTGAGCCAAAGGTTCCGATATAAATAGAGCAATACGTTTCAATAAGTCGGATTTAATTTCATCATACCCTGCTGACTTTGAATTTTTCAATGAAATTATTGTGTAGAACACTTCGTTCGCATCAGTGGGTTTAATAAAAATACTAAAATCGTTACTTTTTAAATTTGATGTGCGATGTTCAAACACATTATTGACAGAAGCAGAACTAATAGAATTTTGAACTACATCAATGAAAAAAATATTAAATATGTTTGCTATGTCAGATCCAGATGTAACCGTACTTCCATTGTCGACAATATTATCAATGAATTGACTAGTCCTGGGTACACTACAATCAACATAGCGTTTCACTACGTTCCATGTTGCTTTACCTTTATTGTTAGAGTTGGTTATATACCTTTGGTTACAGAGCGACTGTGTGCTATTTATACATTTTCTTAACAATTTGGAATATTTTGTATACGCTAATTTGTTGTCATTGCTTCTATTTAAGTAGTACTTGTATCGTAGCGTTCTTTTGGTTCTGCAACTTTTTTTGAGGCCTTTCGTTATCCAAGAAATTCTACCGGCTCTTAAACTATGTCTTCTTCTAATTGTAGGAAAGCAAAGTTTAAAGAATAATGTCGATACTATACGTCATTTTACGCCTTCGTGCTAGCTATCTTCATACAAACCTCTCAAGGTTACGATACGAATTCGATACGAAACTTACTTGACATCTTCGTGCTCACAAAATTAGTTCAAATTACGCACACCAGAGGCGCTGTTCATGTTTCCATATAAAATGCTAACGTTAACGATACGAATACTTTTTCGCAAGTTGTTCGTGCTTGGGCTACAGTACTAGAAGTGGTAGATCCGTGGTCAAAATTAGACCATAATTCATTTAATCATTACTTACTCTCCATTAATTTCTTTCCACATCCCTCTATTACACATTATCCAAGACACTTATTTTTCATTCATTAATACTGTTCCAGACTTACCTCTTCACAACTGCGCAAGAACAGTCCATCTCCGAGTTTCATGATGTTGGCCTTATGTACCGCTGTGACCTTCTTGCGGCCCATCTTCACCGCGTAGTCGAACGCGAACTTAGCGATACGCTCCGACTTGGCCGCTGTGATGATCTTTAGGCATTCGACGACTCCTAAAACGTGATATTTTCTTCTTTAGAATATTATAATTGAAAGGTCTAGAGTTACACTGAATTGCGAAGGTTAACTCGAAGCCAGTTTGGGTACTCAATTGCATCTAAGTAAGCTGAAAACTAATCCCAATTTAACATAGTTGGGAGAAGGCTAGACGATGCTTTGTCTGTAATAATCTATATTAATAATTTCGTCAAGGGGTACGGTAGACTCGATTGAAACATTACCTGAATAACAAAACATAAAAAAATATCGATTTCGAGTCGACAACATATATCCGCAAAATTCGGATTACGGAGATTATTTCGTTTTATTAATTCATTAAATTTTGAGTAATGACACTGACGGACAAACCGCAGTCGACATTTTGAGTAGACAATATATTATCTTTCAAATACGTCTCGCCAATCAACACGTTGTCGCGTCAAAAAAGTACATTATTCCGACCATACCTATATGTGTACCAGTAACTCATGACAAAAAAAAAGTAAAACAAATAATGATTTTTGGTATTGTTGTCATGTCATCTGTCAAGTGACATTACGTTTGTTTGTTTACATTTGTTATTTTCATGAAATCTTTAGTAAAAAGTGAAAGAATGACTATAAGAAACCACCGCGGTTACAATCCAGAAGCACTGTTTATAATGTGTACTGATAAATCTGTAAAGAAGAAGGTGTAGCTTACATGCAATTTTCGATTTTCGACCGCGTGCTTAGCTTGCGTTGACTGGTTAGTATGAGTCGCTAAAGTTGATACTTTGTTTCATAATATCCATTTATATGAGTTTATCATATGTATATATATATTGCGTAACATATAACTTTGGCTTATTACAGGGGCGTGTACTAATACTATGCGACGAATTATTGCAGAAGGCCGATGAAGAAGGCAGTAGCCTTGGTGTCAGATTCACATGAGCCGCCTAAAGACATTTGACTTGCCTTAAGTGACGATCACTACCATATACCATAGTCAATGCGCTAAACGAACTGGGATACCAATCACAAAGCGAATAGCCATTTCTTTCATTTTTGTTGTGTAAATAAAGTACTTATATTATAGATTGGATTTATCTTAATTTTTTTTATACTAGCTTTTGCCCGCGACTTCATTTCCGTTCCCGGGGGATTTCCGGGACGAAAACTACCCTATGTCCTTTCTTGGGTCCCAGACTATATGATGTACCGAATCTTATTCAATCGTCTCATCGGCTCATAGAAACATACAACTAATCAAACATCACTGTTGAATAAACTGCACAAATTATCACCTATGTCTTATTCTGATTAATAATAACTAATAAGACATAGGCGATAATTCTGTAATATTCTGTAAAGTTTCATCAAAATCCGTTCAGTAGTTAATGCGTGAAAGACTAACAAACAAAAATACATACAAATATTTCCTCTTTATACTATTATTAAAAGAACATAGGCCCGATTTAATTGCCAGAATTTTTAAACTTAAATTGGAGGAACTTTTAGATGACATTACAAGGAAACATATTTTTGGAATACCGAGTGCGTGGTTTTACACCATTGAATTTCAGAAACGTGGGCTTCCACATGCTCATATGCTTATTATTCTAAGAAATGAAGATACACCAAGGTCATCAGAAGATTATGATAAATTTGTGTGTGCAGAAATACCTGATCCAGATAAAGACCAGGAATTATTACAGACTGTGTCAAAAAATATGATCCATGGGCTATGTGACCCTGGATATATGAATTCACCCTGCATAAAAAATGATGGAACTGCCTCTAAATGTTCTAAAAACTATCCAAAGACATTTTGCGGAGAAACTAGAGATGGTACCCAAAATGGAGGTTATGCTATAATAAGAAGAAGAGACGACGGAAGAACAATAAAAAAGAAGGATTTCGAGTGTGATAACAGATGGGTGGTGCCTTACAATCCCTATCTATGTAAAAAATTTAATGCTCACATAAATGTGGAAATTTGTTCAAGTGTCAAAAGTGTGAAATATATAAATAAATAAATATATTTATAAAGGTAATGACCGAGCAAAGATACAAATCACAGTAGCGCCACAGGAGTCCAGTGATCAATCGACATCAAGCAATGAAATGAAACACCATGATGAAATTAAGACTTATATTGATACCAGGTATGTTTCGGCTCCTGAAGCAGTTTGGCGAATATTTGAATTTTCAATGCACAAAATGAGTCACACAATTATACAGTTAGGTGTTCATTTGGAAAACCAACAAACTGTCGTATTTACAGATCTGAATGTTCATGAAGCAGCAGCTAGATCAGCAGAAAAATCAACATTATTAGCATTTTTTGAACTAAACAGAACCAAAGAAAGTGCTCGACAATATCTTTACACTGAAATTCCGACACATTTCAGATTTATCCATGGACAGTGGCAACCACTAATATCTCAGTCAGCGGCAGTTAAAGTAATCGCAAGAATGTATAATTATTCCTTTTCTGACCGGGAACGATATTATCTCCGGCTATTACTTCTTCACGTCAAAGGGCCGACTTGCTTCAGAGATGTTAGAACTTATGAAAATATTATTTACAACTCATTTCGAGAAGCTGCTCAAGCAAGGGGGCTCCTTTTTGACGATCAAGAATGGAAAAGATGTTTGGATGAAGCAATCGGTTTTAAACTTCCTCGGCAATTACGACAGCTGTTTGCGTTAATTTGCGTATTTTGTGAAGTAACTGATCCTAACGCTCTTTGGGAAAAGTTTGCATCACATTTTATCGAAGACTACAAGATCACGCCCTGAAATATTATCCAAACAGCTGGCTTTACAAGAAATTGATGAAGCATTAAAACTCCACGGAAAGAGTCTGACAGATTTCGGACTTCCAGAGCCCGATATTAGTGAAAATGATGCTTTCTTATCTGATTCCGTTTATGACTGTGAACATGAAAAAGCAAATATGAAAAATACCACAAATTGAACTCCGAACAAAAATATGTGGTCGATACAATACTAAACGCTGTGAATAATCCCACAGAGAAAAAGCTGTTTTACCTTGACGGCCCAGGAGGAACTGTAAAAACTTTTATATTTAAAACTATTTCACATATTTTAAGATCTGAAAACAAAATATGCCTGCCCATAGCGTTTTCTGGTATTGCAGCAACTCTGTTAGATGGTGGTACAACAGCTCACTCGCGATTTAAAATTCCAATTAATTCATATGTAGATTCTACGTCTCATATGTCGTTAGGCTCACCAGCCGCTAAGTTATTGAAGGAAACTCATTTAATCATTTGGGATGAAGCACCCATGACTAAAGGTCATGATATTGTTGTAGTTGATCGACTCCTTCAAGATATAATGAAAAATAAATTACCTTTTGGAGGCAAAACTTTATTATTCGCAGGAGATTTTCGTCAGATTTTACCAGTTGTAGTAATGGGTCACGAAATGATATTATAAATGCTTCAATTAAGCACTTTTCAATGTGGCCAAACTTTACTCAACTCCAATTGGCTCATAATATGAGCGCTCACGATGATTTAGAGTTTGCTAAATGGGTATTAACGGTAGGCGATGGATCAGCTAATGAAGATGGTGACGACTATATTGAACTGCCTCTGCGATGCATTGTAGATAAATTAATTGAAGACCATATTTTTGGTGTTTCTCTTAATATAAATGATTATAAAAGTTATTCAATGAAAGCTATACTTACTCCTAAAAACGATGATTGTTTTCAATTGAACGACCAAGTTGTCAAGAAAATCCCCGGCCTACTTAAAATTTACGAAAGTTCTGACGCTGTGGTTGAGGACGATCATAATGTTTATGTTAGTTGTTTTAAAATAAAAAATATTTATGTAAAACTATTGCAGTTTTTATTTACTAAATTTATTAAACACAATGACCAAAGCTATCCGAATCTATGCCTTGCTTGCCTTTAATATTCCTTAAGAACTAATAACTACAGAAATATCTACCTACATTTTGTATCTAGAGGTGTAGTATTATGAGTCACATTTCACCCGAGCGAAGCCGGGTTTTCATCTAGTATAATAATAACTCCTACATGACTCTTTTAACATCACACTTTGATAATACTTAAAACTTTCTTAGCAGTGTAACAAACATTGTCAGGAAAATGTTACTCCATCAAAGAGCGCCCAAAAGTATAGAGCAAAATACATTTTACAGCAATACTTACAGGAGTGGCTCAGATCACTGATACTAGCAAAGTATATAAGTATACAGGGCCGTCAGACACAGTTTAAGTTTTCTCAAAAACCCACGGATATTTTCTAATAAAAATGTAAACTATAGTAGAAAATGACTAGTTCTTCAATTAGGTTAAATTTCATTTGAATACATTCATTGGTTTTAAAGAATACCTCAATTGTAGATGACGGCCCTGTATACTTATATACTTTGCTGACTGTACATATTTCAGAAATATTATAGGGAGGACCGCTCATACTTAAGACATTGTTGACAACATGGTGGAGCCACTCACACAACAGCTGAACTGAACTGTTGGGTCTGTTGGGAGACACTTCGTAGGGAATATAAGACCTCAACTTAGTTGTAAACTGGGCAGTTGAAGAGCATCTTACCGGGCACGCTCTCGTGCTCAAGCGCGGAGTACTCCCCCTCGGTCTGCTCTCTGATGATGATGCAGTCCACGTCACGATGGCGACTCTTCACGTTCGGCAGCGACTTGGCGTGGACCACGTTGGCGTAGAGGTCCAGGGCGTTGCGGAGCTTCATATTCAGGGTCTGAAGCTCACCGGTGTGAGAGAAGTCTGGTGTGGCGAGGATGCCCTGAGAATGTAGGTGTTGATAGAAATAGTCTGTTTTGATTAGAGGCATCACTTTTCCTGTAAGTAGGTTGATGAAAACATCATAATTTGCTGTGTTTGTGAAGGTGGTGGAGGTACCAGTCATTTTATCGATAAGAAATTGGTCGTATAGTGATTTATGCGCAGCGTAAATGCGCTTCATTTTGTTCAGGAGCGTCTTTGTCAGCATCTAACCTTATGCTGTTAGAACCAGGGGGCACTACTTAAATAAAACTGTTCTGTTGGAATTTCGACACTCGACTCAGCGCTTAGAGTTGAAAATTCCGTCACAAACATTAAACAACTACATTATGAAAAGGTTACCTTGATACAGCACTTGTTCCTGGCGATAGAGTTGACGACATCTTCCAGCGGCGCGCTCAACGTGGGGTTCACTTCCGAGAAGAAGAATGACTCGAAGTCGACTGGGATATTCGCCGCCTGACGTAAAAGTTAATGTCGCGTATTAATGAGTATACATATTACTGAAAATGGCATCAGTTACAGAAATCTTGTAGGGGATACAAGTCATAATGATATGTCTCAGTATGTGAATAAGATCGATGAAACGTATGTGTGTGACTAACTGCCATTTTCAATAACCGATCTATCCATGCATTGATTACTAGGGAAGTAGAGATGCATATCAAGGCATAAGCGCCTAATCAGCGAAATGTGTACTGTCTCTAGTAGCCAATTCCAACGATAGATAAAATACTGAGAATATAGTAAGAGACTTATGAATGGGACGGAATGGAGAGAATGAGGAAAAATGAAAAGGTGGATTATGAAGGAGAAAAGAGTGATGATAGCATGACTGTTGACAGAACGACTTGGATGTGGAACTTACGCTATGCCAACCCCAAGTAGAGTGGGATAAGTGCAGACAGATGATGATTTCTGTTGTATTATCTAATATTTTAATATTTTGCTGTTCAGTTTGTGCAAAAGATTTTTTAAAAGGGAGTAATGTGGAAGTTTCTTACCTGAAATACCTCCTGTACGGAATACACAAGCTCGGGGCCCACTCCATCTCCGGGGATCAATGTGCACTTGATGCGGCCTTCTGTCGAACTCGATTGCTAGACATTCAAGAATTTTACTATAGCATTTATTATTATTGTGTTAGAGATCATATCGGCCTACTCTGTGTATATCTATCTAACGCTTTCGCCTTCGAGATTTAAGACGCATAACGCTTGTTGCGTTTTCAGTTTGAACTTTCTCGGTGTTGGACGTCCAATAAAAAATCAACTTAATTTAACGATAGATAATGTTGATATTTGTTTAAGTGGAAGTAAAGGTTTCTTTCATGTGTAATGGATAAACCGAAACGCCCTAAATGAATGTGGTCTAGATGTAAAACGGTAATGATAAAACCAACTTATTTTACACGAAAGTAATGTTGATTTTAAAATAATTGTTTTAGGAGCGTGTTGCGGAAAATCGCCGTTAGCGGTATTTTTGCGACATAAATAAGTGGAAAGTAGAAGTAAAAACGTTAAGGGCTATAATAGCCTACATTATATGGGTCCCTGATTTCGGCGTAATTAATTGCTGATTTCAAGAGAAGTGGCTGTCCATGTATTGTAAATGAATTAACTTATATACAATAATATACTCCGACATAGATAGTTATGCACCTATGATCTATTACTGTATCCAATCGTTATACTAATGACGTTTTCATGTTGTAATTAATCAGTTTGAAGAATAATGTCTTATCCTCATTATGTATTAAACTCGAGTACTTTATCGTTTCTGTTTGTAGATGTTTTATAAATAACGCCTACTTTAAATACACGTTGAAGTTCGCGTTAAGTAAGTTATGAAGAAAAAAATTAAAAGTTGTATGGAAAATTAACAAATTCAGAAAAAAACTGTTTGTCCTATTTTCTATTTCATTTTTTGTATGAAGTTTTTAATGATTTTACTGTAGGTATCACCTTATATAATTTCGGTAATAAAACAGCTTTACTTTAGAGCCAACTATACCTAATTATACTAGTTAAATTGTACCCCCCTTCAAAAACCAAAGAAACATCACTCGCTGACTAACCACATCACATTCACGTGTCAGACGCAATAACTGTATGTAAATAATAATTAGCGAGTCTATGAAACAATCGCTAGCGTTTACAGCGAGAGAAACAAATATTGATGATAACACGACTAGGTCAATGGTCATAGACTTGAGCTTATCGGGGCAATGTTAAGACCATGGTGCCCTTAGATAATTAAAGGTCTAATGTGATCCGATATTTCGTATTACCAATGTCTGTGTTTCGTGATAAGACAATTGAATGCTGTGGCATTGTTTTAAGTGAATAAGGATTAAATATTGATGCAGGGATCTTTGTAATATTTTTGTAAGAAGTAATTGACAAAGTCATTTGTTATATAAATATGTTTTCTGCAAAGAGACCTTAACTTAGAAAAAATTTATTTAATTCTATTTGTTATGTTTGAATAATAATACCTACAACTTTAGTGTTTGTTTGTACTTGCTGCTGTGTTTTTAATCCACTCCTAATACTTGAACATATTTTTGTATAGCCTATGGGTGGTTGTTACCAGATCTGTATTTGTGATTTAATCTTTTTAAACACAATATTTCTTGTATACTTACCTAAATACTAAAACTTACTGATAATCCTGATTCTAATTTAGAATCATGTGTTGTTTCATCCAGTCTAGTCTACTGTCCTCGTACCTAAGTATACATCAGTGCATTTTACACAGCAGTGAACATATACTACCAGTTATATTAAATGACCCAAGGTTACAGTTATAAAGGGGTAGACAACACAAAGACATTGCAAAGAGGTTGCATGCTACACATAATAAATACCATTTAAACTGGCAGGATTTATTAAGTCATTCAAAAATAGAATGTTGCCCTTAAATGGCTTACCTAATTTTTTTTAGTTAGGTAGTGAAATAATGCCTCAGTTTTTGATAAAAATGTCCAAATGTGGGATATTTGTAGATACTTGAACAAAAATTTTGACTCTAGAACATGCATTTTTGAATAATTTTGTGTCTGTTAAAGGGTCTTTCAATTAACTATAACATTTAACATAGTTAAGGAATCATGCTACATATAAAACCATCCTATTCTCTGACTACTTGTGCCAATATTGTGTAATGTGTAGTTTTGCCAATGTGTGCATTTTCTGTACTTATTTAAAATGTTCATGTTTAGAATTTTGTACCAGGTGAAGATGTTTATTTAGGTTACAATTTCAAAAGAATAATTTGCCAAACTAGAGAACCCATTAACTTATAAACTTTAAGGATAGATTTTGCAACCAAGTGTTATGAGAACAAAACACAAAATCATTTTTGAATTGGTATTTTCAGAAAAAGAAAAGAATTTAGTAGAATTTGTAAAAAGAATAGAATGGTATCTTTAAAACATAATTAAAAACAATAACATGGGAGTGGGTGCATGCATAGAAATTGCAAATAATATATCTTACGGATCAACTGAAGACTTACAATGAGACCTTAAGAAAAAAAACTTAAACAAATTACATATATTTAAATTTTTTTTTTGTCAAGTTATAGAAATTTTGACTTAGAGACAATTAAAATATTAAAAAAATATTTTGACAGTAATTGGAATTTAGAATAAAACTAAAATTAAACTATTTTTTGTGTGCACAGAAAGTAATGAAACAAGCAAGTATAGATAGATAGATAGATAGAGGGATACAGATACAAACGGAAGTTATGCTTATCTCCATTTTACATTTTTAGATAACTAACCAATAACAATTCAGAACTGTGTTCTACTTAAATATAAGGTATGCAAGATCCTCAATTGACTTTATTAAAATCAACCAAATAAGACAAAATTTTTACATAGTACTAATAATGGTTTGTGGTGGTGCCAAACAAAATTTTTTGCGGAATCTTAGAGAAACTAATTTCTTTCTTGACAATAGGGATGTAAAAAAAATCTTTAGGAATACCATACAGAAAGTGTTTCTTCTCTCATGGCCAAAATTAAGGCCATTATGTATATTTTCTTTATTTATTCTTTATTCCTATTTATTGAGTATAATATTATACTTGCTTCATTACTACTAGTTAGTGAGGTATTAGTAGACAGTTAGTATGCTCACCAGCGTGCTGATACCGTGTGAAGCATGACCTACGTTTTTGTCCGCATTTACCGTGGTTGTGTGGACTCCTTTGTTCAAGTGAGTCATATAACTTCCCTGTAGACATATAAAAAGAATATTAAGGATGTGGTTATATCAAAAGCTATTAAAATAAGTTTTTACATTAATATTTAATGGTAAATAAGTTTATTTTAATAATATTTTGAAGGATATTTAAATATTTGTATAAACAGTGCCATTTTTAATAAGCCAGCAAGAGGAACCAAATTATCTTCGTAGCATAAAAATATGTTTTTGTATAAAATGTCAATTTCTTTTTGCAAATACTATCTATTTTTAAAAATATGTCCATGGTGTTAAAATTTCACTAGAAAATATGGATATCCGAATACCACTTTCATAAAATTGTTGCAACAGTTAAATAGGTAGTTCCCCTGACAGACCCGCTGACAGTTTCAAATCTATGTATATTTGTAAAATACCTACTACTACACATTTTAATATAGCAATAAGAACAAAATATAAGTTATAGATAAAGCATTGCATACATAAACAATGAACATAGGAACACAGCTATCAACATTAAGACGTCTCGAGTCTCGGTTATCAAGGAAAATTAGACGCATATTAAATTGCGGTTTCAAGTATATTATTAGCAGAGATCACGTGAGACGTCTCAGGAAATTTAAATATTATTATACTTATACAATAACCTTGTATTTCCATGATAATGTTACGATGCCTTTCAGTTCAAGTAAAACATAAATGTTAATAAACAATATCCACGAAACTGTAATTCATCATAACACACAAGTTACGAAACAGCTAGAGTACGACATTGAGTAATATATCACTAAAAAAACAATCAAATTCGTACTGTACCTGCAATAGGACACGGCACGCATTTCTAGTAAGAAGCGACATTCTCAGTTTTGTTGAACCTTTTGGTTATTTAATAATTATTTTTGGATCAAATATTCCTACTTCCTACAAAGACGTAACCTAACCTATCGGCTGTAAAAAAAATGATTGACACGTTCCGATATACGATAAATGACAGCTCTCCATTTTACAAATAAAATAGAAATTAATTATTATAGAATTAATTTAATATAAGTTTGTTCGAATGAAGTCAACGCTTAGTGCCAGATTAAACATTAGGTTCATAAGAATAACATATATTTTTTACGTCATTTACATCTTATTACAAATTAAGTATCTAGTTATAACGTGACACATTTTATAAGCGTAGAATTAAACGTAATTTTATAATAATTGTTGCAAGTTTTAAGAACATTTAGAAGTGGTAAGATATATTTTTTGTTACATCATTGTCGTCATAACTGCAAGAACCAAGCACTAAAACACTAGTTATAATATGCTTTTTTTAAGTTATTTGCATATTGATCAAATATACTTAATCGCTTAAGTACGATCTCAGAGACCGAATAAAAATAATTGGTACGAAAATTAAAGTAAAACTAGCAACCCTGTCTTAAATTATCGAACCAATGCCAAGTGCGAACGAATTGATTTTTACGTCCTCATTCAGGTGGTTGTCACGGCGCAACATTTGAACTCTGCGTCTTGAAATCTGGTGATTTGAGTAAAAAAGTAATACAGAATGCATGTGACAGCTGCAGCATATATTTACATTATGTTTTAGAGCCCCGGATATTGTGAATTTTGTATTGATCATAATCTTAACCTGCTGCGACAAAACATATTGTGTGAAAACGGTAAGTGATTTTTTTCCACCCTAAATCCTTTATAACAAACAGGAATTACTTCTAAATCAATAAATAAAATAGTAATGTAAAGATCAGTAACAAGTTAAACAGGTTTCAGGCTAATAGATACATATTTTTAATTCATAAAATAATTGCTTTAATGATCGGGTTCTGAGACCTAAGATAAAAATAATGATTTGATAACATTATATCGATCAAGCTCTCAGCCACAATGATAATATTGTCGAGAAGTCGTAGGTCAATCTTATAGATTAAAACGTCCAAAATTAATTTCCAATATTTGTGCGTCTATTTAGATATATTTGCATACAAAAGAGTAAAATACATTCACCCCAAAAATTAAATGACTTTGAATCAATTGAATTGCAAATTACTTTTTACTTTGTATTATCCTAAAGTAAATTTATTCATTGGAATAGAAAATTATTCAGCTACAGTCGTTTAATAAAATTAAAGTGCGAAAATTAAATGGCTGAGTAGAGTTCTATACTATTATCTAATTTTCACTTTTTATTATGGTTTAAAAACAGATAATCTTCGATAGCAGTTTATCTGATTTGTACTATCATCGGTATGTCTGTTCGTGTTACGATGGTGATAAGTTATCCACGATTTTTAACGACTACAATAAAGTCTTGATCATGTATCGAAAAGTCGATATGGAAGATTTCACTAAATAAAGACCACAATAACCATAAAAACCGCAGTTCTTGGTTTCGTATTTGAGGCTTATAAAGCAAAGGGGTTACATCAATAGGGTGGCCGATTTTTCCTTTATGTACTGTTACGTAATTCGTTACCAAATCGAGACAAAAGTTTTTTATATGTAGGTTGTCTCACAGTTTGATTTAAATAAAAAAAAACTTTTTGTTTATGTAAATCAAAGTCACAACTATAAAAAAAAAAAACTTGGGCAAGCCCCTTTTTGCAAATTTTTATTCACTGCCTTTACAAGAATCGAATTTTAACTCATATTCCTACTCTACTATTCAAAGTAGAACCTCTTTACACATGACCTAAAACTTCTTTCAGTTTGCAAAACAAAAACTCTTTGCAACTTGTAAAAAAATAATATGACATTTAGTAAATGTAGCGGATGGTAAATTTACTGTAGAAAAATAAAAACGTCTTTTTTATAAAATCTAATATGGAGAGTTGAAGTTGACTTTGAAAGACCTTTCCAAGACCTGATCTTAAGATTTTTTTAAAACAAGACAGAAAAAATCCTTCGGCTCTGGTGATTTACGAGATGAATGCTTGTTATGGAAGACTCAATTAATTATTTCATAGTGTTTTTCTAAGACAATTACACAAACAATCTATGAAATAAAGTTGACCATATCCGTACGGGGTACGTAATTATAGTTCAAGCTAATTATGTAGAAAACCTAATTATAAATTCAGTTAAAATCATTTCCATAATGCCCGAGATAAATAATGATGTATCACACAGCGATCCTTGAAACTGTCAAAGATAATAATAGTCTTTGCCTTCAGCGAGTATGTATGTAAAATTATCTAATTACTCTTCTTATCTAAAGTTACACAAACATTTTTAATTGTTAAGCAACCGTATGGTTGAGATAAAGCGCACATAATACCGACTCGGTAAATTAGGCATAACTGTAACGAACGAAAATTATTATCTCAGAAACGTTAATGGTGGCGATATCTCATCATATTGATTGTCTTTAGGTAAATATATTTAAAAAAATTAATTAAGAGATAGATAGAACTAGAATAGAGAGATAGAATATAATTAGGGGATAGGTCTCTTCAGAATATCTGAAGAGGTAATAGGAAAGCCGTTGGTCCCGGCCCGGCTGTTATTAGCGGGTAACAAAAGAAATCTTGTTAGCCAATATTAGGGGGTTGTGGAGATAGGCAGTCGCTCCATAACAAATACGTGCTGATAACGTTCTGACTGAACAGTTCATATGAAACCCTTAGACTGAAAGCCGACACAATCAGCGAAAGGGTGAGGTAGCAGCAGATTGTTTACGTTTTCTACGTATCGGTAAATCTAATAATATTCGCGAAAAACTGAACGTCGGTTCTATTGTCTGAAATCAAGAGAATATTCGTTGGGTAGAACGAGACCTGTCGGGGTCATCTAGACATATTTTTTTTGGTTTCAGTGCTCCTGATCCAATATGGCGGCGATTGACCTAGATAAACCAATGTATGACCAGTCTACGTACTGGGGACGTGCACAACATTTCTTCAAGCTCACAAATCCACTGAACGTATTTGCTACCGATGCACAACTTGATGAGGCAAAGGCGGTCGTCGAAGCATTCAAGTGAGTTTGTTAAAAATCGATTGTATGTAGTTTCAATTACCATGCATTGTAAGGCAGCCTGTCCACAGGAGTAGGGCGCGAAGCAGCGGTGCGGAAATACGGAGCAACATCCACCAATAGAATTGCATTGAATACCGCGAGCGGAATTTTATGCAATTCTATTGGTTAATTTTACACCGTTTCTCCGTTCCGCTCCGCTATAGTCACCGAGCCTTAGGTCGGTTTCCACCGCGAGCGGAACGGAGCCATTATAATGACTTCGTTCGCAAGCGCAAACTGCAAATAACAAATAGTCAAGCAAATAAATAACAAATACTCGAATAATAATTATTAATAAATGCATTAATAAACAATTATGTCGTGATTGTTAGCGGAACGGACCCATTAATGACTTAGTTAAACTCGCAAGCGCAGGTCCGTTCCACTTGCGGTGGAAACCGGATTTAAGCTTAGATTCGGAAGCAAAGATAACTAGAAACCATTTCCGATATATTACCCATCCATAGATTTGACTTCTATACTTACTCGGAATTTTAATTCGATTCCAGATTTGACATTAGCTACTGTCATTTTGTGAAATAATGATACCACATATAATAGTGTAGTGATGAACACAAAAATCGATAAACAATCAGTGTTGTGCCATCAGTGTGCCAATTAAAGACTAAATTATTGATTTTTATTGGCACCAAAAATGAGCTGGAAAAAAGCTGCCATTCAAGATTGGCTTTTAAATAAAAATATTCATTACGAACCAGATATAGTTAAAGCTACGCTTTTAGAACTGATTCCACATAACGAGTCTTTTAATAAGTACGTTGTAGACGAAATGGCAGCACAACATGGGATCACGGTTTTAAGACTGCCCCCTTACCATTGCGAGCTAAACCCTATCGAATTGATATGGGCGCAGGTAACGGGCATGTAGCTCAAAATAATAAAACCTTCAAATTGACAAACGTGAGAAATTTATTTCAGGAAGGCATTCAAAAAATGACGGCTACCGAATGGTCTAAATGCGTATCCCATGTTGTCAAAGAAGAGGAAAAAATGAGTAGGCTAGATATGTTAATTGACAATATCACAGACACATTTATAATAAATGTTACAGAAAGTGACAGTGATAGCGATAGCGATGACGGCGAATATTTATAAAATAAATTATTACCATAATACATCTATCTGTTTTATTTGTCATGTTCCTTCATGATCACATTTTCTTATTTATTTCACACACAATTATAAAAGAAAAGTCTCAGATCGTTAATTAATTGTCAAAACTAAATTATCGGTTCAGAAATATTTAATTTCCTGATATACTTAGTTTACGAGAGTAAAATTATAAACGAGAAGAATCGATCTGGAAATATTCCATTTCCATATCGAATAATTTCGCAACGTCACTATTTAGTACTTGTCATAACGTTGCAACACTGAAGTTGTCAAATCTGGAATCGAATTAAAATTCCGAGTTTAAGTTTACTATCCGTGCGAGATAACATGGCACCTGGGTTGAATGAGTGACATTTAAAGTACTAAGTGCAAAAAAGGAGACGTTCGATTTTGGGCTAACAATATGACAGATGAGAGGTATACGCTAACACCATTTAAAAAATAAAAATTATATAATTTTATTTGATGTACATTGTTCTAGCCCGGGCTCCATCCTTTCGGAATTTTATTTTTGTATTTTAAATAATAACATTTATTTTGTGCTTAGTTGTTTCTCATAACATACTACGACGTTTTAAACGTGACAAAACAAACCACTTAGAAACAAAGTTGTAAAAAATTATTACGTGCACGCCATAAAATCTGTTTTTGCACATCCGCCATTTTAGTTATACTTGTGCCGAGTTGTGCCGTATATTGTAATAGTGATGCTAACGCTACTGGTAAGACGCGAGCGGGGCGCCGCGCGGGGTCGCAGGGTGAGGATTGTTTTCGAGCCAGGTGCCATGTTAGCTCGCACGGGTAGTATGTATAGTTAGATTTTTGACAAATTATGTATGGACCTTTACATTCATTCATATTATTGTAATTTAGTACCTTCCTAGTTTTTTTACGGATTCCCTTAATACAGTTATGTCTAAATGCCATAAAAATATAACCCACCTGTAAACAAACCGCAAGTCTTTTTAAATTTGTCAAAAACCGGCCAAGAGCGTGTCGGGCCACGCTCAGTGTAGGGTCCCGTCAAGGTTCCCGTCCGTCGCAATAAGTGTTCCCACTTATGAGTTTAAATAAAAATAGACTTTTTTTATTCAATACGCAGAAATTATTTTGTACAACCTTTTTGTCTTTTTTGTACAAAAACTGTTCTTTCCATCAAGTTCTAAATAATTTTCCTAGAAAGTCCTTATAACGTTCTACTTTTCAGATATTTTTTCATATTTTTTAAACTTATGGTTCAAAAGTTAGGGGTGGGGTTAGGGGGGGACAGGGCTTGAAAACGTTACCAATTCACATTAAAAATAACGTTAAGTAACGTTATTTCCATAGAGATACTTGCATATCGGTATGATTTGGTAGCGTTATTTAGTAACATAACATTAAAAGAACGTTAAAAATAGCGTTAAAAATTACCGGTATTTTTAATGTTATTGTGAAAATAGCGGTAACAAGTTAACGGTATATTTTGGTTATTTTATGCGACGTTGCCCTTTTTTCCAAGGCCGCGCGGGCGCGGCTCGGCGGGTAGTGGCGGCGCCGCGCCGCGCCGGTAACAAAACTGACTCATACCGATAAAATTAACGTTATCGTACATTATAACGTTACGTATGTTTAACGGTAAAATGAGCCAGATATAACGTTAAATTTGGTAACGTTATTTAATAGATAACGATATCTGCATCAAAAGGCTGTAACGATACCATATTTTTAACGGTATTTCAAGCCCTGGGGGGGGACACATTGTTTTTTACTTTTGGAGCGATTATTTCCTAAATTATTAACATTATTAAAAAAATGATTTTAGTAAACCCCTATTCATTTTTAAATACCTATCCAACTATATATTACACGTTAGGGTTGAATTAAAAAAAAAAACATTTCCCATTTTACATATGGGCTACCCCAATAAAACATTTTTTTCCAATTATAATTTTACCACTTTGTCGGCGTGATTGATATACATATCGGTACCAAATTTCAGCTTTTTAGTGCTAACGGTCACAGAGATTAAGCGAGGAAGGACAGACAGACAGACAGACGGACAGACAGACATGGCGAAACTATAAGGGTTCCTAGTTGACTACGGAACTAAAAAGGGATCCATCTCGATTTCTCTATCTGCTATCTCCACGCATTCGATTGTTATTACTACAAAAATATGCAAAATATGACTGAATATGCAAAATACTTACCGTATAATAAGGTATGATGACCTAAGATCAAACAAGTTTAATGCGCTTAGTGTTGGCAAGCGCTAAATGCTCAACTAAATCCTCTTTTCATACAGAAATGGCACAAGCATGAATCACCATGATTGCTATATTATTCAATGTAGATTTCCTAACCATGTTACCTACGTGAAATTCAGAAATGCAAAACGTTTCTCCCTTTGTAAATTAGTTGGTATTTTTTTTCAAAATTGGGAGGTAGATCTATAATATATAAAACGCTTCCGTTACTGAGTGACTGACTGACTGATGGACAACGCACAGCCGAAACTACTGGTCGTAGAGAGCTGAAATTTGGCATGTGTGTTTGTTGGGGGATGTAGGCGCCCACTAAGAGAGGATTTTTGGAAATTCCCCCCCACGGGGGAGAAAAGGGGGAAAAATAGTATTTTTTTATTTCTTTATGGATTCACCTAAAACTTTGTATGTAGGTTCCACCAGTGATGCGGCTGAGTACTGAGAGAGGATTTTTGGAAATTCCCCCCGTGGGGGAGAAAAGGGGGGGAAATGGTTTTTCTTTATTTCTTTATGGATTCACTTAAAACTTTGCATGTAGGTTCTACCAGTGATGCAACTGAGCACTGCGAGAGGATTTTTGTAAAGTGGGAGGAAAGGGGGGGGGGGAATTTAATGTCTTTATATCTTTATGGATTCACTTAAAACTTTGTAACTAGGTTCCACCAGTGATGCAACTAAGCACTAAGAGAGTATTTTTGGTTTTTTTTTTCTGTCACCAGGCTGTATCTCATGCACCATGATAGTCGGATAGTTATCTGTTGCCGCTTTAACAACATCTTTAGCCTATAAGTGCCCATTACTGGGCAAAGGCTTCTTCTCACGTAGAGAAGAAGAGCATTAAAAATCACATGCTTGCTCAAGGCGGATTGCTGATTTCAAACTTATAATTTGAAATACACGATGTTTTCTTCACCGCCTGTCAGTGGTGTCTAAATACTATCAGAAAGTACATAAAACTCGGAAAAAGTCACATTGGTACTTGGTAGGAGAGGAGGGCCTTATATAACCCACCATGGCTCGTATAACAACAAATATTAAAAAACAGAATAAAACAAAAAAATAGGGGGCTACCATACAAAAAAAACATACTGTCAATACAAACATTTATGATTGTTTGCCAAACACACAGATTATAGCAACAAAACCTAGGGAACTCAAACAGCACATCAAGTTACCCATCATTCTCATCATCTCCCTAGCCTATTTCCAACTATGTTGGGGTTGGCTTCCAACTTAACCAGATTCAGCTGGGTATCAGTGTTTTACGTGGAGCGTCTGCCTATCAGACCTCCACAACCCAGTAACTGGGCAAAACGATACCCCTTGGTTAGACTGGTCAGACGTTACGTAACGACTGTCAAAGTTCCACGAACGACAACCGGGACCAACGGCTTTACGTGCTTTCCGAGGCACGGGATTTCAAAGTACAAGATAGACTTTAGAAAGTATACAGGGTGGAATTTGGTTACGCCACCTGAAGAGGAAGTACTCTTAATACTTTAGATAGAAAATTTTACTCAAAGGAAACATTCCTTTATTTTTTAAACGAAACAAAACTGCATTAAAAGATTTTTGATAATTCGCTTACCACTCCCGGGAATCGAACCGACTAAAATCCAAAAGTAACACTTTCTACTTTTATGGTTTCGAACGTTAGGGCCATTCACAAGGACAAAATCTCTCTAACGAACATGGTTAATTAAATCAAAGTAAAACCATAAATCTTAAGAAGTTTATATTAATTGAACGAAAATTTCGAAAGTTAAAGCCGTCCTTTGATTTAAAAACTTAAAATTTCATGGCCTTCCTCTAATTTAATTAATCATATTTATTTAAAGCATTTATTCCTTATGAATTACAAAATTCCACCCTGTATATGAATTGAAAAACTTACATTGGTACTTGCCCGGATTCGAACCCACAACCTCTTACACGAGAGGCGGGCATCTTATCCACAGGACCATCACGAGTCGACCCATTATCCTTTATCAGATAATAATTAATAATATGGTACTGTCTGTTCGCATTTCTCTAATACCAAATGATCTTACATTTGAATTTAAGCGCCTTCTAAATAATATAAATAATAATTTAATCTAAAAGTTTGCTTTGCGATGACGATAAATAAATCACAAGGGCAATCTTTCAAAGTCACAGGTGTTGATTTAAGAGAAGATTGCTTTCTCACTCGCTTGCTCACGTGTCAGCTCTCCCTCTAACCTCTTCAAACGGGAAAATAGTGAAAAAACTAAATATATTGTATACAAGGAATGCTGTAAGACCTCTTCCATCTATCTGTCAGCTAATAAACAGCCAGTGCTGGACATAGGCCTGCCCAAAGACATCTCCACGATAGTCAGTCCTGTGCTACATGGTGTCAGCAACGATAGAGGACCGTCATAGCGTCGCGTCGTGTCGTTTACATCCTGTATAATTCTTATTATTATTTTGGCCTGTGATTTTGTTCTTTTTACCTTTTCTAAATCTATGTGTACTGTAAAAAACATACTGTCAAAAAAAATAAAGAGAGACAATTTGATGTTTTAAACGTTTGTCAACGTGATAACTAAGTGAAAAACCCAAATGCCAGCAGTCATTATTTCACGCGGACGAAGTCGCGGGCAAAAGCTAGTTAACTATATAGCTTTCCCGCGGTTTAACCAGCTGTATCTAGGTTAGGTACTGTTGATCTGCTCCCGTAGGTCCTAGCGTGATGTTATACGGCCTAAAGCCTTCCTTGGTAATTGACTATATTCATCACAATTTTTTTTAAAACGAACCATTTTTTTTTTATTAGCGCGTCTGAAGCGATCTGATCCGTGGCTAACCATTTTTGGTATTTATAGGAAAACAAAGAAATTACCTGCCGGATACGATGCGCAGAAACTATGGGACTCTAAATACCTGTATGACAGTGCATTCCATCCTGACACTGGTGAAAAGATGATCAGGATCGGACGTATGTCTGCTCAGGCGCCTATGAATACCATCATCACTGGATGTGAGTATACAACTTGAGGCGCAATTGCATTTGGTTATTAGATCGTAATTTGAATGCCTATAGAATTATGGCGATTATAACTAGAAGTTTTAATCGCCATAATTCTAGCCTTGTTCTGCCCCCGTACCATGACGTTTAAAGTAAGATTGTTTTATTCCTGTTCAGCCCCCGTACCATGACGTTTAATGTAAGATTGTTTTACTCCTGTTCAGGAGTGTGCAAGTGACAGCGATAGACACGTTGTCTAGCGCAGTCTCTTTCCCACTGAAAGTAATAACAAAGTAATACTGCTAATAAGGGCTGGTGGTACGCCCCCAGGAGTGTGCAAGTGACAGCGTCAGACACGTTGTCTAGCGCCGTGTCTTTCCCACTGAAAGTAATATCAAAGTAATACTGTTTATAATAAGGGCTTGTGGTACGCCCCCTGTTCTATCTCCTGCTTGTTATGGAGGGAAGTGGATAACATATTTTTCTAACTCCTCCCCTGCCCCTGTTCTTTTCTGATTAATTTTTTTGCGGGATCCAAGACAGTTGAATCGATTCTCCGGGACACGTCGAGCTTCATTGCTCGGCGCTTTTCTGCTGGTCAGTCTGCTAGTTACAGTTGATTCTGACTTTCAGAAGTTGCAGTGGTTGGAAAAAGAACGGGATTGTCCCAAAAAAATGCCTAAAGAATTCCTACAAACGACTAAGTGCAAAAGAGTCGAGTACGCCAATATTTTAGCAGCTTTTGTTTTAATTTGAATTACGCCCAACGCCGTTTTCCTTTGAATTGTCATGCAATAATTCGTCACTCATCACAATGAGTGTTGATCTCCGAAGAAGTAATGATGACCAAGTGTAATTGCGCCATATTTTAGCCAAATTGTGAACGTTTTACTTAGACTCTGCTGTCTGTCCCTTTGTCTGCCGTCTTGTCTGTTACTGGGCTGTATTTCAGGTAGGATTTTGATGACACATTAAATACGAAAGACTCAAAGACTGTTCCTTCTGTCTGTGCCAGGCTTTTAAAGACTCTATAGAACAAAAAAAAACTGTTATTTTTTCTGTCAATATGAGGCCTCCAAAAGTTTTTCTCCAGATTTTGTTTGTTTGGCGAGGACCTTACATTTTTTTGTTCTTTTTTCAGGCATGATAACTTTCTACAAATCGAATGCAGCCATCATATTCTGGCAGTGGGCCAATCAAACGTTTAACGCTATAGTGAATTACTCGAACCGTTCAGGCGACGCAGTTATTAGTACACCGTAAGTAGGTATTTTTACATAAGCCAAAGGTCCCCTTTGTTTGTGCTGTTGACCTCAATAACACTTTTTTTTAACATTATTTATCAAAACTTGTCAAAACAATTATAAATATTTTTAAATAGAAATATTTTGCA
This sequence comes from Athetis lepigone, assembly GCA_033675125.1. Classification (NCBI taxonomy): domain Eukaryota; kingdom Metazoa; phylum Arthropoda; class Insecta; order Lepidoptera; family Noctuidae; genus Athetis; species Athetis lepigone. The sequence continues at coordinate 7,043,732 of CM066237.1, forward strand.
CCATCTTTCTCTACACATAACAAAGTTTCATTGTTTTAATGCTTCCTCACAAAGAAAAAGAAACCCATAGGATCAATTCGCTGTCAGTCTGTTTTTTATCTGTCAAAATATTTTTTCTTAGGAACGCGTAGAGACGAGCTATCAAGTTTATTTTGTATATTATTAACAAACGCATCAGATCTATAATGACTGCTGGTACTCTTACTTGTGATAAATTTATCTTTTAAGTCAACGCAATCAAAGATACAGACGGTTAGGTTAGATATATGGCTTTTTTGTGGATGGGTAATCATCAAATAACTTCTCCCGCTCTGGACGGGGCGGGAGAGCGTGTCAGACTTTTACTGACTAAAACCCACCCATGTTCCTTCGGTTGCCCTTTATGTTCCGGGACCACGGTAACTATTAAAACTATTCCGCAACCCCGGCGGGCATGGGCTCTTCACGTGTACTGCTCTTTGAGGCAACAAAGATAATGGCTCATGTGCCTGTAATAGGCGAGGCGACAAAAAAAAAACTAATTAGTCCGTCAGAGAAAATTTTGGACACATTTTTTCTTTTTTCTTGTAAGTAAAAAATGATGACGATACAAGTGCGTTCAAGTTTCGCGTAATCTCACGCTTAGGTACAATTTTTATTGAACAGTGGCGTCACAAGCCTCTACTTCCGACTCCGGAACTTTGATACTCCCTAATAAAGCAAAAATGAGTCCAGTAAAATGCCAGACAACGTTGCCTACTTGTGCTATACGCCATTTTTATGTTGTCGCCATCCCTTTTACATCGGTATAAAATTATTATGTAAGTATGTATATTTTAAACTGGAACAGCAACGCTGCTGTACGATAGAAATTAAAAGGTGGTAGTACTTTACCCGACTAGCTCCTTCACAAGGGCTTTTACTTTTACAAAAGAGCTCTACTATTTCAAAAGGTTACTACTAATCTGCGGCTCTACCTATTATTTAGACAGAGATCTACCGCTCCAAAAAAAGAGCTCTATTACTCGGAAAAAAGACAAAAACTTCTGAAAGAGCGTAACTGCCCCAAAAGAGCTCTACTACATCAAAAGAGCTCTACATTCGGAAAGAGCTCTCTACTCCGAAAGAGCTCTACTGCACTAATTGTTGGTGTTGTTTATTAGCTACCCTAAGCCCTTAGGTACTGCAGCTATAACCATATTGAAGGAAATTTACGTGATTATAGTAATAAAACTATTACTTTTTAATAAAATAGCGGTAATTGAAATGACCACAGATATTATAAATAGTCAAATACGCGAGAAGTGCCACAATTAAAATGGTTGTGATCTATTAAGGCCCGGCCGGTTTCAGGGATGAAAATAAACTCTAATAACTACCAGATAAATTTAAAAAATAGAACAGGATTATTTGTATGAATTTATCTGCCAATTATTTTAAACAGAACTTATTAGAAAGAAGAATGTGCAACAGGCGCTAAATCTAACATATTACTTTGACAGGCAATTGGCGGCGTCATACATGGCGGCGTGCGGTGGTGCCTTGGGTACTGCCTTGTACCTCAACAGTAAAGTTAAGGTGAGAAAGAGATTTTCTAAGAGTAGAGAAGAGTTCCTTTTTAAATTTATTTTTAAATTATAAAATTCCAATAAATCAATAAGTCTTCGACTAAAGAAAACTTAATAATTATTGAATGGTGTATGTATACTAGCCTTCTTACTACTAGGTAAATTACTACAAGATACTAAAATAACAAACAGCATATATACGGTCGCGAGTTGCATTCAGTATTCTATTCAGTACGTCACGCTATTACTAATTACTTAATTTTATTGATAGATTTTTAACGTTATCGCTGAACTATGTATAAGATTCAATGTTGTATAAGTATGTTGTGTGTATATTTTGACAGTTTTGGGTGTTAATTTTTCGGGAATGTGAAAGGCAATGTGTAAAGCGCCCATTATACGATAGGTATTGCTATAAACATAGTTTTACCAACGTTGTGGCCTAAGGGCCAACGAGGACATTTCTTTGCCATTGTCCCTCGTCAGCAGGCCGTTTAAGGCATCAAAGACATTTTTACCGTCCCTCGTTCATTATTAAATTCTCTTAACGCCAATAAATTACGCGCAGGTGTATCGTTATCAGGCGATAGCTTATCACGTATTTTTCCGACGTTATCGTTTATTTCGGGAGCGTCAACACTTGGACTAATTATTTCATGAACGTCATGGAGGTGTGTCGTATCACAGTTGTGGGAAAAACCGTGAGATAACCTGTGTTTACGTTGGAAACACGCCTTATTTGCTTTCATGTGTTACGCGATTTTGACGTCTGATGGGTCTGTTTTGTTTTAAGTTAAGGTTGACTTTTGATCATTGCTCATGAATGAATAATGAATGAAAGGAAAATTGATTTTGTGGAAAATTATCAGCAGTTTCTATTCTAGTTGTATTCTGATCCTATCGTAGGTGGAGAGATGCACTCTCCACCTACGTGTTATTTGAAACAGCTGTTTTTTTAAAGCTTTCGAGTGCCAAACGGGACCCCAATCAGTAAGACCCCAGAGGCCACCTGTCAGACCGCCTGTCTTTGAAAAAAACAAAAGCTGTAGTCAGTTAACTCAGTACTAAGCTTTATTCATTAAAATAAAATAATAATCAAGGTACCTACTGTAATCCATACTTCCTAATATTATATTGTATCCATATTTACTAATATTATAAATGGGAAAGTGTGTCTGTCAGTCTGTCTGTCTGTCTGTATGTTTATCTTTCTTTCACGGCAAAACGGAGCGACGAATTGACGTGATTTTTCAAGTGAAGATAGTTGAAGGGATGGGGAGTAACATAGGCTACTTTCTAACGCGAGCGAAGCCGCAGGCAAAAGCTAGTAGACCATAAAAGCCATGGCCGCTCTTACTCAAAACTGAAGATTTTTAACAAATACAAAATAAATGGCATACATGAATAGTGTGGAGTTTGGCATAACTAGTTCGAATTTAATATGAGAAAATGAGTGCAAAATGCTAAAAGTCGGCCATTGAAGGGCTGGACTAGTAATATACAAATAGAGTTTATTTGTTTACTAAACTAGATTATAAAATTGATGCAACCGCGAGTCGTGCTTAACACATCAGTGCTACATTTCATGTCATGCAAGTTCACTTAACGATCGCGTTATAATTGTGTAAACAAACAATGTGACGCTTGTTTATTACTTCATGACGTCAGAACCCCCATATTTGAAATAGTACGTAAGTACTATGTTCCGGTAATTTTATACTATGTCGATTTTAGATTCATGTAGGTATATTTGTATACATAATTTTGACTAAGTAGGTGTAAAAAATGTAAATGTAATTTGTACAATTCGTATGACTATACATATTAGTATGTTAAGTAGATCATAGATTAATAGACTATGTCGTCATGTACTTACGGGCAACTTAATTGTTGCCCAATTGTTGCGCGATATGGGTCAAATATGTTGTCCGTCTCATCAACAAATATACGTTCCGAAACGAATACACGTGCGAGTTTAAACTTTTTCTTTTCCTTTCAAATCGATGGATATCTTATTTTCTAACAGTGTTTGGGCCTATGAAATGCCCAAACACAATGCCATGTAGTTTGTTGTTTCATGAAAGCCTCACTCCCATTTCGTTTCCACGGTGTTGAATTATATTGAGCAACTTAATTTAAGGTTCCTCTGCAATAATACTTCTGATTAGTTGCTCGTGTAAGCTTAAATATTAAAATGATAGAAAGTAATCCATTGTGTTTTTGTTTTTTTTAATGATTTTTTATTTGTTTGTATTTACATTAATTATGATGATCTCAATAAATTATTTATTTTTAATTTATTTTTAGGGCATGAACCCACTGTACGCGCGTTTGGTTCCGTTCGCAGCCGTATGCGGCGCTAACTTCATCAATATCCCCATGATGAGGAGCACGTAAGTACACTTTCGTTATAAATGTACGTAATAGCTAGATTTATGATTAGTGCGAAAGAATCGTACTGTTACTTTGCCAACGACTTCGTTCGTGTGAATGTGGCTACGATTGATACTGGATACGAACAAAATCCTATCTTGGAGTTCAAGCTTTATTCATACCAAATTTTATCAAACCTCCATAGCCTCCCATAGGCTATATAGAGTCTGATAATATTTTGCTTTTGTGACTAATTTCATTTATACATCCATACTACAAATTAATGTACCCCAGGTTTCTGAAATAAAAAAAAATGTGTGATAAATAATTGAATAGCAATTGGGTCGCTGTAATTGGCGGTTGATAATTAAGGGCCGATTTTTCAATCGCCAGATAACTTTTATCTGAAGAGTATGTTTGACGTTTTGACAGCTTTTGTATAGAAAATAATAATATGTCAAACCGTCATATTTATTCCTCAGATAGAAGTTAACTGATGAGTGAAAAATCAGCCCTTAGTCAACAAATGGTATCATTAATAATGTTTTCTATGTTCGGTTGAATTTATTTCAAGCTTTTTTTTGCCTATATCCTTCCTTTAAGTAAAAACTTTGTATTCGTTTGTTTCAGTGAAATCATAAATGGGACGCCAGTGTTTACCCAGGACGGGCAACGTGTGGGCAACTCCAAGATCGCGGCGGCCACGGGTATCTTCCTCGTGTGTGTGTCCAGAGTGGGCATGGCTGTACCTGGAATGAGTACGTATAACTATAAACATAAAATTTTAACATGTTTAAAGCAAAGTTGGGCTTTTTACACTATTTTCGAGAACAGGAGGACCAATTTTTGTGATATTTGATTACTTGGATTTGGCTCTACCCAGTTAAATAACTAGGATTTTGGAATATTTCAAGATTTAAAAAACCGGCCAAGAGCGAGTCGGACTCCCGCACGAAGGGTTCCGTACTATCATCTCAAAAAATAGAAAAAAACACGTTTATTGTATGGGGTTCCCGTTCATATTTTATTTTTGTTAATTTTTAGTGTTTGTTGTTATAGCGGCAACGGAAATACATTATTTGTGAAAATTTCAGCTTTCTAGCTATCACGGTTTATGAGATACAGCCTGGGGACAGACAGACAGACAGACAGCGGAGGCTTAGTAATAGGGTTCCGTTTTACCCTTTGAGTACGGAACCCTAAAAATTATCGTTGCGTTGAAAACGAAGAGCCATTAGCACTTCGTTTTCAATACAACGATCTCAGAATCATGATAGAAACAAAACACGCCCTGAATATAAAAGTAGCCGTGGCACACTGGTTCCGTCTGTATAATGTAAAGAATAAAAGTGTCTCTGTGTGCGTGTCTGTGAAGTGTCTGTGTGTGGGTGTTACGCCGCATCTTTAAAAATTAAAATTTCATTAGCACCTCGTTTTCAATACCTTATAATAATATTATTATAATATCTCAGAATCATGATAAAAAAAAAACACGCACTGAATAGCCGTACCGTGGTACAATGGTTCCGTGAGCATAATGTGTAATGGAAAGAAGTGTCTGTGTGTTTGCGTGTGTGTGTGCGTGTACGTGTGTGTGTCTGTGTGTGCGTGCGAGCACACCCCACACACACCCCGTACCTTCTTCTGTTACTTCGAACAATATCTCCGTTTATCACAACTACATTCACGTACTCACCTCACACATCACACTTTTCACTCACTTTCACTCACACTCACTTACCTTAGTATGTATAGTGTACCGTATTTTTAAGATTTGCATGCTCTCATACTAAAATATAATATAAACACTCTCCTGACATACAGGTTTTTACCTAGTTTGGGTTTCAGAGGCTTCATATGATTTTGTAACCTCATATTATGTCAATAAAGATTATTTATTATTCTTATTATTTTCCAGCCCTGGTACCAATAATCACGAACTCAGCAGTCAAGAGGCGTTGGTTCAAGCCGAGTTCTCTAGCCATCATCCCCTTCCAACTCGGGCTTGTGTGTCTAAGCGTCACCTTTGCAACCCCTCTGTGCTGTGCCTTCTTCGAACAGAAGGCCAGTATTAGTGTCAACACTGTTGAAAAGGAATTGAAGGTAAGGTTCTAGCCTATGGTAGTGTGGTCTGGCGAAATGTCAATTTGACAACTGTCATTAATGTCAGGTGTCATTACTGCCACGCGAAATTGACCCTTATGATCAATGTAATTTTATTGTTTTATCTGTGCTATGCTACGGTTGTGGTTCACTCAACTGGCCTGGTCGACAAACTATACCAATCGCCAGATGAGGGGCTAGTTATTCTTCAAAACACGTAATACATAACACATATTCATAACATGATATATCTAGTGTATACAGGTTAGGTTAATTTTTGTTTATGTGGAACCTGAAAATGGTGTCTTCTAAATACGGAACTGAAATCGATCCCAATATTTTTTACATCTTGCTTCCATATTTCGGTAATTCGGTGTGGTAACAAAACTGCTTCGCGACGCTGAGAGTGATATTTTTGGTCGAACCAAGGTATTATGCTTATGACTTCGTGATTTTTCATAATACAGTTCTGAAATTTTGCGCATAGATTCGAGTTTCGCATAACAGGTTTAGTCTAGATCTACCACGTCTGGGGTCTGCAGTGTCTTTATGCCGACGATTACTAAATAATTTAATGAAGGGTTACCATTCAGTCAACAAATACGCTTCTAAGAGCAAGGAACCGTAGGAATTGAGTTATCAACAATACTATACCAGCATCGCTACATGTTACGTTTTGTGTTAGGTTTTACCTAAACAAGCATTTGCTTGTTCATTTCACCGATTCAGGCTTATATTCGTGGAATAAGCTATCGCGCCCCCCACAAGTAACCTATTTAATGTTTTAATAACTAAACCTTGTACTTAATAAATCGATAAATAAGTAATGGACACAGAACAGCTACTTTTTTCCTGTTTCATACATAAAGTGTGTTTCACACCCATCAAAAGTCTACACGCTAACTAAATATCCCTGAAAGGACAAACTGTCCGTACATTGAAAAATAATCCTAAATAAACCACAGTTTCTCCAAATGAGCACTTTATTTTAATTCTTAAAATCTAGGTTTTAATTAAGAGTAGAAATGGATTTTTATTCACTTTGAAATCAATAAACAGTAGAAATAGTAGGCTGCATGCACACCGGCGCAACATGCTACTCGCCTCGAACATTTACTTCGACACAGTTGCGCCACAAATGTTTGCTACAAATGTATTGTATTCGCCCGTAACAAATGTGTCCTTAGTGTGTGGCCCCGTGGACAAATATACGCGATAAATGTGTCGCGTTGCAAATGTGGCGCCACATTTACCGAGATACAAATGTAGGCCCGATGTGCGGTCAATTCTGCTCTAGTCAATTGAGTTGACAAATAAGTCACGGTTTGATGTTCCATGCAAAATAACTACAGATTTTAGAATCGCGGTTTGACGCGTGGTGTCATGTACCCAATAGGTAGTTACTGTTTCTTAGACCATCATTAACTGACGTACTTTTTCGGAACTGTAAAAATGCAATATTCCCCTAAATTCTGTATCGCTAAATTAGCAACTCAATTGACTAAAAATTTATTAATTTCAAAGCAACTTAAAATTCTATTTTACAGTAAATTGATAATGAACCGGTTTTTTTGGGCTAAAATTAGGAGAGATTTTATAGTAATTGTGTCCTATATAACTATTGGTTAAGGATGCAAAATACCCAAATTGTAAATTATGGAAATAAACCAATTTAACTGTTTATTATTTTACAGGAAACCGCCAAAAAGATAGCTCCGGAAACTACTACACTATACTACAACAAGGGGCTGTAAGCAGCAAGTGTGATTATGAACCTTATCTACCTGTGACAGAAGGTCGTTTCTCTCGAAACAATTTAGTTATAATGATGAAGTCAAGCTTAGGGAATTAGAAATCAGTGCTACGAGCTCATTTACAACTTTAAGGAAAAAGTTTTATGGTTTAAACTCGTTTGAGAACAGAATATTGAACAAAGGACCGAATAAAACTAATTAAAGGGGTATATGATTTTAAAAAATTAATACTCTGCAATCCCAATTCCACTGAGAGCTTTATGCTTTTAATATTTTCTAGAGATGCTAATATACGAGTTGTTATGACTAGTTTTTAAGACTACACTCATTATGTTGTAAAGTTGTTTGTTATCAAGAGGCTTATCATGTCAGTTGAACGACATTACTGCCATTAAAAATAACTTCATGATGGATTTGAGCAGGCACTCTCGCCTCGGTGTTGATAAATATTTTGATATACATATTTTTACATTTATGTTGGATAAGCTTTGGCAATAATTTATGCTCCAACCAAGTTATGCTTATTTTTAAGTAATAAACATTTTTTGTTCCTGAATATGATGACATCGCTAAAAGATGTTAGAACGGTTGAAGCTTGATTTCCTTTTTTTAAGATATTCGTTTTCACTAAACGGCAATCACTCTAGTGGCCAATTAGACACTTTTTATATCATAACTCCGGTTTATCGAACGTAAAATGTATGTGACTAATGGCCGAATACTCGAACGTCACTCAGTTTTAAGATGCTCTTAAATCTGTTGCTGTCTCTGTCACTCTATAGGGATAAAGTAAGGACAGCCACAGATTTAAGAGCGTCTTAAAATTGCGTGGCTTTCGAGTATTCGGCCATAAACCTTAGAACACACGTGATTCGAGGCACAATAGAAAGATATAGCAGCCCCACAGCTAGCTGTCGCTTGGTCGTCGAAAGGTTATGGTCAAACACGAGTAGGGCTTAAGATACGGAAATAAAGCTTAGGGCGTATCTTTCCTGATACAAATAACAACGAGTAGTTAAGTATTGTTGACGCGACGGCGGCTAATTGCAAAATATGAAGATAAATAATATAGTTGACAAGATGAAAGGAATGGCACTATCCTCAGCAATGCGGAGAAAAAGGCGATAGGAAGAAACATGGCGGTGCTGATTTTTGTATTGGAGAGAAAAAACCTAAAATTTCGTCATTAGGCCTAGGTTTCCGTGCGTTTGACAATATGTTGCATAAATTTTTCGTTTGAGCCGAGAGTAAATTCGTATATCTGTTTATTTTTGTTACCCCTACGATCTGATCACTAAGGGCTTAATATTAAGAATTATTTAAAGCAATATAATGTGCAATAACATTCCAAAATATTCCTGTTTTTTATTTTTAATAATATTATTGTTAAATATTTGTATGTGTATATTGTGATGTCAATTAAACTGTGTTTATTCTGACAATAAACTGTTACTAGTAGATAAATATATTATTTAATATAATAATAATTTTATGTTGCTGTAAATATATATTATTATTGTTAAGATTAGAACATCAGTATAGTGTAGTAGTGCCACTTTATATTGTTTTTTTTTTTTAAGATAAGTATATTTTTGATTCTTTTTTTTTGTTGATGCATTTTAATTTTGCTGTTATTGCAAAATTATAATAAATAAAATTATTTACTTTATTTTTCTTTACAAACCGTTACTTATTTTTTTTAAATAAACTGGTATGTAATTTGATGTCTATTGTTATTTCATAAACCTTTTGACTGGGTTACATGATTCTCTTGTATGTTTTTTGGTCTTTTTATTTTTTATAGTAGTATAACCTAAATCTTTTATTCGCACTCTAAATATTTGCCCACGTTTATTTTATTATTAACTGACTAAAAAAATGACAGACAACATTAAATCGGATTTAAGACCAGACCCCTAAATTTTTTTTTCTTATTTATTTCATTATTAATACTTATATTTTTTTTTTTTTTAACTTATCCCGAAGCGCCTGAATCCAGTATTCGCGCGGTTGGTTCCGTTCGCGGCCGTATGCGCCGCTAACTTCATTAACATCCCCATGATGAGGAGCAAGTAAGTAGATTTTATAGTAGGTACGCGTAAGTATACTAGGTCAGTATCAGTAATATTTAGGGATTTAGGGTTGCTAGCTTTTAAAAGAGCAATAGAGTATTTCTAATTACAGAGAGGGTACATGAGGATTAACCCTCATAATAGAGTAGGTACTTATTTGATTACTATTGTTATTTCTTTGCAGCAGATATGTATTTGTAACTAAGAATATACGACATCATGAGTGTAAGTATTATGAAGTAGTACTTCTTTAAGGCTGATTTACATTGACATAGTGCTGATCCAACGCCGAAATCCAGTGATGCTGGCGCCAGCTACTGTAATAGTAGTTTACAAGCATATTAGACGTACCATCGGTGTATTCTATTAGATAGACACGAGGCATCTCGAAGTGACATGAGTCAGCTTACATAATTTAAATAAATAGCAAATCACAAGACAAATGAGATAAGTTTTTCATTACGGTTGACTTGGGATTAGTGCTTGAGCCTAAGGTGAGAAGATGTAATGGCATTGGCATAAAGTCGGACAAAACTAGAAAAATGTCCGTAATAAAACTGACACACAGTTCTATCGATCCTTTTTTTTTTTTCGACAATAGATGCAAAATGTGTGCATTTGACATCGCTTTGTGATTCGTGGTTTTAGGATTTTCCGCAGAATTATAATCCTCATCCATCAGTTTGTGATAGGCAGGGGTTTGCTTAGGCCTAAAACATAAATTTTTTTGCATTGCTTGCCTAAAGCTTGCATATATCTTTAATACAAAGGCCGTCAACATGCCCTAGGCATTCTCTATCAGTAAACCAAAAGTGGCGACGAGATGAGACTGCAGACCAAACAAAAATTATTTAAAATATACAAAATAACAACATGATATATTTCAGTGAACTTATGAATGGAACGCCTGTGTTCACTCCGAGCGGGCAGAAAGTGGGCAACTCCAAGATCGCGGCGGCCACGGGCATCTTCCTCGTGTGTGTGTCGAGAGTGGGCATGGCTCTGCCTGGCATGAGTACGTAAAACTGTGTTCTAAACCTTAGAACTCACGTGATTAGAGACACAATACAAAGGCAATAGCAGCCCGACAGCCGGCTGCCGCTTGGTCGTCAAAAGATTAGGACCCTATTTTATTAGAACAACAAGGTGACGCTTCCTGGTCGTCGCCAACAATAAGATAAACTTGGTGGATCAACCAAATTGTTACCGATATGTGTCTAAAATGTAGGTGGCATGACCATTTGCGCCACTGTGGATTCCCAACAAAATAGGGGCAAAAATTCATATTTTTATTAAAAATAAATGTAGTCTTTTTTACACTTTCAAGTGAACGAAAATATCTATGTGATCAATACGAAATATCACAAAACCAAGTGCGCTGTGCGGCGATGATCTACATTTTGAATTTCTTTTGTTTTTATTAAAAGTCGACGATTTGCTTTGGTCCTTTCACAACTATGTTAGGGTTTGCTTCCAGTCTAATCGGATCCAGATTTTATCCCAAAATTTCCACCATTCCCTTTCATTCCCTACCTAATTTCCTTATACCACGTAATATGTGATTACTTTTCAGCATTGGTGCCGTTGATAACAAACTCGTTGACGGAACGGTGTTTCTTCTACCCTAGGACGTGGACCGCCATTCCTTTCCAAATAGGACTAGTCTGTTTATGTGTCGTTTTCGCCACCCCATTGGGCTGTGCCTTCTTTGAGCAGAAAGCTAGCATGAACATCAACTCCTTAGAGGAACCCTTGAAGGTAAGAGAGATCATAATGAAATATAGATAAAGAAATGTAATCCTATTGACTATGTTTAGAGGATGAACTGATTACAAATGTGATGCTGATTTTATTCGAAGTCGGTAACATTTTAGGATCTTATTGTATTGCTCTTTTAAACCCCTGGAACACATGTGATTCGTGACACAATAGAAAGACAGCGCGACAGACGGCTGCCGCTTGGTCGCTGAAAGGTTAAATAGGACGGGTTATCACAGATATTTGAATTAGGGAATGGCGAGTAAGATAACCAGTAAAATTTAAGCTGAAACGAATTCGCAGCCTAAAAAAGCTCTTGCGCTTGCTATCGTTCAGCACACACACAGAAAGAGCACCCTTGTTCCTTCTGTTGCCCTGTATGTCCCGGAGCCGCAGTAACGATTAGAACTATTCCGCAAGACCGCAACCCCATCACAAATGATGATTGTGTGCAAAGGCCAGCCTCCAACTCGAGGGAGATCACATAATTGAAGTCCAGTCAATTATACGATCTGTAATTCTATTATAAACTCTTGATTGATTGTTTGATGTCAATTTACTGCTTTTCAACAGGCACAGGCGCTTAAACTATCTCCCAAGACGAACACAGTGTACTACAACAAAGGACTGTGAGAATCAACTGAGCGCGAGCGTTATTCTTACTGTACAGTATTTAAATTTAAGTACTTACTATAATGTGTACGACGTGTGGAAAAACATATCACATAGGCTTCAACTATGTATTTTGTCCATCAAACTATAGAGGCTCTACGTCAATTTTCGAGAAACGATTTAATTGTTAAGGCCTCACTCGCTTCTTGTAAAGAATATATAGTTATTTAACGTGTTTTCGTTGCATTTGGGGCAGGCCACACAATAAGCATACACTTGTAACTCGATAATTGTGGTGCCACATTTCAAGTTTTAACGAGACACAATTAATGCCTCGCACCACGCTTAGGGACACATTTGTGTTTGTATCGCCTGCACACTAAGACGTGAAGAGTTGGCCATGCTTAAATCTGTAACTATAATATATATTTTTTTATTAACTCCACTGCATTTACATTATATTAAAGTTTATGATAATTTACAATAATATTGTCGCGTCTATATTTTATTTATAATTTTTTTATATATTTATTTTTATCTGGGTATATTTAGTACTTAGGTATTTAATTTTAAACCGCCATGGTACGATCGTAACCATAGAAAGTATTTCTATGATCGTAAAGCCACGAATAAAATATAGTGTGCCTGAAATTATTCAGCCCCTTTGTGTTGCGATAAATCGGGAATCTTGACAGAGACTTAGGTACGAACACTGAATTTGTGAACCATTTTTATAAAAATAAAATGTTGTGTTATGAACTTTACTTTGTTTTGTTTTTTTTTTGTATTGTTTCGTATAATAAATTTACAGAATGTAAACTTTCAGCGGGATGCCCTTTTGTTGAATATCTCACATAACATTCACACCCTAAAAAAATATAGCATGCTGAAAGTGGTCCCTTAGTCGCTCACCACAATTTTGAATTTAGTCCACAACAGAATTAACGTTAGTAATTTCAAGTACTTTTACTACTTGAACGACTGTCAATCCAGTTTCTAGTTTGTAAAACTTTTACACAGCAGACTTTTTTTTAAAACTATATAGGGTTACTGGCAATTAGTGTACGATACTTAAACACGTGATTGTGCATGATAACAAACAATTTTTATTATGGGAGCAAAGCTGATATCGCAAAAAAAATAGGTAGCAGCTATTCAGTACATTAGGCAAACATAAATGTACTGTAGCTCTACCATGAGTTTACATCAATAAATTCGCTAGCGTCTCCGTAAATAAATTGTATGAAATGTTGCAAAGCGCCCCTAGCGGTCACAGATAGAATTGACAGTGACATATTGGGAATCATAATTAAACAACCACTCAAATCCCTAAAGTAGTTCACTAACAGCCAACCTTACTATTTAGTCGGATTATTGACTGTCACATCGTTTTTACGCCTACGGTAGCGAGTAAGTTTTCGATAACAACTCATGGTAGGGGTACTGAACAGCTGATTTTTTTTCGCGATATCACGTTTGTTCCCATAGTAAGGCTCTGTCACGCGACACCCAGAAAGAGCGTAACTGCGCGCGAGATTCCGTATCAAAATTTTGGTGGGATACGTTCACTCGCACGTGCACGCGCGAGTCTAGAGTCCGGCGTAGTGCAAGCGATTTACGCGCGAATTGTATTGGTGTCTAGTATCTCACCAACGCGCGAATGATTTCGCGAACGTTTCGCGAACGTTTCGCGGTGAATTCGCCCTTTCTGGACAAGGTCTTAAAGTTGTGGGTTTTAACCATTGATGGTGTCGTCGCAAGAGCGACAACTGAGAATAGGGTCAGGGTACGATTCACAGGTTGCCGAAAACCGGATTCACCTGGATACCAATGTTTTTACATGAAGTGACTGCCTCTCAGACCTCCACAATCCAGTTACTGGGCGACACGATATTGGTAAGACTGGTCAGACTTTCTGGCTTCTGACAACCCGTAACGACTGTCAAAGTTTTACGAATGACAACCGGGACCAACGGCTTTACATGCTTTCCGAGGCACAGGATATCCAGTGAGTGATCAGTTGATAAGTGGTATCTAAGATAAACTTTAGAACGTGCATAATAATTGAAAAAGTCACATTGGTACTTGCTCGGATTTAAACCTACAATCTCTCCTAACACGAGAAGCGGGTGCTTTATCCACTGGGCTTTTCCTAGATTTATCGTATTCATTCAATCACTTTTTGAGCTCTAAGTGGCTCCTTTTTGGTAATATTATGTTGCAAATAGAATTTGCCCAACAATATGAGCAGGTTTGAGGATGCACGATGGTCCCAGTCCCATCGCACTATCTGAGAGAAGAGCAAATGTCACTCACATTTACAATACCGATACGTACTGACTATAATAATTAAAAAAAAGAAAAAAAAAACAACAACATCTTTTTACTTGGGCCACCACCTAATCGCAAGAATGCAGTGAACTCGCTTCTTAAGGTGCTCCTAAACGGGCAATTTTTTACTAATTGTGTTGCTGCAACACATTGCCGGCATTGCCCGGCAATGTTTCCGAACTCTCTGCAATATTGCCGGTATTGCCGGGCAACATTTTCTGTATGACAAAAAATTTTCGTCGCTCCTACACGAGCAATATTTTCCGGCAATTAGTTGCTACAATATATTTTTTGAGGGTCCAGCCACACTAAAATAATGTTATTAAATTAACAATGTAAGTCCTTAGTGTGGCGGCACTGCTTTGGCAAGTATTGCTGCAACTTTTTTTGGATTCGACGCCCTGTCGATATCATGGGAAATATTGCCGGGCCCGGTAGTGCAGATTTTGATAGGAAATTTTTATATAGCTGTCTTTAGAGTTTTGGGGATATCATGGACTTCGAAGATGCTGGGTTCTTCATGGATATTTCTCATCGGCGATTACCAGTCACTCTTTTTAGGGTTCCGTACCTCAAAAGGTAAAAACGGAACCCTTATAGGATCACTTTGTTGTCCGTCTGTCCGTCCGTCCGTCCGTCTGTCAAGACCCTTTTCTCAGAAACGCGTCGAGATATCAAGCTGAAATTAATATCACATACTCAGGTCTGCTATCTCTCAAAGCAGTGAAAATATCAAGTTTCTCAATCAACGCAATAAAAAGATACGGCGGTTTACATTGCATATTTAGACATTTGCAAGAGAATCAAAACCTATAGGGTACTTCCAATTGACCTAGAATCATGAAATTTGGCAAGAAGCGAGGTCATGTAGCACAAGTAAAGGGAAAACTCCGAAAACCGTAAATTTGTAGTTAGTTCACATCAGGCGTCCGTCTGTCCGTCTGTCTGTCAAGAACCTTTTTCTCAGGAACGCGTCAAGATATCAAGCTGAAACTAATATCACATACTCAAGTCTGCTATGTCCCAAAGCAGTGAAAAAAGCAAGTTTCTAAATCAACACAATGAAAAGATACGGCGGTTTATATTGCATATTTAAACATTTTCAAGGGAATCAAAACTCAAAACCTATAGGGTACTTCTCATTGACCTAGAATCGTGAAATTTGGCAAGAAGCAAGGTCATGTAGCACAAGTAAAAGGAAAACTCCGAAAACCGTAAATTTGTAGTTAGTTCACATCAGGCGTCCGTCTGTCCATCTGTCTGTCAAGAACCTTTTTCTCAAGAACGCGTCGAGATATCAAGCTGAAATTAATATCACACACTCAAATCTGCTATCTCCCAAAGCAGTGAAGAAATCAAGTTTCTAAATCAACGCAATAAAAACATACGGCGGTTTATATTGCATATTTAGACATTTTCAAGGGAATCAAAACTCAAAACCTATAGGGTACTTCCCATTGACCTAGAATCATGAAATTTGGCAAGAAGCAAGGTCATGTAGCACAAGTAAAGGGAAAACTCTGAAAACCGTAAATTTGTAGTTAGTTCACATCCGTCCGTCCTCCCGTTCGTCCGTCTGTCAATACCCTTTTTCTCAGAAACGCGTTAAGGTATCAAGCTGAAATTAATATCACATACTCAGGTCTGCTATCTTTCAAAGCAGTGAAAAAATCAAGTTTCTAAATCAACGCAATAAAAAGATACGGCGGTTTATATTGCATACTAGCTTCTGCCCGCGGCTTCGCTCGCGTTAGAAAGAGACAAAAAGTAGCCTATGTTACTCGCCATCCCTTCAACTATCTCCACTTAAAAAATCACGTCAATCCGTCGCTCCGTTTTGCCGTGAAAGAAAGACAAACAGACAGACAGACAGACAGACAGACACACTTTCCCATTTATAATATTAGTATGGATTTAGACATTTTCAAGGGAATCAAAACTCAAAACCTATAGGGTACTTCCCATTGACCTAGAATTGTGAAATTTGGCAAGAAGCAAGGTCATGTAGCACAAGTAAAGGGAAAACTCCGAAACCGTAAATTTGTAGTTATTTTACTAAAAAACAAATTAACGGAACCCTCGTTGCGCGAGTCCAACTCGCACTTGACCGGTTTTTAGATAAGGTTATACTCATACAATCTTCAATATAGAGAGTTCGATTTCAAAGCTGAATATAGAGCGGTTATGAAAATTTTCTAAATATACGTGTTCAAGATGGCGGCTGAGAGATTTTTTGATCTGCGCCTTGGCCTCACGTTTTGTGGTTTTCGGAGGCGCTGAAGCAGAAAATGAGGTCCATTTAAAACCCAAGATTGTGGCTAAATGTTTTCAAAATATTGGTCATGGGTATCGTATCCGAGGTTTCTGGGGACATTGATGCCGAAAATAAGGGTCATTTCAGAATCCAAGATGGCGACTATTTTTTTTTTCAAAATATCGGTCATGGGTATCGTTTCCGTGGTTTTCGGGGGCACTGATGCCGAAAATAAGGGTCATTTCAGAAACCAAGATGGCGACTAACATTTTTTGCAAAATATCGGTCATGGGTATCGTTTCCGTGGGTTTCGGGGACACTGTTGCCGAAAATGAGGTTTATTTTACAATCCAAGATGACGACTATTTTTTTTTCAAAATATCGGTCATGGGTATCGTTTCCGTGGTTTTCGGAGACACTGATGCCGAAAACGAGGTTCATTTCAGAATCCAAGATGGCGGCTAACATTTTTTCTAAATTTCAGTTATGGGTATCGATTCCGTGGTTATCGGGGACACGGATGCCCGTGTTCCCGAAAACCACAGAAACGATACCCATCACCGATATTTTGAAAAAAAAATAGTCGCCATCTTGGATTCTGAAATAAACCTTCTTTTCGGCATTAATGTCCCCGAAAATCACGGAAACGATACCCATAACCGATGTTTTGAAAAATGTTAACCGCCATCTTGGATTCTGAAATGGACCTCATTTTCGGCATCAGTGTCCCCAGAAACCTCGGATACGATACCCATGACCAATAAACATTTAACCACAATCTTGGGTTTTAAATGGACCTCGACATTTTCGGCTTCAGCGCCTCCGAAAACCACAAAACGTGAGGCCAAGGCGCCTATCAAAAATCTCTCAGCCGCCATCTTGATTTAAAGACATAATCAAAGATTTCCCTTGTTTGGAGTTTATAATACAGGCAGCCAAACTATAACTGTAGTGTAAATGAAAAAATTGCTGCAATATATGGCCGAGCAACACCGGCAATATTGCCGGAGTTGCCGGGCCATGCTCAAAAAATTGCTGCAATAAAATTGCAGCAATTATGTTGCCCGTTTAGGAGCGCCTTTACTTATGGACATTTTATTTTTCTTCTACCCGCGCTAAATTTCTTAATTTAATTAGTTATAAGATTTTATTGTTCTCATGTAAGTGACAATTGTCTTTATGAGAAATAAAGTTCTTTGAACCGAATGTCCCGGTTTTCGACGCGCGCGCGTGACCAGCAGAATTCGTTCCAATTCTTTAGGAATATGCCAAAATGAAACCTCTTTCAATTCTCACTACTCTACCACATGTCTATATACAGACGTAGCATAGATTTTGTAAACTTCTGTCATCATGATTGATTCTTGAAAAAAATAACACGCGTCATGATCACGTTCTGAATAAGCTCATTATTCCGTTTGTAAATGTTATTTTAAATTTATTAAGTGTTTTCTAATGTTTCTTTTTTCGATTACACACCTATATGTTATAACTGGTGAGTACAATGCCTACTAAAAGATGCAAAGTCGAATATTCTAAAATTAATTGTATTATTTCCAAGATTTCTTCAAGACGTCTAAGCCAAATTGTTACTTTTGTTAGGATTTTGAATATCGTGCCAGTTTTCTCAAGACCCCTACTTCACAATTTTATGATATACGCTTGATATATTATATTATGTTGTTTCATAGTTTGGTTAGTAATCATCTTAGGGGTGGATTTTAGCAATAAAATTGAAAGTGTTGCGACATTCGTTCAATTTTAAGATCCAGATCAATACTGAGCTGGAGACTAAATAAGAGAACATGACATAGCTGCAATTGTTTGTTAAGTGCTTTAATATTGTTAACTCACAAATGTGAAATTTGGTTCTACTCTGTTCTACTAGATACAAAAAAAGAAACTTAATTCTTTCGTGTACCGTGGAAAGCCTTCTGTTTATTCTTCGCGGTTTAAAATGAACTAACGAATCTCGAACCGTTCATTCACTCTGTTCTCGAGTCCCGGTTCATTTAATTCGTTCGGTTGCGAACGACACATTTCAAAATGATCTCGAGTCCTAACATAACCATGAAAGTAGCCTAAAATCAGATCATGTTATTTTTATATGTCTTTCCGTACATGTAATTTCATGAAGCACCCTAACTTCATGATATCTGTATTTTTATTGTAGAGTAAACAAGTTTATCCAGGACAGAGACATCGAATGACGAAGGCATGGTAGACTTCGATAAGCCCCGGTGGGACCAGAGCACGTATGTGAACCGGGTGAAACATTTCGTTGTGCTCACCAACCCACTTAACTTCTTTGCCTCCGACGAATCCCTCGAAAATGCAAAGAGACTCGTGTTGGAATACAGGTCCGTTCTTTGTTAGTAGTGATTCTTCAATAGTTGCACTTAGTAGGTACTCTAGTCAGCAGTTATTTAAACTATCTAGATTATTAACTTCTTTTTTGTTTCGGGGTGGAAAATCCTCATGGACATCCTTGGTCGGGGGTCTGTCGGACTCTTACTGACTAAAAACCACCCCGGTGTTCCTTATCCCACCTACGCCAAGGATCGCGGAAACTAATGCAACTTCCGCAATCGCCGGGCGGAGATTATAATACCAAGTCCAACCTGAAGGCTACAGTGCGTTCATAACGTACATACGTATGTACGCTGTTCTGTGAAAATCAGACCCGATCGGCGAAAGCAACCTCAACTTAATTGTTAAAACTAGGAATAGTGGTGGTTGCGGTTGCGGTGCACGTGTAGCGAAAAATAGATATGCGTTAGATTGTGTAGGTAGTTTTGATAATATATAATATTTTTAAAAGCCGTTTTGTATTTTCTTTAGAAGATGTTAAATCGATGTAGTATGATCCGTTTTTAATCAAAGTAAAAACGGATCATTTATTTCCATGACATGGAACTTGAAAGTTTGTGCGGGAGTAAACAAGAACTTTGAAAGTCCTTGAGTATCCGTCGCAAAGTAGCCATTGACCACAAACAGTGATACTGGTGGCATTAACGAGGTTGCAAACCTACGCCACATGCCATGCATACGCATTGAACATTTACCTCGCCAAGTCACCACAATTGTTTCGCTACAATTGTTTTCTACAAAAATGCCGACGAACCTAAATACGCGATAATCTCGCGATTCAAATGTGGTGCCACAATTACCGAGATACAAATGTATGCATGACGTGCAACCTGCCATAGTTACGTTCTGCAGCACAGTTACTTTCTTCTGATACTAAAGAAATCGTTTGTCCAGACATACTTTGACCGTTTTTTTTCATGGTCGTAGGAAAACTAAGAAAATACCTGCAGGTTATGACGAAGAGAAATTTTGGGCTGTAAAATATCTATATGATGGCGCATTCCACCCCGATACTGGAGAGAAGATGATTAGGATGGGGCGCATGACCGCCCAGGTCCCTATGAACACCGTCGTCACGGGATGTGAGTAAAACATTTTTTAACTGATTGATCGCAAATTGGAAGCGGCAATGCTGTGAAGACGCGGTGTATGATGCCGAAAGGAATTAATTTTCGGTGTAAAATTCACTATTTATACATTACTACTAGACCTCGAATCGTTGCCCATGGTGTTAGTATTTAAAGTTGACTGTTGAGTTGCACTCAAACTCGTTAAAGATGTCTTCTTCGTATGTTGGCAATCAGACCATCGATGCTGGTGGTCGATGGATGGTTCAAAATAAAAACAAACCCATTTGGTGCCCTAAGCCGGGCACCACCGGCGCCACATGCTACACAAACTTTTACCTTGCCACAATTGTTTGCTACAAATGTATTGTTTACGCCGCTATAAATGATTCTTTGGTGTGCGGGGCCGCGAACACGTATGGGGCCGATAAATGTGCCGCATTACAAATGTGGCGCCACAATTACCGAGATACAAATGTATGCCTGATATGCGGCTTGCCTAATGATATTGGTTGCTTTTCTCAGGCATGGTAACATTCTACAAGACAAAGCCGGCGATTATGTTTTGGCAATGGTTCAATCAGTCTTGTAACGCGATAGTCAATTACACAAATCGCTCAGGCGACGCAGTTATCCCGAAATCGTAAGTGCCTATTCATTATGTTTGTTTTTAGTATCAGATATTTCCATGAATTGGTGATTTTATTGATTTCGATCTACTGGGAAAATCATAAGACCATTTTCCTGTAGATAGTTTCCCTTACTGCCCTACTCAATGTTTCCACTCCATGCACAACAACACAATTTTATTGTACAAACGTAGGACGTCGTCTTTTGAGATGACTATATTACGAAGACCGTTAAGCCAACTCTCAATATTGATGGCAAAAAAGTCATTAAGTACGTTATCCATTTGGTTATCCACAAAAAATGGTTTTAGACGCACACTGTTAATGTGGCGAGTAAATTCCAAAAATCCGAGAAGTCTATAATCCGAGGAGTATACTTAGAAATTCAGAAAGCCTACACAAAATAGGTAAAAAGCTTTTCGGGACTAAAATGAATGTTGTTATCGAAAAAAAACCATCTTAGAATTGTACCTACTCGAATATAGTGGTGCTTTCATAATAATTCTTGCTTTTATTATAATCAGACCTTAAAATGATATTTCCTTTCCCAGACAGCTTATATTTTCTTACTGCGCGGCGTGTAGTGGTGCGATGACCACTGCCCTGTACCTCAACAGTAAAGTCAAGGTAGGAGTTATAATAACTTTTTAGTGCTTCCGAGATATTCGTTAACGTGTGCAAACTGGTTACGATTCCCGCCTCTTATGCAAGAGGCTTTAAGATTCAACACTGGACATGTATCAATATGACTTTTTCAATATTTAGAACATCAATAACGTCTAGAAAAGCGTAATGCAGCCGTTGGTCCGGGTCCGGTTGTCATTTGTTGATCTTTGACAGTCGTTTTGGGTAGTCAAAAGTCAGAAGGTCTATCAGTCTTAAGGGGTAACGCGATACGTAGTTACTGGATTGTGGAGGTCTGATCGGGCGGTCGCTCCATGTAACACACTGGTATTCAGCTGGATCAGATTAGACTGAAAGTCGACCCTCACATAGTTGGAAAAAAAGCTATTAATAAACACTAGTTTTAAATTTAAACACCTAGCAGATATAACTTGTCATTACTTCTTTGTAGGGCAAGAGTCCAGTGTTTGCGCGGCTGATTCCCTTCGCAGCCATATGCTGCGCTAACTTCATCAATATCCCTGTGATGAGGAGCAGGTATATAATTATATGCTATTCGATTACCTACATAACATCAGTGTACTTAAAAACATGTATGAATTCAAATTAAAATGGGTCCTGCTAGGCAGACATTTCTTTCTTGCTGTATTTAAATGGTCATGTTATAAAAGGGCCTTTGAAGTTAAAAGGTACATTATTGGCTCAATACGATCAGTATTAATGTTATGTATTGCGAGCGTAATAGAACTGCGGAACCAAAACCTAAAACAAAAATGATCTGGGTAACCCATTGATCTAGGAACCATTTGCTATAAGATCAGTAATAAAGTTTGTGGCAAAAACCGCGGAGGCAAGTCTACACGAATATATAAATAACTTATATATGCTTTATATAGTTTATTGTTTACAAACAAAGGCTGGTATAATACATATTTACTAACAATTGCAGTGAGATATTAAACGGAACGCCTGTATTCGTTCCGGAGGGAAAGAAAGTTGGCGACTCCAGGATTGCAGCGCGCACAGGAATCTTCCTCGTGTGCTGCTCTCGAATTATGATGGCGTTACCGAGCATGAGTACGTATTGCTTCATAACGGGAATTACGTTAAAAAACATGGAAAAACCTTTCTCGCTCCGTCCAGAGCGGAAAAACAGGCTTACGAACTAAAACCCCCATTTGCCCTTTGCGTTTTGGGGTCATGGTAACTCTTTGGAACAATCCCGTAATACAATGACACCTTAGAGCCACCGCCCACATAAGACTTTCTGTAGGACCGTTTCTATAGTTTTTTTTTCTCCTACAACAAATTACTGATTATTCGGCCGTAGGTGACAAAACAACGACTTTTAACGAGAACAAGAGTTAAACAGACGCGAAACGCGGAACGGATGCATACGCGTCTTCACACAAAATCGTTGTTTTCTATTTAAGCTAAATAGACCTGAATAAGTGTGAGTGGTACCTTAAAATGATTTTCGTATGTTGGTTTTCAGCCGCTGTGCCAATAATAACAAATGCGGCGGTAGAGCGAGGAATGTTCTGCCAGTACCCGTTAGCTGTGGTTCCTTTCCAGCTTGCCCTGGTGTGCATATCTTTGATCTTCGGTACACCACTAGGCTGCGCCCTTTTCACTCAGAAAGCTGAAATAAGCCTCGATTCTGTTGAGCCGCCAATAAAGGTAACTTTATTGATCATTTTCAAATAAAAGTCGAATAGAAAAAATGCCTTTTGTTGTTAAAAAAGATTTGTTTAGAACCTTGCAGGAGTTTAAACGTTTATAATTTGGCCAAAAAAGCTCAAAATTTAAATCATTTTATTATAATAGACATAAAGCTGAAGATTCTTTATTTTTGCTGTTTATTCAAACAGGCTACTCTCTGGAACTACGTCTAGCCGGATTGGAATAACAAAGAGTACCTATTGTAATTTCTGTATAATGATGATGAAACACAGTTCATGAACGAAACAGTATCCAAAGACCGCGGGGGACAGCTAAGAAATAAGCTAGTTAGAAATTGATTGGCATTACATATCTAAAACTATTCGAAATTTTATTTCGATAGCTTTACAAAAACATAGTGTCGACAGACAGACTTAGCTACCCCATTAGGTTTTTACTATTTTAGTAAGAAACCAGAGGTCCTGTACTTTTGGTATCTTCTGCAAGAAAATAAAATCAACAGCTTACGAGTTTCATTCAATTTTACAGGAAGCTGCGTTAAAGGCATCTCCGAAGGCAAAAACAGTATACTACAACAAGGGCCTGTAGCAACACGACATTCGCACCATACTATCTACCTAAATAGCTGTGCCCCACAGCTTCGCTCGCGTGTATATACTTTGAAAATTACTATCCGTACAGCCGTCCATCCCTCAGGGGTGGATCTTCCAAAAAATATTTCTTAGTGGATGCATACAAATGAAAAAATTTCAAATTTGTCACCCCAGCGATTTAGGCTCTGCGTTGTGATTAGTATTGTCACCTATGTTTTTTTTTGAAAATGTATATTTGTTACAAAAAATGCAATAAATATGTAAATCACGAAAAAATACGCTTTTATTTATAATCGTTATATTTTATTTTTCCCTGGCTTTTATTATTATCTATTCTTAGCTTTATTGGGTATAAAACATCTATTGCCTATTTCGATATCTTTAGCCTTAGATTTTTGTTTAAGGTGTCATGGATTTATATCTGAACTAATTTTCCAATACCTCAGCTACTTCATTGCTACGAACAACAACTAAGTTATAGGCTGTGACTGTGAGCGAGTTGCGTTTGTGGTATATTGCGAGCGTAGCAAATCACACTGCTACATCGTAGATCATAGTACTACGCGCCTACGGCGTAGGCACTAATAGTGCTACGTTCGCGTAGCCGGTGGGGACGGGTGTTACCAAGGGCTAAAAATGTGAAATGAAAACACGTTTTACTTATTGTTGATATTTTTTATTTCTTTTTTGGCCATTATGCTGGTTGTCTTTAGCAAATTATCTCCTTGATTGCCAAATTCAGTATTCATTTTGACGAAGACTTATTGAGATTTACTCGAAGAAAAGACAAAATAAATTGCAAAACATTACTGAAGCTTCCGACAAAACTCGCAATAAAGCAAAGTGAAAAGTTATAATGAGTCCTGGAAAACATAAGTACCTTCATTTTAAACTAGCTGTCCCAGTGGTTTCACGCCCGTTATATCAGATCGTCGGTTACTGCTTCGCCATCTTAGGTCATAATGTAATGTTAGGTAGCCTATTCGTTATTCTGGCCTAAGGGACAACGCACACCGGAATGGCAGCGGCCGGCAGCGGCCGCCCGCGGCGCCACGAGGCCGCCAGCGGCCGCCAGCGTCGCTAGAAACAATAGGCGCGCGCACGGCGCGCGGCCGCTCGCGGCGCCGCGGGCGGCCGCTGACGGCCGCTGGCAGTCTCGCGATCTTTTCAAGCTTTTCAAGCGATACTAGACTTTTAAGTATGTAGTTAAAGTTTAAAATTATTTCACACTGAAAGTGCTCGCCGCGCCGCTGCCGGCCGCTGCCATTCCGGTGTGACTCGGGCCTAAAAGGTAAAACCGACCCAAAACCGCCGAAAATTAGCTGCGCTGTGCTGACTTATAAAAAATCACCAATCACATTGCTCCAAATACACAATCATCTCATCTCCGCTCCGAGTCAGTGTAAAACAGTGTTTTAGCGGAGTTGAGAAGATTTACATTAAAATGTATGGCGCGCGGAGATAAGCGGGTCGAGCTTAGTGGAGCTGTGCCGGGTGAAGCAGGGCTGTGCGGTGGAAAGCGGGGCTGAACGGTGTAGAGCGGGGATGCGCGCGGTACAGCGGGGTTGCGGTCACTGGTGCAGATTCTCTTCTGCACACACAAACTTTATACTAAATCTAAGTTAAGTGCATCTCTCTCTTTTTATTTCATTAAGAAAAGGACAGAAAAACATATAAGTTTTGTCCTGTGAAATTAGACAGCGCCTGAAGTAAATCGACGTATTTTTAGTGACCATGTTCTTAATCGCGTCTAAATCAGCTCCAGTTCACCCGGCTACACAACTCAGCCCTGCCTGCACCGCTCATCTCTGCGCAGCTTCAGCGGAAACACTTACCTATTTACACGGCTCTGCTCCTCCGAACTTCACGCAGCACCGCTTCTGTGGAAACGCATCCTTATGCGTACCACACAGACAGGTCAATTGCCTGTCAGTGCAAATGGTGAAACATTAATCTTTATCATCCATACTATGGGAAAGTGTGTCTGTTTGTCTGTCTGTCTTTCTTTCACGGCAAAACGGAGCGACGAATTGACGTGATTTTTTAAGTGGATATAGTTGAAGGGATGGAGAGAAACATAGGCTACTTTTTGTCTCTTTCTAACGCGAGCGAAGCCGCGGGCAGAAGCTAGTAATTAATAAAAACATTAAAAAAGTTGAAAACAAAAACTTCTATTAAACATTTCTTACTTTTGAAATATACTTAAAATTACATAATAATTACATTAATAGTAGCAACATTTAAATTTTAGAGATGTATTTGTTAAATAATACCTAATTGTTGTTTTTTTTTTAACAAGAGCATACTTTTAGTGCCAGCCATATCTCTCTTATTTTAGGCCCGAGTCACACCGGAATGGCAGCGGCCGGCAGCGGCGCGGCGAGCACTTTCAGTGTGAAATAATTTTAAACTTTAACTACATACTTAAAAGTCTAGTATCGCTTGAAAAGCTTGAAAAGATCGCGAGACTGCCAGCGGCCGTCAGCGGCCGCGCGCCGTGCGCGCGCCTATTGTTTCTAGCGACGCTGGCGGCCGCTGGCGGCCTCGCGGCGCCGCGGGCGGCCGCTGTCGGCCGCTGCCATTCCGGTGTGCGTTGTCCCTTATGCACTTTTTTGACGACGCAACTGTTTCGTTGATGCGTAGGAATTAAATCAAAGAGTAATAATTTAATTTTGACATTGTCTCTTGAGTAAATATACAGTATTGTATAAATCAGTGAGATCTAAAAAAATCTTATTATTGCGCCACAAACGAACAATTCCTCTATTGAAAACATATTGATAATCTGTGAAATTCTCTATGGCAAACGTCGTCGTTACGTCAGTTTTGCTTGCTGCTGGCCAGTGTGACCATATGTGGCAGGATCCTGCCTTTTTGGCAGGTTTAGCCCTTTATTTTACTCTCTGGCACATTTGTTTGACGTTTTAGAAATCCGGCAGTATTTGGCAGTATTAGCAATATAAGCTGACAGATTTGGAAGTATAGCCGCTACAGTCCACAAAAAGAGTAGGATGCAGTATCGAGAAGGGAAAAAAAGTAAATAGGAATTTTAAAATGCCTATGGCAACCTCATCAAAACAAAAACGCGGAGTAGATAAACATGTAATAAATATTTTACATGTTAAACAGGGCATTAGTGAATATGGTGACTGCGTTTCATTCCAGCCAACTAAGGGCTGATTTTTCAATCATCAGTTAAGTTCTACCTGAGGAATAAATTATGTCGGTTTGACATATTTTCTATACAAAAGCTGTCAAAACGTCAAACTTACTCTTCAGATAAAAGTTATCTGGCGATTGAAAAATCGGCCCTAAAGAAATGATTAAACAAATGACAAAAGCGCTGTATAAAGAAAGTGATCAAGAAGAATACGATGCATGATGAATGTATAATTTAATTCAGTTCACTTTTAGACTTTTAGATCAATTATTTTACATAAAACTCCAAAAAATAATGAGTCTATTTATTTTAAATTTTTAAATTATATTGGCATTATTTTGGCATTTTTTTGCTTTAGATTTTGGCAGGATTAATCAGTTTTCTTGCCTAAGTGGGGCAGGATCTCTAATTTGAAGTTGGTCACACTGCTGCTGGCTGTGGCTGTCAATTTGGCTGCAATCGGCTGCATTGAATTGAAATAATAGCAATGCTATGAGCCGTGATTATGCTAATTAGATTTTCTAAAGAAAATGAGATAAATATTAGTAAAATGTACAATCTCCAAGCGTGTATGGTGTGTTTTAGCACAAATGTTAAACTGTTTAGCATGAACAGCGGTAAATTACGAAAGGAATTCCACTTGATTTCTGGTATTCAGGTAAGCATTGTTTATATCGGTAATGTTTAAAAATTACAATTATTGTGGTTTTAAGATCCTGTTGGTTCTACTAAAGAGTTCTTTTTGTTATTTTCAGACTTCTGGCGGTGATGGCATGCCCGATTATTTATGTTTTCAATGTGCAGCAGTCGTGCGTAACTTTATAAGATTCCGCGATAAATGCCACCGTGCCCATTACGCTTTGAAAGAGATTTTAAGCAAAAGCAATGAGGTAAACACCAGTACACTCTTATACTCAGCATCATTTACAAATTAGCGAAAGAATATACAGGGTGTAGCGTAAATAGTGGTCCAGCGTTAAGGATTCGATTAACCAGATAATTTACTTTAACCTACTACAATTTTAACCATTTTTACGAATTTGCGGATAATGTAAAAAAATCGATTAAAAATAGAGAAGAATTGCTTTTGCTCTAAAAACACATTTATTCACGATAGCTGTAGTATTCAGCAGTTATAAACAGAATTCTGAAAAAGAAAAGATGTTTCTTTTTTTAATACAACCAACTTTATAGCAAAATATGGAATTTTTATAAAAAAAAGAAAAAAAATATCTCCGGAACCCTTGGGTAAAAATGGTTAAAATTGTAGTAGGTTATAGTAAATTATCTGGTTAATCGTATCCTTAACGGTGGACCACTATTTACGACACACCCTGTATAATGACAGTCATTCTTTACACACTTCATATTAAAGACCACCTTCATTTACAGATTACTCAAGCAAATCTACAACATATAAACCGCAATCTTCTAGATATCATGCCCTCTCTATCCTTTATGAATTTGGAAAAAAGTCACTATGAAAAAGTAACTTTTCAATGGAAAACTCAAAACCGTATTGATTTGCGTCACTCTACCAAACAAAAAATACCTATACTTTACTGTAGTACTATCACTCCTGAATTCACTTTTGATGGAGTAAATAATTCTTGCGAACTAGAATTCTTTGAAGGAAAAATCAAAACAGACTTAGAGGAAACGGAACATGAACAACTAGAAATACCGATAGAGTACGAAGTAACTAAAAATGAGTCCGCCTTTGAGTCCAGTGCAGCAGATAACGTTAATATGGCCGATTCATTCTTGGACAACGAAAACTTTGATAGTGATCAGGATATTGATAAATTCCCTGACTTGACTCCCAATGCTAACGAAACAACAGCAGACGGCACTGACATGGACGAAGAATACGCTACATTGATTCCGATATCTGTAAAAGAGGCTAAGGCAGCGATGGAGGTGTACAAAATGTTTGCACAGGGTAAATACCATTGTGAAATATGCAATAAAGGGTACAAAAATGAGGAAAGATTGAAAGTACATTTACGGATGCATGATAAGGTAAGGTATTGTTGTATTAAAAATAAAAATAAAATGTTAAATAAACCTGTTTTTAATTAAACACTAGCCTGTTTATATTCTAACATGTTTTTTAAGTAGTAAAATGATATTTAAAAAATTATTACCCTCTGAGATTAGTTCCTTTTAAATTCAACTTTACAAAATCTGTTTCAATAGCCAATATCAATAATCCAAAAAAGAAACTATAGTAATTAAATAATAATCTATTTATTTCCAGCATGTAAGTGGCAACTACCACTGTGGCCTTTGCCAATCGTATTACAAAACTGACTTTTTACTGAAGACTCATATGACTGATAAACATTTGTTCAAGTATTTGTGTAGGAAATGCCCTGAAGTCAATTTTGACCGGTAAGCAGTTATATAATCTCCTTTAACAGCTTAGTAATAATAACTTTAAAAAATCCTACATTTACTTGTTATAGCAGGCAGGCAGAGAATAAGCAGCTTACATTTAAAAGAAAAAAGTCTTTTTGCATTTTATTTCTGTGTTACATATTAGTAAGTAGAGTGTACAGGGTCTGCTCTTGCTTGCCACATGTTTGTGACAAAGGCATTCAATACTTAAATATTCATACAAGTAAATAATTAAAAATTGAAACAGGTCATCAGCAAAACAGCACTACATTTGGACTCACTTACAAAAGTGTAGCAAAAAGAATCTAAACTGGTACGAGTCTAGACCGAAATGGTTGAAAACAAGCGGAGGGAAACGAGTAAAAGGGGTAGTAACAATAAAACCGGTTAAGAAGAATAGAAAGTTACCCGATGACTTCCTGATCTACTCTCCTATTGGTCATGAAGAACAGTATCGGTTGGTACAAGAAAGGCAACACTCGAGGAATTATAAGGAAGCACTTTATCAATGTGATAAATGCTTTAGAGGGTTCAGGGGTATGGTGACGTATAATAAGCATATGAAGAAACATGATCCTGTGAGTATAATCATGTTTTTTTTAACTAACGTTTTCTTTCTAGCGAAAATTGAGGTTATTTTTAGATATGACATTATGAATATTTCTTGAAGCTATAAATAAATATTCTTCCTTTCACAATAGAGTCTAGTCAAATATGTCTTTACCCTCACTCATGGGACAATGTCTTGTGATGATGACCAACAACTTAGGTTAACAATTCGCCAATACTTTACCATATTTGTAAACAACTAGCATGTTAGGTTTTTGGTTACTGCTTCGCTTCCATGGGACATAGCGTAATATTAAATAGCCTATGTTACTCAGGGATAATGTAGCTTTTTAATTAAAAAGAATTTTTAAAATCGGTTTAGTAGTTTTTGAGCCTATTCATTACAATCAAACAAACAAACATACAAAGTTTTCCTCTTTATAATATTTGTGTAGACAAAAGCATGATTTATATTTACCTATCTATTTTGTGTCATTTTTTTTAACATATTTATGTCATTGGTGTCCAGAAGCACTTAGTTGTCACTAAGGCTTTCAATACCGGTATTACGGGATCCCGTAATACCGTAATCACGGATATATTTTGGTCTTTTTTCAATACCGGTATTGACGAGCCACTACCGTGATCACGGTATTACAAACAATCTTTTTAAATTTTAATTATTGTGGTTTGTTGTAAATTTAGAAAGGGAGATATCTAAATTGCCTAAAAGTAAGGATGCTGTTTCGGCTGTAACCACAAGCACTGATTTTAGATAAATAATAAGAGTAGAGATGTGTGTCTTTGAAACTGCTGGGGGTGGTCGTGAGATATTTCTATCGGCGGCATACAAATATTTACTGTCTGTTGTACCTGCTGAATCAGAGCTTGCTTTTTCGTCAGCAGGCTATTTATGTAACAGGCTAAGAAGTTCGCTTTCTGATTCGACCTTAAATGCACTTTCTTTTTTGCAATCACACTTTCAAAATAAAAAAATGAAACTGTCTTTTGATTAAAAATGTTTCATTATGATATATTTAAGTTTAGATTTTTATTATTGTTTGTCAGCAAATTTGCAAAATACTATTTGATTTATTTTGTTACTTGTTTAATTTTGGATTTTATGATTGTTTTTTTTTTTTTAATAAATATAATAGGGTTAGTGTAATGAAAAACTAATGATTGCTGTAATAATAAGTACTCCTGCACAACCCGCTAGGAGATGATTCTACCCATTAAAACAAACAACTTTTATTATGGATTTTTGCGATTTCAGAGTGGGTTCCATAATAAAAGTTGTTTGTTTTCATGGGTAGAATCATCTCCTAGCAGGTTGAACAAGACCAAAAATACACCTAGTATAAGTATAGATCTCGTTATCATTATAATTTGCATATTCTCCGTTAATTGCCTACGTGCGATATTACATTTAGCTTAAGTTTTGATTACGTTTATAAATCCTAGTCCTATAATCAATCAATACCAAATTGTTAAGCTATTAAAAGAGTATAAAGACTGATTTGGGAACAAAAATAAGTATTTAAATGGTTTTATCAGTGTCCTAATTAAAGTTCTTATGAACCTTAGAGGAATCCCTTAGAAGGGATGACAGTCAAGCGCTAGTTTTTTTTTTTAAAAGCTTGAAAAACTTGAGTTCAATACCGTGATCACGTGATCACGGTATTGAAAATTCTAATACCGGTATTGATTCCGGTATTTGAAAGCTCTAGTTGTCACGTATAGGTGACACTGCCATTAAAGAGGTTACGACCATGTATTTTACTTTTCCTATTTATTTTCAGGCAGCCGGTCCCCTACAGTGTGACATCTGCAAGATTCACTTCAAGGATCAAAGAAAACTGTACAAACATATGAACATTACTCACTTATTCAAGTATACCTGCCAATTGTGCAGCTATGTGTGCTGTAATAGGTAACTATTATATTATATATATTTATTACTAGTAATAATAATTACCTTTCGACTGCCATGGTAAAACAGAAGTAGTGCCCTCAGCGCCAAGCTTTTTAAAAATGTATAGAAAATTGACATGGGATCGTGACCGTTTCGTGTTAGGCATTTTGGTTTGTCATCTGTACATGACTCTTCTTGATCTGTACTTGATCCCTCAAATCGTTAAAAGAAAGTGACTTTAGATTTTGTTTTTTTACAACTATTTATATAAGATAAGTAGTTGGCTACCCAAAATCAATTTTGAGAGATATAGTTACTATCGAGGGAAGGTGTATTGAAATCTTTTTATATTTTTTCCAGAGGTCAAGCTCACATGCATTATAGATGGCACAAAAATGTTATGTATGAGTGTCCACATTGTAAGAAGGAATTCATGTAAGTTTTATTCTAATGTTTATTCTTATAATTTGTCCTCCTGGTCAAATAAGAATAAGTAAGTGGTACAACATTCCCATGTTGTACCACTTATTAGGAAAGCACAGCAAAGGGAAAGAAAAAGCAAGAGGTCACAAGAGATTGATATCGTCGGCCAGATGTTACGATATCGATTTATCTATAGCTTTTTTAGTAATTTTTTGACCGCCCGAACATACGCGCGTGCCCTTAACGTTAAACACAAATTCATCGCAAATACGTTCAAATAAAATTATTTAAATAATGGATTGCAAATCTTTATTGATTGTTATTAACAAAGTTGTTTTTGTTTGTAAGATATTTGAATTGTTAGTGTAGAGGGCATGCAATCGCTTGTCACGTATACGTGACTCTGGCTGTCAAAAGAATAATGGCGAGATTAATAGACGTTACTAAGCACGTACTTTGACTTAGCCATGATCCGTCTCTATCGGGCATTTGACGTTTGACAGTTGTGTAACAATGACAAGTATAGTGCTTCGCCAAAGACCAATGATATTATAAGTAAAAAGTACCTAAACGAAATTCTATCTTCAAAAACGGCACACTAACGCACACATACCTACATTACATGTCAAAGTAGGATAGTATGATTGAAGTAGTGCGAGTGAAAAAGAGATAAATGTCAACGCAATACTTAGTAAAATGTTGGTCAAATAGCAAACTTTTAAAGTGCTGTTTTTTGACTGCATATAACCTATCTACACCTTTTTATTTATAATATCATTGCCAAAGACTATTTATCTCGCCCTAAGTATCAATTAAAAATAAGTCCAGTTAAGTTCACCAATAAAGATATTTACACAATATCCCTACTAAAAGCTGGTCGAATATTACAGGAAAGCCTCAACACGTCTCACTCACATAAGAATAAAGCATCCGTCCATGTGTCTGTGTACCATCTGCGGACACAGTTTTGTGAGCGACTCCGGTCTGTACTGTCACAAACAAATAGCACATACTGAAGAGGTAATGTTACTTGATTTACTTCGGTGCTTCTATTTTTTATTAATTATTATTATTAGCCAACGGAAGAGAGAGAAAGTTGTTATATTGCGTGACTGGGAATTAGTATCAAAAGCAAAATCACGTGTTTAAGTATCGCATGATACTTGAACACGTGTTTTGCTTATGATAATAAACATTTTTTATTATGGAATCAAAGACTGTGAATTTGCGAAAAAAAATTTGGCAAACATAAATGTACTAAACAGTTTTTTTTTTTGTGATTTTAGGTTTGTGCCCATAGTAAAAGTTTTTAGTTATCATAAGCACAATCAGATGTAGTACACTAATTACCAGTCACCCTATATAATTGTCCCTGTAGCTTTATGCATTAATATTAAATATCTTATACACCAAGTTAGGCAAGAAAACATTTCTTAAATTTTATGAGGCATTTGGTCAAAAATTAAGTATTGTTTTTTTTACATATTTGAAATGAGAATCGAATACCTAATAGCCTCCTTCAATATGTCCCTCGACTTACCTACCACAATATATTTTTTTTTTCAGGAGATAGAACAAAGCAACAAGATGGTGTTGAACACAGCCGACCCGAACTATTGCCCCGACTGCGAGATACAGTTTATGTCCCTCGCCGCGTTCACCACGCATCTCGGTAGCTCCTACAAACATGCCACTACTAACCTGTGAGTATACCATCTGTTCTGTATAAAGATCTTTAGAGAAAAGGGGTAAAAAGGTTTTTTCCAAAAAAAAAAACAGACTTCGCTCGATTTCGGCATGATACTATCATCAGATCCTGGACCTGATGACAATGGGACCATTTGGGAAGTCTACCCTTTCAAACAAAAAAATAATTGCTCAAATTGGTTGGTAAACTACGGAGATATGCGCGAACAAACATAAAAAAAATACAAAAATCCGAATTGAGAACCTCCTCCTTTTCTTAGAAGTTGGTTAAAATCGAGCAGGGATCATAGTCTCTTTTAAAGTCCAGACAATGTCAGTTTCTTTGTGCATCAAACCATGCAGAATAACATTCGGGCTAGCTTTTTTTTTTTTTTGAGGAAAGTGCCAGTAACAGTTTGGGTATCTGGAGGCAACAGTCCTTGCACACACGTACGAGTGGCGCGTGGAAGTGCAACGCCGGGGCGAAGTCCCGCTGCCGCGGGTTATCGCGGCACGGCTCACGGAGCTCCGGCGAGATCTCAGGGCGGAGTGGAGACAGCGACTGTCGCAACCTAGTGCTGGGCACGCCGTGATAGCGGCGGTAAGACCCCTCTTTGAGGAGTGGCTGGAGAGGCGCCACGGCGCTCTTACGTTTCGCCTGACACAGGTCCTCACCGGACATGGTCAGTTCGGGAGGTTCCTGTGTCGGATTCAGGCGGAAGCGACGCCTGGGTGTCACCACTGCAGCAACGGTCGCCTGGAGGACACGGTCGAGCACACGGTGGAGGTGTGCCCCGCATGGGCGGACCATAGACGTGTCCTCGTAGAGGCGATCGGCGGCGGTGACCTCTCGCGCCCAGCGCTGGTTCAGGCCATGCTGCGGGGCGAGACGGAATGGGATGCCGTCGCCTCCTTCTGCGAAGCAGTTATGCTAGTGAAGGAAGCGGCGGCGCGCGAGAGGCAACGACGAGCCTCTCGCCCCGGACAAAGACCCAGGCGAAGACGTCGAGAGTCGCAAGACGACTACCGGCCACCGTAGGCGCGGTTCTGCGGATGGCGAGCGATGGGTAGCTCGCCGCCCGGCTAGGACCAGGACCGCGTAGACGGCGCGTTAGTGTTCCACGCGCGCCTCAAAGAGAAGGAGTCAGCACAGGAAGGGGCCTAACAGGGCCAACGCCTGCCGGGGTTGCGGAATGTGTATAGTAGTCACCGTGACCCTGGAACATAAAGGGCAATCGAAGGAACATGAGTGGGTTTTAGTCAGTAAGAGTCTGACACGCCCTCCCGTCGCACCCAGGACGGGAGCAGTCATTGGATGATTTCCCACTCACCAAAAAAAAAAAAAAAAAAAAAGTAACAGTTTGGGTAAACCTGCATCAAAAAGCATCGTGAGCTCAACTTTAATCTAAAGGAGCTCCACTAGAGATGTTAAGAACTCGAGTCTTTTGAGTCTTAATTTGATAGACTCGGCGCAATTTTACAAGACTCGGTGTACTAACAAAACTCAGAGCCTTGAGTCGAGCCGAGCTCTAGTCCTTTCTCGAAAACTCGAGCGCCAAAATAGAACGCGTATTTCAAAAAGAGCTCAAGTCTTAAAAACAAGCTCACATCTCAAAAAGAACTCGAGTCTTAAAAAGAGCTCGAGCGTATCGAGTCTTGAGCGGTAAAGCCGTTTCGGAGGAATAAGGTTACTAACATTGTGACACGTAAATTTTAATATTAGATTATTCTATATTATATTCTTCCTATATTATATTCCTATAATATTTTTATTCCGACTTATATTCTATTCCCTGTTTATTCATAAAGTAATTCGAAATGGAAAAGGACTCGAGCGCGACTCGTCGCGTGATACGACTTGAGCTCGAATCAAGACCTGATCGCCATGTTGCGCTCGAGTCTCTATGTAGACTTAAGTGTTCGAGTCTGGGAGAGTTGTTGTAACGAGTCAAGCTTTACACAGCTCGACTCGTTTGTCAGCTGAGCCTAAAATTTAGGACTCAAAAGACTCGAGTTCTTAACATCTCTAAGCTCCACAAACCGATAGCACAATACAATGATAACTGTTACGTAATATTCCTCACAGTTCGATCAAGTCGTCCCGCCGCAACAACAACAAGTCGGAGACACCTCGCGCGCGCGGTCGGCCGCGGCGCGGGGCGTGTTCGGAGATCGTCAACAACGGACTCACCACCTCCAGCTCCTGTGAAGTGGTAACTATACTTGAGCCCAATTCGATAAATAAGAGAGGTAAACAAACCTACACTAACACTTTTTTCAAATCTTCTACTATTTACTTGATTATCGCCTTTTTCACGCTCACTATTTATTAAGAAATCCTATTGCAGCATATTTCACTAGAATCACTCAAATAACATGCATATTACCTTGTTATTTCGAAAAACCAAGCAACGGTTTGTTTATCTCTATTATTTATCGAATTTGGCTCACTATATACTTTAGTATTTAACATATTTTTTCTTACTCCTCCGCCGTACTTTTCTGAATAATTTCGTTGCGGGATCCAAGACAGTCGAATCGCTTCTCCAGGACTCGCCGTGCTTCATTGCTTCAGCGCTTTTCTGGCGGACTCCACTGTTGATTTTGGCTTTCAGAAGTTACAGTAGTTGGGAATAGTGTGGTGGGATTGTCCTAAAAAAAAGGTGGTAAATGGTAGTGGTGGTTTTTGCGTATGAGAAATCCGCTAGATGGCAATACGTAGGCGTGAGGTACTGCAGCATTGGCGCGTGGAAGTGCAATGGCGCGTGGAAGTCCAACGCCGGGGTGAAGTCCCGATGCCGCGGGTTATCGCGGCACGGCTCACGGAGCTCCGGCGAGATCTCATGGCGGAATGGAGACAACGACTGTCGCAACCTAGTGCTGGGCACGCCGTTATAGCGGCGGTAAGTCCCCTCTTTGAGGAGTGGCTGGAGAGGCGTCATGGCACTCTCACGTTTCGCTTGACACAGGTCCTCACCGGACATGGTCAGTTCGGGAGGTTCCTGTGTCGGATTCGGGCGGAAGCGACGCCTGGGTGTCACCACTGCAGCAACGGTCGCCTGGAGGACACGGTCGAGCACACAGTAGACGTGTGCCGCGCATGGGCGGACCATCGACGTGTCCTCGTAGAGGCGATCGGCGGCGGTGACCTCTCGCGCCCGGCGCTGGTTCAGGCCATGCTTCGGGGCGAGACGGAATGGGATGCCGTCGCCTCCTTCTGCGAAGCAGTTATGCTAGTGAAGGAAGCGGCGGCGCGCGAGAGGCAACGACGAGCCTCTCGCCCCGGAATAAGACCCAGGCGAAGACGTCGAGAGTCGCAAGACGACTACCGGCCACCGTAGGCGCGGTTCTGCGGATGGCGAGCGATGGGTAGCTCGCCGCCCGGCTAGGACCAGGACCGCGTAGACGGCGCGTTTTGTTCCACGCGCGCCTCAAAGAGAAGGAGTCAGCACAGGAAGGGGCCCAACAGGGCCAACGCCTGCCGGGGTTGCGGAATGTTTATAGTGGTTACCGTGACCCTGGAACATAAAGGGCAATCGAAGGAACATGAGTGGGTTTTAGTCAGTAAGAGTCTGACACGCCCTCCCGTCGCACCCAGGACGGGAGCAGTCATTGGATGATTTCCCACTCACCAAAAAAAAAAAAAAAAAAAAAAAAGGTACTGCAGCATGATTGATGAATTTTGACATATCTGACAATGTCATGTCGATACCGAAAAACCCTCATTATGTTGGGGTCGGCTTTCAGCCTAACCGGATTCAGCTGGATACCAGTGTTTTACGTGAAGCGACTGTTTATCAGACCTCCACAACCCAGTTACTGGGCGACATGATGCCCCTTTGTTAGACTGGTCAGTTATAAATAACTAGCTTTCGCCCGCGACTTCCTCCGCGTGGGATAATAGTTTCCGTTCCCGGGGGATTTCCAGAATGCAAACTATCCTGTGTCCTTCCTCGGGTCCCAGACTATATCTGTATCAAATTTCATTCAAATTGGTTTAGTGGTTTAGGCGTGAAGAAGAGACAGACAGACAGAGTTACTTTCGCATTTATAATATTTGTATGGAAAAGTATGGATTTCTAGCTTCTGTAGTTTCCACCTTTACATTGATTACGACTAAAAAAATCTTATTTGAAACACTTATTATTACATCTTTATAATCCATCCATACTAATAATAAAGTGGATATAGTTGAAGGGGTGGAAAGTGACAGGGGCTACTTTTTGTCTCTTTGTAACGCGAGCGAATCCGCGGGCAAAAGCTAGTATCAAATATAAACATGCTAATTGTAATATTCCAGTGCGGAAAGTTCCTATCGAACGACGTGCAAGCTCGCAAGCACTACGAGTCGGAGCACCCCGACACCGAGTACCTCAAGCGGTACATGTGTGATGTCTGCGGACATACTACCAGGGTACGTATACAAAACTGCTTAACTTTTAACAGTCGGGCAAAACAGATTATCTGAAAAATTGTGCGAGTCTCATAAAAGGTCGGACACCAAAAAATCTTTAATACATATGTCCTTTTAAGTATGAGAACCTATATTTTATATAAAAAATAAAGATTATACAAGAAACGTATTTTTTCCTCGATTCAAGTTTTGTACAGGGATACGAAATCATTTGAGTACAAGCTAGACTCAGACTTGGCCTTTCTGTTTTTGTCCTAATGGCAATTTGCTAACTTGCTTTCACTGGTTCGTGGGTTATAGTAAAAGTGACCAGTGCGCCTGATATAAGAACCTACAATAGTGTTTTTTACATTCACATTGACATACTTGTCGTGATGGCCCGGTGGTCAAGGCCTCTCATTCAAGTGGTTGTGGGTTCAAATCAACTTTTTAATTCATGTGTACTTTCAAAATTTTATCTTGGACATCACAGACGTTAAGGAAAACATAATAAGTATAAGTCCGAAATCGGCAATTTGCCTTGAGCAAGCGTGGTGATCAATGCTCGTGCCTTCTCTGTATGAGAAGAGGCCTTTGCCCTTCAGAGGGACAATAATATGCTGGTATTATTATTATTATTTATAGCGTCATCTGAGATCTTTACGAAAGATACGCTTATCTTTATTTATTTGCGTTTTTTGCTCGATTTTTGTTAATATTGAGTGTTTATTTCCCAGCAATACGCGAACCTCATAGTCCACATGCGCACGCACACGAACGAGAAGCCGTACGGCTGTCCGCACTGCGACCGCCGGTTCAACATGCCCAGCAATAGAGACAGGCATCTTGTTGTAAGTCTACTAGCAACACTTATTTTCAGCCCTCGAATATTCCTATCCCTTCATCTGGCGATTGGTATGGTTTGTCGACCAGGCCAGTTGAGTGAACCACAACCGTACCACAGATAAAACAATAAAATGACATTCAATAAATTAATAAATAAATATTCTGAGACATCTTACACACGGCCATCTGATCCCAAGCTAAGCAGAGCTTGTGTTATGGTAATCAGACAACTGATATACATACTTATATATTTTTTAAATACATACATATAATAGATAAATAACACCCACATTGATCGTATGGGTCAATTTCGCGTGGCAGTAATAACACCTGACATTAATGACAGATGTCAAATTGTCATTTTCGCCAGACCACAGGCTATACAAGGTGCAGTTTTGAATCTGCAAAACTTTTCAGGAGTCAATAGGCTATTGATTCTCCGACCGAGTCAACAATAAGTAGAGAAAAAAAATTGCCGTGCAAAAATGCACCTTGTGTGAAGTGGGGTAGCATAAAATAGAATCACAATAATTTATAATACTTGTGTTCAAATGTTGTTGTAATTTTTAATAAGAAAGCTATAATACTTGTTTTGATTTTTTCAGTCAGGTTTTTTGTTTAATTGACCAAACTAATATTTTATCTTCTTTCATTTTGTTAATGGAATGGAAAGAAAATAACGCACTAAACGTAAATTTAATGAAGTTTGTGAAACAAGGAAATCGGCATTATAGTTTGCTTACAACAAACCTTTACACATCTTCATACAGTTTAGCATGTAAGGATTACATAAGCATATTATATATTTATTTAAATTACTTTTACATCTCTCATGTTCGGTAAGAAGGTCCTTATTACCCCCAAATGGGGCTTGTAGGTAACCAATTAGAGCTCTAGGGTATTAATGTAGCTAGAAACGCCCTAGGGCGGTAAGTAATTAAAAAAAAAAACTCTTCACTCTTTCAAAAAGTTCGCGTACCCGTACGTAACCATCATACTGGCAATGGACACCATGCATTCAGCCTAATAACAAAAGAGGTCGCTTCGCTATTCAGCCTTGTCTTCGTATGAGTATAATAGTCATCAATTTTAAATATCGAACGGCGAAGCTCAATTTCGTTCTTGAAAAAAATAATTAAAAAACAAAGATGAAAAAAGGCGGGAAAAACTTTTACTTTAAATATTGTTTGCTTTTGGGATTTTTTTATAATTACGTGCTAATAAGGAAAAAAACATGAATTCTGCAAGTGATGAAGATATAAGCTGCACTCCCGATTCAATGAAAATGGAAGCTGAAGCAGCAATAAACAATATTTTGCCTTTTAACTAATAAAATGTTTTATTTTTGTAATGCCGGTTTTTTTATACTTACCTCACAATCGAGATGTAAAGCAGAGTAGTTAGCTCGGGTGTAAGCATCAATTGCACCCTCGAACTATAGGCGCCCTCGCTACGCTCGTGCGCCTAAATATCTCGGGCTGCAATTGATCCCTTACAGCCCTTGGCTACTAATCTACTATGTCGCATTAGATTTTCTCTGTAATGTCAAAGGTAACTGTGTGTAATAAATAAATACTTCGATGGAGTGGGGGCCTAAGTTTCTGCCCAAACAATCCGCCTAATTCATACATGCCGTTATTTCCAGGTGCACACAGGAGAGAAGCGCTACCAGTGCCAGCACTGCAACCGCCGCTTCACACAGAGCAGCGCCGTCAAGCTGCACATACAGACCGTGCACCTCAAGATACCGTACGCGCCCTGGAACAAGAAGAATCGGAAACGACGCAAGGTACTTTTTGTCTGTTGGTGTAATGTTTTTTGGGGGCCAGAACCGGGAGTAATGGGATATCAGGCCCACAAAAAAAATGAAAAACTTTTTAAAATGTGCATGGGTATAATCGCCCGGAAAATAATGTGCTCTGTAAAATAAATGATACTGGGATGTCTCCTATTAAAAAGTAAAGAGGATATTTCACAAACGTTTTTTTTTTACTAAATATCAGACTCATTACAAAATCGAAGCTGTTCTAAGTGTACTAAAGCTGTACTAAATTACAAATTAAACTTTAATATTTGCAGGAGTTAGAAACAGCCGGCATGTCGACACCGCTAACACTGCCGCCGCCGCACAAACTCGCCGCCTACGACGCGCCCGCAGATTACCTCAACGCCTACATCACCTACAACGACGACTAACACTTTGTTACTATATAGCCATTATTAGCACTAAAGTACTGACAATGGTGCCGATTACTTGTTTACAAACTAGACTAAATGTAAGTTCAGTTAACTTCAACTCTTAATGGCATTTGTGGAAAACACACCACAGTTCTGCCACGACCATGTTTATTTTACAATATCTCAAACGAAGAAAGATTTACAAAAATATATGCAATAAGACTGCTAAGGTCTCCTCTTTGTGAAGAGACTGGTCCGTCAGAGCCTCGTCAGTGAATCAGCAAGTACCACGTGCAGGTGAGGTTGGCTTTGACCCTGGAGGTGATGGTAGGGTCACTTACACCCCAAAAGATAATGTAAGTTCAGTGCATCTTTCTCTTATCATTTTATTAAGAAAAGGACAGAAATAAGAAATCTGTGTCAGAAAGCTTAAAAACTAGCTCTAAAACTAGCTCTAGCTTGTAAAACTAGACAGCGCCTGAAGCAAAGTGGCTTATTTTAAGTGGCCATGTTTTCATCGCGCCTAAATTACCTATGAAGTGTGTCTTGTTTGTGTGTAAAAAAGTGCCACTGATATCTCGTACTATAGGCTTTCAGTTCAGTATTAAGTTTATTTCCTATGAGTTTAAAGAACTATAAAAAATTACAACTAAGAGCTTTAACTTTGAATCTTTCTGTTCGACGACGAAATCGCCTGTTCCACACTGTCTACATGCAAAAGAAATGGGTTAGATTAATCTCGATAATTACCAGAATAAATTACCTGAGCAATCTGGAATTCAATAGTCAAAAGTTCAATAGGCCAAAAAAAAAGGCACTTTGAAACGTCATTTCGATTGGTTAGTAATAATACTGGTTTATAAATAAAATGTTTAATTGATTATTTATCTGGTAGATAGCTATCCGAATACTAAAACAAGATCTAAAGATTTGTTTAAAAACTGTTAATTCTAAGTAAATTGAAATAAGGCGAACTGTGAAAAGAAACTTCCAAAATCAAAAATTATGTATGTTCACAATAATGTAAATAGTCTTTAGAATAATGCATTTATAAGCATTTGTTATTATGGAGATTTTCCTTTCTTCCTAACAAGTAAATTGTATGAATCTGTAATCCTATAATAATGTGAAATGAAATTTCTTCAATGAAGTTACTGATTAAAACCCACCCATGTTCCTTCGGTTGCCCCTTATGTTCCGGGGCCGCGGTAACTATTAGAACTATTCCGCAACCCCGGTCCTCAAAACGCCTTGCGTTGTTATTGGGCATTATCCAAGCGCATAATATTATAATAATACTTATATTGTATAATACAATCAAAAGGCTCTAGTAAATGCTTTCTCAAGGCGGTTTGGCGACGTCACTTTACCGTGAATTAAACAAATATTAAAAGATTCTCAAATAAGGAAGAAATCTCCGAAAGTACGTATTGATATCGTGTTAAACCTGAAAGCATCTTCTAGAGCAGTATTATTCAACTATCTGTAATACATTATCAGTTTTTGAGTTATAACAATTTGGAGATTTCCTGATCCTTAGTAAATTTTCGTTGAATACTTGTTATTTTCTACCACCTCCTTTTCCTTAGTAGAAACCACAAAAAACCGGTTCCATAAAACGACCTACCTTTTTAAAAATTATCAGATCTTTGCACAGTATAAAAACGATTATTATTATATACAGATTCTAATACCTTTACTTACATTGTATTGTTTTTTCATTTTTGTGTACATATTCTTTTTTTACATTAAATTATTATGAGTGTGACCGTATGTAGTGTGTTTATAATAGTGACAAAATATCTATTCAATAATATTGAATGTATTCAATAGATTTAATGCGCAATATATGATTTGCCTTGTAATGTAACTAATAAGAATATTTTTAATACATAACATTAATTCGTAATATCTCTTTTATTATTTTTAATCCTTTTAACTTTTGTTTGTGTAAATTTCACAGACAATAGTAATTTTCAACCCCTGAAGCAAAAAATAATAATTATAAAAGTAGGTTATTAAGCGATGGCTCTTTAGGAGGATGCCTCACAAATTTCAAATTTTTGAACGTTAATTATCAAAACAGCCCTCAAAGTGCATATAACTCGGTCGATTGCCTACTTCATGAAAAGTAATTTAATCGAGTTGTATGCACTTTCTATATCAACACACACCCAGACACTGAGCTGCAAATTGCAAAAAAAAGTGTCGGTGGAGATTTTAGTTTTTTTTAATACACACTACAGTTGTATGGATGATTAATTCCGGTAAGATAGAAGAGCATTCGTCACCAACGACGCGAGGGAAGCCCCGGGGAACTGCTAATCAGAACCGACAAACATCTATACTATAAATAATCTAAAAATAACTCAAAGGTAACTGACTGACATAGCCATCTATCAACGCACAGCCTAAACCACTGGACGGATCAGGCTGAAATTAGGCATGCAAGTAGATGTTATGACGTAGCCATCCGCTAAGAACGGATTTTTGAAAATTCTATAAAAAGAATAAAATTGGGGATGGAAGTTGAGAAATTCAGGCGGGCGAAGCCGCGAGCGAAAGCTAGTAGCTTTCGAAGCGAGTCTCACGAAAAACTGTTTTTTTTTTATTTACCGAGGAAGGCTACCATAAGGTTATTAGGTATCATCACGCTACGGGTACGGAGGTGAAATACAAAACAGTACCCCTACCATGAGTTGTTATCGAAAACTTACTCGCTACCGTAGGCGTAAAAATGATGTGACAGTCAATAATCCGACTAAATAGTAAGGTTGGCTGTTAGTTAACTACTTTAGGGATTTAGTGGTTTTTGAAGTGAAAACTTCTTTAGCGGCGTTGAGCACTTTTTCTGTAATGGGTATAAAATCTTAAACTCGCGTCAGGACACGTGACCTGATCGAAAAAGCGTAGGACGGATGGATAGTAGACAGCTATAATCAAGTTTGCACTTCTGCCGGCACTCCCGGAGTGCAACCCGTCTTTTTTTTAATTATGTTTCCCAATATGTCACTGTCATTTCTATCTGTGACCGCTAGGGGCGCTTTGCAACATTTCATACAATTTATTTACGGAGAC
Source organism: Athetis lepigone (assembly GCA_033675125.1). NCBI lineage: Eukaryota > Metazoa > Arthropoda > Insecta > Lepidoptera > Noctuidae > Athetis > Athetis lepigone. The sequence continues at coordinate 7,088,130 of CM066237.1, forward strand.
GCTAGCGAATTTATTGATGTAAACTCATGGTAGAGCTACTGGTGGGAAAATTGCAGGCGCCAGCTAGTCTATATCCATACTAATATTATAAATGGGTATGTTTGTCTTTCTTTCACGGCAAAACGGAGCGACGAATTGACGTGATTTTTTAAGTGGCGATAGTTGAAGGGTGGGGAGTAACATAGGCTACTTTGTGTCTCTTTTTAACGCGAGCGAAGCCGCTGGCAAAAAGTAAGTAATTATATAAAATGGTAAATTGACTGTTGATATATCAACAGACCTAGACACGTGAAACTACTATAAAAGCATTCTTGTCAATTTGACCAACAACCCACAGCGTCAGCGTTCGTTGACCGCATTACGCATGGTTATATTTCATTTTGTGGCATGGATGTGGAATTAAAATAATTTCGACTGTCAGTTTCAACATCCATGCCACAAAATGAAATATAACCATGCGTAATGCGGTCAACGCAACGCTGACGCTGTGGGTAAAAATCTCTGACCCAGGAATTCTAAAAATATGCTTGCTCTGGCTAGGCTACTCTCTTTCTAGTTTCTAGCTAGCTTGTGCATTCATGCATTCATCATGATATATAAAAGTTACAAAGTTGGTCTTATAAACCCAACCGTAACTATCCAAAAATGCTAATTCTTTTTTTTTTCAGAGAAGTTGGAACTTCTGCACCCTAAGTAAATAATTGTAACGAAACCATAGCGCGAATTTAAACGCGGCAGCGCCATCTATCGAGCAAGTTGGTACTAATTTGTTTCTATAGATCGATAAAATATATTGTTAAGATTATATTTATTTTATACATAAAAAAATAGAAAGATAAAAATTAAAGGACGATGGGTAATTTAGTATTGTTTCCCTGGGCCCACTGTCCAACCAACAGTGATGCGAACTACATCATTTGAAAGCTGGGTATACTCCGCTCGATTCGAAAGTTAAGTTATATTACAAAATTAACAGAAAAACTTTAAACAAAAATGTGTATGTATTTTATGCATTGTCTTATTTAATAGCAACGAAAAATCAATTACAGAGTGATAAACATGCAATTTTACATTATCTTGATACATTTTGGTATCTAAATGAAACTATTTTATAAATACAAGGTATTTTATAAGCTTTCTCTGTCGCCAATTGAGTTTCGTTTTTCGTTTATTATATCATTTTATTTCAAATAAAATGATATATAATATATCATTTTATTTCAAATTGCTCACAAAATTAAAAGTATACATACAAGTAGCAAAATGGCTGTGTACTTCTATAAGTTACTAAGCTATTTACATTTAATATATTCAATACTCCTCCCAGAAACGGTTTGAAAACTAGAATCTAAATGCACACTCAATGTGCGTCAATGTGCTATGTAATAAGCTACTGTAGTAAGAAATACACATAAATTGACATTGTTATGCTACATGTTTTACATGAGTACTTACAAATATAATTACTAATTTGCTGCTTGAAGTATAGTACACATATAGGTACAGAGTTTAATATATTATCAGGAATCTGATATTTAATCCGTCGAACACATGTGATTCGAGACACAATAGAAAGACAATAGCAGCCCGACAGCCGGCTGTCGCTTGTTCGTTATGAACCATATTACCGTTAGCAGACAAGCATTTACTATAGCTAATATTAAATTGTATGAAGGGCAATATTGTTTAAAATTAAATACTGTGAGGACTATGGAGGTCGTTGTTTTTTTTTTTATATAAAGCAGTCTGACGGTTTCAGTACTTAATGCGGCTATGTTCAGTACTTATGCTACCCAAATATCCTTACTGGTACTGTTCGTCAAGACGTTGGGCTCTTTAAAGTTTTTAGTTGAGCTCAACGATTACTGCTGAGGAGAATGCTGGCACTGTCTGGACAGGTCCACTCAAATCTTTGTGCTTCTACTCTCATCAGAGTACCTGAGACATTAACCTTCATGGTTCTCGAACATTTTTGATCATTTTTGTCTATCTATTGATCAAAAATGTCTTGTCGACAACAAATGCTGTCGTTGTTTTTTTTAGAAAGAAACTATTCTTTAGTACATATTTTTGTGTAACTTTAATCAATTACGCAGCGCACGCAACGGAAGCAATACTGAACGAATATTATTTCCAACCTCTGTCACGCTATTCATTACTGCTGCTATCAGCATTGCCATACAACGTTTTGATGCCCTGTGAAGCTCTCCCTTCTTTATACAAATTGTATATATTTACACTAGTCTTATTTGTAAATACTTATTATACTTATTTAGTTTTACATAAATTATAAATAATAATAATAAAATAATAAATATCCTGGGACATCTTACACACGGCTATCTGATCCCAAGCTAAGCAGAGCTTGCGTTATGGTAATCAGACAACTGATATACATACTTATATATTTTTTAAATACATACATATTATAGATAAATAACACCCAGACACACAATTATGCTCATCACACAAAGTTTGTCCTGGGTGGGAATCGAACCCACGACCTCTGGCTTAGCAGTCAGGGTCACTGACCACTAGACCAACAGGCCCTGAACAGGCCCGTCATAAAAAAACAGATTTATAATATTAATAAAGATAGTGCCCGTTCTCCTATCAGTGCAGTTGCGCCATTACTCTGGCATTGTTTATAAAAAACTAAAAATCGAAATAACTGAAAAACTACTGAATTTCGGTACTAAATCAACAACAAAATTTATATTTTAGCTGATTTTTTTTTTGAGATTTCAGAGTTGGGTCCATAAAGTTGTTTTGTTTTTATGGGTAGACTCATCTCCTAGCGGGTTTCGCAAGACCAAAAAAAACAACTTGTTTAATTAAATAATCAAAAAACCCAACTTCAATTTCGGAAGTCGGGGGTTTTGTTTTTGTTTTATGTAATTGCCACCAACTTCCGAATTTGCATTTGGTTTTTTTACTATTAAAGAAAATATAGTACGACCTATCTCGATAGATGGCGTTACCGCGTTTAAATTCGCGTTATGGTTTCGTTACCACGATTTGGTCGGGTACACTCAAAGAGTAAAGTAATATGGTACACTTATAGTATAGAAAGTTTAACGCCACATAACACAAATAAATAATTCAGCGACTAGCTAATCCCCCGCGGATTTTGTTAGTCTATTTTTGAAAAGTTGCGGTCGGTGACGACTTTCAGCTTTAAAATACCAATGAGAAATGAGAATTTATGAAAGTTGAATGACTATTACTCAAGGACATTTTCAAAACACAAAATAAATACAAAACCTTCGAAAGTTCGAACACACGTGAATCAGGACAGAATAGATAGACAATATAGCACCCCGACAGCCGGCTGTCGCTTAGCCGTTGAAAGGATAACCTTTTAACCGCCTGCGTCGGTTTTGGACCCAATTCGCCCAGTCGTTTATTTACGTCCAAAATGTCGCTGCTCGTTTAATCAGCTTTTTTATTTAATTACGCTATATTCTATCAAAAATATGTTCGCGATTAGCTAAGTAATCATTTACAGTTTGGTACACTTTAGTCTCTTAAATCAGAAGTCCTAAAAAAAATTCTTTTCTTTAATGAACCGGCCTTATTACGCTGACATTAGTTAAATTGTAACAATTGCAAGTCGTCGAACAAGAACGACCGCAACTTATTCAAAAAATCAAAGGACAAAAGTTTGTATGAACTTTTGATAGTTTGTCTGTCTGGAACTGTAAGTGACATCCCTTGCACCCCAACTAAATCGCGGTAACGTAACCATAGCGCGAATTTAAACGCGGCAACGCCATCTATCGAGGTAGATGAAACTAATTTCATGCAAAGTTATAAATGTGAAGATGAGTAAACATTGCTGAATACTTAAATTTTATTAGAAGTGGTTATTTTTATTTAATAAGTGGACCCGTAACTGGCGGCTAAAATAATCGTAATAAACAATAATAACAAAATGCTTCATTTTGCCAATGGACGGACCATTGGTAATAATTATATTTTTACGTTGCCCTAGGAAGTAAGATACTTAAATAGCGAAAATTATAAAGACATTAGCTTAAACCTTTTAGCCGCTTGAACCTCGTACATTCTAAAAAAAACATTTTGTATACTTCAGTATTTTCTTATTTATCGTGACTGTATCCAAACATATATATATCCAGACTAAGAATAAGTTTATAAAAAAATTCCAACATATAAAACATACAAAATATCAAAGTATGTTAGTATGTATTTATCCATTACGAATTTTCATTAAACGTGCGAATGTAGCATTGCTTTGCTATAACTACTTGATACCATTCTTTACGCAAACACAAAAAAACTACCTAAAAAGAAACAACATACCTTTTGACAACAACCTTTATTTCTCTCAACAACAACAAACTCAACATCTTTCAAACACTTTATACAGATCATTTAAACTGGCAATTTGTAGTACAGCGCCGTTGTGAACAAAGCTTGTAGGGGGGAGGAAATTCCTTCTAATAGCTGGGAATAACACGTGTTCCTGCCTCCATTGCTCTGCTTTCATACTCTCCGTAGAAGTGTCTGGGTTCGGTTGCGAGTAAAAAATGGCGGTCTGACGGCTAAAAGTGTCGAAACAATCTTTTTCGCAGTCCCAGTTCACTTCGGTGACCAGGCGAACGAGATAGGTGGGGAGAGCGCCCATGAAAGGTGTGTGACCGTCTGTAATAAAGGCAAGATTAAAACTAAAATAGGACCTTGTTTTCAACTCAATTTCCGACAACAGTCCTGTGTTATGGTTACCAGGCAACTGTTATGGATATTTAAGGCATTTATTTAACTGCGCGCTTAGCGACAAGCTTGTAAAAGCCAGATACAAGGATTCGATTCCCACCCAGGGCAAACATTGTGTGAAGAGCATGATTGTTTGTTGAGTGTAATTTATGGATTCACAAGCTGTGCACACCTTTAAAGCCCCGTATTCATTGTAAACATTTGTTTAGCAACTGTTGATCAACTGATGTTGTCGCTCGCCGGGCGTCAACTTTGCAGTATGCCGTGATCAACACCGCAACACAAGTGTTGCCCATAATATGATGACAGCAAATCGTCAACATGTTTAATGCAACCATGTTGCTAAACAAAATGTTTACAATGAATACGGGGCTTAAGTGACAATGTTGGGAGAAACGCAGACATGCGTTATGTCTAGTCCATTTGAATAGCAATACGCATGTTCGTATATCATTGCGTCTACTTGTCAAATATCTCCTTCTACGTTCATAATTTTCATAGTGCAATGTCTTTTGTTAATTTAGTTAAAATAAATAGATTTCTACAGTTATAGAGTCTTGATCTTTTCTCATTTCTTCAGGTTATGGGCCTCTCCCTACCTGTATAATGTAGTACAGTGAAAATTTAAAATATATTAGTTGATTTTGTTCAAAAATACGTTTAATTTAAAAATCTGACACGCGGTCGCCGAAGTTTTTTTATATTTCAGCTATAAAATGTCATCAAACGGTTCTTTGATGCAAATTGAAAAACTTACTGGCCGAGATAATTGGACAAGCTGGAGTTTCGCAGTGCAAGCTTACCTGGAACTCGATGATTTATGGGAATGTGTCCAAGGAACAGATACCGATCCAAAGAAAGAAAAAAAGGCAAAATCAAAACTAATATTATTAATCGATCCAATAAATTATATACATATACAGGATGCCACGACGTCAAAACAGATTTGGGAAAATTTATCAAAAGCGTTTCAAAACTCTGGTTTACTGAGAAAAGTTGGTTTATTGCGTGACTTGATTAACACTAATTTAGAGACAAGCACCAGTGTAGAAGATTATGTCAACAAAATCATGAGCTCAGCTCATAAGCTGAGAAATATTGGATTCAGTGTTGACGATGAATGGCTCGGGACCTTGATGCTGGCAGGTTTACCCAATGAATATAAACCAATGATTATGGGGATTGAAAGCTCAGGAGTAAAAATATGTGCAGATATGATTAAAACGAAACTTTTGCAAGAAATAAAAGATACACCAAGTAATTCAGCTCTGTACACAGGTAAAAATACTCAAGCTCAGTTCAAAAACACTCAGCATCAGGCAAAGTCAAAAGGCCCAAGATGTTTCAACTGTAACAAATATGGACACCTTGGTAAAAATTGTTGGTTTCTGAAAAATAAACCACAGAGTGAAGAAAATAATAATAAAGGTTTTGTGGCAGCTTTCACGGCTATGCAACTGAATGATTGTGTAAACTGGTATGTAGATTCAGGTGCGTCGATGCATATGACGATGCATAAAGATTTATTGATAAATGAAACATTACCGCCGATATCCACAATCAAAATTGCAGACAATAAAACTTTACCTGTCGAAAGCTGTGGTGATGTGATACTGCACATACCTAATGAAAATGGCAGCAGCAGTGAAATATTAGTAAAGAATGTTTTGTATGTGCCAAAGTTGTCCACAAACTTATTATCAGTTAGTAAAATAATAAAATCTGGTTGCAAAGTGGAATTTGATAAAACTGGCTGCTCAGTATATAATTCAAATAATCAAAAAGTAGCCACAGCAAATTTAATAAATGATACATATAGACTTAACATAATTTACAGTAAAATATTCGCCATGTCAGCAAAAGCAGAGTCGAATACACATCTATGGCATCAACGTTTAGGCCATCTTAATTATAACGATGTTTACAAGTTACCTAACTGCACAACTGGCGTACAACTGTCATCACAGAAAGAAAAGTATGTATGTATAAGCTGCCTAGAGGGTAAGCAAACAAGGCAATCATTTCCAAGCAATGGCTCCAGGGCAAACGGTTTGCTAGAGCTAGTCCACACAGATGTATGTGGCCCGATACAAGTTGCTTCGATTGGCGGTGCCAGGTATTTTACAACTTTTATTGATGATTTTTCGAGAAAAGTCTATGTATACATAATAAAAAGCAAGACGGAAGTGTTCGAAAAATTTATTGAATACAAAAACCGAGTAGAAAATGAGTTAAACAAAAAGATTAAAATTTTACGCAGCGATAATGGATTGGAGTATACTAATAAAAACTTTGCAAATTATTTAAAGGAAAATGGAATATTACATCAGACTTCCAATCCATACACGCCTCAACAGAACGGTCTGAGCGAGAGAATGAACCGGACATTGGTTGAACGAGCCAAATGCATGATGCTCAATGCAGATTTATCGAAGAATTATTGGGCTGAAGCTGTAACAACCGCTGCATATTTAATCAATCGCTCGCCCACACATGCTTTATCAGATATAACACCTCAAGAAGTATGGACCGGACAAAAGCCAGACTTGAGCAATATTAGAATATTTGGTTGTCCTGCTATGGTGCACATACCCAAAGAAAAGCGCCAAAAATTAGATGTGAAATATCGTCAGCTAATCTTTGTTGGGTACAGTGAATGCACAAAAGGCTACCGTTTTATAGACCCGAAATCTAATAAAGCAGTGATCAGTCGGGATGTATATTTTCTGGAAGAAAATGTTAAAAGTAAAATAGTAGATTCAACTTCTTTTTCAGCACCTGAAACAAAAAGAAATGATATTAATAAAGAAGTACACGAAATGCAACAATTAAAAGATAAAAATAATGAAAAGAAAAGTAATAAAGAACATAAATTAACACAAATATACTTACCATTAAATGAACAAAAATCTGAATTAATTACACAAGATGATGAGAATTCAGATGAGGAAGAGCAGTCTACTTCAAATAATTTGACTAATAGTAGTTCAAGTAATACAGATGATTATGAAGATCCATTAGATGATACGTACTTACCAAGTCAGAGTGTTGACATATTGCCTGCAAATGCAACAGGTGTCAAAACCCGTAGGCAAAGAAAGTTGCAAACAAACAATGAAAGTTCATCTTTGTACATTTGCATGAATGGTGAGTCTACATCAAGCCTTCTTAACAATGATCCCCAGAGCGTGGAAGAAGCTCTTCAAAGTAATGAATCTAAAGAATGGAAACAGGCAATGAAACCAACTTTTGATCGAGGAGAGAAAGTATGTCATTTATATAGAGCTATAAATGGTTGTAAACAAGCCAGTAGGCAGTGTAACAAAAAGCAAAACTCTGTTTTGTTAGAAATTGGCATGAAACGATCAAAAGTTGATCCTTGCATTTATTATCGTATAAGAAGAAAGAAGAAGAAGAAGAAAGAAGAAGAAGCGATTTGGCTGAAACAATCAGATGAAGATTTTTGGCCTGAATCATCAGCTATTCCTATTGTTGTTTACTGTGATAATCAGCGCAGCAAACACATCGATGTTCGCTATCACTTTATCAGAGAGAGGACGATTGCTGCCAAACAAGTCCTAGTAAAATACCAAAGGAGTCAAGACATGACTGCGGACATTTTGATCAAAGGACTGCATAGACCAAAACATGAAGCTTTTAGCAGAGCGATGGGTCTGCGTTCAGGAGAGAATGTTGGGAGAAACGCAGACATGCGTTATGTCTAGTCCATTTGAATAGCAATACGCATGTTCGTATATCATTGCGTCTACTTGTCAAATATCTCCTTCTACGTTCATAATTTTCATAGTGCAATGTCTTTTGTTAATTTAGTTAAAATAAATAGATTTCTACAGTTATAGAGTCTTGATCTTTTCTCATTTCATCAGACAAGTTCACTGTGATAGATTAAGCTTGAGGATTCAGTCACTGAAATGTTTTGTGAACTAGTCGTTGCGTTGGAGTGCCATAATAAATAAATAAATAAATAAATAATATGCCTTATTTATAAATTTGTATATTATGTATGTATATCAGTTGTCTGATTATCAAAGTACAAGCTCTGCTTAGTTTGGGATCAGATGGCCGTGTAGGAGTTGTCCTAAGATATTTATTTATTAGCTATACATACCCAATAATAACGGCAATGACAGCAGTTCCCCGTTGCCACTAATTTCTAACGAGAAGTACTCGTATAACATATTTCGTTTGTTCACAAGTAATTCTGCCATTTGTTGCGCCATGTCTCTCATTTCACCTGAAATTATAAAATGATAGGAATAATATTAATATATCATAACTAGACCCTGCCCGCGACGTCGTTCGCGTGAACGCTATAAAGCAGCAAAAATGTTTATAATATAATCTATACTTGCTTTACTGTTTTGATCATCACACAAAGCTGATAGTCTGATAATAAAAGCTTTTGTGTTGACGCGACTTCTTGATAATATTCATGCAAAATTTCAATGAAATTTATACAGTACTTTATGAGTTTATCTCGGACAAACATACAGACAAAAAGACACACAGATAAACAAAAAATCTGAACTATATATTTTCGGCTTCCGTATCGTTTGTAGAATATGTTTTAGTAGTTTTAACGATACGATAACTATTTCATTATATTTTATATACGTATACCCGTGAATTAAAATTCACACTAATAACTACATTGATTTTGACTTCAATATTTGAAGTACTAGCTAGCCCACTTTGTCTCACACGCTTTACGCTAGATCATGGGTATATTTGTTGTGGAAAGTAAGTAACCATTAGGAAAGGATTTTTGGAAATTCCAACCCAAAAGGGGAAGAAAAAAAATCTCTATTTCATAGAGATTTTTTTTTATTGGCATAAAACAGGTTACCATAGTATTTGTGAATCGCTAGTGCCTGTGTTAGGTAATGAAAACCTGTATTAACCTTTCGACGACCAAGCGACCTTGGTTGTCGAAAGGTTAATACAGGCTGTCGCGCTGCTATTGTTTTTATATTGTGTCTCTAACGTTTTAATTTAGATTATAAGGACTATTATAAAGGCCTCAATATACATGAATAAACAGGACAGCACACGCACCTAACTGCGGGTCCCACTCATTCTCCTGCGAGTTAAGTCCTAGCACGAGCAACTCCTCTAAGGGCAGCGGGCTGGACAGTGTTATCAGGCCGAAGTTCTGGAAGTCGTACAGCATTGTCTCGTAGAATAACTCTTCTCTGAAATATTTATAAGGCTTAGACGTTTTAGCCACTGAGTTTCGTCCGATCTGGTCGCAGGAATTTCATTATTATTAAAATTTTTTTAGGGTGTTTCGGACGATAGCTAATTTCGTACGTGACCGTACGAAAGGGAAAGGTGTTACTAATATTTGAAAATCCTGGGAACAGTCACAATGGATATTATAGCAGCAGAAACACAAGTGTTTCTGCTGCTATAATATCCATTGTGACTGTTCCCAGCCGGAAGCCTTCCCCATCGACAATGCTTATATTTAGGAAAATCGAAAATTTTATCAGCCTAGGGTAGACTAGGAACAGTCACACCATGTATTGAACATATTTATAAACCTTCCTACTTTATCTATTTTTGACAAGTGCATGAAAATCCGTTGAAAAGTTCTAAGCAAACAGCGGGCAGAAGCGACTTCATTTTACACTATGTAAAGATATTTAAGCAAATATGCTTAATACTTACGCAAATCGAGTAGTATCACACAAGTACAACTTAGTTGAATGTTGTATTAGAGACTTATGACAGTCAATACAAGCAATAAAAATGAGATTCGCTAATATTTCTCTCAAATTCGTATTACACTTATTTTCTACTTCCAATCTAAGTTGTTTTACACTAGTCAGCTTAGTTTCAACTCTCTCATATTTAAACGTTCTTGTTTTGAATGATTCTTTAGGATCTATGTAGGTCAAATTTGCTTGATCTAAAGCTGTGTGCGTTTTATATTTTTCTTTATTTTCAGTTTTGGGTTCTTCTACTAAGGAATTTTCTAGAATTTCTTCGTCCGGGGCAGTGTTAATAACTTTTTTAGGTGGTGTAGTGTCTTTTTCTTTGAAAACGCTTTCTTCAATATCCATTTCAGTGTTGTTAACTGTAGTTTCGCTAGGTTTAGTAATGGTGGGGAAGAATTTGTCGATTTTCTGTGCGTCTGAGTTAACCCGGACCATGTAACTTGGGTTTACTTTGGCGGCGTCTGTTGTCTTTTTTACTATTTCTTCGACCATAGAAGCGCCGGGTAAACGTGCCTGGAATGTGAAGAAATACTTTGTAATAAAGATGAAGAGGTCTTCGGATTCTTTGTATGTTTACACGGGCTCATATTTTGAACTATAAATCAAGTTTCTTGCCCATTCTTCTCCATTTGAATCGACCTATTGGAAAGTGCGACTAGCTTTGATTTATTTACTTGTAAATGACGTTTTAAATGTTCTAATGGGCATGAAACTATTTGACTTTGACTAGAAGTCAGACTAGAATAATACTGTACCCTGTACAAATATGTCGTTTTAAACATACCTGTGTATACATAACCCTAGTGGAGTTACAGCTCAACAACTTGCTCTCTATACAAGATTTGATCTTCTCTATAATCTGTTCTTCATACAGAAACTGCACCTCGTGTTTAGTTGGATGAACATTCACATCCACGTTTCTTGGGTCTGTAAAACAAGAACCAGTAATTTGAATCTCGACATTCATGATTCCATACTAATTAATATTTATGAAAGCAAAAGTAAAGCCTGTCTGTCTGGTGACATGACCCCTGACTCCGGGGTTGCGGAATGTTTATAATACCTAGTTACCGCGACCCCAGAACATAAAAGGCAACCGAAGGAACATGAGTGGGTTTCAGTCAGTAAAAGTCTGACACGCCTTCCCGCCGCACCCAGGACGGGAGCAGTCATTTTATGATTTCCCACTCCCTCCCAAAAAAAAACCCCTGACTGGATAGGGTCGATCGAATTGCGGACGTGATTACAGGTTAAAGCTAGTTATTAAATTAGTCTTTAATTAGTATTACAACAAAAAGTAAGCTTACCTAATTCGAGACTCAGGTATACAAACGCGTGCGAGTTCTTCGGTAAGTATGTCGAGTATATTGAATCCACCGCTCTTTTGATAGCTGAAAATAGAATATAAATCATGTTAGATAATTGGATATAAACTACGTGTGATTCAATCAAAGGCGGATCTCTAGGGAATAGATGAACCCTCGCTAAGCAGGGCGATTCCGATTTTTCTCCCTCGGTAGTTCACTGATAATTTTATAATCGAATGTTGTCTGAAATCATAACAATCTTGAGTAAAGTAAACCAAGTAGATATGAGTCTTACACAGTGAGTCCACGAGCCTGTGGTTGATAAACAGCAGCATGGTGCCCTTCTTGTGCGAGTAGTTGACGTTGGTGATGCAGCCGGTTCATAGTAAACAAGTAGATATGAGTCTTACACAGTGAGTCCACGAGCCTGTGGTTGATAAACAGCAGCATGGTGCCCTTCTTGTGCGAGTAGTTCACGTTGGTGATGCAGCCGGTTCATAGTAAACAAGTAGATATGAGTCTTACACAGTGAGTCCACGAGCCTGTGGTTGATAAACAGCAGCATGGTGCCCTTCTTGTGCGAGTAGTTCACGTTGGTGATGCAACCACGAAGAGACAGCTTTAGCGTCGGCTCGTGTAGTTCTATCTCCATCAGCTCGCGAGCTATTGTGTTCCCGTGGATCTGGAATGGTACTAGAACTTCAATTAACATTTACATAATACATGTTTTCTATAGTACTGAAATTCTGACTAAAAAATGTCTTTTTTTCAGAATATCAGTAATCTTTGGAAAAGTTTAAGTAAACTAGTTCATAATTTTGACTGTTTCGAAATGAAAGTAAATCGCTTCTAAATGCTTGTTTACAAAGACGCGGGGCGTCGCGGGCATCGAGACGTCCCAGATGAGAGATGCGGATTTAAAACTCCGCATCTTGACGCGGGACGTGAAGAAGGCGGTACCGCCGTTGCGACATCGGCCGTACCTCTAGCGTGTAGCGGCGACGTGGTGACGCGGCGACCGTCGCTGAAACGAACGCGGAAGCGGAGTGGTAGGAGAAACTCATTTACCTATTAATTAATTTACCTTTTAACATGGAATATTGTTTAAAAAAGTGTCTATACCATTGCCATCTGTAGTTCACGTCTGCTTTGTGCGATTTCCGTCGCAGGAAGCAGTGGCGGGAATTCTTGCTGTCGTAAATGATGTTAGGGTTCGTGTCACAGCACATGGTAAGAGTGTGAAGTATAACATTATGTTATAAGAAAAACGAAATTATACTCACAATCCGAACATTCTCAATAACGGAAGAGTTGACAGGTGTCTTCAAATCAGTATTCTCCCCAAACTTCTTCAAAGTGAAGCCAACATGACTATTATGTATTGCATAGCCTCCGACCACTTCCATTATATGTGTGTACTCTTCTGTAGGGCTTCGCAGGGACTTCTTACGTGCTATCACATTGTAAAATAGATCTTCTACAGTTATTTGTGTACCGTTGTTGCCTGCACATGGTTTCATTGGAGCTTTTAGCTTTCCATTTTCATAGGATGCCCTGAAAAAGTTTGTAATATTTTGAAGACTTTTTGATTATAATGTTTACAATAATATTTTTCTCTTTGCAAAGTAAATATTATCTCTTTCTTTTATGTCTCATTCTAACAGGTATTAAGCAAATAGTTTCTTAATAATAAATGTGTTGAAGGTTTCAACCAACAAAATTAAAAGCAGAAAGATATTTTCACTTTTCAGGTTCTTTTTGATTGTTTTATTTTTGATGATTCTGTCATTGCTTTATTTTTTTATTCTTTTCATTACTAACTGTTTTTCTTCCTTTTTAATGCCATAAAACAATAGGGATAACTTTTTATATACATAAAAATATCTAGAAATAAGTTATAAGCTTCATACATACTTGTAGGCACATTTAGCAGCTGCAGTCTTAGTAAGTATAGTAAGATGTGCTATGTGACTGATACTGGCTAACGCTTCACCTCGGAACCCGTACGTACATATCTCTTTCAGGTCCTCGTATTCACGCAGTTTGGACGTGGTAAACCTTTCACAGACTATCTCTAGATCCTCACTTCTGATACCAGTGCCATTGTCTTGTATCTGAATATTAAAAATATTTCTTTTGTTTAAATAAATATACAAATGTAGCAGGCCAAAGTTATTAGTGGCAACTTATTGATATTAAATTTAGAATATAGACCTGTCAATTTCTTTTTGAAAAGTGGTTAGAAAATAAAATGTTATTGCCGATTGTTTCTACATATATTGATTATTTATTGAAATATGGTGTCACACCATTTAAATAACCATCTTAAAAAACTTGGCAAATAATCTAAGAACCTATAGTTATGACTAATAGTTAATTAACAAAAAAGTAAACAAAAAGTCTTATAAAACTTGAAATTTAAAAACCTGCAAATATTTTAGTCCGCCGGCTTTCACTGTTATCACAATATTGGTGGCTTTAGCATCCAAACTGTAACAGAAAAATTAAAGAATCAATATTATTTAACTGATTTAATAATAATAATAAACGTTAAAGTTAGTTGTACAGTTCTGACTTAGACTTACTAGACTTAGACATAAGGTCTATGTATATAAATACTTATATTGCATGTCATCAACATAAAATACAATTAAAGAAAAATAAACAAGGATAACCTGTTCTCAATCAACTCTTTCAAAGCATTTGATGGTCTCTGAACAATTTCACCGGCGGCTATCCGGTTTACTACCTCTTCACTTAACTTTTTTATAATACCAGGTTCACCCATTGTCTTTCAATTTGTAAATTAAATAATAGTGATTCAAATAGCCAAGCGATACAACATGTCTTTACAACTTTTATATAATAAAACAAAATAATAAATAACAGCCATGGCCAATTGGCCATGGGTACAAAAAGTGACAGCTTAACAATGACAGATGACAGTATTCAATACTGTCATAGTGTCATTGTTAAGCTGTCACTTTTTATTATTAAGGGTGCGTTCCAAAAAGGGTAAGAATTACACGGAGTAGTGCGAAAGTTACTCTGCGTTCCGAAATGAGCCGAGTGACACCGAGGGTAACCGAACAATTGAGTAGTCCACTTGCAAAGTCCGCTATGTTGAAAGAGGTTTTAATCGATTTTCCAAAATTATTATAATTTTGGAAAATCGATTAAAACCTCTAGTGTTAAAATGGAGTTATGAAAATTCATATTACAACACATTACTGAAAATTATTGTCACAGAGAATTAATTTCTTATAGTAAATAAAATCCCAATACCATAGTTATCTTTTTATTAGTATTTAAAAATCAAACATAACCACTTTTGCAAAAGTATTTTTAACATAAACAGTTTTGAAATAGTATGATATTAACATGAAGAGTTTTGAAACAGTATCAAAATTAAATCCTAAACCTAAATAATTATCTTACAATAATATTATACTCTTATTTCTGTTTCTTCATCCATTAATGTTTCCTTCGTATCGGTATCTTCGTCTAAAGCAGCTTCAGTTTGGTTTTCTTCTTTTTTAAAAAAAAAAACTTCTTGGATGCATTAATTAAATTGGAAATGCCAAGATCCAGACAATTTCAGTACATCTTTGGTGTTTGATTTCCAATCATAAAAATTGAAATCTTTGCCAAGTCTCAGCACCGTACCGTATTTTTGGAAAATATCAAAATAGGTCTCTGGTTCTGCAATGACTTCTAGAGGCCGTGTAGCCCTTTTAATATTTCCAAAAATACGGTCAGGAGGCAAAAAGGAATGCCCTACAACTGGAAATATTATTGTAATTCTTTTTATATTACTTGGAGCCTTGGTTTTTAACCAATAAGCGAGCATTCCTAATACAATAGTATTTTTGTTCTGTCCCCCACAACCATCACAAAACAATTTGACATGATGAACATTGTCTTCAAAAGTGGTATTTATTAGTTGATGCAATACAGCTGAACAAGCAGAATTTTAACAGAATAAGAATAATTATATCGCGTTGCACGTGCTTGCACTTCCATAGGACCATGCGAACTGACAATGACAGTCAACATGGCGGCGTTTGCACGAGTCATTGCGTAATATGGCGAGTTTTGAAAGTCAACTGTAACTTAGAGTTGTTTGAAAGTTAACTATCAATCAATATAGCAAGTTTTGCAGGAGTACTGAATATTTAACTTAAATTTATGCGTAACATACGGAGTTTTGATCGAGATTGATAGTGGCTTATGAAAGCATTTTAATCAACAAATAAAATGGCCGCACTATCTGATTTTCTTTTATTTTTTAACTTGGCGGTGTTTGCAAGTGGACTACTCAATTACTCGACAGCTACCCGAGCAGTATTTTGGAACGCCTTCGGTAGAGTAATTTTCGCACTGCCAAGTGCGATTTCTCACTCTTGGCTGAGCGTCGTTAAAAATTACCTGACATATGTCAAAATCATATAATAGGGTATTACACTGTATAAGAGAAAAAATATAAAAATATATTTGGCAAAAAGCAGCCGAACAGTGTTAGTTTTAGTTCATAAAACTAGAAAATATTTTTTTAAATTCAATTCAAAATTTTCAGTTTTTTTTACCTGTTCTTGAACACACCGAAATACAGACCACAGACAGTGACAGCTGTCGACTGTCAACAGTGTCAACTAGACGTCACTATTTGTTTTATTTATAACCTCCTAATACGATCTTTATTATAAAAATATACTTTTTCATGGAAGTTATTGTGAAAGATATTTTAGATGGCTAATGCACATGTGTACTTACATCAAAGTGATATTTACAACAACAGTACAAACGGGTTTTTATGGTGTAATAGTTGGAATACTCTTCCCACAACTTTTAACTAAGTTTTTCTTAAATTTGAATCAGTTAACACTAGAATTCACAATTATCCGATGTTTTCACACTTGTGTTCTTGCATTCCGAAACGCACACCAACGGTAAGTCGAACAGTAACTAATTTTTGAGATAAAAACAATAAAAATTATGTAAAGTGTCACAGCGCGTTTGTTTATTTACATGACGTAAGGACGTCATATCGCCAAAGCAAAACCACGCCCACGGCGTTTTCCGTTTTTGGAAATTTCCGCGCGAAATTTGAAAATACAATTTTTAAAAGCGTTTTTAGGGTACTTAGCGCTTAAATAAAAATTTAGGATTTTTTTAGTGGTTTCTTAGTACTGTAGGAGTTATTTGAAATATTTAAAAAAAAAGAGTGTAATACCCTATTATGCGCCAATGTTGAAGTTTGTTTGATGTTGAAGAATTGATTTACTAAAGTAGAAACGAACAGGTAGTACTTATTTATTTGCAAAATATGCTTAAAAACACGATATTCCTTCTTTGCAATAGAGATAAAAGGTTATGTTGACAGTGTCATCATATATGACCCTAACCATCGTGACCCTAACCCGTTCCAAAACAGTAAATCGCTCTGTAGCGTTCAAAAACAGTATAGCCGTTCTCTTTCTTTCGTTGTTTCTATCTCTTTTTAATTTTCGAGTGAATTAATCGCACGTTTTGGAACGCACCCTTAAGTAAAGTTTATTATCGATTTATCGGCCTCGGGTAATTTGTCGTTGACTTGTTGTTCGTTTCGTTTCGTTCGGTTCGAAATGGGGGTGCCCTCCTTACGGACCAATCGTCATATAATTCTCATTCTTTGGCTTAAAGGTCTTTGATACCAGGCCAAAAATCCTCAAAAAAAAAAAAAATATTCTCATTCTCATGTTTGTGAAATAGTTGGTTTTTGTATACAAATAATTAATTCTTCATAAACAGAAATATTGGCACAAGGTATTGTGGAAAAATTCGAACGAGAGTTGCAAGTGAATGTGTTATAATTATTCACTAAAGTAACAAAATCTCCATCTAATCGTATTACCACTCGTAAGTACTAACTCTCATAAAATGACATCAGAAAAAATCGGCATGGATATTGACGAGCTTGAGGTGGATTCTGACACCGACTCTCAAATCGACAGCGAAGATGAGGCGCAGTTCGATAGGAATCACCTGCAAGTCGATGGAGGCAGCGCATCTACTACCAAAGAAATTAAAAATAAGTCATCTGAACAACTAGCTCAAATAGAACTCGCGCTGGCGGCAAACAAAGAGTTAGATGAAAAGATGGAGAGGCTAGAGACAGTGCTTACCGCACGTCTAAATGAGTGCCGGGAGAAACTAAAAGAGGTTCAAGGTACTGAAGGCACATCTAATGACAAGAATGAAGTATTCCGTTACATCACTTGTGGTAGACCATACTTCAAGGATAAACAGGGCTTTCCTGCGCCAGACAATGATGATGCTAAAATGGCAAAATCGCAAATGTATGACTTTTCTTTAATAATCTCAGTCCCGGGGTGGACAGTGAGAGACAAATCACAATTTATTAGTATGATCCATAAAATGTCAAAAGATATTAAAAAAAATGAGCTGCATGCAAAAATTGCTACCTTAAAACGCAATGATAAATCCAAAAGTAAAAAAGTGGAAAAGGAAATAGCAGCCATTAGAAAGGAAATTGATAAAGTTAACACTTATTCTTTGAGCGAAGCAGCTCTTCCAATAGATCAGGAGTATGATTGGGACATGTTAGCAAATAAGTTGAACAGGAGGCACACAGCACAAGAGTACCAATCATTCTGGAAATTGTTCTTTCATCCTTCAATTAACAAAAATAGTTGGAGTAAAGCTGAGCATGCCTCATTACAAAAAATTGCTTGCCAGAATGGTTATCAGGATTGGGATGACGTTGCTCTCAAACTAAATACTGGCAGAACTGGGTATCAATGTTTTGTATACTATCGCACAAATATGACAAACTCTTTCACTGGAAAGAAATGGACTACTGAAGAGGTCACATATCTTAAGAGATTGATAGAATTTTTCAAAGAAGATGTGTACATTCCTTGGGGTAAGATAGCTGCAGCAATGGAAAATAGAACTAAAATCCAAATCTATAATAAGTATTTAAGACTTATTGAACAAAGAAAGGGCAGGTTCTTGCCTGAGGAAGATGCTGTCATTCTTAACTGTGTAGAAAAATTTGGACCAAATTTTAGGAAAATGACTAACTATTTACCTGGCCGGTCTATGGTCCAGATACGTACTAGATATCAAGTGTTGAGTAAAATGAGAGTGTCAACCGTATGGACTGTAGAAGATGATAAAAAACTTGTACAATTAATGTCCAACCAAGAATCAAACATGAACTTTTCAACAGCTGCACAGCATTTTCCAGGCAGAAACAGAACAAAAATTAGGTCTAGATATATTACATTAATGAAATGGATGAAAAAATATCCTCATTTAGATTTAGAACATGCACCGCGAAGAGGAGCACGGCGTTTGAATCACGGGCAAGCCAGTGGTACCCTAAATGACGCAGTAGAGAATTTAAAAAAATCTCTAATCACAACAGTCCAGAAAAAAGCTAAGAAAAGGAAGATCACTGATGAGACCCCACATAAGGAATTGAATGATGCTATTGTTGTATTTCTTGTGAATTCTTTAGTAAAAGAGAAAGAAGTTGAATCAAAGAAACCTCCCCCAGAAGATCATTTTGTAATAAGCCCTGACCATATTGTGTCATATGCAGAATTAAATATTACTAACCTGCGGAAAAACATAATTTTTCTGAATGCTCGTCTAGACAAGCCTACTTACATGAATAGCCACTACAAAGAAGACTACCCCACTTTAGGCGACAGTAATCATGATGTTTCTTTGGTGAAAGTAAAATCCTATTCTCGGAAGAACTCCAATCAAACTATAATGGTTTGGGATGCTCCTAATGTTTGGGGAACTCCTACATTAAATGTTCAAGGCCTACGATTGTTAAATTCGCGTGGTCAACGAAACTATGTGCTACCTCCACAATTGTCAACTATAATAGGGGCTAGAGCAATGATGGCATATGTGCTAACAAACAGTCAATACACGGAATCGATAAATCTACATGTGCTTTGCAGACGGAACGTAATATCTAAGGAGCTTTTAGAACAGGCTCTTGAACGCTTTTACGTATTATTCACATGGCCAATGATCTTATCCAATGAAGGGCCTAATGATAGTACTGAATCGAATGTACCTAGAATAACTTCTGTTTTTACCAGACCTCCCACGTTGCCAACTGCACCTGAAGTAACAATCAATATGAAATGTATTAAGAAATTTAAAAATAAGCATGTGTCAGAAACTATAGACCTTGAAGAAGACGAAGCTTTGAAAGTTGACATTGTTGTTGAAGAAAAGATAGATACTAGTGACGACAAAATAGATAAACTTTTTTGTGATGACTAATTATATAATATACTGGCGGCCGCCTACGATTTCGTACGCGTGGGGTGTTAGTTATTTAAGCCGCAATTATATTAAGCTGACGCCGCGTGTCGCCACGCTGCCTGACGCAACGGCGGGTGATTACATTTCCGTGTCGTGTCGCCGCGCGCCCCCACGAAAATTCGTCTCAGTCAGTACAGTGAAGGCCTTTGGAGTATACGTGTACAATGTTTTCTTCAGACTCGACATACCTACGTACAAATCATCACTTTTGCACGATATTTGCGGAGAACATCGATATCCATTATTGATAGATATACCTACTTACTACGTCTAGATCACTGTTCTACGTCGCTACTCGGCTGTCTGCGCGTGCCCACGCGTGATTACACTAGACCCGGCTAGGCTGACGCGTCACAACCCCCACCACCGACCCCACGCCGATCGAAATCGCTCGGTCTGCGTGGCGTCAGCAGGCTCTGCGACACGCGGGACGGGACTAATGTAATCAATCCAGTACTAAATGTATGCAACCGATAGCTTACCCACGCGTTGCGACACGCGGCGTCAGCATAATATAATTGCGGCTTTACACATAAGACTTTCATAGAAACTTCCAACCCGCGTTTTCCCCCTTAGACCCCTAAGGGGGAAAACGCGGGTTGGAAGTTGCCCAAGTGGCCTAGTAGCCATTTCGAAAAATCCGCTCCTATATGGAACCCACCTGCCAAATTACAAATTTGTAAGTGATGATAGTTTTTGAGATTTCGTGATTAATCTGTAAGTGGTATTTCACTTTTATATAAACATATAATAAATAGTAAGTATTAATAATCGTATATTATCCAGTAGTGGTTTTCAATCATTCTTATACTTAAATACCATTTAAAAACTTTCTGCTATAATTATTTTAACTTCAATATCATTGGTATTTCATACAAACTGCCATCCCCAGTTTAAATCCGAAAAAGAATTGATTTCCAAGGATGCATTACACCATTACACCCCACCATACATAGAGCACATTTTTTAAATTGAGTCTTGCTTTTAAAACAAACTTCTTTTATAAATAACTAGCTGACCCGACAGACGTTGTCTTGTCAAGTATGAATATTGAATTCGAATTGACATACTACCTACCTACTACCTACCTACTACCTACCTACTACCTACCTACTACCTACCTACTACCTACCTACTACCTACCTACTACCTACCTACTACCTACCTACTACCTACCTACTACCTACCTACTACCTACCTACTACCTACCTACTACCTACCTACTACCTACCTACTACCTACCTACTACCTACCTACTACCTACCTACTACCTACCTACTAACTACCTACCTACTACCTACCTACTACCTACCTACCTACTACCTACCTACTACCTACCTACTACCTACCTACTACCTACCTACTACCTACCTACTACCTACCTACTACCTACCTACTACCTACCTACTACCTACACCTACTACCTACCTACTACCTACCTACTACCTACCTACTACCTACCTACTACCTACCTACCTACTACCTACCTACTACCTACCTACTACCTACCTACTACCTACCTACTACCTACCTACTACCTACACCTACTACCTACCTACTACCTACCTACTACCTACCTACTACCTACCTACTACCTACCTACCTACTACCTACCTACTACCTACCTACTACCTACCTACTACCTACCTACTACCTACCTACTACCTACCTACTACCTACACCTACTACCTACCTACTACCTACCTACTACCTACCTACTACCTACCTACTACCTACCTACCTACTACCTACCTACTACCTACCTACTACCTACCTACTACCTACCTACTACCTACCTACTACCTACCTACTACCTACACCTACTACCTACCTACTACCTACCTACTACCTACCTACTACCTACCTACTACCTACCTACTACCTACCTACTACCTACCTACTACCTACCTACTACCTACCTACTACCTACCTACTACCTACCTACTACCTACCTACTACCTACACCTACTACCTACCTACTACCTACCTACTACCTACCTACTACCTACCTACTACCTACCTACTACCTACCTACCACCTATCATCCATACGTCATTACATAGCTGTCATTATACGTCAATTTTGTTATTCCAAGTCTGATTCTTTTTTGTTATACCACGTTTTATAGTGACTGACGTTACATGTCAAGTCACACGGGAATGATGTCGAACGGGATAAAAAGTATCCTATGTCCTTCTCCTGGCTCTAAACTACCTCCCTGCCAATTTTCAGCTAAATCGGTTCAGCCGTTCTTGAGTTATAAGTGAAGTAACTAACACGACTTTCTTTTATATATATAGACTAGCTGTCCCCCGCGCCGCGGTTTCACCCGCGTTATATCAGATTTTTGGTTACTAAAAAAAGAAGATAAAAAGTATTCTATGTCCGTCCCCTGGCCCTAAGCTACCTCCCCACCAATTTTCAGCCAAATCGGTTCTGCCATTCTTGAGTTATAAAATGTGTAACTAACACTACTTTCTTTTATATATATAGATTTTCACAGTTAAAAAAAAACCTTTATTAAACGTATGAAGTGTGGGCAATAGCAATAATATTTGTCTGTATACATCACATTCAACTAGATGGGCTCCGCAATTTACCCCATATTATGTTTGTTTTTGTTTGTGCTTTGCTCACATGGAACATAGAGTTCCTTACTATAAATATATTGATGTAAGATTTTTTTTTAATCTGCTCAGTAGTATACAATTAACTCTTTCTTATCTGTAATATTAATAATTGGTATCTGTACCTGTAATATTAATCCTGCATTCCTGGTACCTTTCAGCCTCAACAGTAATTTAATTTTTAAATAACTGAGATCTTATAATCTACATTCCGGGCACTTGAGGCTGAAAGGTACCAGGTTGTATAAATTATTATAATAATCATTGTTGTAAAACAAATAGCATGATCTTAAATACCTAAGTAGTCCATTGAAAATTATATTTGGGGTTGTTTTTTCAGAGAAGTATGTTCACAACGTTATCTGACCCACCCTCCTACAAATCATTTGTTTCATAATCAGAGTGTTAGTGTGCATTTGTCAGAGAATTGCAAAAAAAATTATGAGAACAGTAGAAGAAAAGATTTTTGCGAATCCCTGACAAATGCATGCTAAGCCCAAAAAAAAACTTTCAATGGACTAAAGAGTGATTTTATCCAGTAGTTTTCACTCCGACCTTTTTACTTCTCTACTAATTTATTTTATGTAGAGGTCGTGGTATAGGATAACTTAATTGTATTTAAATCCTTGCAAAATAAAGATACATGAAAAACTGAGGTTTTAATATCTGTGTCCAAAAAAAAAGAGATATTTATTATTACAAAAACTTTATTAAAAAGATATGCTTATTCACGGAATGTCTATGTGTCGACGACATAGTTTGGATGAACTACTAGTAGGGGGTCGTCTTCTACTTCTTGATCTGATGATTTCTGCGATGCCTTGAGGCCTGTAGTTGACAGAGGGATTATGACTTGATCCTGCAATAAAAAAAAAAAACAAATTCTTATTAATCAAAAGCCTCTTCTCATACAGCCAAGAGCAAATTGAACATTGATTTCGTGTTTGCTAAAAACGAATTTGCGATTTCTTCACTGATGTCTGATTTCCAAGATAAACTATAAAGGTGGCAGGTACTTTGAACAGCACCAATATAATTATTATTTATCTTGGCATTGACAAAGCACTAAATCTGTTTCCAAAATAACGATTAAACCAATGACGAAACTATTAGTAGCAAGAGGGTCAAAATATCACGCGGCTTTGGATAGGCCCTAACTGTGCCCTTACCCAGTCGTGTAGATAGGGGAAACAAGGATCCTGACATTTTTATCTGGTACATCCGATACAACGTTTAGTTCTGCACACCTCTTTGGAATGCGACCCTCTCCCGCTTCCCCGCGCGGCGCCCTGTGTTCGCCTCGTTTGTTTAGTGGCGACAGCATTCCGCCAGCGTGAGCTGCGAACCTTTACCTAGCTTCCTCAATCTGCAAAAACTATTGAACACTTGAACTTACATGGTACATGAGCCTGTCAATGACCTTCTCCACCAAGGTCTTCCTCTCGAGTAGTTCGTCCTCGTTCTCGATCTGACCTTGTCCCACCAACTGTTCTAGGTACCAGCTCACGACCGCACTCTTGCGCATGCCAGCGCTTTCTTCTCCTGAAAAATATAGTGTGTCGTAAGTTTCTGCTTGTCTTAAGCATTTTTGGGTTTTGTACAACTGACTTATAGGACCCTATGAATAAGTCCCCTGTCTGTCAGAGTTGGCCTCTATCAGCAAATACTAAAATGTTACAAAGTAGAAAAATGGCAAAGAAACGTGTTTCTTTCATTCGCCGTTTTGTTTTTTGCTCAGTCCTAGTGGGTATGATGGTACAAAACCATATGTGCCACTGGCACTTGGCCGATTTAGTAAGACTGAATGTCACGAAAGACGCACATCCTATCCTATATGTAGCCTACCTCTAGTTTCAGCTTCCACTTCTTCCTTCCTCATGAACACGACGAGCATATCACTCAGTGACTTGTATTCTTCAAACGACAGCGTCAGTTTCTTTTTAGGTGCCGAATCGCCGTTCACTGGAGTATCTACAAAGATAAAGACATATTTATTTATAGTAAATCCTCTGTTTTACCAGTCGCCAATATGACCAATTTTGCCAAAATTCAACTTGATCATAAATTAAAGGCCACAATATTGTAAAGACGGTTTAGAAGAATTGTTTCATTTCATAAAATCAAGATTATAGATATTTTGTTACCTGAGAATAATATTGTAATAAATCTAATGAATTCTGTATTGTAATGCACGTTGCATTATAAAACTTTCAAGTAGAGAAAGTGTGAGTATACATATTGTTAGTGGACTGTTTTGCTTTCAACAAATGAAACATATCCAGTTTCAAGAAATTGCAAGGGTAAATGTCCCACTATGCTACCATATAAATACAAATATAACTT
Organism: Athetis lepigone; assembly: GCA_033675125.1. Taxonomy (NCBI): domain Eukaryota; kingdom Metazoa; phylum Arthropoda; class Insecta; order Lepidoptera; family Noctuidae; genus Athetis; species Athetis lepigone. The sequence continues at coordinate 7,113,243 of CM066237.1, forward strand.
ACCACCATTAGGTACTTCTTGGTCAACATCCATGCTGGGCTCGTACTGTGGATCATCTTCATCCAAGTGGATGTCTGGCTGCTCTACTCTGATGATGGACTTGTTCAGTAATCTGAAATGAATATTGTAGTTTGTCAAATCTCATCATACTTAAATACTTAACCTCATTTAACCTGGGTATTTCAGGTGTTCTGTGGATGTGTTATCATGAACGCCAAGTGGACGGGGTTGCGAATGTCATGTGAATAGGATATAATACAATATTTCTACTATTTCACTCGAGCTGTCGCACGTGTAGTACCTGTATGCCTCGTGCACGTGTGGCGGCGTGACGTGTCCGCTGCAGTGCATCTTGGCCATGCCCTCGGCGAGGCGCACCATGGACTGGAGCTCACGTGTAGTACCTGTATGCCTCGTGCACGTGTGGCGGCGTGACGTGTCCGCTGCAGTGCATCTTGGCCATGCCCTCGGCGAGGCGCACCATGGACTGGAGCTCACGTGTAGTACCTGTATGCCTCGTGCACGTGTGGCGGCGTGACGTGTCCGCTGCAGTGCATCTTGGCCATGCCCTCGGCGAGGCGCACCATGGACTGGAGCTCACGTGTAGTACCTGTATGCCTCGTGCACGTGTGGCGGCGTGACGTGTCCGCTGCAGTGCATCTTGGCCATGCCCTCGGCGAGGCGCACCATGGACTGGAGCTCACGTGTAGTACCTGTATGCCTCGTGCACGTGTGGCGGCGTGACGTGTCCGCTGCAGTGCATCTTGGCCATGCCCTCGGCGAGGCGCACCATGGACTGGAGCTCACGTGTAGTACCTGTATGCCTCGTGCACGTGTGGCGGCGTGACGTGTCCGCTGCAGTGCATCTTGGCCATGCCCTCGGCGAGGCGCACCATGGACTGGAGCTCACGTGTAGTACCTGTATGCCTCGTGCACGTGTGGCGGCGTGACGTGTCCGCTGCAGTGCATCTTGGCCATGCCCTCGGCGAGGCGCACCATGGACTGGAGCTCACGTGTAGTACCTGTATGCCTCGTGCACGTGTGGCGGCGTGACGTGTCCGCTGCAGTGCATCTTGGCCATGCCCTCGGCGAGGCGCACCATGGACTGGAGCTCACGTGTAGTACCTGTATGCCTCGTGCACGTGTGGCGGCGTGACGTGTCCGCTGCAGTGCATCTTGGCCATGCCCTCGGCGAGGCGCACCATGGACTGGAGCTCACGTGTAGTACCTGTATGCCTCGTGCACGTGTGGCGGCGTGACGTGTCCGCTGCAGTGCATCTTGGCCATGCCCTCGGCGAGGCGCACCATGGACTGGAGCTCACGTGTAGTACCTGTATGCCTCGTGCACGTGTGGCGGCGTGACGTGTCCGCTGCAGTGCATCTTGGCCATGCCCTCGGCGAGGCGCACCATGGACTGGAGCTCACGTGTAGTACCTGTATGCCTCGTGCACGTGTGGCGGCGTGACGTGTCCGCTGCAGTGCATCTTGGCCATGCCCTCGGCGAGGCGCACCATGGACTGGAGCTCACGTGTAGTACCTGTATGCCTCGTGCACGTGTGGCGGCGTGACGTGTCCGCTGCAGTGCATCTTGGCCATGCCCTCGGCGAGGCGCACCATGGACTGGAGCTCACGTGTAGTACCTGTATGCCTCGTGCACGTGTGGCGGCGTGACGTGTCCGCTGCAGTGCATCTTGGCCATGCCCTCGGCGAGGCGCACCATGGACTGGAGCTCACGTGTAGTACCTGTATGCCTCGTGCACGTGTGGCGGCGTGACGTGTCCGCTGCAGTGCATCTTGGCCATGCCCTCGGCGAGGCGCACCATGGACTGGAGCTCACGTGTAGTACCTGTATGCCTCGTGCACGTGTGGCGGCGTGACGTGTCCGCTGCAGTGCATCTTGGCCATGCCCTCGGCGAGGCGCACCATGGACTGGCGCTCACGTGTAGTACCTGTATGCCTCGTGCACGTGTGGCGGCGTGACGTGTCCGCTGCAGTGCATCTTGGCCATGCCCTCGGCGAGGCGCACCATGGACTGGAGCTCACGTGTAGTACCTGTATGCCTCGTGCACGTGTGGCGGCGTGACGTGTCCGCTGCAGTGCATCTTGGCCATGCCCTCGGCGAGGCGCACCATGGACTGGAGCTCACGTGTAGTACCTGTATGCCTCGTGCACGTGTGGCGGCGTGACGTGTCCGCTGCAGTGCATCTTGGCCATGCCCTCGGCGAGGCGCACCATGGACTGGAGCTCACGTGTAGTACCTGTATGCCTCGTGCACGTGTGGCGGCGTGACGTGTCCGCTGCAGTGCATCTTGGCCATGCCCTCGGCGAGGCGCACCATGGACTGGAGCTCACGTGTAGTACCTGTATGCCTCGTGCACGTGTGGCGGCGTGACGTGTCCGCTGCAGTGCATCTTGGCCATGCCCTCGGCGAGGCGCACCATGGACTGGAGCTCACGTGTAGTACCTGTATGCCTCGTGCACGTGTGGCGGCGTGACGTGTCCGCTGCAGTGCATCTTGGCCATGCCCTCGGCGAGGCGCACCATGGACTGGAGCTCACGTGTAGTACCTGTATGCCTCGTGCACGTGTGGCGGCGTGACGTGTCCGCTGCAGTGCATCTTGGCCATGCCCTCGGCGAGGCGCACCATGGACTGGAGCTCACGTGTAGTACCTGTATGCCTCGTGCACGTGTGGCGGCGTGACGTGTCCGCTGCAGTGCATCTTGGCCATGCCCTCGGCGAGGCGCACCATGGACTGGAGCTCACGTGTAGTACCTGTATGCCTCGTGCACGTGTGGCGGCGTGACGTGTCCGCTGCAGTGCATCTTGGCCATGCCCTCGGCGAGGCGCACCATGGACTGGAGCTCACGTGTAGTACCTGTATGCCTCGTGCACGTGTGGCGGCGTGACGTGTCCGCTGCAGTGCATCTTGGCCATGCCCTCGGCGAGGCGCACCATGGACTCGAGCTGCCGCACAGTGATGCGCCACGCCCCGCCGCCGCCCGCGCCGCCGCCGTCGCGCTGACGAAGTACTGTGTAGTACTCTACGAGGAGTTTGCCTGCTTCCTGATAAGTGGAACTTTCATTAGTAATAATTCGTTGAACTTTCGAACACTTGTGATTCGAAAGACAATAGTAGCGCGACAGCCGGCTGTCGCTTGGTCGTCGAAAAGTTAATTACTTATTAGTGGTTATTGGGTAGTAGGCACTGTTAACCAGTAATATCAAAAAGTACTTGTAAGCCCTGAAAACCTAATTAAATATCATCAGTTAGATTTTCAGTGCAATGCATGTATAGATGACTTAATGGCTATTATCATAGATACAAAATCTAAGGGGGTTTCGCGTTTTGACTTCTACAAATTACTATGGTTCCAAGAAATATTGAACTTACTTCAGTAATAATAGGCTTGAAAGACCTCGCGAATGCGATATATCTCAACAAATCTTCCCTCGAGTAAACACAGTCGTATGTTTCTTCCTTATTACAATGTAGGTCGACAATCTTTCTGGCTATAGCGTAGTCGACCATTTCGCTGCTCTCGTCTGTAAGAAAAAAGGTGTTATTGAAAAAAGAATGACAGATTCAGCAGTGGTCGCATTTGGATTTGTAGCGGTTTTTTTTAAATCAGCCTATAACACAAGAAAAAGATTAAAGCAATGAAAACAACTTGTGTATTTAATTTTCACCATAAAAAAAAAATATCTTGTGACAACTCACACACGGTCATCTGGTTCCATACTAAGCAGAACTTCTACTATGGTAATCAGACAATGATAAACATACTTATATAGTTTATAAATGATTTATAAATAAATTATGCTCATCACACAAAGTTTGTCCTGGGTAGGAATCGAACCCACGACCTGTCAGTCTCACTAACCCCTATTATAGACAAACAGATCTGTCAAATTGTTGTTTTTTTGTCGCTTTGTCAGTGAATTTAGTTGTACCCTCTAACAGTACCCTTATGGCTAACAAAATCTATGGGAAGATCGAGCTAATCGTGTTTATAGACCAAAAATAAATATGCAGAAATGTGCTTCAGAATAGACTTACTTCTACACTATAATACCTTAATTATTATTATTTTTTCTTTTTTTATTTAATACCAACATAGTTTTTAAGTGAAACACTAACAATATATGGGCATGTTGCCTGAAATAAATAGATTTTATTTTATAATCGCAAGATAAACACCCACCTATGAGTATGAAGAACAGATCAAATCGGGACATGATGGGAGCGCTAAGAGCCACGTTCTGTTGTAGAGACTTGGCCCTGTCGTATCGGCCGCCGATCGGGTTCGCCGCCGCGAGGATAGACGTGCGAGCGTTCAGCGTGGCGCGGACACCGGCCTGGAATAACATGAAGTATTACAAATAGGTCTATGAATATCAGGTATAAAGTCTAAAGGCTGTCGGGCCAAGGAAAACTTTGTCCTCTTGAGAGCATCGTAAAAGTTTATGTGCGTTACTCTGGCAGGAAATTATCTTCTTTCTTTTTGAGTTACGCAATTTATTAGAGCGTTATTTGCTGTAAATGTAAGGACAAGTAACACATTTGTGCATTCTGATCCACCCATACCTCATTTTGCGAATATGGGGCCCGCCGATACCTCAATTTGTCAATATGCGATCCACCGATACCACATTTTGCCATTATGCGATCTACTGATTTTGAATTTTGTCAAAATGCGACCCGCCTGTACCTCATCTTGTTGGTATGTGGCCCTTGCCTGTCAAAAGGTTGCTGACGCCACTTTAAAGGGTTGTACCTACATATTTTACTTACTTCATCAAAGTTCCACCCACCTTGGCAATAGAAATGGTCTGTTGTTCCATGGCCTCGTGGATGGCCACCTGGTCGACAAGGTCCATCTTATCGAACTCGTCGATGCAGCACACGCCGTTGTCTGCCAACATCAGTGCGCCGGCTTCGATCACGAAGTCGAAGGATTCCTCGTCCTGCATGACAATGAAAAGGCTTAAAAAACGCAGTTTCCTGATTTACCCCTAAGATTTTGTATGAAAATATTGTAGGAAATAGAGCACTATATATTTAATTCCAAAGCAACCATGTGTTGTTTTCAGGTAGCTAAAATAGGTCGGATTTAAAGGGCTTAAAGGGTTTTTTTTTAAAGCTGTCTAGGGAAAAATTGGTTTTAGTAGTAGTTTTAGGGATTTCGCTGCCATGCATATGCAACTCCTACAATAAATTCGAAGGGACTTATATCCATGTCTGTATCACAACCTTATAATAGGGAATATTTTCCATATATTAAAAAATGGGAAAGAATTTGTGAATTTGAAATGATCTGCCAGTTAAACCAGAACTTATAAGAATAGCAGAAACCGACCCAAAATATATTTAAAAACAATTGTCCTACAAGGTATTTACGATGGAATGGCGTGTACTTACTTAACAACAAAATCGGTTTTAGAAGCCGCAAACAAGAAAACACATTTTTTTCATAAATGGAAATTCATCAAATGACTGGCGGGACATGGCGGGATCAGTGTCAGACTTTTACTTACTAAAACCCACCCTTGTTCCTTCGGTTGCCCTTTATGTTCCGGGGCCGCGGTAGCTATTAGAACTATCCCGCAACCCCGGCAGGCGTAAGAGGTTGGTATTATGTTTATTTTTACTATAATATCGCTTAACAAAACCAAATACCTAACTACAAAATACAGAACGAGAATGATAAATGAATCCTGTTTACCTTTACAACAGCAGCAGTAAGACCGGCGGCCGACGACGCTTTCCCGCTGGTATAGACGGCCCGCGGAGTGATCTCACTCACTTGTTTCAGTAGCTGAGACTTTGCCGTGCTCGGGTCGCCCACTATACACACGTTTATGTCGCCGCGGAGAGTTGTACCTGGTAGGTTGGGAATTGTGTGTTTAATTTGTATTTATTGAAAAAAATAAGCTTTATCTATGGTATGAACTTACTTGTAGCTTCAAATTTGCTGCTTGAATACAGTAAAATATTATCATGCACATAATAATAATAAGGCAGTGTACAGTCTAGTTTTCACGTTTTTATTTTGGTGAGTGGGATATCATCAAATGACTTCTCTCGTCCTGGACGGGGCGGAGGGCGTGTCAGACTTTTAACTGACTAAAACCCACAATTTTTTTAGTTTTAGTTTCGCTGGGCGTGTCCACACTTAGCCTCATAATTGGGCCATTGTGCGTGAGTGACTTGTCGCCTATTCCAACCATCCCACACTATCCCAGACGCGTAGCAGGCTTTTCAGTCTGCCAAAGATTTCTGGAAGTGACCCAGGGTGTTGAACCCACTCATGTGCCTTCGGTTGCCCTTTATGTTCAAGGGCCACGGTAACTATTATAACTATTCCGCAACCCTGGCAGTTTTTATGTGATATAGGTATCCTAGTGTTATGTACATATTTAAATCAAATTATAATTCTTTTAATACGATTAGCATTTTATAAAAAAAAATTTGGCTTATTTTACCTTTAATACTGATTAACCTCACCTTCAATAGTAGTCTTAGCAACACCTCCGAACAACATGAGCAGTATTCCTCTCTTCACCTCATTGTTGCCGTGAATGCTTGGGAACAGGCTTGTGATCAGATTGTTGTACAGGTTACGGTCACGGGACATCTCGTATACCTGGAGATCATGAGGTTTGGTTACAAGTGGGTATGTATGATATATGTGAGGAATAGTATGAGTAAGATTTTACAATTATTTTGATACTAATGAATTTTTTTTGCGACGCCCTCTGCAATACATTGGGGCACTTGATCTACCAGCCCCTCCAATCTCTTCTGTTCGCGACGCTAGCATCGCGTCAATGCGATTCTACCGCTGTAGTACTTGTACAACATGTAATGCGACACTGTAATCTGTGTCTCCAAAGATAAAGATATTTGTGGCCAACATACCTTATCCCACTCCTTATCAGTCATCTGCTTCCTCATATCTTCAGTGGTAAGGTCATCTGTCGCCATATCAGCAGTTCCGAACCTTCGTGATATTGCTTGCACACTGCATGCTAAGAAGGCTGTTCTGTAAACAAAGATTTTTCCTTTAAAAGTGGAGTTATATTAAAGAAAATAAAAACATTACAAAATTTTACTGATTTGACTAGCATATTGGTCTGTGGGTAAGTACCCTAACTGCTTAGCCCAGAGTTTGTGGGTTTGTTTGCTTATCACACAGAATTCAAGTTTGCAAGTCTTTAAATGCAGTTTAATTTCTTTTTAAAAATAAAGGAATGTTTCCTTTAAGTAAAATAATCTATCTTAGCAATTTAAACTAGTTTTATTTCAGGGCCCATAAAACTTTCCACGCCACCCCAGATAATCTACTTCTACTATATAAAAATAAGTCGGGTTTTTCTTACTGACTCTATAACTCCAGAACGCACGAACCGATTTCCACTGTTTTGCATTCGTTGGAAAGGTCTCGGGCTCCGTGAGGTTTATAGCTAATAAAATTCAGGAAAAATCCACGCGGACGAAATCGCGGGCAGAAGCTATTAATTTTTAAAATAAAATTAAGAATAAAATAAACTGGCTACATAATAATTATTAGGACCAATCTTGATGTGATGAGTATGAAATATTTTGTTTCACAAAATTGTAGTTAAAAGCTAAGAACTTACTTATAATGCAGTTCTCTGACTCCCAAAGCCTTCAACCCCTTGATGCCTTCCATCTGACCTTCGTTGCCTTGTCTTGTCCTAGTAGTCAGCTCCGCCTTAGCTCCTGGTAATGATAGGGAGCCAACATCCGGGACTACAATGAGTGTTCCTGTGAAGTCATAGCGATCGCCAGCCTGCAAGATAGTTAAGGAACTTACTTAGAAGCTAATGATTACTAGCATTCCCCTGTGCGGTTTCACCCATGTCATGTTAGGATTTTGGTTATTGTAGTTGTATTTGGTTTATGTAGCCTATGACTTATTCATTCTGATGTATAAGCTATATTAATGTAAAGTTAAATCAAAATCTGTTCAGCAGTTTTTGCATGAAAGGGTAACAAACATCCACACGCACTCACACTACACATATACAAATTTACACATTTATATATTTTATTATTTATACATTTTTTTAAATTATAATATTACTAGAACTGAGACTAGGGCTTCTAGGTTTAGGATCATATTTTGTTTTGGTGTAACTTATGCCATTGGTGAGTATAGTGACTTCTTAGTTTTTTTTATGGTCTTTGGTTCTTTAAGGTAATTATTGTAAAAATACCCAAATGTAACTCTTGAAGAATTGAGGAAACTTTATGGTTACACACATATTTTGTATCAGAATGCCTTATAACCTCCTATATCTTATCTATCTATAATATACCTATATATATTCTTTATTATCTTATTTATAATAGCCTCCTGGTCACAGTAGCAGACCGGGTAGATGGCCCTATATTAAAACATTGGACCAAGATGCATGTCGGAACAGTAAAACTTGCTGTGAATTGAGCTTACATTTATTATTACGTATTTATTATTATTTATTTTAGATTTTTATTACTTTTAGTTTTTATTTCATCTTAAATAAAATTTACTAACATAGTACATAAGTTAAATTGTTACTAACAAAATGGATTGTATTGTCTGAATAAAAACGATTATTATTATTATTATAAACATTGTAAACCTAAAATATTTGTTCTCATAGTTACCTGAACTGACTCCACAGCTTCAGCTCTCAATATAACCTCAAGGGAACGAGGGATGCATCCCCTCGGTAACTCAGCTTGAGTCTCCTGAATGCGCACTTTTTGGAAGTCAACAAACACAGACTTGTCTGCATCCAGCATAAAGCGACGTCTGTTAGCGCAGACTGGATTACGACAAATTGCTGGGATTGTGTACTAGAAGCAAAGAATAAAATAAGTATATTTTAAAATTAATATATATATTCGTTTTTTTTTACTTATCAGGGAAAATAGAGAGTTAAGTTAAAAAACGTACCTTAAATTGCTGTTCAACATTTTTAATAACAGTCTGACAATCTAAACAAACAAATGTGCCCAAAACCAGCTCGGGATGCACCGGGTGGGTTCTAACAATCTGTCCTGAGATTCTGATCAATGTGCCAATCTTTGCTGTAGTGAGCTCCCGAACTTTGTGTCTCGTTGGCACATCAACAAATGAAACGTAACACTCCTTGTCCTGCAAATCCTTCTTTATGCCACTGTCAGCTAGACTCAAGACATAATTCAATATAGCTTGGTTCAAAAACGGGTATATTCTGTAATACTCTTCAATGATGGTGGTTGCAAGATTTTGATTGTACTTCTCTACATCGTCAAAGCTGACTTCAAGAGTGCTTAGTTCAGGTTTAAGAAGCTCTTTAGCGTTTTTCTCATACTTCAACTCATTATCTTCTTTGAACCTGCGGAGAAGATGCAAGAATTGTAATATAAGTAACCTCTTCGTGTAAACAAAGAAAGTTCGTTAAAATATTAGCGAAAGTAATATATGAATACCGAGGCATGTAAAATAGTACTTACTCTTCTAAGAAATCCTGAAAAAGCTTTTGGCAACGAACTCCAACCTCGTCTTTAACTTGGCTTTGTGTGGCGTAGGTGTCGGCTACATCCATTTTTTACCGTAACAGGTACTCAATTTACTCAAATGATCACAAATATAAACTCCACAAAGTGAGCACGTTATAATACATAACAAAAAAAAGGTAATTACACAGGAAAGTTGCACTTCACGGCTTTCTTTCGTTGACGCGTTGGTTAGTTCGTAACGGATAGTAACCAACTGTAACAAGTGTTTTACGGAAATAACAAGTTTACAAGTATGTGGACAATACAAAGCTCCTTGTTTGTTAAAATTAATGTCACGGGCACAATAACACTAAAATTGCGCGAGTCGCGTGAGGACAGACGCATTTATTTTTTTGACATTTTATTAGCGCGTTTTGGCGGGAGATTTCTTTGATCGTTCGGAAATTAAGTAACTCTAACGTTTGATGTCATAAAAATACAGAGTGTTACTTTTTTGATTTTAGCCGGTTCGATTCCCAGCGGGGTTATTTACTCACTATATTGACAGCTCGCTCATAGTGATGATCACTTGGGGTGCGTTCCAAAACGTGCGAATAATTCACTCGAAAATTAAAAAGAGATAGAAACAACGAAAGAAAGAGAACGGCTATACTGTTTTTGAACGCTACAGAGTGATTTACTGTTTTGGAACGGGTTAGGGTCATGATGGTTAGGATCGTATGATGACACTGGTGCCGATTCTCTTGTGCACAACTTAACGTAAATTTAAGTTAGGTGCATCTTTCTCTTTCCATTTCTTAAAGAAAAGGACAGAAGATACATTTTAGTTTAATCCTGTCAAATTAGACAGCGCCTGATGACAATTGACGTATATTTAGACGCCATGTTTTTAAATTGCGTCTAAATTATCTATGGAGTGTCTAAATTTGACAGGACTTAACTAATATTTGATCTTCTGTCCTTTTCTTAATTAAACGGAAAGAGAAAGATGCATTTAACTTAAATTTACGATAGTTTGTGCACAAGAGAATCGGCACCATTGTCAACATAACCTTTTATCTCTATTGCAAAGAAGGAAAATTGAGTTTTTAAGCATATTTTGCAAATAAACAACTACTACCTGTTCGTTTCTGCTTTAGTCAATCCATTCTTCAACATCAAACTTCAACATTGGCGCATATATGATTTTGACATATGTCAGGTAATTTTTAAAGACGCTCAGCCAAGGGAGAGAAATCGCACTTGTCAGTGCGAAAATTACTCTACCGAAAGCGTTCCAAAATACTGCTCGGGTAGCTGTCGAGCAATTGTTCGGTTACCCTCGGTTTCACTCGGCTCATTTCGGAACGCTCTAGAGTAACTTTCGCACTACTCCGTGTAATTCTTACCCTTTTAGGAACGCACCCTTGGTAAAGTGTTCAACGGTTATCTGTCAAATAGCTAGTTTCGTATTCGCTATCACCAGTGTCGAACGAGTGGTAAGCAAATTTTCGAAAATGGTTGAATGCAGTTTTGTTTCTTTTTCCGAAAAAAAAAGATTTACAAAAAAAATGGTTGCCTGTAAAGTCGGTTTTACGGGCGAAGATTTTACGTGACAACGTCTTTTACCGATCATAGTTGAGTGGGAGAGAGACGCAAGGCATTCGGCGGGCCTCTCTCTCGTTCGGTGACTCATCGTAACGTTACCGAGCGTTACACTTTTTCATAAGTGACTCCCAGCCGCAACCTAATTTAAGACGTTGTCACGTCAAAAATAATAATCTTAGGTAGGTAAAATATAAGGTAGTTTTCTTCCAGGGCCCATTGAAACTTTCCATTCAATATATGCGGGGGTTTTCGCTTGTTTTCGCTAAACATTTCTAAACGAATAAGAATAAAATTTAACTCACACTGACAGACAGATCTATACGATACGAATTCTAATGACCGCTCTACACTTAACCCGTGAATCGCGCGAGAAGGCGCGGCGAGAAAATAGCGCAAAGGCAGCGCGACGTGGACAAGGCTCCACATTTGCAATATTCGCTCAGTTTTCACAGTAACGTTCGCGTGTTCGAATGTGATGGACGTTGAAAAAGAAGTGTGTATCGCTGCGTCTCTCGTGTAGTACGCTAAAAAAAATTAAGAGGACCTGGAGCCCTACATTGAGCGCCCGACACGCTCCTGGCCGGTTTTTTTTGTTTTAAAATTTCAACTGGCATTTCCATTAAGGCACTGATACGCATCCATGCGTCATGAACTTTTAATTTATTTGTATGGTCTTTAGAATTCGCATCCCACAATATAGGTTCGGTTTGGTAGTATTCCAGAAATTGGAGCTCTAATTGTTCGTCCACTGCACGCTCATTTTCTCGGTATACCTTCTGACACGACCAGACACCTCCGATGCTAACAACAAACTGACCGACGCGCTAGTGTGGAGTCTAGACGTATTCACGCAAAGTTCGCGCGCACTGGCCCTTTGTCGCGGGTTAAAAAACCGACAAAAATCGGAGAAAAACTCGCGAAGCCGCGAAAAACATGCGACACGGCTCCACATTACGTGTTCTCGCACCTTTCGCGTCTTCTCGCGCGATTCGCGGGGTAAGTGAGGAGCGGGCATAAGGTCTTTGTACGAATTTCGTAAGAAAATTGAGACAAAGCATAACATGCTCTGTCTCATTCGACGTGGCCGGTTTTCGCTTGGCGAACATTGAAAAGTTAGCCAAACAAACAAAGGAATGTCACTGTCATTGAACGGTCGGCACGTCTCGGTTTTTATATTTTTTTAACAATTTCGGTAGGTAATTAAATCAATAGTTTTACCGTATATTTGAGAAATAGACTCCAGTAGTTAAGTGTTTAGTGTATTTTCTGTGCTGTACAATGGGAGGATGCAGTATTTTAGGCTGCAAAAGCCGCACAGAAATAAAGCAAGATGAGAATGTTACTTTTCACTCGTAAGTATGCAAATATTACAAGTTATTGTGCACTGATTTAACAAATACATTTGTGTACGTATGTTATGACATGGCTTTCGATCGAAATTAAGGACATTTTCTAGCGATATCGTTTATATTTCTATCAACATAACCTATTACTTGTTTTTCATTGTGTTACCATACCTCAGTTCTATTTTTCCCCATAACTTGATAATGAAAACTGCAACAAGTTAGTTTGATTAATCATCTGATTGGTTTCATAAATAAAATTAATCAGATGATTTATTAGATATGTCTTTGATGCCCTGTGAGGTATCCTCTCCCTTTTAAAATATTATTATAGTTGAACCTATTATATTAAGATTTATATTAAGTACTATTTATATGTACTTACTGTTTGTAATAATTACTGTTTTTGATTAATCAAGTAAATCCTAGTTATTTTAATGTTAAACTTTAGAAATAAAAATCTTAAAACGAATAGCTTTTCACTTTGAATTTTACAGTAGACTTCATATCAATTCATTCTGATATTATAAATGCCAAAGTAACTCTGTCTGTCTGTCTCTTCTTCACGCCCTAACCACTAAACCGATTTGGATGAAATTTGGTACAGATATAGTCTGGGCCCCGAGAAAGGACATAAGATAGTTTTCATCCCGGAAATCCCATAGGAACAAGAACTATTATTATAGCGAACGAAGTCGCGGGCAAAAGCTAGTTTAATATAAAATAGCTATTCTCATTTGTATACTAAAATCAAGTGTGACAAAATGTAAAATGTAGGCAGTATATTTCTCAGTTCATTTTAAGACTGCTATTGTTGCTTACAAGTTCGTGTCTAAACGTCAACAAAACTAGGTGTAACTTCACTTTTTCTGAGGTTACTTTTTACAATACCTCTGTTAAGTGTGGTTTTTTTCATCATGAAATACGTTTTTCAGGTTTCCTAAGGATTTAAATTTAAGAAAAGTTTGGATTGAAGCTACCGGCAGGCAGAATTGGCAACCTACCAAGTCTTCAAAAATTTGCTCCATTCATTTCAATAATGATGCAATTATTATGGTAAACAAAGTGAAAAGAATAATCACTGAAGCCCTCCCAGTAAATCATGTTCTTGTAAGTAAATAAACACTCAATTATAATTGTTGTTTATACTAGCTACTTTTATTTTATTAATAATAATATGACAGTAGTATTTATAACATTAATTTCAAACAATGAATGAAAGTGAAACTGATAACTGTTCTAATTGCTTCACCTAATTTATATGAATATAATGATACAAGTGTATAATTTTCTTTAAAGGCTCCTGTAGTTTCATCTGTCCAGACAGAAACAATAGGTGTAGGTCCATCCACCTCATCCGCAGCAGAGCATTCTAGGCAAGATGTGAACACAAGCGAGCTAGTAACCACACCTACCAGAAAAAGGAAATATGAATCAATATCGTCAAGAAGCCCACGAAAGAAGCTATGCATGGTATGTATGCATCAGAAACAGAAAGTAAAAATAATTTAAAGATAAAAAATACCTAAACAACACGATCATTTTAACCTTCCAACGACAAACCGACAACGGGCTGTCGGGCTGCTATTGTCTTTCTATTGTGTCTGGAATTACGTGTGTTGGGTTGGTTTAAGGTTGTATTTAAACCTTTAAATAAAATTCCCTGTTTAAAATCCTGATATTGTTATTGTACTGTATATCTTACAACTTTCTACTTCACTAACGCATACATATATATAATTTTTCAATTGTATTTTAGACTGCACGATCAATTCCACGCAAAGAGAAGTTATTGGAAATAAAACTGCAAAGATCAAAGCAACTATCAAAAAAAAGGTTGCTTAAATTACGAGCCGCACAAGAAGCCAAACGTCGATTAATTAAAAAAAACGACCATCTACAGACTATATTAACAGAGCTGCAGTGTAAAATGAAAACACATACTGAAGATCTAGATCCTCTAGCTAGTATAGATAGTACAAATGCGGTTTTTTTTTTCGCACCAGAAATAGACAGTGAATTAATGATGTAGATGATGAGGAGATAAATTTGAGTGTTCAAGACGAAATTGACGTTCCAGCTACACACGTTTATTTAATGAATAATAATTTAACAGAATTTTCCACTGAAGTCACTTAGTATATTGCTGGTTTCCTTGTGAGCAAAATGTTTAAAATAATAAAGTGTGAAGAATGCCTTGCCGCTTTAATATCATTTGAAAAATATAGAGGACTTTTAACACATAAAAGATGTCGGAGGCCTTCATTATCCATCTGAGGATGTGGTAAACATCTGTTTATTTTCAGAAAAAATACTAAGATCCTTTTTGGCTGAACACGGCCGTGTTCAGCCAAAAATACTAAGATCTTAGTATCTTTTCTAGGACAAGAAAAAGTGATGCCTAAAATGATCATAATCGTGACAAAAAAAATTGTAGGCAAACCTTTGTCTCCCAGTTTAAGGGAACATATTTCTGAACAAAGTCCCTTTGATAATCATTTAATTATATTATTAAAGGCAATTGCTTATAGATATTTCGAAGTTAGAATTCATTTTGCAAGCAAAAGCATATGCAACTAAAAGGAAAAAAAATGAAATTCTCACAACAAATTAGTTTTATTTAAGGGACAACATAAATTGTGTAATTGTAAACTGTTGTTTTATATTTTAATAATATTTAATAAAACGTTATTATCTTTTGTGGGTTTTATTTCTTCAAAATATAAATAAATATATATTATCTAACAACTCCGAGAGCTAACCTGATTTTTTGAGGCTGTAGGTACTCGGCAAATGCCTAGATGGGTATGACGTATCTTGTAGCGGGGGCCGGGGTGGCCCCCGCCCCCGGTGCATAGTCCATGTATTTTTACTATTAAAGGTGAACGCAGACTTGGCCGCACCGCACGCGCCGCAGTCTTCGCATTCGAATTCTTTATATGAAGTTCTATGCCACCTCGCACACCTACCCGCGTCGCAGTTGCCGCAGACCCTGAAACGACAACAAAGAAAATGCGATGACTGCGGCGCGTGCGGTGCGGCCAAGTCTGCGTTCACCTTTAAATGTAAGTAATCGTTTTCTAAATTTGCACAACATAAATAAACACGTCGTGATGGCCTAGTGGTTAAGGCGCCTGCCTCACATGCAAGAGGGTGTGAGTTTGTCATGAACATCACAGACGTGAAGGAAAACATTGCGAGGAATCTGGACTCGTATCTTAAACAATAAATAATTTTGCACTCTTAATAAGGATCTTTCAAGAATTTAATAAGTAGTTGTTGCTATGGAACATCTCACGGTTTTGGTCATATTTAGGGAATTTTTCACGTAATGGCAACATTGAAATTTTTATAGTGCTGTGCTGTGATGCTGTCTCATGTGCGGGTGCGGCCACGGGCGGGGCCGCGGGGTGGCTACATCTAAAGTACTGTGATCTAGCTAGAGTTTAGATTATATACCTCTTTATAATCTAAGGAAAATATATATAATCTAAGGAACAAACTGACAGTTGACAGTGACACTACTAAGGGTGCGTTCCAAAACGTGCGAATAATTCACTCGAAAATTAAAAAGAGATAGAAACAACGAAAGAAAGAGAACGGCTATACTGTTTTTGAACGCTACAGAGCGATTTACTGTTTTGGAACGGGTTAGGGTCATGATGGTTATGATCGTATGATGACACTGTCAACATAACCTTTTATCTCTATTGCAAAGAAGGAAAATTGTGTTTTTAAGCATATTTTGCAAATAAATAAGTACTACCTGTTCGTTTCTACTTTAGTAAATCCATTCTTCAACATCAAACTTCAACATTGGCGCATTTATGATTTTGACATATGTCAGGTAATTTTTATCGACGCTCAGCCAAGGGTGAGAAATCGCACTTGTCAGTGCGAAAATTACTCTACCGAAAGCGTTCCAAAATACTACTCGGGTAGCTGTCGAGTAATTGTTCGGTTACCCTCGGTTTCACTCGGCTCATTTCGGAACGCTCTAGAGTAACTTTCGCACTACTCCGTGTAATTCTTACCCTTTTAGGAACGCACCCTAGCACAATCAAAAACGCATGGGACGCGCGTGTCGCAGTGTGTGTGTGTGATTTTGTTTGTCTGATGATAACGCTAACAAAATGCAAATAAACGTGCGTGATGTTTTGTGTTTTATTGTGAAATACAAAGCTACATAAAGTATATTTGCTTATGAGTTGAGATAATGAGATTACAGAAGTCAAAACAGTCAGCAACTATACTGCTAAAGAAACTTGATTGAATTTACAAAATACTTTGAACCAGTATAACCAACTTTGAGAAAAATTACAGAAAGTGTAAAATAAATTATAATAACTGTAAGCAATAAATTGTGATAATGACGGAAGCCCAAGTAGGATTTTTGTGTAAAATTGCTGCAGCTGTATCGCGTTCAGAAAATGACGAAACTAAAACTATACTAAAAAGTTATTACTTGTAAGTTTTATTTTTTATTTTTGGTGAGTGGGAAATCATCAAATGACTGCTCCCGTCCTGGGTGCGGCGGGAGAGCGTGTCAGACTTTTACCCACTCATGTTCCTTCGGTTGCCCGTCATGTTCCAGGGTCACGGTAACTATTATAAACATTCCGCAACCCCGGCAGGCGTGGCCCTGTTGGCCCCTTCCAGTGCTGACTTCTTTCAACTTTATGCACATATGTACAATGGCGGACTTAATGCCTTAGGCATTCTCTACCAGTCTACCCAGGGTGGTCCAGAGATTACATGATTACTTCTTCTGTTTGAGGCGCGCGTGGAACACTAACGCGCCGTCGACGCGGTCCTTGTCTAGCCGGGCGGCGAGCTACCCATCGCTCGCCATCCGCAGAACCGCGCCTACGGTGGCCGGTAGTCGTCTTGCGACTCTCGACGTCTTCGCCTGGGTCTTAGTCCGGGGCGAGAGGCTCGTCGTTGCCTCTCGCGCGCTGCTGCTTCCTTTACCAGCATAACTGCTTCGCAGAAGGAGGCGACGGCATCCCATTCCGTTTCGCCCCGCAGCATGGCCTGAACAAGCGCCGGATGCGAGAGGTCACCGCCGCCGATCGCCTCTACGAGAACACGTCCCGTACCGCTTGGGGTCCGTCGGACCGGCGCAGCGGAGGTCTGGGCGGAGACGTCAAACCGGATGTACCGGTGGTCGGAGAACGTCTCCACCTCCTCCATTACGCGCCAGTCAACGACACGCGGTAACAGAGCGGGGCTGGCGAACGAGATGTCCACCACCGACTCACCCCGCATCCGCACACACGTGGGGACCGAACCCTGGTTCAACACGACTAGGCCTGCCTCTAGGGCCCAGTCTTCCACCATTCTGCCCCGTGGGTCAGTGTATAGGGAGTTTCGGGAGCCCAAGCCAGTTTTGAAGTCCCCGAGAACGAGCACGGGGAGGGTTCGGACGGAACCCGGCGACGACGACACTCAGCTTCATTAGGGAGTTGTGGATTACTTGTAAGTTTCCAACAAATCTACGAGTCTAATAAGTCAATCAACCTTGCTACAACGAAGCGACTGCCGGCTGTCGGGCTGCTATTGTCTTTCTATTCTGTCTCGAATCACGTGTGTTCCAAGGTTTAATATTTTAAATGTATTTATTTTACAGAATGCGCTGTAAAGACGTGACAAGAGGATATGGCCTTCCCGTCAAACATTTTTCTACCGAAATAAGATGTCCAAACTGTTGCATTGAATGGAATAAGAACACTGAGATTAATGTAAGAAATAACCATTTTTAAATCTGGCTCTCTTCTTTTTTTATTTATTGTACTACCAGTGTTTTACCACATACATAGGTATTTTAGGTTTGTCAGACATAATTAAAGTTTTCTTTTTAACGTTAAAAAGTTTTTTTTAAGAACTAATTACTTAGACTTACTAGTACTATTATAATATAAATCATGATATTAAACTAGCCAATGGTTTTAAGAATAATGTAAATCTTATATTACACTTTATTTAAAACTTTATCTTACTGCCTGGATACCCTTGGATATTTATGTACCACTCGAAATTCTCCATCTAAATGAGAAAAAATTTAAAACATGCATTAAGCGCACGCTATGTAATCAAGCTTATTATAAGTTAGAAGAGTATATCAATGACAAACATGCTTGGCTAAATGCTGGTCCTGCTCCACATAAGCTCACAAATTAGAAATTTTAATCATTGTTTCTTGTCCCCTTAATTTTTGACATTAATATTCAAGATCTTAGCATTCTTTATTATACATATTTTTTTACATATTTTTTAAAAAAAGAAATTTCATAATAAAAACCATTTTTTTATTATTATTATTATAATTAAGATCTTTATTATTATAATTTTTATAAGCAATTAAATTTCACTTATTTATATTTATTTACAGTACAAAACTTTGGTTTGTGTAATTTAGATGCATATTTGAGTTTTTGTAAATGTGAGTACGATGCAGTGATTTATTACGATAGTTTTCTACTGACACAAATAGACATGGCGGTTAGGAGCATTGTCATGCTCGCTCAAAAAGTCTCGCTGATGGTGGCGAGTGCGTTGGATACTTGGATCATTCGGTTCCCTTCAAAATGGTTGAGCTAAATGGTGCTGATGTCACGCGTCATGCTCGTGAACGGGCGCTATCAGTTGAGATGGGTCATCTCTTAACTGCCATGACTTTTTATTTTAATTTTGTATTTGTTTATTTTGTTACATACCTACTTACATTGTTTTCACATGTAGAAGCACCAAAAAGAAAATGTAACCAAGACTTTGTAAAACATGATATTTTTAAAAGAGTGTCCATGGAGTTTCTTGGCTGTTCTTCTCCATAGAGATCTACGTTTTGGAACAGGCAATTAGCGTCACTTTTCTTTTCTGACTAACAGACCGACCGACTCTGACAATTCATAAGTACCTGTAAATGGTCTAAGTGAAAGAAATGCTTTGAATTTTGAATTTTGTACTTTGTGTCTGTAAATAATAATTCTCTTGCAGGTAAAACCAATCATCTTATCTAAGAGACAAAAGCGAAGATTGAAATCTCGTGAAATAAAACAAAGCAAGAAGGAATACATAAAGCGCAAGCAAGACTTATTACATAGCAACAATGTAGTGAGTATCTTAATTTACAATCAAACTATACCTCTATTAATAATAAATTTTGTTTGTTAAACACACTTATCTTTAGAAGGTTTGGAAATATTCTCTCAAACTGATTATTATTTTTTAGGAGCAAATCTGTTCATTCTGCAGACAAAGAACTGTAACACCATCATTAAAGCCGAAACAAGTTATAAATCCTGATAATAATGCTGAAAATGGTAACATTCAAAGAATAGAGACGGAAACACCTGTAAGCAATAATTTACAAAAGCCAGCCAAGAAGATGAACCCAAAAAAAAAGAAAGAAATTAATGTATACACCAATGCACTAGATGTGTTTTCATTGCAAAACAAAAATAATGCTTTAGCAACCAAGGAGAAACCTAAAGTAATAAAAAATAATAAAAAGAAAAAAGATAAATTTGCAGGTCTATGCCAAAAGGCTGTTCTAGCATCAGCTAAACTTAAAGAAAAACATGAAAAGAAAGACAAACTGAGCATGTTTCTGAAACCTTCTTCATGACACAATAAAACTAATAACTAAATGGTAAAAGATTTATTTATTTGTTTCTCCTTATAATTATTATATGAATGTCCATCACATTGGTATCTGTGTGTCCAGTAATTACATGGAAATCACCATTTTTAAATTTCCTATAAAAATTGTAACTATCATTTGCTGCCAAGTACTTTTGTGGGTCTAAATTTTCTTTTTTAGCATCTGAAATTAAATCCAGGTACCCTATAGCACCTGCAGCATCAGTCGGCCCATCAATGCCATCAGTGCCAGCACTTAGGAAGTAAACATCAAAGTTCTCAAAATCTTTCTTTTCATGATGAATTATATCAGACATTTCTAAGACCAGTTGTTGATTTCTGCCTCCTGTTCCAGTACCTTTGACATTTACAGTTATCTCTCCGCCAAGTATAAGGCATAGGTCTTTATTTGATGATCCAATGCAAACATCTAAAACATTTGTATTAATTCCTGGGATTTGGCAAGACTGGATATTTTGTTTCAAGTCATCTAAATTTAATTTTCCTTTTAAATAATTACAAAAATGTTTAGTTAGTTTAACATATTTAGAGGCAATTTCTCTTACTTCTCCAGTGACTGAATCAGACAGAGGTATTGCTAAATAATTTAATTCTCTTGCTTCTTCTAATGCTGCAGCTATACTTATTTTATTTGAACCTATAACAAAATTGGTTACATTTTCTCTTGGAAATGTATCTCTTGTGTTAGTATCATTCAGAACTGTCTTGATTGATTCTGGAAGTTGATCCAATAAATTGAATTTCTCAATGATATTGATAGCAAGAGATGGTTCATCTTCATTTTCAGTAGTAGGTCCACTGGCTATTAGGTCTAGGGGGTCTCCAACAATATCAGACAGTACTAAAGAAATAACTTGAGCTGGTTGTGCCTTTATTGCCAACTGGCCTCCTTTTAAATCTGAAATCCTTTTTCTGACAGTATTGAGTTCTTTTATATCTGCACCAGCATTTGCTAATTTCTTTATTAGTGTCGTCTTTTCATCCAGCGTTATTGGAGGTTTAGGTAAAGGCAAGAGAGCCGATCCTCCACCAGATAGTAGAACTACGAGTAAGTCATCATTTCCAAGGTTGGTGACATGGTCTCTAATTTTTTCCGCTGTCGCCAGAGCATTTGCATCAGGTAAATTGTTAAGGGCTCCTTCACAATAAAATACATTCGGGATAGTCGGTTCATGACTTAAGCTCCCAGTAGGAATGCTTATAATACCACATTTAATTTTCGAACTCAATATACTTTCAACTTCTTCGGCCATATTTTGAACGGCTTTCCCGCTCCCGATCAAATGAACATTTCTATTACGTAAGTCAACATTTTCTCCGTATATTAATAGCCGTTTACTCGTAGGATTGTATTTAACAAATTTTCTTACAAGGTTTTCCGGAAGCACTGCTGATACACTACTTGCGAAAATTTTTATCATGTCACTGACCACTTGTTTAGACATTTTTTAAGACTTTTTCTTGTAAATAAGTACTTACTTCGTGAAACTTGAATTTCTCATTCGTATCAAATGTTATGCGCAGTCGAGTGTGTTTACTGTGATAGTGTTTCTCACGATAACAAATAAAAGAGCGTCTCCACATACAGATATCGAGATGATCTTGAAAAGGTCAACGGTGTTATCAAATGTTATGAAACATTTTATCGACTGCTGCTACCGCCACTGACTGAAACCGAACCGGGAACTACCAGAACTCTTACAAAAAACAGATGATAGATCAGATCCATCATGGATCTGTCTGGGACACCGAAGTCAAGTGGACGAAAGCTAATTTCGCTTGTGAACACAACGTTCTGTTTTTCCAGATCCGATGAAAATAAGATTCGGCAAAACGTCGCATCGTGTAAACGTACCGTTTTAGGTATACTTGTGTACGCCTAGGTTTAGGTGTCGTGATGGCCTAGCGGTTAAGGTGCCCGCCTTTCATACAAGAGGTTGTAGGTTAAGATCCGGGCAATATGACTTTTTCAATTCAATGTAAGTACTTTCTAAAATGTATCTTGGATTTCACAGAATCACAGACATCGGTGATTCGGTGAAGGAAAACATCGTGAGATAACGGTCCTGTAGTTAATATGAGTCCGAAATCACCAATACGCCTCGAACGAACGTGGTGATCAATGCTCGTGCCTTCTCTGTATGAGAAGCCTTTGGCCTGCAGTGGGACATTAATAGGCTGGTATTATTTATTATTATTATTGGACTAGGTTTGTGCAATTAAATAGCTAGTTCTAAAAAAACTAGTTTCTCCCTCCACCGTGTGGCAGCGCTGGTCGTCGTGAGTGCAGTTTTCAAAGTACGATATAGGTAGTCTGATATGAAGGTACACTTAGGAGTTCTTGTAGTCAGGCCTAATCAGGTTAATCAGTTACTTACAAAATTGCAATAGGTAATGATAATTAAAAAAAAAGGTTTGTATGTGGCTGTTGTTTTATTTTTCATAATACAATAAAATAAATTACTTAAAAAACTATAAAAAATTATTTGTTTCGCCTTATAATTATTATATGAATGTCCATCACATTGGTACGTGTGTGTCCAGTAATTACATGGAAATTACTATTTTTAAATTTTCTATAAAAATTGTAACTATCATTTGCAGCTAAGTACTTTTTTGGGTCTAAATTTTCTTTTTTAGCATCTGAAATTAAATCCAGGTAGCCTATAGCACCTGCAGCATCAGTTGGTCCATCAATGCCATCAGTGCCAGCACTTAGGAAGTAAACATCAAAGTTCTCAAAATCATTCTTTTTATGATGGACTATATCAGACATTTCTAAGACCAGTTGTTGATTTCTACCTCCTTTTCCAGTACCTTTTACATTTACAGTTATCTCTCCGCCAAGTATAAGACACAGGTCTTTATTTGACGATCCAATGCAAACATCTAAAACATTTGTATTAATTCCTGGGACTTTGCAAGACTGCATATTCTGTTTCAAGTCATCTAAATTCAATTTTCCTTTTAAATAATTACAAAAATGTTTAGTTAGTTTAACATATTCAGAGGCAATTTCTCTCACTTCTCCAGTGACTGAATCAGACAGAGGTATGGCTAAATATTTAAATTGCTTTGCTTCTGCTAATGCTGCAGCTATACTTATTTTATTTGATCCTATAATATAATTGGTTACATTTTCCCTTGGAAATGTATCTCTTGTGTTAGTATCATTCAGAACTGTCTTGACTGATTCTGGAAGTTGATCCAATAAATTGAATTTCTTAATGATATTGATTGCTAGAGATGGTTCATCTTCATTTTCAGTAGTAGGTCCACTGGCTATTAGGTCTAGGGGGTCTCCAACAATATCAGACAGTACTAAAGAAATAACTTGAGCTGGTTGTGCCTTTATTGCCAACTGGCCTCCTTTCAAATCTGAAATCCTTTTTCTGACAGTATTGAGTTCTTTTATATCTGCGCCAGCATTTGCTAATTTCTTTATTAGTGTCGTCTTTTCATCCAGTGTTATTGGAGATTTAGGTAAAGGCAAGAGAGCCGATCCTCCACCAGATAGTAGAACTAGGAGTAAGTCATCATTTCCAAGGTTGGTGACATGGTCTCTAATTTTTTCCGCTGTAGCCAGAGCATTTGCATCAGGTAAATTGTTTAGAGCTCCTTCACAATAAGATATATTCAGGATAGCCGGTTCATGGCTTAAGCTCCCAGTAGGAATGCTTATAATACCACATTTAATTTTCGAACTCAATATACGTTCAACCTCTTTGGCCATATTTTGAACGGCTTTCCCGCTTCCGATCAAATGAACATTTCTGTTACGTAAGTCAATATTTTCTCCGTTTATTATTAACTGTTCACTCTCGGGATTGTATTTAACATATTTTCTCACGAGATTTTCCGGGAGCACTGCCGATACACTACTTGTGAAAGTTTTCATCATGTCACCGACAACTTGTTCAGACATTTTTGTACACTGTTTCGTGTGCTTCGTACAACTTGAAACTGACGCGTAATCTAGTACGTATACTGTTCGATAATATATCTTAAGATTACAAAAAATAGTTCTTTTCCACATACCGATAAGGGTAACGTTGTTTGTTATCAAAAGATAAGACACGATGTTTATTTACATTTTAACAACTGCCACATGATGACACAGCCAGCTGTTTTTGACAGAAGATATGTTGTTCTGTCATTCTCATTTGTCAAAAATAACTTTGTTTTTGTTTTTACTAGTTTTTACCCAACGGAAGTTATCGTCAATTTTTAGTTTTGTACACTCAATAATGTTAACATTTAATTTTAAGCCAAGTAAGTATGTTAATTAACAAATGGTGTTTCTAATAGAAATAGAAACTTTCTATTAACGAGCAATTCTATATCTTCTCATCTTCTGCATCTATTGAAACTGAATTCCACCCAGTTTTAGTTAATGGGTTTCACCTGGTTTCACCTCTCCAAACGTTCTATTTATTTTAAGAACGGCTGTGTATTATAGTTGAAGTCGCTTTCATGTTGTTTGTTTGTAACAAATATGTAATGGATGTCGGTAAAAAACATTAAGTACTGATAGTATACTATAGCCAGCAGTTGACGAATCTAATATTTTTGCCGCGAAAAACGAAATTCCGTTCCGTTTATGATAATAACTAACACCTTACTATGAAATTTCATATACCTACCTATTAATTTAATTCTTCTTAATCTAACATCGATAATTAATAAGAATTAGGTATGAACTGTGTTATTTTTAATACTTACTACTTGCCTAATAAAATAACTTAAAATATTAACTATTTAACTTAACATAACTTCAGACTAAAACCGAACGTATTTCATTCAAGCACGCGCGAACATGTCGTAACAAGTTGCCGGAAATTTCAAAAGTCAAAATACAAAGCTGGCTGGCATCAGCAGGTATTCAAGATATTGTGAGACCTTCCCTCCTCTTCGCGACTAAAATAAAAAGACGCGATGAACTACCCAGTTTGCTTATCCCAATACTTCTCTAATAAACAAAATGTGAGGTCATTCGGAAATATAATAAAAAGGAACATTATGGAAGAAGAAAATGAAAATTTCCATAAATTTATCTTTGAAGATATGACCTTGGTAAGTGATTTGCCACCTGATTTCCTAAATATCTTGTCTACACTTAAAACAAATCTGAAGAATAAATCAAAACAAGATTTTAAAAACTACTACTCTTTGGATGATATTCCATACCTACAACCGGTAAACAAAGAATGGATTTTTAATAATAGCTGTAAAGCATTATGCGAAATATGTCCAAGAAACTTCTATGGAAGCAATCAAAATAGTAAAATACTCAAGAATTTGGTTTGGACTGTAGTCTATAGTATGAAACGCCAACATTTTATTCTTGAAAAATATATTGCTAAATGGGATGTAGAAATACCACCCTGGAAAAATCTTCTGAATGCGAAGAGCATATTGTTTAAGATTACATTTTGGATATTAAAATACATTCTATCATCAATGATTTGCTTAAACTTTTATGTGACCACATGCAAACTGGATGCTAACGAAAACAAACTTTATTATTTTTGGAAACACCAGTGGCAGAGTTTTTATGATAAACAAGTTTCCAAAATGGTGTTTACAAAAGTAATGCAGAAATGCGAGCCCTACTCTCTAGGAAAGAAATCAAAGAAAAATCACAGTCTTGTTGATAGAAGAAGATTGAAATTGTTGAAGAGAGATATTCCAAAGTTATATCTAACATTGAAACCAAATAATGATTGCAGACCAATAGTTTGCTATAGAAATGACTCACTGAGCATTTCAGAAAAATATAAAATTAGGGACAGACTAAAATTTTTGAGATTACTAACTGGTAAACCACTTGTAAAACTTGAAAATCAATATAAAACATTGTACTCTACATGGATGGCAAGAAATAAGCCTAAGCTTTATTTTATTAAAACTGATCTTAGTAATGCTTTTGGTTCTATAAATAGAGAAAAATTATGTAGAATATTATCAGAGAAACACATGAGTTGTCAGAAGGCTGAAAAGTGTATGAATATGAAGAAAAAACTTGCCCAGCAGTACAGGGATCTGGTAACAGAGTTGCGCAAACCAATCCTGATCCGTGCTGGATCAACAGTTTATGAGTGGAAAGAAGGATTGGTTCAAGGATATAAATACTCTCCTGCATTATCAGAACTATATTATACATATTTGGATGAATCTTATTTTTCTGAGCACCTGAAAAGTACTGAAAATCAAGTGAAATTATTTATTAGAGTTGTTGACGACTATTTATACATTACAGATTCTTTATCTGATGCTTTATCATTTTTAGAGGCATTGTCAAATTATAGAAATGTGAACTATGAAAAAACTGTAGTAAATTTTCCACATGAGTATATAAAGCACAGTGAGAATATATTTTTCCTTGGATATTGTTACAATACAGCCACAATGGAAGTGAGCAGAGCCAGTAACATATTTGCTGGTCAAATGTGCTACAAGATCACATTCAACAGTGGATTTTCCGAAATACACAAGTTTATTGAGAGTCGGATAGGCCAATCAGGAATTCAAATCAACAGTCACATCTTCAACTTGAACTATAATAATGAAAATCTCATATGGAGGCATATATTTACAACTTTCTGTTTGTCTGCCAACAAATTCTGCACCATATTGGCTGTACTATGTAATGAGCAAGAAATGCAGAATTTTCTGTCACTTTACAAAAAGAGGGTATCTGTGAAATTGAGCAATTCTATGATAGAAGTTTTAATGAAGAACAAGCCCAGGGAATTTATGTTTGTGTACTGTATTAATCATTTTAGATATTTGTCATGGAAAGCTCTATACTTATGTGCAAAGTTAACACCGAAATGCACTGGGCTGGTACCATCTGTAAACATTGAGTTAGCAAAATCTAATTGTATATTTGGAATATGGCGGGAACATGCAAGAAGGATAGACACAAATGGCGAATGTGAACGTAAATCCATCAAGGAAGTGTGTCGAAGAACTGATTTGAGAAAGATATTTAAAGATTTTGATGTATTACCTCAAGGATTTGAATGTTATCATCATAAACGCTTATTGTGAAGAGTGCAAATAAAAGTATTGTTTTGAAAATATTTGATTTTAATAAAAAATACATAAAGCTATGTTCACTTGGTAGAAAATAAATGGTTTAAAAATAATATCATATCATCTAGATAAGACACAATTTGGACGGAAGTCGTTCTAAAATCAGCAATATTCCAAAAAAATATTTGATTTTAGTAAAAATACATACACAAAGCTGGAATAAATTACTTTGATTGTATAAATAAATGGCTTAAACATAATAATTATATCTAGTCAATCTAGGCACACATTTGGACGGATGACAGTTTAAAAAAGCTGCAAAAATTCACAACATATACTTATTCTATATCAGGTGTGATATAATATCATAGCTCAGATCTAAATTAAGTCACTCAGGAATGGATTGTCTTTTATAGCTACATATTGTTTGCTTATAAACTAGGTACCATGGATGAGGTAACCAATGGAGTGTTACCCTGCAAATTACATTATTTACTGATGATTATTTTGTAATTTATGAGAAGGGTATATGCTATTCTCATTTACTTTGTGTATAATATATTTTTGGCTTATTGTAATTATATGTTTAACTACTATAAATGTTATTATTTTTTGCCACCTATCGATAAGTTTTGGCAACACATGTGTAATGTACACTGTTATAATACGGTAGTGTAAAAAGAGCACAAATAACGTGCTTGATCAGTTTTTATTTATTCATGGATAATGAAGGATACGAATTGTTAGATCCCTATAAATCCGCATCATCAAAACTTATTATCTTCCATGATCTCAGTTCTATTTCGCTCGAGTATATTGCCCTTTTGCTTTGAGCTGACCGTAAAAGTAATGAGCTGCCAGCGGTTGAAAATCTATCACGCAGTTAAACTCACAAATGAACACTCCATATCTTACTACTCCATGACAAATTACAATCTAAATTATCTCAACAACGCAACTACAAACAGAGCTATTGCTAGCAAGTGTCCGATCACACCGTTTCTATAAGCGTGCGACAAAAAGTCGGGATCTGAAGCGACGTAGTATGACGCTTGAGGCGCGTCGCAGGATACTATGCGAGCTGCGCGTATAAGCGCGGGACCGGCAACTATTTCGGCCGACCGTTTGCTGTGACGCAAAGGCTTTAGACGTACTGCTACGTCGCTGAAGATTAGGTCGGAGTACGGCGGTATTGAGTAGAACATGCTGAAACTGTGAACAAAAAATGAATAGAAATCAGGTTTTGAATCAAAGCCCATTTTGCGAATTTATATGTACAGTAAATGTCCCCTGCGGTTATACTCACGTAGATTTTATCAAAGAAAACCCCACGGGAACGAGAACTCCGTTCCCGTGGGTTTTTCTTAGATAAAATCTATCTTGTGTTCTTTGTCAGGCTATGGACTACATCTATACCAAATTCCATTCAAATCGACTCAGTAGTTTTGTCGTGAAAGCGAGACAAACAGACAATTATCTGCCGCCCAGAGTTTCACCTGCGTCGACGAGTTTAGATTTTCAAAAATACGAAGTTGGTTAGAAAATCCTTAAAAAAAAAACAAAGTTTACCAAAAAATATTACTAAACCGATTAATAAAAAATACATTTCCATGTACCTGAACTCATCACTGGTAACAGCTCCGTAGAACTGCTGAGCATACACCATAAGATTGGAGTAGGTGTCCAGCTCGGTATGGTTTGGTCTGCCCATCAGCACTGACCCGGGCACCTTGCCTAGGTTGCAGTGTTTGTATTCGTGCATCTTCGCGCGTGTACCTGAGTACAAAGATTTTATTAACAAAAGATTCGTTAATTTTTCCTTTACATCATTTTTTGACATATTACAGGTAATTAATTTTAAGATTTGATTTGCTTACAAATAAAATTAAAAATATGTGGTATAAATGTAGATTGTGTCCTGATTTGATTGACTGGAAAATGAATTTTATACAGACCCAATGGTTTGCAAGATGACCTATGTGTAACGTACCATTTGCATATAAACTTGACAGGATATTAGTTACTACATGTCCGTTTCATCCGCTCGGCCAACTCATAGAATTTAAAGAATATTTGCCAGAAATTAGTTACAATTTGTTACTATACACACGTCTTTTCCTGAATTTGTTACAAATAAAACAAAGGCGCTATGACCAAAAATAGTTAGCCGCTAGAACCGCCACTTGCCGAAGTCATGGCCTGTGATTACACAAAATCTACATTAAGCAGATAGGCGAACGATACATCAAAAGAAAGGTAACAATTTGTTATATTTGTTACAATAATAAAAAAACATCAAAACGTAAGTATTAAAAAAGTTATCTTAATTTTCGTTTCCGGGTTAAGGGTGGTAGGTATCTGTCAATAAATATTAAATTAATTGAGCCTAATGTGCATGGGCAATCAGTTACTAATTTGTTACAGCCAATAAACAAGAAAAACCCTATAAAATAGGTTCAATTATTTGTTGAGAAACGATTTTAGTTGGCCGCGCGGACGGCACTATGCCTAAAATACAATGGTGTTTATTTCATTATTAAACGTCAGTACAAGCTTAATTATGGTACTGATCGTTAGGTAATGAAACCTAGTTTAAAAAAATGTGGTAAAAAGAACAGGAAAAATATTTTTTTAAGAGATATTTACAAAACACTGTAGTATGAAAATGTAAGAGAGTAGAGTGACCATGATTACCCAAAAACAAAAACATATTTTTTCTATCTAACGGGTGGATATATAAATAAAATAAATTTAAATAAGGAACGTGTATTACTTTAAGTATGCTAGATACCACAAGTTATTATTGATATATTTATCAACCTAATTTTTGTATCATTGTTTGCCTGGAGTACGAGTATGTTCTGAAATTAATATTTTTATAGAAAGTTTATTTAGTTATTAGTTAATTTGTAAAAACAACGGAAGTTATATAAACTTAAAAAAAAAGTGAGCCGTCACGGGACGCCTGGCAGATGTGAAACATCGACATTATTTTAAAAGTAATATGATTGAAAAGAAAAAGCGTGGCAACGCGTCGCCACGGCATGCGTCGCCACGCCAGAAATTTGTTTTACGTGTGGCTATAGATGTTTCACATCAAAATACTTATAAAAAAAGATTAACAATCAATTTAAATAAAATATTAACCAAATAGCTTTTTTGGCAATCCTCGCGGACTGGGAATGAATGTTTTAATATGATAATAAAAATAATTGGGACAAAATTAGTATTTGTTTCATTTACACAAAGTAAATCTTTTTCTACAACTTTCGAAATAAACCACACTTATCCAGTAATTATTACCTTACTGGTAAAATGTTCTTTTTTGAAATATTAACAATAATTTATTAATCGTCCTAAAAATAAGATATAATTATCGAACATTCCAATAATCATGTTAAGTCTCATTTCATTTTCAAAACTCATGGTCACTCTACTCTCTTACATTTCATACTACAGTGTTTTGTAAATATCTCTTAAAAAATATTTTTCCTGTTGTTTTTACCACATTTTGTTAAACTAGGTTACATTACCTAACGATCAGTACCATAATTAAGCTTGTACTTACGTTTAATAATGAAATAAACACCATTGTATTTTAGGCATAGTGCCGTCTGCGCGGCCAACTAAAATCGACTCTCAACAAATAATTGAACCTATTTTATTTGGGTTTTTTCTTGTTTATTGGCTGTAACAAATTAGTAACTGGTTGTCCATGCACATTAGGCTCAATTTATTTAATATTTATTGACAGATACCTACCACCCTTATCCCGGAAATGAAAAATAAGATAACTTTTTAAATAATTAAGTTTTGATGTTTTTTATTATTGTAACAAATATAACAAATTGTTACCTTTCTTTTGATGTATCATTTGCCTATCTGCGTAATGTAGATTTTGTGTAATCACAGGCCATGACTTCGGCAAGTGGCGGTTCTAGCGGCTAACTATTTTTGGTCATAGCACTCATAGCGCCTTTGTTTTATTTGTAACAAATTCAGGAAAAGACGTGTGTATAGTAACAAATTGTAACTAATTCCTGGCAAAGATTCATCAAATTCTATGAGTTGGCCGAGCGGATGAAACGGACATGTTACTACATGGAACATGTACATTTTATTTTTTGAAAATTGAATAATAAAAAACAAACTCTATTGAACTATGATGTGGGTCACATCATGAACAACAACTTACTTAGGCTTCAGAAGGTCTAATTTTCAAATGAATATCAACTTCAAATCAACCAGGTTTTGAATCCACAAAGACTTTCCCCCCCTTTCTACCATACAATGGACTGCCTTACCGTCAGGACAGAGTAGCTGCAAGTCATCAGGCAGCAGATCTCTCGCCCACCACTCGCGCCGCCGGCCCGCTGACACTTCAGCCGGAGCTGAATGTCTCACGAAGGCCACGTCCCCCCCTCCTTCCACCATACAACGGACTGCTCCCACGTGACCGAAGTAGTCTTCACTTGCGTCGCGACGGCAGCGTCTAAGAACACATGAAATTGATATTGATGGTAACAAGTATAAGTAACATGATATGGCATTTTAGACTTTAGAGAAAAAAAGTGTGATATAGAATCTAATATCAAAACTGGTAATCATTTTCTGACCGCGACCAACCAATTAATCAATAGTTATCAATCAATAGTTCGCAATCAGTTTTCTGGTCACCGCAGAGTTTGTACTATACAAACTCTGCTTAGTTTGGGATCCGACCGTGTGTGAGTTGTCCCAAGATATTTGTTTATTTATTTTTATTTATTGCTCCGCTCCCATGCGTAACGTAATTTACCCTATGTGTTATTCTATTGTATACGCTACATTGCTGTAAAGTTTTATCAAAATCTGTGACACAGTATAACAGTTACCTGTACGACGCTCCGTGACAGAGATGGCACAGGTTGTCGTGCGGCACGGTGCCGGAGTCCACGTACTCGGAGCTGAGCGCGCCGTCGCAGCCGTACGATCTGTGATATAACAGTTACCTGTACGACGCTCCGTGACAGAGATGGCACAGGTTGTCGTGCGGCACGGTGCCGGAGTCCACGTACTCGGAGCTGAGCGCGCCGTCGCAGCCGTACGATCTGTGATATAACAGTTACCTGTACGACGCTCCGTGACAGAGATGGCACAGGTTGTCGTGCGGCACGGTGCCGGAGTCCACGTACTCGGAGCTGAGCGCGCCGGGCGCGCACGACTTCGTGAAGTACTCGGCCGCCGCGTGCGCGCCGTCGCAGCCGTACGATCTGGGGGTTATAAACAGTGATTTAGTAGATTAGGAGCCTAAATTGTTGCTCATTTATGCCGTACTAGCTTCTGCCCGCGGCTTCGCTCGCGTTAGAAAGAGACAAAAAGTAGCCTATGTTACTTTCCATCCCTTCAACTATCTCCACTTAAAAAATCACGTCAATCCGTCGCTCCGTTTTGCCGTGAAAGAAAGACAAACAGACAGACAGACAGGTCTGTCTGTCTGTTTGTCTGACACACTTTCCCATTTATAATATTAGTATGGATGTCAGAGTAAAATGGGTTCACGCGTATACGCGCACATTGCTGACGCGAGGAAGGCAGGCACGAGTGAGCGGGATATGTCTTCACTATGCATTTTCATCTTTTATTTTCGTCTTCATCTTTATATTCAACTTTCGTTTGGCGCTTTCAATAATTGAATACGTCTACGAACGCAACGCCAATAGCCATATAGTTGATCGTAGTTCCTGTCAGCTTTTGGAAACATGTGCGACACGTGTTCTTGGCACGCTTCCACATCAGTACGTATGTCACTGCGGAGTACCAGTTGTCTTTGCTAAAGTATGACATGGATTCTCCCCCGTATGAGCAAAACGGATGGGTATGTCCGACTCTTACCGGCTAAAACCACCACAGTGTTCCTGACCGGCCTATGGGCGGTACAAGATTCTCTGGCGCATTCACCGCGCTCCCGCCAGTCTATGACTAGCCAACAACGTCCAGGTCCCGTCAACCGAATCCTCGAGTATGCCGCGCGCGAAACACGACGCGTCGACTACGCGGGCCTGCATCTGGTCGGTCAGTGGTCTGCCCTCAGGTCATTGTGCGTCCTTCGGCGTCCGGTGCGTCTTCTCCTAGAGAAGCGAGGCAGTTACTTCCCTCTCTCTCTGCCGAGAGTATATCTCACCTGATCCATCCGTTAGATATGAGGTAGGCGAGCGGGAACACCCATCCAACAGCTGTTCTCAGCCCAGTGTGACACGTATTCTTGCCAGCAAGTACGTACTGTCTCCGCTAGAGTATATCTCACCTGATCCATCCGTTAGATATGAGGTAGGCGAGCGGGAAAACCCATCCAGCAGCTGTTCCCAGCCCAGTGTGACACGTATTCTTGCCACGCAAGTACGTAAGGTCAGTGTCCGGGTCCTGTTCCTTAGCCACAGCTACAGCGTAGTACCAGTTGTCTCCGCTTGAGTATATCTGGAAGAAGTGAGGGGTTTCATTGATGTGCTTTGCACGTGACTTAATGTGGATTATCACGAAACGGGAGGAGCAATATTAATGACCCAGCCCTGGAAATTAACAAATTTAGAGTTCTCATTAATTTTGCCGAGATCCGGGCAAAAAAAAAACAGTTTTACTGCTCCCTGACACAAAATCTGGGTTTTAGGACCCGGCCTCAAAAATCCTAATTGCTTCCTCGTGAGCCAAAAGCTACGCAACTAGTTTTAAAAATCCTAAGGTAGGCAGGTATACGATATCCGGGGTTGCGGAATAATTGTAATAGTTACCGCGGCCTCGAAACATGGGTGGGTTTTAGCAAGTAAGTCTTACACTCCCGCACCGCTCAGGACGAGAGAAGTCAACTCATCATTTCCCGTCCATAAAAAAAAGTTATACGACATTTACCTTGAGGATATCTTCATGGAAAGTATCATAAGATTTATTTCACACAAAAGCTTCTAACAAAGAGCCCTACTAAGTTCTACCAGTACGTACCTCCTGCATGAAGGGCACGAGGCGGTGCGCGTACGCGGCGTGCAACATGTCGGCCGCGTCGAACAGCGCGAAGTCGGCCGCGCCGTCCGCGATGGCGCGCTCGCAGTGCCGAGTGCTGTGGCCGCGCCAGCACACCAGTGTGGGCGATAGGAATGCGGCTTTTAGCGCCACCTGTACACATGCTTGTAGATAATTTTGGTGTGGGTCCTGTGAAAACTTAGCGGTCGCGCTTAGCGCCACCCGGCAAGCATCATACGACCGCGCGGCTCACACTGAGTAAAGTACGGCGAGGCACCTAAAGCAATGGAATGCGGCCGGCCTGACTCATGTGCATCTGGATTGAGAGCCCAAATTTTAAATCTTCTCCAAAGAAAATAAGATTTACAGGACATTTAGTTAAAATTTAGTAAAACTGAGGGCAACATGCCATGAATTTCTTAAACGTGAAATAAAGCTTTTATGGTGAAATAACTAGGGCTCTCAATCCAGACGCCTGCATAAAGTGGCATAGCCTGAATCTCAGAAAGTACTGCCTTTGGGCTCATAATTTTTATTTAAGGATTTAGTTAAGAATTTCTTACAACTTTTAAGAAATTCTCAAATATGTAGAATACTATATTACAGAGTTATAGCGGTATATCTAGGGCCCTCAGTTCATAAATGTTTGTACTGAGGAATCATCAAACTAATGGATTTATTCAAAGAAATACTTAAATGCGACCGTTATATATTTTACTTAAATGCGTCTGTAAATTAGTTAAAACGAAATAATGACAAAAAAGTTAATAGTTACACTGTAAATGGAGATTGAATTTTTTCTAAAACGTCTGAACTGAGGGCCCAATATTTTTGGCAGTATTGACTAGAATAAGCCTTCTACACTATCTCACATAAGGGTGAGTATTTTAACTAATTCTTAATTAAAATCTAGCAAAGCGTCTATTACTCTAAATTTCATACTTTTAGAGATAATTGAATAATATTTTTTTATAGGAGAAAATTCTGTAGGGTAGATATAGTTTTGTTACTTTTTGAGACTAATCAGCATGTACCCTCACACAAGCTGTTTCTTAAACGAATAGTTGTTGCTTGAACTGTCGGAAGCGATTACAGGAGATATGTTACCAGGGCCATAAGATATAATTAAGGTTTTCTTGAACACCGATTGATGTATCCAAATGAAATTTAAATGGATTAAAGAACAAACTACTTTTTACAACATTTGAAATTTTAATAATTTTTTTTTTTTTAATTTTGATTTGGCTGTTACTAATTTTGAGGAATAAAGATTCTGGTAGGGCTATCGTCTTTTTTCGTATTGTTAGTATGATCATGTATTATTTGGTTAATTATTTGTGTTGTTTACCTAAGTAAATTTTCTTTTTATCATAAGCATCACAGACTAGTTATAAATTACGTGTCGTTTTAGTTTAAGTACAAAATAGGTAAGTTTAACATCATTAAAATTTGTTTGTTGATTACGGTTTCTCTGATGGTACCTACCGATAGTGCTTTGTTTATTTTAGGTATATAAAGCCTAATGAAGCTAATATTGTTAAATAATATATTAATTACTAATATTTTTGTCAATTCAATTACCTACGTCTAACATTTCATTGGTTATTAATACGTTTTTTATTTTATTGTTTCACGATTATGTAGGTGCTGGCACAGCAAAACTAGTCGTATATAATTATAATTCTCCATCTGCGCATTACAAGATACTATAAGAACATGCCGCCGAACACTTGTTTATACTTTCATGGAACATTATGGTCACCCTACAGAATTTTCTCCAATAAAAAAATATTATTCAATTATCTCTTAAAGTATGAAATTTAGAGTAATAGACGCTTTGCTAGATTTTAATTAAGAATTAGTTAAAATACTCACCCTTATGTGAGATAGTGTAGAAGGCTTATCCTAGTCAATACTGCTAAAAATATTGGGCCCTCAGTTCAGACGTTTTAGGAAAATTCAATCTCCATTTACAGTGTAACTATTAACTTTTTTGTCATTGTTTCTTTTTTACTAATTTACAGACGCGTTTAAGTAAAATATATAACGGTCGCATTTAAGTATTTCTTTGAATAAATCCATTAGTTTGATGATTCCTCAGTATAAACATTACTGAACTGAGGGCCCTAGATATACCGCTATAACTCTGTAATATAGTATTTAACATATTTGAGAATTTCTTAAAAGTTGTAAGAAATTCTTAACTAAATCCTTAAAAAAAAATTATGAGCCCAGAGGCAGTACTTTCTGAGATTCAGGCTATGCCACTTTATGCAGGCGTCTGGATTGAGAGCCCTAGTTATTTCATCATAAAAGCTTTATTTTACGTTTAAGAAATTCATGGCATATTGCCCTAAGTTTTACTAAATTTTAACTAAATGCCCTGTAAATCTTATTTTCTTTTGAGAAGATTTAAAATTTGGGCTCTCAATCCAGATGCACATGCCTGACTCGCTCTCATCAATGCTAATCAGAAACTGTTGACCCCACGACCTACCTGACCTACACCGACCTACACGAATTTATAGTCCGCGCAACTCTGAAAGCCAGAAGACCAGGGACCTCACACCTGATTGGCTGATCAATTTTGAGTTTGTTCCACAACTACAACTCTTTCGACAACCAACTTGCAAACATTTTACCAATAAAGAGTTCTCATCTTCAATCTCCATCGTTTGTTTGTCTTTACCTAAAACTCCGAAACGTGTCGTTGGAAGTACGTACCCCAAATTGGCTTAGGTAAATCATAGATCGTGGTCTGGTAACAAGCCTTTAAAGGTCGCCGGACCCGAGTGGCGGAGTATCATTCTAAGTGAAAATCTTTGGGTAGGCCTTTGTCTTTCAGCAGATGAGCAACTCATAGATACCAGGTTAAATTATAAAAAACGTAGCCACACTACGTACATTTTGGTCCTTCGAGCCGGATTGCAGACTCAAATAGTCATAAAATTCCTTAATTTACCTAGTTTTAAAACCATTGTTTTTCTTTCTTACCCTCATTTTCAGACACTTGTCCATCTCCTGGTTGCTGGTCACACATAGCGTGGCCCGTTTGATAGGACAGTCTCTTATAGCGAGCACTGCTTTCTCTGCCTGCCCCCCTACAAACTTGTTGTTTAAGATATGTTTGGCTGCCTGTTCCTCTTCTTTCAGTATGCGGAAGTTTACTGTCGCGTCCTGGAGAGAAAAGGTAGCTGTTATTGATTGTGTAGGATGAACATTATTATTTCAATGTCTTTCACATAAAACAATATTATTTAACAATGAATCAGTTTAAAAGTACTTAAGACATGAAAAACATCAAATTTTTTTATGTTTTTCATGTTAAGTACAAGTTGAAAATCAGTTGAGTGGCTTAGCAGTAAAAGGTGCTTTTTTTTTTGCATATTTTATAATATTAATAAGAATTTGGCTACCGAGTCTAATCTTCGGGTTGAAGTTAGTGTTATTTTGTTGTTCTATTGTTTTTGACCTCGATATACAAGATACCTAAAAAAAGACAACGCGTCGCCGTTTGAGAAGAAGTCACCCGCTACCTACAGCTCGTAATAAGTGATATTGACATCTTCTCAAACAGCTAATTGGGAAGCCAAAGAATAACGTATGGTTTTTTTTTAATCTCTCTTATAACATGTATTATTATTTATTTATCACACACAGTTTCCTTATGTGATTAAGTAACATTTCTTGATTACCATTTAAAATAAATGAACCAGCTAACCTGTAACAGCAAATCCGTAGTCTCATTGGACCTGAAGAGCTTGAACAGTGACTCAATAGGTTGTCCTGCAGAGTCCACTCGCGTTTTGAAGGGCGGCATTGTACTTGCTCTGTGGAACATCATTACTATTTTATTTAATTCTTTGAACCTGTGAAATAATTTCAATCCAGTATCCAGCTTAGGTCTGACGCAGAATGACGATGAAAGGGGACTACTTAAATGCTTGTTTATTAATTATTTACTAGCTTTCACCCGCGGCTTCGCGCACGTGGATGTCGAAACTTTTATCCTCTGTTTTACACATTTAGGGTGGAATTTCCAAATATCCTTCCTTAGATAATTACTCCTTCTCTTCTCTCTCCTTACCTGGGTCTCACAAATAGCACACCCGCCAAGTTTTGTCTCTCTAGGAACAGCGGTTTAGGTTGGGCGTTGATATATTAGTAGTCAGCCAGTTTACCATTTTCCATATAAAGGTAGATTGTTCCACACTGGCCTAGGAGAGGAAAAAACAAAAAGAGGCTTTTGCCGTGTAGTGGAATAACACAGCCTCTTAGTAATCCATACTAATATTATAAATGGGAAAGTGTGTCTGTCTGTCTGTTTGTCTTTCTTTCACGGCAAAACGGAGCGACGGATTGACGTGATTTTTTAAGTGGAGATAGTTGAAGGGATGGAGAGTAACATAGGCTACTTTTTGTCTTTTTCTAACGCGAGCGAAGCCGCGGGCAGAAGCTAGTAAATAATAATTTATCTCCATGTGGCATACTATGGCGTGCAATACGGAATAAACGGCAAGAAACAGTTGACACAATATATGAAAATACTTACTGATTATTCATATCTTCCTCAAACTCGTTCCTTCTATTGAAGTTGTTATTAAAGTTATTTTCTCTATTGTAGAAGCGAGATGGTTCAGTGCTAGAGTAAGGGTTGTACGGGGCAGCAGATTGGAAGCCACTCGTTATGTTGTTATAGTTTTTGTTCGAAGGGTTCGGCGCGCCGTATAGCTGGAATATCACTTGTAGGTAGTTTTGGTACCTGCGAAAGAAAAGTGCTCAGTTAATACACAATACAAATATTGTCTATAAAGACTAGGGTTGTTGAAGTGATGAGGAAGAGGAGGAGGAAGAGGG
This sequence comes from Athetis lepigone, assembly GCA_033675125.1. Taxonomy (NCBI): domain Eukaryota; kingdom Metazoa; phylum Arthropoda; class Insecta; order Lepidoptera; family Noctuidae; genus Athetis; species Athetis lepigone. Next base: position 7,152,238 of record CM066237.1, read on the forward strand.
AGTTTCAAGCACAAATCTTGAGGATGCGGACGAGGATATTTTTTGAGGAAGAGGAAGCGGATGAGGATGATATGATATTATAAATACTAGCAGATCCTACAGACGCTGTGCTGTACACATACAAAAATTAATTAAAATATCATTTTTCAGTGGACCTAGTTGTGAATCTAAACCATTCTTGAATCCACAAAAAAAAAACATCAAAATAAGTCCAGTCGTTTAGAAGGAGTTCAGTGATATACACACTCACACAATAAATACACATGTAGTTGCTCTGCAGTGAAATTCCTCTTATTTTGAGGAAGCGGTAGCGGAACAGGATTTTTTATTTATTATTTTTTAGGATGCGGTAACGGTTGAGGAACTCAAAATATAGCGGAACTTCCGCATTATGAAGAAGCGGAAGAGGAATCCTCATCAACCCTAATAGAGACGTTAGATCATGTGCATTACTGTAAAAGCATTACTAAACATTATGGCATTGTATGAGCCTATAGTACAAATTATAGCGTAGAATTATAATTGTGTGACGCGATTTTCATCAAAACCATCACGTTTTTTTTGCGTCTAATCTAGATTGCTAATGAGAGTAGTGTGATGACTGGTGCCTAGGACCTACCTAATTATTTTGTAGCTTTAAGTACCTTATTTATATTATCTTTCTTTTTCCATAAAATTAAAAGTAAAGCAATTAAAAAATTAGTGAAATCTTTTTTAAATTCGACTCTTCAATTTATCTCAGCACTAATGTGAGGTAAAAACAAATTTTATGTACATTTTTACCTAACAGTCAGGCAGTCAGCTAAATAATCACAATTAATAACGTTAATTTTTGACAACTTACTTCTTAAAGACATAAATAGAGATTTAAAAAAAACTTACTTCTTCCTCTGTTCCATAGACACGGCACTGCTGGTGACGATGGCATCGGCGGGAACTTTGCCCCAGTTGCAGTTCTCCCAGTCTGTGACCGGACGACGGCTGCCATCGCGACAGATCAGCTCGAACTGGTCTTCTGTTACTCCACCTACAAGAAATAATTGAATTAAAAGAACGGAGATTTCGCGATAGCTAGCAGGACTGTTGATCGTGCTCGGTTTGATTTCCAAGTCGGATGAGGGTAGTTTGAAAGATAGAGGTATGAGATTTAGTATGTTTTGATGCATTGCTGGAAAACGACTTTATATTTGAGGAAAATGTATTATGTTATTTTTCTCCAACATACGTCAAACAATGAATAACTGTAGGGAATTTTGTGCTTCTTGTGGCCGAATACTCAAACGTCACTTATTGTAAGTCGCTTTCAAATCGTTTGCTGTCTTTGTCACTCTGGAGGGATAAGGTAAGGACAGCAACAGATTTGATTGCGTTTTAAAAAGTGACGTTTTAGTGTTCGGCCATTTATTCTCTTTTACACTAACCAAGTATCTGGTGCGACAGTAGAGCGTGTTGTATGGTGGTGTCGCGTACGAACGCGATGTCTCCCGAGTTGTTCGCGATGAGACATCGCAGCGCTCCCTCGTAGTCTGAGTACAGCGAGTAACACTGGAGGTGATAGCTAGTATATAATGTAGCATACCAAGTATCTGGTGCGACAGTAGAGCGTGTTGTATGGTGGTGTCGCGTACGAACGCGATGTCTCCCGAGTTGTTCGCGATGAGACATCGCAGCGCTCCCTCGTAGTCTGAGTACAGCGAGTAACACTGGAGGTGATAGCTAGTATATAATGTAGCATACCAAGTATCTGGTGCGACAGTAGAGCGTGTTGTATGGTGGTGTCGCGTACGAACGCGATGTCTCCCGAGTTGTTCGCGATGAGACATCGCAGCGCTCCCTCGTAGTCTGAGTACAGCGAGTAACACTGGAGGTGATAGCTAGTATATAATGTAGCATACCAAGTATCTGGTGCGACAGTAGAGCGTGTTGTATGGTGGTGTCGCGTACGAACGCGATGTCTCCCGAGTTGTTCGCGATGAGACATCGCAGCGCTCCCTCGTAGTCTGAGTACAGCGAGTAACACTGGAGGTGATAGCTAGTATATAATGTAGCATACCAAGTATCTGGTGCGACAGTAGAGCGTGTTGTATGGTGGTGTCGCGTACGAACGCGATGTCTCCCGAGTTGTTCGCGATGAGACATCGCAGCGCTCCCTCGTAGTCTGAGTACAGCGAGTAACACTGGAGGTGATAGCTAGTATATAATGTAGCATACCAAGTATCTGGTGCGACAGTAGAGCGTGTTGTATGGTGGTGTCGCGTACGAACGCGATGTCTCCCGAGTTGTTCGCGATGAGACATCGCAGCGCTCCCTCGTAGTCTGAGTACAGCGAGTAACACTGGAGGTGATAGCTAGTATATAATGTAGCATACCAAGTATCTGGTGCGACAGTAGAGCGTGTTGTATGGTGGTGTCGCGTACGAACGCGATGTCTCCCGAGTTGTTCGCGATGAGACATCGCAGCGCTCCCTCGTAGTCTGAGTACAGCGAGTAACACTGGAGGTGATAGCTAGTATATAATGTAGCATACCAAGTATCTGGTGCGACAGTAGAGCGTGTTGTATGGTGGTGTCGCGTACGAACGCGATGTCTCCCGAGTTGTTCGCGATGAGACATCGCAGCGCTCCCTCGTAGTCTGAGTACAGCGAGTAACACTGGAGGTGATAGCTAGTATATAATGTAGCATACCAAGTATCTGGTGCGACAGTAGAGCGTGTTGTATGGTGGTGTCGCGTACGAACGCGATGTCTCCCGAGTTGTTCGCGATGAGACATCGCAGCGCTCCCTCGTAGTCTGAGTACAGCGAGTAACACTGGAGGTGATAGCTAGTATATAATGTAGCATACCAAGTATCTGGTGCGACAGTAGAGCGTGTTGTATGGTGGTGTCGCGTACGAACGCGATGTCTCCCGAGTTGTTCGCGATGAGACATCGCAGCGCTCCCTCGTAGTCTGAGTACAGCGAGTAACACTGGAGGTGATAGCTAGTATATAATGTAGCATACCAAGTATCTGGTGCGACAGTAGAGCGTGTTGTATGGTGGTGTCGCGTACGAACGCGATGTCTCCCGAGTTGTTCGCGATGAGACATCGCAGCGCTCCCTCATAGCCTGCGAAAGGATCGGCCAACGTACAACGGATGCCCGCGCCGCCGGTGCATAGCTTGCATAGTCTGGGAAAGAAAAGGCTTTTGTTTAATAATGTTATTTTAAAAAACATGAACTTGCCTATCCTTTTTTTTGGCATTGGAAATCATCGCGTCTCTCATCAAGAGATCACTTCACAATTTCACTTTTTTTAAGGTCCTCGCATAATTGGACCAAAACAATATTGTATGGACTTTAAAAGAGCAAAATGACCTCTGAGTTTGTTTCGAATGTTTTTTCTCAGAGTAGTCCAGCTAGGAAACACCGGCTCCATCGTTCGATTAAAATAAGAAAAACTATTATGACGTATAAAAGTGTAATTTTTTCCTCCCGCTATGGGCAGAGCAGAAGGGAGTGTCAGACTTTTACTGACTAAAACCCATCCATGTTTCTTTCTAGCACTTTGTGTCCGGGATCGCGGTATCTCTTTCGAACAACCCGCAGCCCCGGAAGAACTTTACTTTTCCTATCAAAAAGTTAGAATGATGTTCTGCGAAAGTGGATCAAAGAAGAATGTCAAAAAAAAAAAACACACCGACAACTGAAAATAACTATACTACATTAAATTTAAAATCTAAAAATATAAAATTATTATGCTGGGCCTAGTCTTTTTAGGATGGGCCATCACCATTCTCCTTTTTCATGATGATATTTTGCGAATGTGATGTTCTGGGTCAAGACAAGACCTTGATACTATATACTTGGTATAGAAGAAGGCTATTGTCTATTAGCAAAATTGTAGAAAGAATCAAACAGAGAAACTTACTTGTCAGAATTATCACCAATAGGATTGTACATATCTTTGAGTGAGTTAGGTGCGCATGAGTCGCCAAAGAACTCAATAGCGGATTTGACGTGGTTATTGCAATCTGTTATTTTGAGACCTCCTTCTTGCATGAGCTGAAAATAAAAAAAATAATATGTACAAAATGTCTTATGGACAGGTATGTAATTAGAGGAAAAATAATAAACATGCGTAATTTATTTTCATTCAGATGTTTACACGACAATAAAACACCTAAAACATATTTAACACCTAAATAGTAAATAAAAAAAATTTAATTAAAACGCCCGCCCTTTTGGCGCGCTCGGTGTGACGTCATAGTCTATGCCACGCGTTTGCTAGTGTTTACTTACGCTTTCGGCAACATTATCATTTTACGAAATATATTTCAACGTCACATTCGCTCTGAATATAGACACAGGTTGTTGAGGCACATAAGTGAATGCGTGAATGATAGTACAAAAATATAAATTCAACTTACAACATGTATCGGCATAACCCATCCGGCTAGCGCGCCAGCACCCGGGAAACAGGCCTTCGCCCCTCGTAATGCGTGCAATCCATAGCCAGCCTGAACATTTGGAAGTGCCCCTTTGCGGACTACTGCGATGGAGTACTGGTAGGGCTCCCCACGGCCGTACAGCTGTTAATGGAAAAGAGTATATATTCAGTGAAATAAATATGGAGACAAAACTTTTTAAAAGTGTGATTAATCATACAGATTTTTCTGACTTCATTTAAGCTTAAGCCACTTTTCCATTAGGATGTTTACATTAACAGCTTTACTTATGCTCATTCATATGAATGCACATATAGTTGATCAATATTTTATTATAAAACACTCATGTGTGTCTGTCTGTTCACAATAAATGTAAAAAAAACAGAACATATGCCGTTTTCACTAAATTAATTTTAATTTTGTTAACCTTATGTGTGTCTAGGACATGGAACCATGCGAGACACAATGGTTTTCCAATTGTGTTTGTAATTAGCATTCAATGGGTTAAATTCATAATAAACAGAACAGTTATTAGCTACTATACCTCCTGTAGAATAGGAACTAGAGAGTGATATCTGCCAGCGACATACACTTCTCCCGCATCAAGACCAAGCAGCGAGGCTTCACCGCGGTCCACCCACATCATGCACTCCTCTGTGTCAAAGGCCTGCAAGTTAAAAGTCAAATTTTAAAAGATATCAAAATCATGCGTTTATATATCAAGTCCTCTGGAATGTAGGATTTTTAAAAATTATAAAATCTATTTGTGGTGCTGTAGGGTCTTCTGTCGAATCATGAGGGAGGTTTGAAAATATAAAAATGGTGCACAAAGATTTTTTGTTGCTCTTTAGCCATAAAGTAAGGACAGCAACAGATTTGAGTGTCTTAAAGTTAAATGACATTTGAGTATTTAGCCATTTATTATATATTATTTAGGGCCATACATAGGCTTAGAAGTATGGGGCACTGGACAAACTCCGGTTGCACAACAAACCATATCAACACAAGACCAAACAGGGTACTTGACTGGATTATGGACATGGGATGTGACAAAATACACACCATCCACAATCTCAAAAAGGAATACAAAATCTACATTCCGAGCAGGGAGGAATGGAAAGGTGGAATAAAACCCCACAAAGGTAACACTCAGATATGGTACATGGATGGCTCTAAAATGAGCACCGGTACAGGTGCAGGGGTACACAGCGACAACTGCAACCTCAGCCTAAGCATGGGCAAACTGGCGACGGTCTTTCAAGCAGAGACCTGCGCCATAATCGCATGTGCGCAGGAAATACTAGATAGAGATACTAAAGGGGATACTATCTACATTCTAAGCGACAGCCAAGCAACACTCAAGGCACTTACGTCCAATAGAGTGGACTCTGGGCTGGTACTAAACTGTATCAAAATACTGAACAGGATAGGTAGGCGCAACCAGGTCAGACTGATCTGGGTGCCAGGTCATACAGGAGTAGAAGGCAACGAGAGGGCCGACGCTCTAGCTAGGAAAGGATCCGAAACACCCCTCTGCGGACCGGAACCCTTCATAGGACTCTCACCAAGGGTCATCAACCACGCGCTAAAACAGGCTGCGTTGAGGACACACAGCATGCACTGGCACAACACAACGGGCCGCAAGCATGCTAAACTATTCCTCAACGACATAGATAATGGCTGGACCCGGAAACTATGGAGGTACAGCAGACCACAGCTCCGAGCAATCACAGGAGTCTTCACAGGGCACTACGCCACCAACAAACAGCTCCAAAACATGGGACTAGCAAGCGACCCGACTTGCAGGCTCTGTGGAGAAGCAGAGGAGTCTATGCTACACCTGCTGTGTGATTGCGCAGCACTAGGCTCCAAAAGATTAGGGTATCTGGCCCAACCATTCCCAAGACCAGAGGACTACAGGCTCAGCCCCATCAAGGCCATACTGGGACTAATGAAGGAGGTGCACAGAAGGCTAGGGGTTGAGTAAAAGGAGGGGTACAGCACAAAAGATCCAAAAGGGTCGAAGTGCTACGGCTTGGGCCGGCCCCACAATAAGATAAGATAAGATTTAGCCATTTAACAGTCAACACTTGCAGGTGCTCAATAATTCATTAATTTTCCACATTGGGGTATATTGTTGCATAAAACTAAAAAAATCCACATGTGGGGCACCATTTCTTGTATACATTGTAACTTAACTAGCTGTCCCCTACAGTCTTACCCGCAACTTTGGTTACTACCCGGTTCCCAAAGCTTGTAGTGTGATGTCATACAGCCTATAATCTTTCTCAATAAATGGACTACCTAACAAAAAGATATTGTTTCTATTTGAACTAGTACTTCTTGAGACTCTTCAACTTTATAATTGAAGAGAATCTTCAAATTTATATTAGTAGATAGATAACTGAGTCCAAAACACTTCTTAACTTTTTAACTTGTGTTAGGTTTTTCAAACACTCACCCTTTTACACTGCAACTCAATAAAATCCTGTCCAAATAACCCCTTGTCCTGTAAAATGGACATGGCCAGTTTCTCACATTTCTGAGTTTCTAACAAAGACACTGTGCACCAAGTGATGATGTCCTGTCCCTCTACTTTAGGTATTTTACCTATGCCATTGATTACATTGTCACTGCCATAGACACTGGCTGTTGTTGTACCTAGAACATAAAAAAAAACAAAAGAGGTTCATAAAAAAGAAGTAACTAATCTTTCAAATTTTAATGTGATACTTGTAAATATTTCAATAGGTTTGGATTTAGTATGAATATTGACTGTAGATATTGGCCTTATAGTAGTACTTTTAGAGCCTTCTTATGACTAGCCGGTAAGTCTAATAGTTTAACTTGAAATTAACCTGGCTGACGCATGTATGGAGCCTATACAGACTAATAGTTCTACTATAGCAAAAGCAGATAGCAGTCTTGAAGTTCAGTGTTTGTTATCTTACAAAACTGGGAGAATAGAATAGAATAGAATAGAATAGAATAGAATAGAATAGAATCATTTATTTGCCATAAATTTATGAGAGTTTATGATATTTGAATTCCTATCACATAGACTTTCTTTCAATTAAATGAAAGCTTGAAGATTTAAACTGTAAATAACAAGGAATCTACTTGTAAATAAAGAGTTACTGAAACTTTGTTACGAACTTTTTTATGCGTATTTACTTACCAATAAGAGTAAATGTAAGTGTTACAATAAAGTAAATATCCATTATTACTAATATTTAAGAATTTTTGAGTCAGAAAAGTGCTATTTCATAATGAATATCGTTAAATTAAAATTAGTTAGACACAGACACACCCCAGCAGCCGCAAACAGTCAATCAACAAATCAAATCAAATCCACAGAACATATATTCAAACCACAGAGTACATTATGTTATGTCAAGTCAAAAAGTGATTGATGCGGTGATGCCACCACCAGTGCTGCCATACATAATTTAATGTTCAGTTATTTTATATTTATTTAAAAATAAAATTAAGGTCAAAACAAAATACGATGGAAAATCTTCGAACCGATTGTTATACCTATTATTTACGTCAATACACATTTATTCAGATAATTAGTAAATTTTATTCTTTTTTCTGAAATAGTATCTAAACTACGTCTGACTGATTTAGAATAATACGAGCAAAACCTTTCTACTTTTTTATGCAACCGCTCTCCTTGTAAGATATTTATATATTTGTTTGTTTGTAAGTTGTTAAACTTTTCAACAATGTTTAAAACTTCATTCGTGAAAAGAATATTGATAGACGTCAAAATGATACTAAAAAAAATATTGTTTAATTTTTGACATTTGGTAGTTTGACTTTGACAAAACAATTATTTTGAGAAAAGTTTCACTCCGAAAAGCGTAGCTAATTTTAAATTTTATTCTAATATTATTTCGTTTAAGGTTTTAACGTTGGTATATTATATTACTCGTATTTAAAGAGCGCTGTAACGCAGAGGAACCATTATTCTGGTTACTAATACGCCCATCTTTTTTGCAGGTTATAATATTTGTATTCAAAACAACTCGTACGTACTAAAACACGTGTTTAAATTATTGCAATGGTTGTTTTCACGTGTAATCATTGCGGGGAATCGGTGACTAAACCGAAGGTCGAAAAACATTATATGATAGTATGTAGAAATATGAAACCCAATTTGTCTTGCATGGATTGTTTTAAAGACTTTCAGTAAGTATGGACATTTTTCCGCTTGATTTTGTTTACACGACCGCATTTTATATGTAAACAAAGAAGTTTATATATAATAGTTTGTATAGCCGTAGCCTATTAGATAATTTATTATTGGTCTTGTTATAAATAGAACTGTGCCATGTCAATGTGTTGTTGCCAATCAGGAAACAAACTAAGTACGGATTGTATTAGTGATTATTGACGAAGTATTTTACTAAATTGTGACATAATTTTTATTTCTGGTACATTACAAGTTCTTATGTATGGCAGCTACAGCACAGTATTTATTGATGAAATTATGTCACGGACATAATAAAAATATTGGCAAAAACAAGCAAATACTTTCCATAAATAGGCCTCTTTTGGCAATGTGACAGCAACACTAGTTAAAAAAATCCCAGACTGTCAAATAATTTATTGTTTTATTCAGTTATTGGCTTGAGACGAAAAATAACAAATTGTTGTTGCGTTAAAACGGACCTGGGTTATTAGGTTAATCCTTTTTCGGAATGTTATGTTTATAACAGTTACCGTGACCCTGGAACATAAAAGGCCATCGAAGGAACATGAGTGGGTTTTAGTCAGTAAGAGTCTGACACGCCCTCCCGCCGCACCCAGGACGGGAGCAGTCATTGGATGATTTCCCACTCACCAAAAAAAAAAAAAAAGGTTAATCCTTTGAATTCTGAATATTAATGTTATATAATATACGACGATGTTATATATATCATATGACGACTTGAAATAATCGTAAATGTAATAAATAATGATTGAGAGAGTGGGCTAGCAAGTTCTTCCAGAATTATGCAAAAATTATTCATCTTATTTGTTAAGTTACATCTTATTTAATTGGGTATATTATTTTCTTTCCAGTGGTAAGGAGTATGAATCGCATACAAAATGCATAACAGAAGAGGAACGCTACTCTGGTAAAGGATTTGTTTCCAAAGAGAAGAAAGGTGAGAAGAAACAAAATGCCTGGGTGGAAATGTTGACATCAGTTTTAGACGAACAGAAAAATGCACCAAGAAATGTTCTCAGGATTATTGAGACCATCTCCCAACACAACAACACACCACGCAAGAAACCTAAGTTCATCAACTTTGTTAAGAATGTCTGCGGTCCTAAGACCAACCCTAAAGATATTGACCAGGCTTGGGATCTGATATCTGTTAAACTCACTGCCTTATCTAATGCTAATAATAGGAATCAAAATACAAAGAAAGATGACCCTGTTGAAGAAGAAAAACCACAAAATGGTACAATTGAAGAGACAGATGAGAAATCTGAAGAGAATGGAACAGTAGATGATGCAGAAAAAGAGAACTGTGATGCCAAACAAAATAGTGATACTGTGGAGAAAGGTGATGCTGACGAGAATGGCGAGGTAGAAGAAAATGGAGAAGCAGAGGTAGTTAGCAAGAAGAAACTGTCCAAAAAACAAAGAAAAGAAGAGAAGAAACACAAAAAATATGAAGCAGAGTTACAAAGCGCTGCAGCACCTCTGTCTGAGGAAGTAGAAGAAGAAACAGAAAACAAGAAAGGTAAAAAGAAGAAGAATAGGACTGAATCTATGAATGGTGATGAAAATGTGACTGAAGGTAAAAATGGGAAAAACAAGAAACGCAAAAGACAAGATACTGTTAACAGTGTTAATGGAAATCAGGAAGCCCATGAAAATGGTGCTGAGCCAACAGAACCTGCTGTAACCGCTACAGGAAAGACACAAAAGAAGAAAACCAAGACCGAAGAAGAAGCAGATGCAGAAGAGAGTATTTGCCTTCATGATCAAAATTGTGCCAAAATTGAAGAGTTAGCAGTGAGTGCTGATAAATTCAACTGGCATGCAGTTATTATGTCTGTTTTGCAGAAGAAAGGCAATGAGGTCCCATTCAAACGCTTGCAAAAGAAGGTTTTGGGAGAATACAGTGAAGCAACTGGTAGAGAAGTTGACGACCGCATAGCTGATAAGTTTATAAAGAAATTGAGGAGTGCACCCAATGTAAGAGTTGACAAGAATAGGGTACTTCTTATTGACTGAGAGGTTGTAAATAAGCTTAATACTTTACTAAATAACCACACTTTGGAAAAATGCATGAATTGAATGAATGAGTAGAGTTATAATAATTGTTAGATTTGAAGAGTACTACTGTTGAGTCCAAACACTGTATAAATGCCATAACAGTGAACATTTAGATACCGTTGCATAATGTTTAAAAATATAACCTGTGTTGATGTCAATAGAATTTATTTCATGTTGAGAATGCATATTCTTTGTTTTGCTTTACATAATATGTTAAAACTTTGAATACAGCATGAGTTAAAATTACTAGCCAAAGTGTGGAGCCAAAATGGTATGGATTTTAAACCATTTAAATGTTAGTTTTTGAGGCAAATTGTAACAGAAGTTACAGACAGTACCTATAACTCATTTTCTATGTTATGTGAGTATTCATATTCCTCTTTATAAGGCAATAATAAAATGTTCTTAATATCATAATATAGTTTTATTTACAGTTGCTAAGAATACAAATTCTAAAAGCCCACGAAGTTGAGACTGCAGCTAATAAGAGTGAAAATGAAACATGTCTCATATTCTCATATTCTTTATTGCACATAAAAAATAAAGTACAAACATTAGCAAAACTAAAATAAAAACTTATGTACAATGGCGAGCTTAACCCAGAAATGAGTTTTCTACCAGCAAACCAAAAAGCTATAGAGAGATTTGCAACGGGGGATGTGCTTATGTGCACGAATAAAACATAATTATTAACTCTTAACTAATATATAATTATAATACTTATTAAATACATAATATTAAATACGTAATACAAAATTAAACACAACAATAAATAAAAATATATATAAATATATATATATATATATACATATATATTATCAATCTACAGACAGGAAATGTTCCCTAATTCCTCTCCTGAACACTTCTAAGGAAGGGCTATCTCGCAATGAATGCGACAAAGCATTCCAAAGACGCACAGCACTAACAGTAAAAGATCCATCATACCGACTCGAAGAGTGAGAAGGAAAACGAAGTAGAAGAGATGATGAAGAACGACAAGGTTTACCTCTAGGAACAAGAAACTCAAAGCGTTCACGAAGATACGAAGGAGACTTACTATTGTGAAGAATAGAAAAGAGGAAAGAAAGAATGTGACAGTCTCGACGCTGCCGAATATGTAGCCACCTCAGCTGCCGCCGAAACTCCGACACGTGGTCGTACTTTCGAAGGCCGAAAATGAAGCGGATACACAAATTCTGCAGACGTTCAAGCTTATTAAGGAGTGCCTCAGTCGCATCAAGAAAACAAATATCAGCATAGTCTATAAGTGGTAGAAGAAGAGTCTGAGCAAGGGTAATTTTAGTTTGAAAAGGCAGGAACTTCTGAAGACGCTTAAGAGATTTATACGAACAGAAAACCCTCCTGCTTACTTCAGCAATGTGAACTTGCCAAGAAAGGTTGCAGTCCAAGAAAACACCAAGGTCTTTAACTTTCTTGGAGTAGGCTATAGCGGTACCTTCGTAGGTAACCATTGGGAGAGGCAGGTTATTCAATAAATTGGTAAAGTGTCTGCCACCAATAATGATTGCTTGTGATTTAGACGGGTTAACTAACAATCCAAAACTTTTGGCCCACTGACTGACGTTAACAAGATCATTATTGATGGCATCTATGGCTCCAAGAAGTTCTTCATATTTAAAATGGCGATAAAGCTGCAGGTCGTCTGCATAAAGATGGTAATGCGAAGTTAATACTTTAGTGACAGCGTCTATAAAAACGGAGAAAAGGAGAGGAGAAAGAACGCCACCTTGGGGAACACCCGCAGAAAGATCGCACCAATCGGAGCAAGCTTCATTTAGGTGTACCGACTGCGAGCGACCACGAAGATATGAATTAAACCAAGTGATCACAGAGGGAGATATATTTAAAGCAGTTAGGATACCCAATAGTATATCAAAATCAACTGAATTAAAAGCACTACTAAAGTCCAATAATACCAACACGGTAAGGAGTCGATTTTCCATAGCCAATCGAATGTCGTCAGTTATTTTAAGTAAAGCCGACACCGTACTATGGCCAGGACGAAACCCAGACTGGTATGGACTAAGCAGGCTGTTAGAGGAAAGGTAATGTGAAAGTTGATTATTAACAACACTCTCAAGGACTTTGGACAGGATTGGAAGTATTGAAATTGGACGAAACTGGGACACTGAGGAGGGATTAGAGACTTTAGGAAGAGGCAAAACGTGGGCCTTCTTCCAAGCTGATGGAAAAGAACCAGTGTATAAGGAATAATTAACTATGTGAGAGATTATAGGAATCAGGACATCAAGGATAGGAAGAAACATTTTAAGATGCAGACCATCATTACCTACTGCTTTTGTAGAAATAGATGTGATGGCCCGCTTAATATCCCCTTCTGTGACTGGGTGAAAAGAGAAAGAAGTACATATTGGCAAAGGAAGACTAGAGAGAACATTGAGAGTAGAAGATTTAATGGAATCATCCAGAATCACTGGAGATTTAGAAAAATGTAAATTTATTGTATTCAAGTTAAAATCGGGCGTGCTATCATTTGCAGCTTTGCCGATTCCGAGGGATCTGAGGAATTGCCATACTTGTGCTGTGTTAGAGTTTTGTACTGACTCATGTATGTGGCGCCTTTTGGCATCCCTACACAAACGACCGCAGCGATTTCGTAGTTTCTTGTAGAAGGTCCAGTTTTCATCGGAAGGGTCCCTTTTGTACTGCCTCTTCGCCTTATCCCTTCTAGCCATCGCATTTTTAATTGCATCTGATAGCCAGGGGGCAGGAGCATATTTCACTCTGACCTTCTTCACTGGAGCGTGCACATCAAAAAGATCTAATATGATTTTAGTAAAAGCAGACACCTTAGTGTCCAAGTCATTGCTGTCATAAACAGGAGACCAATCAATGTTGTCCGCATCCTCTCTCAAACTCTCCAGATCAATGCTCTTGAAACTGCGAAGCGAAAGAAATTTAGATTTACGTTTAGGAAAGCGAATTTTATACGATAGAAAAAGAAGATCATGATATGAAAAGGGGGCTGAGAGTTGCCCGTATGAAGTTACTTTGTCAGGGTCAGAAACTAGAATGAGATCAAGCAACGAGGGGTTGCAATGAGGAGCATGGTGAGTAGCGTTAAGCTGAAGGATGTGCATGTTGACAGAAGAGACAAGGGACCTGAGTTTACGGCTACGCACATCATCTTTGATAAGGCAGGTGTTGAAATCTCCGAGTATTATAAAATGGTCATATAAGGAAGAATAATATTCAAGATTTTTTTCAAAAGAAGAGAAGTAATCAATATGACATGAGGGACTATAAAAAACACCTAAAAGTAATTTTGCACAATTAACAGTTATTTCTATGAAAAGGTGTTCAGCCGATTTTGAATAAATACTCGGGGACTGATCGACGATTTTATAAATTATATCACCACGAAGATAGATGGCAACACCCCCACCACCCTTGCCTATTCTGTCGTTGCGCACAAGCTTGTATCCCGGCAATGAATATTGCGTTGAAGGAAGAGCAGGTTTGAGGAAAGTTTCAGAGACAAGCACGGCATGAATAAGATTGGAGTCAAAAGAAGATAATAAATCGGTATGATGGGCTGGAATACTTTGAGCATTGATATGAACTACATTAAAACACTGACTATAGCTACAAAAAGCGGAAGAAAGTTGATCGCGTAAGTGCACTGAGTCATCACTGAATGCACTAGCATAGCTAGCATCAGATGAACAAGAAGATGAACAGGAAACAAAACTGTCATCACCACAGTCCAACATGACTAATAAAAATTAAATATTATAATAAATATATAAAAATAAAATAAATAAATTTATCCTAAATTAATAAAAAATATTCCTAAATATAAACAGAAATACCAATCTTTTAATTAATCTACAAAAAATCCTCGATGCACCATTATAAAGGATTAAACAGCAAGTATCCAAGTCACAATAAAAAAAAAAAAAAAAGTTAATTAGGTGAAGTTTCCGAACGAAACGATTACCTATTACAAACATCATTGCTGATTGCTGTCAAAAATGTCAAAACAGAAAAAAGAAATAATTATTGTGACTAATAATGTGAACTACCGACACTGCTGTGAAATAAACATAAGTAAAACTAAAAGTACACTACCTATAAAACAAACTGTAGATGTGGGTACAATTATTTGGCCTGCCTCCGCGATCTCTTGTCCAAGGGAAGGTTACTCTTAGGTGGCGATGCACCCTTCGCAGCCGAATCAGTAGATGTAGACGTAGGGAACTGCGCAATGAGTTGTTGAAGTTCCGAAGCAGACTCAATTTTACGCCGCGATTTGTCAGGGAGAGAGATGATGATTTTACCTTCAGAGGTCCAGCACTGCTTCACACTGAAGTGTTTGCGGGCAGCCATAAATACGTCGTGCCTAGACTTCGTCAGGAACTCCGAAAAGACAAGACCAGAACCCTTCAGTACAGTTTTCTTGCGCCACACCTCGCTGCGCATATTATAAGAACTGAAGCGTATTAATAGAGGTCGTGGCTTGCCTGAGTCAACTCCTAGGCGATGGCAGGTTGAGATGTCCGAAGAAGAGACGTTGGTAATCTTCATCTTATCCACTAATGTGCGTACAGCCTGGGAAGTATGGTCTTCATCCTTCGGCTCCGGGAGGCCATGCAAGAGTAAAACCTTCCTACGAGATGCCATCTCATGACGATCTAAGCCCAAACTGAGCAACTCCATCTGAGCCTTCAGAGCGGTCATGGTCTTCCAGATGAAACATTTAAACTCCATGAAGTCCCGGGAGAGGCTGGCTACAGACTTGTGTGATGACTCACTGCTGCTAGCAGTCTTCAAATCATCCTCGTAGGTGTCCATGCGAGCTGAGAAAGTGGCCGAAAGCTCCTCCATACATTGTGACAGTTTGGTGTATAGGTCCATTTTGTGGTGTCCAAGTGATGATTCAGGATAGGTAGATAGGAGATTGAAAAATTATAAACACAATCAGTGCATACGAGGTTAAATAATTAATTAGTGCATAAATAATATAAAATACTATTGTATATAATTTTAAATAATTAAATTAAGTAAGAGCTCTTTTAAAGATGTGTTTACTCAAGCTACCCTCGCAAGAAAAAAGTCTAAGAACCATCGGTAGATAAACTACTATAAAAAAAGCCGAATTCCAATCGGTTCGCACGTTTTAAACTCATAGCTCATTACAGCCACCCGGCACCCACTCCGCACCGCGTCGCCTCCTGCGGCTAGTATTCTTTATATGGACTTGTATGGGCATGCGCTCACTATATCAACTCTGTAGCGTCACCAGATCGCATCGGTTATATAAGCCCTTCACTTGCGGACGGCGGGTGGACCACGCGAGGATGATACTTGGCGATGCACCGCTCAAAATTAATTTGTATGTAAAATTCGTGGACCAAGCGGCGTCCATTCGTTGACCACTCGGCGTTCACTCGTTGACCACTCGGCGTTCACTCGTTGACTTCGTGGGGTCCACTGGTTGCCCGCGGGACGTTTATTGGTGATAACGCGACAACCACCCGTGGACTACCTGTCGACAACGAGTGGATTCCGTGCGACGAGGCGGTGCGGGATAGGTGCCGGGTGGGTGCCGGGTGGCTCTAATTGAGGTATAACCTTAAGAGCTACGCTACAGCTACGGTGCACAGACACACACACATAGCGAACGTCAATCGTAAAAAACAGTGGTTGGAAAAATGAGGCTACGTCGACAGATAAATAAAAGTTTCATAGCACCTTGCTTTGGTTGGCTAAGCAGTAGTCCTGACCACAGAGTACTTTTATATACACACATCAAAAGTGTCTAGGGATATTTCAAACCTAAATTACTAAAATTCTATTAACTTTTTGTTAAAACATGTACATGTTTTAACAAAAAGTTAAAACACATTAAAATAAACCTTGTTTAATAGACTATTTCATCTGATAATAAACTTTTAGATAAAGTTATTTAAAAAAAACTTAGAAGAAGAGGAAAAACTCAAACAAAATTTCAATCTGAACTTTATTTTTTTTGAAACATCAAAACTTAAACAAAACAACAATTTTTTTTATAAAAATTCTTGAAAACTTAAAATTAATATTCCGTGGATCCACCTAAGACTCTCCTGACACATCTGCAGCGGTTCTGCATACTCAAAACAAGGGTGTCAATATCCTGTTGTGGAATACTGTCCCATAATTGCCATTTCTGAAGCCATGAAGACCAGTCAGAGCGTTATATCCAGGCTTTGGTCATGTTATCGTGTCACGGAGGAAGTGGTGGAACGGCACCGAGGACCTCAACGCATTACAACACATGTACAGGACCGATTCATAGTAAATGCTGCACGAAGTCAACTAAATGCAGCGGCGATGCAATTGGTTCAAAGGCTACAGAGAGAGTATGGTTTGCTGGTAAGCGGTCAAACTTTGAGAAGGCGACTGCATGAAGTCAATCTACGTGCTCGTAGGCCATTTTGGGTATCAGCACTAAGGAGAGGTAATCGAGGAAGAAGATTACAATGGGCTATTGCACACGAAAACTGGAACCATTCTCAATGGTCACTTGTGCTTTTCACTGATGAATCTAGGTTTGGATTTCATCCTGATTCGCGAAGAGTACGCGTTTGGAGAAAACCTGGACGTTGGAATCGACTGCAGCACCCACAACAAGTTCATGCATATTAAGGTGGCACGATTATGGTTTGGGCAGGAATTCGTCTCGGCGGTAGAACGGACCTCGTTTGGATACAAGGCAATGGTGCCGATTCTCTTGTGCACAAACTATCGTAAATTTAAGTTAGGTGCATCTTTCTCTTTCCATTTCTTAAAGAAAAGGACAGAAGATACATTTTAGTTTAATCCTGTCAAATTAGACAGCGCCTGATGAAAATTGACGTATATTTAGATGCCATGTTTTTAAATTGCGTCTAAATTATCTATGGAGTGTCTAAATTTGACAGGACTTAACTAATATTTGATCTTCTGTCCTTTTCTTAATTAAAAGGAAAGAGAAAGATGCACTTAACTTTTTACGATAGTTTGTGCACAAGAGAATCGGCACCAATATGACTGCTCGAAAATACCGAGATGAGGTGCTAGAGCCTGTAATCTTGCCCCACAAACAGCAAATGGGACAAAATTTCCAGCTAAGGCACGACAATGCCCGTCCACATACGGCGCGTATCGTTACAAGTTGGTTACAACAGCATGTTATCCAAGCTTTAGACCGGCCTGCACAATCCCCTGACTTAAATCCTATTGAGCATGCCTGGAATATGCTTCAGAGAAGAGCTCGTAGGAATTTCCCTGTTGATATTGTGCATCAAAACCAGCTTTTCTTGCATCTTAGCAGGATTTGGGACAGTACTCCACAACAGGATATTGACACCCTTGTTTTGAGTATGCAGAACCGCTCCAGATGTGTCAGGAGAGTCTTAGGTGGATCCACGAATTATTAATTTTAAGTTTTCAACAATTTTTATAAAAAAAAAATTGTTTTGTTGTTTAGGTTTTGAAATTTCAAAAATAAAGTTAAATTGAAATTTTGTTGAGTTATTCCTCTTCTTCTAATTTTTTTTTTTAATTTAACTTTATCTAAAAGTTTATTATCAGAGTAGATAGGCAATTAAACAAGGTTTATTTTAAAGTGTAGGTGTCTTAACAAAAAGTTAATAGAATTTTAGTTATTTAGGTTTAATTAAAATATCCCTAGACACTTTTGATGTGTGTATTTTCCTGACGCTTACTGTCTTAACTGTCAAACGACAAGTACTAGATAAAGTTACGGAACAAAGCTAAGCCAAAGTAAGTATTATTTATTACGGTCAAGACTGTCCCTTTGTACCCTTTAGTCGTTGGTAAAGACCTAATAAAGCCACTAACTCAAGGACCCCTTCCTTCCTTGGTTCGATTCCTAGGTAGGAAGTTGAGTTGAGCGTAGTTCAGTTGATACGTATCCGCGAACATAATAGTTAACTGCTCGGCTCTTTTGGGTTGTAGTACGAATGTACGATGATGTATAACCTCTCTCTCTCTCTTTAAATGGACCCTTATCTATAAATCCATACTAATATTATAAATGGGAAAGTGTGTCTGTCTGTCTGTATGTTTGTCATTCTTTCACGGCAAAACGGAGCGGCGAATTGACGTGATTTTTTAAGTGGGGATAGTTGAAGGGATGGGGAGTAACATAGGCTACTTTCTGTCTCTTTCTAACGCGAGCGAAGCCGCGGGCAAAAGCTAGTTGTAATATAATGAAAAGATTTTTTTTCAAATCAGAACTGAGTTTGTCATTTTACAAGTTCTAAATGTGTATTTACAGGCACATGAGATAGGTTTATTATTATCATCTTTGTCTAGGTATGGGATTTCAACGCATCGGCGGTGAAACTAAGTCGTCAGCTTGCCATCCGTAATAATAATACCAGCCTATTACTGTCCCACTGCAGGGCAAAGGCCTCTTCTCATACAGAGAAGGCACGAGCATTGATCACCACTCTTGCTCAAGGCGGATTGGCGATTTCGGACTTGTACCTATTTACTACAAGTCCAGGTTTTCCCACGATGTTTTCCTTCACCGATGTCTGTGATGGCCAAGATAAACTTAAAAAGTACAATAGGAATTGAAAAGTCACATTGGTGCTTGCTAGGATTCGAACCAACAACCTCGTGCATGAGAGGCGGGCCTTAACCATTAGGCCATCATGACACTCCGTACATCATAAAAAAAATTAATCTTATTTAATCTGAAACCGCGGAGAAAAAATTTATGCAAACATTTAAGTATATCGATTGGGAAATACTTAAGATTGCCCAATGTTATAATGAAATGGATTATAGGGCTAGATGCTTGCTAACCTGATTAAATTGTTTATAAACCTCAAAGAAACCGCTTCAGGGAGCACCAATGCGAAGCGCCATTATCTGCTATCATTAATCATTGTTATTCATCAAGCTCACGCTAACATTATTTTCGTGTTCTACATTCTTATAAAGAGCTTTTGTTAGGCGTTCGGCAAAGACTTGATGTTATTGGAATTCTTTGTCAACAATTCCATGTGTTGGTGAGGAAGGTATAGGCGGAAACAAACATAATTTTAACCCTGCTTTTTTCCGCTAATTAAACGTCCTGCCGGGGTTACAGAATAGTTCTAATAGTTACCGTAGCTCTGGAACATAAAGGGGAAGCGAAGGAGCAGGGTTGGTTTTAGTCAGTAAAAGTCTGACACGAAGGGCGGGAGAAGTAATTTGATGATTGACTTACAAAAAAAGTGTTAATTAAACGTACGTGTAATATTTACCGTACTTACCATTCTCCGTAAGTTCCCAACCCCTGTGCAAGGGTACTAAGGGTTGCTGAACCCCTCCAGAGGGTCGATCATACTTACCCATAATGTATTATCTACTCTTATTGTGCCCTACTGTTTGTTCATGAACAATAGATACTCGGAATGTGTCGGCGGATTAGTACATTATGATACAAGAGCGCTGTGTTGGTTATTACATACGAGGCGATATATGTGCGCGAGCCGCAGGCGAGCGCAACAAGAAAGCCGAGTACGTAATGACAATAGCGCGCGAGTATCATACGACGTTTTTCAACACACTTGTGAGTAAAATAAACACATTTTCTGAAAATGACTGCGCTTTTTCACTGCATGAAACTATCGTACGCATCCTTTGACTTTGGCGGCAACAAATTACTACTCGCGTTTTACGCCTCCATAATTATTTTCCGGCGGAGTTAAAAATACAGTTTCTTCTTTACTCGACATATTTAAATACTTAAATAATCAATTTGGAATATCATCAATTAGATAATAATAAAAATGTAGAATGCCGCGCAACACGTAACTTTTTTTTTCGCGCTCTGCCAATACCCGGGCATGACCACAGTAGCGATGGGTCAACCCGGTTTGCCAAACCGAATCAATTCGGTTTGAGGGCAACTCGCATCAAACCGAGCTACAGTCTATCCAACCCGGTTCAGTTTGAAACCGCAATCGCGTCAACTCGTGTCCAGTTAGGGCGAGTACGAATGCGATGCAATGCGAATAAGCTGATGCGGGTTGAACGGGCTGAACCGAACCGAACCGAACCGAATGAATAACGAACTATCCCGAATGAAGTTGCTGACGCCGACCGGTGACGCGACGCGACGACTTGCATGTCAAATGGTGGCGCCAAATTTTCATTCCGTTTTATAATAGGCATTTGTTTGTTATCGTATAAAATTATATTTTAATTAACTTCGTTTTTTCAGAAAGTATCCAATTTTATTATTTTATTATAATAATATTAAGTATATAAATACTTTAACTACTAAAAGTAACAAGTGAGTATTTTTATCATACGGTTTATAATTTATAACGGGGTTCATGAACGAATGAATGACGTCACACAGTACTGGATGATTCGGTTTGGTTGAATCGGTTTGTAAGTCGGTTTGAGCAAAATTATGATTCGGTTCAACCGGTTTGAAAAAATTACGGTTTGACCCATCTATAGACCACAGATAATAAGTATACTAAACTATCAATACAGACAAAATTCAAAACTAAATGTATTTTAGCTTTAAAAAATCGGGTTTGGGTGAATTTTTAACAATTTGTTTTAGTTATAGTTATTTATTATTGTTTTATTTAAATTCCTTTGTTATTTTAATATTTAAGTAACCAGTAAGTAATAGGCTGTTTGGCAGTGTCATAGAGTCGTGTTAAAAAAAAAAGTTGTTGCGTAGCAACGAAACGTTTTTAAAAAAAAATGTGTATTAAGCGACAAATTTAAGAATGCGTACTGGACATACTTTTACTTTGAAATCTTGAATAAATTAGAATTGGTCGTGTTAAAAAAAAAGTTGTTGCGTAGCAACGAAACGTTTTTAAAAAAAATGTGTATTAAGCGACAAATTTAAGAATGCGTACTGGACATACTTTTACTTTGAAATCTTGAAAAAATTATTCTTGATTACTGCACGCGTGCGATAATGTAAAGTGAAACGCACGCGTGCGTAATATACTCAATAACGGGTCTAAATGCAAGGTAATAAGACCCACTTTACGAGCAAGTGTGTTGAAAAATATTTTATAGTCGATCATATACCTAGGAACCATCTCCGCATTGTTCGAAGTGTTTTTTTTTTGGAATTTGTGCGTCTACTGAGATGGTTAGTTTTATTAAGTTTAGCTTTTAGAGAGGGGAAGGAACCTTATTTAAAAAAAATGCTCTCTAAAGTCGAAAATCTCGCGAACGGCGGAATACCTATCTATTGAGACCCCACACTATGAGGTTGACGCGAGAAAAGAAACACCCCCAAATTACGTGTCTGTAAGAGTTCCTTTTGTTACAAATCGGTACGGAACAATAGGGAAAGGCTCAACTAAACTTTTAAAACTTTGGCATATTATCAAAATGTACCAACTCAGAAGCACACACAAAAATAGACACATCACTTACTTTCTCTTGTGTCCTAATGTTACATTATTTCAATTTCAAATCCTCTTCATCCGGTATCTACGTACATGCAGAATTCCATTTTTAAATTCAATAAAATCTCCATAAACACAATGTGGTCGTCGAGATCTTTCAAATGCTCTTTCGATCCGATAATTCCGTTGCATTTTCAAATAAAAAAAATCACGTTGGACGTTCGCTACATTCTGTTCTTCGTAGCAAATGGAAATAAAAAAGCCAAGTGCGAGTCAGGCTTGCTTATGAGGGGTTACGTTCTACTACATTTTTGATGTGAAACATCTATAGCCGCACGTAAAACAAATTTCTGGCGTGGCGACGCATGCCGTGGCGACGCGTCGTCGCCACGCTATATGATGGTGTATATATACAGTCACAGTCTTGTGTACTGTGTGGCGATGATGTAATGTCGATGTTTCACATCTGCCAGGCGTCCCGTGACGGCTCACTTTTTTTTTAAGATCGAGCATCAAATGTTGAAAACTCGATTCTTGATTCCTTTTAATTTCATTTATTTAATTGTTCGGAAAAGCAAATAGCAGGGCCACGGCCACCTAGCGCGTACAATATTTTTTTAAAATCTATTAAAGTATAACAAAATATATATTATCCAAATATCTCCAGCCCTTTCTAGAAGTTAAATAACCAACACTGAGATCATTTCATTATGCAGATGTTTTGTTATAACTGCCATAATAATACACACAAAATCTCATTAAGTTATAATGTACTACGTACCTCTATTTATCACAAAGTCTCTCTCTCTCTATTTATCTTTGTTTCGGTTACAACAGATACAACCCTGTGACAGACAGACAGAGTAGTCTTATCAATACGGTCCTGTTTTGCTCACTACGGAACCCAAAAAAGTCGTAATAGGTATGTTACTTGCTTTACTTTTTATCGTCGCTCCATGTCGCCATTCATTTGCAATTTCGCTCCATTTCGTTAAATTATAGCTCTGTCCATCCGCTCGTATTAATGTCCTGAGATAGTGTTATTTACTTGTGAAACATTTTAAACTCAAGTACAAGTCTTATGACATAAATGATTGGACTTTCATTTCAAGTAAATAATTAATTAAGTACCTACTAAGAAACGCCTTAGTCAGATGATTACAAATGCACAGTTTAAATCTAACGATTATTCAATAAAATGTAAGATACAAGATAAACCTCCTTCTATAAAACCTTATTAATTTTAGCCCTAAAATCCGATTCATTTTAACTATAAATTAGATTTTAAGTTGCTTTATGTGATCAATAAATAGTTAGTCATCGAGTTGCTAACTTAGTGACGTCATAAGGTGACATTGCTAAACAAAATCTATGGGAAAATTGCGTTTTGACAGCTCATAAATTACTTGATGATGGACTAATATACTGTATTGAGCCAGTTGTTGAAGTCAACACTGGCGTACGTTTTCTGAAGTCTAACTTAAAGCCTAATAACTTATTCTTATTAGGAATTAAAAAGGCATTGTCGTGTCCCCCACGCAAACGTCATAGAATAGAAGTCAATATTGATGTAGACGCCTGTGACGACATTACGTAGAATGAAATAATTATGTGCTGAGCAAGAAAGCCTTGTTAATATAGAGATTACATATGACATAGGGTGACATGAGTAACATTTTGAACTGAAAAGGCAACTAGATTAATTTCTTTTTACTTCTTGTACATATTGACATATATTACTCCTCTCTTTATTACATTTGTTACTCCGTATGAAGAAGAATGACCAGAAATCTCATTAAAGTGCATATGAATTGAAAAAGACATATTGGTCCTTGCCCGATTTTAATCCGCAACTATGTAGACTATGTATGTCATATGTAATCTCTATATTAACAAGGCTTTCTTGCGCAGCACATAATTATTTCATTCTACGTAATATCGTCACGGGCGTCCACATCAATTTGACACAGTGTGTGGCACATTCCACTTTATTACTTAATATATCTACGTGTTAATGATGGACCTTGCCATCCTTTTATAATTGTACATCTTTAGCCATAAACCCCCTGTAGTACGAATATTATACGAGGAGCATAAAGCTACATGTCGTGCGTTTAATAGCTCATTGTGCGAGTGAAGGCGTAATATCCAGTATATTGTCATACGCGCTAATACAAGGCTGTATTTGTTATTATGCAACGCTAAAACAACGATTAAGCATTAAGTATGGCGGCGAAATGACTTGTTTGCTCTAACAGTTTATGTTTACCTCGCGGCGGGTAGGCTTCTATTGTTTTATGGGCTTACGTTATCGGTAGAGTCTTTCAGAGAAGCTGAAACTTCCAGTTTGCTCTAATAAGACGAAAGTAAACTAATATTAAATACTTAATTGCTCTTGGAAGAGAGACTAATTTATAAGTCTAAAATCTAACACACACCAACATTTTTCAAGTGATTTTTTGATTTGCCTTTAGTGTTGCCTGCTATAAATGGCTGATGACCAATCATAAACCATAGTAAACTCGCTACATATTTTTTTCACTTGACTAGCCAAAGATCTCCTGCGCTAAATCACTGCAGATTTGTGTAGTTAATTATTTCCTCCCTCAGATGTTTTTACAAACGATTTAACCACGTTAAATATATCTAGTTATGTAGTTTTAAAGACAAGAACAGAAACAAAAATAAAAACAGGTAATCTGCTTGAAAAAATACTACCTACTTAACTTTATTACTTAGCGAAGCAAATGGAAGAAAAAAAAAAATAGGAGAACACCTCGAGTTTTCTGCTAACCATCCAGCGTGGTCTATTTAATCAATTACTCGTTTGATCGTCTATCACACCAGAGCTCAAACGACAACCTTGCATGTTTACACTGCATTTGCAAGATTTTCTCTAGATGATAGCTTTTTCCATCGTTGAAATCTACGTGCAACATCTTTGGGATTCGGCATTCGTGTTCATAGATAAAAGTGAACTAATAGAGACGAAAATATAGAGTTGTATACCGAAGTAAATTCTGACCGGAATTGTATTTAGGTCGAAACTGGAAAGTATTCGTTACATTTTTCAGACAACATTATAAATTATGAATAATGGAAATAGGTTATACTAAGGTCTAGCACAGTCGTGAACCTGCTACTACACCCTAAAATAAACCGGAAATCTGTTCTATTATCTTTCAGATTAACTTAAGCAAACAAGACAGAGTGAAGCTTCTAGCAATACAAATAAATTAGGAGGCTATACTACCCTCAAAAGTCACACTAACATAGAAGAACCGCGGAACCCAGTTCTATTTCTGTTCCTACTTATAGAAAGTATAAAAGTACACAATCTCTTTGAATAGGGTCTTTATAGCACATGTGGCCCGTCGGAGCTTTATATTATTTAGCTATTTATTTATGTATGATGTTCACAGCAGGCCGTCTGTTTCATGAAACCCGAGCGCCAACGGTTTGGGATCCCTTGTCAAGGTTATTGAGATGAATTGACGGTGAAATTAATGCCCTTATTTTGTTTTGCTAGTTTTTGAGCTGGTTCGCTGTCAAAAGGTTGGATATTATAAAAAATAAGATAGAATAGAAAGCAGCGGAAAATGTATTGAACAAAAGGCCGATAACCTAATTATAAATATTAAAACATTAATTTGAAAGAACGGCTTGAAGGAATATATATTTAAAAAATACGCTATTCGGTTAAGGTGAAGGTTAACCTTAACAATTTGATCACATTAATCATCTTATCTCCTTTCTTCCCTCATTCTTTTCTGCTGTCTTTCACGCATGAATGGTTTTTATTGGCGCCCAACACGGGACTACCTTAAGCACCTAGCGACAACGTTAAACTTGTTATTTTACCTCATTTCCGACAGATCTCATACCTTTTATTTTCCCTCTTCATTTGCGGGTTTTTTTGCAGTTAAAAATAAAACATTTTTCGTTGGCGCCCAACGTGGGACACACTTTTAACGATAAACGGTAACGAGACAGCCTTCAGGAGTACTTCTCATATATACTTGAAAGTTTATTTTAAATCCTGTTATACTCACTCTGCTGCTGGGTGCCAAATAATATTATCAACGTCAGTTGTACTATATTTATTTTCAATTTTTTTTAAACTTTTTGATGTTTAATAAATTCAGGCCATTAACCAAATTAAACTTTCGAACACACGTGATTCGAGACACAATAGAAAGACTATAGTAGCGCGACCGCCGGCTGACGTTTGGTCGTCAAAAGGTTAAAATGTTTTTTTTTGTCAAACCATTTATAAGCATGACAAAAATTAAAAGTATAATTCAAAAAGTACCCACTAGTTCTTCCCACTTAAATGTTTATTGCAATAAGACATAACGAAAAACTTCGAAAAGTAGGTATAAGTTATAAAAAAACATTTTGTCGAATAAATCCCCAGGCACAGGTGGCAAAAACTAGCAAGTTATATCAATAAATTTACTTTCATGGCAGCTGTGACTTGATATCTTTATTACTTTTGTAGGCTCTATCGTTTTCTATTGTTACAACTGTCTTGTCGTTCTGTGTCGTCTAGATTTATTATTGCAATTATTTTGTACCTTTATAAGAATGCTGAGCCTGCTAAAACGGTTGAATCTTATTATAATGTTTTAAATAACTGTCTAGCTCAAGTTTATATCGATTTGCTGTCCCCTGTAGTTTCATCAGCGTTAAGTCTTTGGTTATTGTTGATGAGTGAGTGTGTGTTTTGCGTGCCCATGTAATAATAAAAGAAATATTTTTATCACGTTAATTATTAAGGCACACCGGGCTTTTTCACTTCGTTTGGAAAGTCGCTGCAACGTGAGCGTCTATCTATTATTCTAACATACTCGTATTAGCTTCACGACTGTAAGTTTTTACTTGAACGGCACAGCACACAACACAATCATGGATCTGCACAAACTATCGCGTTTAGTAGAATTGTTCTATATTGTAGAACATTGGGTTAGATAAAACGTAAAAGTTTCTAAAACAAACACGTACATAAACAATCTTTATACTTACTACCAGCAAATGGGTAAGTGTCACTTTATTTTTCACCGCATTATATTCGACAATAAATTCAACTATTTTCCTCGTGACCCAGTATAAAATTTGACTTTTATGGGTCAGTGTGAGCCCTTAAATGCCTTCCTGTGTATAACAATGGCCGCGTCACTGTTGTTTAGGGGCGCGCCGCAACTGAAGTGTAGGATTTATTAAAATTTATGTTCGTGAACTGAAAGTAGGCTGATAAGAGGTTGAGACTTCCGATTGTAAAATTTTGAGTGCATAGATACTTATCAAAAGCTTCCAAGTAGTTTACAATTTACCTAAAACATAAGCTTATATTAGAGAGCAATTTACAAGAACGTTCATATTTTAATCTTAGTCTTAATCTGACGCTAATTTATTAGTTCGTGACTAGATTCCAAACGTTTATAATTACCGGGATTGGCCTTTGTTTTCACTACAATACCGTTCTCGTAAATAAAGACATTTCGCTGAAAAATCGAGCAAAGGTTACAAGGCTTTCCGATAATCCAACGCTTGACTTTTGTCATTATCACAGATAATCCGATTAGCTAATGACCCGTTCGACACTCGATTCAACGACACCGATTATTCATGTACTCGTACAACGTAGGGATCGATCGTCTGGAATACGAAAGACTGCAACACAACACTGACGGGACCATTGATTAATTAAGCGATACGTCAAGCCCACGCCCGTAATAAAGTTACTGTTAAATAAATTGCCTGGAAATATATTTTTTACCGTCAAGTTAAGAAAATCTGTTAAAACGCAGCCATTCGGTAATCCGATTTATGTTGTAGCATAACTTGTGTTGGTAATCCGATTACACGAGCGTACAGGTAGCGGGATTGACAAATTTGACACATCTTTTGTAAATAAGTTTTCCCGGTGAGCCGAGAATCACATTAGTTTTCCTCTGAAAGGTTTGTGCAATATTTTTTCTTTTTCTGAGTACAGTTACCTGTACCTACATTTTCTGTTTTGGTACAAAGGGCAAAATGAAAATCAGTTTATTGGATTTGGATTGAATATATTTTACTGTAGACCAGACAAAGAAAACGTTTTCTCAAAGCTTATTATACGGGTACCTACAAAGAATTATTCATGAATTGGAAACGGAACAAATATTATTTTTGAGGAACTCTGAATTTTGGTGTTGGAAAATAAATATCTTCTTTCGAATTGTTCTTTTTTTTTGAACGTAAACTGCGTTTCATTCTCAATAAATAGATAAAGTTGGTTAATTTCTTAAATTAAGTTACTTATTTATTTATAATAAGCACACCAACAGCACATTCACTTACAATTCAATTAAGTTACATTTAAAATTAACATTTTAGTAAACATGCAAATAACAGGTATGCATGACATAGAGATATGTAAAAATTGGAGACTAAGGAAATTAAAAAGAAATTAATAAGAGTGTCTAGCAACCTAAACCTAGAACACTAAAGACTAAACAATTAAAACAGTAAGATAGACATGGCGCATCATTCATGCTGTTTAAGTAGGGAGCTGGGAGCGTCTGTATGAAGCAAAGCTCATGGAGAAAATGTCAATCGGGTGCTCGGACGAATTGGACCTTTCATTATATTGCCTTGCCATGCGTGTTAATGGGGTATTAAAAGTGGTATTTAAGGTGGATGTAGGCAACTCAAAAATACGATGATGACGCCTACTACGTTGGCTAGGCCGTAAGTTAAAATAGCTTATTAATTCCGCGTCTATTGAACCGTTTATAATTTTATGGAGTATTATCTAATCCCAAGATTAAAATACACGAACAAACCTCATTAATATTCGATTTTGGAGTAAAAAAAAATATTGTTATTCTAGGTTTTGTTCAATTAAACATCTTAAAAAAATTTAACATCGTTCAAAGATAATTTTAAAATTGCCTTTCATCAAAATGGATACCAAACTGTCAACGGACTTATTTATTTTTCGTGTTTCTCGTAAACAAAGTCACAGGCAGAAACAGTGTAAAAACAGCTTTAAGTTGTACGACAACACGATCAAAATGTATGACACAGCTGCCCTTTTTTACAGTTCAATGTAGATCCAAAACTGTGTAGTACATGGAATTAAGTTAATCTTTTTAAAACGCTTTTCCGGACTCGTGTTCTTTGATTCCAGGTTTAAAGCTAAATTATTTGTAATTTGGAACATTCATAGTAAATGTTTTTCCTTCACAACCCTTTGTGCAAAAGTGGGAAATAATGGACGATTTAAAGTAACTTATGTCTTTCAATTAAATTACGTGTAATAAAACGTAGATCATACTAATTTTATTGTAAAATTGTGTGAGTATTTGAATGGATATTTGTTACTATGTCAAAGTATAAACAGAAGTAAAACCTAGATAGTGAATGTATGTTATTAAAAATGACGATTTCCCATACATAAAAATTAAATTATTAAATGTTTATGTATGGGATATCGTCAAATGCCTTTTCCCGCCTGGGCGGGACAAGAGGGATTGTCAGAATTTTACTGACTAAAACCCACCCTTGTTCTTTCGGTTGCCCTTTATGTTCCGGGGCCACGGTTACTATTAGAACTATTCCGCAACCCCGTATGCTAAGTATTGAAACTTTACAGTAACATCTTGTACCTTGCAAAAACACAAAGGTTACATAACAACACGCTACGACCCTCGGGAACGGAGCAGACAATCCTGACCTAACAACGCGACGACGACGGGGGACTGCTAGTAGGTTATAAGCGATCTATGAGTGGCACATTGGGACTTCATCATAAATAATGGCGTCTATGGCGTTTTACGATAATGTGTCTTTACAATATAATATTATACTACCTTTCCCTGCGATTTTACCCGCGTAATAATATCAAGACTTCCATTTGTAGCCTACATTATTCTGATGAATAAACTATAAGTATTTCTGTAAAATTTTGCGTGAAAGAGTAATAAACATCCCTCTTTCGATAATCACATAGGTTTTATCAATTTAATAAAACTCACTAAAAAGTTTTTACATCTTTAAACTTCGTTGTAAACTGGTCGTTGTATTCTAAAAACAGGTAACGGCCATTATCTGTTGAGAAAAATAAGAAATAAAAAAGAAAAACAAATGGCGTTTCTTATTTTTTCGACGAAAGAAGGCCAGGTTCCTTGTTAAATAGTAATAAATGAAAGAAGATCTAATGAGGTTATATTCAAAATAGAACTTTTACAAAATAAATATGGCCGTAGTATTAGTGGTTTTCCTGTAAGGAATGTAGTAGTAGTCTATCTGTAGTCTTAATAACTATGAGTATCTATAATGAATAAGTCAATAAGTATTATTCATTATAGATACCTACATATAAAGTTCTGAATAATAAGTATTAATAAGTCAAAACTCTAGGATCCTATAAGGCCATGTCCTCTCTGTGATGTATGTAGGTAGATGGTAATATTGTACTTGTCAGTTGGTGAATACAAGATAACGAACGGACGTGTCGGTGTTTTATTTCTCGCACCTGCGGCTAAGAACATTACAGTGGCGACGAGTTGATGGATTTTGTGTAGTGTACGGTTATACATTGTGTGGATAATGTCTATCGGCAAAGTGAGCGAATTTGACGTAAAGACGGGAGTGTGGTCGTCGTATATAGAACGACTGGACATGTACTTTACGGCGAACGAGGTAAAAAGTGAACGTAAACTACCTACGTTGATCGCGGTAATGGGGGACGAAGCATACGAATTACTAGTAAATCTAGCAAGTCCTAGTAAGCCGTCAGAGTTGAAGTATGAAGAAGCCGTCGATTTACTGGCACAACATTTACAGCCGGCACCGTCAGCGTTAGCGGAACGGTACAAATATAGACAGAGGCGGCAGGGGCCGGAAGAAAATATAGCATGTTATGTCGCAGAATTGAAAAGGTTGGCGCGGTATTGCAAGTTCGGTTCCAATTTAAGCGAAAACCTGCGAGATCAGTTCGTCTGCGGGCTTAGAAGTGACACGATACGTCAAAGGTTATTTGCGGAGGATGACACTCTGACGTATAATAACGCAGTCAAACTGGCGACTTCGTTAGAAGCTGCGGAGCGGAACGCGGCGGTGGTAGATGCAGCGGGGACGGCTAGCATCAGAGGGGACAGCGCGGCGCAGTTCGGAGACATGCATGCCATGGCCGTAGCGGGCGGCGGCCGGCGCTCGGACGCGAGCGGAGGCAGCCGGCGCAGCAAAGGAGGCGCGCGGGCGCAGCGCGGAGCGCGCGGTGCAGCGCTCAGCGCGGCATCAACAGGCGGGAACATGCAAGGAAAGCGAGGCCTTAACGGGAGCATGAGGGCTTGTACGGGCTGCGGAGCGACTAGTCATGGTTACGAGACCTGTCGGTTTCGGGAATACGAGTGCAGTCGGTGCCGTCGTAAGGGTCACTTGCGGAGAGTGTGCCCGGAGCAGGGTGTCGCGGGCTTAGCGGACGAGAAAGAACGCACTATGCACTATGCGAATACGGAGGAACCGGAAGAAGGACAGATGACCTGGGAGGAAGAGGACTTCCATCATTTATGCCTCAACGATTACCGAGCGGTTAGTTTGCCAATTGCTATCGAGAATAATACGATAAATATGGAAGTGGATACAGGCACGGCGGTGTCCTGTATCAACAGTGACACGTATAAGAGGTTTTTTAGACACTTAAGTTTAGAAAAAACAAGTGTTAGGTTTAAGTTTTATGATGGGTCTGTTTTAAAGCCGTTAGGAATTATTAAGACAAAAGTAAAATATGAGGGGGTAGAGAAAAAATTAGATTTGTTTGTTATTGAAGGTGGGACAACATCACTGTTAGGAAGACAATGGTTGTCGGAATTAAATATAAAATTACCGATTTTTAGTAGTTGTAATAAAGTGGATAGTGTACAATTCAATAAAGAAATACAATTGTTACTAAACAGGTATAAGGAGTTATTTGATGGAGGTTTGGGCCGATACACAGGAGGCAAGGCAACATTACGGGTACGAGACGGAGCGGTACCGGTATTCCATCGCGCGCGGCCGCTGCCGTATGCGCTGCGCGAACGAGTCGACGCAGAGTTGGAACGCATGCAGCGCGATGGCGTCATCGAACCTGTCGACTGTTCAGACTGGGCTTCTCCGTTGGTACCGGTAAATAAGGCGGACGGCTCATTAAGGATTTGTGCAGATTACAAGACCACCGTAAACCCTGTTTTGCTTGTAGATCGTTACCCTTTACCTAAAATTGATGATGTCATAGTAAGATTGAGCGGGGCGCAATATTTTTCAAAAATAGACCTCTCACAAGCCTATAACCAAATTGAGTTAGACGATACAAAAAAATATACGGTGATAAATACTCATAGGGGTTTATACCGGTACAATAGGTTGGTTTACGGCCTCGCCTCTAGCCCCGGTATTTTTCAGCGTACAATGTGCAATCTGTTGAGTAATATTCCTAATGTAGAGGTATTTTTGGATGACGTAATAATTGGAGGAAAAAGTAAAGAAGAACACATGAGGGCGTTAGAAATGGTTTTTAGTAGATTGCATCAAAAGGGACTAAAGTTAAAAACTAATAAATGCGTTTTTCTGGTAAAAGAAGTGCAGTACTTGGGGTATATTTTAGGAAAGGATGGTATAAAGACCGACCCTAAGAAACTAGAGGCCATAACTAAAATACCTAGGCCTACCAACGTCACCCAGTTGCGGTCATTTATAGGATTGATAAATTTTTACGCCAAGTTTATACGGAATATGAGTGCTAGGTTAGTACCTTTGTATGAGTTACTTAAGAAGGGAAAGATTTGGTATTGGTCGCGCGACTGTGAGCGAGCGTTTAATAACATTAAGAATGTGTTAGTTAGTTCAGAAGTATTAGCTCATTACGACCCGGACCGGCCCCTTATCTTGACTTGCGATGCGAGTGCGCGCGGTATAGGCGGGGTACTCACACAGCCGGCACGGGACGGCCGCGGCGAGAGGCCGATAGCTTATATATCGCGTACGTTGAGTGACGCGGAAAAAAACTATTCACAAATTCATCGCGAAGCGTTGGCTATAATATTTTGTGTCAATAAGTTCCATCAATACTTGTATGGCCGCCGTTTTGTGTTGAGAACGGACCACAAACCGCTAGTATCCATTTTCGGACCGCATACGGACATCCCGACTATGGTAGCAAGTCGCATGCAAAGATGGGCTATAATTCTTTCGGCTTATACTTACGATATAGAATACGTGAAAACTAATGAGAACGGAGCTGACGGACTGTCGCGGTTACCGGTCGTCATTAGCGAACGTAAACAAATGAGTCACGCGGTACCCGAACAAACGTATTTGCATTTCATTCAACAAGCTTTATTGTTAGATTACGAGGAAATTAGACGCCAAACTGGAAAGGACCCGCTGCTATCTAAAGTTTTGAGTTACATACGAGATGGTTGGCCTACTGAGTGCGATATAACGTCACTACAGCCATTTTTTAACAGACAAAAAGAAATTTATGAGGAATTGGGCTGCGTTTTGTGGGGCCATAGGTTGGTGGTACCGGAGAATTGTAAAGAGAAGGTTTTACACATGCTCCATGAGCCGCATATGGGGATAGTCAAGTCAAAGGCTATGGCGCGTAGTTATGTGTGGTGGGCTGGCTTAGACGAAGCAGTGGAGCGCATGTGCCGTGCTTGCGAACTGTGCGCAGCGCAAGCCGACGCGCCGCCGCGGCAGGCGCCGTGCATGTGGCCTTGGCCGAATCGTGCGTGGTCTAGGTTACATTTAGACTTCATGGGACCCATATTTGGTAAAACTTACTTAGTTATAGTTGATGCTACGTCTAAATGGGTAGAAGTTTTTAACATGACAACAACCACGGCAGGGGCGGTCATAGATAAACTGTGCGAACTATTCAGTAAATTCGGGCTTCCCAAACAAATTGTGTCAGACAATGGACCACCTTTTACCAGCACTGAATTCCATAACTTCGCAAGCAATCATGGAATAGAACATATATTTACAGCCCCATATCACCCGGCGTCAAATGGCTTAGCGGAAAACGCAGTGAAAACTTTTAAACGAGTAATAAAGAAAGCCGCACTGGGTAAACAAAACATAGATAGGGCATTATGGACTTACTTGTTACATTATAGGAACACCGCACATTCAACAACGGGGGAAAGCCCAGCTATGTTATTGTTAGGTCGACGGCTACGTACTAAGTTAGATGTACTAAAACCGGATAGGGAAACTGCAGTCGCTAAATCGCAGAAACGACAAAAAGAGGCAGCAAAAGGGGGACATAGGGAAGTAGGCCTGGATGAGGAGATATGGTACAGACAATTCTTGAAGGGGGAGAAATGGGTACCGGGTCGGGTAGTACAGTGTGTCGGGCCTAGTAACTACAAAGTGAGGGGTAGCGGGGGAGAGATAGTTCACAGGCACATCGATCAAATCAAAAGAAGATCAGTCAGACAATCGTTAATATCCGTTCCAGAGATTGATCAGCAAGTGGTCGCTAATCCGGGTTTGGACTGTGGTAATGAGCCGTCTGTGTTACGTGAGGGGGGACAGTCTGCGCAGTCCACAGATGAGTCAGGGTTGAGGTCTCCGCCTCCGACACCGAAACAAGGTGAGGTCGCCGAGGCTGTGTCCCCAGCAGCGCCACCTTCCCCGGAATTTCAAGATGCCTTGCCGAATGTAGTATCGCCCCAGCCTCGAGAGCGCCTCGTTAGGCAATGTCGAATTAAAAATAAACATAATTATAAGGTCTAGTTAGTAATAGTTGTAAGAGGTGTTGGGTATTTTTAAGCTATTAATATTATGTAAAAGCTTGTTGTGGAGGAGTGTGATGTATGTAGGTAGATGGTAATATTGTACTTGTCAGTTGGTGAATACAAGATAACGAACGGACGTGTCGGTGTTTTATTTCTCGCACCTGCGGCTAAGAACATTACACTCTCTAAAGCTTAAATATCTTCAAAAACTTGCTATAATACTAATTAATGTGATTTTCGAGACATTTCAATTTTAAAAAGTAATTGCAGTTCACCCAGCTTAGATGTGAGTTCAACTCCTTTATTTTTTGCGACATCACAGATGTATTCAGAGTACATTATCACTTCAGTCTGCCAAAAGCGGTCTAGAGTAATAAAACCTTACTCCGGGTTTAAATTATACGAGTAATAGCTAATATTCCTTGTAATATTTTGTAGGCAAGCCTGATGTAAATCGAGTTTGGAGTCGGCGACAGGGCTTGATCACATTTGAGCGTTTACAGTTCACCCGCAAAAGGTTTTAAGAAGTATGATAAAGAAATTTTTAAGTAACCACCGCAAATTTAATTTTATTGAGGTACTTTAATGTGTGTTCAGACTCAGCTCATCAAGGTCAATCTGTCTTTCTTTAATAGATTTTCAACTTTATAGCTAAATGCATTCGGTTTAAGGTTGATTGAGAAGTGATAGACATAATAATACCAGCTATTATTGTCCTAGGCACAAGCATCGAGCACCACGCTTGCTCAACGCACATTGGTGATTTCGGACTCAAATCCATTATAAGTCTCGTTCTCTCACTATGTTTTAATTCACCGATGTCTGTGATGTACATAATTCGTACTAATATTATAAATGCGAAAGTAACTCTGTCTGTCTGTCTCTTCTTCACGCCTAAACCACTGAACCGATTTGAATTATAAATAAAATTTTGGTACAGATAGTCTGGGACCCTAAAAAGGATATAAGGAGGATAGTTTTCATCCCGGACATCCCCCGGGAACGGGAGCTATTATTCCACGCGGACGAAGCCGCGGGCAAAAGCTAGTTAGACATAATTTAGTTACTGCATTATGACGAGAACAGTCATATTTCGAAGGGATAAGTTATAAGATATAGAAGACAGACATCGAAAGTATAGTCATTAAATGTTTTTGAACCGTCGAACACACGTGGTTCGAGACGATAGAAAGACAATAGCAGCCCGACAACCGGCTGTCGGTCGTTGAAAGGTTAACGACACTGAAAAAGTAGCCATTGGATACCATTTATGTATAAATCTGTAATTATTATAATGGTCAAGTACACATAATGACAACTTGATGAACGCAGAAACATACACATATGCGTGCCTTTAAATATAGGTTGATCATGATAACAGAAATGAAAATGATTAATCACTTATAACTTTACTAAGGCTTGTTCAAACAAAAGTCCTTAATATAGAGTCTATAAACTTAAGAGTCTGTATAGTATATGATGTGCACTTGTTGTTTTTAGCAAAATATTTGTAACGCAATATCAATCTTATTCCAATAAACCTAGAATATAGTTTGTATTAGCCAAGTAACGCGAATATTTCACCAAATTCGCCAAGTGTGTAAGAGGTTGTATGACCTACAGATATTTGTTCTGACTCGAGTTGTTTGTGTTTGTTAGTTTATATGTTTGTACAAGTTTCTGCGATACGGAAACATTTTTAAAAATAAAATAAATAACGGTATCTAGGATACAGAGCAGGTTGTAAACTCAGATTCTATTATATTGGATGTTATTTTTAAAGCTATTGTAAGTAGAGTCTTTTGCCAATTTAATAAAATACTTAAAGTCTATTGAAATAATGAATTTTTGTCGGACAATTTCTTAAAAAAAAACACAATGAACAACGATGGAAGTTAAGATGGGTTCAAAACCTTTTAGCCAATAATTTTACTAATCAGACTTAAGTCCTACAATGACCCTTCAACGTTGAAAACTTGTTTAATTAAATAGATGTTTAAAAGTTAAAGTCTCTGATCATATGACAAATTGTTTTTAATTTTAATACAAGTTTTACCTTAAGCAAAGTATTTGAAAAAGGAGTAGTTTGTGTAGCAAAAACAATATTTGGAATACCGATATGAACGCACCTTTACATGCTTGGCCGAGCAGCCGGGCAGTAAAACCCCAGAGATCGCTTCACTCAGATATTCCGTTTCGTTTTACTTTGTTAGTTTTTTAATGCTTCCTACCACGCTGCCAGATTGTAACGCTGTTTCCGAACGTAACGCGGCCATGCTTAATTTACTGTCAAATTCGCTATTCCGATTCGAAATTCGAAAAGTTTTCCTTTTCCGTAGATGTCATATTTATTGCAAATGGAATGTGGATATCTTGGCTAGGGAAATAGAATTTTACAGTCTATTGCAGTTGTTTATAGAATAAGTTAATGTGAAACTCTGGGATAACTTATAAAATCTTATCTGTAGTTACTACTAAATATTTTAAAGCTGAATAGTTTGTTTGTTTGGATAAATGCGCTTATTTTTGGCACTGGTTAGAATTGAAAAGTCATTTACAGTTGGAAAGCCTACCTAACGAATACCTTATTACTTAGATAGTTATCCTTATCTTTATAATATAAAATGGTAAACTGACTGAATAGTCGTTTATACACCAACGCAAAGTCCGAACCGCTGGCCCTAGAGACATGATACTTGGTATAATTTAATAAATGTTTTTACGTTCTCTCTTTACACAAGTCCATAATAGTAGTAAACAAAACAAACAAGAGACACATTTAGCACAATATCAAAAACATACAATGGTACCTTATGTGACAGATCCCCAGGCACATTTCGATCAAAACGAGAACATATAACTTTGTTTTGTTAAATTTCGAACCCATTTAAAAAAATCCCTCCAAACATGTACATGTTCCAAATATATGGGATTGATCGATTGACACATTGGAAACGCCACGGTTATTACATTTGCGTACTGTAGCCAAACATCCAACGCGATTTATTCGCCGTCAGTTTTATAAATGGATAATATTTTTGTTGGTAGAAAAGGATTGATTTAACGGTTTTTAGTTAGAATCGACAGCTGAGGGATATTCATGTGAAGCGTGGTTTAAGAGTTCCGTCGTCAAGGAGAATTTACGGTTTAGCTTATTTGTATGTTTGTCTGTGGCTCTGCCTCGGCTTTCTCAGGGATATGTACGCGATAATTATGTTGGCAAAGGGGTAAAATAAAATTTTGTCAATAAAAAAAAATTGAATTATTTTATTGTAATCTCGTGTACCCCATAGAGAGGGTTGACGTCGTTAGAAAGGAATTAAAAATTAATAGACTTTGGACCGAAGATTCATAGTTTCAGGAATCAATACGAAATATTAAGCTTAAAAGCTGCAATTTTTAAGATAGGGCGAAGTGTCCCGTATCAGTAATCGTGTCAGTCAAATGGTAGTCATTGGCTTTGGAGATGTATAAAAAACGTAACAGCAGTAAATACAATCAAGTTAAAAGGAAAACCATCACAGCAAAGTAGGCCTTACAAATTAATATTTAGTGTCTATTTATCTCCATAGCCTTTTCTCAAATATGTTAGAATCAGCTTCCAGTCTACTTGGATCCAGTCAAAAAATGAATACATTATAAGGAGCAACTGCGTATCAGACCTTCCGCAACCAAGTTACCAGATAACACTAAACTTTCTGACTGCACATAACGACTGTCAAAGATCTATGAATGAATACTAACGCTAATGGCTTTGTGCTTTTGGAGGAAAGGGATGTTAGCAATCTCTTAGACTGTCTTAAAAATATACATGATTTGAAAAATTCACATTACCCGGATTCAAAGACCTTCAACTTTTTTATAATAACTGTAAAAGCCACTGAGTTCCATAGGTTTCAATTAACATAGCTGCGGAACCCTTCATGTTCGGTTTTCAAAAGTGAAAATAAACACATATGTACAACAAACAAACGGAACAGAAAAAATGTAAACACGCAGTTTTAGAACTCGAATAAAAACTTTTTTCTGTATTTTTCTTTTTTACTACCTGTACTGTATATATGATGTTGTTTGCTGTTTTTTATATATATTTGCTAAATTAGAACATTATTATTTCAGATCTTTTGTTAAAACTGTTTTCCTCATTGAGAATTTATTTAGTTTGTTTCTTTTAAAACGTTTTGGTAGGTTTAACACGTCGTATCACAAGCTCTGAAAATTTCTAACACGAGCTTTTTTTCGTCTTCAGACCTGTTTTTTTTAATTAAAGGATACAATATAAGCCACAAGACAGACGGTAACACCATCATCTTTTCAAATTCCATAAGTTGGTGGTGTGAAAAAGAGACACATAAATATGTATACTTATAACGTTTGGTGGAAAGATGGCGAGAAAATATGACGATACTAGCTTCTGCCCGCGGCTTCGCTCGCGTTAGAAAGAGACAAAAAGTAGCCTATGTTACTCTCCATCCCTTCAACTATCTCCACTTAAAAAATCACGTCAATCAGTCGCTCCGTTTTGCCGTGAAAGAAAGACAAACAGACAGACAGACAGACACACTTTCCCATTTATAATATTAGTATGAATTTTAAGAATGAATTTTTTGAATATGAAAACATAAAAAAAAAAATTACCTTCTTAGTTTTGTGTATTTTCTTGTTCATTCGTATCGAAATGAAATTAGGAATAACAATCCTACCAATTTTTCCATTTACGATGGTCGTTGTAAGCTATGTATGCTTAATATATTTTAAATAATATACTGCCAAGATCTTTATTATTATTTATTACCAATATGAATCAAGTACAAGTTAATTATAACTATCTTTCGATGCAGGCGTGTCCATCCATAGAGCCTCCGACTATAGAGCACAGACCCACAAGTCTTGCTCATAAAGCCCCTCTCACATCCCTTCTCTTTTCTTAATTATTAATTAATCATTACAGTAATCATGCAAATAATCTGGTTTCTTAACAATTCGTCCACTTCTAGTTTTTCTATTTTCTACAATAATATTGTCAAAATTAAATGTAACAGATTTCTTGGATGTGCTATTTACTACGTCATTACTAGCTCCAACATTAGTCTGATTACTATCAGAACAGTCTACAAAGTTATCAACATCATCACAATTTACATATTCAAAATTTAAATTATCATTACTTTCCACACTGTCACTTATATTATCTTTACTACAATTATTATAGTCTTTATCTCTACAGGCTAAATAGTCAACACCGTCATTATCAGTTACATTAGTATTTGTTACATTATTACTTATTTTATTATTTTGTATTATACATTCCAGATCCTCATCATCATAATCATATGTATTTTTAACATAAAATTTTCTATATTTTGAACCTTTAAATATATTATATCTGTTTCTCAGAACTTTCTGCCCATTTTCCAATAACACTAAATAGGATCTATCTTTATCCCCTTCTTTTACAATTTTACCTGGAATTAAATTATTCTTATTTCTATCTTTAATATACACATTTTGTCCATTATAGAATGTCAATCCTTTACCCTTATATGTTTTGTCATGATACAATTTATAATTTTCATTTTTCTTTTGTACATAACTTTTTATTTTCTTATACTTTGTTTCATAATCATTTCTGTTCACAGGTAAGAAAGAAGCTACTTGTCTACCAATCATCATCTCATTAGGCGACTTTAACTTGCTATCAATAGGCATATTCCTGTATTCTAACATAGCTAAATCTATATTCTTATTTTCTAATAAACATTTTTTTAACATCCTTTTAACTGTTTGAATGTGACGCTCAACCATCCCATTAGATCTAGCATAATATGGTGTTGATGTCTTATGTATAAATCCAAACTGTTGACAAAAATCTACAAATACAGAACTTCTGTATTGAGCTCCGTCATCTGTATATAGTAATTCAGGGATTCCCCATCTAGAGAATGATTTTTGTAAAGCTATTATATGCTCCTCAGCTGACTGATTTTTTAATTCACTTATCTCTATATATTTAGTAAGATAATCTACTATTAATAAAAATATTTTATTATTAAAGAAAAACATATCAGCTCCTATTGTACTCCATGGTTTATCTGGAACTTCTCTTAATTTTAATGGTTCATAACTATGACTTTTTTGATACTGTAAACAGATGTCACAATTTTTAATCATGTCTTCTATTTCTTTATACATATGTGGCCAGTATAACAATCCTTTGATCCTATTTTTACACTTTTCATAACCCATATGATTGTAATGAATTTGCTTTAACATATCCGAACGCAATGATTTTGGTACCAATAGAG
Organism: Athetis lepigone; assembly: GCA_033675125.1. Lineage (NCBI taxonomy): Eukaryota > Metazoa > Arthropoda > Insecta > Lepidoptera > Noctuidae > Athetis > Athetis lepigone. Next base: position 7,193,432 of record CM066237.1, read on the forward strand.
CTGAATCTTTGAATATCAAACCATTCACTACATATAAGCTTTCTTTAATAGAATGATAAAACTTTAACTGAATTGGAATATCTGAATATTTAGGCCAATCATTTTGAATATATCTAATAAGCAATATCAAGTTTTCATCTTTAGCTGTTTCTACCTGAAATATTTGTAATTTTTTCTCACTAATATTTACATTTTCTATAATCATACAAACATGCATTTCTATCTTTTCATCTATATCCTGATTGCATATGTCGTCTTGTACATATGACCTAGATAATGCATCAGCCACTAAGAGTTCTTTACCAGGCCTATATTTAATATTTAAGTCATAACCTTGTATACGCATTCTTAATTTTTGTAATCTTAGAGGAGTTTCGTTCATGGATTTTTTAAATATCTGTTCGAGCGGTTTATGATCAGTTTCTACTGTAATCTCTTTGCCATATATGTATTGATGGAACTTTTCACATGCATATACAATTGCTAATAATTCTTTTTCAATTTGTGCCCATGATTTCTGTGATTCAGTTAGTGCTTTAGAAGCATAAGCTACTGGTGCATTATGTTGCAATAAAACTGCTCCTAACCCTGTACTACTACTATCAACTGAAAATGTAATAGGACTATTAATCTCAAAAAATTTTAAAACTGGTTCTGTAGTTAAGATTTGTTTCAATTTATTAAAATCTGCCTTTTGTTTTTCACCCCAAACAAATAAAGAATCTTTTTTCACTAATTCTCTCAAAGAGTTTGTAATATCTGATAAGTTAGGTATGAATTTAGATACATAAGTTATGATTCCTAAAAATGTTTGTAACTCTTTTTTATTTGTAGGCTCTTTCATATTAACAATAGCTCTAATTTTCTCTGTGTCAGGTCTAATACCTTTGCAACTCAATATATGACCAACATATTTAACCTCAGTGACTCCAAACTGACATTTATCTTTGTTAAATCTTACTCCTGCTTGTTTAGCCCTGTTCAAAACTTGTCTTAATCTCTTATCATGGGATTCTTTAGATTCTCCCCATACCAGCAATTCGTCAACGTATTGTTCTACCCCCTTAATATCACAAAATATGTCATGAAAACATTTACTAAAAACTTCAGGAGCTGAGTTTAAACCGAAGGGTAGTCTTTTATAACAATACCTACCAAATTCACCAGCGTTGAATGTTGTATATAATTGACTCTTTTCTGATAATTTTATCATGTAAAATCCTTTAGAGGCGTCAAGCACCGAAAAGTACTTAGCATTAGGCATCCTAGCAACTAATTCCTCAAAAGTACTCATTTTAAATCTCTCTCTAATTATACATTTGTTCAAATTCTGTGGATCTAAACAAAGTCTGATAGAACCGTCACTCTTTTTTGCTACAACCATAGAATTAACCCATTCAGTAGGCTCATTTACCTTTCTAATGACACCTAACCTCACTAGTTTATCTAATTCACTTTTAATTTGATCTTGTAATTTAAATGGAATTTTTCTAGGTCTTTCTACAACAGGTACACAATTTTCCTTTAATTTAATATCATATTCATATTTCAACTCACCTAATCCAACAAATAATTCACTAAATTCTGATACAATGTCAGTTTTATTTACCAAACTCACCTTATTTATAATACCTAGCTTTACTGCAGTTGAGTAACTTAAAATACTAGGAGTGTCAAAATTCACTACAAAGATCTTACATACACAGTCAATATTGTTGTATCTTAACTTTGCATCACAAGTTCCAAGTAATTTGATGTCAGATCCATCAAAATTTGTCAATCTTATATTCTTACATGTATATAATTGCAATTTCAGTTTATTCATTGTATTTCTACATATGATATTTACCTGTGAACCTGTATCAATTTTAAATTTTATATATTCATTGTTTACTTGTATATTTTCATACCATTCTGTATTTAGGGAGTTTACTGAATAAATTGTATCTATTTTAAACTGTTCGACATTTTCACTGTTTACCGCTGAACATTTATAAGTACAACATGAAGTAAAATGATTAAATTTATTACATTTTGCACATTTTTTACCGTATGCTGGGCACTTAGCATAACCATGTAACTTATTGCATTTTCTGCATGATCTTGATGTATTATCATCTTTTTTGAAGCGCTCACCTGACTTTTCTTGAAAATTTGCTTGTCTGCTACTGGTTGTTCCTCTCGCACCAAAACTTGACCGACCTGGAGTTCTACTACGACCCCTGGATTTTTGCTCCCTGTTACTTGCTGATGAGCGATTGATTGTTCTTCTGTTTACTGCACCTACTTCATTGGAGATGTCATTATTTAAAGTTTTTATTTGACTCTGAGCCACTTGTGCCGCTTTACATATGCTCATGCACTTGTCAAGTGTCAAGTCCGGTATTCTTAGAAGTTTCTCTCTGATATTACTGTCAGTAATTCCAAGTACTATTTGATCCTTTATAAGACTGTCTTTTAGTGTTCCAAAATTACAATCTAAGCTTAGTGATTTTAAAGCTGTATGATATTCTTCATATTGTTCCTCCGCTTTTTGTTTTCTTGAAAAGAACAAATATCTGTTATAAGTCTCGTTTGTGGGTGGACTGCAGTGTTTTTCGAGACGTGTGAGCACCTCATTGTAGGATGTACTCGCTTTGTCCTCAAAACTATTGTAAATTAGCAAACCTTCTTCCCCGATGCAATGCAGCAGCAATGCTTTTTTCTGCTCGTCATTAAGTCTTGAGTCTGCTCCGCTAGCCAGGAAATACAGATCAAATCTTTGTTTCCAGTTTTCGAAACTTCTTTTTTTCGATTTTGTTCCAACAAAAGATAATGGCGGCGGTGGTTGTAATTGCTCCATTTCTTAATTCTTACCTCAATTCTTTTTACGGCCAAGATTGCGTTTTGGTCTTGGTCCTCAGCGCCATGTAAGCTATGTATGCTTAATATATTTTAAATAATATACTGCCAAGATCTTTATTATTATTTATTACCAATATGAATCAAGTACAAGTAAATTATAACTATCTTTCGATGCAGGCGTGTCCATCCATAGAGCCTCCGACTATAGAGCACAGACCCACAAGTCTTGCTCATAAAGCCCCTCTCACAGTCGTAGTAAGACGGTTGCGGAATGTTCATAATAGTTACCGTGATCCCGTAACATAAAGGGAAACGAAGGAACATGAGTGGGTTTTAGTCAGTAAAAGTCTGACACGCTCCCGCCGCACCCAGGACGGGAGCAGTCATTGGATGATTTCCCACTCCCCAAAAAAAAAAAAGTGGTCGTAGTAAGACCGATTGCATAATGTTTTTTTTACACATTCGATGACAAGGAAAATGACGCGGTAGCCCATCGAATGTTAAATAGGTAAATCAGCGTTATCTATACGAGTAGGCATCTGCAAAGGCTGATGCGTTACTATGGCCAAGCCTTAAAACTTGACCAAGGTGTAGAGTTTGTCAAGTTAAGGGTTTGTGAAGTTAGAAGCTTGGCTCGACTAAAAACTTTTTACTGTGAGAGCCATACAGTTTCGTCTTGGCAATATTAAAAAAAAAAATGTTTTAGTATAATGCCGATAATAACGCAAGAGTTTAGCGAGACTTTAACACACAATATTGAATCTTTGATTACATTGCCATTAAATACCCCAGCAAGGGAACGTCTATAAAACACCTTTTAGTATTCAACAAATAAAGCCAAACATCACAATATAAACAACTCCGTATTATCATCAACATAAAATATAAACCACGAAATACCGAGCAATATCGTCAAATCATATTGTTTCTCAAATTTGAGTGGCTACAAACCCTTTTTGTCGTACAACACAATGTAAAGATCAGTATTGTACCATATCCGTTTCGTCCTTATCGGCCGCCAGCAGTTAAACTCGCTCGTCGAGTCATGAATAAGCCGTAAATATTCATCCTGCTATTGTTTAGAACAAGGTTACTCAATCTTTTTGATGTGAAACATCTATAGCCGCACGTAAAACAAATTTCTGGCGTGGCGACGCATGCCGTGGCGCCGCGTCGCCACGCTATATGATGATGTATATATACAGTCACAGTCTTGTGTACTGTTTAGCGATGATGTAATGTCGATGTTTCACATCTACCAGGCGTCCCGTGACGGCTCACTTTTTTTATACTCTCTTCCCACTTTTTTTTAAGTGAATGCACAAGAAGTGTGTAAAATTGCGTAATGGCCCAGTGGTTAAGGAGCCCGTCTTTCATGTAAGGGGTTCGAATCGGGGCAAGTACCAATGAGACATTTTCAATTCATTATGTACTAGGGCATCCAGTATCGGAAGGTTTTCAATTCCGGAGTTAATTTACGATATTGGGCTCTCAACTCCGGAATTCCGGAATTCCGGAACTGGATTCGAAATTATTAAAAAAAAACAAAAATACCTTGAGTAACTAAATCATTTTTAACATCAGTCTTTAACTCAGTTTTGATACGACATTGCCAATTAACTTTGAGTAAGCCAGTTAACAATATTATTAAAATAAAATTAGGAAAGTCTAAACTTTTTAAAAACTTAAAAATTAACATTTGAGAGCCTTAAAATATTAACTGTGAAAAATAACATAATTAAATTAATACAAGAAATATCACGCTTTAGAGTAGTTTAGACATTACTAGGTAGTTAAAATCAAAATATTAATATGAGCATTTAAGTCTCTCCTCAGATTTATCATGTTTAACAACAATCTTGACATGACTTACTTGACGTAAGCGAAAATTTAAAATTCGAAATTATATTTATTTGTTTATCCTCTAAATGAAATGAATCACTATTTTGAGACAAATGTGCGTCTACAGTTGGATAACATTTCACGTTCAAAAACTAAAAATTTGCGTTTATCTTTAACGTTTTTGTTTTTAATTTGTTTACTGTGACGACGACTGAAAAAAGTTTTATTTTCTAAAACATATGGATACTTCGCCCACAGAAGCCGCCCAAGTGGTGGCATTGCTGGATTCTGGACTTAGTCAGCGTGTTGTGGCTCGAACATTGCATCTAAGCCTGCCATCTGTTCATAGAGTCTACAACCGCTTTCGAGAGACTGGTATGTTCACGCGCCGTTCTGGATCTGGCAGGAATCGGGTCACTTCTGAGAGAGATGATCGATTTATTGTAACAACTTCTTTGCGAAACCGGCGCCTTAATGCATTTCAACTGCAGCAGCAGCTTCAAGTTGTACGAAGGGTCGCTGTAAGTGACTCTACAATTAAAAGAAGGTTGAAGGAACGTGGACTGGTAAGTACAAGGTGCAAGTCAGCAAAGGACCGAAATTAACTGCAGACCATCGAAGAGCGCGCCTTGATTTTGCACGCGAGCGCCTAAATTGGTCTTACCTCCAATGGAGCAAAGTTCTCTTCTCTGATTGATGAATGTAAAATCATGCTCTTTGGTAACGACGGAAGGAACAAGGTCTACAAAAGAGATGGAGAACGCTTTGCACAATGCTGCATTGAAGAAATGGTCAGTTATGGTGGTGGTTCGTGAACGGTTCGGGGAGGAATCAGCGCCGACGGTAAGACAGAGCTTGCCTACGTGTCTGGGCCAAGTCTACCTGCTTTGAACTGTCATCGGTACGTGGAACAGTGCCTAGAGCCACACGTGATGCCCTATGCACACATTATCGGCAACGGGTTTACATTTAAGCACGACAACGCCAGAGCCCACACCGCGAGCGTCGTACGTGATTACCTTACCGAAGTCGGTATCTCCATAATGGAATGGCCAGCAAGGAGGATCCGAATGTCCGGGGACATGAATCCAATTGAACATCTCTGGGATCAACTAAAGAGGCAAATCCGAGCGAGAGATCCTGCCCTAGACTCACTTGACCAGCTGAAAAGTGCCATTCAGGAAGAATGGGACAACATCCCACAGCATGTCATCGTAACTCTCATTCGATCGATGAAAAACCGGATGGAAGCGGTGATAAGAGCTCGAGGAGGGAACACTAGTTATTAAACGTTATTTAATAAAAGGTTTTCAGTTTTTTTTTTCATATGTTGTTTCATTCATTGCCTTCGTTCTCCATACAAAATAAAAATGATTCATTAAAGAAAACACGAAACCTATGAAAATTTAATTTGAATTTAGAGCAATAACATTAGAATTTGAAAACCTCATAAAACTCACTAACGATGAGTTGAAAAATTAAACACATTTTTTAATTAAAAATAATGAATATCGCAATACGATAAATTGAGTCCAATTCCGGAGTTGAAATATCGGAAAAACTATCCGGAATTCCGGAGTTGCGAAATTCCGGAATTCCGGAATGGATGCCCTATTATGTACTTAGTAAAGTTTATCTTGGACATCACTGACACTCGGTGCCTCGGAAAGCACGTATAGGCGGTTGATCCTGGTTGTCATTTGTAGAACTATGGCAGTTTTACGTTAGTCTGAAGCTAAAAATTGCCGAATAGTTCTAATAGTTACTGCTGATACTCCCTCCCGCCCCGTCCTGAGCGGGAAAAAGTCGATCTAAGGGGTATCGTGTCGGGAATCAGTGATGCTAGCGAAAGAGGTAGCGGAACGTGAGAGGGAGAGGACGCTCCGGGCGTCGGGGGCCACGGGATGGCTTCAAGTCACTGTAGGCACTTGCCTGCAGGCGATAAGTAATGGGCTAGCTCATCGCCTTTTGACGACGACACTCCGCGTCGATGGCGCGTTCGTGTTCCTCGCGCGCCTTTAAGAGATGTCAGCAAAATTGCAGTGGGAAACGACACTACCTTCAGCTTTGCCCAGAGCAGGAGGAATCATTTGATGATTTCCCATTCCAAAAAAAAAAACAGAAACATAATGGAAAAGCAATAAAGATAATGTGACGTGAATTACTGTTGTGCAAACCCCTCAAAACACCCCAAGTGGTCACGAGCGACGCAGTTTGGAAATCTCTGCTACAGGGATCATTTCAGAACCGTTTCGTTCCTCGCAACGGAAATAATTTAGATTCGGTAACTGTTTTTAGAAACGATAGCAGTTTGATTCATTTGTTTTGTATTGAATGGCTTTGTTGTGATTTCGGAGGCTGGGAATGGTTCAACGAGCGTCCTAATAGAATGCCATCGTTGTGATAATTAGTTAGGGTTCGCCGAACAAATGATCATGATGAACGCTTTCTGTTTGAACAGGGCCTAATTACAAATGGGTTGATTTTACAATACTGGTCAGGAAAGGCTTGGAACATTATAAGGGTTTTATTAAGACAAAAGAAACGTTTGTACGTGATTTTCATTAGAACAACTATAAAAGTGATTTAGTCCCATGTTCCCCTATTAACTTTGATAATCAGTAAGTATTCGGTAGGTATATAATTTATCTATACTTCTATACTAATATTATAAAGAAGCAAAATTTGTAAGTTTGTATGTAGGGGGTAACCTCTGGAACTACTGGTCCGATTTGAAAAATTCTTTCAGTGTTACACAGCTCATTTATCGAGGAATGCTATAGGCTATATACTATCACGCTACGACTCACGGGAGCGGAGCAGTAACGAAAAATGCGGGTAAAACCGCAGGGGACAGCTGGTACAACATAGAACTATAACAACGTACTTTCTTCGTAACAGCTTAATGTCTTAGCCTTCAATAGCAAAAGCAAAAATAGTCTTCAATAGAAATACCACTACCTTATCCCTGTTTTTATAAACTTGAGTAAACGACTTACAAGGCGGAGCTGTACTTAAGGATGCGATTAAAACCGCGGTAGTCAGTAGGATAAATACATATAACTTTGATCCCGTTATTTTCTGTGAGAATGTATACGAACTTTTAACGGATGAAGTTGCAGGCAGAAGGTAGTATTAGCACGATCGCCATCGAAATGTAAGCGTATCAATACCAGCCTTGTATTTGTCCTATTGCTATGGGCAAACCCCTCTTCTCATAAAGAGATTGCACGGGCACCGATCACCACGCATGCTCAAGGCGGATTGGCGATATCGAATTAATAATTTAAATTATATAAAATGGAAAACTGACTGAGAAATGGCTGGTCCTAGAGGCATGAAAATTGCAAGTTGTGTTCTTTATAAAGAGTACGTAACCACTAAGTAAGAGTTTTTTTTATTTCCAACTCGGGGATATAGGGGATGAAGAATCGACATTCGAGCGAGCGAAAGCTAGTTTAATTATAGGTCCTGTTTCTTCATCATATTTTCCATCTGCCTAAGATAAAGGTTTGACTTATAACGGTTATATGAATTACAAATTCCTATTGGTATTCCCGAATACAAACACAGCCTTAACCTTAGCCTCTCAACATTGAACTTTTCATTGTTGTTTATTACTCCTATTGTTGAATACTTCGACATTTGCGATTCAATCTCAGTGGCAATCGATCACGCCGCAGTCGGTTCGGGATGATCTGTAATTATTTAGCAGGCAACCCTGCGGGGTATGTTCAACCCCGAGATTGTACCAGCTGGATGCGGGATTATAATCTCAATGGGGCTGACTGGGGATTAGTTTGGGTTGAAATATCCCGCGATGGATGGCTGTGATGTGAAACAAATGATTTGGTTTTGCGTTGGTTGTTCAATTAGGTACTTATTTTATGAGAGCAAGAGTGAGGTATATTCAGGCGATGTTACCATGTGAAACTAAAATAACAGCTGACTTTTTATGATTTCTTAAAATAGTAATTATAGTGCATTAGCGCAAACATTAATACACAATTCCTTAGACATAATAATCCTATTCATAACTGACATTTTAAGATAGAAAACATGGTAAGAAAACCAACTTATACTTATAATTATTTTGAGTCAGAAATCGCTAATCTGCTTTGAGCAAGCATGGACATCAAAGCTCGTACCTTCCATTTAAGAACTCTTTTCTCTCTCTTTGTCCTTAGCCCGAAGTGTGACAGTAGTAGGCGAGTATTATTATCTCTTTTTTCCACTCATTACGAACATTCCCATTTAAAATATGAACCCAGTTCCCTTCTTCAGACCTCAGCTGTACCCACGTAACAACTTGAGCGATCGCTGGCACACACAAGAACGCTCTCTGATAAATTTCTTACAATCTGTTTTTAGACATTTCTTCGCGTTAGCCATTAACTTTGCTACTTCTGTACAACCCATCAGCTTATTTTTTACCTTATTGCCAAACATATAAGGTGTGTTGTCGTGTGTAGGGTACTTAAGTGCCAATTTCGGTACTTGTTGTGTCCTGACAGGTGCGTGTGTCGCTGATAGTGATAAAATATGAGCACGTTAGGCCTATCAGTTACGTTGAAGAGTAGGTATGGGGCGGGATTAATTATGGTATGTAATTAACATTTTTTAATAGGTGTCTGGAATCAATAAAATATACAGATTTATTGCCTTTGATTACAAAACTAGCCCCGTAGAAAAGTTCATATATTTTTCTTACTCCTCCATTGTTCGTTTCTGATTAGTTTTCGTTGCGGAGTCCAATACAATTGAATCATTTCTCTGGGACTCGTCGAGCTTCCATGTATCGGCGCCTTTCTGGTATACTCCACTGTTGAGTCTGGCTTTCAGGAGTTGTAGTTCTTCTGAATAGTGTGAGGGGTTTGTCCTAGTTAAACTAGTACCGTAGAACATAGCGTAATCTCATATAAAGTTGTCTTATGGTATTTATTCCTCAGTAATCTGATTATCATAACAACTCCACTGATGTCAGTGATTAGATGTTCAAATTAAATTTAGAAAGTACGTATGCATTGGAAAAGTCTTATAGGTTAACGCTTTTGTGTGGTGAAGCCTATACTCGCATACTATAAATTTGATGATTAATTAGCTACTGCCTGCAGCCTTCATAAAATTTAAATATCTTCACAAAATATCCTTTATATACTATTCTAACGTACACAAGTTACATTAGTATGAAGTTTCTCCAGAAATCGTTTGCAAGTTTTTACATCAAAGGAAAAGAGTTGTTAATAGTAGCTAATAGTTTATCCACACCTTTGCTTACTGCTCTGTTCATGTGTGTTGTAGCGTGATGTTATACAACTTTCATGAGTCAAGTTATTACATTAAAAAAACTTTTCTTACCTTAGCGCTATTAAACAAACATAAAATCTAAAGAATTAAATATCACTTTAACTATACTATATAGCTTTAATACACAGAGATGATGGAACACATTTTTTGCAATAAATTGTTTTGTATTTTTTTAAGTACTCTAAAATCCTCAATTATTAGCACAGTCAACAAAATATTATTGGAAATAATTCATAAAAAACAAAAAACAACCGATAAGGTATCGGTGTATCTCGACAAAGTTGGTATTAGTAAAATTTTCTCAGAAATATTCTCTTTCCTCTCTAAATATAAATGTATAAAAATACGAAAACAAGAAACCTTATTTGTTTTATTATCGTAAAAGGAAAAATAATAGATACGTAGGTATGTGAAAAGCCTAGTCGTGTGAGTTTGAAAATCCTTAGGATTTATGTAACATTGTAACATCGAGATATACAGGGTGAAAAGTTTCAATGGGCCCTGGAAAAAAACTACCTTAAATCCATAAGATAGATTATTTTACTTAAAGGAAACATTCCTTTATTTTTAAAAAGAAACAAAACTGCATTCATCGATTTTCAATAACTCGCTTACCACTGTCGGGAATCGAACCGGCTAAAATCCATAAATTTTAAGAATTTTATTTTAATTGAACGATAATTACGACGGTAAAATTCGTCCTTTGTTTTTTATTAAAGATCTAATTTCATGGTTTTCCTCTAATTTAATTAATCATATTTGTTTGCAGCATTTGAACCTTAATGGGATATTATAAATTGCATATCAAATAAATAATCACCTATCAATACATACTCATCATTTATAATCTTTTTTACATCAAATAACTTACTTCACTGCAAATAAACTAATGCCCTTACTAATAATCACTGTGTAAAGTTATGCAATGGATAAAGCCTGTGTAACCATACATTTTTTGACGTATAAACCTGTCATAACTTTATGCAGCGTTTATTAGTAAGGCGCTAAATGTTTAACAAAACTCAAACTGCAGATAATTCGAAATTATACATCAATATGACATTACTTTTTTTCTCATAATGCAATACAGCTAAATTTATTTTTGTACAAAAATACTACATACATAGCATAAATACTGACTGCACAGCAAAATTTCCATATTTCATAGCAAAATAACTATCCCAGTCGCATATTAACCAGTAAGTACAACCAAACCTGTTCATCATATTTGTCTTAATTTTCAAGAAGCCATGCTCAGCAAATTTTATAATTATTATAACAAAAAAATCCTGTCACATTGCATTATTTTTAAAAGCAGAACCAATTAACTGAAAAAGGTACGCGGCTTCGCGCGCTTTTTCGTCACTGCGTCGCGCGAGCGAGTAAGATAGAGATAGAAATGGTTGGTTAGGTTAGGTTAGAACTGTGACCACACAACGCGCGAAGGCGAGCGAGCGCAGCGAGCGTGCCGCGGCAGCGGCCGCCGAGCGCCAGATATTCTCTTTTGCCAAGCAAACATTTTTGTTTCTTTGCTCTGATTTAGAATAATTGGTGATCTATTTTAATTAGCTTGCTTAAATACTTATTAGGAAAAACCTATTATAGTACATACAAAAACATATATTTGGTACTAGACCCTACCTATATCTCCATCATTTTAAGTGATTTATTGTGGAATTTTAAGTTCGTGGCGCCACCTACAGAAGCTAAAAATGTGCCTATTGGGCGAAAAAGGAAGCGTGGACGCCCCGCGAAAGCAAGACCTGCCTTAATAATGCAATAAATTACAATTTTGTATCAAATTTTATATTTTTTTTGCTGATCTCATTATGTGGTAATTAATAAATAATAAGACGACTGTGACTAATAAAATGCTGTGTTATTTAGAAAAACTACTGTAAATAATATAAAAATAGAAGCTATATTTAAAAGAAAAAGAGTTAACATGTATAATGTGCATTAAGATTATTAGCTGTGCATTGATTAAAAAGCTTTTGCTTTAGAAAAAATCGCTGTACGCTGTGAAAATAAATTGTAGTGTGTTTAGTGATATTTTGAGTTGAATATTTTGCTGTGCAATCAGTAATTTTGATGGGAATTCGGAATCTTATTGCCTAGAAAAAGGATATTTTTTGATTTGCGTTTAAATACCACCCCTTATTAATCTACCCTGTATATTATTTTATGCGCTATATATAGTTTCGATGTACGTTACCAACGCTATGTATTTATTTTAGGGTTCTGTGCTAAGTAATAAATACTGATCTGGTTTAAATTAATACATAATAAAACACAAAGTCGCTGTCTGTCCTATTGAATCCGTGGAACTCTAAAACTGCTCAACGGATTTTGATGTGGTTCTTAATAGTTAGAGCGATTCAGTTGAAGGTTTATAATATGTATAATATATGCGTGTTAAAGTAGAGATAAGCTAGGCTTTTTAAAGATTTTTAACACCCGGGGCGGGTCATTAATCTATATTATATAAAAGAAAGTCGTGTTAGTTACACATTGTATAACTCAAGAACGGCCGAACCGATTTGGCTGAAAATTGGTGGGGGGGTAGCTTAGGACCAGGGGCTGACATAGAATACCTTTTATCTTCTTTTTTTTGTAACCAAAAATCTGATATAACGCGGGAGAAACCGCGGGGGACAGCCAGTATAGAGATAAATCAAACGACTAATTACTAATCTCACAAATTACTTATAAGTGTTAAGATTATTTTAAGCTCATACTAAAACTTACAGCTATTTGAAATGAACAATAATATCAACCTGGCTTTATTAATAGAAATAATATATGTTAAGTGAAATTCTTCTTAATCAGATTAGGTCGGATTACATTTATCTTTTGTGAGCAAACAATACGTGTCTCCATTTAAATCTTAATAAAAGCCTGAATAACATTATGTTCTGCAAACTTTGAAGTTTATCTCCACGTAATTGAACCTGGATTAATTTAAAACTAGTGTCCCGCCCCAGCTTTGCATGGATGTTAATTTTTTTATTAAACCTCGGCTTTTCTTTATTATAATCTATATCTTATTATATAAAATTCTCGTGTCACAATGTTAGTTACCTTAGGTACTCCTCCGAAACGGCTTTACCGATTTTTACCAAATTTTATATGCATATTCAGTAGGTCTGAGAATCGGCTACTATCTATTTTTCATACCCCTAAGTGCATTTTTAACGCGGGTGAAACCGCGGGAGGCAGCTAGTATATATATATAATTAGCTGCCTTAGTGGCCCGTGTGTGAACAACTCTTATCATACTTAGGGGTATGAAAAATAAATTCTCAGACTCGATTTGGTAAAAATCGGTAAAGCCGTTTCGGAGGAGTAAGGTAACTAACATTGTGACACGAGAATCCGTACTAATATTATAAATGCGAAAGTAACTCTGTCTGTCTGTCTCTTCTTCACGACTAAACCACTGAACGGATTTGAATGAAATTTGATACAGATATAGTCTGGGACTGGGACCAGGAGAAAGGACATAGGATAGTTTTCATCCCGGAAATCCGCCGGGAACGGGAAATATTATTCTACGCGGATGAAGTCCCCGACAAAAGCTAGTAATATATAAAATGGTTAACTGACTGACTGTTGGCGTATCAACGCACAGCCCAAACCGCTGGTTCTAAACGCATTAAACTTGGAGAATAAGTTCTTGGTGATGAGTAAGTATCCACTAAGAAAGGATTTTTGTAAATTCTTACCCCAAAAGGTTAAAAAAGGGGGGATAGAAGTTCGATATCTACTCGGGTGAAGAATCGTGCAGCGTAAGCTACTGAGAATATATAAACATTTATTGCGGAGTGTTTATAATAGTTACCGTGACTCTGGAACATAAAGGGCAACCGAAGGAACATGAGTGGGTTTTAGTCAGTAAAAGTCACGCCCTCCCGCCGCACCCAGGACGGGAGCAGTCATTTGATGATTTCCCATTCGCCAAAAAAAAATATATAAAACCATTTCCTTAGAAACAGTATCCGTTGAAGAAAACCGCATTAAAACGTGTTTCTCAGTTCTAAAGAGATAAGGATATATACAGACAGGAAAATTCGTTACCTCTTAGCTCTAGCACGGGTGGAAACCTTTGAAAATCTTGTCTTTTAATTTCTATTTACATGTATTATACGTGTGAATCTTGCTCTAGCTTCATGCATTAAAAATCCTTATCGTAGTTCCAAAAAATCTAAGCGAATAGACATAATAACTCTTTTTTATATTGTAAAGATTGTAAAGATGCATCGAGAAAATGTTAAAAAATTCTGAATCAAAATCTCTTAGATTGCTTGCAGATTGAGTGTTTACCCAGATAAACTTAACTTAAATGAAGTAGGTGGATTATAGTAGCTTCGTAAATTAATTGACGTGGACCTCGAAATGGTCCTTATCTACAAGATGAATTAAAAAAATGGGAGATTTTGTATGAATTTATATGCCAGATATTTTAATCAGAACTTTGGATTTCTGGTTCGTAACCCAAAAACATAATCACAATTCAGACAAAATGTCGATAACCTTACCAACATAACCCACATCGTATAAAACATCGAATGTTGCAGGAAATAGGTCACTTTCATGTAATTAAGGCACGTGTCGAGACGTGAATATAATATGACGTGCGTAAGGGAGCGAGCACGTGCATAAATTATAACCGTTTTGGCTCAGCAAAGATTTTTGAGATGGTATTTGTTTGTTTTGCAAAGAGATATTATTTAGATCAGCGGTTCCTAACCTTTCTATTATTATCACAAATTAGATTTAACAATTTTTAAATGTATGTGTATTTTTAACCGACTTCAAAAAGGAGGAGGTTCTCAATTCGTCTGTATTTTTTTTTTGTTTTTTTTTTTGTATGTTTGTTACGCGATATCTTCGTCAATTGTAAACGGATTTTGATGGTTCTTTTTTTGTTTGATAAGTCATGATTCAGGGGTGGTCCCATATAAATTTTGTGGCGATCGGTTCAGTGCTTCTCGAAAAATTCACCAAGAACAAAAAAATATTGACGAAATTTTCATAGACGATGTGTGCTTTGTCTTCAAGTTTCTATTTTCGTTTTATAAGGTTGTTAGTAGTTTTATTATGAAAATAAATTACTTTGAAAGATACTATACACAGTCAAACATTGGGAGTCGACACTAAAAAGGAAAAAATAAAAAACTTTTTTCAAAAAAATAATAACCGCCTTCAAAAACGAAAAACCCAAAAATAACTAAAATTTCGGAAGTCGGTGGCTTCTCTTCTGCCAGTTAATTTATCTGAATTTGTGTTGCCAACAATTTTTAAATGTATGTGTATTTTTATTTCGCTAGATTATAATAATAATAATATAATAATAAATTTGTTTATTGATGGCAACTAGGCCCAAAACTTGTTAGTAACAGAAATCTTAAAAACTATGTTAGTAATTATAATTAAAGACACGGCAAAAATATTACTTGACAAGCACTGCCATAGCGTGAGACAGCCATGGCGCATCGTGCTTGTCTATCCACATTTTCAGGATGCTGTTCGGACTAGACCGCGCCATTGATATAATTGAAAAGGTTTTTTTCCTAATAATGGCATAAAAGTCATCGGTATGCGCCGAAGCGAACATCCCTGATGCGCTACAATAACGCGGCAGTCCCAACAACATCCTAAAACAATTATTATACTGAATACGCAGGGCGTCAAGCGATCTCTTGGTATGTCTGACCCACAGGCCGCTCGTGTAGAAGGATTGGCAATACGCTTTAAACAAGGTAATTTTTACTTCCTTACTACAACGCGCGAACCTGTGTATCAACATATTAGCACGGACCGCCAACGCCCTGCGTTCACGGTCAACATCCATGTCGTCCTTGAGGTCGCCGGTGAGAAAGTGCCCCAGGTATTTAAAACTGAGCACTCTTTTGAGTGGTAACCCGCCAAGTGTTATTACTGGGTCCAATAGTACACTTTTCCCGGAGGCCTCAAAAACCATGTACACACTTTTATTCACATTGTACACAAGGCCATGGCTCAAGGCGTATCGCTCACATACACGCAACAGCTCCCTGACCGAGCCAGCTGTTGGGCCCAGCAGTACCATGTCGTCTGCATAACTTAGATTGTTAACACAAACATTGTCTACCCAGCATCCGACACGCATACTGCTAAGCTCAGCAATCAGCCCGTTGACATACAAGTTGAAGAGCTTAGGCGAGGTCAACCCCCCCTGCCTTACTCCACACTCCAACCTGTACTCCTCAGACAGAGTCTTTCCCCAACGAACACTGTTCAGCTGGTTCTTATACCAAAATTTAAAAATTTCTAACAGTTCCAAAGGTATTCCTGTCTCCTTCAGCTTTCCCCATAGAACATCATATGCTACAAGGTCAAAAGCCCGGGAAAGGTCAAGGAAGCAGGCATATATGGGGGTATTTCTGTCCGTGTAGTATCGGACAGTTTGCTTGAGGCTAAGAATCGCGCTCTCAGTAGAAAGCTTGGGTCTAAACCCAAACTGTGCGTCATGTAACCGTAATATATTACCTAGCTCTTTATCAAGCAAACTGTCCAATACCTTCGCTGTTACGGTAGCAAGCGACACTGGTCTGTAGTTAGAGGGATCGGAGATATCCCCAGTCTTGTTCTTTACGATCGGAACCACCACTGTTTTCATCATGCTTGTGGGTAAGTAAGAATGACTAATACAGAGCGAAAAGAACATAGCTAGTAACCTAGGCAAATGTACGCCTGCATACTTCAAATGCTCAATACTGAGACTGTCATGTCCCGGTGACTTGCCTCTACACATTCCATTTATGACGCCAGCCACCTGCTTGGCAGAAAAACGGGAAAGAGACTTACCCTGACAAGCCTCAGCATCGATGCTCTCCATTGATGGTCCCAGTGGTGAAGACACTACAAAACGTTCTTTGAACAAACTGGCGATATCCTCCGATGACTCACAGCCCCCGACACTCACAGGAAGACCCGGTTTAATGTTGAGTCTATTGGTAGTTTTCCAGAATTGAGCAAAGTTTTTAGACGACCTATGTGAAGCTAAAATGTCCATTTTAATTTGGTCTTGATGTTTCTGGCACCATTTAAGCCTTCCTCTAAACACCTTTTGAGTCTCCCGCATTGTATCCCACACCGGACCGGACTGTGGTTTATTATGCTGTTCCCATACCTCATAGCTTATCCGGGCCTCCCTGTGGGCCCCGTGCACATGCTTATTCCAACCAATCACACGACTCTTTTTTCGAGCCACACCCTGTTCACACGTCAGTATAGCCGACTCCGACAACACATTGATAATCTCATTATACAATCCGTCGAGCATTAGTCTATGTTCTGAAAGAGTACACATTTTGTCAGCACATGTTTCAAACTGCTCAGGAAAATCAATATACTTAAGCTTCTCATTACATAGATCATGATATCTGCCGATCTGACTGTCATTCCGCTCACGCCATATCACCTTATTAGGGCCTAGTTCAGCAGACTTTTTCAACTTTGGCATGACAGTTTTTAGATCACAAACAACAGACAATGGTAGGTGATCCGACCAGAAAACACCATAATCTATGCAAACACTGTTAACAGACTGCCACGCTGCTGACGTTACAATACAATGATCCAGCCAGCGCCTGCTACCATTCATATCACTGATATATGTATAATTAGATGAATTTTCATGCAACTTCATAGCATCAGCGCATATCCACTGGTGCTCTAAACAAAAATTACACAGCTCTGTCCAAAAAGGCTGCTCAGGATGCGCGTTAAAATCCCCTAACATAAAAACGGCTTCTACCTCATAGTTGTCAATTATAGCACTCATTTGACATAAGCAATCTGTGAACTCCGGCATATTTTCTGCACTGTCGGTAGGCATGTACACACTGAATACTAAAATTGATCTATCACACATAGTCACTTTTAAAGCCGTAAGTCTCGCACTTTCGCACTGCACTAACTCAACCGACTGAAAAATGCCTTTCCGCCACAACAAGGCTACACCACCGTACGGACGCCCTCGCAAGATTTCTGCTGATGTGTCGACCGCTGACTTCCCCGAGTACTCAAAATCTTCATCGATGGTACCAAGCCACGGTATATCGTGAGGCAACAGCCACGTTTCTTGAAGCGCCACGATATCGGCACTTTTACAAATACTTCTCACACTTTCTAACGAACGTTTAACGGACTTGCAATTAAACGTTACCAATTTAAATAAATGTTCTATCTGATCGACCGAATTCATTATTTAGTAATTATTTTCTATTCATAGTATTCTCAGATGTTACATTCGCCTTGTAGTCAAACACAACAAAGCGCCTAAAACAAATGCCTTCTGGCCATAATGCATCATTCATAAACAAATGCAATTTGTTTCTAGGAACACATAACTTATATGAATCATAACTTTTTTCCATTTTTGCACGAATTTTTTCTAAGGTAACCTTTTCTTGAGTTTTGTGCCAAATATAATCTACGATGTCCGATTCTTGTGTTTGTTTACAAACATTAGATATGTAAATTGGCAATTCAATCTCTGCTGCTCTGAATTTACAGTTCATATTT
This sequence comes from Athetis lepigone, assembly GCA_033675125.1. Classification (NCBI taxonomy): domain Eukaryota; kingdom Metazoa; phylum Arthropoda; class Insecta; order Lepidoptera; family Noctuidae; genus Athetis; species Athetis lepigone. The sequence continues at coordinate 7,211,996 of CM066237.1, forward strand.
GTCTTATCCGTGCCTGTGTAGCTGACAAACTTATTATAAACTCGCTTCTTTTTGTAAGATACTGTATGCCAGTTGTTATTAGTATTTGTCTTAAGAATCTCTGCCATTGTCGGCTTTGTAGCAAACTGGTTTTGCACACCTGAGTGATTAGTCACTTCGTTATTACACGCCTGAACGACACCCGCAGTACTAGTGCTACACATGCCCGACACTCGTGCAGACATAGATGCGCGGACGGTGTCCGAAACCGATGTGCAGGCCTCAACGCACACGGCTTCCTTAGCATTGCCACACACCGTTCCGATATCCTCGATTGAAACCGCAGTACCTGCCTCCACGCGCGACGTCGAAGGCGACGACATCATGCTGTTACGTATCGGCGCAAGCGAGACAGAGTTACTGGTAACACTTTGCAACAGTTTGTCGGGTGGAGTTAAAATGCTAACAGATTTCTTACTATTATCAACATTTTTATCACTTTCTGACCTAACTGTCGACACATTGTGGGGCAGGTCCATATTAATATTATGATGCATTCCCATGGGACCACTGTCGTAATGGAAACTATCTAGCAGACATGCACCTCTCTTACTGTTTATCATAGCTCTACCCTCTACTGGGTCCTTTGTTGTCACGGTACTCACGGTATTAAAATATTCCTTAGAAACATACTCAGTTTTGATCATGTTTACTTCTTGTTGTAACCATAATATATCCTTAAGTAAGCGCGTCGCATCAAGGTGGTCGAAAGTGACCGGTGGAAGTCTATGCAGTTCTCTTGCCACAAAGACGGGAATCTTTTCAGGATCTTCAGCATCCGTAGCTTTCAATAGCTCAATAATATCTTCTAAGTCTCTGTTAACTTTACCGTCTTTTCTACGTTTCTTCATTTTCTTACTTGACACGGATTCAAATAACAACTTTTTGGCCGTTAAAATTTCATCCGCCTCAAATGCAGTATTACAAATTCTGACCAATGAATTTTCATCCATCACAGTCATTTTATTGTGCACAAAAGCTAACACCTCATTTATCACTATGTTGCAGGAGCAACATTTCACAAAGTTCGAGGTCATTGTCCTCACACTCGTTTCGCAATCGCCATTTGTCAGAGGGGAAAATTGGGGTTGGCCCGGGCTTCCCACCCTGACAAAGAATGAGAAAGAGGTTCGGCTAATTGGGTGTAAAAAATAATAATAAAATTTCAAAACTTGTTGAACTACACTTTATTTAAAACAAGTTGCAAATAACAAGAAGGTAATTTCTGGAAAGTTCCTAATTAGATACTCATACAATATTGTACTAAACAATGTTGGGTCAATCCTGGCGATTCCAAAGTGGACGTGTTGGAACGTCCAGGATTCACAAGCAACGGTAGCCTAGTAGATTGCCTACTTAAACTCTAGCTCAGTGTGTGGATCCTCAGGCTATGGATTCCATCTACTCAGACTACTAAATACACGAATCTAAAAGTGTAGGATAATGTCACCACTGGTAATTAAAAGTAAATGAATTTATCTTGTTCAAAGAGGTTAAATGTTTATAAAAGGTACTTGCGACACATTCCTTATGGTAACTCGCCTTCCGACTCTCCGTCAGCGAGTCCACGTGGCACAGCCTCTTCAATCCTACCGGGGTTGAAGGGCTCAATCCAGAAAACAGGGAAAACGAAGACAAAATAAATTCTTCCTAAAAATAAATTCTTTCCTTGAATAAATTCTTCGTAAAATAAAATCCCGCCCAGGCTGAAATAGAACATTGTTTGCATTAGTTTTAGATCAAACTACAATACATCCTGAGCGTGGCTCCACGTGGCCATCACGACAATAGGCTAGAACCTTACCGGTGTTTCACAGGAAACGATTTACACCTGAGACACCCAGCCACAATCCACAATAAAATTACGGCTCAGTGCTGCTTGCAGGCTGGTCCACACAGCTGAAAAAACGAGACGCATGAGAAATGCAAGTCCAAGGGGAGATGCGCCAGCGCATGTCGATCTTTCCGTATAAGACGATTGATGGTCAAACAGCTTACCCGTGATTGTCCACTAAATCCGCACGCAGCACTACAAGCCTTTAATTATATAAACTCGTCCAGGCTGACTGCCTGACGCCTTGCCGGCCAGTTAAATCCACATCGAAATGCATCCTTGAATCGACCGACGCCGCTCGATCCAAGGTCTAAAGAATCCTTGGGTTCCTATCACCCGAAACCAAATTACCCCTTTCCAATGTGGGAGATTTTCTCGTCTATAAGATTCCAATTTGCTGAAATCCTATGAAAATATACTCGCTTTATGCAAATTGTTAAATTAGAAAATACGACAATTTATTTTCAAGATGAAGGCAGCGACCTCCTCAAAACATTTAACGTTGTTGATAAACAGAAATAATATAAATGCACCCATATTTAAAACAATACTCCCCCAAACATGGGAATCTGACAAGAGCCTGTCGCACTAGTGTCATAGACAAATGTCAAAGACAATTAGGATCAATTACATAGACCCATTATGGCGCGTTTACATATGCTTAGTAAGAGCAACAAGTGTTGACCACTAAACAAAAAAAATCACAACGTTACAATACCCCCCTTCCTAGGGAAAGGTTCGACCAAGGAGAACCGCTCGCTGCCCTCAGCGAACTAAATAAAACGAAACTAATGTGTTAAAACAATGGGTAGTCCAACAAAAAAACAAAACTAAAAAACACCAACAAGTCTCCAAACAACCAACGCAAACAAAAACCCTGGGCATGTTTGTTCAGGAAAGGAACCAGTAAAAAAAACACAAAACTTGACACAAGTTCCTTCCTTGGCCCATGTCCCTCGATCGCCTCTTACGATCTGCACGGGAAGAGATGCAGCTGACACATTCTAGGTTTTCTTTTTGCCCCCAGGTCAGCATGGGGAAAACAATTACTCATAAGAGCAATAATCCCACGGGGACAAAACTAAAAACCTTTGGTACAAGACCAAAAAATCGGCAAAATAAAACAAACCGTCGCTTAGACTCCCTCGAACACGCATGCATGTGTTTCGAGCAGCGCGACCACCAAACTCAAGAACAAAATAATCCTGAAAATCAAAATGTGAGAAAAAAAAAACGTTGCCGGAACCAAAACCGGAAAAAAATTATCGGACGCGCGTCCTTCCGATCCACTGACACAGTGAATAAAACAACAATTCAGTAATACTGAAGAAAAACAATATATCTTGATCCTACGAAAAACTCCAAACAAAACAACAAACCCGGTACCGGTAACCGTAGGAAACAAGACTGGTTCCGCAACAACCGTAACTGGCGATAGTATTTGACAGACAGCCATACGTTCCACACGAATCTTTTCTTTTTAACAACATTCACACATCCTTTTTATCCCTCATCTAGTTAACACTAAGCGCTTAGCGAGTTTACCTTTCATTCCTTCATTCTTTCTTCATCAATCATACAGGGTAGTGTGTCGGAATATAACCGTTCACCACACCTATCAAAACGGCATTTAAATGTCAACCATTTAAACTCCACAACGTCTGCAGTCATCTCCATGAACTACTGGCGGTTCGTAAACCGTGGCGGCACGACGAGCTCGCGTGATAACGGCGGGTCGTGCGTCCACGGAATACAGACACACACACAGCCGTATCACTTCGACACTACAATGCGGCTGCTGTCGGATCGCCTAGCTACTTCGAAAAAAACTAGTGACTCTTCAAGTCCTTCATGTGCCAAGACCCAATGGGATGGCCATCTAATCTTTCCAATTCGTAAACTAAGGGGGACAAAACGGCCTTCACCCTGCACTTCTCGTACTTGGGTGCTAACTTAGCCATTTTAAACTTAGCTGCATCGCTTTGCGTATAGCAGCGCTTCCAAACAATATCCCCAACTGAAAACTTAGCCGGTCTACGGCGTAAATTATAATATTTAGAGTTAGCCTCATGTGCCTTTAACAAATGCAACCGAACCTGACCAAAAATGTCCCTCAAACAGCCTAACTCCCCAGCGTACTCGTCGCGAGGCATGGCTACTTCATACTCCGCATCAGTATCTCTGTAGAAGGACCCATTCACGACCGGTTCCCTACCATGTACTAAAAAGAAAGGAGAAAACCCAGTGGACTCGTTTACTGCACTGTTTATAGCAAACTGAATTCGGTACAGTTGCTCATCCCAGTTCCTATGGTTTTCTTCCACGTAGGAAGCTACGGCCGTCATAACTGTCTTGTTATACCGTTCTACCAGATTAACCTGCGGCGTATAACGTGGGCAATAATGTACTTTGGGAATGTTGTAGCGTTTCAGTAGATTCCGGAATTCCGATCCCGTGAATTGCACTCCGTTATCTGCAATTACGGTTTCAGGGACACCGTGAGCTAAAATAACATCCCGTTCAAAATGTTTGGCCACAAGAGCACTGGTTGCACGACGCAACGGAAACAATAAGGTATATTTGGAAAAACAACATGTTACGACTAACAAAAACGTAAATCCTGCTCGGGAACGTGGTAAAGGACCTACCAAATCTATAGACACTACTTGGAAAGGTCTATGGCAAACCTTTGGTTGACCCATTAAGCCTGGTGTAGCCTTTGTGGAATGTTTATACGCGGCACAGACGTCACAATTTTTAATGAATTCCACGACATCCTTATGCATGCCTGGCCAAAAATAAGTTAAACACAGCCGTCTGTGCGTCTTAAACACTCCCAAGTGTGCTGCAGTAGCTTCACAATGGTTTGCCCTAATAACTTCCATCCGATCACCTTTCTTTACCACTTCCTTCCAATCAAATTCACTCAGTAGATTGTATTTACTCTTGCAGAAACGATAGCGTTTCCCGTTCTTGACGCAGAAATTAGGAAAGTTTTTAGGAAAGGCTTTACAACCATTAAAGGTCCTGTCATACCAATCATCTTTCTCTGCGTCATCGGAATCATTCACCGCTTCCACTTTCATAAGCCTGGACAATGCATCCGGAACGACGTTGTCAGAGCCCTTCCTGTGCTCAATTTCAAAGTCAAATTGAGACAGTCGGCAACCCCAACGAGCAAGTCTTCCGGTTGGATTCTCCAAGTTCATGAACCACTTTAGCGATGAGTGATCCGTGACCACTTTGAAGGGTCGGGAACCTAAATAAGCTTGAAATTTCTCTACTGCAAAAATAACCGCCAGTGCCTCCCGTTCGGTAGCACTATAATTCCGCTCCGCTTTGTTCAGCGAACGGCTAACGTACGCAATCGGATGTTCGTAATTGTCTATTGTTTGTGACAACATACCACCTAAACCATACGCTGAAGCGTCACAATGAACAGTGTAAGGTTTGTCAAAATCAGGGACAGCTAAAACCGGGGCAGTAACCAAGGCGTTCTTTAAGGTAATAAAAGCTGTTTCAGCTTCCTCCGACCACTGAAAAGGTGGTGCCTTTTTACCCTTTGCTGTCAACCTGTTCAAAGGAGCTGCGATTGTTGAAAAATTTCTTATGAAACGACGGTACCACGAGCATGTACCTAAAAATACTTTTACATCCCGCGCAGTTGTTGGAGTGGGAAAATTCAAAATGGCCGATACCTTCTCAGGATCAGTACGCAAACCGAACTCGTCTACGACGTAACCAAGGTACTTTAGCGACTGCCTGAAGAATTTAGACTTGGTGAAATTTATTGTCAGATTGGCCATCTTCAATTTGTCCAACACTCGTTTTAACAAAACCATGTGGGTGTTAAAATCTGAACTACAAATTACGATGATGAGATTAGATTATGTATTAATTAAATTAGGTTCTTTGTTACTATTATTGTAGTATTTACACCCAAGGTTCGGTACCACTGATTTTGATAGTAGTTGTCAACCACAGTTTTACTCGACAATTCAATTCATCAAATTGCGAGATTTCAAGTACACAATAATTTACGGACAGTACAAAATAATTACAACAGACCTGCCCCCTTACCATGACGTTTAAAGTAAGATTGTTTTAGTCCTGTTGCAGGAGTGTGCAAGTGACAGCGTTAGACACGTTGTCTAGCGCCGTCTCTTTCCCACTGAAAGTAATATCAAAGTAATACTGCTATAAGGGCTTGACGTACGCCCCCTGCGGATATCCGACAAACGTTTCGCAAGGCGATGTCGGATTATCAAATTTTTCATTATAGAGTACTGCCTGACTATTGAGTAGAGAGACCTATAATCCGGAATTTTTTGAAGAAGAATAGCTTGTAATCTGACCAATTTAGAAATTGTCACCATCATTCAACTTTTCGCTAGACTTTTTCCAACTTTGTTAAGGTCGGCTCCCAGCCTAAACAGATTTAGCTGGATACCAGATTTTTTTTTAAACCACTTTTACTGTCCCACACCTGGGCAAAGGTCTCTCTCATATCCTTCCACTGCTGTTAATTCAATGCCGTTTTTTGTCAGTCTTTCAAAAAGGGCTGTTAGTTGTCCCGCCAGCATTTCCTAGATCTCAGATCAGCGTGTCGGATTACAAAGGGTCCCATATTAGAAAGGGTCTGGACCAACGAGGGTCTATTGCTGTATTCCAATCCGATCTTTAGTTTCAAACAATGGTGCCGATTCTCTTGTACACAAACTTCACTAAATTTAAGTTAAGTGCATCTCTCTCTTTCCATTTCATTAAGAAAAGGACAGAAGATAAAATATTAGTTAAGCCCTGTCAAATTTAGACACTCCAAAGATAATTTAGACGCGATTTAAAAACATGGCGTCTAAATATACAAGAGAATTAGCGCCATTGTTCAGTTTAAACAAACAAAAATTCACTTTAGCTTTACTAAGTTACTTTAGATTGTCTGGTTGTAGACATGGCCCAACTTTAGATGTGCTCCACCAGGGATGTTACGGGTATGAACTTTCGGTTCTGGATTCGATAAGAATATAATATCGTTTTCGAATACGGTTAAGGATACATAACATAAACATAAGTTTAGTGACAACTCTTTTTCAGTAGGTGGTAAATATCAACGGTTTATTGATTAGAAGAAAAAATGATTGAATAAACAAAACCGCAAGAAGGAGGCCGCACAATGCCGACTTCTTCTTCAGTTAAACGTAGAAAGTACTGAATTCAAAAAATCACATTAGTATACTGAAACCGCCACCTCTTACCGGCAATAACCACCGAGCCTTCACGATCACACTGACGTCATCCCCCTACAAGTTAAACCTACTTCGTCCTATAACAGGTAAGCAATTACGAAACAACATACCTCTGCCGAAAACACTGGAACTAGCCCAGAGGGTAGATTGTGACGTCACCCGTCTTGCCAGGTTCTGCTTATAATTAATCACGGGCCGACGGCGGACGCGTATAACGTTGTTATCATTCTGGCACACGCCCCAACTTCAACTGTTTCTCGCTAAGTTTCACTGAGAAATTGTGCGAAATGCTTGAAAAATTATATTAAGAAGTTGTTTTTATTGTTATTCGAACTTTCTTCAAAAGGCCTGTCCGAAAGATATTCTGCATGGCTAGTTACACAAATACACTGATGTGATATCTGAACTTAAGGAGATACCATGATCCCTGAGTTTATTTCGTATTTTCTTCTCAGAGGAGTTAGGAAAAGCCGATCGAAATACTGACAATACTAATACCAAACAATACCATACTATACAATACTAATACAGTAAACGTGTTTTGGTACCCTACTTGCATAATAAACCATTTAATTTCATTGGGAAGAAACGTCTATCGAAGTCTTTGTTTTGTGCTCTGTTGCGTGGTTTTTTCTTGTTGTTGTATTGCAAGCCATCTGACGACTCACCACGGCTGAAGTTAAGTGGCATTCTAAAATACAGTTCGATATACTCTTATAAGCATAATTATGTTTATGTCAATCCCATATATTTAATAATCTATTCAATACTGCCACTATTCTATAAACTACCATCTATTCTATAATGCTACTTGTCTAGAGGCGCTGCAATGCTAAAGGCTATGCAGATGACAGACACAAAGATAATATTATGTCTCATGTCATCAAGTGCCTGTAATTACAGCGGCACTCATACCCTACAAAACGAAATACAATAAGGGTTACTATGGCTTGCGGCAAAACTAGGTATCGCTTCAGTACTTCCTCTAAAGGCAGAATCCGAAACGTCTGACAATGAGTCTTACGAAATTCCTATCGAATTGATCATTCATCATTTTATCCGTATGAAAACATGAAATAGTTTTTTAATGAAGTTAAAAAACTAAAACCCGACTAAACCAGAAAGTGATCTAAAAATTATCAATTTAATCAGCTCAGCATGACCATTTTGAGCCTCATTTAGAACTTTGGCAGTAGCCATATTGTTTTTTTTAGGACGTTATGTAGTATGTATGTAATCGATAGACACCTTATTCATTTGATTAAGTCTGATGAATGGGTAAAGCGTATTTAATCTACTATTTTATTGATTTATTTGATTCCTGTAAGTAACTTCTCTGTTTTCTTGCACCTACTATGTTTTATCTCTGCATCACCCTAAGGTAGACTGGTAGAAAATTCCTAAGGCATTAAGTCCGCCTATGTACTGTGTTCGTACATTAAGCTTAATAAATAAATAAAATAAATAAATAAAGCGGTAAGACGGAACATCCGTACATATAAACATGCATAGTATGTTAAAAACATATTTCCCTTCCCTTTGGCTTTGCCGTAGACGGATGAAAAGTACCCCTGGTCGGCCCGTTAAAAGGCCTATAATATTAAATTATATTTTTGTTAAAACATTTACATTTTCTCTACCTGTGTGTCAAGTTAATCCAAGTGAACGTTTTCTGAATACCAATTATTACGTGGGCGCCATAAATAAGTGTTCCGCCTTGGAAAATTGTGACAGATTATTTAAGTAAAGCAATGTAAATAATGTCCAAAAATATTACTTTAAATATACACTTTCATTAGGATAATTTAGTTGGTATAATAAAGAGGTTAAGTTTGTTGTTTTCGGTAAGACCCCTCTTTGAGGAGTGGCTGGAGAGGCGTCATGGCACTCTCACGTTTCGCTTGACACAGGTCCTCACCGGACATGGTCAGTTCGGGAGGTTCCTGTGTCGGATTCGGGCGGAAGCGACGCCTGGGTGTCACCACTGCAGTAACGGTCGCCTGGAGGACACGGTCGAGCACACAGTTGAGGTGTGCCGCGCATGGGCGGAGCATCGACGTGTCCTCGTAGAGGCGATCGGTGGCGGTGACCTCTCGCGCCCGGTGTTGGTTCAGGCCATGCTCCGGGGCGAGACGGAATGGGATGCCGTCGCCTCCTTCTGCGAAGCAGTTATGCTAGTGAAGGAAGCGGCGGCGCGCGAGAGGCAACGACGAGCCTCTCGCCCCGGACTAAGACCCAGGCGAAGACGTCGAGAGTCGCAAGACGACTACCGGCCACCGTAGGCGCGGTTCTGCGGATGGCGAGCGATGGGTAGCTCACCGCCCGGCTAGGACCAGGACCGCGTAGACGGCGCGTTTTGTTCCACGCGCGCCTCAAAGAGAAGGAGTCAGCACAGGAAGGGGCCCAACAGGGCCAACGCCTGCCGGGGTTGCGGAATGTTTATAATAGTTACCGTGACCTCGGAACATAAAGGGCAATCGAAGGAACATGAGTGGGTTTTAGTCAGTAAGAGTCTGACACGCCCTCCCGTCGCACCCAGGACGGGAGCAGTCATTGGATGATTTCCCACTCACCAAAAAAAAAAGTTTGTTGTTTTGTTTGTAGGAGGTAAACTTTGAGAGATTGGCAAGAAAGAGCTTTTATAATGGAAGGCTACGAGAGAGGCTTTTGTCCAGCAGCGGACAGCAGACGCTAAAGAGTCTAGACCCAATTTATGACCCTACTAAAAGTCTGTCCTTTCATCCATGTTCCGTTTTCCGCATATCGTAATAGAACATCCATATCGCAGTTGCTTTTCTGAGCCTATGCACACTAGGCTAAATGGTTGATGATTTGCCAAGATGATTCAGGTGTTCCAAGCAAGTATCGATTTGTCTTTCTCAATTTATGTTAATTTTATAATTTCATCTAGAATATTGCTAAAGGTACGGTAAACGAAAACAATGTAAGAAAACCTGGACTTACAGGTTAAATAACCAAAAATTGTAATCGCAAATCCACCATGAGCAATCGTGGTGATCAATGCTCATGCCTTCTCTGTATGAGAAGAGGTCTTTGCCTTACACTGAAACAGTAATCTGTTGGTATTATTAAAATAAATTGTACCTACGATACAATCTCCATACGAGAACAATTTACAATGTAACCCGGAGCAATTTTTACCATATTATATTTAGCTCATGATCTCCGAGCAATTCGTTTGAAGTTGGGCTTGTTCGAGAATTATTTTAATTTTGCCTTCCTTTGGAGGCCCGTCATCCTATTAATGAGATTACAAAATTTTTAACATGTAACCTTTGTCGAAGCTGGTTGGCGTATTAATTAATTTCATTATTAGAAAATTAGTTAACACTTTGTTAACTTTAAGCTTGGTTCTGAGTGGGTGGAATGTTCTGGTATTATTTTTGTGGAGGTGTGTTTTTCTTAAGAGAGTTTAGGGGATATTCCATTCCTAATATTCTTGAAAATCCGCCTTCGGAACTACCTACATCCTGTATAGATTTAGTTCATGGAAAATTCCAGAAAGCAAACGAATGTGATGCAAAACTGAAATCAATTCTTCTCTAAACGACGACATTAAAGATTAAAACCTTATTAATGTATAAGTGGATTTCATTAAAATTTTAAAGTTTGTAAATGGCTTTTCCATATTTTATTTAATTTTGACAATTTAATCCCACATTAGTAATTTCTCCTGTATTATACATGAATATACAAACATATAAACTCACAACCAGATTTCGCTTAGGTGAACGCCCTAGAAAGTGGCAAACCCAAGCCCGCAATTAATAATATTGTATCGTTATCACGGCACGATTCCGACACTCCATTATAGAATATCGAGATCTGTGTACGCCTAAGTGAACAGTATTGCAGAAATCAATTTAATTAAATGCCTCTCGATTGGGAAATCCGATAAAGCTTTTTCTTTTAGGATTCCGTACCTTCAAAGATAATGAGGAAGTTTTTCTGTTTGTCTGCCTGTTTAATCCTTCGAACACGCGTGATTCCAGACACAATAGAAAGACAATAGCAGCCCGACAGCCGGCTGTCGCTTGGTCGTTAAGAGGTTAAAGATCCTTTGTATGAGTATCCGTAACAACAGTAAAAGATCTACGAATGACAACCGAGACCAATGGCTTTACATGCTTCTGAGGTTTTTCTTTTTTATGGATGGGAAATGGTCAAATGACTTCTCCCGCCCTGGGCGGGGTGAGAGACAGTTTCAGACTGTTACTGACTAAAACAAACCCTTGTTCCTTCGATTGCTATTCCGCAACCCCGATGCTTCTGTGGTACGTAATGTCCTAGATAAACTTAGAAGGAACATATGAATTGAAACAGTCAGATCGGTGGCTAATTTACAAGATTCTACAAAACTTACGATGCGCAAGTTAAATTCGCGCTTAACCGGTATTTTTTTTTTGCAAAAAAGAGATTGTAAGTCTTGGAAGAGTTGGAAGAAGAAGAACTTATCAATTAATCTTTTCGATTTCTTGAATATTATGTCCTTTTGTTTTTACGTTCTTTTAATATATTCATCATCTCTCTAGATTGCCCCACCTATTTTAGGGTCGGCTTTTAGTGTAACTGCATTCAGCTGAATACCAATGTTTTACATGGAGCGACTGACTATCAGACCTCCACAACCAGTTCCGGATAACATAATACCGTCTGGTTAGGCTACTGGCAGATTTTCTGGCTATTGACTGCTGCAATGTCTGTTAAATTTGTTAAAAATCGAAACTGTCACCTGTTAGTTTAAACATTTTATTGAACAAAATTGGCAAGACATTGAATGAATTTACACATTTCTTTATTGATAGCTAAATATTTTACCTATCGAGACGCTTTGTCCCACAATCTCAAGACGAGGACAGATAGTCTAATTTTAGAAAGATATATCGCGTAGAAAATGTAAAAGATATTTCAACTTGGGACTTGGGACTTTGTAGATGGGACTGGGATCGTGGGATAGTGAATCGGAAAAGTGCTGGGCGGTCGCGATGTATCACTTATAGGATTGCATACGTTGCAAGTCGAGAGGTTTTCGTGAAAAGACTATCGTATGAGTTCAAAACATGTGTGTCGAACGTTCAAAATACGTTGGAAAAGGAAAAGAAAAGAAAGAATATAATAAAGAAAAACCGATTAGCATAGTGAAACTAAAAATATTAAAACTCATATATTATATTAAACATTTGAACACACGTGATTCGAGACACAATAGAAAGACAATAGCAGTCCGACAGCCGGCTGTCGCTTGGTCGTCGAAAGGGTAAAAGCCATAAACTAAAAAAGGTAAACGGCTAGCGCTCAGCAAAATGCCGTGGCCACACACAGACACGAGTCCTCGACGAAAGAAGAAGAAGTTAGAAGAAGTTTGAGTTTGAAGCCTTGTTTATTTCTACACCCACAAAAATTAGTGTTAGGGTACTGAATGTGTGAATGTATGTAGAACATGTATGTATGTTAGTTTTTTTGTCCCATTTACACTAATATTGAAAAGAGGTAAATTTTATTTTCGGTGGTAAATGGTTAACTCAGAAAGTATTACCTCGAATTGAAAAAATCTTTTTGGATTGGTTAGTCCATTTATCGAGAAAGATTATAAACTTTGTAACATCACGCTACGATCAATGGAAACAGAGCAGTAACGAAAAACGCGGAGACACAAGTGGTCATAAATAAATATACAGGAACAACTCACACACAATTATTACGTAAGTAAGTATGGTTTAACATGACACCGACACATTATTTAATTTCATTAATGAACCTTAATTAAAAACCGTTTATTACTTCAATATTTAATGCGAGCCGCTCATTTCACTACGAACCGTATAGGTAATGTGGACACATGTATTTTTGAACAAGGTAATTTATTTTTCAGGTCCAAAATTTTTCGGTTTCACCTTTGTTGCGTTAGGTTTTTGGTTACTGCTTCGCTCCCGTGGGACATAGCGTGATATTATAAAGCCTACCAGCTTTTGCCCGCGACTTCGTCCGCGTTCCCGGGGGATTTCCGTGATGAAAACTATCCTATGTCCTTTCTCGGGTCCTAGACTATAATATCTGTACCAAATTTTATTTAAATCGGTTCAGTGGTTTAGCCGTGAAGAAGAGACAGACAGACAGACAGAGTTACTTTCGCATTTTTATATTAGTACGGATGTTACTCAGGGATAATGTAGCAGGGATTTTTTTATATCGGTCCAGTAGTTTTTGAGTTTATTCGTTACATACAAAAATACAAATCTTTCCTCTTTGTAATATTAGTATAGATATAGCACTATTTAGCACATACTATTTTAATATTTAAGCAAGACCTCTTTTAACATCTCAGACTTGTTACAATGTTTTCATATTGTACCTAGATTCAACGTGAATATTGTAACGTAACATTTTGTAATATTCTATTGATCTGGTAGTTGTTCAGAGCGTGTTATGCTGGTTTTTCTTTTATTACTTACTTCTTGATTCACAAGTATAGGTTGTAAATGGTTTATCTGAATTAATGATTTTTAGTTTATTTTTTTAAGTGAATTGGACATAAAAATATTTGTCCACACAGAGAAAACATAGAATACGGCTGCCAAAGTTCTTGATTGCATTGCATGCTACGAATTTTCTTAAAAACTGTAAAAAAAATTGTTTTATAAATACCGTATGTTAAAGGCTATACATGTATAATATACTAGTTATTGCTCGCGGCTTCTGTCGCGTGTATATTTTGAAAACGATGATAAATGGCTGTGCATACGTGGATCGTTATTGTCCATCTCATATAGGTTGTCGCACCGGTGTCCGATAGTTATTTGTTTAGTTTATTTTTTGTATTGTTACAAAATACAATAGTGCTGTGTTAGTAATACATAGTGGTAACTTTTAGTATCCATTCTATTAAACGTTCGGACACACGTGATTCGAGACACAATAGAAATACAATAGCAGCGCGACAGCTGGCTGTCGCTTGGTCGTCGATGGGTTAAATTTAGTCATTTGCAATAATGGTGCTTTAGTGACAAAACAGGCAATTATGGCTGACTATGAAATGTATACTGAGGCGTGGACATTATATTATTTGAGACCATAAGTCCCTAGTTGCGTCTAAAACTTGTCAAAAAGTTCTTGGCAGATTAAAATAGCACAATAATGAGATTTCTATGTAAACTTGTAATGCCATAAAAGAATTTTTCACTTATTTTGCCGGCCGCTTTGCACATTTCGCAGTACAAAAACTATAAACGACTTTCTGAGTTAATTGAGAAACTATAATTTAATCATTTATTCATTTAATTATATATTTGCCCAATACCACCCTTGCAACCAATAATACACTCTGTCAATACCATTCGCAACACACAAGTATTTTCTGCAACCTCCTTCTGAAAGAACCGTTTATTGCGCACAATATACTTGTACTCAGCACTATACTATACTATGACGTCACACGGGGACAGCTTTTGAGCCGGAAGAGGGAAAGCCGGCGCCGTAGCCACATGCGGTCCCTCCATGACATCCGGTAAAAGCCCCGCCCTTACTGGAGGTTATTCTGAAAGTATTCGTTAATTGTGTTTATGAGGTTCATGAAACAAAATAAATTAGTAGTGGTGTTTCATAGGAAATAGGCACAAAGTAAATAATACAAACCAGCCTGAAACTGTTTTACAGTTTGTGCATTTCCATGGGCTGGTAAGATAAGGAACGTAAGAGGTTGTAGGTTCAAATCCAGACAAGTACCTATGCGACCTTTTCAATTCATATGTAAAAAAAACCACGACCAAACCCACCTAAAGACCACGCCGCCGCATTAGGATTATTGCCTGTAATGGTAGTTGTGATTGTGATAAATAAATAAATAAAAATTAATAAAATAAATAAATAAAATACTTTCTGAAGTTTAAGCTAGCAGTCGACTCCATGATCGTTGGGAAAAAGCTAAGGAGATGATAATAATAGGCTGTAACTTCAGCTATATGTTTTAAAAGCCAGAGTACTCATCAGCTTGCACTATTTGCCGTTTATATTTCGTCCAATATAGTATCTTATTGGTCATTTACGAGACGTTCTATTCTACTTCGCTTTAGTGGAGTCCGGCCGTAATGGACGAATAGGTGTGACGATTAAAACAATATTCTATAAAACTTATACAACCTGACTGGTAATTAGTGATCCGAAAACACATGTTCATACTTACTATAACAAATAAATTAATTATTTTTTTAAATAAGAGGGTGCTTACCGAATGCGTCTGCAATCATTGTGTTATCCATCAGCTCCACAAAACACGGTGCCTGACATTCAATTACAGCGCTTTTCATTTTCTTTTGAAAATGTTTATTTGTTTCTAAATAAAACAGTAGATGTCAGAATAGACCCCCGGGCAACGTCAGCTATTTTTCGTTACTTTAGCTGTGTGCTACCCGTGAGAAATCTTTTTAGTTTAGAGATTTATTAACAGCACTTTTTTCTCATTTTCTGTTGTGAAAATTGTGGTTTTCCTTTCTTTTTACCGACTTCACAAAAAGGAGGAGGTACTATGTTCGGCTGTTTGTATGTTTTTTTTTGTATGTTTGTTCATCGATTACTCCGTTAATTGTCAACGGATTTTGATGGTTCTTTTTTTGTTTGATAAGTCATTATTCAGGGGTGGTCCCATATAAATTTTGTGGCGATCGGTCCAGTGCTCCTCGAAAAATTCACCAAGAACAAAAAAAAATTGACGAAATTTTCATAGACGATGTGTGCTTTGTCTTCAAGTTTCTATTTTCGTTTTATAAGGTTGTTAGTAGTTTTATTTTAAAAATAAATTACTTTGAAAGATACTATACACAGTCAAACATTGGGAGTCGACACTAAAAAGTAATAAATAAAAAACTTTTTTCAAAAAAAAAATAACCGCCTTCAAAAACTAAAAACCCAATAATAACTAAAATTTCGGAAGTCGGTGGTTTCTCTTCTGCCATTCAATTTGTGTTGCCACCGACTTCCGATATTTTAGTTATTATTGGGTTTTTAGTTTTTGAAGGCGGTTATTTTTTTTTTGAAAAAATGTTTTTTTTATTTTTCAAATATATTGTTACATTATTTGTTCAGACGAAGAGAAAATGTTATTTGTGTAACTTCATTCAAAGTTAACTTATTTATTTTGTTTTTTGCTGTACTGATTCAATTTGTCGACACATGACTGCATCATGTATTCACATCAATATTCCAGTAACATATTTTTCAAAAATAAACAATGATAGCGAAATAACAGTTAAAAATCTGCAATTTCACAATTTTATTGAAAAGAATAAAAGATCTTTATATTGTTACTAAAATTAAATAAATTTTAATACAATATTTACACGTCAAATAGTTTTCTAGTTGACTACGCTAAGAAGAACATTCGAAACTAACTCAGAGTTCAACATTTCTTTAGAAGTCCATATAATACGGAATGCAACAAACGATATACCTTTAGGAGTTTATTTTATTTTATCAAGGACAATAGCTAACAGTTGATACATTTTTTTTTGGTGAGTGGGAAATCATCAATGGACTGCTCCCGTCCTGGGTGCGGCGGGAGGACGTGTCAGACTTTTACTGCCTAAAACCCACTCATGTTCCTTCGATTGCCCTTTATGTTCCAGGGTCACGGTAACTATTCATATTCATATTCTTTATTGCACACAATAAACATAAAATACAAAGATAAAGCAAATAAATACAAAACAAAAAAACTTATGTACAATGGCGAGCTTAACCCAAAAATGAGTTCTCTACCAGCAAACCAAAATCTTGTAGTGAGATTTGCAACGGAGGATATGCTTATGTGCAAGAAAAATACCTTATACTCTTAAATAACTAATTGCAAAATAATAACTACATATAACATAAGAATACAAATACAATAAATACACTACATATAACATAAGAATACAATAAATACACTACATATAATACATAAATAAATACATATATATTAATCAACAGACAGGAAATGTTTCCTAATTCCTTTCCTGAACACTTCTAAGGAAGAGCTATCTCGCAATGAGTGCGGAAGAGCATTCCAAAGACGCACAGCACAAACAGTGAAAGAGCCATCATATTTACTCGTAGAGTGGGAAGGGAAACGTAAGAGAAGAGATGAAGAAGAACGACAAGGTTTACCTCTAGGAACAAGAAATTCAAAGCGTTCGCGAAGATACGAAGGAGACTTAGTATTGTGAAGAATAGAAAAGAGATAGGAAAGAATGTGACAATCTCGACGCTGCCTAATAGGAAGCCACTTCAACTGCCTTCGAAATTCCGACACATGATCATACTTTCGAAGGCCGAAGATGAAGCGGATACACAAGTTCTGTAGTCGTTCGAGCTTATTTAGAAGTTCTTCAGTCGCATCAAGAAAACAAACATCAGCATAGTCAATAAGTGGAAGAAGAAGAGTTTGAGCAAGGGTAATTTTAGTTTGAAAGGGCAGGAACTTCTGAAGACGTTTAAGAGATTTATACGAACAGAACACCCTCCTGCTTACTTCAGCAATGTGAACCTGCCAAGAAAGGTTGCAGTCCAAGAAAACGCCAAGGTCTTTAACATTCTTGGAGTAAGCTATAACAGTATCTTCATACATAACCATCGGGAGGGACTGATGATTCAATAGATTTGTAAAGTGTCTGCCACCAATAATGATAGCTTGTGATTTGGATGGATTAACTACCAATCCATAACTTTTAGCCCACTGACTGATATTCATAAGATCATTATTGATGGCATCAACGGCGCCAGGAAGATCTTCAAATTTAAAATGGCGGTAAAGCTGTAGGTCGTCTGCGTAAAGATGAAAATGTGAAGTTAATACTTTAGTGACAGCGTCTATGAAAAGGGAGAAAAGGAGAGGAGAAAGAAACATTCCGCAACCCCGGTAACAGTTGATATTAAATATGACACATGATTGAAGTTACAAATACACTACTCAAGAGTTGTGCACGATTATACGAAAACATTCCAATACATTTTCACCATGAACAAAAATTGGTTTCACTAGAAAATCTGCTATATACCTAGCCCTAACATTTCAGTTCCGCTTGCTCTGACACCCTTTGTGTGCTTGACGAGCAAACAGCAAAGGATAATATTTTTTTAGGTTCATTTTTGTGAGCACCACTTACTGAGAGATTTTCGACGCTATAAATATCGGGGCTTGACTTTATGTACCGGGGGCAGTTGAGGTGAGATACTTCATTACTTTGTTTGATGAGGACGTCTTTTAATGTCACTTTTCTTTTGCGTTTTCGCGTTAAAATAATTTGTGAACAATCCTCGGTGACTAGTTAACTTATAAGCTGCTTTTTTATTTTGAAATAAAAATGTATGCTCTATTTATAAAGCTAAAGAGTTTGTTTGTTTGGTTGAAGCCAGTCTCAGGAACTCATGTCCCAATTGAAATCATATTGTTTTAGGCGATCTTCACACTGCCCCGCATGATGCAGCGTAGCGCGTGGATGCGTGTTCTTCCGTTGCTTGTAAGTATCTCCGTTTGTATGGAAAACACGCACAGTCTAACACACTGAAAATGCATCCACGCGCGTTCATGCGGATCACGCGCATACACGCGGAGAAACATGCACCCCCGCGCGTAGGTGCGGGGCGAGACGCAAGGTATGGCACACCGAATCCCGCAGTGCCGCGCGTGATTTTGAATGGGCGTGACGTGTGAATAAATGAGAACGAGAGAACGGCGAATAAATGAGAGCCGCCGTGCGTGAATCTACAAAACGCACCTACGCGCGTGAGTGCGCAAAAAACCCGCACGATGATGCAGATCTGCACTCCCGCAGAAACGCGCGTAGGTGCGTTGACACGCAACATGCAGCGGGGTCCGGGGCAGTGTGATAATCGCCTTAGATAGCCCATTTATTGCGTTTTTAATAAAGTGATTAAAACAGAAGGTTTAATTATGGGTGTAATTTATCTATAATAGGTATGTTTTTATAAATTATATAAGTATGTATATCATTTGTCTGGTTACCATAACACAAGCTCTTAGCAGAGCTTAACTTGGGATCAGATAACCGTGTGTGAGTTGTCCCAGTATATTTAATTTAGTATATTTAATTATGCAAAATACGTTTATATCATAGTAGAGTAAAAACGGGATTTAAGAAATACGTGCAAAGTTAAGGCGGGTCGCTGTAATATACAATCAGTATGTGTAATATCAACGTAAGATACAGTCTAAAACAGGCACAAGAAATAGATTACACGGCAATACAGTAGCGACTCTGACGTCTAAGTTAGCTTACATAGTAACCTGTAAGGTTTGCAATCTAGTTTGCAATCTTTTACATTGTGTGTGAAGTGTAAGTATGTGTATACAAAACAAAGTAGAAATTTAAAATATTGTATTAATACAATGTAGGGAGGTAATATTTTTCTATCATATTTACGTGCCCTTTTAATCAAAATTGATAAATAAAACGAACTTTATGTAAGATTTCATAATCTTTTTATTTCTGAAACCGAATGCTACTAATTATATAGTATTTATGCTGACCAATAAGTGATGGTATTAGATGGCTCTATTTTTGGTCTAAGTAAAGTATCGAGAAAACTGAGTGCAGTTTTGTTTATTTTTAGAATTATAAGAATGTTTCCATTTGAGTGAAAATAATTTATCCTTCGACGACCAAGCGACAGCCGGCTGTAGCAATGATATCGTCTTTCTATTGTGTCTCGAATCACGTGTTTTCGAAGGTTTAATCTTTCTTAAAAGGAAGAACCATTTATGAAAGATTAAATTATTTCACCTAAATAAAAATAGCACTACATACACAATACCTATTCTCAGATACACACGTACTAAAAATAACGCAACAAACTATCACTTTACTCGCCGTGAAAAGGGTAAAACAAACACGTTTTTATTTTGCACGTCACGTTACGTCACGGCAATATTTGCACTTACCGACATTTTATCAAATTTCTACGAACAGGTAAGAGTTTGACAATTACTATAAACATGCTCTCTTTTGGAAAAAGTGCCTTTTTACACGTTCAGTTTATTGGAAAACCTGTGACTGGTATATGTAAATAGTAAGTCTATACCGAAGCCTTAACGCGGCTTTACTATACTAATGTAATAAAGCTTATTGTCTGTCTGTTTGTTTAAACAGCCTGAAACTTTTAGTCAGTTTACAGTATTTCTTGTATATATATATATATATTTTTTTTTTGGTGAGTTGGAAATCATCAAATGACTGCTCTTGTCCTGCGTGCGGCGGGAAGGCGTGTCAGACTTTTACTGACTAAAACCTACTCATGTTCCTTCGATTGCCCTTTATGTTCCAGGGTCACGGTAACTATTATAAACATGCCGCAACTTTCTTGTATATATACGAGTATGTCAATAGTCAAATCATTTATTTTCATTAGACCAAAAAAGGCACTTTAAACGTCATAATTAAAAAGCAAATGTGAATCTACTGCCCTAGCTATATCTATGATAGCCTGATTCATATGGAGTCCAATACTTTTGTATTGGTTATACAATATTATTCTTTGAACTATTTCCTAACACTCTGTTATTGACAGGGCTGTATTTATTTTATTTTATTTTATTATCATCGGAAAACTTACAACTATTAACAGAGGTAAGATGATGAGAGTTACAAGGTTAAAGCCAATTACAAGTTTTCACAGATAAACAGCCCTGTACCTGTTTATACATATAAATTACACATATAAACACAAATTACACATATTATACATATAAACAGGTACAAGAATGTTGAAGACAGTTAAGTTAAACATAATAGAAAAGTAGGTAAGATAGAACTAGAAAATTATATAGCATTTTCAAAGAAGTAGTTACAAAGATTTTTTTTTCAAATTTTGATAGCTAATTCTGAAAATGTCTAAGTCGACGTATCGGCAAGCTGCATTGTACGTACTACACGCTCTTATTAAGTATTAGTTTCTTATTTCGACATTTCCCAGACTGTATAATACTGTGACGCCGGAAAAAATGTGAAATTATAAATTGAAATCTCATCTAATGAGCTTTGTCGCAGTTTTTACTCGAATTGAAAACCTTTGTGTGTGCTTTTGACTCGCACTTGCACAGTACTTTATTGTCATAACTGAAACGGATTTCAATACTGAAAATGGTACAGAAAATCTTGCCTCTCCTGCCTTATTTTCCAGGCTATAAAATTATCTAGAATACAAAGCCCTGTTTAAATCAACAACAAATCAAGAAATAAACTTCAGAGCCCACTGGAATTTGCGATGCCCTCGTAAAATCTCGCGAGTCATCCGGAGCGGAGAGTGTTTGCCCATAAAACTCCCTTTTTTCCATCCACTGGGCATTCTACTTGGGCATCATAGGCATCATAAAACGAATCTTCACTAACCGTACAATTCACACCGTAAACACGAGATAATAATTTTGGCCGAAAACTCGTGAAGTCGTTAAAATGTTGCCCAAATGAGATCGAGTGCTCGCAGTTAGGTCACAGAATAGTAGACAGCTACAGAAGTTGGACTCAGTATTATTTATTTATTATTTCTTTTTTATTATGGAGCAAACACGCACACATATGCACAGCTACTGCAAGCGAACTTGCGACTGTCATTTTAAATGAGGTTGCCGACGTGTCTCTGTTAGTTTCCATTTGTTATTAGAAGCTAGCCTTCTGTATGTATCTATTCTGTGGTTGGGTGTTATTGCATTTTTTACTAAGATTTATTTGGCCTTGTTTCGTGTGCGTTTTTATTAGCTACGTTGTTTGCTTCAACGAGAAATGGTTTTGATGTTCTGAAGGTTTATGGAGAATAATTTCAATGGGTCAACGGTTTTTCAAGGGTAATGTGAATGAAGATTTGTATTTAATATCCTGCAAAGGATATAGAATAGCTAAGTAAGGTAACATTTAATAAAGTAGAGAAAATGGGTCCAGCATTCTGACGGGCTAGTGCAAAGTGCAATGGTTGATACTATTTGTTAGGGTTTCATACAAGCTTGTAACCACTATCTTGTGTAACAAAGTTTCCATTCCATTCTATCAAAATAATGTAGCGACCATCTGGCGACTTAAAGATCTTAGACCAAAAAGCATGGTATATTTTAACACAATTTCACAGTACAAAGGCTTTTTGCAAGACATTCTTCATCCTAATAGTACTTAAACTTAAAACATTATGCCAAAGTAGACCATTGTCAGCCAAAGAATAACTAAATTGAAGTGAATATTTATGCAAACTTGCCTAAAAGTGTTTACACAGGAATGGTGTTAGAGCGTAAAAGGCAGTGGTCGTTGTTTACTTGAGCCTATCATAAAAAAATGTTGAATATATTAGGTACATTTGTTACTGTAAACATTTATTTGGCTAGGAACCTTCAAGAGTCCTTGTTGCTGGTATGCCGGCCGCGAAAAGCGCTTTATAAAAAGTGGTTTGGGCATGTTTTAGGTATTAGGTAACTAGCTTTTGGGACTAAAACACACACTTTTTAGCTCCATTCAGCATTGTTTATAGAAAACAATGATTTTGTGCGAACGCTGAACAGATGCGGAAAGCTGAATAGACGTGTACGTGCACTGAAAAAAATATTCGGTCCTATCACGAATTTTTGTTGATTTTACCAAACTTCTTAAGTTAGCGTTACCAAATTTATTTGGTGGATTACAACTATGTTTTGTTAATTTTTCAAAAAATGTTGGAATCTTTAAATTAATAATCCGTGGATCCACCTAAGACTCTCCTGACACATCTGCAGCGGTTTTACAACTTCTTAAGTTGGCGTTGTACCAAATTTATTTGGTAGATCCAAATTAATTTGGTAACGCCAACTTAAGAAGCTTGGTAAAATCAACAAAAAATCGTGATGGGACCAAACATTTTTTTCAGTGTGGCTTCATGTAAAATCAAATTCTTTATTGCAAACAAACAAGAAAAATGATACTTAATAGTAGCAAATAAAATAATTATGTACAAAAGCGAGCTTAACCCATAAACGAGTTTTCTTCCAGCAAACCATAATTTAAAATCGTTGTTTTCTATGGACATAAGCTGAATAGAGCTTATGTCCATAGAACACATAATAAGTGTGCGACCAATAGACCCTTACTTGGTTTGCTTGGCTTGGTTTGTAATATAACTATAGTATTTAGAAGCAACGTAGTTTTCTATAAAATTTAAGTTAGAAGTTAGTTTTGAAAATAACGTCTTCACAGAAAATACTTTAAACTTTAGCGCTTTATTGCATTTGATTTACCTGATTGTAACATAAGTGTTATGAATTACCTATTCGGTATGTCTCTGCTAAACAATCCATGTTATAGATAGACAGCCCACAGTATCTGCCTATTCATATTCCTATACAAATAACATAAGTAAACTCATAAATCATACTTCTTAAGTACCTAATTCCTATCTTTGTATATTACTCAGTAGAAACCAACGTTGTCAAGGGCAAGTTGAGTATCTATTATATCCTGGCTAACAATGAGATGATTGATACAGCTTAGCAATTAAATGATAGTATTATAATACCGGCTTATTACTGACACACTTCATGGCAAAGACATTTTCTCATACAAGTAAAGTCCGATTGATCATGCATAAATGAATAAATTTCTTGGGTCAACTCATCCACGGCCATCTGATCCGAAATTTATTCCAAGTTTTATTCCGCGACGTTGTATGTATGTACAGTCACGAGCATAAACATATATACACTTCCCAAAGATTTTAATAAATTTTCTCTTAAATGAGCCATAATTTTCAGTTAAAACTTATTTTATAATAATTATGTCATAGACTACTATACAATGTGCCCTAAAACTAAATATTAAATATAGTTTTTCTAAGAGAAAATTGATTTTAATGTTAGCGTGGTGTATACATGTTTATACACGTGACTGTACATAGAATAGTTCGTGGCGAAGTAGGTGACTAAAAAGTAGCCAAAATACTTATGTCTTTTTTTTAAGGTTCATGATTGTCTCGTAACAAATTTAATAGAGAGAAGGTAAAAGTGTAATAGATAGTCAGAGATACAAGCTGACAGTCGCATTTTTGGCAAAAAATGTGTCTTTTATTTAGTTTTCTATACTATTTTTATATTAATACTATTAAATATGCACAAGTACTTGTGCATATTTAATAGTATTAATATGAAGAGTGAACTAAAAAACAATTAAAAATAGTATAGAAAACTAATTAAAAGACACATTTTTTGCCAAAAATGCGACTGTCAGCTTTAATTCTGCTTAATTTAGAAACTAATCGTGCATATATCTGCAATGGGGTTGAACGACATTAGTTATTATTTATACATAGTAGGAGACGCTAGAGGGTCATGGCCATTCGCATGGTGCGGGGATACCGCACGGTCTCCTGTGCATGCCTCCTTGCCGGCGTCCCGCCGTGGGATCTGGAGGCAACAGTCCTTGCACACACGTACCAGTGGCGCGTGGAAGTGCAACGCCGGGGCGAAGTCCCGCTGCCGCGGGTTATCGCGGCACGGCTCACGGAGCTCCGGCGAGATCTCATGGCGAAGTGGAGACAGCGACTGTCGCAACCTAGTGCTGGGCACGCCGTAATAGCGGCGGTAAGACCCCTCTTTGAGGAGTGGCTGGAGAGGCGCCATGGCGCTCTCACGTTTCGCTTGACACAGGTCCTCACCGGACATGGTCAGTTCGGGAGGTTTCTGTGTCGGATTCGGGCGGAAGCGACGCCTGGGTGTCACCACTGCAGCAACGGTCGCCTGGAGGACACGGTCGAGCACACAGTTGAGGTGTGCCGCGCATGGGCGGAGCATAGACGTGTCCTCGTAGAGGCGATCGGCGGCGGTGACCTCTCGCGCCCGGCGCTGGTTCAGGCCATGCTTCGGGGCGAGACGGAATGGGATGCCGTCGCCTCCTTCTGCGAAGCAGTTATGCTAGTGAAGGAAGCGGCGGCGCGCGAGAGGCAACGACGAGCCTCTCGCCCCGGACTAAGACCCAGGCGAAGACGCCGAGAGTCGCAAGACGACTACCGGCCACCGTATATAGGCGCGGTTCTGCGGATGGCGAGCGATGGGTAGCTCGCCGCCCGGCTAGGACCAGGACCGCGTAGACGGCGCGTTTTGTTCCACGCGCGCCTCAAAGAGAAGGAGTCAGCGCAGGAAGGGGCCCAACAGGGCCAACGCCTGCCGGGGTTGCGGAATGTTTATAATAGTTACCGTGACCCGGGAACATAAAGGGCAATCGAAGGAACATGAGTGGGTTTTAGTCAGTAAGAGTCTGACACGCCCTCCCGCCGCACCCAGGACGGGAGCAGTCATTGGATGATTTCCCACTCACCAAAAAAAAAAAAAAAAGGAACATGAGTGGGTTTTAGTCAGTAAGAGTCTGAGACGCCCTCCCGCCGCACCCAGGACGGGAGCAGTCATTGGATGATTATACCCACTCACCAAAAAAAAAAGTATTAACTGTGAAATTTTCGAGCAATAAAGCTTCCTGATGAGTCCCGGAAAACAATTGATCTGTCTTGCATCCCTCAACGACATTAATCATAAGAAAACAGTGAAAGTATAAGAAAATTGAGAGTTCCACTTTCCTCCATAACAAGCAGGAAAAGATCAATAGGTACAAAGCGACGATTATAAAAGGTTGAAGCCCAGATTGCCTTAACACCACGAAATACAATTTATTAAAATTACTGGTTTCTACAAAAAATGCATTGATTTATATGGAACTTAAGTCGAAGGCAGCGGTGCTGGGAGCGGTATACAAAAGTCTAGCCACTATAAGAGATACGAGAGTGCCCCCGCGCCGCCGCGTCTCCGCTTTCCTCAACTTATTGTGTCCGCTGCTTCAGTTGCTGTTAAATTAATAATTGCGTACTACAACATATTTACTTGAACATGTGCATTGTACTACATTTTCGTGAACCCATGGTTAGACTCTCTGCCAGAGAAACTAATTAACATTGATATTTATGATAAAAACAAAACAATTTTTCAATCCAAGTTATAAGTCTGAGTGATAAATTGAACGCAAGTCTATTCAGTCGTTTCAGCATGATAGTGTAACAAACACACAAACAGCTAAACTGTTACATTTATTTTCTTTTGGTAGGATTTTAATGCAACTTCCTTGTTTTACTGACAAATGGGTTTTGTGTTATTAAGTGTGAACTCATTAACGTAATTCAAACGAGCTCATTAATTAAACAAGATGAGTTTTCGTGTCATTTTTGTAGACATTGAACTTTTACGTGGCTGTTGACCTTCACCCTTTCGTACATAATTCATCCCGTAATGTTGGGGGAACAAATAAATACTTTCTTATTTTTACAGAGTACTCTTTTTCAGCTGTTTATAGTGTCATTTTTATTATTCTTAAAAAAGGATTTATGTGTACGCAAAACTATCGAACATAGTTTATATTTAATATACAAGGTACCATACAATGTACAACGTACAGTCGTTAAATGGATGACCATCCATATCCATACATACAAGTACTTGTGCATATTTAATAGTATTAATATGAAGAGTGAACTAAAAAACAATTAAAAATAGTATAGAAAACTAATTAAAAGACACATTTTTTGCCAAAAATGCGACTGTCAGCTTTAATTCTGCTTAATTTAGAAACTAATCGTGCATATATCTGCAATGGGGTTGAACGACATTAGTTATTATTTATACATAGTAGGAGATTAGAGTTATTATTTATGCACATGTTCAAGTAAATATGTTGTAGTACGCAATTATTTATTTAACAACCACTAAAGCTGCGGACACAAAGTTGAGGAAAGCGGAGACGCGGTGGCGCGGGGGACCTTTTGTATCTCTTATATTGGCTAGACTCTTGTATACCGCTTCCAGCACCGCTGCCTTCGGCTAAAGTTCCAAATAAATCAATGCATTTTTTGTAAAAGCCAGTAATTTTAACAAATTGTATTTCGTGGTGTTAAGGCAATCTGGGCTTCAACCTTTTATAATCGTCCCTTTGTACCTACTGATCTTCTCCTGCTTGTTATGGAGGAAAGTGAAACACACATTTTTCTTATACTTTCACTGTTTACTTCTTGTTTTCCGGGACTCATCAGGAAGCTTTATTGCTCGAAAATTTCACAGTTGATACTGGCTTTCAGGAGTTGCAGTGGTTGGGAATAGAGGGGCGGGATTGTCCTAAATGACAAAAAAAATCTTATTAAATGGCCGCTGTCGTCGCGATCACTTGCTTTATATCTACAGCCTTAAAGTGTATAGCACATAATGACATAAAGTGGTTTTCGTCCTCAAATTAATAATCTGCTCCTAACATCGCTCTGGGGAGAGATATTCACGAAACTCGCTGCATGCTCGTGTCATACCAGCTTAAGGTATAATGTTTATTAATAAATTGAGCATTCGCGTGGTACTTAGCATTTATCCTTAATTATGAGAGTCCTATTATTATCTGAAATGTTTAAATTAATGCGTCTATTTGAAAACACGATAGGGACAAATAATAACAGTTGAAGCGGTTACTGGTGCCGATTCTCTTATTCACAAACTAACGTAAATTTAAGTTAAGTGCATCTTTCTCTTTTCATTTAATTAAGAAAAGGACAGAAGATAAAATATTAGTTATGTCCTGTCAAATTTAGACACTCCATAGATAATTTAGACGCGATTTAAAAACATGGCATCTAAATATACGTCAATGTTAATCAGGTGCTGTCTAATTTGATAGGATTAAACTAAAATGTATCTTCTGTCCTTTTCTTTAAGAAATGGGAAGAGAAAGATGTATTTAACTTAAATTTAGTTAAGTTTGCGAACAAGAGAATGAGCACCATTGTCAGAACATAAAATTACCTTTAAAAGTGGTTATGTGTGTCTATTATTTTTATAGATAGTGAAAGCAGCCTGTGGTCTGGCGAAATGTCAATCCGACAACTTACTGTCTTTAATGTCAGGTGTCGTATTACTGCCACGCGAAATTGACCCTAATAATCAATGTCATTTTGTTGTTTTATCTGTGCTACGCTTGTGGTTCACTCAACGGGCCTGGTCGACAAACTATACCAATCGCCAGATGAAGGGATAGTCTGATGAATGTATTGAGCATTTAGCAGATATTCTCTCTCTTCTTGAAAAATTTAAACTGAACTGAAACTAAATAGATTATTAAATATTTCCAAAATTAGCATATACTTTATTCCACTGTTCAACCAAAAAAATACTAAAACATGATTTAAATTGGCCTATTTAGAATATTTAACTAATGACATCGCCACAAGGTTTCCAACATTTTTTTAATATTCCCAAACATTTTTAAAAGGGCAGCCTTTGTCTACCCTCTTTAGAGGCTTGTCACTCAAAGACATTGCCCACGCTTATCCTGCAGGACTGATTATGTCAACGAGATGTCATCTTTATCCCACGCATTATATCACCCACGTTCAACCACCTGGAGGTCAAATTTTCGGCCATTAACCATTTACTTAATAATTCTTTTTTTTCCGTGCTCCAAAGAATTGTATTTCTTGCTAGCTGACCCAACAGTACTGTGTACTACCTTGTACTGGAGTTTGTCTCGATTTCACACAAAGACTCTCTAAACCTTCGAACACACTTGATTCGAGACACAATAGAAATAAAATAGCAGCCCGACAGCCGGCTGCCGGTTGGTCGTTGAAAGGTTAAAACAATTAAATAAATAATAAAAAACCAGGAGTCGGTGAGTTTGTTTCTGTTATGTCTGCGGGGTGAGGGGTAGACGAATGACAACACAACCGTACGTACAAGCTCGTTTATTCCAACTGCCCAGCAGTCGGCAACAACCATTTAACAAAAGTAACCTAACTACCTTCAGTTATTAGGATTATTACAATTACCCTAACATTCCTCCACCTTTATTTAAAAAACTTCCGATAGTCCACGGGGGTTCTGTGACGTCTAGATCGACCAGTCGCCTCAAGTTGTGGAGGGGTAGCGGTAGTGCTGTCTGAGGTCACAGGTGAAGAGCGCGTCGGTGTCCTCACACTGGCCGTCGGAACGTCCTCAGGTGCAAGTGCTGGACTTGCACGACCAGCCGTACTTGGCGCCTGGTTACTGTCTGGAGATTCTTCAATGCATGTGTCAGCTGCTGCAGACGATGCCGGCATTATAAACGCGGGCACTATCTCCTCCTCCCCCTTATATTTCCATAACTGGTTGGCGTGCCTTTTAACCGTCTGAACGGTGTCACATAGCTGTACGATGTAAAGTGAATTGCCAATTTTCTTTATTACAGAACCCCGTGCCCAGTAATGTTTATGTTGTGAATACATTTTCACTAAAACGTTTTCACCGATACTAAAAACTATTTTGCGATTTCCGCGATAATAATTACTCTGTAAGCACTGTTTTGATTGAACAATGTTATCAAGTGCTGTGTCGGATGGTGATGCACTGGCAGGTTTGAGTAGGTCTAATCTACACCTAAGTTTACGGCCAAAAAATATCTCTGCAGGCGATCTGTTCGTAGTTGTATGTGTGGAGTTCCTATAACGTAACAAAAATTCCGATAATCTACAATTAATGTCTTTACTGCTAACACCTGCTAATAAAATTGATTTTATAGCTTTTTTTATTATTTTCACATAGCTTTCTGCTTGGCTATTACTAGCAGGGTTATAAGTTGGAGATATAATATACTTTATTGCACATAACTGTTTAACAGAGAACTTAACTGTAATTTGTTTACAAAGGTGGACTTATCTCTAGAAGAGATCTCTTCCAGTCAACCTAGGGCATTGCGATAGACTGTACTTGAAACGGGCCAACATAGTGCAAGAGAGTGTTTAAATAATAACAACGACTAAAAATATATATTTATGAATGCAAATACATAAATTATAAATACTGAAAACATAAACTAATAAACTAAGATATAAAATAAATACATAAATATAATATATACCTAACCTTATAGTGATGTAGTGAATCTATGATGATGATGCGTCAGATACTTGGGATAGTAGATAACTTCTCAATCTGTTTTTAAAAGAGTTAATCGATGGGCTTTCTTGAATTGCTTTCGGGAGCCGATTCCATAATTGAGAGGCACGCACGGTAAAGGAGTGGAAATAGAAATTTGTTTTGCTACTAGGCACCTCCAGCATCGTTGTGATACAGGGGCGCCTAGAGCGAGTAGGAGGTGGGAGCAGTTGGAACCTGGATCGTAAGTAAGGAGGGGAATTGGGATCATGTAGGATGTTGTAGAGGAAGGTGAGGATATGCATATCACGGCGAAAACGGATAGAGAGCCATTTAAGTTGAGCACGATATTCGGAAACGCGATCGTATTTACGCAAACTGAAAATGAATCGGATAGCAAGATTTTGAAGGCGCTCTAACTTATTAAGTAGCTCCTCTGTCACATTCAAAAAACAGACATCGGCATAGTCGAGAATAGGGAGTAGAAGAGATTGCGCTAGCATAATTTTGGTGTTGAAAGGAAGAAAAAATTGGAGACGCTTTAGAGAATGATAAGTGTAAAACATACGTCTGCTGATATTATTGATATGAGGTGCCCAGGACATATTGCAATCCATAATTATGCCCAAATTTTTTACTTTGTCACAATACGGGATTGTGACGCCGTCATAAGAGAGTGTAGGTACTGATCCCCAATCTATCTTAGATCTGAGCCTGCTACTGCCTACAATGATGGTTTGTGATTTGGTGGGATTGACAAGAAGTCCAAAGCGTTTAGCCCATAGTTGAACAGCAGCGAGGTCTTTATTTAAAATCTCAACAGCCCTGCGCAACTCCGTTAACTCAAAATGTTGGTATATCTGTAAGTCATCTGCATACAGATGGAAGGGAGAAGAGATAACCTGGGATATGTTGTTAATAAATACAGAGAAAAGTAATGGGGAGAGTACGCCGCCTTGGGGAACACCAGCAGTGAGATCCAACCAGTCCGAATTAGCATCGGCTGTTTTCACAAACTGCAGGCGACCGAAGAGGTAAGACTGAAACCAGTCAAGAACCGAAGAGGACATGTTCACTGCACGAAGAGCACCAAGAAGTATGTCATGATCAACAGAATTGAATGCGCTGCTGAAATCCAACAGCACCATTGCTGTGAGCTTGGTGTTATCCATAGCACACCTAATGTCTTCCGTTATATTCAGCAGCGCACCAACTGTGCTGTGGGACGGTCGGAAGCCGGATTGGAAAGGACATAGGAGGTTGTTGGAGGTAAGAAAGGAGTAAAGTTGTTTGTGTACAACAGATTCAAGGACCTTGGAGAGGATGGGTAGGATAGATATGGGTCGGTATTGAGAGTAAGATGTCGGGTTTGAGGTTTTCGGCAACGGTATGACAAAAGCCTTCTTCCACTGTGACGGGAAGACACTGCTACCAAGAGAAAAGTTAATAATGTGAGAGATCACAGGTGCAATGTCTTCCAGCACAGGAAGAATCATGTCGAGGCTAAGACTGTCACAACCAATTGCTTTAGTGGATATGGAGCGGACACACTTCATGACAGCATCTTCTGAGACAGGATTGAAAGTGAAATAGGGGCAGTCCGGGTGGGCCATATTAGAAATCTGATAAAGTGTGGAAGTTTTAGTAAAGGAATCTAAAATGATTGGTGGAGTAGAGAAGTGACTATTTAAAGCATTGAGGTCCACAGTGCTTTCACAAGCATCCGTGGACTTGCCCACACCCAAAGACCTCAAGAATCTCCAAACTTGCGCTTGGCAAAGATTCTGAATTGTAGAGTGAATATAGCGACGTTTTGCATCCCGACACATTCTGTTGCAGATATTACGAAGTTTTTTATACGCCTGTAAGTTTTCCTGTGAGGGATCTTTTTTGTGTCGAACCTTAGCTCTATCCCGCTTTCCCATGGTCCTCCTGATAACAGGGGTAAGCCAGGGAGCCGGGGCATGCTTTACACGAACAGGGCGTACCGGAGCATGGACATTATATAGTTTAATAAGTTCAGAAGTAAGAGCTTCTACCATTTCATCAACATTGTCAGATGACAACACTGACGACCAGTCAATGTTTCTCACATCATCTCTCAAACGTTCCAGGTTCATATGCTTAAAGTTGCGCTGAAGTAGCACTCTGCCTCTAACCTTGGGAGGGCGTACTTTATAAGATAAGAAGATTAAGTCATGGTGGGAGAAGGGTGCAGTCATTTGACCGTGAGAGATAACAAAATTTGGGTTAGAGACAGAGATGACATCAATGAGAGAAGGCCTACAGTTAGGAAAGTAATGAGTTGGGGAAGACATGGGAAGAATCTGGAGGTTAAGCGAAGACAAGAGCTCTGTTAGCTTCTTTGACCTAGTGTCACCCTTTAACAGACATGTGTTTAAATCACCCATGAGGATCACGTGATCGTAACTTGCTAAAAGGCTTTCTAGAACTTCCTCCAGTTTATTAAAATAGTCTACTTTGTCATTTGGACTGTAAAGAACTCCAAGAAGAACATTTTTATGACGGATGACGATGTTTATGAAGAGAAATTCGAGAGACCCATTAAAACCAGGAGGGGTCGTGGACTGAGATACGACACTCGCAGGAATGTCGCTGCGAAGATAAATACCTACGCCACCGCCACCCCTGCCAGTACGATCGTTGCGAAACAATTTGTACCCAGGTAGTGAGCAGCTGGTGGAAGGAAGTGAAGGTTTCAGCCATGTTTCTGAAACAAGGATACAATCGACCACGCCAGCCTGAAAAGATGTGAGAAGATCAGAATGATGAGCTGCGATACTCTGCGCGTTAATATGCACCAATGATAATAAATTACCATGATTAAGTGAGAAAACCCGCGACAACTTGTCCTCGAGCAAGTCAGAATCAGAGAGAGAAGTGTTGTTACTACTATTGACGCTAGCAAATTCATCATCAGATGAGCAAGAAAAATAAACATCATCTTCATGCGAAATCATATAAAATAGTTAAATAAAATATACGTAAGTATAAAATAAATAAAAAAAAAGATATAAAAAAAAGATATAAAATAAAAAATAATAATAAAATTAATAAACAAACGCTACTCATATGCCTGGTTGACCATAAAAGACCTTAACATAAACACACTTTGTAAACGCACCAGTTTGTCTATCTATGAATAATTCAAGGAAATAATTAAACGCTATGACAAAAGTTGAAATTGACATTGAAATGACACTGACGTACAACGATTAACAAATAACAAAATAAGTCATGATTCTAACAGCAAAAAGAGAGGAAATATGTTTTAAACTATTAATATTGTGTTTACCCTACATTAACAAATGAGAACAAAAAGTAATCAGTATAAAGCAACTAAATTAAAAAGCGACAAACTGCTAAAGGTGTGGTTTACAAAGTTGACAAACATTAAACTATTTTCTACCGTCAGATTCAGGCTTGGGATGATTGACTGTGAGCTTTTTCAGTTCATGCATCGAAGTTATCTTCACCCTTGTCTTGTCAGGAAGAAGAATGACAATAACACCGTCTGAAGACCAGCAATTCCGCATACTGAAGTGTTTGCGGGCTGCCACAAACGCGTCTTGTCTCGGCTTAGTTAAAAACTCGGATGTGGTTATATTCGAGCCCTTTAAGAGTTTTTTGGCCTGCCACACCTCAGAGCGAAGCTTCAATGAAGAAAACCTTACAAGGACTGGCCGAGGCGTATCCTTCTTTGCACCTAACCTGTGGCAAGACTCCAGTACATCTCCAGTTACACCGGACACCTTCATTTGGCTGGATAACACGGTCAAAGTCTTCTTCACAACATCTTCATGGCTATCTTCCTTGATCCCATGGAAGAGCAAAACTTTTCTGCGGGACTGAGTCTCCATGCGGTCCAGACCTGTGATGAGGAGCTCCACCTGTGACTTCAGCATGCCGAGGGTCTTCCATATGAAGGACTTGAAGGAGCCGTATTCCGCTGCTAAGGCCTTCACTGTCGTATTGGGTGCATTGGCACCGGGCTGCTGCAGGCTCTGCTCGAACTCATCCATCCTGTTCGTGAATAAGGACGATAACTCCTCCATGCCCTTCAGTAGTTGCTCTGCTGTGTTATCCATGGTTTACAAGTGTTGATAGTGAGTGAGTTAGTGTAGAAATGGTCAACCAATGCACAGGTAGAAATACTTTTAATACATTAAATGACTTACTATTTTTAATATTTAATTTAACTGAGCTGATATTATTTGGTGTTTACACTTTCGCGTCTACCCGCCAAAAAAAAAAAACGAGATGTTAAATGGGTTATATTATTACGCAGACAGAATTGTTTAAACTCGTGAGAAACGAATGCCGTGCCATTATCTGAGCAAATAGTATTAAATAACCCAAAACGGGCCATGACTTCACATATTTTTTCTATTACAACTCGCGAGCTTAATGCCGACGACACATCGAAACATTCGACCCATTTAGAGTGCGCGTCAACTATGACCAAATATGTTCGACCATTGACAGGACCTAAGAAATCTAAATGAACACGCTGCCACGGTTGTTCCGGGTAGGGCCACGGTGTCAGCGGCGCGCGCGGAGGCGACGAGCGTAGCGATGTGCACACAGCGCATGCTCCGACATGACGCTCAATCGCTACGGCCATGCCAGGCCACCAAAACCGGTTTCGTGCCTCCTCTTTCATTTTATTAATACCTAAATGTCCTTTGTGCAATTCATCTAAAACAATTTTACGCAACTTTGTAGGAATAACCAACTTATAGCCTCGCAATAAACAATCGTTTTCGACTGATAATTCCACCCGCCGACTAAAATAATCCTTAATTACAGGATTGATTATCTTACGGGGCCACCCGTTCAATATATATTTGATAACGGTGGAGATGATTTCATCACGAGCGACAGCTTCTTTTATACTCGCTAAAGACAAAAACTGTTCGCCTTCGCACACGAAGTGTATATAACTAGATTGGTCTAGCGCTGATTCATCACTTGCTTGTGATAACACTGTGGCGGCCGACTGCTCGTTCACTGACCGACTAAGATAATCCGCGTTGTTATGCACACTACTAACGTACTCAATTTTGTAATTGTAGGCTGACAGAAATATTGCGTAACGTTGTAATCGATTGGCGGATATTTCGGGAATACCTTTTTCCGGATTGAATATCGATATTAAAGGCTTGTGATCAGTTCTAAGGATAAATGGCACTTGCCGGCCATATAAATACTGGTGAAATTTTTTTACACCGAAAATGATGGCTGTAGCCTCTTTTTGAATTTGGCTGTAACGTTTTTCTGCAGAATTAAGTGAGCGAGACATGAATGCAATAGGTTTTTCGACATTGTCTTCTATTTGCGACAATATTGCCCCCAGGCCTGTCGGCCCCGCATCCACCGTTAAGATCAGTTGAGCCTCCGGATTGAAATGTGCTAACGTCGTATCGGAGGCTAACTCACGTTTTATAATTGCTACGCTTCTGTCATGTTCTTTGTTCCATGACCACGGTACATTTTTTTGCAACAAATTATGAAGCGGATTTAATATTGAAGACGCGTTACGAATAAAGTTCCGATAATAATTCACCATTCCTAAGAAAGATTTTAGTTCAGTTATATTATTAGGTACTCGACATTGCAAAATCGCTTCCACTTTTTCTGGAGATTTATGAATACCGTGACGATCTATCACGAATCCTAAGTAAGAAACCGAATCCTGAAATAGTGAGCTTTTATTCATCTTAAGAACTAAACCCGCACTCTGTAGTCTACTAAATACCGCCTGTAACCGTTCCAAAAGTTGTTTTTGTCTACCCCACAAACTAAAATATCATCCAGAAATAGCAAGGTTCCATCTAAACCGGCAAGAAGAGATTCCATAGTCCTTTGGAAAATGGCTGGTGCGCTCGCCAGGCCAAATACCAATCTTGTAAATTTATACAAGCCTTTATGAGTATTAATACATGTGAGCATTTGTGACGATTCACTCAGTCGTAACTGGTTATAGGCTTGCGAAAGGTCCAATTTACCAAAATATTTACCACCGTGAAGTTTAGAAAACAATTCCTCATACCTGGGTAGTGGGTATTTGTCTATGAGCAGCTGTTTGTTGATAGTAACGGAATAATCCGCGCAAAGACGAATCGACCCATCCCGTTTCAACACGGGCACTATGGGACTTGCATAATCAGAATATTTGACAGGTTCGAGAATACCCAATTTTACCAAACGATTTAGCTCATTTTCCACACGATCTCGAAGCGCAAACGGTAACGGTCTCGCTTTAAAAAATATTGGTTTTGAATCTGGTTTTAAAGCTAAACTAACTTCTACCTCCTTGAAACAACCTAATCGATCCGAAAATAATGTAGGGTATTTCGAGATAATTCTTTGTACGAAATCATCGCAATTGTTTACAGAACATATTTGCATATTAAATCGAGAGAAAAAATCTCGTCCTAATAATGGAGGACCTCCACCTCGCACAACATACACATAAATGGAATTCGATTTGCCGTTATAAGTAAAACGGAGGTTTGACCTACCTAAAATGATTAATTTATCGCCACTATAACTATGTAAAATGAGATTACTTGCTTCTAATTTGCAATTTGAAAAATACCTGATATACATTTGCTCAGATATAACGGCAACCGGCGAGCCCGTGTCTATTTCGAAGGTCAATTCCACATCATTTACTACGACAGATTCCCGCATTGGCTCACCTCTGACAGTGCGAATATTACAGCATAGACACTTACCATCGTCACCATCATCCGCACAGGACTCGATAACATATTGCACTTTGTTAGATTTTTTATTACACATTCGTTTTAAATGCCCTTGAACATCACATTTTTTGCACTTGTACCGCGCAAACCGACACGACGCTGCTTCGTGACCTGCGTAGCCGCAAGCTGTGCATTCACTCCCGCCGTTGCCGTGTTGAGCGCGCTCGGTGCTAGCCACAGCTGCTGTTGCTCCCTGTTTGCGGCGCGGCGCGGGCGCGCTGCTAACGCGCGCTGCGCCCTGCGGTGTTGCCGTGTCCATCCTCATTACTTGTAGCGGTGTACCCACGTCTGCTGGCCGAGTCGTTTCTTGTGCGCCCATACGAGCACACCGCACACCTTCCGCTATTTCCAAGGCCCGGTTCAGAGACAGTTCCGACATCGCCTTGGTAAACAGCTAATCTCTTTCCGGCCCCGGTGCCATGCCTAGCACAAACCGGTCGCGAAGCTGTTCGTCTAGATTTTGCGCCAAGAATCCGCAGTGTGTTGCCAAGCCACGTACCCGTGCTGCCCACTCTTGTAACCCTTCACCGACATGTTGCGTGGCACTGTGGAATTTAAATCTTTCCGCAAACGTGCACTTTTTCAGTTGGAAATGTCCATCCAACAAGGAAACCACTTCATCATAGCTCAAGGTACCGACTTGCCTCGGTAAAGCTAGATCGCGAATCAATTTGTAGCTTGATTCTGAGCAGTTACTGAGCAGAATAGCTCGACGTTTAGCACCGGCTTTATCCACATCTACCCCGATTTCATTTGCAAGAAACCACTGTTCCAGTCTTTCTTTGTACAACTGCCACTCTTGATGTTCGTGGTTGAACACTGTTAATGTGCCGACCGAAACCATAGCGGATACTTTTGCCATCTTGAAAGAACTGTATCTACGCGAAATTTGTACTTTGACCTCGTCGCCAACTGTTATGTCTGCGGGGTGAGGGGTACACGAATGACAACACAACCGTACGTACAAGCTCGTTTATTCCAACTGCCCAGCAGTCGGCAACAACCATTTAACAAAAGTAACCTAACTACCTTCAGTTATTAGGATTATTACAATTACCCTAACAGTTTCTAATTCATGTAATTGCCACTAACATCCGAAATAGCATTTGGGTTTAATAAAGATGATAGAATTTTTTTATTTCTAATTTTTTTATGTACTCTGTCACTCCCACAACTGAAAATCCTTTAAACAATTTAGGCTGTAGAGCATGCAGAAAATGAGACATAACCCTCCTTTAGGTAGTCGGGTAAAAATAGACATCCAGTTTCCAGAATTAAAAAATGACCTTAATTATTCATATAGTGTAATTCAGTTTTCTCCAGAGTGTCAGAAGTTAAGATACATTTGTATCTTTAACTTATTTTTAAATCGAATACATTTAAAAAAGCTTGTCGTCATCCCATTATTTTATATCGCCCGGTGAATCATTGAACAGCGGTGCTCCATCGAACAATATTCTCTTTCTATCCTAATTATTGCGTGCCCTAATAACGTCAAGTTTATTTTTATATCTATATCTCCAGTTATATGGCTAAAAGAATACACTATTTTCTGTCAAATATTTATGTAAGTTTAAATAAGCCATACACTGCTCAGTCCGAATAGGGTAGTAAAAATAACCATTACACTAAATGAGCAAGCTATCTACTACACTCTTAAGTAATAGAATCGTTCAGGCGGCCGTTAAAGGTCTCATAGAAATAAAGGTAATGTTATATATTTTATGTTTTTTTGTTCTTCGCAGTTTCTAGTTTTCTTGAAGTAATCTGACAGAAGCTGTGGTGGTGTTTGTTATTTGTCAGTTTAATTTAGATTTATTTAAAGTTATATTATTATATTTTTCAATTCGAATGTTGTTAAGACTCAGTAGTTTTAAGGCGGTTTATGTATGAAATTACAGTTTGTGAAACTAGCCAAATTCCAAGATTTGATACCGAAGATAAAATTGTTTTCTTTTTACAATCCCTCGAAAAAAAGTGTTATGTTGCAGCTATCATGTGTGTATGTATGTCAGTTTCTTTATTCCTCAATAACTTCCGAACCTCTAAATGGATTAAGACGTATTCTCGCATTTTTTTAAATTACAAAAATTATGCCGGTTTGCCTTTTAGAAGATGCTTGTGTAAAAATTAAATGTTCCACAATATATTACCATATCTTGTTTTTACGTTAAAATTCACATTTACCGCCATCATTAAACCTTCACCAACATTACGTTTCTATCTAAAATGTAACCAAGTAAGCATCAAAGGAAAGCGTACCACAAACAGTCAACAGAGCCTATATCAAATTATGAGTGAATTAGTAACTCGAGTCCACAGATTGTATAACGTTTGCACAACAGTTACAACTTATGTTTGCCAAGACCCTCATCTCTAGTGGTTAACCCTTTTTTGTCACAGGCTTAATGATCTTGAGATTTTCTTTGTATATGTTGCTGAGAGAGGGTTAAACGTATGTAGTGGTACCTGGTATATAGAGTGAGATATTTGGAAGCGATAACATACTGTCTTCCTAGACTATTGTTTAAGTGAGGTGTATACAAAAAAAAAAAAAGTGAGCCGTCACCGGACGCCTGGCAGATGTGAAATATCGACATTACATTATCGCCACACAGTACACAAGACTGTGACCGTATATATACACCATCATATAGCGTTTCGACGCGTCGCCACGGCAGAAAATTGTTTTACGTGCGGCTATAGATGTTTCACATCAAAAGTCTAAAGGCTAGGTACAATCATAGACTCTGTAGGGTACAGCAACATTTTGTATTTAGATTTTTATTAACTATAGATTTTAGTAAAACAAGAACACCAATTAACGACATGTCTTTGAGTAAGTGACTCGATCGTTGATTACACAGTTCAAACTGCGTAAGCAGTTTTTTGGGGCTATGTATTTAGCTTTTGAGATTTTTTTAAAAGAAAATAAAAGCATTCAATTCAAAGTAAATGAATAATCATGAAAGCTAAAGCAGGATTTGAGCAGATTATCTTGCTCTACCTTTTTCACTTACTCACTCACACAAGTGTAATTTTAGGAAATTCCGATCCGCCAAATTTTTTCGTTTATAGAAACAAAAAGACAGAACACTCAATTCAATCGAGTGTATTTTCAGCCAATCCCGAGGAGCCAAATTTTTTCGTATATAAAAACAGTAAGACAGAATCTGTAGGTACTGTAGATTTTACTAATGAAACATTGTACAACTCTGTAGTAAGTATGTATTGTTGTCAATATCGTCAGGTAAAAGTTATTATTTTTGTCATCTAGTATTACCGTAGCACCTTGACATTTGCTCTTCACTCTTACGCCTTTAGTATTACAGTTGAAAAATGCTTGACTGCTATTCCACGTACATATTAGTAAGGATATGACACCTCTAGCCACTCACAGGAAAGCCTATTGTTAGTCTAGAACCACGGTGCGTGAGTGAAATGATAATAAAAATGGATGGTATCGAGTATCCTTTCTATTCTCAACACGTTTTCTCCGTACTATATTTTCATGACACGTTGTCCGTATTTTTGAAGACGATCCTGTAAACATTGGTCTTAGGAACAGCTGGTTTGACCCACGTCATTTTAGCGAAAGAAATATTGATAATAGATGTTTAGAATGTGTGGCTAAGAGGGTTAGTGTAGGTTGAATGTCCTAGTGAAATTCGCATTTGTGCCATTGTCATCATTATCTCCCTAGCCATTTTCTAAGGGGTTGGTTTTCAACTTAACTGAATTTAGCCAGATACCAGTGTTTTGCCTTTTAGTGAATCGACGTGCCTTTATGCTAAATACAAATCTGCTGTGGTGGTATAATCGTGTTTTTGAAAACAAATGTAAAAGTTTTATAAATATGATAGTTTGGTATATGACAGACCTAGCGACTCGTTTCAGTTTTGTACGGATATTACAAGTTTATGAAATCCTCGGACTTTCTTTACTATAATATGCATTTGTAATAGAAATAAACGTTCTTCTTACATCATTCTATCTATTGAACGATTGCCAAATCGCATTAAAATTCGTTCTGCAGTTCAAATGCTCGAAGCGTATATACATACAGGAAAGCGGGTGGCGGGAAAGAGTTTACATTCTACACCTCGTAAAAATGTGAGAAATTTGTTCCTTTTTTCCTTTTTTGGAGAACGATTTTACCCTTTTTATTTTGTCAATTCAGTAAACAAATGTTTGTCTATTTATAATAAAGAAATAAACATAAAAGAATATATAAAACAAATAAGTAAATCAGTTATAATAAAAATAAAAATAAAAAAATAAAAAAAAACGGATTTTATCAAAAAGTTCTAGGTTTTCCCGTCTTTCTGAACAGAGCTTTAATTTTCAATTACCTTTAAACATCGATAGATGTCATCAAGCACGCGCCATCTTTCACTCGTACCTCGTAAAGGTGTCTATTCACAGCCAACGTGATAGGGATTGCAATACATAAAGATGCTCTTATCAGTCTTATCACGTACGTGTATAGGCTGTTGTATTTTCACGGCACGTCGCCTCCACTTTTGACTTCGGTTGTAAACATGAGACTGCCGCTGTGATTCTTCAATCAGATATAAGATCTTATTGTCAAGTCACAAGGTACAGTTTACCTTGTAATGGAGGAAAGTTCTTATGTTCAGTAGAACATATTATTTTTAATGGTTATATTGTGGTAGGCTTTTGTTTATAGGGTTTGTAGACGAGTGTACAGTCAGCGACACAAGTCGAATAATACTGTTACTTTTGTTGAATAAACAAGGAGTAGGTAAATATTATATTGTTTTGCAGGTTATAACTGCAAGTTTATTTTATTCTACTTTTTACATAATATCCTTTGATATCGTATGATTTAAATATGGAAAATGTTATGCAATTTCTGTTGCTGATTGAATTTATATGAATGTAAGAGGGATTATTTGTGCGTGAAAGTAGCTTATAAAATAATATTTATTTGAATACATAAGTTATTTCGTGTTCAATATGTTTTATTTTGAATATTTTGAGTTTTATACTTTTACTTTGGCTCACCCATAGTAAAAATATTTTATATTTAATTTATAATCTCAACTTTATAAATACATGTTTTTTTATGTGTTTATAATAAGTGTTGTATTGCATTTTCAAAAAATTAAGATGTGCTTGTTGAATTTAAAATGTTTGTAATATTATTTGCTTCTATTAATTCGTTGTTATTTTTTTAAATAACTTTTGAATCTTAATTTGCGTTTTCGTTCTTATCCTTTGGGTTTATATCTGTAATTTATCAATATACCAAAATTCAATTTAGTTTTGTTAGGTCATCTCCGAAACGAATGATCTAATTCTAAAAAAGAACATATTAATAGAAAGCTACATTATTCCTAAGTACTATATATGCCACGAGGGAAGGCTAGTATTTTATATTATCTTCACTGCTTTTCCATAAATATATATGCGATCATTATAAACATACATGGCATAGCAACAGAGTAACTATGAGAAATCTTATGTAACATATTTGCCATATGACACGTACACGTAAATGTACGAGTTTGAAGTACTACTGTTTGTGTCTCAGAGACACAAACAAATCATCATTAATAATCATTTTAACCACGAAACGCGAAACAAGCCCGCATATTTCATACATTAAATTTACAAACAAACTTACTTTAAATGTCAATTTGTATCCATCTGCTCAATTTATATTTACGAAATGACAAATTTATTTTAATTTATTTAACGAGTCTCTCAGCCTAATTGATTTGAATTTACCAAAACGAAATGAAGCATACAATCATCGGCTTACTTAATATTCCCGTTTCGTCGAACAATTTTATATTAATCTCCTCTCTTCAATTGGAAAGCCTTCATTACAAAGATCCTTTTCAATTGAAGGCTTAAAAATATACTACTTTTAAAATTACGTTAAAATGGACTGGGTTTAATTAAATTGAGTTTTATATTATGTATATAAGACATATTTTATGATAGAGAGAGGAACATCTCTGGGCTGATCTCATTAGTAAAATGTATAGCGAGTGGCACTTGGTGGCGCAAGGGGTTGAAATAAGAGCTTGGGCTATATCTCTTTAGAGCACCAGGTTGAACAATTTATTCAACAATAACAAAATGTATAGCGAGTATTTCACTTGGTGGCGCAACCAGTCACTCTGCGTACTGTAACAATTTGTTGGGGAAGCGGACCTGGGTTGGAAATCCTGTAACATAACTCATAACATCTTTTGCCATATTTATCTTAGGTATTTTATCTTTTGAGTTATTTACTTTTTTTGACGGAAATGGTTTAGACATTACATTAATTCTACTCTTCACACTTAACCATGTATTGTAGAAATAATCTTGTAACAACATTATTTTAAAAAAAACCGGCCAAGAGCGTGTCGGGCCACGCTCAATGTAGGGTTCCGTAGTTTCCCGTCCGTCACAATAAGTGTTCCCACTTATAAGTTTTAAAAAAAATAAATGTTTTCTTTTAATTTTTATATTTGAGTTGATTGAATGAAAGGTAAATGAGTTTAAGTTCTTTGTATGGGGACCCCCAAAATGTTTTATTTATTTTCTATTTTTGTATCAGAATCTTAATGCGGTTCACAGAATACATCCACTCAGCAAGTTTCAACAGTATAGCTCTTATAGTTTCGGAAAAAAATGGCTGTGACATACGGACGGACAGACAGACAGACAGACATGACGAATCTATAAGGGTTCCGTTTTTGCCATTTGGCTACGGAACCCTAAAAATGTTTGTAAGTATGAAGTTTGTTGCCCATTCTTATCCATACAAATAAACTTTTTAGAATGGCAACTAATTTAATTTTTCTTTGTTTTTGTTGATGACGTTTTAAAGTGCCTTTTTAATTATCTATTAAAAATAAATGATTCAACTTTGAATTTGTACTTTCGCATGAAAATAGAGCACGTTGTCGCTTGGCTACGACCAAAGGCTACGACTAAATAGCGTAGCGCCTGGCTACGGCGGAACATGACGCATGGCTACGGCGTAACTTTGTGCTACGCGAGTACACCGTGTAGTTTCCTCGTTGTGTGAACTTCTTTGCTGAATTCAATAAATTCAATATTTTTAACTGAAATAGACGTTTTTTGTCCTACAACAGTAATTTAAATTGCTATATAATTATCTTACGT
Organism: Athetis lepigone; assembly: GCA_033675125.1. Taxonomy (NCBI): domain Eukaryota; kingdom Metazoa; phylum Arthropoda; class Insecta; order Lepidoptera; family Noctuidae; genus Athetis; species Athetis lepigone. The sequence continues at coordinate 7,256,003 of CM066237.1, forward strand.
TTAATAATCCTTTCACATATATTATCAAACAAATTGCCCCACCTAATAGTATGTCTGTTTGAGATGAACTCATAAACTACTGAACGTATTTGCGTGCGGTTTTCATTGAGATTTAAGGGGGTTTAAAATACATGTAACTTATAATAGAGAAACGGCTTTAATTTCAAATATATAGTCGCTTGTTATATTAAAATAACCTCCAACTGTTTTCCTAAAACATTTTTATTTCCAAAATTGAGTAATCTATCTCTATTCCCATTACAGGTGAAAATGTAATAAAAGATCTAGTCATAGAACGTAGGTCTAGGTGTCTTATTATTCACAATAGCGAGATATCGATTTGCAGCACCTCTGGGAATCTCACGTATGATAGCTACTATAGAATTACGTTCCGATCGAGTTAGGCGTTAAACAGACGAGCAGCACTTTGCTCAAACAGCACTTTCTCAACAGAGCTAAATTTAGCTGTCTACAGAAGTAACTGCTATGCTACTGGCGACAAAAGCTACTGCAGTATTCGACATGCCCACTGCTGCCCACTATGTCGACAGTATTGTTGTAGTGAGATCGCTCGGTCTATTTGAAGTCGACTGACAAACAGCGCGCGCGCTGCGGTCATACCAAACTGTCGCCATTGGTCGGCGTTTGCTGTCCACGTGTCGACGGTAAACGCCAATCAATGTCGGCAGCTGAAGTTGCCTCTGCTGACAGCTGAAGTTGGCTCTGTCGACAGCTGAAGTTAGCTATGTCGACAGCAAAGCGCTGCTCGTCTGTACGTGGCCTTAGGATTCTCTCGATTCTATGAATGGCGTCGATTCGAATGAGCGCTCGATGTTATGCATCGAGATTGGGTCGTTGACCTGTCTGTGATAGCTGTACAATATATCCGGGATGGACTGTACAAAATGAAAAGGTGTGCTTGCTCTATTTTTATTAAACCCGACGGATCGTCCTTTGTGTTTTATGCCATTGAGTTGATACTAGTTATGAGAATTTTTATTTAAAGGATTATTGAAGGATTTCTAAAGGTCACGTACTTTTATAGTGCATAATAAATTTTAATAAAAAAACCTCTTAGTTGCTGGTACACGGTATGATGAACATTTTAAGTCACGTACTTCGAAATACCGCACTTTTTAACTAACGTAATTCGCCATCGACATTTCAATCTTTGGTATTCTGTGATACTAACATTATAAACAGTTACATTGTAAACTTTGTGTGGTTGTAGAGGGTAACCTCTGGAACTACTGAACCGATTTTGAAAATTATCTTACCAATGAAAACCTACGTATTAGAATTATGCTATGTCGGACTATGTCCAATGAAAGCTAAGTAGTAACCAAAGACCTAAAACGCGGGTATGACCGCGGGGGACAGCTAGTATATAATATTTTTCCTGCTGTACAATTACTTGAAACTATCTGTAATATTGTACATGCTGTTTAAATTAATAAATTAATCAACAAAACTGCAAATCCTACCAATATTATAAATGTGAAAGATTGTATGTGAGTGTGTGGATGTTTGTTACACTCTCACGCAAAAACTACTTAACGGATTTTGATAAAATTTTACAATAATATAGCTAATACATCACATAACATCACGCTATGGCCTATGGGAGCAGAGTCATCAAACACATAACGTAACGCGGGTGAAACCACGGGATACAGCTAGTACCCTGTAAACACAATGTACCGTCTCCATCCAGAATATTACTTTCAATTACAGCATGATATATTGTGCCTCCTGAAACTTGCACAAGTCACAACCACTTGCAAGTGGTTTAGTTCCAGAACATTATTATAAGTTTGTTAACTCCCGTCTACTCTAGCCATCCTTCTCGTAGTTGGAAATATTTTACGCTACTGAAAATGAAAGTTTACGCAGCAAAAGTATGTTATGTTAAAGTGGTTGTTTTGTTGGCTTATAGACTTAATTGCAGTGTAGAGTTTCTTTTTTCTTTAAGCCTAAGTCTGAGCTTAAGCTTAAGTAGGGATTTGTTGTCCAATTATTTTAGGGAACTAACACCCAAAGATAAAAAAAAACACAATGATGCCTTGTAATCTCTGCACCACCCTGGGTAGACTGGTAGAGAATGCCTAAGGTGTTAAGTCCGCCATTTTATATTTATTTATGTGCATAAAGGATTAATAAATAAATGATGATCATAATTAAACAATTTTATTTTAGGTTAATTACACCCAGAACAAACAATCATGCTTATCACACAAAGTTTGTCCTGGGTGGGAATCGAACTCATGACCTGTGGCTGAACAGTTACTAACCACTTGACCAACAGGCCCGTCAAACGACTAGCTGTCACCAAGGTTTCACTCGGCTTTTGTTAGATCTTTTTGTTACTGTTCCGCTCCCAAGAGTCAACGCGTGACGTTATGTAGCCTATATGTTATTCTGAAAATACATTTAAGCTATGACACTGTAAAGTTTCAACAAAATTCGTTTAGTGGTTTTTGTGTGAAAGAGGGATCGAGAGGTGTTTAATTATATGTAAATATATTGATAATAAATTAATGCGTGGTTAAAAGAAAACTAGGAACTGAATTAAGTCGTCGGGTTTCCCGCTGGCTCGTTATATGTAGCCGTCTGCGAAAATGTAGATACACGCCAACATAAGGCCGAAATTCCTCGTTTACAAAAATCTCCAGATGTTGAGTCGGAATCTCCGCAACAATAAGGCATGTTAATCTTGTGGCGCAACTCCAACTCTTCGCGTATTTACCGAGTTTTTTTTCAGTTTCATATAGAATCTTCTTTTTAATCCTTGTGTGTGTTCATCTATATTCTTTCTTCTTCTATCTTCTACATTTTAAATGGTAGACTGACTGACTGTTGATATATCAACGCACAGCCCAAACCGCTGGTCCTAGAGACATGAAACTTGCAGGGTGTGTTTTTTGCAAAGAGTTGGTAACCACTAAGAAAGGATTCTTGGAAATATTAACCCCAAAGAAGTAAAATAGGAGATGGAAGTATTCGCGCAAGTTAAGCAGCGGGCAAAAGCTGGTAGGTAAATAAAAAACCGGTCAAGTGCGAGTTGGACTCGCGCAACGAGGGTTCCGTTAATGGAAAGTACCCAATAGGTTTTGAATCCCTCGCAAATATCTAAATGCAATATAAACCGCCGTATCTTTTTATTGCGTTGATTTCGAAACTTGAGTTTTTCACTGCTTTAAGAGATAGCAGACTTGAGTATGTGATATTAATTTCAGCTTGATATCTCGACGCGTTTCTGAGAAAAAGGGTCTTGACAGGCGGACTAACGGGAGGATGGACGGATGTGAACTAACCAAATCTTATGGTTTTCAGAGTTTTTCCTTTACTTGTGCTACATGACCTTGCTTCTTGCCGAATTTCATGATTCTTGGTCAATGGGAAGTACCCTATAGGTTTTGAGTTTTGATTCCCTTGAAAGTGTCTAAATATGCAATATAAACCGCCGTATCTTCTTATTGAGTTGATTTAGAAACTTGACTTTTTAATCGCTTTGAGAAATAGCAGACTTGAGTATGTGATATTAATTTCAGCTTGATATCTGGACACGTTTCTGAGAAAAAGGTTCTTGACAGACAGACGGACAGACGGACGCCTGATGTGAACAAACTACAAATTCACGGTTTTCGGAGTTTTCCCTTTACTTGTGCTACATGACCTTGCTTCTTGCCAAATTTCATGATTCTAGGTCAATGGGAAGTACCCTGTAGGTTTTGAGTTTTGGTTCCCTTGAAAATGTCTAAATATGCAATATAAACCGCCGTATCTTTTTATTGCGTTGATTTAGAAACTTGAGTTTTTCACTGCTTTAAGAGATAGCAGACCTGAGTATGTGATATTAATTTCAGCTTGATATATTGACGCGTTCTTGAGAAAAACGTTCTTGACAGACGGACGAACAGACGGACGCCTGATGTGAACAAACTACAAATTTACGGTTTTCGGAGTTTTGCCTATACTTGTGCTACATGACCTTGCTTCTTGCCAAATTTCATGATTCTAGGTCAATGGGAAGTACCCTATAGGTTTTGAGTTTTTATTCCCTTGAAAATGTCTAAATATGAAATATAAACCGCCGTATCTTTATATTGAGTTGATTTAGAAACTTGATTTTTTCACTGCTTTAAGAAATAGCAGACCTGAGTATGTGATATTAATTTCAGCTTGATATCTCGACGCGTTTCTGAGAAAAACGTTCTTGACAGACGGACGAACAGACGGACGCCTGATGTGAACCAACTACAAATTTACGGTTTTCGGAGTTTTCCCTATACTTGTGCTACATGACCTTGCTTCTTGCCAAATTTCATGATTCTTGGTCAATGGGAAGTACCCTATAGGTTTTAATTCTCTTGCAAATATGCAATTAAACCGCCGTATCTTTTTGTTGCGTTCAATTAAAAACTTGATTTTGTCACGGCTTTGAGTGATAGCAGACCTGAGTATGTGATATTAATTTCAGCTTGATATCTCGACGCGTTTCTGAGAAAAAGTGTCTTGACAAACGGACGGACGGACGGACAACAAAGTGATCCTATAAGGGTTCCGTTTTTACCTTTTGAGGTACGGAACCCTCACCGTAGGCGCGGTTCTGTGGATGGCGAGCGATGGGTAGCTCGCCACCCGGCTAGGACCAGGACCGCGTAGACGGCGCGTTTTGTTCCACGCGCGCCTCAAAGAGAAGGAGTCAGCACAGGAAGGGGCCCAACAGGGCCAACGCCTGCCAGGGTTGCGGAATGTTTATAGTGGTTACCGTGACCCTGGAACATAAAGGGCAATCGAAGGAACATGAGTGGGTTTTAGTCAGTAAGAGTCTGACACGCCCTCCCGTCGCACCCAGGACGGGAGCAGTCATTGGATGATTTCCCACTCACCAAAAAAAAAAAAAAAAAAGGTACGGATTCCTAAAAAGCAGACTAACTTTATGTATGTCCGTCCCGGATTCGCCCAGGTAGACATTTTTTCTAATAAAAATAGCCGATGTTACTCAGAGATAATATATAATCCAATAGTCAAAAATTTTTCCACTAATTTGCAGTTTATTTGATACAAACAAAAACACAAACCTTTAAAACATTAGCGTAGATAATTATTCCTTAACCAATGACGTCACTCGACCTACAACGCGGTCTGTCAGAACAAAAATAAAGCTTATTACCGACAGTCGTGAAGCCCTCATATACGTTCACACTGTTGAACAAATTTGTTGGGAGTGTTCTGACGAGCACGATGTGGCGGCCACAAATTACACGCTCACAGTTAACTACGACGGCCCTACTATGTGTAACGTGCTTAATTTATTTTGTATCGAGGAAATGTGGAACGTGCCTATAATTGCCAGTTGCTAATGATACAATTGGACGCAAAAGCTAAACAGAGACTTCTATATGTATCGTTTTACTGAATTCTACTTTCTGAATTTTGTTAAATAAAACCCCTGTGGATAATATTCTTCTACTTCAGAGATTTAAGCATATGAGCATATATAGCTTCAAATAAAAGTTTTTTTTAAAAATCATTAAAATCATTAAAATCATATTTATTTTGTAAATAGGTTATAAACATAACACTTTTACACGTCAATTTTTTTTTTTTTAATTAAAATTAAAACTAACATTAAAAATTTATTGCAAACTAGCTTTTGCCCGCGACTTCGTCTGCGTAGATTAATAGCTCCCGTTCCCGGGGGGTTTCCGGGATGAAAACTATCCTATGTCCTTCCTCGAGTCCCAGACTATATATGTACCAAGTTTCATTCAAATCGGTTCAGTGGTTTTGTCTTAAAGAAGAGACAGACAGACAGAGTTACTTTCGCATTTATAATATTAGTACGGATAAGTTGTACCACTTTATTTTACGCAGAAAAGAAGTACAATTTCGTCAAAAAGTCTAGTTTCATTTTTAGGTGATTTCGAGGTGGGCGGTGAAATGAAAACTCATGTAATGCTCAATCTATCTAGATTTTTAGAGATAGATTTTTACAATACTTAGGCGGAATTATACAAATAACGAGTAGAACTTACAATATAGCATTTTGCAAAGTTATATTATTTCCATTACCAACCATATTATTGTGGGCTAGTCTAACCGGATGCAAAAGGATACCTCTATTTATATGGAGCGAATGCCTATCACAGCGCCACAACTTAATTACTGAGTTACACGGCGCTCCTTGACATGACTGATTATCAGATTTTGAGGTCTCTGACTAGGTTCTATGTGCTCATAAAATCTGGGAAATTTCTATTGGAATAAATTAATAACACTTAGCTCTACCCGGGAATCCAAAACTGGTAAAAAGGCAAACACAACTTTTTTAGCTCCAAAAGCAATGATGGTTTATTTTTAAAGTTATTATATTAAGTTTAAAAATATACCACCTGGTATATTGGTGGGGCTTTATTACCTGGAAATCGTCTAATATTGATAGACAAACGAAAAAGCCGCAAAGTGATCATAAATAAAAATACTTTATCGCAGAATACTTGAACGCAAATAAATGGGAGCGTCATTTTGTAGTCGTTTGGTTCTCAGAACGTTAAATTTAGTACCCGACTTATTAGAATATTTATTATTAGAATTGCTTTAGATTTCTTATTAATAGTAGCTGTATCGCGGATTCACTTGCATCTTTAGTGGTTGCTCTACACCCCTGGTAGTAGCCACGAACCACGCAGTGATGACATGTAGCCTGTGTGTCATAATAATATTGCGTTGTGTAAAGTAATACAAACCATGCTCATATCGACAGAAAGTTCCTTTATGAAATATCAAATATTACCGCATTTGAACAAGTTGACATTCTTCAGTTTTCTATCTAATATTATAAAGAGGAAAAAGTTTGTTTGATTGTAAAGAATAGGCTTAAAAACTTTTAGACCGATTTTAAAAGTTCTTTCGCCATTCGAAAGCCCCATTATCCATGAGTAACATAGGCTATATAATATCACGCTATGTCCCACGGGAGCGAAGCAGTAACCAAAAACCGAACGTAACGCGGGTGAAACCGCGAGGAACGGCTAGTACTATATAAGTAAGTATTGATAAATATTTCCAGTTAGTAAAATATAAAAAGTTTTTAAAAGAAGTCAACTACGAAACTATTAATAAAATTAAAACTTCGAACACACGTGATTTGAGACATAACAGAAAGACAATAGCAGCGCGACAGCCGGCTGTCGCTTGGTCGTTGAAAGGTTAAAAGACTTTCATTTTGCTTGTATAATTTTAGCTTTAACGTGAATTTACTTATCTTTAAGCAAACATACACAAGAAACAAGTACATAAGTCGACAAAGAGCAGACGCGAAGTCACATTACAAAGTACATCTACGTAACTAAAGACTGAGATCCCGGAATTACTCGACTTACATATCTGTAACCTGTGGCTTCTTAGCTATTTATTTATAGGCTTTTTTTTGGAAAAGTTGTTTGTTATTATGAGTAGAAACTTGTGTTTATGTACTGGTGAATTACAGACACTTTAAATATCTGCCAATAGTTTTTAACCACTTCACCCATGTATTTCTAGCTTTTCCATCAGCGACAAAAATATTTACCAGATCATTAGTTGCTGCAGTTGCGGGTAGTTCGAAAGAGTTACCGCGGCCCTGGACACAAAGGGTTAAGAAGGAACATGGGTGGGTTTAGTCAGTACAAGTCTGACACTCCTTTCCTCGCCGCCCAGAGCGGAACGAGTCGTTTGTTGATTTCCCACCCACAAAAAAACCATTAGTTCTGGAGAATCATATAATCACCATTTACCACTTTATAATATTAGCATACGTAGATTATCTATCTCCAAAATGGCGTAGGTCCAACGACCTTGGGATCTCGGTCCGCAACCCACATTCAATTGTTTTCAAATATTTCGTTAGGCTAAACAAAGCCCGCACACAGACACATTTGTACGAGTACCCTACAGAAATCTTAACTCAGTGCGGAATGGTTAACACGCAACAAACTACTTGTAACACAAGCTTAGGAACTTTGCGAATGGTACCACACACTATAATATGTGTGTATGTATGTATATCCTCGTACAACTTCGTATTGGTATTTGTAAAAGCCTGACCACACTGGTTCTTTCTTAGTTATGAGTCATTTTCTTATTCTTTTGTATCGTAATGAAAGTAAGAATGACGTATTCTGCTATATTTCAGTTTTTAACCACACCAGACGATTCAACGGCAGGAGAGCGATTTGGTGATGCGTCTTTGCAATCAGCCTCATTATGATAAAGAATGGCAAGGTAAAATGATTTTTTATTTACTCAATAGTAAGCAAACTGATGGTCTACCAATGGACATATTATGCAAGTCAGAGGCCTCGGAAATACGTTGCTATCTCAGAGAGAAAGATGATATGTATCATGTGCCCGCAAAAGATACTGCCATCTACATACTTCAAATCGGAACATAGCAACGCTGCTTTGGGACAGGATTTGCTGACGCGCTCACGGTCGAATATTATCTAACTAAAATAGCAATCTGACTGACTGATTAATTTCTTTGTAAAGAGTAGAAGAAAGGATTTTGAAATTCGAAAGCTACAAAAAATACGGCTACAGCTGAAAGCGCTTTAGTCGAAAGAGCGACTATGCCCTGATGTGGGCGAGCCTTTACAATTGTCGTGGTTTGTATTTGTTTCCACTCATTTTCCACAGATATATTTTCCATGGAGTACTATGAGATTTTATTGTCTACTTTCCTAACATATGTACGACATGAAAACGTATACAGCTTCCAAGTTAAAGTCAGCAACTCCAGTACAAAAGGATGTCAATACCGCCCGAAGGCTACTGTAGTAAGCGTAGCTTTATGTCGTTCATCCGCTGTGGTTGAACTATATATGGACCCAAGCCAAAATCCTCTGACAAAACTGAGGCTAGAAACTCCAGTTTTGAATACGTATCGGCATTCGAAGGAAGTAAAGTTTAAAATGCTTTGTAATGCCCTAGGTTGATTGAGAGAAAATGCCTGCTGCATTAAGCCCGCCTGTGTACCGTTGTGTATAAAGTGTAAATAAATAAATAATACAGCTCTTATATTATTCTAGACAGAGTAGTATTATGCAGATTGCTGGAGTTAGTGAGACAGTGTATTAAAATTCAACAACAATAGAGTTTAAAAAGTGTGCGATTGCTTGCAAGATAAACTAAAAAAAGCTGAGCGTATTTCTATTTTGTAATTCTGTTGTAGTGCAGAAGACAGCTAACGAATAAATTACTGAAAATATATTTAGAATCATAATTTTGAATTCGTGTAACTGACATCTCAGAGAACGGAAACATTTACCCCCAAAACATGACGTGATGTAGAAACCTCTTAACATAATCATTTCTATATGACGTACATTACATTTTAAAAGCTCAGTATATGACGTCAACGTACTACACATCTGCTCACCCCCCTATAAAAGTTTTACGTCGCTGAGGCGTATAAAGTGAGTCATTTATACGTAGCAGGAAGGACTGTTCGAAAGTTAGAAATTGTAATTGTTTAATGGATGTAACTCGCTTCAATGGGTACTTCGTAAGGATTCACGTTTATATTGAAAGTGTCTATTTTTACCCGACTGCTGAAAGGAGGTTATGTTTTGCGAACGTATTTATGTATGTAAGTATGTACAGCCTAAACCGTTTGGCGGATTTCGACATAATAAATAGTGTGTGTATTTTTGATTTGAGAAATGTTTTTTGATATGTGTGTGTGTTTCTATGTATTTTAATAGTTGTAGGCATCGGTTGCATTTGCGTGGATATGCTAAGAAAGGGACAGATTTTAGAAAATACTTTTATCCCCTATTTTATCCTCGCAAAATTGAATCGCCAAAAATCTACGGTGTCAAAAGTGAATGCTTTGTTTGAGCTTTATGTTTTGCGAACGTATTTATGTATGTAAGTATGTACAGCCTAAACCGTTTGGCGGATTTCGACATATGAGGTGTGTTCAATTAGTGTTTTGATTATTTAATTTTATTTAAGTTTTAAGTATGTTTAGTTAAAACGGCTAAATTATAGCGTAGATTTTAATAGAATCCGATATAGAAATAACTTGAGTCAGGGGAGTTTAATAAACGTGTTTTTTTTTAATAATTATTCACACGCATTAATTGAAGTGTCTAAGTTAGCTAGAAAACTGTCAAAATTCACAATCTCCACGATCAAAAGTAGCGTGAAAATCGTTAGTCAAGAATACATAAACAAGTACTTTGGTATACAAAATTTTGATATTCTGTTCCATTACATGAAACTTTCAGAACATTAATTTCAGGCGAAGAGAACAGTTGACATTTATAGCATAATTAGACATTTAGAATAGCTTTATCGAAGTTGTGAGTACTTCAACTTATTTATATTGCTGTACAGTACCTATTTAAAGTTAGCTTGAAGAAAATGGCTTATAAACGTGACTTGTATGTTTTATAGGTTGGAATTGGATGGAACAAGAATCTATTCTTTGTATATCGGCCACTTCCGACGTCTAGTGAAGTTAAAATTGCCTTAGTTGGGAAGTACACTATATGTTGATAATCCAACTTCCTTTTAACTAACATTATTAGTGTGAAAGTTTGTGAGGATGGATAGAAGGATGTTTTCACACACAAACTATTGAATGGTTGGTGTTGACACTTTAATGTAACTGACAACACAAAGAGAACTAACAGAAGAGAAAACAAAGAGATTAGAATAGCACAAAGGCTAATTATATTATTAACTAAAAATATCATTAAGAACACAAATAATAAAAAATACTGTAAAAAAGACTGACATGCCTGTTCGTCTAGTGGTTAGTGACCCTTACTGCTAAGCAGGAGGTCGTGGGTTCGATTCCCAGGACAAACTTTGTGTGATGAGCATGATTGTTTGCTCAGTGACTGGGTGTAATTTATCTATAATATGTATGTATTTATAAATGATAAAAGTATGTTTATCAGTTGTCTGATTACCATAGTTCCAGCTCTGCTTAGATGGGCCGTGTGTGAGTTGTACCAAGCTATTTATTTATTTAATGACATTTCTTTCATCGAGTACAGCCGATTCTACTGAAGTTAGATAAATGATGACGTTACACGTTAGGTCTTAAGAAGTGATTTTTGGAACAATTTCCATATTTTTATTCAAAAACATATCCCTCACTTACCCCGTAAAATAGAGGATGAATATTTGTATAAAAACAGGCGGACAAACTCAGAGGAAGCTTAGCTAATGATAAAAAAAAACAAATCGTAGCGCCCGTGCACTTGAGCCTTCGACTGCAGACAAACGCAAAGAGTTTTAAACGAATGAATAGGGGCATAACAATCTCTAGTGCCTATGCACCGTGCACGCCACTTAAGGTACCAGAGTACCCTACATGGAACTCATTTGCTATCTGTGAACAGAAAAAATAACAATGCTGTGGGCAAGCTGTGGGTTCATTTTTAATGCGAGCGAAGATTGTAATGCTTTTAACTGTTTTGTGAGTGCAAAATAAACTGTGTGTATATTTGATTGGACAAATGTTATCTGTTTCTACATATGTATTTTTGCTGTAGCCAGCGGCTGCATTTGCGTGGATATGCTTAGAAAAGGACAGATTTTGGTAAAATTTTCTTGTTTTTAAATCAAAATGTATTCCCTATTTCATCTCGTAAAATAGGTGATGAGAATTTGTATAAAAATAAGCGGACAAACTGGGGGAAGCTTGGCTAATGATAAAAAATAACAAATCGTAGCGGCCGCGCACTTGTGCCGTCGACTGCAGACTAACGCAAAGAGTTTAGAACTAATGAATAGGGGCAGAAACAATCTCTAGTGCCTATGCACCGAGCACGTTACTTAAGGTACCAGAGTACCCTACATGGAACTCATTTGCTATCTGTGTTAGAAAAAATAACAATGCTGTGGGTTTATTTTTGTGAGCGAAGGATGTAATGCTTTCAATTGTTTTGTGAGTGAAAATAAATAGTGTGTGTATTTTTGATTAGAGAAAAGTTGTGTGTTGTGTGAAATACATAGAAAATACATAGAAACACTGGGTGTGTTTCTATGTATTTTACTAGCTATAGCCGGCAGTTTCATTTGCTTAGAAAGGGACAGATTTTTAACATACTTTTTACCCCTATTTTATCCTCTCAAAATTGAATCTTCAAAATCTTTTCTTAGCTTCTGCGGAGTAAAAGGTCCATGAAAAGTTCGAGTTGTGGTTTTTAATAAGACAGGCAGCTCTATATAAAAGCGCCACCTTTGCAGTCTAAATGCCTGGAGGAATTGGTAAAAAAAAAACTGTCATAAGATTTAAAACAAGAAATTAATTACACTACTAATTCAACTTCAGTAAATGTAAAAACAGTAAGGTCACAAATTTCAAAGAGCGATAATAACTAAATTGTTCGGAACTTAATATTTAATTTAATTGTCTCAATTATCGTGTAAAACAAAGGCAAAGATGGCAGCTTTTAGATTTAGTGTATAACCTTGGGAGATTTTATTGAAGTCCGTATAATCGTCTAGCCATTAAAGATTAAAACAAGGGTCTAGTTTCAAAGAGCTGTAAAATTTTACAATATTCTTTGAGGAAGTACCTTCAAAGAATTTACCACAATTTCATAGCTCTTTCAGAGAGTTTAAAAATCAATGGCTGTTCGTGTTAGGTTAAAATATGGTATGTGACAAATTCAACCAAGAATATTAAAATATATGATACCACAGAGTTTAGTATGAGCGTGAGCAGTAAATTTAACGTAAGTTCGATTCATTTTGAATTTGGAAATATCCGTTTCGCATACGAATTGAAAACGATTTTTGAATTGAGAATATTACTAAACTATTAGGTTAGTTGACTTTTCTATTTAGACATTGACTCATATTGTGTCTACTTTACGAATACTATATTCTATGTCACTTGACAAATAAGCACAAAAATTCAACGATTTTGAGCAATGAATAAAAATATTATCATTTAAAAAGCTTTCCGTTGTAATATGACACACATTACACCCACAGGCTAATTACTGGTAACACCAAAGCCTCTAAAAGCCACAGAATTGTTGCCAAAATCCCTGTCAGGCAATATTGCCGCTAACATAAAAAGAGCCTTCAAGAATTAAGCTCTACCGTCAGCTGGTGAGCACATTTCAGCGCTCAAATAACTCTGCGAGGGAGGAATTTAGCAAATCTCCCTTCATAGGGATAATCTGGCGTCTAAAACGAGTGCACATTGAGAAGTTTTTAATGGAGTGTTAAGATAGCACGTTTTTTTAAAAAGAGATCATTTTGGTGTCACATATTTTATACAATTTGTACTTCGATAAGCACAGTATTTTTGTTGACTGACACTGGTTCGCACTTTTTTTTTCGGGTATGATTTCTTTGCTTTAAATATTTATTATTTGTTTTGATGATTTTCGTTACAATATGGTTTAGCATATTTGAATATTAAAAGCTTCCTTCTGAATTTTGAGTACAAAAAACCCTTTTCTCACCAAACTAAACAGCTCTTACATAAACATTCTAACAAAATATTCACGATCTTGAAATCCAGTGACGCCCTCTACCAAAATACGCTAACACAACTTACCATACTTACCCCTCCATTGATCTATACTCCTTGTTCCCCATCGTGCGGTGTGCTCCCGGCTTAATTATAGTATTTGGTGGAATCACGTTAAATCCGTAACGTTTGTGCTAAGAGTTAGTGCGTGTTGGTACAACTCGTTCTACTGAAGACCTGATTGAGTTGTCTTGTTGCTTACTTGTTATTTATATACGTGATTCTCTTTTGTTTCTGTGTCCTTGTTAGCGAGAGAGCTAATTGCGAATTAGCGAAGTCTGGCAGTTTCATAAATGTAGGGTAATTTTTCAGTAAAAGAATCATGTTTTAGGAACTATTTTGGTCACAATTTCAGTCAGAAATTAAGTGAATGAAAAATAATAAGATGTTAATTAAAAAAATATTATCACACAAGCATGTGAGAGATAGTCCATATACATTTAAATTTTCTTATACCATTTTACCCCTAATCCCTCAGCCCAATGAGAAGGCAATCCATCCAAAAATACATCTACATATATATATATATATATATATGTATATATATATATATATATATATATATATATAATACGCTTCCGTTACTGAGTGACTGACTGACTGATGGACAACGCACAGCCGAAACTACTGGTCGTAGAGAGCTGAAATTTGGCATGTGTGTTTGTTGGGGGATGTAGGCGCCCACTAAGAGAGGATTTTTGGAATTTCCCCCCCACGGGGGAGAAAAGGGGGAAAAATAGTATTTTTTTATTTCTTTATGGATTCACCTAAAACTTTGTATGTAGGTTCCACCAGTGATGCGACTGAGTACTGAGAGAGAATTTTTGGAATTTCCCCCCCATGGGGGAGAAAAGGGGTTAAATAGTTTTTTTTTATTTCTTTTTGGATTCACTTAAAACTTTGTATCTAGGTTACACCAGTGATGCATCTGAGCATTGAGAGAGAATTTTTGGAATTTCTCCCCCATGGGGGAGAAAAGGCTGGTAAATTGATGTTTTTATTTCTTTATGGATTCACTTAAAACTTTGTATCTAGGTTCCATCAGTGACGTAACTGAGCACTGAGAGAAGATTTTTGGAAATCCCCCATGGGGGAGAAAATGGGGGGTAATTTGATTTTTTTTTATTTCTTTATGGATTCACTTAAAACTTTGTATGTTGGTTCCACCATTTAAGCAAGTGAGCAGAGAGGATTTTTGTGTTCTGTCACCAGACTATATATCATGCATCAGGATAGTCGGATACTTATCTGTTGCCGCTATAACGACATCCTCAGCCTATAAGTGCACACAAACTGTAGACAGGTCAATTCTACAGTTCTAAAATTAAGATTGAAGTATGATTGGTGATCGATACTGATGCCAAAAATGCAATCAGTAATTTTTTTGTCTCTCATTCTGTCTGTATGTGCACGCATGGGTGTGAAAAACTACTGAAGGAATTTTAATTAAACTTGGTACGATTATAATCAGGTTATAGGCTATATAACATATCACTAAGACACAGGAGCCGAGCAGTAATGAAAAGTGTGACAAAATGGTTGAAGTTACGCAAAAATTACGTACTAAAGAATTGTTTCTTAAAACGTTCTAAGGAAAAGTCCGCGAAAGCATATGTCTAATATCAATAATTCACTCACTATAACCATTTTTATGGCAATGAAATTAGTCTTAAAATGCATGATTTGTCAGGGGATTTTCATGAATATAGTAAATCCATATAAATACGTTGTGCAATACAAGTTTTAAATTTTGTACAAAATTGCCGTTTACTTAATTTAATTACAATAAATATAATTAGAATTATCACAGAGTTTTAAAATGACTCCGCAGCAATATAATGATGATACATACGAGCAGTAAGTAGCAAGGCTGGCCGATGGCTTTGCAAGATATTCGTAGCTTATATATCAGAATAACACATAATATTGTGCTACATAACATTGCACCATGAGCCACGGGAGCCGATCAGTAACCAAAAATAACTGCGCTGCGGCGGTTAATTGCAGCGCGATGCACCTCAGCTCCGGCGGGATCTTATGGCGGAATGGAGACTGCGACTGTCGCAATCCAGTGGTGGGCACGTCTCTTTGAGGAGTGGCTGGCGAGGCGCCACAGCGCTCTTACATATCGCCGAAAACAGATCCTTACCAGACCGGACATTTCGGAAGGTTCCTGTGTCGGATTCGGGCGGAAGCGACGCCGGGTGTCACCACTGCAGCAAGGGTTGCCTAGAGGACACGGTGGAGCATACGGTGGTGGTATGCCCCACTCGGGTGGGCCACCGCCGTGTTCTTGCAGAGGATATCGGCGGGGGTGACTGAATGGGAAGCTGTCACCTTCTTCTGCCAAGCAGTCATGCTGGAGGAGGAGGTCGCGGCGCACGTGTGACACCGTCACGCCTCACGCCTCGGACAGTAACCCAGGCGTAAAGAGTCGCAAGACGACTACCGGCCACCGTAGGCGCGGGACTGCGGACGGCGAGCGATGCGTAGCTCGCCGCCCGATAAGAACTAAGTTCGTGTGCATTGGTTGCGGATTAATTCTAATAGTTACCGCTGCCCCGGAACATAAAGGGCCATCAGTCTGACACTCCCTTCCGCCCCGCCCAGGGTGGGAAAAGTGGTTTGATGTACATATAATAGTATACTCACAGACTGATACCAACGCTTTGTTGATATTTAACAATAACTAACTATAGAGACATGAAACTTGGAGGAGTTATTCTATGTGAAGAGTAAGCATAAGCCACTAAGGTTTTTTTATCAATTCAACCCCTACAGGGTTAAAATAGTGTTGCGGAATATTTATAATAGTTACCGTGACCCCGGAACATAAAGGGCAATCGAAGGGTGGGTTTTAGTCAGTAAAAGTCTGACACGCCCTCCTGTCCCGTCCTGGACGGGAGAAGTCATTGATGATTTCTCACTTCCAAAAAAAAAGGGTTAAAATAGTGGATATAAGTTAGACATCTACGCGGGCAAAGCCGCGGGCAAAAGCTAGTTAAATATAAAAACCGTTTGACATACCACTTAAAAGAATGATATAAAACTTGTTTGTTCTAATATCATGCAAACAAAATAAGATTGGTCTAGGATAGGTTGACGGAGCCTCGCAGAGGGGCTCCTATTTCTGGGTGGTTTAAAAAAAATAACCACGAAGGCTAAGGCGGAGCGGAGCTCCTGCTTTAACCTTCTAACCTAACCTGTCCGAGTCAGGGTGCTCTGAGTCGGGGTGCCCTGAGTCGGAATGCCCTGCGTCGGGGTGCCCTGGGTCGAGGTGCCCTGAGTCGGGGTAAGGAAGGACTGAAAATCTCTGAAATCGGGTTTGGCCGGTAACATATTGTATATTAAACGTTAGACCTAATAATTTTCGATTAAATAAACGATATACATATTAAATGTTAGACCAAATGATTTTCGATTACATAAACGTTATATCAAACAACATTATACTAATTAAGTTTTAGAATAAATAAATGTTACATGCAAAGAAATTATATCCCACCAAAAACATTTCATATAAAATGTAGCCAAGACAACCACATAAGCCATAAGGTATACCCTGTGAAAAATATATCAGATCTCATGTAGAGCCAAGCTTCTGAATCTACACGGCCTAACTCTACAGACCCTAACTTCACAAACTCTACATATCAGTAAAAATGTATGGCTTCACCGTTGCGCTACCGTCGTGGAGGTAATGCGAAAATTAAGTTTTTGAAGTAAGTACCGAAACAGCCAAGCCATACATTTTTACTGATATGTAGAGTTTGTGAAGTTTGTGTCTGTAGAGTTAGGCCGTGTAGATTCAGAAGCTTGGCTCTACATGAGATCTGATATATTTTTCACAGGGTATACCTTATGTGGTTGTCTTGGCTACATTTAATATGAAATGTTTTTGGTGGGATTTCAGTTCTTTTTGTAAGTTGCTAGGCAGTATTTTCAGTGTTTTTTTTTTCTTTTCGTTATCAGATTTTTTTGACTAAATTGACCTGAAAGTCCCACACTTTTTATTATTAAAATACTTGATCGTACAACGGCGATCTTTCGATCTAGGAGAAATTATTAAAGGCTGTATTGCGCTCCCATGTATGTATGTATATTAACCAATTACCAATACATAAAATTATGCCCACTGAAATAGGCCGCAAAACTTATTTATACGAATACGAAAAATATTGCAATCGCAATACGACCGTCAACGACACAAGTTTATAATTTTCTTAGGTGGTTGATACCAAACTTACCAAACTTCTTATACCAAATGTCAGCTTTCTAGCACTACAGGAAGTAGCCACATCAGCAGTGTCGGGTTTCATAGCCCATAGCCTAAAGCCCAATCTTTCTCTTTGCATTTTTACTTGATTTATTCAAACAAACTTCCACACCCCCATTTTAGGGGATGGAGGGCGAAAGCTATAAGTTTATGAATTTTTCTGTTGGTTGTATACTAAACTTAGACTACATACCAAATTTCAGCATTCTAGCACTTCAGGAAGTAGCCAAACATTTTGATGATCATCAGTGTGTCAGTGTGTCAGTGTGTCAGTGAATCAGTGACGAAATCGGTGTATTTTAGATATCAATAAAATCTAAAGTATAAAAGCTATTCAATTGAGACTTTGTATGTTTATTGAGTCTGTTATTGACATTATTTCTTGTGAATATGAACTATCTGGTACATCGGATACCAACTCTATGAGGGTTCGAAAAAACGACGAAACACTTCGAGAAAAGGTAGGTAGTGCCCCTGCGCTTCGCTTGCTTGTCTTGGCCGGGGGCACGACCGTGCCCCCCGATCAACAGTTGGTATATCTCACGTTGATTATATCTTATGAACGATAATAAAATGAAATTAGACCAAACGGGTTTATACGTTATGAGACGCACCCAATATTTTCTTCAAGGAAAGTCGTAATAGTATTTATACCACGCAAACGCAACGGCCCAAATTGATGAGCTAATAAGAACAAAGAAGAGGAATAAGTGATTGATGCTAATCCAACACCCTCTTTAGGCAAAAATAAAAGATAGATGATAGAATAAGACATTACTTTTCAAAAATACACCATAATTAATCTATACTAATATTATAAATGGGAAAGTGTGTCTGTCTGTCTGTTTGTCTTTCTTTCACGGGAAAACGGAGCGACGGATTGACGTGATTTTTTAAGTGGAAATAGTTGAAGGGATGGAGAGTAACATAGGCTACTTTTTGTCTCTTTCTAACGCGAGCGAAGCCGCGGGCAGAAGCTAGTTGTTAACTAAAATAAAAAAAAAACTTCTGCCCCCATTTGGCGATAAGTTAATATCTTTTTGAGGATGCTCCGTGGAGGGGAGAAACACGTGTCGAGTTAAGTACTGGGAGGCAGGTTGTATGTTATTTTGTGCTGTTCTGCATGTGCATAGTTTTGGGCAGGAGGGTGATACTGTTCCTTGCGGCAGGATACTGTTTCTTGCGTCCAAAGTTTGATTTAGATTGTGGTGGAGTAAAAAAATTGGAGGTATAGGGAATAGAGAGTAAAGTTCTTCCACCTCCATTGAAAAGGGAGGATTCTCCGACCAGACGGGTTTGTCTGGTGGGCCTCCACTCGACAAAATCTCAACTAGATCCTATTCGGCATCTAAATCTCGCATCAAACTATTATATCGCGATGTAGGATGGCAGTTGTAGTTCTCATGCTGGACGATAGATGTCGCCACAAAACTATTACATTTGCATGCCAATTAATTACTTACACTTTATTGAGCACCCAATTTAAATGCAATATCATATCTGAAAACGTTTTCATTTACCATTAAAACTGAAAACACCGCCATTTAATCCATTCCAGAAATTCCAGTTACAATTCTGTGAAGATATAAAGCGGATTGCATTAATATTTTACCTCTTCCAAGTACATAATACCAATCGCAGTCTACATTGAGAAAACAAATTGAAATCCATTATTCTATAACAAGTGAGATTCTCCTCGGCTCTCTGAAATTCATTTGTTCAAGAATTCTTGTTACTATCTCGTAGTAACTCAAGCCTACAGGTAGACGGAAGATTGAAGAAATCGATTGGATATTGAATTCTAAGTAAATCTTTATATAATGTATTTTCAATTGTAGTCAAGTTATTTAACAGTAAGACATCGTAGGTTGACAATATTTTTGTGGTATTAGGATAGTATAGGCATTTGGTGATCGCTTTGAAACTGAAGCATCGTAGACCTTTGCTACGCCGTAGCCGTGTAGCAGACTACGGCGTAGCAGCTTCTCAGGCCAATTATAATCCAAATGCGTTTACCGTTTCAACTTACCTTTTAAATCTGAATGTAGTAAGTACTGCTCGATGATATTTGATAGTTTCTTTTAAAGTAACAATAGAAATCAGACTTATTTCATGATGAATTAAAAGTACACTTTATTCTAAATAATAAAAGAATAAAATAGCTTTAAAATGACGAGCAGCTAAATGTAACACAATTATGTCCGTGACTGTTCATCCCAGACGGGGTCTTTCACAATAAGTTTATTGTAAGTACAATGTTCCTAAAATGTTCTCTAATAATTAATACAAAGCTTGGAAGGTTGTTTTCTATACATAAATATTTCGATACGGAGATGTTCCTGTTCGTATCAAAGTTATTAAACTTCGAACTTTCTGTTACGGTGATAATTAACAGATAAAGTGGAAAAACGCCGCTTATTAACAAAGTTTTCTTTGAATTATGTCATTGTCGAAGTATTTATTGGCCTTCTGAGTATTGTTATCAAGGACGATGTTTTTGATACAATACGATTGTATAAAAGAAGAGAAGAATATACAAGAAGTATTCAGGTTAAAGTTTATTATTATAATATAGAAGAGTGAAAGTATTGAAAAGATAAATACAGAAATATGGATATAAATCCATACATTTAGAACACTGCAACTTTATAGCGGATTAAGTCAACTACACAATTTTTGAAAAATATGCATCTAAATTAAAGAGACGTCAGATTGTTTCATCTTTTTAAAAATTCATTACAATCATTTATAAATTTGTACTTTTGCTTCAGAAAAACTTCACTTTGCTAAAGGCAACAAGACTGAAAAAAATATTTAATTCTTAAATAAAAGGATTGGAAATACTTATTAAAACCATTATTTTTAAATAATTTATATTTAAGTTGTTTGTAAGTAACATAAAAAATGTCCCACAAATTAAAATATAGCTGTAAGTTTTCGCTAAAAGAACATTATACTATTAGATAGTCCTGATAATCCTAATAACTGATATTTTTTTGAGTGTTTAGATTTGGCTCTATAGTCCAGGTTGTACATACTGGTTTACAGCAGGCCGATATTCAGGAATTGGTGGCACAACACCCCCGAATTTTGGAGAGCACGTAAAGCTGTTGGTCCTGAGATTAAACTCTCCGGTCGTCGCCAATTGTTGTCCCATCGGACCACAAGTGTGAAGTTTGGGAATTCACCTGTGTTTACACACACTTATATCCTCTAACGGATTTGTTTGTAGGTGTCTTTCTGTGGCGCGTCTTTCATATAACCCAACAAGCTTAGCTTGCACTAATAAATATAAAAGTAAGCTTGGGAACAACACACACACACACACACACACACACACACACACGTTCATCTGGTCACAAACTTGGCGGAGTCTGTGCTTAGGTGACCAGACAACTGATACATATTTATATAATTTATAAATACAAACATATTATACACAGAAACAACAGGAAGCTAATTTTAATGAGCCTATCTTACTGATAGGCTCATTATTATCACAAATATAAAAAGATATAAAAAAATAGCTGTTAGAAAACTCTTTTAGTGACTTGCTGGATCTTTTTCTAAATCTCGAGAATCTATTGTGTTTGTACTGGTTTGTACAAATTTGAACACCTAGGCATGCCACAAATCTTCATTTTAATTAGCCGCCGGAATCGAAAACCAACCCATATAAAAATACCGATTAAACTAGATACAAAACCTTCCGTTCGCCTATCTTAATCTTTCGCAGCAAAAAGCGACCCTGGCCCGAATCTAAGCTAGCCCATACATATGCATGTATATAGACAAGTGCTTTACATAAGCAGGTCAGGTCGCTTCATATGCAGCTATCATTAGCATAGCTGATTTTATAGAGGCTTGTTTTAAGTTTTTTATAGTTTCGTTGTAGTCTTCTTTCATCCGGAGTCGTTTATTATGCGGGCCTTGTGGTAACTAGAGCTAATTTCCGTACGCTCAAGCGCTTATGCCACGCCTATTAGTGGAATCAATTGCTCACATTTATAGGTCCTAGTAATTGTAATAAATTTTATACCGTAGTGTTAGGAAATATGGGCTTCTCCAAGTTGTAATCGCCTCTTGGTGCCAATTTTCCTTGTTCTGTTCTGTCTCCTGCTTGTTATGGAGGGAAGTGAAAAATACATTTTCTTAATCCTCCAACGTTCTCTTCTGATTAATTTCGTAGTGGGTTTTAAGACAGTTGAATCGTTTCTCCGAAACACGTCAAGCTTTATGGCTTGGAGCTTTTCTGGTGGACTCTGCTGTTGATTCTGACTTTCAGGAGTTGCAGTGGTTGGGTATTGTGTGGCGGGATTATTCCAAAGGACATAGAATCTAAGATAGAAACACGCTTGAACGATGTGACTATATATAGAAAGCAAAGATAATAGGAAATTCTATTCCTTGTCCGTTTCGCCGAAACTTTGTTTTACCTATCTCGGTCTGTAGCAAGGGTACACAATAAATTGAGGGTCATATATTAATCCATTTAAAAAAAAAAGAATTTCTATTTTCGTTGGTCAAGCCCTAACTAATTTTAATCAACATTCTATGAATTCTAATATTATAAGTAGAAGATCCTTCTTCGGCACTTAGTAAAAAACCGATAATACTAGTTAGCTTGGAACATTGATTTCTGTATTTGAGAACTGGATTTATTAAAAATAGTATAATATAGTAAAGTAATACCAAAGAAACTTAAGGTTGCACCTAAGTATGGTACTTTTTTTCTGCATAGCTAATTATAGTCACAAGATTCTATAAATCTATTATATATGTTAGTATATCTAAAGTGCTTTCCACGATATAACATAATTCAGATATTTCTAACTATTAACGCAAGTATGAAATCATTTAAATCGCTTCTGAGTATCGCTAGAATTTACATTGCCTCAGGCGTTTAACTACATATATTAATTTTGTTTCCATAAATAGCACTTTGTAGGTATACTAACTGATATAGATGGGGTAGAAATTTCAAATGTTACAAGGTACAAAATTGGAATTTTCGCCGTCGCGTCGATCAATAACGTTCTAGTTACCTAAAATAAATATATAAACATCTTGATAACACTGACACACGGCCATGTAATTCCAATGTAGGCAGAGTGTACTATAAAACAAAAAATAATAATAAATATCTTGGGACAAGTCACACACGGTCATCTGATCCCAAGCTAAGCAGAGCTTGTGTTATGGTAACCAGATAACTGATATACATACTTATATACTTTATAAATACATACATAATATACCTAGTTAAATTACACCCTGACACAGAACAAACAATCATGCTCATCACACAAAGTTTGTCCTGGGTGGCAATCGAACCCACGACCTCCGGCCACTCGACCAACAGGTCTGTCAAAAACTACTACTACTAGACAACTGATTACATATTTATATAATTATAAACTCATGCGTTATATGAATTATAGCCAGACACAGAACAAACAGTCATGCTCATCACACAAAGATTTGTCCATGACCTCCTGTCTAGCAGT
This sequence comes from Athetis lepigone, assembly GCA_033675125.1. Classification (NCBI taxonomy): domain Eukaryota; kingdom Metazoa; phylum Arthropoda; class Insecta; order Lepidoptera; family Noctuidae; genus Athetis; species Athetis lepigone. The sequence continues at coordinate 7,279,338 of CM066237.1, forward strand.
CAGGGTCACTAACCACTAGACCAACACAATGAACATTACTTGTATTATTTTCTACTACAAGAAGCATTTTAACAAACACTGTTTACCCTTTAGCTAATTATCGGACACATAACAACTAAACTTTGAAAAATAAAGGCCTAACTTAAACAAGAAAAACCGCTCAAACACCGCATTTGATCGGAATCACGGCGAAACTTTGCGGCCAGACTTGGTAAAAAAAAAAGTTGGAATGAAAATGGCGGCAGTTTAATGCCCACTCAAACAAAACGCGAAGAGCAATGGACGCCACTGAATTTAAATCCAGATCTAGACTTCCATAGACCGAGGCCTCTAAATAAGAGTGCTACAGTCATGTTTTGGATACAAATTATCAGATCTAGATACGGATTTGGATATCGTAATAATGTTATAAGGGATTCGGATACCTTTAGGGATATGTTTTTTTCTATTATCTGTGAGTTTCGGTTACGGGGATCATAAAAAAAGTTCGAAATATAATCGTGGCACTTTAATGCCAAAACAAAGCGCAAAGTGTAATGAAAGCCACTGAATTTTAATCCAGATCTAGCGACCTCCATAGACCGAAACCTCTAAATAAGAGTGCAACAGGCATGTTTTGGATACAACTGGATACGGATATAAGAATAATATTATATCAGTTTCGGAGACGGTTAGGAATATGAAATTCTTAAGGGGTTAGTTTTGGATGGTTTCTGTAACGGTTATTAGATTTTCAAAACATTTTAAAGTCAACCAAGTGGTTATATAACCAAGCAACAATAAATAATAAACAATGCAAGGAAAACGCAGGGCTAGTGTATAAAAACAAAAAATGTTACGATATGTATCATTTAGTTACCACTAGCTTTTGCCCGCGACTTCGTCCGCGTGGAATAATAGTTCCCGTTTCCGGGGGATTTCCTTGATGAAAACTATCCTGTGTCCTTTTTCGGGTCCCAGACTATATCTGGACCAATTTTCATTCATATCGGTTTAATAGTTTAGGCGTGAAGAAGAGACAGACAGACAGACAGACAGATTTCGCATTTATAATATTATAGTACGGATTATCCGAAATTTTTAAATAAAATTCGGTTACAGTAACAGATATCTTTTTATCTATACGAATATTATAAAGAGGAAAGATTCGTATTTTTGTATGTAACAAATAAACTCAGTAAACCGGTTTCAAAAATTCTTTTTTTATTAGATAGCTACATTATCCCTGAGTAACATAGGCTAATAATATTGCGTTATGTCCCACGTAAGCGAAACAGTAACCAAAAACGTAACGTAACGCGGGTGAAACCGCGAGGAATAGCTAGTTGTGTATATGTCACCGGAAAATAACAAGATCCGTAAGTTTATCAATTTACTAGGAAATTTATAAACTTTCGTAGGATTCTAAACGGGAGATAAATTGTAATATTTTACGTCCACGTTTTCGTAAATTGATAAACTTACTGAACTCACTCGTAAAATAATAAGTAAGCAGTAACCAAACGCTACGCGCGATCTGAATGGTTGACTGTCACGTGACACTTCTCCTTCCTCGCGGCCGCCATTGTCCGCCACGGAACATAAATAAACCAGTTTGCTTGTGCGTTTTTATTAGTTTTAAATGTTAAACTGTGTTGCAACTCAAAGAAAACTCAACTCACTACATCCGTGCCAGAGAGGAACCAAGCATTGTTGTTTCCAATTTATAGTTTGCCAAGTCTGATTATACCAGTATCTGGACACAAGCATTGCCACCATGAACATTGACCAATCAGAGAGCAGTGTGTTATTTTACGTATTTCAAAGATGCGTATATTTAAAAGAGTTTCTGTGATTGGTCAAACCGTTTAAAATCTTACGAATAGATAACCGTTAGTTTATAAATTTACCGTATGACGTCGGAAATTGATAAATTTACGAAAATGTGAACGTAAAATATAACAATTTATCTCCCGTTTAGAATCCTACGGAAGTTTATAAACTTCCTAGTAGATTGATAAACTTACGGATCTTGTTATTTTCCGGTGACATATATATTTTAAAGTGACGGTTGCAGTTACCGAGCTCAATAACGCCCCTGGATAAGAGATGAATTATGGATACTTTTGACTTGATTTTGTTGTTATTGGCTACTTATAAAGCTTTAAATATTGATGTACCACTGAGGTCAGCATTTTTATTGAGGTCACCTGGTCGAGTCAGCTAGATATTTTCTCTCTATTTTTTCTTTCGTTTAATCTTTTCGTACTTGAATTAAAGCAAGAAATGTATTGAATGTTTGAGATGTAAGGTAACTAGTAAGCTAATTTACCTACTCATTTACAATCAACAAGAAACAAGACAATAAACAAGTTTTAAAATTATATAATTTAATGTATCTATGGCCGTTGAGGTGAAAAGGTTCTCAAGTGGCTACCGCGTACAAGAAAACGCATTGTTTGCAGGCCTCCCGCTAGATAAATCAGCGATCTATCAAGGTCGGCGGGTCAGTTGTAAAAGTCTTTGGGCCCCAAAAGATTACTTTGGAGAAATTATTGAGAAATCTCTGGAGGGGATGTCCTTTGTCCATAACGGACATCTTTTCACTGATGTTGATTGTACCTGCACGTAACACACTTAGATGATTATTTTTTGCAGATTTTTTTATAAATATTTTTACAAATCGCTCGTTTCATAACCCTATCTTACGGTGAAAATTTGGTATCTTAGGACTTATAGTACCAAGTCAGAACTCTGATTCCCTCATCTTCAATCCGGATCATAATCCTGGGTATACAACAAAACCTTTGTTACCAGGCCTTTTCGGCTTTCTCTTGTTTGTATAATTTGAAAATTGTTCAAACATCGTACACCTCTCATGTATGAGGTCATAAGTTTGAAACCTGATGAGCACGAATGTCATTGATTAATTTATATTTGTACTTTTTAAGTTAATCTCTGACTTCATATCGGTAAAGGTAAATATTGTGAGAACTCGGTTTTTTCTTTACCATATTACATGTATAGTACCATAGTACATTAAAATACGCAAATAATTTAAAGCATTCCTTCCCACGTTTAAATTTAGAACCGTTCTAATCAAAAGGCGGGTAGCAGATTGGTTATGTCATAAATAAAATCCGTCATTCATTGAAAATGTAAACGTATTCTATTTTCAAACCGAATTTCGGGTTCGAAAATAACCTATCAATAATAAACAAATAGGAACTTTTGACAAGAGAGATAAGGTTCAAAGTTGTACCATTGTTCCAGCAATTTGAATATTAATAGCAGATACTTTTGGTATCTAAATGTGATATTCAAAATGGTTCTGTCACAACAATTCAAAATGGAGGGGCCACTCCATCATTTCAATGGTTACTGAGTGTTCCGTTTGATTCTGATAATACATTTTCCCCATTATCGTTTTTATAGCCGCAAGTTGAGAATGTTTTTCTCGTTTTCTTTGATGGAAAGAAAATAATTTTGTAACAGAAACTCTTTTTATTTGAATACTCTTAGATGGTAACTCAATTCTTATAAGTACTGGCAGGCAGATGATTTTTTTCTTCTTTATTTTGTAAAACTCTTTGGTTATTTCTTTGATTGTTTTAAGTGTGGTAAGTGCAAGGAAAATTCATTGATATTTGAACAGACAAGTATAGATTTATTAATTACTAGCCGTTTTATTTTCATAAAACTTGTATCCCCTGTTTTATTACGTGTACTCCGTTACAAAATATTAGTGCGATTCTACGTCGTAATAAGAAACTCCTTTGAAATTTTCATATTTGTGATTGTTTGTTGTGTTATGTTTGTTACTAAAAGCCCGTCTCTTTAAATAATAAAGATTGAAATTCTATTTATACATTTTTACTTAACACGTGGGCTGTAAGATATGCGCATATATTATGTCAGCTTACCTTTCGGCATATATACAGATTTTCAGTCGGCATATTATTTATAAACATACAATATTCAACAATATTCCTTTTCTCATACGACGACAAGCCCTCGGGTAATTGGTATGGAACGATCGTCATTTGTTTACCTTTTAGACAGTGTGGATAGAAACTTTTAGAATGAACGTCAAACAGTAAAAAGACGTGATTAAGCCATGTTCAACTAAATTTTGGCAGTTTAAGGTTGAAACTGCGTAATGTGGATGCCTACGCAGTTCGATACAAAATTGGTTTGTGCGGGGGTCCCGCACGGGCACCTGACGCTAGCAGCAGCACGCGAACCCCGTGTCTGCCCTGCGAGGGAATATGGTTATTGTACTTAAATTTTGTAATCAGACCGGAAACATGTGTTAAGGTAACGGCCACCAATTACTAGACACCCTATGTGAGTATAAAAACTTTGTACACATATAACATAACTACTAACATTTTAAATTACTTTATCTAACCCGAAACGTGAGCGTATCAAACTAATATTTACGTGAACTTAAAACTCTTTATGGAACAAAAGAAATGTAGGAACGCAAGCATATTTTAATCTACAAATAACAATATGAAAGGTAGAAAAAGCAAAGATTACCCTTCACAGTAAAATTAACCTCTTTGTAACTGTATAATGTGAATAAATAATGGTATTATTTTCATTCGAAAATTACCTACATTCAATTTACTTACGAGTACTTTGGTATCTTCCGCTGTGATTTGAGGGAATTTCGCTTTTATTTGCCGTAGAAATCGAATTTGGAAAACCTTAATTTTTCCGCTTCTTAATTTCGCTGAGTTTAATTACGTTTACGTAATTTGGGATTGGAAGTTCAATTCAAATATGAATCTGATGGATATGGATTCTGGGAAATTTTCAGAAATAATTCAACTTAGTTATTATAATACGTATCGATGGTGAATATTTCGTAATGAAAGGTAATTTAATTGTTTGTATTGCAAAATGGGTATTAAAAGACACTTTTTCAAATTAGCTGGAATCTGTAATTCCTATCTGGCTACCTCTCAGAAGAAATACCGAAACAAATTCATTAACATTGTCTTTTTTCAAATCCACAATAGAAACTCCAAAATTTAAGTTTATCCGCCCTCATTTCAAAGTCAAATTATTTATTTCATAAAAAAAAAATTTAAAAGGCTCTTTGAAATGCATTTACAGTCTAAAAAAAAGTAAAAGATTAGATCCCAACTAAAACAAAAGTACGAAACATGAAATACAAATAGAAAATATTGTCAAGGTAAAGCTTTGAATGCCGCCATGTTTAAATTAAGGTGACGTTACATATCTTCAAACAGTAGACGATAAAGCACCTATCAAAGATACTCATTTGTCATAACATGAAGAGTATTTGAGAAATAATGAAGGAAAAATCAAACATATATTTCAGTCACTATCACAAAACATTGCTCCGTAGTCGAAAAAAAATAACTAAAACTGTTTTCTCTAAAAACATTTTAATGCGACCCCTCAGCAAAGCCCTTAATTACAAGTTATATCAGCCTGTAAAGTGTTGTTTTTCACGAGTGTGGCAATTTGGAGGGAGATTACATCGGGATCGGATGGAATAAGTCCGTTCTTGCTATGACCGAGGGCCATAATTCCCCGCATTGCAGACAGTACTGCAACAACCATGTAGTAGACATGGCGTTTTAAGTTATAAGCTTTGTGTTTTTGAAGATATCTACGTTGCTCGCTCGATACAGAGTTGCCTTATTTTTTTTTCAAATTAGCTGACAGCCTATCACAATGATAAATGGCCAACGTCCCCTATATATGTCAGCAATACTAAAAACCTCGCAGATGCGTTGCTATTCTATAGACAAAGATATGTCTCATTTATGTGCCTTTGATTAAAGTCAAGACCCTTATAATTGGAACACAGTGTTGTGGCATCTTTTGCTGTAGAAATATGTGTAGTTGGCATTGAGGTAGTACTGTCACAATGCATTGTCTTTTTGTCTGGGAAGACAGCTTTTCTCGGGAGTATCACTAGTAAGAACGGAATTCTACGGGGCATCGGAACTCGGTGCATAGGTCGGATTTTTTTACTAGCTCTAGATTATTACATTGGGCTCTGAAAGATTTTTAACCCTCTAGATAAGAAAATAAGCATCCTATTCTATTTTTATTTGATGGCAAGCAAAGCCGCAATCAACTATTCTGCCAATGTCAAAATGTTTAAAACCTTCGAACACACGTGATTCGAGACATAATAGAAAGACAGTAGCAGCCCGACAGCCAGCAGTCGCTTGGTCGTCGAAAGGTTAAAATGCAAGCGGGAAAAAAATATATTAAAACTAAAAACTTTGATACAGTTGTAGTTAATGTAAACCTTGCTGAGTTAATACGGGACTGGGAAAGCAGGCAATAAAACAAATTTTGTTTAAACCGCTGCCTCCTACTCCTTAAACCACACCCTTTAGGACTGAACGGCGCTGCTTTGATTACCGTTTTCCGTGCACCACGATCGACTGTTGTAATTTGCTTGCTATCATAAAACCAAACGCCCTTATTTGCTACACGGCAATATATTATTATTTGTGTACCAAGTTTATAGCGCTGCCTATAAATTGTGGGCAATGCTGCTGAAAATGAATAGCGAAGCGGCTTAAGCGATGTTTATGCTGTAGACGGTTTTACATGATTTTTATGATCGCTGTTTCTGATAAATACTTCTGTTGTGTCTTTGATAAATATGCTGTTTGATTTTGAATGGCACACCCTGTCTTATCCATTGGCTAGGTTATCCCCAGTAATGTGCTCGGGAGAATGAAGTATTCCAGTAAGATGCTGGTAGGGATCTTGACCGTACTTCCGGGATTGTCTTGATAGCCGTGGAATACCTCTCCACTCCTCAAGCACCTCAATATATATAGTCCCCTTGTCGCAACTTCACTATGTGCTAACGACCGTTTTTGGGGGCCCATTTACTGAGTGTGCAAGTCACCCCCTGCCTTTCTATCCGTGTATACAATTGACCAGGCAGGGCTCATAGTCGTTCAATAGCCTTATGTAACAAATCCAGCTTAACAACCCAAACCCATAGCCCAATATTTTTAAATTACACGACCAACATATAGTCCTTCACCCTTCGGGGATTGTCTTTAGGTGCACTTACGTAGCGCATATGGAGATAATCGTCGGTTGATGTCTCACTTCACATAAATTTAGCTTCATTTAAGAGGCCTCTGCGATTTGGATTCGGCCCCTCGTATGACTTCCAAAGACCCGGGAACCCAGGGTCCCGAGAAACGTAATGTTTGAAAACAAATTCTTTATTGTATCCAAAGCATATTACACAGTTACTTAAAAGCCCTGCCGCCTAAACTAGGTTATTAGCCTGTATCTCAGGAGACAGATGGATTAAGTGGCCTCCTTTCATGTATGAGGTTGTAGGTTTGTATCAGAGCAAAGACCACTTATTATGTGGATTGGCAATTTCAGTCTTATATCCATACAGCCTTTTTGACTATTTGACTATTTATATGATACTTTTCCTTCACCGATGTCTGCGACGTCGAAGATAAACTTGCGAAAGTAAAAATGAATCGATAAAGTCACTTAGGCTGTTGCACTTGGCCGGATTCGAACGCATTACCTCATACACAAAACTACTAGCCCAACTTTTACACGAAAAACACCGTGCGTCTTGAACAATAAAACTCTCTAACTGATGAGACTAAAATATTGAAATCGTATGTCGATATTTAAGTACACCCTTTGGAGTTCGCATACGCCATTCAGCCGTGATAACCTGCCATATTGATAATAAATCGTAGGCGGCTCAAATTCGAGATACTAAAAATATATCAATGTAAATTGAACTCCCTTGTTGGCCATAGAGCGTCGGAGGCTTACCTATATAAAAGCCACTGATCTAGATTCTAACATTTGAACATTTTCAAATGAATTTTTGTCGGAGTTACGATATTTTAAATGGCACAAAAGGGTCGCCTGTTGCTTTGTTTTTTAATTAAAATAATTTATGTACGGGTCAGTTTTTGTATAAACGGCGATATGATGAATTTATGCATTTTTTTTTGTCGGTACCGAATTTATAAAGGCCGAATGAAGAATATCCTTTTTTTGTTTTTTGATGCTTAGTGTCGTGATGGGTCAGTGGTTAAGGTTGCGGGAACGTAGGCAAGTACCAATGTGACTTTTTCAATGAATATTTACTTTCTAAGTTTATAACTATATACTATATATACTAACTAGATTCATTTTTCTTTGTTTTTGACGTTCTAAAGTGCCTTTGAAATGGTCTATTAGAAATAAATTATTTGAGTTTGAGTTTTTTTGAGTTATCTAGAATGTCACTGACATGCCGTGCCCCAAAAAGCACATAAAGCTGTTGGTCCCTCTTGCCATTCGTAGAACTTTGACAGTCGTTAAGGGTAGTCAGCAGCCTGTAAATCTGGTAATCAGTCTTACCAGTGTTATCGTGACCCAGTAACTGAGTTGTTGAGGTTTGGTAGAATTCTGGTGTCTAGATTCGGTTAAACTTGAATCCGACATAAACATATTTGGAAAAAGGTTAGGGAGATGATGATGATGATGAATGAGATTTGGTGTTTCTACAAATAAAAATAATAAGTTTCCTAATGGAAAATAGAATGTATTACCAAAATATAATCCGTATAAAAAGATGTCGGTGAAAAGTAAACTTCTATATCTTAAAACCATTACAAAAACAAAATCCTATTCAATATAAGTTTTAAGTTGTTTCATAAGTTGTTCTACGTAGAGAAAAGAGAATAATGAAATGTGAGGAGCTCCGTTCACTGTTCAACAATAATAGTGTGGCTTTCACTTTATTTTGTTAGAGAACAAAAGTACCTGTTACTTATTTTATTTACTTTCATTCTCAAAAGATTATTCTTGAAATTCAATTTATTTTAATCCTATTTCATTTGCCAGTACAGTAAAGTTCTTTCTTAATCTTTTGAAGCTTAGCATTGGACCATGTTTAGTTATTTTCTTCCAGAAGCAGATGTATATTAAACCTGGGTTCATTGACGTCATAAAACAAAAGAATTTCGCCTTATTTGTAAGTGCAGAGTAACGGTATCTTAACTTTTTAATCATACATTTTTGGGGATTTGAGTTTAGAATTATTATGTTCTAGATAGAGAGTAATAAGCGGTTGAAAGTATTTTCATTACTAACTTTTGTAATCGACTTCGTTCGTGTGATTTGCGGCGATCGTGTTTGTATACAGAATTACCCTTTAAAAAGTTAGTCACAAATGATAATTATCAAACTCGGTTCAGTAGTGTAACCGTGAAAGCGTACCTTACATACAGACAGACCGGCAAACAAACATACACATAGACTTTCTTTTGTACACTTTGTTTTGTATACTCTGAGTGAAAGTATTTTTTAAGTTGACCTTTTGTGAATGACAGTATCTAAACACGTTCATTCGTAGGAAATATATATTTATTGGGAATTTTCCGTATGTTTTTATGTCCCTTGGATATAAAAAGGATTCCGTTTATTTTAAGCTTCTCTCATCGCTCGCGTTAAGTTAGATCTTTGGCTCCTACTTTGCTCCAGGTTAATATCACATTAGTCCCGATGTACCAGGCTAGTGTGATATTAACTATTTCCGCATTTAAAAAATAGATATGTACTAAAATAGCACATAATGTCTTTGCACCTAAAATGTTTTGTCTCTGCATCCCCCTAAAGTAGACTGTCAGAAAATGCCTAAGGCATTAAGTCCTCCGCTGTGCTATGTTTTTATTTGTGCATAAAGTTTTAATAAATAAATAATTGATTACAAATCAAGTTTAAAAAACTGCCATTTGTTGACTCTTTCTTAGAAAAATGACGCGAAGTTAATAACCCCCATTTCACGGAACGGAACATTTGCAATCGTATTGAGCATTATAAATTAAGACATTACCATTTGTTGCCAATTCCTGGGACCAATTATTCATCCCACTACACAAACACAACACACATAATATACAACCACGAGACTGGTGTTTCTTTGGTCCCAACAACGAGATTACATTCGAATCCTATTGGATTACACTAGGTGTGGGCCACAGATGTTGTTCCAATATTGGGTCAAATGATTGGCCTATGTCCGCTTATGTGGACAGTATCGTACTACAGGTTTATGAATATGAAATTCTTGTCGTGTCCTGGGTTAGAGCTTGTCCTATGGAAAATTGCGGTTAATTGTCCGGAATTTCACACCATTTGAAATTGGAATAACAGGGGGCTATGTTCTGGCTCTCTTCAAACCAGTAAACTATAATGCAAATGAATGCAGTGGTAAGGACGATTGTCAGTTGAGCTTTGACTCTTATCTGAGTCAAAGCTCAACAATCGTCCTTATCACTAGACCCACGTTACTAGTCTATGGATAAAATTAATAATACTTAGCAAGTAAAATTAAAAAACGCTAAATGACATTTTAATTGTAAAAACTTATTATACAATTTGACGATTTTCTTAATGATAATTCACTTTTTTGATTGACATACTATAGTTATTGTGACCCTGTTTTGATTTATGTTTTATTATATTTCTGTTTCTAATTATTAAAATTCTTAGGTACTAATGTGACCATGTTTGACATCTTTTTAACACAAATATATAATTTTCTTTATAATTCCAAAGTTCTGTAGCTTATTTTTTTATTTAAATTTTGAATTGTTAACATTTGCATGCCCATGTGACGGTAAATATGGAGAACTATTTGTAAAGAAAAAAAAAACACCTATGTACTATACCCATGTTTGCAAAGAAATAAATACTTTGAATACAAGTACTTTGTACTTTTCAATATTTTGCTATTATAGTTTGAGAGTATTGTGACAGACCTTGCCCTATCAGGATAATTAACAATTTAAAGGAAGATTTGAAATCAGCGTTCAACTCATGTTTATTTTTGTCAGTATTTTGATTTTATCATGTAGGTATTATGGTGTTGTATTCGTCATCATATTTCTAGCCTTTTCTCGTCTATGCTGGGCTACATTGTATTGTATAAGAAAATATTTTAATTTTCATATCTTTCACGTGATTTTTTCTGCATTTATTTTTTCATTCTTATTCTTATTTTGCTACTCAGGCGGATGCAAATCTTACAAATCAAAGATCACAAAAACCAGCAGTTCTGTTGGTTCGTTCTGTCTCGAGTTGTAAATGGCATAAATAAGCCGACTTTGCTTTATATTCAGCGGAAAGCATTTGATATTCACATAATGTCGTATCTCCATTTTATTGTGACATAAACTAAGCTCACTTACATCCACACTCACCACATATTAAACAAAAGCCGAGCACGTCCGACAAATGAAAACTTGATCACCTCGCATGTAGATTGTAGATAATGTATTAAATTCTTTTGGAAATATTGCGCAAGTAATGTGGGTTTCAATTTTAACCTTTCGACGACCAACCGACAGCGTTGCTATTGTCTTTCTATTGTGTCTCAAATCATGTGTTTTCGAAGGTTTATAGTGAAGTACCTTTTAAGTTTATTTTGAATATAAGTGATATCAATCCTGGGGATATTATCTAAACTATACTAATATTTCAAATCTGAAGAGTTTATATGTTTTGATACTTAAACTACGGGTTTAATTTGAACAATTATTTTAGTGTTAGATAGCCCATTTACCTATATAACCTTACGCTTTGACGGGAATGGAGAATCAATGCGAGTGAAATTACGGAGGACAGTTAGTATTAACACAAATATTTCTAATCATTATAACGAATTACTACTTTCCTAAATAAACTTCTTTAATCAAATTGAGATCACAATTAATGACACCAAGTCTATTCACTTTACATGGACATGTCGAAAATGCCCGTCAAAACAAAAGAGAACCTTTAACTGTTAAAACATAACATTTTTATGCTATATTGTCAAATCGTCAAATTCCGACTAGGTTGTCACAAGTTCTAATATAACCACTCATTAACTTCAATAATTTAAAAGTTAAACATAACTTGTGCTAGTTTAGTGATTCGTGGAACTGCTATGAGTACAGTCATGGGCATAAACATTTATACAATTACACTTAGAAACATGTTAAACATTTTTAAGCTACTTCTTCTTAAATTAGCTATTCTAACTTTTAGTTAAGACTTATTGTTTAGATGTCTATGACTCAATATCTTATTAATATTGTAAATGGAAACGTCTATGAGGTTGGATATGCACGGTGTTTCTTGAAACTTTACAGTAATATGACTTATCTTGTCAGAATAACGAATAGGCTAAATAATATAACGCTGTGACCCACGGGTGCGGAGCAGTAACTATATTGAAGAGTGAAAACCTAACATAACGCAGGTGAAACCGCAGAAGACCGCTAGTACTCAATATTTTTCAAGTAATATATATTTAAACCTTCGAATACACGTGATTTGAGACACAAGAGAGAGACAATAGCAGCCCGACAGCCGGCTGTGGCTTGGTCGTCGATAAGTTAATAGTATACTGTAACATAGATAGCTATACAATACGTATCTTCTAAAAGTTAGTTACAATAGCTATAGAAAAAACAATTGCTTTCAAATTTTGCTAAGTGTATACATGTTTACGCTGAAGACTGTACCACACACACACGCACACAAGCTCATAATAAGGCTCGTATGTCTGTCTGTATGTATGTATAAAGTATATCCATTTCCCCGTACTGAGGACGGATATTGCACGTCGATGCGAAACGCCAATGAAGCTCGCTGTAATATCAGAAAGACATTTATTTGAAACATGTACATTTTCTCGTATTAAACGGTCGTACCGGACTTGCATGTTTGGTGGAGCTGGAATTTGTAATCTACAAGATAAAACACTTGTTTTTGTGCTACTAAACTTGGTTAGAAATTCCTTTATTAATATAAAGCTACACCATATCAGCAATTAACATAGGCTGTGTAATATTAAGTCATTAGTGCGGAGAGGTATCCAAAAAACCCCAAGTGAAATCGCAAGGACAATTAATAATAAATAATTTGGAGTTGTTTCTTGTCTGAATGGAAATGTCATAGTTTGAATTTCATATTTATACATAGTATAAAATAAAATTTCGTGTCTGTGTACAACAGATCTTATAAACTACGAAACGATTTTACGATTTTAGAATGTGATTTTCAGTTCTTAGTTCAGTTCTTCAGTTCAGTGTCATTCATGAAGAAGATCTATGACAGATGCATTATTAAAGTCAAGGATAACCGAAAATCTTAATAGCCGTGCGAAGCTGCGGCGTTTTGTTTATCACCTAACTCTTTCTAATCGGCTGGACAGATTTTGTTAAAAAATAAAACATTTATTTTTTGTCAGAAGGTACATAATGTTGTGTACTTATTTCAATAACACACACTACCATGCATTTATAGTAGAGGTTTTTTGTACATCCACAGAATGCCAGTAATCAGGTTATTCCAGACTCTAGATTTTTAATGAGAATTCCCTAATGAAAACTGTTAATTTCAATTAGTTCAGGAATGAAGATAGGACACGCTAAACTATTATAGCTCTTACTACCAATATAAAATTTTCTGATAAAAAAGTAAAACTTTAATTAATACCCAACTGATATAATATTTACTCCAACAGAAAATCTTATTAAACTATGAAAGCCGAATACTATTTTTACTAAAATATAATGTACTTTAATCCTGTAAAAATATTATTCAAACTAAAAGATATTTACTTTTGAAATTTTAGTGGCTGCTAATGGACTCAATTCTTTTTTCATTTTTCAATATAGATCCATTTGTAAAAATATACTAAGAGACGAGATAAAATAAATGCATGAAAAATATTTTTATAAATTACGAATACATCGTGATGGCTTAATGTTTAGTGTCCTATGTGTATAAATAAGTGTTTGTGGGTTCGATACCGGTAAAGTAGTATGTGTTTTTTTTATTTCATAATATGCATTTTCTCTTAGTTAAACATGGAAATTAGTAACATCGGTAAGGAAAAATATTGGTGGAAAACCTGAAATATATAATTAATGTGAATACAAAATTACCAATCTTCCTTGAGAAAGCGTAGCGATCAATGCTTGTGCATTCTCTATATCTGAAGTGTGTTTAATGTTTTTAGTGTTCCATAGCCAAAAGGTAAATCGAAACTAAGGGCTCTCTCAATTTATGAGTTTCGTGCTGTACGGCACACGTACTTAAAATTATAATTCAGTAAATATTTAAGGGACTGCCATGATACAACAAGCATGATATTTTTGCCGTCTTTTGCCGATATTGATACGGAACCTTCCGTGCGCAAGTCCAACTTGCACTGTGTCGTTTTTTATAAAATCCTGGAGCATTTTCTTTACTCCATTATCCAACCATCTAGTTCATCATGTTGCTATTAGTTCAAACAATAAACAATCAACTTTCAAAAATGTATCAAATTAAAATAAACCTTTTTACTCCAAGGCTTTTAACTCCAAATCGCTTCAAGCGAAACCCTTTATTCGTTTGTTTTTGTTTAAAAATTACTATTACGTTATCAAGCTTCTGATCACCACCGACAATTACACGCAGAAAAGAAAACAAAATATGAAACTTCGTCAACAAATAATTAAAGCTTGTAATACAGGGTGGGTGGGTAATATTTCAGGGCGGCATCGGCAGTAAAGGTTAACCGTAGTACCTTAAAATGTTCTTAGAAGTTGAATCATATTTTATCGAAATATATTTTTGAAATATTAAAATCAAACTCATTTATTTCTTAGAATGTTTTTTTTATCAACCTATACTGACTCACTGCTAGGCAAAGGTCTCCTTGATAGCCTTTCTTTGCTCTCTATGTAATGGCTTGTCTCTATGTAAAGACCGTATGTCGTCCTGCCAGCGTTTCCTAGGCCTGACTCTTTTGGTACCCACTGCATGGCAATTTGTTCCCATATAAAAAAAAAACAAAAACATTTTTTGATACCGAATCGATTCTGGTTCTTGTGTTTTGTTTTTTCTATGCTCCGCTTGCTCTTGCACTAACAATAACCTGCTAATAAAGAAAACAGTTTATAACAATTGAAACCATAAAATGTATGTAAGTTAATATCTACTGGATACGTGACTTAGCAACTTTCTAGTGCTTTTATAGATCGTAAGGATCGGTTAGTTCTACACTAATTGAACCTTACGCGCCACAGTTTCTACTAAGGATAATCTTCTAAGAACATCTTTATTTAGCTGCACCAGTCAAGTTCGTTACTGCTAAAACTTCTCCCTGTATAAGAAGTGCGTTTAATTAAGATTCTAGTCTATAACCACTCGTTTTCCACGTGCTTGGCGCAAACAGTTAAAAGTTTTAATGAGTTCCTCTTAAACTGTTTACTCTTGGACGAGATAAAAGAAAAGTCGCCGGTTCGTTCATCACTTTTCTCATTTCGGTGAAAGCCTCGGATTAGGGGAGTTAGAGTTGTATCCTCCGGCTTTCGGGCCATGCAACTGGTGTTTTGTTGCAACTATGCTCTGTTATAATAGAGTTTAAACGATTTTTGTTTGCACGCTTATCTCTGAAAGTTACTGTCGGATTTTGAAAAAAGAAACGCGTTTAAAAACTAAAAAGAGGTAAATTATTTGTCACAGTGTCCACTGTTTAGCTACACAGCTACACTGTTTATTACACTGTTCAAGGCTTTCTGCCAAACATTCTACACCAGCAGTCTTTGGGCTAATCATACCCAAAAAGCAGACAACGCCCTGCGAATTCAATACAACAATACCTTCAGGGTGTTGTTGAGGCTACCACCCGATTGTAGTGCTTCAGGTATGTTCGCCGATGCACACACTGATGACTACTTTGCAGTAATGCGTAAAAAGGTGGCGTCAATGATGCGCAGAGTGAGAGGGAGCACCAACGGCATCCTGAGGGTGTTTGCTGAAAGGCTGGATGGGCCTACCATGGGTAGATTTATCAAGCTTCATGTCCTGCATGATGCTTGATGGACCTATCTGTGGCTGATATATATTTAATGCCTGGCTGATTATACTAACATAGTTTTTTAAGATAATTGTATACACTAACACATTGTGGGCCTATGTTGTCTGGAAATAAAAGATTTTTATTTTTATTTGTTTTTATTATTTTTATTTTAGCGCATAGAGACTGTCTATCTGTCTTTCTGTGGTTCCATACGTTTGTTTCCTTTTACCCGACTGCCGATGTTTTTCAAGCGTTTGTTTGTATGCCTCATTCTATGGCACGCTCTATAACCAAAACTATTAGGCCACGTCCGCACAGGCAGGCGGCTTGCTTAGCGCCTAGTGTCTAGCGCGTCACCTAGCTAGTAGCTTAGTAAAACAAACGTTCTAAAATGAACGCGACCGGCTGCACTGCGCGCTTAGCGCCTAGCAAGTCGCTTGGCGTGCATCCATGTAAACAAACGTGTTGGTTTTTTGTTGCGAGGCACCAGGTTGAAAAGTAGCCACTGGGTGAAAACTTAACTCGGATTTTTGTAATACTATAGAAGGTTAGAAGAAAACAATGGATGAAATATTGATTGTTTCAGTTTTCAAAAGAAAACCTTTGTGGAACCTTTTTCTAAGATGAGTATCCAAATGAGTTAGTTTTCCTTTAACTTTACTGAGAAGTAGATCAAATGTTTCCCTGGTCATACGCAAATATTAATAAAATTTATCGTCAAAATTACGCAATTGTTTATATAGAACATTAAACTCCCCATAACTTGACCGTGATTTATTTATATCATGAACCCAACATGACGGATAGGGCCGTGAACTAATATATTTTAAAGATGAATTTTCTGTGAGTAGTAGTTTTAGAGCTATTTTTGAAAGCGACATCTCGTCAACGTGGCGACAAGCAAATGCCCAAGGCACCTAGCGACCTACCACGCAAACCACCTCATGTGCGGCCACCCGTGTATCCAAGCAAGTAGCCAGGATGCAAGCCGCTAGGCTCTAGGCGCTAAGCTAGCCACCTGCCTGTGCGGACGTGGCCTTAGTGTCATTAAATTCGTCTTAGTTGTTGAAGATGCATAGGGCAAAGCTTTAAAAAAAGTTAAATAAAAAAATATAATTAAATATACAAATAACCCAACTGCAATTTCGGAAGTTGGTGGCAATTACATGAAACAGAAAAAAAGCTACGGACTTCCGAAAATGCAATTGGGTTTTTTGTTTGTTTCATTTCAATGTTTTTTTTTCACATTATCATCAGCCTATGAGCGTCCACAGCTGGAGATAGGCCTCACCCAACTTTTTCAAGCGCAAGCCGTTCTGACCCGCTTGCCAAGGTCATCCATCAAGGGCCAACATTCGAGAACCTTCTTCCCTCATCGGCCATCAGTTCTGTGAGCTATGTGCCCAGCCCTCTGCCGATTCAGCTTTGCGACTCGGTGAGCTATGTCGGTAACTTTGGTTTTCCTCGTTTCTGATTCGATCAAGTAGAGAAATTCCGAGAGTAGCTCTCTACTTAACCTTTCGATGACCAAGCGACAGCCGGCTGTCGGGCTACTATTGTCTTTCTATTGCGCCTTGAATCACGTGTGTTTGAAGGATTAATTTACTCCTGGCAAGATTTACAGAGTCTATTCACAAAGCTATCAAGTTTTTCATAAACTTTAATTAAGTCCAAACTTCACTACTTATAACAAAACCTGGATTAGACTGCAAGTCATTTTCATACGTATATTTTTATCCCCTTTGTCAACGTTTTCTGAGATAATAAACCATTCTACCTTCATAATACTAGTGAGATTAAAACTTTGTAGAGTTGAATAACCTTTTAGCTCTGTGAACAAATATATTTCTTAACATCTACATTGCTTTGTTATTATTTAATCATGAAAAGTGCACAAAAGATTAAATCGGTTTTGTTTATTGAAGAATTTACTGTAACCTTTCGTGTGAGGAGTGGAACCACGGGAGACAATGCTTTCCTAATTGTGTTTCTAATTAGTGCATTCAATGGGTTAATAATTACTCATCTTATTAATAAATGAATAATATAAGCTTTTTCTATAATAGTTTAAGTAAGAAATGTAATAATAAATACATAATATATTTTTAAAGTTTTGTCACATATTTTAAAGCAGCTTTGCCGTTCCGGATTGTAAGGTATCTCGGCCGGTATATTAGGCGAGACGACAAAAAAAAAAGTAATTAGTCCGTTAAATAGATTATCAAAAATCTTTGAACACGTATTTTTTCTTTTTTCTCTTAAACGAAGAATGACGACGATACAGTGCGTTGAAATTGCGCATGACGTCACGATTTGATACAATTTTTGCATGACGGTGACGTCAAAAGCCCCCGCTCCGGAACTTTGTTGCTCTTTATCTTTATTATTTGTATAATATAATTTTTTTTATTAACTAGATCAAGCAAAAAATACGTGTCCCGATCTATCAGACGGACTAAACAGAATCCCATTTTTTTAATTCTGTCGTCGTCCCTATTACGGGCACATTAGGCAATTATCACCTTTGTTTCGGGACGGCACCACATGTGATATAGTCCTTTGACATTTCAGATGTCTATAGGACGACGGAGACCACTTAACATCAGGTGGTCAACTTGTTTACAATCCAATGATGAGCCTGTTGGTCTAGTGGTTAGTGACCCTGACTGCTAAGCTGGAGGTCGTCGATTCGATTCCCACTCAGGATAAACTATGATGCGCACGATTGTTTGTTCTGTGTCTGGGTGTAATTTATTTATAATTATGTATGTATTTATAAATAATATAAGTATGTATATCAGTTATCTGATTACCATAACACAAGCTCTGCTTAGCTTGGGATCAGATGGCCGTGTGTGAGTTTTCTCAAGGTATTTAAAAAAAATACGAAAAAAAAACATTCTGCTCTCTATCATGTGCTTGACAGTGACAGAGAGTATTCCCATTTCTCGTATTTAATTTTATCTATATTTTAATTAGTGAATATTGGTGCTCACAAATAGATTCTCAATCCGGTATATCTACATCAAAATACGCTCAATGAAAGACCGTGCCAAAAGTTTATTTACCTCGACCTAACAAGAATCTTCATCAAACCACTGACACAGAAATCAGTCTCAGAGGAAAAAAAAAACAAAACCGTAAGTGATTGAAGGTCCCGTACCTAATTGCGTTAGTCACTCACTCGAAACCATTTTTCGAAGCGTCGAATATCGTCCAAGGCAATGAAGAGCACCCAATTATTATAAGTGATAGGCTATTGACCAAAACGGTCTTAATAGCCAATCCTACGTAAATAGGCGACCCTAATATACCAGAATGACGCTAATTCTGGCGAAATATCCCAGATAAAGCAATTGTGTGAACCTTAGGAATTAAGTGCTTTCAGATGGGGTAAGAAAAGGAAACTGTATCGAAGAAGAACTGAATAATAGAGCGATAGTAATATTCAATACTTTATTTATTACATTTCACAATTATGTAGGCTTAGGTAGTGGAAACTAGAAACAATTTCCGTGCGTCAAGTGCCATACCTATTACTGAAGCAAAACTTAACAGCTCACAAGTCTAAGACCCAATAATTTCGTTAATTTTAATTCGTACTGATAGGCAATCTGGGCTTGTCCCAGTTGTAATCGCTCCTTTATGCTGATTCCTTTATGGCCTAGTTCTGCTGTTCTATCTCCTGCTTCATATGGAGGGAAGTGAAAATCATGATTTTTTTATTCCTTCGCTATTGTTTTCTGATTAATTTCGTTGCGGGATCCAAGGCAGTTAAATTATTTCTCCGGGACTGGTCAAGCTTCATTGCTCGACGCTTTTCTGGTGGACTACACTGTTGGTTCTTTTTTCATAATATTTCACTTCTGTTGATTCACTGTTGGCTTTCAGAAGTTACTGTAGCTGAAAATAGTGACAAAAAAAAAACAAAGGCTTAGGATGTTACATTTGCCAAAAGTAACAATCATAGAGCGTACACGAGGACTCATCATCCTAATTTTGAATACATTTCGGATTTTAACTAGCTTTGTAAATCTCTCGATGATTTTAGAATCTTGAATTCAGTATTATGAAGTTTTTGTACATTCCTTTCTTTTACCGTCCAGCACTCAGCATTAATAAAAATTTTAGTCATTGTGTTTAGAAATAAAATAAGTTCGTATGCCCAACAGTAACCTATGTCGTCTTCTATTTAAACGAGAACTTTAAGGCCGTGAATAATTGAAAATTCGGCCTACGTAGGGGTACCCTTTTGTAGGCCCCGGTTAGTTGCCAACAACGGCCTCTGCGGTCGGCTTCAATAAATTCTCAAACAAAACTGACATACCACTGACCGCATGTCAGTATAATACTTGAGCACAAATAGCCACCTTATTACTGTGGAATAAAGGTGTAGTAATTTTAGTAACATTTAGTAATTATTTTTACTTTATATTATTGGCTTGATTTAAACCTTGGGACAGCTTCTTCAACTACTTCTACTGAACCATTTTTTAAAAATATTGCACACTCAAAAAATATTGCACACTCATTGAGTTCCCGTATTTATTAAAATATTACGATAATTTCAAATTGGTCTAAGTGGAATGGAGTCAGAAGCTCGGTGGAATTCTTCAGTAAGTAGCTATTTTTACTGATTTGACTTTGAAGTCAATTGGATGTAATTGACAAATCTAAAAATGTGAACCCTATGCTACTATGAGAATGCATCTGTATTTGCGAGCTTTTTAGACCTTTCCAAGGCGTTTGACCTGGTCGCGTAAAATATGTTCTGGAAGAAGTCTGAGCATACCGGGCTGCCCAGTGTGCTGATTGTGGTATTGAAATATTGGTACGGCAATCAGCCCAACTATGTCAGGTGGGCGGGGTCGCTATCGAATGCGTACAGGTTGGAGTGCAGGGTGCGGCAGGGTGGATTGACCTCACCCAGGCTCTTTAATCTGTATGTCCATAAGCTGATCGGTGAAGTGGAAAAAATATATTTTTCTTACTCATCCGCTGTTCTTTTCTGATTAATTTCGATGCGGGATCCAAGACAGTTGAATCGTTTCTCTGGTACTCGTCGAGCTTCATTGCTCGGCGCTTTTCTGGCTGACTCCACAGTTGATTCTGGCTTTCAGGAGTTGCAGTGGTTGGGAATAGTGTGGTGGGTAAGCTGATCGGTGAGCTCAGCGGTGACGTAGTCGGTTGCTCAGTCAATGGTTATTTTATAAACAACATCAGTTACGCCGACGATATGGTGCTCTTGTGCCTATTGATTAGTGCGCTGAGAAAGCTCCTCAGCATCTTCGAGCGATATGCGGTAGAACATGGACTCAGGTATAACCCAGTAAAAAGTGAGCTGCAAGTTTTTAAAGCAGGTAACAAAAGTTACATTTCACCTACCTACCTTGGCATTCCTCTCAAAGGCAATTTTTTCTTGAAATCGATATTTAAACGCGTTTTTTTATTTAAATATTGGCATTGATTTTAGCATGGAGGCAATATTTTAATATTTTATTAATATAAGCCCATTTGTTTCGTGAAAAAGCCTTGTAATCCATTATTCTAGGAATGTACAAGTCACGTAACAGCATTGTTTTATTATAAGCAACATCATTATAATTAATATATACAAGTAAATTCAAACAGTGCTTGACATGGCATTCCGCGATTAACATTTTTATAAATAACTATAAGATTTTATATATTTACCTTGTTCTGGGAAATGTATTTTACGTAATTTAGTAAGGGTTAGTACTCGCTGAGATCATTAACAATAAGCGTATCAACATTTTTAATAAAAATATAACAATAAGCGAAATCAATGTCTTTATTTTGTAGGGTTTAGTATCCATAGGATAAAACGGGACCCTATTATTAAACACTGGAACACACGTGATTCGAGACACAATAGAAAAACAATAGCACCCCTACAGCCGGTTGTCGGTTGGTCGGTCACACACGTGATTTTATGACGCTTTTTGCCGATATTGGTACGGAACCCTTCGTGCGCGGGTACAACTTACACTTGGCCTTTATTTTATAATTGCGCTGACTTAGAACATTGATTTTTATTCGGTTTCTGGAACAAATAATTTTGTGACTACTGGTATTTTTACAGTGTGATTTTTTGTGTATGTAAGTTTGTTAACTCTTCCACAATGCACGAACAATTCCTAGTGAGCAGTAAAGAAAGAAAAAACAAAGCAAGACAATTAAAAGGAGAGAAATAAAAATATTGATTTGATACCTTTACGCCTTGGGGGAGGCTTTTACTCTTGGGGGAGGCTTTTACCCGAACGGGGTCCATGCATGAAAATTAATCAAATTAATAATAATATGAATTTATGAAAATCAGTTTACGAAAATGTGTATTACAAAAATATAGAATATATTATAATTGCAAACAAAAGTTACGGTATTAAATTGTAATCAAATATTATAATAATTGTTATCGTTTATTTATTATGCATGGAATAAATAAAGCTTTATTATTATTATTATTATTTATTATTACCTTTACGCCTTCTAAAAAAGGGGTTTTGACACACAAATAGACGGTCAATGAAGTGATTCTAAAAGGCTTTCTTATATAGGTATTTTAAGTACAAAACCCTAAAACATTTCAAAGCTTCAAGAACAAGTAATTAAAATGAACAAATTGAAATATCAAAGTAAATGTCAAATTGTTTTATTTCCATTATATAGACCATTTTAACAGGCACTTTGAAACGTCATTTACAAGTAAAATAATTGAATATAGTCGCCCATTCCAAAAGGTGGTATGGAGAAGAATGGGCAAGAAACTCTAAACGTACCCTTTTCAAATGTTGGTTTAACTATTATTGGTATAATGTCAAAACGTGATCCCAAAAAAAAAAAACCACAATAGATTCTGTAGGGATCAAAGCGTCCCGTCCCGTCCCGTCGGCTTACTGCAAGAGGTCATTAGGTGACATAAACAAAACTTTGGTAAACATTAAATTACTTTCGATTCCATTGGAGCTATTGATTTTCTAGGGCATCCAATGGAATCAAAAGTAATTAAATGTTAACCAAGGACGTGTGTATATCATTGAGATTTTGCAGTAAGTTGACTATATAAACTTCCACATATATAATACTAGCTTATGCCCGCGACTTCGTTCGTGTGAAATAGTTACCGTTTCCGGGTGATTTTCGGGATGAAAACTATCCTTTGTCCTTTCTCGGGTCTCAGGCTACATCTGTACCAAACATTCAAATCGGTTCAGTAGGCTTGAAGAAGAGATAGACAGACAGAGTTACTTTCGCATTTACAAAATTAGTATTAGTAGAAAGATTTAGCCCTATAGTACATACTCTATTCAGTATATTCTACCCACTCCAGGCTGTTCAACAAAACAGTTAAAAACATAATACGCTGAAAAACAAAACAATTAAAAAATCAACACCACTCAACTACAGGGGGTTTTATAATTACACAACAAATGCGACATTTTGTTCAAACGACTTCAAAGTTTGCACGATTAATATTAGTATGGAAGTTGTCAGAAACAGCTGCGTAGATAATAATTATCAGCAGTTTCACCATCTTTATCAGTGGGAGATAAGGGGCAGAAGATTTTTGATGTCTAATGGATGGGGGTCGCTGTAACAATTTGATAATACTGGCCTTATCTGGTAAATTAGCTTATCTTAAGGGGTTAAAACATTAGAGCCAATCTAAGTGGCTGGTGGTATCTTCACGTGATCAAAGCATTGACCTATTATTAGGCAGAAATAAAAAAAAAATACTGTTGGTTGAAATCTCAAAACCTATGCCTGAATAGAAGCACTCGTAAAAGTCAAATTTCAAAACAGTCAAAATACTTACTCTCCATCTCACAGACACACATTCTAAAATTGCTGAACTGGGGGCAGAGAAGTGGCATTGCAGAATAGATAATGAAAACGAATAGATTGTCAAATGTATGGAATTGACATAAGCTTTCGCTAAACAATTTGACGTCTCCATACATTTGACAATCTATTCGCTTTCGCTATCAATTCTACTATACAATGCCACTTGTCTAGGAGGCTGGCTATCAATTCTACAATGCCACTTGTCTAGGGGGGCTGGCTGACCGAATCACCACCGCGTCATGTCACCGAGAGCGAGAAAATTTTGGGCCAAGTATAATATGAGGTGATGGACTTGCAATGGACACGCGGCTATAATAAATGTATGTATCGCCACTTTGGCACCGTCATCTCCTTCTTGGTAGCATGAGGGTGATGGCAGTGATATACAAACGACCATAGGCTACTTTTTAACCCTCGGCTTTCTCTGCACCCATTAAAACTATGAATATATTCACTTGAACGAGTTGATGTAATAATCACATCAACAAATAACAATTATAATAACTACAAATTGCTACCAATAAATGGTGTATACAGCTATCGATAAGTAGCGGTCCCATCTAAAGGTCCACTTTGCGACCCCTGTCAAGGGATCAGGTTATTAATGCGGGCCCAGTTTGTGTTGCGCTCAACGATTATCGAATTGACATTATTTGGTTGAAGTAAATTGTGGTTTACGACCCCTGGTTGAGACTTTACAAGAGTCTTGAGTTATAAGGTCGGTTGTAGAAAAGCTTATTGGATGCTTTGAGTTAACTAAAAGGAGAAATAATGCTCACATATTCAAATTAAAAGTTTTACTTTAAAAATTTTAATATACTACGCCGTAGCAATTTCGTAGCAGCATATTACGGCGTAGACCTTAAATGCTACGGAGGTATTATAGTGCAACGTTAGATATTAATTAATATTTGCTTTGAGTATATTTACTGAGGGATTGAGTGCTAATACGTGAGTACAAAGGATTTATAATTAATCTGATAGTATTTGAACTAGATTTAAAAAGCAGGATGAGCTGTTGCACTCTATAATGGAAACTGAAGATTGAATCAATATTGGACTGGCAATTGTATTTATTTAAAACATACTAAGTGAGCTAAGTCTGAAAAATGACAATTATTGTTTTGTCAGTTTTGTCAGGGTTGTCGGGTTTAAGAGGGCGCATTTAATGGTATTTGATTCGAATTCTGGTAAGTACCATTGTGATTTTTTTTATTCATACTCTTTCTTAAGGTAATCTTGGACATCGCAGACATTGGTGAAGAAAAAACATCGTGACGAAACCTTTACTTATATTCAAATGACCAATGTCCCTTGATGTGTGAGAAGAGGTCTTTACCCTGCAGTGCTCAGTGAGATAATGGTGCCGATTCCCTTGATCACAAACTAGACTAACTTTAAGTTAAATGCATCTTTCTCTTTCCATTTCTTAAAGAAAAGGACAGAAGATACAATTTAGTTTAATCCTGTCAAATTAGACAGCGCCGAAAGAAAATTGACGTATATTTAGACGCCATGTTTTTAAAACGCTCACTTAACTTAAATTTACGTTAGTTTGTGAACAAGAGAATTGGCACCAATATGTTTTATATTTTTCTATGAAACGTTTCAATCCTTACATCCTAATGGTTCTAAGCGTCTTTATATTGGAAAACGGCAAGCACTAAATAGCGAATTCTGTTGAACATCCAGACGAGTTAATAATTAAAGCACACCTCTTTTCAGTAAATCTTCTTCATGAAAATGTTCTTCGTTAATTCATTAGTACATATTAATATTAGATGAGGTCGTGAGAGGGATGAACCTCTTCGAACCCTCTGACTGAGGTATTTGTCGAGTGTGTGGGTAGTACTGTATTTTTGGAGTTCTGAGGGTTTATTAAGAAAGAAGAGGGCTTAGACCTTCTTTATTTGGAAATGTTTATCTCGTTTTTGCGTTTTAGTGGTTTTGACGATCGTGTTAAGATCGAATGACGTAATTGTTGGAACTGTTTTTTTTGTGGCCTTTCTGTTTTTTCCATCTAATAATCTCCGGAAAAAGGGGCGAGTCGACCTCGTTACCTATCCCGAGGGCTGGTTAGAAGACAGTTCGATCTCAAGGAGGTGAGGAAAAACAGAGTCCAAAAGAACTTAAGCAAAACCATTGCCCTACAGTTTGACAGAAAAGGCAATGAAAACAAAAAAATATTTACGAAATACCCTCTTTAAAGTGTAGAAATCACCAAACTTTCATACACTGTAATTACTAAAACTATACTACTTTTTGTGTAACTCAAACCCTTCCAGAAATTCTTTAACGCATCATATAATTATATTTATATAGAATTAGAATGTTTGTTTTGAATCATAAACATTATAATGAATATATAGTTACTCGTATTACACAATAAAGACTTAAGTCAAACACAAGATTTGAATTGTTACTTTGTTTAAGTGTTTTATACATATAATTATGTGTCTATTTGTGTCAAGTGAGCACCAAAATACCTGTCGTATGACAGCCAATTAAAACGCACTGACATGAGAACATTTGCCATATTTATACATTTATACGTCTTTTTCGAGAACATATTCTTGAAAACTAAATCTTAAACACGAGTGCTCAAAATTCACATTACAGAAATGTTTTAAATAAACAGAGATATAACCGTAGTCGTAAAAATATATCTGGCGTTCATGAAATCTCTGCAAGCAAATGGTTCGGACAAAACAGGTGCATGGGAATAAACGACGAAAGCGGGAAGATGGTCTTGGGTGTGGCCATTCAACCATCGATATGACTTCCTTGTATGAATATTTTTCAGGCTCCATCTTGTAATTGTTATTGCAGAAATCTTCATCGGTATTGCTATGCTATTTCTTTATTAACATGTGATAGTGTTATAAAAGTTTGTTTTGCTATTTGTATGTATTTTTTGTGTGCCATCTATAAAAAAACTAGATCACGTCCGCAGAAACTGGTAAAGAATAAAGAGGTAAAGTTTGTTTGAAAGATGTATATTTTAGGTTATCATTAAAAAAAAAATTGTAGCTGAACTAGTACCAGTCCAAGTTATGACAGATTAAAGAATCGAACCCTTTAATTTACTGTTGACTGTCTTAACTATTTTATTCCACAAGAAATATTGTTTATAAATCTAGCCATATGTAATAGTTTGGGGTCTCAAATATCTAAATTAGATGCAGGACCCTAGGGGCCGTGTTTCACTATAAGGACAGGCCCTTACTTTCTTATTTATAAGTAGTCTTGAGCGTAAGTTACGACGATGAAACAAGTGACTAATTACGTTTTTGTAGCGTAGTTTTAGAAAATGTTTATTTTACCCTACCTTTTATTATTATTTTTGATGTTCGACAGTAAGAAAATTACTATTAACTCGCTGATAAACAAATATCTTTTTGCATTTAGTTAGGTTAGATAAATTTTCGGGTCCAAAACATGAATTGCCTTAAGTAAAACATCCATACTAATATTATAAATGCGAAAGTAACTCTGTCTGTCTGTCTTTTCTTTACGCGTAAACCAATGAACCGATTTGAATGAAATTTGTTACAGATATAGTCTAGGATCCAAGAAAGGACATAGGATGGTTTTTATCCCGGATATCCCCGGGAAACGGGAACTATTATTCCTCGTGTATATAAGTCGCGGGCAACGCTAGTTATAAATTATAGTAGTCATCCATATGTCTAAAGGTTTAACTTTGCCACAAATTTCGTGGCCCCCGACGAAACATCACACATAATCCCGTTTAGTTATATTGCGTTCGTGTAATGTAAAGGCTGCCACGTTATTTCTGGTGGCGACCATATTCTGTGAATATGGCTAGAGAGACTTCGTGAATGCATGATGAAGACTTTTATGGTAAAAGCTTTGGACTATTTAGTAGTAGTATAGTTCGGTTAAAATGAGAGCAAATGATCTAGTAATGTGTAATAATAAATTATGTAAAAACTTGCCACTCGCCCCAGATTTGTACGAGTGTTTAAATCTTTGAAAATCTCGACTTTCTCTACTACATTATAATATGCAAGTATTGTATATTACAAACTCTTCTCATGGATAACTTTTTCTATTGATATTAATGAAAACTGCATTTAATTGCATTTCGCAATTCAAAAGATCAAAGCGTAACAGCCAGGAAAGCGGGAAGGGTTTTAATTTTATTATAATAGATAATTATTTTTCTGAAATTATTATCTGAATGTCGGATTTTAGGCAAGACAAACGAGTTCTATTGTAGTAAATTAGGCAAAATATCTCTTTTCGAGTATAGGAAAACCTCGTCTATGGTATAATAATAATAATATACCACTGTCATTGTCTCCCAGAAAACTAACATGCTGAAGAGAAATTGGGGTGGTTTTTTTTTTAGTTTTTTTATATCTTGGGACAACTCACACATGGCCATCTGATTCCAAGCTAAGCAGAGCTGGTGCTATGGTAACCAGATAACTGATATACATACCTTCATAATTCATAGAAATTGATAGAAGTTATATATTTTAGACAAATTACACCCAGACGCAGAACAAACAATCACGCTCATCACACAAAGTTTGTCCTTGGTGAGAATCGTAACCTTACTAAAACCCACTCGTGTTCCTTCGATTACCCTTTATGTTCCAGGGTCACGGTAACTATTATAAACATTCCGCAACCCCGGCAGGCGTTGGCCCTGTTGGGCCCCTTCCTGTGCTGACTCCTTCTGTTTGAGGCGCGCGTGGAACACTAACGCGCCGTCGACGCGGTCCTGGTCGCCGGGCGGCAAGCTACCCATCGCTCACTACCCTCGATCTCCGTAGCTTAGCAGTTAGGGTCACTAAACACTAGACCAACAGGTCCGTCAAAATATCTGCCGCATGTCGGACTTACGACACAATGGGTTACTTTTCATAGTATCATCGTGACATACCTATGGAAATTGCGGAATGAACTAGACTCCTTTGATAATAACTGTTTCTAACTTAGGCTTACTTGAAGACAGATTTATCAGAAATTATTATTAGTATAACCTGATTCTACAATTTAGGTAAGTTTAAGATAAATCCAATTGCGTTAAATAAATTTCTTAAACGCGGTAACGCGGTTAAAATATCAATTTCAAAGAAAATTTAAAAGTCAAATATAATATTCTGTAATTCTTTCTTAGGTTTAATAGTTAAAAAAAATACAAAGATTAATTTGCCAACAGTAATAACTTCAAAGCAAAAAAAACTTTTATTTTTATTACTTTATACTCAGCTTTGAAAGGAAGATTGCCCAATCACGGGCAATTTCGTTTTTATTATATTATAAACAGTTCCAAAAACTAATCAATAGTTTCATAACTTTTAATAAAAGATAGTTTTTAATAGAAAAACTTTGCTGAAAACGCTATAACCGTTTGTCAAATCTGCAGTATTTATACGTTTCCAAGTTTCTAGGTAATTGTAGTTTGGGACCTAAGAGTATGAATAAGGCGTATTGAGCGCAGATGTAAATAAAAAAAAAAATAGGAATTAGTGCGGAAACTTTAAGCAAGCTTCCTTGATTAAAGTAACTATTATAGAATGTGTAAAGTATATTGTGTTAATGAGTAAGGGAAAAAATTGAGTAATTTCCGTCATTACCAACAATATACATAACTCTGTGTTTATAATGTGAGCTGTGCCATAACTATTCTTTAGATTTTCTGTAATGAAAATGTATTTACATACCAAATTACTATCACTTACATTTCCTTATTAAAATTGTGTCAAGGCGGGCACGACTTTAAAAAGGTTATTATTAAATAACCAGGCCAAGTGATAGTGACACTCACAAACAATGGGTGCCGTACTACTACCATTAAACAATTTTATAAGATCAAGCACAGAGCATTGAAATCTCGTTTTTGTTTGCAAATAAATAGTAATAAGTATATAGCGGAAATTAAAAAACTTATTATTATTTATCACCCCGATTACCTAGCGTACCTAGTTTAGTATAAAGTACAATCGACCAAATGGAATCATGACCCAACATAAGCTTATTTTCCTACAGACATTCAAATACAATTAGGACGACAATTGCGAAAACTTGTATTAAAAATGTCACACGTCTAGTCTTATTATTTTGACAGCTTCAAACGATTTGTCGTCGAAATGGGTCATGATTTAATTTTGTCGATAGTACTTCAAACTCTAGCATAAACCTTGTCTAATCCATACCCAAAGGTAATATCGAAGCTAGCTAGGATATTTTTTTATCACGAGAAACTTTATCTTCCAATACAGACAGACTATGCGAGTCCGCTCCCAAGAGTTATTAGTTTTCATTGCACAGCTGTTTGAGTTTAGCCTTATCTCCCGCCTTATCTATTGGAGCTGAGGGACATTTAATTTAGAGGCATCGGAGGGAATTTAGACGTAGTTTTGTAATTGAGTTACTTAGTTTGTTACGTAGTGGAATTGAAGATATTGTCGTGTGAATTAAATAGTTTATTAAAATATATGTACGTAATAAATATTGAGGGTGTGTTCTATTTGAAGAGTAAGTATACTAAGAACAATTTTTTGGAAAAATACCATTTTAAACCAAACTTTTATTGGTGTCCATCGATCCCGCTTATGCTACAGAGTGAACAGATGTACGAGACCAACCCAGGTGAAATGACTAAAAAGTCAGAGTCAGTCTGTTACAAAATATATCGAGCAAACAAGCTTTTGTCAGCAGGTACGTACACCCGCGTGGATGATGATCCATTTTCAGGTTTTTTTTTCTGTGTAAGAACCATTCTACAAGGAATATATTAAAAAAAGAATTAGCGAAATCAGTTCAGGTGTTCTCGAAATTTGCGATTAGCAACACATTCAGAAATTTGTAGCGGCTCGGTAACTGCGAATTGCTGAATCGTATTTTTGAGTAAGGTATAGAACGCGAGCGGACGGCTCGCCAGTCGCCTACTGAACACCGCCCTGCCTCGACACTCGACATTCGACACATGTATTAATTATAGTTAGCGTTAACAAACTATTGTGGAAGCAAAATATAAAGACATTTAATTTAGTAAATCATCCTTTTCTTTATTCATCATACCATAGAACACGCTCAACAAATTCATTTTTATATTATCGATAACTTTTCTTATACATTTTGTGGCAGGATGGTGGTAAGTATAAATGAAAATGCTTTTCCTAGTGTAGGTATAATAGCCTACGTTAACACCTAAACTAACAATAATAAACGCAGTGTTTATTATTGTTAGTTTAGGTGTTAACGTAGGCCTATTATACCTACACTAGGAATATCGAAGAATTTCTAGAATATAGGAAGATCGTGAACCCCGGAAGGTAGACGCGGATATTTAAATTTCCGAGAAAGCAATCAAGTTTTGCAGTTTTAATTATGAAGAATGAAGATATTTTTTAGCTTATACTTTTAAACTACTTGTTGTTGTTTTTCTAGTTTAATACTTGTTGTTGATGCTTTACTATTTTAAAAGTTTACGCTTACCCACCGTCCGACTTCCTCTATCTTTTTTTTTAATTTCTTAGGACAACTCACACATTGCCATCTGATCCGAAACTAAGCAGAGTCTGTGCTAAAGTAACCAGACACTGTTATAAATCCATACTAATATTATAAATGGGAAAGTGTGTCTGTCTGTCTGTCTGTCTGTCTGATTGTCTTTCTTTCACGGCAAAACGGAGCGACGAATTGACGTGATTTTTTAAGTGGAGATAGTTGAAGGGATGGAGAGTAACATAGGCTACTTTTTGTCTCTTTCTAACGGGAGCGAAGCCGCGGGCAAAAGCTAGTACTTATATAATTTATATTTTATCTTTCCTTAAAACAGAATTTATTTATTTATTATTTAACTTGCTGCACTCACTACTACTACTAGCGGTTTCCCGGGCTCCATATCCGCCAATTTCCATACAAATTTTCAACCCTTAATTTAACTCGGGCAGGGGTTGAATTTCCAAAAATAACTTTGATTGTGCATTAATTACAACTTAAAAGCCTGTGTTTTAAAATGTATACCTTATATGAATAAAAAGAGGTATCTTCTTCTCTTATAAATAGATACCTCCCGTATTTTCCTAGGACTATTCTTACTTTATGTCGGCGCCTGTCTTCGTAAACACAACCGGACACCAAAGAAAGCGTTTACGAAGAGCGCTTCACTTCACTTAGAGTGCTGTACCAATATACCGAGGAAAACGGAGCAACTAAACTCATTAACAGTAATTTAATATACGTTTTTAAAATATGCGTTTATTTTGTAGATAAAACACACAGTAGACTAAACAGTGTTTTTGTAAAAAACACTGTTTAGGACAAACAAAGGAGAAAAAATAACAGTTTTGTTTTTCGTTTATATTTAATTTTAAATGTTGTTGTCTGTTTTATTTTTGTCTGACAATGAGGGAATGTTTTTTTTGGTGTTTTGAAACAAAGCAATTCTGTATTCTAAATAATACTTTTATTTACTGAAAAATAATGGATTGGATACCCGATATATCGCCGACTTGTAAAGTTTTTATGGCATTTTAAATTAAGTTTTATAAAACCGTCATGGGTTAGTTAATTCGTCGATTTCGTAATATAGAATTGTAAAAAAGTTAATAATGGAAAAAACAAATGAAATAAGTAATTGAAAATATTTGTTTCGAAGACCATGTATCTTTAACATGTACCTACTACATGCTTTAACCTTTCAACGACCAAGCGACAGCCGGCTGTCGGGCTGGTATTGTCTCTCTATTGTGTCTCGAATCACGTGTGTTCAAAGGTTTAAGGAACACCAAAGCGAAGTCAGAGGTCAAAACTATCAGACATTAATAAGCCCGGCGACCAGACCAGCCGGAAGCAGGTGTTCCGAGATCCCTTCAGGGAACACCCGGAACTTAGCGTGAATGAAATATGACACAAGGAAGTTATCCATCTTAATATTTCAATGAGGAATATTAAGATGATAATCACGTAGTAGTTAGATTGCTTTAAGTTAGACGTAGTTGAATTGTGGGAGAGAGGGATCAACTGGCTTTGTTTATTTTAACTGAAATACTGTTGATTACTAGCTTAATTATTACTTTCATCCAATATTTTACTTCTTTAGGAGTCCATGTTCCAAAAATACTTTCGTTGTGCCTACTTACTCTTCACAAAGGACACATCCTTCAAGTTTCATGTCTTTAGGATCAGCGGTTTGGGCTGTACAAGTACTGAGTGTGCTCATGAGCTACACGAGCTCGTTCCCCCGTCTCCGTTTTTCCACCGGACATCTAGACGTACGGCGGGATATCACCCTTTCTTGGTCAATATTCCTCGTATCCGCACGCAGCGTTTCTCGAATTCCTTTATTATGCGCACCGCAAAAGAATGGAATTCCCTGCCGGCGCCTGTGTTCCCTAATGCATATAACCCGGATGTATTCAAGAGACGAGTGCATAGGCATCTTTTGGGTGAGCTCGCTCCATCGTAGGCCCCGTCTATGCCCTCGGGCTAGTCTGGGACCAAGAGCAAGCCCATATGTAATAAAAAAAAAAGTTATTTTTTTTTGTGTAGTGGGAAATCACCAAATGACGTCTCCCGTCCTGGGTGCGGCGGGAGGGCGTGTCAGACTTTTACTGCCTAAAACCCACTCATGTTCCTTCGGTTGCCCTTTATGTTGCGGGGTCACGGTAGCTATTATAAACATTCCGCAACCTGGGCTGTACCTTGACGTATCAGTCAGTCAATTAACCATATTATATCATAGAAGAAAATGCTTTGTATTTAACCAACGCTTAACATCACACGTTACCGTAATCATACGTAAGTAATCGTAAGCAATAATTTAACTATCCCACCCACGAAATCAATTCAAACACCGCGATAACAAAAATAAAAGTTGCAAAATGATGCCTCCTCAGAAATCTATTTGAACACATGTGCAGAATAACACAATGTCTTGAAAAAACTTCGCCTATCTTTCTCAACACATACTTTCATACTTTTCCTTTCTTTTTCTTTTTGCTCGATCCCTGAATGTGTGCTTCAGAAACTTTTGCTCTAAATTTAGTGCCCGATTGTCGGTTTGATCGAGTTTTTGAAAGTTGGCATCTGAATAGGAAGACGCGGGAAATGGAATCAAAGTTGTCTGTCGAAAAAGATGAAATTGTTATCGTTGGAGATTTTGTATGAAGATAATTTGAGGCGTAGGGAATTTGTGAAGTTTTTTGATTTAGTTACATAAGCAAAGTGTATTCTAACATTGAAATTTTTTGAGATTTAAAAGTTATAACGAAAATAGAACGACACTTTAGGGAATAAAATTATTCGAAATCGGGAATAAGTAAGTTGAATGTTCTTTCTGTTTGAATGGAATTACACAATACTGACTGATCTTAGTATTCAGTCTGTAGGTTAGTCGCCAACTAGTTTGAAGACAAGTCTTGTAAAATTAAATAATGAAAATGCTTTTCTGACTAATTTCAGGACTTAAAAAATCAACGGCCCTAAGTGCATTCCGGAGAATAGAAGAAATGATATTTATTTAAAACATGATTTAAGACTTGATATTCAAAAAGTCAGCGGTTTGGACTTGAGACCTTTGACTCAGCAGTATATTTTCAAAAGCATCTTCGTTTATTTTTAGAAGCTAAACATACACAATGTTTACTTCTTCAAGTTAAAGGCTACAGTGTATTAAAAAAAAATGTTAAGACATTTATCATAATAACACCCAATCCGCGTAAAACAATCACATCACTATTTTCAGCGAACAAAAAAGACAAGACAAAGAGGATAAACCACGGGACAAAGCTCATACATACTTGCACAATTTTTTTATTACCTCCTATTCATACGTGTGAAGAGTGCCTAACTGTAAGGTGCTGAACAGACACGGACTTTTTGTCCACAAAGAAAAAAACCGCTTCGAATGGTTAGTAATCGCAATTGCGATCGTTGTATGAACACGATCACTAAACAAGGTGCATTTTTCAAACTGAAAAACTTTTTAGGAGGTTGTAAGAAACTCGTAAATAAACACATACACCGCGTTTCAAGGGGTTACTGCATTCGCCACAAAGTAAATTCGTCACATTTTGTAAACTCCGTACATTAAAAGGGTATTCGTCACATGCATAAAAATATGTGTATATTCGTCACAGTACTTATTTTTTGCATAAAGTACTGGTAGAAAACAAAATTCTTGAGTACGTTGTATTCCTTAAAAAATACAACGATTGATTGATTTTGATTTGGGTCGAGAATCTCTAAGTTTTGCAGGTTCAAAAATGCACCTTTTATTATTATCAGTTACTCTACATATATGTATAATGCTGAAGTGTGTGAGCAAATAGAAGTACAGACCTTCCTACCTCGCTCCTTAAGACACTGGAGTATTACACCACCAACATCTAAACTCTAGACTACTGAGATAGACGGGACATAAATCCCACACGGTCGGAGAAATATCAGACGCAGAACCAACGGATTTATGTGCCCTCCGGAGCATAAAAACGAGTGATATTCATTTTCTGTCTTAGATTCTGTGAATAATTAATTTGTTTGTAGATAGTTTTTTTTACTTGAAGACTTTTGATGTATGTAGTAGTCTTATGGAGGTATCATTAGCCGACCACGACTAACACGAAGTAACTTATATTTAAAAAACAGGAATCCTCCTATTCTATGCCCAGTTGCACATAAGTTACAATATATACTAACTTATAATTTAAAGACAGATTTAAGGTAATATAAATAACCTTAAGTTTTAAACAAATAAATCAATATAGTGTATACAAAATGGTAAACTGATTGACTGACTGTTGATATAAATATTCTGGGACAACTCACACAAGGTTATCTGATCCCAAACTATATCAACGCACAACCCATACCGCTGGTCCAAGACATAAAATTTGCAGAGTGTGCAACTTTGTAAAGAGTAGGTAACTAAGAAATATTTTCTGGGAATACCAACCCTAAAAGGGTAAAAGGGACGGAATTATCGATATCACGCAGACGAAGCTAGTTTAGTAAATTATTCATTTATTTACACAAAAAAACTTTTTTTAATAAGTAGTAACTTTTCGCCGTATAGCAGTCTACTGTAGAGACACTGGCTGATAGTGTCATATTAAAACCTTTTTACATTATTTGTTCGTGATGAGATAAAATATATTTAAACTAAGAAAGATTTGACAGCCCCTAAGGCTGACAAGCAAGTCCATGTGAAAATTATAAAAAGTCGAAAATATAAAATAGATATGAAAAATATCTTTTATTAAAGCAATTAGTAGTCCCGGTACAGAGGTCCTTCTGGTCTCTACACTACTTAGCCTTCAAATTATTATGTGCTTTGTTATAGATTTTGATGGTATCTGTTATCGTGGACAAGTTAAAGTCTAAAGTCCGTTGTCTGGCCACAACCTAAGTTCTGTACAGACTTATTATATTTCTGGGCGCGTGCCCAGTAAAGATACAAACTTCTGGACGGCGGCGGAATAATAATTCTTATAATAAGGCTTTAGAGAGGCTTAGAAACTTATGAAGGGTAGCAAAGGTTTCAATTGGTTTCTATGAAGAAAGGATTTTTTGGTTGATTCAATTTTATTTTATTATGACGTTTGCAAGGGCGCGGTAAGTAGCTATTCGCGGTGGTGCATCGAATTAATAGAAATAAGGTCGAAAATATTTTGGCAAATCCGCAAAAATGTTAGTATGTAATTTTGCAGTTTTAATTGAATATTTAAAAAAATACAGTTCTGTGTTTTTCAATTTTTAGATATGTCTTTAGTTTATAAAATTTTCTTTGTTATAGATATAAAAAATATAATGGTTGTCGCTGAAAAAAATGAGAATTTTGAGACGATATTTTTTTTTCGTGGTCTTTTTTAACATTTTTTTTTCGTAGTACTAGACCACATTTGTAAATTGTTTTTGTGTAAGTCTTTTCTTTATATATTCGACTATACACTGTATTTTTTTCTGGTTTGTGTTATGTATAGATACGGCTAACTTTGCGACGAAAATCTAGACTTTTACAAGGTGTTCGCTATGGACAGCGCCTTAAACTTAGGAATAATGGAGTTTTATAATAATATGAAAGTTTGATTGAATGACTTGTTTTGGAGATTAAACCAAAGGGTGGCGTGTCGTCCAGTAGGGTTGTGGAGGTCTTATAGGCAATCGCTACACGTAAAATACTGGTATCCTGCTAAAACCGTGAGGCTGGAAGCCGCCCCAACATAGTCGGAAAAAGGTTAGGGAGGTGATTATTACTTTCGGAGATTACCGCCTACAAACAAGATAACAATAACACTAACTTTAAACCTCTTTGTTGTAGTGTAGATTTTGATTTACTTCAAAATATTTATTTATATGAATCACAACTTCTAATAAATAGTATTGTAGAAATTCGGTTTCAATATTATTTAATTTGTCTGATTTATGGAGACCATGAAAATAACGATGCAACATCCCTTTTATAGGATTATTGATGAACTAGGTTTGGTTACAGCACCGCGCAAGTTGGTTATATTTCTGTAAAGATTACCAAAATCCATTCAGTCGTTTTTGCGTGAAAGGTTCACTAACACATATCCAAACTTTCTCATTTATTATACTAGTTTTTATAACGGTTTTGATTACTGCTCGTCTCCCGTGGCTCGTAGTGATCTTGTGGAGCCTATGTGTTAATCTGATGTTGAAGCTATATTATTGTAAGGTTTTATCGTAATTCGTTCCGTAGTAATTGCGTTAAAAAGTAACAAATATACATCAACAAACTTTCACATTTCGATACCTTTTTTTATATATATAAAATATACCTAATTCGTTAACCAGCTAACCCCTTATGAGCAAATTTTTCAGAGACACATATAACTGTATTATATTTTTTCAAATCTCTTTTGAATAAATCTAAGATACTGTTGGTAGATATTATAGTAAATTGTTATTTTAAATACTGTAACATCATTTATAAATTCTCATTCGTATTAGATTTGCCTGCTAACTAAACAAAAAAAAAAAGGTTTTACTAAATGTGGAGTTGGCTGGTTTGCGAATTAAGGTATCGATTTACAAATTAAAACAAAATAAAAAGTAAACTGCTTTTCGAAGTATTCATAATTTGATTTTCTAAGAGTAAATAAAAAACTTTGTTGAGAATATGATGTGCGCTTTACTATCAAAAATTTTTCATTGAAGAGTGGGTTTTATTATATCTTATTTTATTTTTACGATATTTATAAATATTTTTTTTTCATTAGAGCGGAGTTTACTTTTTATTTTATGTTACAAAATAAATAGACCATTTTAAATATTATAGTGTAACTCAAGCTTTATGTATTATTTTGTAGATAAGGTATAGGCTTTTCCTGGCTTCGCTCACAATAGCTATTTTTATGGGAAAAATAATTGTTCTAAAATAATACATTATTTCCAAAGTTGTTTTTATGAACATCGTATTAATTCTTATCGAAATAAATGCTTCCATGAACGTAAGTAAGTCTTTTATTTAAAACAAAATAGCCTCCCAACATCATTTAATTCAATTGATTGTGACATCTCCTAAAATCTATCTCCACCTAAAAAAACTATCTCCAGTTTTAAACAACTCCGCAGCAAAATAATGATTGTACGGGCAGTAACGAGGCCGGCTTGTGGCTTTGCGAGATATTCGTAGCATAAAATACAACAGAATAATACATAGGCATATTCCACTATGAGCTACGGGAATGGAATAGTAACTAAAAACCTAACATAACGCCGTCAAAACCATGAACCACAGCTGTGTAGTTATGTTATCAATCTTTGGACGACGCTAATTGTGCTTTTAGTAGAACAAAGCCAACCAAAACACAGTCGTATATCAAATTCGATAACACTTACACGGCGGCTTCATCTTAGGCCTACTAGTCAAATTACTAGGTACGACAATACTGTCTTCATTTCAACCACAATACACGCTTACTACAATGATACGTTATCAGTTGAGCAACAATAACAGCATTGTACACTAAACAATGATATTGTTCCTACTGATCAACTGACATTACTCAGTGACCGAGTAGAACATAAACTAACTGTTTAAATGGACGGACTTATGTGATAAGGATTCAATTAACAAAGGCTTGTGTTTAAACACCGCCCAAAAAAGTACCTATTTTACTACAAAAAAATCTAAACGGTAACAAAATGGACAAATGGTCACCAAATAACGTTTCCTAAAATATTATGAAATAAATCCAATTTCGTTTTTATATGTATTTGACTGATTCTGATTGTGACTAAGGTAAATAAAATGAATCACCAGTAAATCTGCGTAGTTGTGTGGTCATAGTTCTAACATAACCTAACAAAATTTGGTGATCATTAATCCATTTTGGTAGGCAAAAAGTTTTTTTGGTGATCATTTCATTTGTTTCAATTAACAAATGCCCTATAATTGAGTTATAGTGGCCGAGAATATTGACCTATATGTCTTTGGAACACCTGTCCTAAATCATCCACATCGTATCATTGTCTTCTTTGATTTTTCCCGACAATGTAAGGGTCGGCTACCAGTCTAACTGGATTTAGCTGGATACCAGTTCTATCAGACCTCCTCAACCCAGTACCTAGTTAACACGATACACCTGCGAAATCCTAATGGTTAATGGTTCCTAAATTTTTGAAAAGTAAAAGACCCAGAAATTAACAAAAACAAGGTCAATTTATAAACACGACACCGTGACATGTCTACATGTATAACATATTATAAAAAAGATGTAAATTTCAAAATCAAAATGGTATTTAAAAAAAGTTCAATGTGAACGCTATTCTTATTTCGATTAACTGCGTCCAGTGTTATTCGATCACTGAGTCTATTCTGTCACTGAGTCTATTCTGTCACTGAGTTTTCCATCACTGAGTTAAACAACTAAGAGAACAGGACACGGGGCGAATTGCATTGCGTTTAGGAAATTGCCAATGGATTTTGTCGATTGGTTACAATGATTGGACGTAGGTTTGATTGTTAGTTTCAGTAGTAAGTTAGAACTGTTATGGAACTTGACCTGATTGTTTCATGATTATAGTAATACCGTATCTGCTTGATCGTTTTTGTAAATAATGAGAGCATGTCGTGATGATGATGGCAGAGAATTAGGTAGAGTTATTTATGTACTTACACTGATTTTATACAGCGTATGAATAAAGTGGATTTGCCTCAGATCCAGAGATTAGTTTTAAAGAGCAGAAATCCCGTAAGTAAATTTACATTTGCACAAATTAAACCACTGCACGCCCGACGTTGCCTATACATCAATCGTCCGAAGTTGCAAAATAAAATTTGTATGTTTAATTATCTTTGTTTTATTTGTTTTATCTTTTTCTGATGCTTTTATAATCATTTATTCTATAAATGTTCATATAATTTATAAAAAAAGAACAAAAACATTAAAAAAATTAAAAAAGACTGATAGCCTACCGGTATCGGAACAGGGTCCAAGCTATCGGCAGTCTGGCCTCTAGGGAGAGGAACCTCCTAACAATTCCTTCTGAGTCCAATCCTTGATCCTTGGTCTTGATCAAAATTTCAACGCAAGTAAATAAATAACTCTACCAAATTGCGTCATCTGCTAATAAGTCAAGAGACTGTAGAAATAACATGCAATAGTTAGTTAAGCAGATTAAAATTATCTCACTATCTTAGAAAAACTGCCGTTCTGAGTTCAACTCTAATTTAGGAGCTCCACAAACTGACACAACATTTTACTTGTGAAACCAAACCGCAAAATAATTCTGAACTGAAAGTAATATTCAGATACATGATGTTTATATTAATAATAAGTATTATATAGCAATAACTAATTAGAATATCATTATTATAGAATACATATGCAAATTATAATTATTTATTATTAGAATACATAGGCATAATAACAAGGCTTAGCAAAGCGAGTAGTTCAATCCTAGGCTTTTGTTATCGAAATAATCTGTAATTATATAGAACCCTTTTTAATTGATCGAATATTAATGGAGTGTGTAATATAGAAATGTGAAGTTCATTGAGAATTTTCATTTAAAATATTACTTTTTTATAGTCTTATGGCAATTAATATAATTTTGTCTTACCTAAAGTAAGACCTATTTTGTACATTTAACATTAGATTTTGTTTAATGTGTTTTCTTATATTCTAAACAATACCGAACTTGAAATCTTTTACAGACAACACTATTACATTTCAATAGAGATTTAAGTTGAATAAAATTACTAAAGTTACAATAAACTATATTCTATTGTGTAAAGCATTAATACGTTTGGGAATAAAGCTGAGATAACAGTAACAAACTAGTCCCAAACTTAATTAAATTCATCAACAATAACATTTCACAACTACCTTCAAGATGGCCACTGTACATCGCGCCTACCCTCAATAAGATAATCCCATTAATATCGGTTTGTCGTGCACTTGCCCATTATCGGTCGCTCGGGACGGTCGCGTTAAGGGATGTTCTGTGTAAGTATATACGGATACGGATATAGGAATAATATTATATCGGTTGCGGATTTAGTTTTTTCGGGTTTGACGTTACGTTTGTTTTCGATTTTAGTTTCGGTTTATTTATTTATTTGTAGAGCTATGGTAACCATACAAAAACAAAAATAGGTAATTAGATTCGTTTTTTAAAGTATGACTTAGCAACAATAAATACTAAACAACGCAAGGGCTAGTCATTTAGACTCCGCCCTTATCCGAAACTTTTGTATCGGACGGTTACGGATATATTATTATTCAAGACTAGATTTTGATCGCGGCTTCGCCTGAGTGTATGTCGGACTTTTATCCTCTTTTTTACCCTATTACGGGCTGAATTTCTAAAAATTCATTCTTAATGAACACACCATTCAAGTTTCATTTTTCTAGGACCAGCGGTTTGGCTGTACATTGGTATATCAAAAGTCAGTCAATCACTCAATCAGTTATATTACATAAAAGATATCCGAAAATTTCGGTTTCAGCGCCTCATAACATCCCTGGTTATGTATTGTGTTGCGAGGTAGTATGTAGATTGTGTGGATTACTGTCCAATACAATTTAGTTATGATTGATTAGAGATAATGTAATGTACTTGGCTTGTTATCTATAATATCGTCGATTTGAGTAGCAAGTAAGTAGAGTGATTTTGGTAGAAATTGAAAAATTTTGGTTATTATAGGGTAGTACAATATTCTTTAGCAGCGGTCATTTTTTATGAAGACTAGAAAAATGATATAGATGGCAGAATAGAATAGAAGGTTAAATGTACGGGATTGACACTTATTGGCACTTTACTCGTATATGTAAGCTTACTCAGAACTGTCAACTGTATTTTTTTTTTTGGTGAGTGGGAAATCATCCAATGACTGCTCCCGTCCTGGGTGCGGCGGGAGGGCGTGTCAGACTCTTACTGACTAAAACCCACTCATGTTCCTTCGATTGCCCTTTATGTTCCAGGGTCACGGTAACTATTATAAACATTCCGCAACCGCTGTCAACTGTATTAAGCGTAAATATTGTTCAAAAGAGAAT
The DNA here is from genome assembly GCA_033675125.1 of Athetis lepigone. NCBI lineage: Eukaryota > Metazoa > Arthropoda > Insecta > Lepidoptera > Noctuidae > Athetis > Athetis lepigone. Next base: position 7,321,584 of record CM066237.1, read on the forward strand.
CGAATGACACTTGTTTAGGGGTGCTGATGTGATATGTGGTGACAGGCCATCCCAGGGAAACGTTTTATTCGTAGTTTTCATATAAAAGACAGATTTATTAGCGGTTACGTTGACTTTGAAGTATTTCGTGTCTCCGAGTGCTTGCAGATTTGAGTACTAATAAGAAATTAATTTCAAATGAAATTCATGAGAGAAAGGACCTTGACAAAATAGGTGGGCAAAAAGGCAGATAACAACTGATCCTACTATTCCTTTATAGGTCTTAATCCTGAAAAGGCTAAAAATACCGTTAAGAAGAAAAAAACGCTACCTACCAGTAAATAATAACAAAATTACCTTTAAGCCTATTTTGCGTAAATCCCGCCAATATTATCTGAACAAAACCAATAAGGCGCTTACAATTACTACTTTCACGCCTCTTAAGTAAATATTTACGAAATATCACGTCGATTTCAATAACAATCGAGTAATCGAGTAATACTCTATACAACGGTACCGATATTGGTGAAGCTTCATCGGACAAACACGAAAATATCGAGTTCATTAATATTTATGACAATAATCATCGAAAAAGGTACAGGATTGGTTTTATAAGAGTGTGTATTGAGTGAATAAAGTGAAATTGTTTGAATGAAAAATTTAATATTTTAGCGAGAATCATGATCTTAACCTTTCAACGACCAACCAACAGCCGGCTGTCGGGATGCTATTGTTTTTCTATTGTGTCTCAAATCACGTGTGTTCGAAGGATTAAGTAAATTGACAGTTGGGCACGCCGTAATAGCGGCGGTAAGACCCCTCTTTGAGGAGTGACTGGAGAGACGCCACGGGCGGCGCTCTCACATTTCGCTTAATACAATGTCCTCACCGAACACGGTCAGTTTTGGAGGTCCTGTGTCGGATTCGGGCGGAAGCGACGCCTGGGTGTCACCAATGCAGCAACGGTCGCGTTATTTCGTACTTTTTAATAAGACTTTATTACTTTAAAAAAATCGTTTCACTGTAAGTATAAAACAAAATCGCTTAGATCTTTATTTAATTACCAAACGGAGTGATTCAAGAAGAGGGTTTAAACGTACATATTTATTGATTGATTTGTAACACCCGTGCGTAGCTGGTGGGTCATCAGTTAATGATATTTTTGATACGTTGTTGAAACTGAGAATATTTTTAAGTTAATTATGGTTTACATGTCAAATTAAACATAATATATTTTCCAAATAATTTTCATAACTTTATTCTGTTGCTAAAATGACGTAAGTCTGATGTTGACTCAGTATCTTAGACCATTAGTTTGTAAGCGCAATATTTACGGTCAGCAAAAGAGATATTTACCAGGGCCATAAGATATAATTAAGGTTTTCTTGAACACCGATTGATGTATCCAAATGAAATTTAAATGGATTGAAGAACAAATTACTTTCGACAACATTTAAAATTTTAATTAAAATATATCTATTGGTTAATGAAAAAACTTTAATTGTATCTGACGGCCCTGGTAACATATCTCTTTTGCTGACTGTACAAGTACAGACACTCAAATGATATAAATATTATTTCAAGCCTTACGTACCTGCACATTTGCATTTTTATTTGATGTTAACGACCAGTCATTGATGCAAAAAATTGGTTAGAACACAGAGAATAAATGGTTTCTCCACATTTTAAACATATACCTAATGAATAAATTCATAAGTGAATAGGTTTTGCGACAAATGTTACAACACACCACCGCTTCAGTTTATTGTTTTTTTATTGTGATTCGAGACACAATAGAAAGATAATAGCAGCGCGACAGCCAGTAAACAACTATTTTTTTAAATTTTCAGTGATAAGACTGTTCCGAAATAAGTCACAATTATTACTCAATAGCTAAGCCCTTATTTTGTGACTTATTAAATTTGGTCGCATTTCGGAACGCAGGGTGAGTGAAAAATGTTGTAAATGTACCAATAATATGCATCACAACTAGATCTTAGGTAAAATATGCTATTACCGCTGAGAATGGCTAAAATATGCAAATGCATGCGAACATACAACTGCATATAATCCGGTCTCTACTAATGGCAATGCTAATCTATGTTTAATGCACTTAGACCTCTGCAAATAAATGTTACTTAGAACGTACTTTTCTTTAGCTATGTCCCGTCTTTATATGACACTCGTAGTTTGACAGAAGTGCGACAAAGACAGAAAAATTATACTTATATCGTTTTTATCGTGTTGTACGCCAAACTTTCAATTAAACCATGTCGGCGCTTAAGTATTTAAAAACGTAAAAAGTTGAAAACATCGGATTATTTCGAAACTTTTAGATGGGATAAAGTTTTTAGCGTGTGGCATTTACAGAGAGGTTAATTTTGAGTGCATTGCGTTGATATTTAACTTTTCCCCTGTGGTATCACCCTCGGCTTTGGTTAATGTGCCACCCCTTTGAGTCGCAGCGTGATGTTAATATTCGCCATAAATCATCATCTCCCTAGCCTTTTTCCCAACCGTGTTGGGTTCGGCTGCTAGCCTAACCGGATTGCGTATTGCCAAACTGTATGCTGACCCAGACCGGGGTTGCTCTGAGTTCGATCGCAGTTTGCCTTTTTAGTTGAAGAGCAAACTGTATACCTATTCAGAGAGTGTCTGAATCAAATTACATTTTGCTTTAAAATACTATACCCCCCATACCACTCCCAACCTTAGGAGCCCCATGGTTACGGAGGGAGGATATCGATGATCAAAGTTTAAGGTTATGTTACGTCAATTTTGAGGTTAAGTTAGGATTTTTTCGTGTAAAATTAATTATTTTTCACTCTAACGTCTAAAAAAGATAACTCGACGGAGCCCCGCGAAGCGGGGCTTCTACTTCTGGGTGGTTTAAAAAAAAATAACCACGAAGGAGGTGGCGGGGTCTGTTCGCTCGCTTCGCTTGCTCACTACGACCCCGCCACCTCCTTCTAACCTAACCTGTCCGAGTCGGGGCGCCCTAAAATTTTGATCGATCGCTCTCGGATTGACGATCCTTATTAGTTTCTCAGAATGCTCTGAGCTCGTATGTACATTGCTCCAATTTGTTTGTGATTTCAATGAGCACGACGTAGTTCAGTACAGACTATGGGTGTCTGGGTCAGCATACAGTTTGGCAATACGCAACCGGATTCAGCTGGATACCGGTGTTTTACGTGGAGCGACTGCCTATCTGACCTCCACAACCCAGTAACTGGGCGACCCGATATCTCTTGGTTAGACTGGTCAGAGTTTCTGGCTAACCAGTAACGACTGTCAAAGTTCTACGAATGACAACCGGGACCAACGTGCTTTACGTGCTTTCCGAGGCACGGGATGTCAGTGATATCCAAGATATACTTTAGAAAGTACATATGAACATTGAGAAAGTCACATTGGTAGTTGCCCCGATTCGAACCCACAACCTCTTACACACGAGGCGGGCGCCTTATCCACTGGGCCATCACGACACCCCTTAATATTCGCCATAAATGTAGCTATTAAATACTAGATTTTTCCAATCGAGGCTTTTGGGAAAAACTTTTTCGATTTTTATTTCCCCCTCAGGGGGAATTATTTAGAGTGGATTTTGGAAATAAGCCTTTCGAAAAATTAACTCTTTCGTATTATTTTACACTACAGTAAACTAATGTATCACTTAATAACTAAAACTTATGTAATATAAACTATAACACAGTATACTATTTTAAAGGAAAATTAAGAAGGATTTTTTTATCTGTACATGGGGATCGAAAGATGTTATAGGTAATTTTACTGCAGTATAAAAACCAAGGTTTTACACGCCTAGTTCCCGTTCCTATGGGATTTTTGGGATAAAAACTATTATATGTCAAAGGACATACTATAGGCACGGACTACCCCTGTAACAAATTTTATTTAAACCGGTTCAGTAGTCTTGGCGTGATAGGCAGAGTTACTTCTTTATTCATAATATTGTATGAATAAAGTAGTTGTTACAGTTAGTAGGATTCCGTACCAAAGGGTGTTAAACAGAGCCCTAATAATAAAATACGCTGTTTATCAATCCGTTCGTTTGTTTTCCATAATTATGAACCAATAAAAATATGGTAAACAATAATTAATTTCAAATGTCAATAACATGAAAAAAATCGAATTACTCGTTAATATTCTAGTTTGATCTTGAAAATGTACAGGGTCTTAAATTAAAAGTAAACATGGAACTGTTTGTTTAGGTTCAACTAATACGGTAAGTAAAAGTTTCTTAGAAGCTACATAGAAAACAAAATAAATAAATTCTGAGCATTGATTTGTAACTGAAATATCCGTTTACTTAAAAAAAGCGCTTCTAGCTCATGTTCTGTGTTGTGAATTCGTTTACTAAGATACACATTAATAAAGTCGCATGCCAAAGAGCTAGTCCCGGGTAGACTCCATATATAATTTTCTTCTTCTTCTTTATGGACCTCCTTTGGGAGGCTGGTTTCCACACTTAATCCGTGGGACATAGCGTGATATAACCTATGTTACTCAGGGGTAATCTAATTCTTATCTAAAAATATCTTAATGTAACTCTTTCTAATGAAAAAATAAATTAAGTTTATTTTTTAATTAAAAAGATTTACATACATTTACATTTTCTCTATATCCTTTGACATTTGGATCGTGGTGATTACAAACCGTACTTATTATCCGAATGGTGATTTATAGCGGTTTCTATAATTAAAGATAACAATGGGACTTTTGTAATTACAAGAGTATTGGAGTTGTAATTTGGCATGCTTATGATACATACGATCCCGGCTTATAATAATTATAATTTCGGCTAGGACTGGTTGAAACAGAATGCGCAATACTAATTTGTCAACCGACTTCAAAAAAAAGGAGGAGGTTCTCAATTCGACTGTATTTTTTTTTTTTATGTTTGTTACTCGATTTCTCGAAGACGCCTGGACCGATTTCAAAAATTCTTTTTTTAGTTGAAAGGGTATGCTCGTCATTTGGTCCCATTGTCAACAGGTCAGGATCTGGTGGTGGAAACCCTGAGAAATTGAGGGCATCTCTAGAAAATTGTAGGCGAGCATCGGGTAAAAACTTAATATTAATGTGTATATCTGATAAGACTACAACACCATGGAGGTTTAGGGCTGATCTGATGATGGAGACGACAGAGAATCAAGGGAACTCCTCAACGGCACATCTTAGCTTCATCGTCTTTGGGCTCATTTTATTTGTGATGACAAGATCTTTACAGAGAGATGGGTTATGACTGCCACTGCAAGCACCGTGACGCAGGTGCAGTACAGTTTAGGGAACTCCTTAATGGTTGATAGCAGCTACATAGTGTTTGGGCTTATTTTATTTGTATTGATAAGCACTTTACACCGAGATTGATTATACTGCAGTTTAAGGATATCCTAAATGGTACGTAGCAGCTACCTCGTGTTTCAGCTTTATTGAAGTGAACTTTACACTGAAATTAGTTATGATTTGTCGTTTTGAATCGATAATTGGAGCAAATTCATATTAAAGAAGAAGTTTTTTTGTATATTGTCTGCGTTATTAAACGTTTGATGTTTTTTTTTACGCTTGGATGAAACTATTAGTATGGACATTGGCAGCCTGGATACTTTAGTCGGACATTGGGACTCGACACTAAAATGTAAAAAATAAAAAACTTTTTACAAAAAAATTATAACCGCCTTCAAAAACTAAAAACATAAAAATAACTTAAATTTCGGAAGTCGGTGGCAACACAAATTGACTGACAGAAGAGATAAGCCACCGACTTCCGAAATTTAAGTTATTTTTATGTTTTTAGTTTTTGAAGGCGGTTATAATTTTTTTGTAAAAAGTTTTTTTGTTTTATTTTTGGGCAAATTTATTATTTTGCGTGTTTTTGTATATTTTGGTGTCTTTTGAAGTTCTGTTTTATTTATTTTTTTAGCCCTTCAAAATGCTGAAAATTGTTTAAATAATACTTAGTTTATTTAATTCTTAGTCATGAATTAAATGCAGAAGACGTGATTTTTGTGCAATCGTTTATTTTTAAAACTCGTAAAAACGTTCAAATTTCAATTATACGTTTTTATATTTAAAAATATTTTGTCTTTATTTTAGTCTATATTAATTTTGATTTATAATTTACTATTTAATTTTGTAATTTTATTTTGTGTGTAAATTAATATGGGCTTGTCCTGAAATAAATACTTATTTATTTATTTTATTTTATTTTATTTTATGTGTATACCCGATTCTTTGTGGACGTATTTTTTCTATAAAACAAAATCTGCTATTTTATATATTTTTGTTGTACAACCAATACCTATTGTTTTGTACCCTAAAACGAAAATTAAGGAATCTTTCATTGAATTCTAGGATCATTTCATTGTTCTTTTGTCTATCTTTTGACTGATTGTTGCTGTATATATGTATATTTTAATCCAGAACCATACAATTTTGCAAAAGGAAATGCCTCAATTAAAGGCAAAAGTCTGAAAGCAGTTTTTTTAGTAACCTCATTAGAAAACACACACAAAAAGTTCTACTCAAATCTACCCAGTTTTAGCATTATAACTCGGAATTCCTGTAATCAGATTTGATTCCATCAGAAGCGGGTCAAGGGGGCGCACAAAGGGATTTGTCAAAGATATACTCACAAGTTTGGCGGTAAAACTTTCACCCCTGACCCTTTCTGGGAGATCAATAGCAAAACATGTCAAAGTAGAATTTTATCGGAACTCCCAACATGCCTTTTACATTATTAGTGTGGATAACAACAAAGTTTATGTTAACTTGCAGATACATAAATTATTGATTACTGAACAAAAAATTACTTATGTTAGTTATATTATACAGTTAATAGCCATAAGAAGATGAGACTAGCGGGATAGTGGAAACCAATTGCCAGAAGTAAAAAAAGACTGAAGACTTCGACACATCTCTTCTTTTCTCTAACACATTTTTTTGTGTTTTTTTTTTGTTGAGTGGGAAATCATCAAATGACTTCTCCCGTCCTTCGTGTCAGACTTTTACTAACTAATACCCACTCATGTTCCTTCGGTTGCCCTTTATGTTCCGGGGCCATGATTACTAATACTATTCCGCAACCCCGGACATTTTTTTGTATTTGTGTTTTGCATATAAATATTTATTAACATCAAATACATCAACGGTTAGAGAAATTGGAGTTGTTGTATAAAAGTCAATACGGCACAGTCTTAAATCGAATATGGATTTAAATGAAACACTTTCGCGTTACCAAAGGTACAAATATTACAAATACATAGTAATTTTAAAAATCTAGTTCTTGAAAAAACGTAGGCTCCAAAAATCGTGCAAAATAAAACGTGCGTACCGATCAACTGGGTATATAGTTACCTCATTAAAAAACACCCACAAAAAGTTCTGCTCAAACTTACCCGGTTTTTAGTATTATAACTCGGAATTCCTGTAATCAGATTTGATTCCATCATAAGCGGGTCAAGGGGGCGCACAAAGGGATTTGTCAAAGATATACTCACAAGTTTCGCGGTAAAACTTTGACCCCTGACCCTTTCTGGGAGATCAATAGCAAAACATGTCAAAGTAGAATTTTATCGGAACTCCCAACATGCCTTTTACATTATTAGTGTGGATAACACCAAAGTTGATTTAACTTGCAGGAACATATTATTATTTAATTTTTGTGCAGTTTTTTATTAACATAATATTACTTTCGTCAGTAATAATATTCGGATATAAAAAGACTTATGAACGTAATACTAGCGGAATAGTGGAAACCAATACGGTAGTTTCCACCATTATCAAATGACGTACTTTTTATGAGCTGTCAAAACGCCATTCTCCAATAGATTTTGTATGGCAATGGCGACTTATGACGTCACTAAAATAACAACTTAGTTGACTATCTATTTATTGATTTCAAAACAACTAAAAATCAAATTTTATAGCAAATTGAAAATGAACCGAATTTATTAGGCTGAAATTAATAAAGGTTTTATAGGAATTGTGTCTAACATTTATTGGTTAATGGTGGAAACTACCCAATTGCCAGAAGTAAAAAAAGACTGAAGACTTCGACACATCTCTTCTTTTCTCTTTCTAACACATCATATACATCTTTTTGTGTGTTTTTTTTGTTGAGTGGGAAATCATCAAATGACTTCTCCCGTCCTTCGTGTCAGACTTTTACTGACTAATACCCACTCATGTTCCTTCGGTTGCCCTTTATGTTCCGGGGCCATGATTAGGTACTAATATTATATTCCGCAACCTCGGACATTTTTTTGTATTTGTGTTTTGCATATAACATTTATTAACTATTACATCAACGGTTAGAGAAATTGTAGTTGTTGTATAAAATTCAATACGGCACAGTCTTAAATCGAATATGGATTTAAATGAAACACTTTCGCGTTACCAAAGGTACAAATATTACAAATACAAAATATTTTTTACCGTAATTTAAAAAATGTAGTTCTTGAAAAAACGTAGACTCCGAAAATCGTGGAAAACAAAACTCGAATACCGATCAACTATCCATACTAATATTATAAATGGGAAAGTGTGTCTGTCTGTCTGTTTGTCTTTCTTTCACGGCAAAACGGAGCGACGGATTGACGTGATTTTTTAAGTGGAGATAGTTGAAGGGATGGAGAGTAACATAGGCTACTTTTTGTCTCTTTCTAACGCGAGCGAAGCCGCGGGCAGAAGCTAGTATTATATATGAACATAAAATATTATTTTACAATTTTATCTGTGAAACCATTGTGCGGTATTTTAATACTCTTTTTATTACTCTTACAGTTTTTTTTTTAATAAAGGTTTTTTAGGACATAAACCAACTCAGATGTATTAATTTGCTGAAAATAAGCCATCTTTTTTATGTCATTCTTACCTATATTACAAAACTCTTCATCTTTAGAATATTAGTAAACTTATAAGCTTTAAAAACTTGTGTCAACATTTTTTGTCTAATTACCCCACACATAGATTTGACGGGCCTGTTAGTTTAGTGGTTAGTGACCTTGACTTCTAAGCCGGAAGTCGTGGGTTCGATTCCCGCCCAAGACAAATTTTGGTGGTGAGCGTGATTTTTTGTTTTGTGACTGAGTGTAATTATTATGTCTATATTATGTTAGTATTTATAAATTATATAAATATGTATATCAGTTATTTGGTTACCATAACACAAGCTAGACTTAGCTTGGGATCAGATGGCCGTGTGTGAGTGGTCCTAAAATATTTATTTATTTATACATAAAAATGTTTTTGATAAAGTCCGTTTACCTACTCCAATCTCTGTTCATAATAGCAGTTTATTTAAATCTAAATCGTGTCATAGTGTCATTATTGTTGAACACGGTTCAAAGATTTCTTGAAAGTTATGAATGGCTGCTATTCTGTTACTATGTAAATTGTCCGACCGTAGTTTGAGTTAGCATAGTTGAACCGTAGCCTTTTGAATTTTAATGCTTTTAGACAGCCAGTTAGCTAGCTAAATTAGACTAAGGGCCGATTTTTCAATCGTCAGATAACTTTTATCTGAAGAGTACGTTTGACGTTTTGACAGCTTTTGTATAGAAAATATGTCAAACCGCCATATTTATTCCTCAGGTAGAAGTTAACTGATGATTAAAAAATCAGCCCTAAGTTCTAGTAAATAGAGTTAAAAGCTTTTAATGTACATTTTATGAACTAAATAAAATACGGTCGGCACATATTATATTTATAAATTATGTGCATGCCACATTTTTATTTATTAGGTTGAAGAAAAAAAAAATTTTTATACCTCCATTTGATTGTCGGAAGCGCATATATACGCGAGACGCAATAACTTTGTAATTGTTTTATTAATTACTTTCTTATTTTTATTTTATTTTTATTTTATTTATTAGGGAAAATAAACAGTTGCACAATACAGTAACACATTAAAAAATAATAATTACGGCATACAAAAGGTTAAAATTACTAATTAAAATTAAAAAGTATGTTTGCTTTACCGTTAAAGATTACTATAGTCCAGCTTCTTCATCAGATAAATTAAAATTACCACAATATTGTCACTGGATCTAAATATATGCGCAAAATTTCATATAAAACTGCCTACTAAAATGATCAGAAAAAGCGTTCGCAAAATTTGATCCACACTACAAATTCATGTCCAAGCAAACTACAACCGCTTAAATAAATGAAAAGGCTTGTATTATTCAACTAGCAAAATTTTGACATCTGTTACCATAAAGCCCGGGGCGGGCCAACTTGTGTGCTTTTGCGGTTACCATACGACATGCTTCACATGGTAGTACAGAGGTTGGCCTACCTTATGGACTCCTTCAGAGGACATAAGGGGGCGTAGGCCTTAAGGGAGAGCGCAACAGTCGTACAGATCCTTAAGGTTAGGCTGGTGGTTAGCCTTCTCGTGGTTGCCGCCCCGTTTTTGGTCTAGTTCCCTAAGAAATAGACGTAACAGAAACCACCAGTCGCTAAATGCAGGGATGTAGAGGTCATATCTCTGCGTGTCCACCATCAACAGGGCAGATGCTGGATAGCAAATGACCTCCCGCGTGTTTGTGCCGTGCGCGGTGACCCGTACGGGAGGATGAAGGAATCCTGGTGGTTGAGCCTGAGAGGGGTCGGGTTGTTGTTACACCTCGAAGGCAACACGCCACTTTGGTCTGGATTTCTCCCCAAACGGGCGGCCATGGCCTAGCCAGCCATGGTCAATCGGCTGCGACGTCCGGTCAGACGGCCGTCAGGCGAGTGCTCGGGGGTGATGGGGTTCGCAGCTGAAGGCAGATACGCACTGATATCCGTTGTGGGAGACAGCTGTGGACTGCTGGAAGCTCGCGGACAACACACTCAGGAGCACTATATCAGTCCGGTAACCTTGGTGCTTTAAAGCATCCCCGATGTTGAGGGCTCGATGGTGGGTGAGGAGCCGGGCTGACGAACAATATCCAACTACATTCATGGATAAGGTGAGAAAAATAACACAACAAATAAAAAAAGGCGACAAGACCGTTAAGGGCATGCCGCAAAGGACCTCGGACCTAGTTACAGGGACTGAGGTTTTAGTAAAGAAGGGGGCCGCTGCCTCCAAGCAGGATGTACCCGTACCGGGTGGCGACTCCTGGACCATCGTAGCCCGCAAGGGCAACATGGGACGGGGGAAAACCGGTATGGGGGGTCAGCAAGGAGGGAGTGATACCCAAAGGCGCGCGGGGACACCGGAACCGGTGCTGGGTCGTGGAGGCCCTAGCACGCTGATACCTCCACCTGGGACGGAACCTTTACAGGGAACGTCCAGTGGAGGGACGGCTGCCGGGGACTCTGCGAGGCGGTCACCGGGGCCGCATAACCGACGGCTGAGCGGCAGCGCAAGGCGCAGGAGGAGAGACCTGCGACGACAAGCTGCAACGGCAGGGGGCAGCACAGCACCTGTCAAAAGGGCAAGAGAGGTGAGCGACGAGGCAAAGGAACCGGGCAATGACCTCAAGAAGGCTAAAACCCAGGGATCCTACAGGGACGCTCTCACGGGGACGAAGATGGCAATAGTGCACTCGTCCCACCCCGACCAAGCGCTGGACGCTAAGAACCTGGGTCCAATCCAGGAGCTTCTGTGGAAGCTGCTGATGGAGACCCCGGATCCGCTGCCATGCGTAAACGTCGGCAACATGGTTGGCGGGGCCCTGCACGTCAGTTGCGAGGGACCGGCGGCGGTCAAGTGGCTACACGCCATCAATGGGCGGGAGGTAGATGGCATCAAGCTGAAAGTGCTTGATGCCAAAGACCTCCCGAAACCAGTAAAGATGGCGTGGAAGTCGAAGACGGTAAGGGGGGCTGACTTGGCGAGCACCCTACGGATGCTCCAACGTTTCAACCCAGCATTGCGCACCGAAGGGTGGAAGATGCTGAAGGTCGACGTGGAGCCATCCACGACGAGGCGCATCGTCCTCATGGACCAGGCGTCCGCGGATACCATCAGGGAGGCTGGTTATACACTCCACTCAGGACTGGGGCCTAGCCAGTTCAAACTGTTGGTGGACGCGGACAGGAAAAGGGAGGACCAGGCCGAGGAATCGGCCAGGGAGCCCGCGGCGACCGAGGCCGTACCGGATCCCGAGCCGGGACGGGTCCTAAGCTCGGAGGAGGCTCTCCTCGCCGAGAGGACCAGCGACGACGAGGTAGCACTGCACGAGGACTACCACCCAGCGATGGACCTAGACCGCGCATCGTCACCATCGACATGCGCGGGGGACCTCGAGGGGCTGGCGGTCCTCAAACTCGATACCATATTCCCGGAGTCGGACGATGACGGGGAGACGGGGACGAGAAGGCAGCACTAAAGGAACACCATAATGGCTGCAATAAGGTTTGTACAAATAAATTTACAACATAATAAGGCTGCGACCGCCCTTCTGGCGCGCGAGCTAAACATGTGCAAATATGATATAGCTCTAATTCAAGAACCTTATATATACAAAGGGGAGATTAGAGGCCTGGGCAGGACAGGGGGTATTGTATACTACCAACGTCATGACCTAAACGCAAGGGCGTGCATCTACGTCAGAAATGGCCTAGACGCTATTCCCCTGCACAATTTCTGTTACAGGGACCTGACAACCATCAAGGTCCCTCTAGGAGAGGAGGAGGGAGGCGGGGGGCTTATAATAGCCTCCGCATACCTGCCTTATGAAGCCGAGGACCCCGTCTCGACGAAGATGAGGGAACTCGTGGAACACTGCAGCCGGGAGGGCCTAGACCTGATCATAGGCTGCGACGCCAACGCGCACCACGTCACGTGGGGGAGCACTGGTAACAACAGGAGGGGTGAAAAACTACTGGATTTCCTGGTAAGCTCACCTTTACAAATCTTAAATAATGGCAGCAGACCTACGTTCGTCAATGCAAGACGGGCGGAGGTAATTGACCTAACAGTAGCTACTAATAGGGCTAGTAACCGCATAAGCGAATGGCATGTACCTAACGAGATCTCACTCTCGGATCATAGGTATATCTGCTTCAAGTACAGTACCCGACGAAGTAGGGTACTGGTAACAAGGAGGAACCCAAGACACACTGACTGGAACTCCTATTTGAGAGACCTGAAGGTGGAACTCGGGGACCCCAAAGGTAAGCTAAACTCAGCAACAGACGTTGAATTCGAGGCGGAGCGGATATCCGAGGCTGTGATGAGCGCTTGGATGAGGAACTGCCCCGAAAAAGAAGTACAAGCAAGGAGGGAACCATGGTGGAACTCTGACCTAGCCAGGTTACGGAGGGAAACTAGGGCCACCTTTAATCAGGCTAAGGCTATCAAGAATTTCGAGATATATGCCAAAAAGCTAACGGAATTCAACAAGGCCGTACGAAAGGCTAGGAGGCAGTCCTGGAGGAACCACTGCGATAGCATTGGCAGCATTCCAGATAGCATGAGGCTATCCAAGGCTATGGCGACTGCTAGGGTAAACCCATTAACATCCATCAGGGATGAGAATGGCAAACCAACAGAGTCTGGGGGAGACACCCTTGAAGTGATGTTCAGAACGCACTTTCCCGGCTCTTCCACATACAAGGACACGGCGGACTCAATAAGCTTAGATGACATTAAGTCAAAAACAACAAAAGCCGACTGGGACGCCGCGAAAAAGGTAGTAGGGTCTAATGGAATCAAGTGGGCCCTGGAGGGCTTTAAGCCATTCAAGGCCCCGGGGCCGGACGGAGTTTATCCGGTCCTACTACAAAAGGCGGGGAACATACTATACCCGCACCTTGGCAGACTATACAGAGCCTGCATCGCCTTTAGCTACATACCAAAGGCGTGGAGGCAGGCGAAGGTAATCTTTCTTCCCAAGTCAGGAAGAACAGACTACGAGGACGCTAAGTCATTCAGACCTATAAGCTTGACATCGTTTTTCCTGAAAACTCTGGAAAAACTTGTAGACAAGTATGTCAGGGAAGGAGCGCTGAAGAAACAACCGCTTCACAGGATGCAAAACGCATATCAGCCTGGCAAGTCGACGGAAACGGCGCTACACCAGGTGGTTAGCCGCGCCGAAATGGCGCTAGAGCGCAAAGAGATTTGCCTAGCATCCTTTCTGGATGTAGAAGGCGCGTTCGATCGGACTACCTTTAGAACGATACGAACAGCTGCAGAGAAACATGGCATAGACCCCACCATATGCGACTGGATGGACAATATGCTGAAGGGCAGAGTCATAGAGTCAACACTGCTAGGCGAGACCAAAAGGGCACACGTCACAAGAGGATGCCCACAAGGAGGCGTACTCTCACCAACCCTCTGGTGCTTGGTGATAGACGAACTGCTAACAGAGTTGAACAAAGGACCAACGCGCACGGTTGGTTATGCGGATGATCTCGTGATACTAGCAAACGGAAAATTTCCTAACACTGTGTCAGAGATTATGCAGGAAAAGCTGGACATGGTGGAAAAGTGGTGTAAACACAATCACCTATCCATCAATCCAAGCAAAACGGTGATAATACCGTTCACCAGAAGGAGGGACCTAACTCAAATGGGAACCATGAAGCTCTACGGCACCGCACTAGAGTTGTCCACGGAAGTAAAATATCTAGGAGTAATCCTGGATAGCAAACTCACGTGGAAAAGCCATGCCGAAGCGACAGTAAATAAGGCTCTAAGGGTCTTTGGCATGTGTCGCTCCGCCTATGGGAAAACATGGGGTCTAAAACCCCAAGTAATCAAATGGATCTACACCATGATGGTGAAACCGATAATCACATACGGGAGCATCGTATGGTGGCCTAGAACCAAGCTGGCAACATGCAGACAAGCGCTAAGCAAAGTGCAGCGGATTGCCTGCATGGCCATAACAGGAGCATTCAGGACCACGCCAACCGCGGCGATGGAAACAATGCTCAATCTCACCCCCCTACACATTGAAGTGGAACTAGAGGCGAGGAGGGCCATACATAGGCTTAGAAGTATGGGGCACTGGACAAACTCCGGTTGCAAAACAAACCATATCAACACAAGACCAAACAAGGTACTTGACTGGATTATGGACATGGGATGTGACAAAATACACACCATCCACAATCTCAAAAAGGAATACAAAATCTACATTCCGAGCAGGGAGGAATGGAAAGGTGGAATAAAACCCCACAAAGGTAACACTCAGATATGGTACACGGATGGCTCTAGGATGAGCACCGGTACAGGTGCAGGGGTACACAGCGACAACTGCAACCTCAGCCTAAGCATGGGCAAACTGGCGACGGTCTTTCAAGCAGAGACCTACGCCATAATCGCATGTGCGCAGGAAATACTAGATAGAGATACCAAAGGGGATACTATCTACATTCTAAGCGACAGCCAAGCAACACTCAAGGCACTTACGTCCAATAGAGTGGACTCTGGGCTGGTACTAAACTGTATCAAAATACTGAACAGGATAGGAAGGCGCAACCAGGTCAGACTGATCTGGGTGCCAGGTCATACAGGAGTGGAAGGCAACGAGAGGGCCGACGCTCTAGCTAGGAAAGGATCCGAAACACCCCTCTGCGGACCGGAACCCTTCATAGGACTCTCACCAAGGGTCATCAACCACACGCTAAAACAGGCTGCGTTGAGGACACACAGCATGCACTGGCACAACACAACGGGCCAGAAGCATGCTAAACTATTCCTCAACGACATAGATAATGGCTGGACCCGGAAACTATGGAGGTACAGCAGACCACAGCTCCGAGCAATCACAGGAGTCTTCACAGGGCACTACGCCACCAACAAACAGCTCCAAAACATGGGACTAGCAAGCGACCCGACTTGCAGGCTCTGTGGAGAAGCAGAGGAGTCTATGTTACACCTGCTGTGTGATTGCGCAGCACTAGGCTCCAAAAGATTAGGGTATCTGGCCCAACCATTCCCAAGACCAGAGGACTACAGGCTCAGCCCCATCAAGGCCATACTGGGACTAATGAAGGAGGTGCACAGAAGGCTAGGGGTTGAGTAAAAGGAGGGGTACAGCACAAAAGATCCAAAAGGGTCGAAGTGCTACGGCTTGGGCCGGCCCCACATTAAGATAAGATAAGATAAGATACCATAAAGCCCCGTATTCACTGTGGTCTAAATTATGTATAGATAATTCATCTCATAAATCGATATTTAGTAATTGCATTTTAGCGCGACGCATCAAGATAATATACGTAAATTACACACATCAAAAGTGTCTAGGGATATTTCAATTAAACCTAAACAACTAAAATTCTATTAACTTTTTGTTAAGACACCTACACATTAAAATAAACCTTGTTTAGTAGCCTATCTAATCTGATAATAAACTTTTAGATAAAATAAATTTAAAAAAAACTTAGAGGAAGAGGAAAAACTCAGCCAAAATTTCAATCTAAACTTTATTTTTGAAACATCAAAACCTAAACAAAACAACTATTTTTTTTATAAAAATTGTTGAAAACTTAAAATTAATAATCCGTGGATCTACCTAAGACTCTCCTGACATATCTGCAGCGGTTCTGTATACTCAAAACAAGGGTGTCAATATCCTGTTGTGGAATTCTGAAGCCATGGGGACCAGTCAGAGCGTTATATCCAGGCTTTGGTCACGTTATCGTGTCACGGGGGAAGTGGTAGAACGGCACCGAGGACCTCAACGCATTAAAACACATGTACAGGACCGATTCATAGTAAATGCTGCATGAAGTCAACCAAATGTAACGGCAATGCAATTGGTTCAAAGGCTACAGAGAGAGTATGGTTTGCTGGTAAGCGGTCAAACTTTGAGAAGACGACTGCATGAAGTCAACATACGTACTCGTAGGCCACTTCGGGTACCAGCGCTAAGGAGAGACAATCGATGAAGAAGATTACAATGGGCTATTGCACACGAAAACTGGAACCATTCTCAATGGTCACTTGTGCTTTTCACTGATGAATCCAGGTTTGGATTTCATCCTGATTCGCGAAGAGTACGCGTTTGGAGAGAACCTGGACGTTGGAATCGACTGCAGCACCTACAATAAGTTCATGCATATCAAGGTGGCACGATTATGGTTTGGGCCGGAATTCGTCTTGACGGTAGAACGGACCTCGTTTGGATACAAGGCAATATGACTGCTCTAAAATACCGAGATGAGGTGCTAGAGCCTGTAATCTTGCCCCACAGACAACAAATGGGACAAAATTTCCAGCTAATGCACGACAATGCCCGTCCGCATACGGCGCGTATCGTTACAAGTTGGTTACAATAGCATGATATCCAAGCTTTAGACTGGCCTGCACAATCCCCTGACTTAAATCCTATTGAGCATGCCTGGGATATGCTTCTGAGAAGGCTTTTAGCCCTTAGGAATTTCCCTGAAGATATTGAGGATGAAAACCAGCTTTTCTTGCATCTTAAAAGGACTTGGGACAGTATTCCACAACAGGATATTGACACCTTGTTTTGAGTATGCTGAACCGCTGCAGATGTGTCAGGAGAGTCTTAAGTGGATCCACGGATTTATTAATTTTATGTTTTCAACAATTTTTGTAAAAAAAATAGTTTTTTTGTTTAGAATGTGATGTTTCAAAAATAAAGTTGAGATTGAAATTTTGTCTGAGTTTTTCCTCTTCTTCTATTTTTTTTTTATTTAACTTTATCTAAATGTTTATTATCAGATTAGATAGGCTATTAAACAAGGTTTATTTTAATGTGTTGGTGTCTTAACAAAAAGTTAATAGAATTTTAGGTTTAGGTTTAATTGAAATATCCCTAGACACTTTTGATGTGTGTATTTAAACTAAACCTTTGAACACACTCATCACTCATCACACGGTTGCGGAATGTTTATAATAGTTATGACCCCGGAACATAAAGGGCAACCGAAGGAACATGAGTGGGTTTTAGTCAGTAAAAGTCTGACACGCCCTCCCGCCGCATTTTGCTTAGCAACATGGTTGCATAAACATGTTGATGAGTTGCTGTCATCATATTACGGGCAACACTTGTGTTGCGGTGTTCATCACGCCATACTGCAGAGTTGATCAACAGTTGCTAAACAAATGTTTACAATGAATACGGGGCTTTAACCTACTTACATCTCAAACATTTACAGTGATGAAGTTATTTAACTAATTTCACGTAAAGTTTCAGTTTAAATTAGATGTGCCGACACTTTTCGTTTACTGAAATGGTTTTAGTTTAACTGCCGCCTCTAAAGGGAGCAAATAAAATAGTTATGAGCAAATAGTTATGGCACAAGTTTCGTAAGTACTTTGTTGCGTTTTAATGTAATGATCTTAGTTAGTTTAGTTTATTAGTAGTTAAATTTGGGAACGTTAAGGGTTAAGAGGGGAATAATTTTAATAATTACTTTATTTTACGTCATATAATAATTATGTATATGAAATGTCTGGTAAATAGTGGCCTCTGCACAAAAATAGCATAGTACTCATAGTAACAATTAACTTTCCGAAATAAACATTTTTTGAATAAAGTAATTTTAATCTATAGGTCTATATAAAAAGGTAAACTTACTGACTGTCGACTGACTGACTGGGTTATGTATTACCAAAAACTGCTGCACCTAGAGACATGATACTTAGAGGGTATGAGAGGGTACTTATGTTCTTTGTCAAATCTAAGGCCGTATACAGAAACAAAGCTGAAAACTTATAAGCGTTTACCAGCGCTTATCAGCGCTGGTCCGTTCTACACAAAGGAAGCAGGTTGAAGCAGACTAAGTAAAATGTCGGAATGATTTGCTTGCAGTTGTAATGGCAACGCCCAGCGCTGACAAGCGCGTGATGAAGCTTGTCGGCACCGTTCAGTGCTTATCGGCGCCTGTTCATATATTTTACTGCGCGGATTACCCGGCAAGCGCTTATAAGTTTCCAGCTTTCTTTCTGTATACGGCCCAAGGTTATACTAAGAAAGAATGTTTGAATATTCCAGTAAAATATTGGATGGAAGTTTCGAA
This sequence comes from Athetis lepigone, assembly GCA_033675125.1. Taxonomy (NCBI): domain Eukaryota; kingdom Metazoa; phylum Arthropoda; class Insecta; order Lepidoptera; family Noctuidae; genus Athetis; species Athetis lepigone. Next base: position 7,340,526 of record CM066237.1, read on the forward strand.
ATTTACGCGTGTAAATGTCAGTTTTTGATAAAGACGTATACGCCTTTGGGTGGTACTTTACCTACCTAACGCGCGTAATATAAATAATGTAAACTATTAGTTATTGACCTTGATATGTAAGTGACAAAACGAGCGTCTTCCTTTGACGAAGTCAAAAATCTAGCTTGAACTTTTGTTTTTTTGATTATTTATTTCCATATATTTTATCCCACAAAGATAAGAATTATAGCATAAGTATGTACATTAAATGTGTATGTATGTATGTCTAAGTTTTGGCACGCTGTACGAGTATGTGTCTGTTTAACAGATGCTAGATCAATTTACATGTATCTATACATGTATATAAACAAAATAAGTTTTGAGACACCTCCGTTTCATTAAGTAGTAAATGAATCCTTAACTACCGCTAAAATACGAACGACAAAACATATTCTCCTAAGTTCCATTTGAGTTATGCTATTCCCTATTATTTCAAGAAACGAGCTACAGAAAACAACCGCTTTAAAAGTCAAATGGTTCCGTCGCTTTGTTCCGTACAGCTAGCCAAGAGCCTCAGTTTCTGGCCAGTAATGTTATCATTTCATTCTATCTTGTTAGTTTAGTAACCCGTACTCTGAACTGCCGCCGGCTATTTCTTTAATATCAGATTGTAAATAATTCCTTTGTGTTTCATATGAAAGTAAATTGGGGATTTCTCTGGGATTGTATTGGGAATTGCTAACCTTTTGAATTGTAGCGTTATAGGAAATATGGTGTATTGGTTTACAGATGTAATACACAAGTTACGCGATCTTAAAAGCGTAGGAAATTTATTTTCTTTATTATAATCAGAATTCTGTGTCGTTACGGGCTCTCTGTTTACAATAAGTCTCTGTTTTCATGGATAAACAGAGTGATTTAAAAGAAACTTATAGTACTTTTTGTAAACGTACGTAACTCAAAATACAAAACAGAAATTTGAAAATATTTATAATAAATTATACACTAACAAACTAGTGACAGTTTTAGATTAAACATGGTAACATGGCTCATTCCAACACCGGTCAGTCTCGTGTCATATAACCTGTATGTCTGTCTGGACATTTTACTTAATACTGCCTATGCTGCCTACTGATAATTACGGGACGTGTCGGGTGTATGGTGGATTCATTGACAGTTCTTTTTGTGAATGCTCACCAAAACGAGTGCCCAATCTTTTGTCGCGATTCGCATGTTTCCATTCATATAAATTCTGGTTAAAGACCCGTCTTCCTCTCGACCAGACTCGCCCCCGACTCACCCCCGTCTTCCGTGTGTTGTGCCTTATTGTTCACACTGCTATTGTCGAAGTTCAACCGCGGTTTTCAGTCTAATTGAGTTACTATGACTTAAACCCAGTTAACAACAATAGAATATTTTACTCACAACAATTTATGAACATGTTCTGAAACTAAAACTCGCATTTGTACTGTGTTGTAGCAATTAACATTAAGTTAGTAGTGTGTAAACAGATGGTAAAGTGACTAATTACTTGAATAGTTGATTAACGTGAAAATGTTGAAATAACTATAAGAATAATCCATCGAAAGTTCTTATAGTTATAAAAATGCTAGGTTTTGCCCGCGACTCGGTAGTTATCCTATTCCATGCGAAAAGTTTATCTAGGACATCACTAACAACTCGTGTACCGGAAAGCACGTAAAGGTCCTAGTAATCATTTGCTTATCTTTGACCAAACGTTACAAGCACTCAGAGACCATAAAATTGAACAATCAGTCTTACCAGTGGGATACAATCCATACGATATGTGCTGTAACTGGACTGGACGTGTGATAGGTAGGCACTCATGTAAAATACTATTCAACTGAAACCTGAACCTTCGAACTACTGGAAGTCGATTCTGACATAGCTAAGAAAAAGGCTAGAGAAATGATGGCAAAAAATATATTTTTGACTAGTTTCTGCCCGCGACTTTGTCCGCGTGGATTAATAGCTACCGTCCCCGGGGAATTTCTAGGATGAAAATTATCGTATGTCCTTTTTTGGGTCCCAGACTATATCTGTGCCAAATTTCATTCAAATCGGTTCAGTGGTTTAGGCGTGAAGAAGAGACAGACAGATAGAGTTACTTTCGCATTTATTATATTAGTACGGAACTAGTACGGATTCATAAACGATATGTTCATTCGATTCTCGAACATTCTCTTCAACAAATTGATCTTTAATTACAGCCAGATTCTTAAATAACATTGAAGTGTGTGTAAGTACCGGTAACTGTGACGTAACGAAGCTCCCTAAAGATGATTATCCTAAGATCCCGAAGGAATGCATCGCTCCGAAGGTAATCTTTTACGTAGTAAGTAAAGCTCAGATGGATTTAACGAGCCTTGTTGAACTGTCGTCTAATGTCGTCGGCAACGGTTAGCGCTAAGAAAACAAAAGACTGCGTGCTTTAGCTGTTTTGTATATTTTTTAAATCTTTACTTATTTACAGGGTTTTTTCAACATTGTAGAATATGTCACCCCGATGATTGCGTACAATAAAATAACATAATGATAAATAATCCTAGTCTACCCGAAACCTTGTACCTTAAATAATTATCCGATAAAGCGTTCTAGCCTCACTTGAATTGTGAGGCCAGGATGCTATTATAAAAGCCAATAATAAAATTATGATTAAAGGCTTGGCGTCTTTGGACTCCCAAACGAACACATTGCGCCAGGAATGATGCACATCTTCAATGACTCCACAGACATCATAGTTTGGTGAATCGACTTTGCGCATTATAAACCCAAAACTATTGAGTGAAATGTGACGGATGGGAGTTTTAAAGCCATAGCAACTTCATGCCTGTTAATCCGATCCTTACTGAACCAAAGCATCCATGGCAAAAATGACTGAATCGTTCGGAACCAGATACCTTTAGTCAAAGACCTTTAGTCAAAAGCTTTTAGCCTAACCGGATGCACCTGAATTACAGGTAGTGCATAACATTTACCGGTCAATCCCTAGAACAAACAAAATACAGTGAACCATAAATCGATGCTAAAATTATAAATGGAAAGGTGTGTGTGTCCGTCTATTACGGCAAAACAGAGCGACGAATTGACGTGATTTTTTAAGTGGAGATTGTTGAAGGACGGTGAGTAATATAGGCTACTTTTTGTCTCTTTTAACGCGAGCGAAGCGGTCAAAAGCTAGTTTCAAATATTCTGTAAATCTCCTCTATACATACAGCTTCATATTTCGGATTGACAGCCATGCCCATAGCAAGAGCTGTCAGCACCGTTCAGATTGCTCTGCGGTGAGACAGGTTAGGACAATCCCTACTTTGTTGGACCCTTTGTGTGGCTGACAACGTAAACAAGATATCAAACAGACGGCCATGTTTTTTGCTGGCATTGTTCTCGACAAATACTTTGGTAAATAGTCGCTGTTGCTGTTTATGTTTTTGACTTTAGTTTGTGACTTTATGGTTTAAGTGGATCTGTGGTTAGACCTACTTGTTTTGGTGGGTTGAACTTTTGTCTTCTGCAGATTCACAACATTTTTGTGTGGGTGCGTAATTCAGACATGCTAAGTTGATTCAGATTCGGAACTTTGGGATTTTGGCCAATGATTCTAAAGATTTCTTAGCCAGCCTTTCTAAATCCTTTTGGGGACAGAACCCTTTCAGAAAATGAAATAAAAAAAAATCTCAGTTCTAAAACAACTGGTTTTATGTGTAGGTACATATTCTTTACTAATGTTATTTGCCATTAATAATGCATTTAATAAAACGTATGGACGTGTTGACTGACATTGAACAACTAACGAAAACCATTGAACGAATACTTTTCCATGAATTTCTTCTTCAGCACTAATTTTGTTTTTAATTACAACTAATATTCTTCGTCACAAAAGAAAACTATACTTTTTTCTGTTCTATTTTCTTTCTATAGAAACAACGTAACAGTACATAACTACCGCAAATCCTTTTACCAAGCGAAGTAACGAAGTTCCAATAGGTGCTAACTCGATATTACAGATTACCGCTTGACCTACATTCGTTAACCTTTTATACACAAAGCGGACTTAGAGAGATGATTTGCAGGTGAAATAATATTTCTTGTTAAGCTCATATATTTTTATGGATTAGTCTTAGATGAGTTATAATTGTTTTTGATATTTAAAACAGTTTCTTTATTTGAAACTACTAAATAATAATAAATACTACTAAATGATTTTTTATATTATTTAAGTATAAATATTAAACTTTTACTCAGTTGCACTTTATGCAACTAATGCGAAATAAAGAGTGTAGACATTAATGTGTAGATTTATACTGACAATGGTGCCGATTCTCTTATTCACAAACTAACCTAAATTTTATTTAAGTGCATCTTTCTCATTCCATTCCGTTAAGAAAAGGACAGAAGATAAAATATTAGTTAAGTCCTGTCAAATTACGACAGTCCATAGAAGAAAAAAAAAAGACGGGTTGCACTCCGGGAGTGCCGGCAGAAGTGAAAACTTGATTATAGCTGTCTACTATCCATCCGTCCTACGCTTTTTCGATCAGGTCACGTGTCCTGACGCGAGTTTAAGATTTTATACCCATTACAGAAAAAGTGCTCAACGCCGCTAAAGAAGTTTTCACTTCAAAATTAATTACGATTAAAAACATGGCGACTAAGAATACGCCAATTTTCTTCAGGCGCTGTCTAATTTGACAGGACTAAACGAATATGTATCTTCTATCCTTTTCTTAATTAAATGAAAAGAGGAAGATGCTCTTAACTTAAATTTAAGTTAGTTTGAGAACAAGAGAATCAGTACCAATGTTTAAAAAAAAAATGAGCCGTCACGGGACGCCTGGCAGATGCGAAACATCGACATTACGTCATCGCCACACAGTACACAAGACTGTGACTGTATATATACACCATCTTATAAGTAGCGTGGCGACGCGTCGCCACGGCATGCGTCGCCACGCGAGACATTTGTTTTACGTGCGGCTATAGATGTTTCACATCAAAAACAGTTCTATGTTCGGACCTCGCTACATTTCTGTCTGTGACTTAAAAGGCTATGTTTTTATAGGGTGTGATACGTGACTTAGAAAAAACTTTTTCCAAAAAAAAGATAACCGACTTCAAAACCGAAAAGCTCAAAAATAACTATTTCGGAAGTCGGTGGCTTCTCTTCTGCCGGTCGAATTGTGTTGCCTTGCCACCGACTTCCGAAATAGTTATTTTTGAGCTTTTCGGTTTTGAAGTCGGTTATCTTTTTTTTGGAAAAAGTTTTTTATTTTTTACTTTTTAGTTAGAGTCCCAACTACGTTTTAGAGTAACTTTAAAAAAAATGTACCATTTTCTATAAAAAAATTGAGGAGTTCCCTCGATTTCGGCATGATTCCATCATCAGATCCTGGACCTGATGACAATGGGACCATTTGGGAAGTCTACCCTTTCAAACAAAAAAAGAATTGTTCAAATCGGTTGGCAAACGACGGAGATATGCGCGAACAAACATAAAAAAAAAAAAAAAAACATACAAACATTCGAATTGAGAACCTCCTCCTTTTTTTAGAAGTCGGTTAAAAAGTGTAACCTCGAATATCACGTCCCCGAAAGTTCACGTATTCGAAATACGCCGTAGCCATTGTGATCTCGAATAAAGAAATCTCACTATAAAGGCCTGTCACCGATTCTGTAACAGGCCTTAGTGAATGCAGTGATTGTTTTAAGACCCAGTTTCACATTGATTACCTCCAGGATTGCAGGTGAATTTGGGATTTCTTTATTCGAGATCACAATGGCTACGGCGTCAAGTTTTTCGAGGTAGCGTGCATTCGTTGTTAAGTGTTTCGAATACGTGAACTTTCGGGGACGTGATATTCGAGGTTACACTTTTCTAAGTCACGTATCACACCCAATTTCTTCATGGTTTTATAGCCATAGAGTCATTGGTGCCGATTCTCTTGTGCACAAACTAACGTAAATTTAAGTTAAGTGCATCTTTCTCTTTCCATTTCTTATAGAAAAGGACAGAAGATACATTTTAGTTAAATCCTGTCAAATTAGACAGCGCCTGATGAAAATCGACGTATATTTAGACGCCATGTTTTTAAATTGCGTCTAAATTATCTATAGAGTGTCTAAATTTGACAGGACTTAACTAATATTTGATCTTCTATCCTTTTCTTAATTAAAAGGAAAGAGAAAGATGCACTTATCTTAAATTTACGTTAGTTTATGCACAAGAGAATCGGCACCATTGTCTTCATTATTAAACCTTCGAACACAAATGATTTGAGACACAATAGAAATACAATAACAACCGACAGCTGGCTGTCGCTTGGTCGTTGAAAGGTTAAAATCAAGATTAAATCCAAATACTCTCCAACAAACCATTCGAATGTCTTCGTTAGTTTAAATAACTTTTTATCAAAATCTGTCCCACATCGGGGTAAAGTCCACGCTTCACTTATTTCAATTTCCGCGATTCTGCTTTTCTAAGATAAACTTACAACGTCAAATTGGTACTTACTCGGATTTGAACCCACAACCCCGTTATGAGTATGAGTGTATACTAGTGTCCGACCGAAGGTCTATTTTTGGCCGAAGCCGAAGCCGAAGCCGATTAATCGGCAATCGCCACAACCTTCGGCCGAAGCCGAAGCCGAAGGTTTGTAATCTCTCAGTAATTAATTTTGTTTAATATTGTCTACAAGCTACAATACGGTATTTTACCATTAATTGACGTACTTTTTATGAGTTTTCAAAACGATATTCTGCCATCGATTTTGAATGGCAAAACACCTTATGTCACTAAGTAAACAGCTCAATTATCTAACCATTTATTGATTACAAAGCATCTCAAAATCTAATTTTACGGTAAATTGAATATGAGCCAGATTTTTAGGGTTTAAAACGCAGGCCACACCGCCAGCTAGCGGGCGGGCGGGCTAAGCGGATGGGCGAAGCGAACGAAGTAAACTATACAAACTACGCGAAATTTTGGCGAGCTAAACTATGGGGTTCGCACCGAACCGAACGGACAGACGAGCGACGGGCGGAGCGCGTGGAGTGGGCTAAGCGAGCGAAGCTAGCGTTCTATCTGAAAGACGAGCATCGAATAGTCAACTGTCTACTCCAAACGGGGAGGACGGGCGAACGAACCGGGCGAGCGGGCTGGCGGGCGAGCTAAACTAGCGAAGCGCGGGCGCGCCAACGAGGTGAACTAGTAGCTTCGCTGGAATCGTAGGATATTTCGTCAGCTTAGCTCGTTACGTTAGTCGGTAGCTCGCGGTGTGAACCGAAGTATGTAAAGAGGTGAAACGATGTACGCTCGCTTAACCCGCCCGCCAGCTAGCTGGCGGTGTGGCCTGCGTATAAATTAGGAGATTTTTTATAGATTTTTTTTCCTTTTCTTTAAGAAATGGAAAGAGAAAGATGCATTTAACTTAAATTTAAGTTAGTTTGTCAATACGACGTCTGTCCGTCGCTCTCTCACTCTGTCTTTCGTAAGTTCATTCAATCTCGACGGTTGCTCGGACCTTTGGCTAAACCTTCGGCTTCGGCCGGGTTTTGGGCCGAAGCCGAAGGTTTCGCCGAAGATGGTTTTTGTGGCCGAAGGTGGCCGAAGCCCAAGCCGAAGCCGAAGCTTCGGTCGGACACTAGTGTATACCCACCAAAATCAATTGAGTAGTACCCTTAAAGTAATAAGAGACCAATATATATATATTCACATTCACAACATTATTCAAAATTGAAAAAGTAAGCAAAAAATATCGTCGAAGTAGCATTAAATAAGTAATGACCTACAATTTCTTTTTCATACAAAAAGGTTCTTTTTAAACGAATTTCCAGTTTATTTAGTCTTAAGTCGATATACTTTGGTTCAGTAATCTTTATAAATAGTCCTCGTTGAATCTGAGTGCTTCATCTCGGGGTTCTTAAGCTTTCACACGACAGATATTTTAGCCCAGATTTGTCGTTTCAAAAGCCCTTATAGATTTCAAGGAGATTTTGAATGTTTCTTAAAACCTTTTTGGCTTTTAAGGCCATGTGATTAATTGCATTCGATTTTTTTTGCTGAATAAATATTCTTGTCAAGGATTTCTTGACAGGAATATTTATTATGAGCCTGATATGTATAGCGGATTGATGGGTTTTCAGAAATGTTAGACGTGTTCATTTTTTTATGTACAACGTTATATAACTTTGTCAGGTTTTTCTGAAGATATAATGGCACTCATGCCTTTACCGAACTTTGATAGCTTAAATTCATGCGACTGCCTACCAGACCTCTACAACCCAGTAATTGTGTAACACCATACCCATTATTAGGCTGATTGTCAGACAATATGACTACCCGTAACCACTGTCAGAATGACAACCGGGACCAACGGCTTTACATGTCTGAAGTACAGGACGACAATCATGTCTTAGATAAACTAAGAAAGTACTTATAAAAATTAAATAAGACGTTGTTTAAGCATTTTAAACAATATTTCATTTAGTTTTAAAACATAAAACAAACAATAATGACCTCCATTCAATCGAAACTACAAAAAGAACAACAAAAAAGGTCGTGTCTCAATAAAAAGAAACATTATTTATCGATAGCTTTGTCTACCTTAAAAAATCAAAGAAAGATATCAAAGGCCTTTAAGCTCCTTTGGTTTTTAACGAGCTTCGGTTTTATGTAAAACGGTTCACTTCTTTTAATTTTAATTCGCGTCACGTCTTTACAAGGCTCTCAAGGGCCATAGGGAGGCGTTTTCTAGGCAAATTAGCCTACACTGAAGGGGGGTTAATAAGGCGACGGCTTTCGTCTCACTGGGAGATTTCGTAATTATGGAGTTGAAAAGTGTTACATTCGAATGTACTGAATTATCGAATTATAGAGGTGTGGAATTTACCTACATGAGTAGGTAGTTATTGGGCATTCTGAGCCACTTTCCTCCAGTAGCTCGGCAAGTAAGCCTCGCTACTGGACAGTGGCTCAGAACGCCAATAACCAATAATCAACTGGTTTAATGTGTAGCTTGGTCATTGTGTGAATTAAATCACTGACCGCCAATAGCTAGTAAAAAATGTAATATTAATATAAATGTACTCGCCTGGAGATTATGTGAGTTATACGACTGGCTGCCAGTAAGCGGAGCGAGTTTGCTTCTCTTCAGAGAGTTTTACCAATCTAGCATTTATGTGGATTGGATATCATCAAATGGGGATCCCTTCTTTTCGCATAATATTCTTTGTCCTAATATACTTCGGCATAACGATTTTGGCACAATTTGTTTTGGCATAATAATACTTCGGCATATTTTTTTTAGGCATACATTTTATGTTGGCATAATCGTGTTAAAGACTAATTTGTTTTGGCATAAATTTGATTCGCATAACTTTAGTAGGCCTAATGACTATTAGCATAACGTTAGTAGGCCTAAAGACTATTTAGCATAACGTTAGTAGGCCTAATGACTATTAGCATAATAATGTTTAGGCATACAATTAATATAAATAACTAAAACAATTTTCATGCAAATGATATATAAATATAAATATACATGACATTATGTAAAGCAAACCAATTTGCTGTAGTTTCTGTAACAATCAAATAAATTGTTGGTTAAAAAGTTAATATGCTGTGCAACAAAAATTAGTGACAGAACCGAATTGCTGCAAAACCGACTCCACGTAGTCTTGTTTGCCCTACCCCTAGAGTGTTATTTAAAATCGCGTAGGCGCGTAGGGGCGAGGCGGCCCGCGGGCTGAGGAGCAGGCGGCTGGGAGCGAGCCGCCGCGGCTGAGGCTGGCCGGCGAAGCCGGCCAACAAGCCGAAGCTGCGGTGGTGAGCGAAAGCCGTCTGCGACGATTAGCACGCGTGGAGCCGCCGGAGGCCCGCAGCGCCGGAGCCGTCACAGAAACCCTGCCTGCTGCATGTTGCATGCTTGCTTGAATGCTGCATACTTGCTTGCATGCTGCATGTTTGCTTGCATGCTGCATGCTTGCCTGCATGCTGCATGCTTGCTTGCATGCTGCATGCTTGCTTGCATGCTGCATGCTTGCTTGCATGCTGCATGCTTGCTTGCATGCTGCATGCTTGCTTGCATGCTGCATGCTTGCTTGCATGCTGCATGCTTGCTTGCATGCTGCATGCTTGCTTGCATGCTGCATGCTTGCTTGCATGCTGCATACTGCATGCTTGCTTGCATGCGGGTATAGTGTCTAAATATTCTAGGTGTTAATAAATTTTCCATTGTTATACCTATAAAAATATGTTTTAATATTTTTATGCGAAATTTATGCTTTAAATTTTATGCTTTAGGACATTATGTTTACAAATGTTATGCTTTAGAACTTTATGCTTGAAAAAGTTATGCTTTAGAACTTTATGCTTAATAAGTTTATGCTTTAGAATATTATGCCTAATCATTATTATGGTTAGAGACATTATGCTTAAAAAAGTTATGCATGAGCAGTTATGCGTAATTATGTTATGCGAAAATATAATTATGCCAAACAACATTATGCGAAGTTATATTAGGTCTTAAAATTTTATGCAAATGGATAGGGAACCCATCAAATGACTTCGCGCCCCCTTTGTGAAACTTTTACTGACTAAAACCCTCCCTTGCTCCTTCAGTTACCCATTATATTTCGGGGCCGCGCGGTAACTAAATATTAGTACTATTTCACAACCCTGGTACCTATCTAGCTTAAGTGAAAGGTTTCGTAATGCTAATAATTCAACGTTACGATTTGACTGCGCAGTAGGTTTGTAATTACAGACAGAGAGACAACAAGGTTCCGTTTTGCACCCTTTGAGTTTTCTCCAAAAGTTCGATTGTAAAAAATCATTTACTGATTTAAGTGTATATATAGCTGTTGTTTCGGGTCGGTGATCAAAATCAACACTATTAGGACATATAAAACTACATATAAAACACACAAACAGACACACACATAGCGGTCAGACTTATAACACTCCTCTTTTAGCGTTAAAAAAAAGCGGTCAATATCTATACACTGTCTGTCGATATATCTGTCGTTTTGTTTGTTTGTTTTTTTACACTCTCACAATAATACCAAATGGGTAGTTTACACCATTAACCAATAAATGTTAGACACAATTTCTATAAAACCTCTTTTAATTTCAGCCTAATAAATTCGGTTCATTTGATTTTTAGTTGCTTTGAAATCAATAAATAGATCGTCAACTCAGTTGTTATTTTAGTGACGTCATAAGTTACCATAGTCATACAAAATCTATTGGAGAATTGCGTTTTGACAGCTCATAAAAAGTACGTCAATTGATAATGGTGTAAAATACCGTATTGGGTAGGAGTAAGCTTGAACGTAACAAAAGTAGGCTACTCTTTGCTCCGCGTCTTCGTTTGCATCCGTGATAAAAGCTTCTTTCAAAGTGAAGATAAGAATGAATAAAAAGGATTTAAAAAAGGTAGCACTATTCTAATTGTGAGAGTACTAGAGCCAATCTTTCAGTGCTGTAGTAAAGTAATCCATTTTCTTTTGTTAACCAGCACTAGTCGATAAGCAGTCGATCCCATTTCGTTTTTATTTTTTCTCTCCCCGTCGAGAAGGAAAAATGGATCGGGACTTCTTAGAAAATAGAGAGTGCATTCTGCAGATAAAACTATTTATTCTTCCTCGATTTTAGCGAGTTTAAACTTTTGACTGCCGGAAGCGCAGATCAGCAATTAAATAGATTTGAATTGTTTTATTAATTGCGGCATACAAGAGGTTAAGACTGAGGTTAAAATGGTTAAATTTTACCATTTTTATGGTTTTATCTGAATTGATAATTAATTGGCTGAAGTAGCCCGTCTTAAATCCTTTGTGATTAAAGTGTCAATACTATGATAAATAATTTAGTGTGAAATTGTGTATAAACAGTAAAAGGTCGTAAAGGGCTGAATATTTTCGTTTTAGAATAATTTGGCACTGCTACCATAAGATTTTTAGGCATTTTTTGATGCCATTTGCCAACAATGAGAGTTTTTATTATAAATTCTAGGTACATTATTACCGTATTTATTAGATTTGTTTATATTATTATATTATTTATCAATAAATTTAGGTTGTAAAATAGCGTATTAAAGTTAAACAATGCGACGAACATTATTTATAAGTTACCCTAACGTACCTAAGTTACCTCAACGTAATTGATATTATCATATCCCAAACACCAAAAAAAGATACAAGTAAATATACGAAATCATTCAACTCTGAAAACACGACAAAAAGTCCAATGTAAGACCCGCATTGTATTAAACGAACGAGAACATCCTAAAAACAGGCTTACGCAAGTAAGTATCATAACACGTAATTCCTTTTTAGGTCGTATGATCCTCAGATTATGCACTTTCTCAGAACATCTCACATACTAATTATGTTAATAAAAGCTAATGTGTAACATTCTCGACCTACAACAGAAGCAAGTGTCTAAAATATGACGAATATTCAGGATAATAAGGTAGACGTACGTTTGAAGCTTGCTTCACTAGCTTTCGGCCGGTTCCCTATCCATTTGCATAAAATTTTAAGACCTAATATAACTTAGCATAATGTTGTTTGGCATAATTATATTTTCGCATAACATAACTACGCATAACAGCTCATGCATATTTTTTTTAAGCATAATGTCTCTAACCATAATAATGATTAGGCATAATATTCTAAAGCATAAACTTGTTAAGCATAAACTTCTTAAGCATAACTTTTTTAAGCATAAAGTTATAAAGCATAACTTTTTTAAGCATAATATCCTAAAGCATAAATTTTAAGCATAACTTACGCATAAAAATATTAAAACATATTTTTATAGATATATCAATAAAAAAAAAACCGGTCAAGTGCGAGTTCTACTCGCGCAACGAGGGTTCCGTTAATTTGTTTTTTAGTGAAATAACTACAAATTTACGGTTTTGGGAGTTTTCTCTTTACTTGTGCTACATGACCTTGCTTCTTGCCAAATTTCACGATTCTAGGTCAATGGGAAGTACCCTATAGGTTTTGAGTTTTGATTCCCTTGAAAATGTCTAAATATGTAATATAAACCGCCGTATCTTTTTATTGCGTTGATTTAGAAACTTGATTTTTTCACTGCTTTGGGAGATAGCAGACTTGAGTATGTGATATTAATTTCAGTTTGATATCTCGACGCGTTCCTGAAAAAAAGGTTCTTGACAGACAGACGGACAGACGGACGCCTGATGTCAACTAACTACAAATTTACGGTTTTCGGAGTTTTCCCTTTACTTGTGCTACATGACCTTGCTTCTTGCCAAATTTCACAATTCTAGGTCAATGGGAAGTACCCTATAGGTTTTGAGTTTTGATTCTCTTGAAAATATCTAAATATGCAATATAAACCGCCGTATCTTTTTATTGTGTTGATTCAGAAACTTGATTTCTTCACTGCTGTGAGAGAAGCAGACCTAAGTATGTGATATTAATTTCAGTTTGATATCTCGACGCGTTTATGAGAAAAAGGTTCTTGACAGACAGACGGACAGACTGACGCCTGGTGTGAACTAACTACAAATTTACGGTTTTCAGAGTTTTCCCTTTACTTGTGTTACATGACCTTGCTTTTTGCCAAATTTCATGATTCTAGGTCAATGGGAAGTACCCTATAGGTTTTGATTTCCTTGCAAATGTCCAAATTTGCAATATAAACCGCCGTATCTTTTTATTGCGTTGATTTAGAAACTTGATTTTTTCACTGCTTTGGGAGATAGCAGACTTGAGTATGTGATATTAATTTCAGTTTGATATCTCGACGCGTTCCTGAAAAAAAGGTTCTTGACAGACAGACGGACAGACGGACGCCTGATGTGAACTAACTACAAATTTACGGTTTTCAGAGTTTTCCCTTTACTTGTGCTATATGACCTTGCTTCTTGCCAAATTTCACAATTCTAGGTCAATGGGAAGTTTTCAGAGTAAACTTGAACGTAACCAAAGTAGGCTACTATTTGATCCCCGTCTTCGTTTGCATCCGTGATAAAAGCTTCTTTCAAAGTGAGATAAGAATGAATAAAAAGGATTTAAAAAAGGTAGCACTAGTCTAATTGTGAGAGTACTAGAGCCAATCTTTCAGTGCTGTAGTAAAGTAATCCATTTTCTTTTGTTAACCAGCACTAGTCGATAAGCAGTCGATCCCATTTCGTTTTTATTTTTTCTCTCCCCGTCGAGAAGGAAAAATGGATCGGGACTTCTTAGAAAATAGAGAGTGCATTCTGCAGATAAAACTATTTATTCTTCCTCGATTTTAGCGAGTTTAAACTTTTGACTGCCGGAAGCGCAGATCAGCAATTAAATAGATTTGAATTGTTTTATTAATTGCGGCATACAAGAGGTTAAGACTGAGGTTAAAATGGTTAAATTTTACCATTTTTATGGTTTTATCTGAATTGATAATTAATTGGCTGAAGTAGCCCGTCTTAAATCCTTTGTGATTAAAGTGTCAATACTATGATAAATAATTTAGTGTGAAATTGTGTATAAACAGTAAAAGGTCGTAAAGGGCTGAATATTTTCGTTTTAGAATAATTTGGCACTGCTACCATAAGATTTTTAGGCATTTTTTGATGCCATTTGCCAACAATGAGAGTTTTTATTATAAATTCTAGGTACATTATTACCGTATTTATTAGATTTGTTTATATTATTATATTATTTATCAATAAATTTAGGTTGTAAAATAGCGTATTAAAGTTAAACAATGCGACGAACATTATTTATAAGTTACCCTAACGTACCTAAGTTACCTCAACGTAATTGATATTATCATATCCCAAACACCAAAAAAAGATACAAGTAAATATACGAAATCATTCAACTCTGAAAACACGACAAAAAGTCCAATGTAAGACCCGCATTGTATTAAACGAACGAGAACATCCTAAAAACAGGCTTACGCAAGTAAGTATCATAACACGTAATTCCTTTTTAGGTCGTATGATCCTCAGATTATGCACTTTCTCAGAACATCTCACATACTAATTATGTTAATAAAAGCTAATGTGTAACATTCTCGACCTACAACAGAAGCAAGTGTCTAAAATATGACGAATATTCAGGATAATAAGGTAGACGTACGTTTGAAGCTTGCTTCACTAGCTTTCGGCCGGTTCCCTATCCATTTGCATAAAATTTTAAGACCTAATATAACTTAGCATAATGTTGTTTGGCATAATTATATTTTCGCATACCATAACTACGCATAACAGCTCATGCATATTTTTTTTAAGCATAATGTCTCTAACCATAATAATGATTAGGCATAATATTCTAAAGCATAAACTTGTTAAGCATAAACTTCTTAAGCATAACTTTTTTAAGCATAAAGTTATAAAGCATAACTTTTTTAAGCATAATATCCTAAAGCATAAATTTTAAGCATAAATTACGCATAAAAATATTAAAACATATTTTTATAGATATATCAATAAAAAAAAAACCGGTCAAGTGCGAGTTCTACTCGCGCAACGAGGGTTCCGTTAATTTGTTTTTTAGTGAAATAACTACAAATTTACGGTTTTGGGAGTTTTCTCTTTACTTGTGCTACATGACCTTGCTTCTTGCCAAATTTCACGATTCTAGGTCAATGGGAAGTACCCTATAGGTTTTGAGTTTTGATTCCCTTGAAAATGTCTAAATATGTAATATAAACCGCCGTATCTTTTTATTGCGTTGATTTAAAAACTTGATTTTTTCACTGCTTTAAGAGATAGCAGACCCGAGTATGTGATATTAATTTCAGCTTGATATCTCGACGCGTTTCTGAGAAAAAGGGTCTTGACAGCCGGACGGACGGACAGACGGACAACAAAGTGATCCTATAAGGGTTCCGTTTTTACCTTTTGAGGTACGGAACCCTAAAAATTATTAACACCTAGAGTATTAGATAGCAAGCATGCAGCATGCAAGTAAGCATGCAGCATGCAAGCAAGCATGCAGCATGCAAGCAAGCATGCAGCATGCAAGCAAGCATGCAGCATGCAAGCAAGCATGCAGCATGCAAGCAAGCATGCAGCATGTAAGCAAGGATGCAGCATGCAAGCAAGCATGCAGCATGCAAGCAAGCATGCAGCATGCAAGCAAGCATGCAGCATGCAAGCAAGCATACAGCATGCAAGCAAGCATGCAGCATGCAAGCAAGCATGCAGCATGTAAGCAAGGATGCAGCATGCAAGCAAGCATGCAGCATGCAAGCAAGCATGCAGCATGCAAGCAAGCATGCAGCATGCAAGCAAGCATACAGCATGCAGCAGGCAGGGTTTCTGTGACGGCTCCGGCGCTGCGAGACTCCGGCGGCCCCACGCGTTCTAATCGTCGCAGACGGCTTTCGCTCACCACCGCAGCTTCGGCTTGTTGGCCGGCTTCGCCGGCCAGCCTCAGCCGCGGCGGCTCGCTCGCAGCCGCCTGCTCCTCAGCCCGCGGGCCGCCTCGTCCCTACGCGCCTACGCGATTTTAAATAACACTCTAGGGGTAAGACAAACAAGACTACGTGGAGTCGGTTTTGCAGCAATTCGGTTCTGTCACTAACTATTGTAGCACAGCATATTAATTTTTTAACTAACAATATTATTTGATTGTTACAGAAACTTTAGCAAATTGGTTTGCTTTACATAATGTCAAGTACATTTATAATACACCATTTGCATGAAAATTGTTTTTGTTATTTATGTTAATTTTATGCCTAAATATTATTATGCTAATAGTCTTTAGGCCTACTAACGTTATGCTAATAGTCATTAGGCCTACTAACGTTATGCGAATCAAATTTATGCCAAAACAAATTAGTCTTTAACATGATTATGCCAACATAAAGTGTATGCCTAAAAAAATTATGCCGAAGTATTATTATGCCAAAACAAATTGTGCCAAAATCGTTATGCCGAAGTATATTAGGACAAAGAACATTATGCGAAAAGAAGGGATCCCCTTTCGGCCGCAGCTTCACTTGTGTAGATGTCGAATTTTCATCAACTTTATCCCTGGTGAGGGGGGTTCATATCGGTGTCGAGTCGACGATGAAGTACTTGGGACTTGTCCTTAACAATCGATAGAACTTCACGGAGCATTTCCGACGCTTGGCCCTCAAACTGGCGAGGACTGGAGCTGCCCTCAAGCGGCTCCTGCCCCATCTGGGTGGTCCAAACGCCTCCTGTACGAGGCTCTACGCGGGGATCGTGCGGTCCATGGTCCTCTACGGGCTCCGACCAACCTAGTCTTAGCTCCGGCTCGACTTCTAAGGGAGTCCCAGATGGTCATGGCGATTAGGATGGTGCGGGAACACCGCACGATTTCCTGCGAGGCGGCGAGCCTCCTTGCCGGCATCCCGCCGTGGAATCTGGAGGCAACAGTCCTTGCGCACACGTATCAGTGGCGCGTGGAAGCAACAATTGTTCGATGCGTGTTGATAGTTTTGCCGGTGTGCGGCCTGGTATCAGGTATGAAGATTTATGTTATTGTTATGGACCATGGGAACCTTTCGGTTCAGTAAAGTTAATGATTACATGAAAGCGTCGTCTTTATTTTTGTCCCTTAGTATCGGATGCTAAACTGCAAATAAGCTGCGACTAGTTTTAATAGTACAGTAATTTTTTGTTGCTACGGCCGCTTTAGAAATACAAACTGACGATTTCAACTCGCTACCTTTTGCAGTTCATGAGACAAAATATACTATACGGATCGGAAGTATTTAAGTTATTTTTCAGTTATTGAAAGGGTTCCTCTTAAAAAATATATAATATATATTTTATTTTACTAAATATATTATATTTAGTAAAATAAACCTTTAAACTAAATATATTATATTTAGTAAAATAAACCTTTTTAACAAATTTTTCAGTTATTGAAAGGGTTCCTCTTAAAAAATATATAATATATATTTTATTTTACTAAATATATTATATTATAAAGGTTTATTTTACTAAATATATTATATTTAGTAAAATAAACCTTTAAACTAAATATATTATATTTAGTAAAATAAACCTTTTTAACAAATTTGTGGTCATTTTACCTATTACTTTAACGAACGTTACGTTATTTTCATTCGTTCATCCTACAAAATACCAAGTGTAAGGTCACACATGTCTCCTAGAGTGTGTCTGTGTAGTGAAAAAAATGTGGTAATTTCCTATGATTGATGGATCGCCAGAAGAGGGCGCTAGTAACAGTTTCTTTAGTAGCTCATAGTCAAGTGGTGGGCATTTGTCATGTTTGTGACAGGTCTCCTTTGAAAACGCTGGAGCATAGACTAAAGATGCTACAGAGGTGTACTTTCTTTTGTGCGTATGTCCGTATGCGGTCCCGCGGTTCTTAACAAAAGTAATAAATTGAACTCTTCTAATAGCTGTACCAATAATTTTGATTAATAAAGTTTAATTTTAGGGGTGCGCACGTCCGAACGAAGAACCAAACGGGGATTTGGCTCTTTGGTGGTGTGGCCCACTGCAGATAAGTATTAAAATAGATCGCGACTGCAGCCAACATATTCATATTCTCTATTGCACACAACAAAACATATAACAAAAATACAAAAAAAAAACTTATGTGCAATGGCGAGCTTAACCCAAAGATGAGTTTTCTACCAGCAAACCAAAATGTTGTAGTCAGATTTGCAACTGAGGATATGCTTATGTGCAAGAAAAATACCTATTACTCTTAAATAAAGAATTGCCTCTATTTTCGTCAGGAGTTAATAATACCCCTCTTTTTTCATCGAGGTCAAAAACAGTCCGAGACATTTTGAACGCGTTAAAGGGTCAGTTTGAGTTTCGCTTCTGTAAATTTCTTCTTTGACCAAAGTTAAGAGATTACTTTTTGTTTATTATAAACTGAATTTTGCGGAAAATTTTGCGTAGACTTTATTTTTGTAAAGGTAAACCTCTAAGAGGTATCCTCTGAGAGGTTTTGTGGCGACATATAGTTTTACTTTGATTGAGAGTACTTACGTAGATTTTTTGATCGATAAGTTATTTTTGAGCTACGCAAAAAACTTTTTGTTATGGTTAAACTGCGCCTTATTACTAAGACTCCCTTGTCCATCTGTCTGTCCGTCTGACACCGGAAGTAGGTATCTAGCAAGACAACTGAAATTTACAGATGATGTATTTTTGTTGTCCCTGTAAACAACAAATACTAAAAACGGTTCTTTTTGCTGTTAGCTCCCTATGTGAGTCAGACTCGGTCTTGACCGTTTCTTTAGCACTTAGGCTCATTAATAAAAAAATAACACATACCCATGGTGTTAGGAAAGTGACCCAAAGAAACATTTGAACGTTGAGGAATTTCGTAATTTGAAGCCAAATCGGGTCATGCTTCAAAATGCATTGTCATTGGAACTGAGCCAATATTATTATGTTAAATTTCAGCTCAATTAAATACCATGAAACAGCTTCAAATGAGTTGAAAATATTAAAGAGGAGAAAGCATAATTTAAACGTATAAATTAAACAAATCATTTTATTTTAAAGCATTGTCTTCAAAAACTAAAAACAGAAAAATACCTTAAATAACGAAATTCAGTGGCTCCTGTTCTGTGTTGTTTTAACTTGCTACAGACTTCTGAAATTTAAGTTATATCTAAAAAAAAAAGGTTTTTCCAAATAAGATTTTTTTAAGAAAACATTTTTATTTTAAATCTGCACACGTGATTTGAGACACAATAGCAGCGCGACAGCCGGCTTTCGCTTGGTCGTCGAAAGGTTAACTTTTGAATGCGATTTTTTTTGCTGAGAGTCTTTTTTTTTTGAAGGCGGTAAAAACCTTCTCCTAAATGCAACAAATACTTTTCTGAAAACCGCATGAAAAGCGGTACGTAATACGGGTCAATCAGATTCTGAGCCTGATGAATTAACCTTCTTTTTAATACGGTTAAAAATAAAGGCATAAAAGAATCATGTTCAGAGATTGAAACTGACATCAGGACTCAAAAGTCCCTGAAAGCGATCACCTTGTTTACCTTCCAGTAACGTATAAAAAAAGAACAAGAAAAAAATGGGTCCACCCTTTATAGCAGAACTTTTTACGTCATAATTTTATTTTGCATAGCAATGGATAGCATAAACCTCTTTTCGCAGAAAATCGTTTGGCATACACTCATTAACCATACACCGAAACCCATAATTTTGTAAGTCAGAATCATCTTTAGACATAAATTTCATATCCATAATAATCGATAAGTATAACCATCACATCGTAGAAAGTTCAAAACCAGAATCATCTTTTGGCATATATTTCATTTCCATAATAATCAAAAATAGAACATTCACAGCCAGAATCATCTTTTGGCATGCATTTCATATCTTATTTTGGCATGCAGCCAGCGTGCAGCAAGCATGCAGCAAGCATGCAACATGCAGCAAGCATGCAACATGCAGCAGGCATGGCTTCTGTCACGGCTCCGGCGCTGCGGGGCTCCGGGCGGCCCCACGCGAGCTAATCGTCGCAGATGGTTTTACGTCCACCACCGCAGCTTCGGTTTGCTGGCCGGCTTGGCCGGCCAGCCTCAGCCGCGGCGGTGTGCGTTAAAACCACCTGCTCCTCAGCTCGCGGGCCGCCTCGCCCCTTCGCGCCTTCGCGGGTTTAAATTACACTCTATGGGTAGGGCAGACAAGACTACGTGAAGTCGGTTTTGCAGCGATTCATTTCTGTCACTCACTTTTGTAGCACACCATAGTGATTTTTAGGGTTCCGTAGTCAACTAGGAACCCTTACAGTTTTGCCATGTCTGTCTGTCTGTCCGTCCGTCCTCGCTTAATCTCTGTGACCGTTAGCATTAGAAAGCTGAAATTTGGTACCAATATGTATATCAACCACGCCGACAAAGTGGTAAAATAAAAATTGGAAAAAAATGTTTTATTAGGGTAGCCCCCTATATGTAAAGAGGGAAGTGTTTTTTTTTTAATTTCAACCCTGTCGTGTGATATATTGTTGGATAGGTATTTAAAAATGAAAAGGGGTTTACTAAAATCAGTTTTGATAATGTCAATAATATCGCAAATAATCGCTCCAAAATGAAAAATTAAAGCGTCCCCCCCTCTAACTTTTGACTCGTAGGTTTAAAAAATATGAAAAAAGTCTGGAAAGTAGAACTTTCCAGACTTTTTTAGAAGAAGTACTTTCTAGGAAAATTATTTTGAACTTGACAGAAAGAACAGTTTTTGTACAAAAAAGACAAAAAGGTTGTACAAAATAATTTCTGCGTACTTAGTATGTCAACGTAACAAATAGCCTTTTTTTTTAACTTATAAGTGGGAACACTTATTGTGACAGACGGGAAACTACGGAACCCTACATTGAGCGTGGCCCGACACGCTCTTGGCCGGTTTTTTAAAACAATATATATATATATATTTTTTTTCAATATGACTAATATTTATTTCTATTGAAATTCTGTGATCTTCGTAGTATGCTAAGTCAAATTATGCCAAATAATCGGCGCTCTAAATAAACGTTATGCTAAACGAAATTATGCAAAATTGTAACTGACAAAAGTAATTATTCCCAATACAATTCTGCCATCTTAAAAGTATCCCATTTAAAATTCGGACATAAAAACATTAGGCCAAAAAACAATTATGTTAAATACTTGTTATACCTTAACAATGTTCGTTTAAAAAAGTTTCTGCCAAGTGAGTTATGCCAAATAGGTTTCGGAGAAACAAGTTTCTGCCAGATAGACCCGAAAAAAATATCACAGATCCATCATATGTACTGAAAATGTTCGCGAAATAACACATCTTTGTAATGGAGACTCTTTGTCCTCAGTTGAATAGATTCAACGGGAGTAATGCTGGTCCCATATATGCTGCGCTAGGCATTTCTTAATCAACAGGGATCGAACGAGGCGCCCGAAGCGAACGTCTAGAAACGGCTTTACGTAAGGTGTTGGGCGTGTAAGTGTTGAAAATGGATGTTACCATTGAGATTGATAAAGCCTGTCTATTCTTAAACGAACTATGCCAGAGCAACTAAATTATGTATAAGTGTTTAATTGTTTATTTTGTTATTTACCTGCATTGTTTTCACATATAGAAGCACGAAAATTAATGTAACCAAGATATTGTAAAACATGTTTTTTTTAAAAAAGAGTGTGCGCGGAGTTTATTGCCTATTCTTCTCCATAGTTTCTACGTTTCTTCTACATTTTGGAACAGGCGATTAGCGTCACTTTTCTGACTGATCTATTGACTCTTTGACTATTCATAAGTGCCTATATTATTATTTATCACACAAAATAATAAAAAAAAAATTATGTACAAACGCGAGATAAATGAGTTTTCTTCGAGCAAACTACAATAAGATAGTGAGAAAAGATTGTAATTAAATTTTTTTTTGACGTTTTGCATAAAACCTTTGAAAGCCTCTTGAATGAAAGAATAAATAAAAATTAAAATAACTTAATAAGAATGTAGAAATTGGACCGCTTAGCAACAAAAAAGTTTATTTTTGTAGCATGATATTTTTTTGCAAACTGTATTTTTTTTAACCAATTAACGCAGTTCCTCTCATTGACTCGCTGACAATTTCTATCCTTTTATAATATTTTTTTTGTTTAGCCTATTATTTATCTTATTGCGACGCTATCCGCTAATTCAGTCATGATGATCATCGAATCATGAACATTTTTTTTTTGGGCATGGGAAATCATCCAATTACTGCTCCAGTCCTGGGTGCGGCGGGAGGGCGTGTCAGACTTTTACTGACTAAAACCCACTCATGTTCCTTCGGTTGCCCTTTATGTTAGGGGGTCACGGTAACTATTATACATTCCGCAACCACCATGACTGTCGTAAAAAATAAAGGTAAGGTAAGGAAGTTTAAAACGCCTCGCGGTAATAAACATTTTGATTTCACAAAGGTATCTGTAAATAGGTTACCAGAGCAATCTATTTTAAGAACAACGGAATAAGCCTGCACAATCGATCCGGTTTGTTCGCGCCAATAGTGTACAATATTATTGGATTTTACAGTTTTTCCACCAGGGGATAATCCGAAAAGAGATTGTTTTCAATTGCTGTTGTGTAGTTTGATTCTCTTGTGGCGCGTCGATGCTATTAAGATTATCGCGATCGTAAAGTAACTTGCCTGAGGTTAAAATTAAAGCAACAGATAGATAATTATTTATTATTATTATTATACAGCGACACAGTTTTACACTACTGCTGTTATCATCGTTTTTTAACCGGTTTCTATCTGTATTGTGTTTCTTGTTCAAAATAAATATTTTTTTTAATTTTAATTTTTTATTGGATGAAACTCTTCACCTTTTTTAAGACCAAAGTTGCTTAAGTTACTCTTAAAACACTAGCTATCTGCCGATAAAACCCCCGTCACCGGTTGAGCCGTTTCGGATGTTTTCGGGAGTTACAGACACGCCCACAAATGGATTATTTTTGTCATAGATGTTTGTTTTTGTAGGAACGACTGGTACGAAATGATAAAAATCTTTCAGTGTTGGATCATTTCAGTACAGGAGCAGTAACAGTAAATAAAGGTGCTTTAAACTATTTTTAACCGACTTCAAAAAAAAAGTAGGTTCTCTGTTCGACCTGTATGTATGTATGTTTGTCCGCGATTATCTCGCGTTTGGCTGAACCGATTTTGATGCGGTTTTCATCAAAGTGTTTGTTACATTCTGGGGAAGGTTTTAGTATATAACACTAATGGATATCCCGTGACGTTGCCCGCATAGATCGCGTTTTGCTTTCTTGGATTGTAGATTTTTCAAAGACGATTGTATGTTTGACCGCGATTATCTCGCGTTTAGCTATACCGATTTCGATGCGGTTTTCAGAAAAGTCTTTGTAACATTCTGTGGAAGGTTTTAGTATATAACACTAATGGATATCCTGTGACGTTGCGCGCATAGTGCCGTTTTCATTTTATAAGATTATAAGTTTATTTTGAGAGCTACCCTAAAACGTAGTCAGACACTGAGACTCTAACTAAAAAGTAAAAAATAAAAAGCTTTTTAAAAAAAGATAACCGACTTCAAAAACTAAAAGCTCAAAAATAACTATTTCGGGAGTCGGTGGCTTCTCTTCTGCCGGTCGATTTGTGTTGCCACCGACTTCCGAAATAGTTATTTTTGAGCTTTTAGTTTTTGAAATCGGTTATCTTTTTTTTAAAAAAGCTTTTTATATCACTATTCATTTAATAAAAGCGCGGCGCCGCTTACCACTAAACTCTCACCCCAAAGTAACAAATGAAGAGCACGAAGCGCGGATCATTGCGTTTCTATCCGCGGTGTCCTTTATCAATCACACTGGCCCCTTAATCCCTCCCGCGGTCACCAGAGCGCGCCCGATTCAAGAAAATTAAGTAACTCAAATGACCATCCTTTGTTCGAAAAGTTTACAAAATGAATTGCTGACTACGTTCTTTTGAAATAAGGAAACAGAGATTTTTTTAGGCTGGAATTTGTGGGGTTGAGTACGTTTAAATGCGGCTGTCGACTTCTTTTGTATTATTAACTGGTTATTAAGTTACAGACTAGAAAGTACCTAATTTCCTTCACGGAATCTTTTGATTTAGATATGTTTTACCAAATTTTATCATCAGCTAAATCCACTTCGACTTCTAAAGTGGTTAAACAGTGGATGGAAGTTCGACGGTTAGTGAAGGTGCGGTCGAAAGCAAGTAGTGCGAAAAAGAGTATATAAAATATTTACTGTAAATTTTCTGCCTTTTTACGTTTTCTTCTCTCTTAGTACAGAATTTGTTTTTCTTCATATATTTACATGACTTTTCCCTCTCACGTAAAAAGCTCTATAATTTATTTATCGTGGACGTTTTATCTTATAGGTTTTTATGTTGACGGTGTGATGACTTACTAACAGCGGGCGAATATTCAAGCCTAAATAATGAAGTATTTTTCATAATTTGCTAGCCTTTTTCTCGCGACTTCGGCCACGTTTAGCTCGAACAATAAAAGGTGGTAAAAATATTTTGCAATATAATCAGAACTTTTTTAATTTTTTTTTAAACCATTAACAAAATTGTCTTTTTATAAAATTGATATTGTTCCAAGAGTTAGGCTACAGGCACAGTAAAATATTTTTATTCAGGATCAATTTGTCAACTAGTGGCTAGTTTCCATACAAATATCCTTGGCAAAAGCATTCACTACTTATGAGTTATTTTTAAAATATTTTTCAAATATTTGTAACACCCGTTTGAAGTCGGGGCTAGTCTTTATGATTAGATTAAGTTAACTTTTAAGAAAACTCCTGAAAATGTTTCAGCTTTCAAGTTACATATTTATAGAATTTGTGAGTTTAAACGTTATCAATATAGTCAATAACTATGACCTTAGACATAGTCTAATATCAAGCTATAAATTTCAAGTGCAATAGAAAAGGTCAAAACGGACAATTATTCATTAATATCGCTGTAACTTTGACATCGTTAAAGTTATCGCTAATAGCACAGCGTTAATTACACCTAATGAGCACTTTGTAACTTTTTAATTGATTTTTTTGCTACAGTCGGTGGCAAAAGTCGTGTCATTTCACATTTTACAAATCATAACTTGAAACGTCTGTAAGGGGAGCCACGTTTCGCATCTTAATGAAATATAAATACTTAAGTAAGTAACTAGTAAGTATAATAAATGTAAGGATAGATTTTGTAGTATAAGTAACCTTAAAAAATTTATGATCATAAATGTGGTAGGTACTTCAATCTAAATGTTTTGATTGAGAAACCACGTTAGAACTAAAAACAGCAAGGATTATAGTATAATAATTGTTAGTGGCCCGGATCAACGGTCGAAATTCGACGATTTAAATTAGCATTCTGCGCTCCTTCTGTTACGTAAGAAAATTCATACTCTCCCGTCTAGATCCGATAGTATGCCAATATTATGTCCGATCCGACATGAATCTCAGCTGATCGTGCGATAAAAGTGTTGTTTCCGATAGTTTTATCGGGCCGCCCTAATGTTAACGGCATTATTGGAATACAAATGCCATGCATCCGACATTTTTGTCGGCCCGATAAAACTATCGGTCCGACCTAATGTGAATCAACTTTAAGGGACCCTCGTTGACAAAGGGGTCATAAAATGGAATAGATATTACAATGACGATGATCGACTTTTGTCCAAGACTGTACCAAGTAGATATAAAAGGGTTGATATTATCCACGTCGCTTTCTCAGAGCGGGCTCTAAAATCGAATAATGTTAAAAAGAAACAAATTTGCTCTTGAAATTTTTTTGCTTATTTATGCTTCATATTTAATATCGCCAATTTGTTGTGTACCACCGTCCCCAAGACCAAGTAAGTATTTTTTAAAGTCCAAGCGTAATTCATCGACCGGCGTTGGTAAAATTTAAATTTATTTGGCATAAAAATTACTTCAGGTTCCCTTGTGAAGGTCATAATACATAGGTCCTTGCGCTACTACCTACTCATTTTTAGTCGGAGAATCTTAGAAAATATTTAATTCTTAAAACCCACGACTAGTGAGTTTTTTAATTATTTTTGTTTCTTTTAAAGTTCCAGTCACATATGCTGACGTAGAGGATGAAGGAACGACAGTCATACCCACAGATATACCTCAAAAGTTCATAGACCAAGCGTTGAACATGGACTATGGCACATACACCACAGTCAGTCATCACTATGAACGGCACCAATGGATGAACTTGAACCCCATCGATATGTGCTACGATCAATATTCGAAATGCATCACAGGATTGTAAGTACATCGGTTATTAGGTTCATATCTTCTTCTTTCCCCTTCTCAGCAGGTTTCAGTCCACTGCAGAACATATACCTCTTGCATTGCTCTTAACGATGTCCTTGATGCGGCGATTCTAGTCCATGTCGGCCCTGCCGTCTTTTTAATGTCCAACCATTTTACAGCTGCCAAGGTTCAGATAATATTGGTGAATTAATTTCAATTTATGATAATAATATTAAAATGTAAGTAGTCAAGGCACCTGCTTTTTATGCATGATATTGTGAGTTTGAAACCAGGATTTTAATGTGATTTTCTCCTAAATTTGTCTAAGCCAGTATATTAGTATAGCACGCTGAGGCACGTGCTATACTAATATACTGGCTTAAAAATTGTTTAACAATAATTTCTAAAAACCAGCCCACGCACCCCGCAAACCGCACACACCCCGGTAAGTAACGTATGCATTGCAACAGATGGTGCTGGCGAGCGGCGCGCGGTGTTGGCGGCGCGGAACATAGACACCTTGGAGTTGTCTTATATATTTTTTTATGAATTTACCTATGACTTTTTTTTATTGATTGTCTTTTTGGAAATAAACTAACACGTGCTAGTGTTATTCAAATAACGAAATTAAAAGTTTCGTTATTTGAAAAACATTAGCACATTTCTTTTTTACCGTAAAATATTTTAATAAATCTTTATAATAATTATAATAATTTTTTGTAATATTTTATACGATCAAAATATCTTTATTTACTTTTACATAAGTATTCTAAGGCTGGAACCTTTTCCTTGTAAGTATTAAATTATTGTGTGTGTCTGTGTGTGTGTTTATTTATTTTAACAAGGAACATAATTTATTCTACTTTAACCCTTGGGGTGCCTGGTGGGTCTGACAGACCCGCTACTTTACGAAATCGACAATTACACACTTTAATCTTGGATCAAGACCTCCACACTCCTGAGTAGCTTCGTAATATAGACTAGCAGCCGTTTTGCCATCCTCCCAGCAGTCCATTATGACTGCACATTCAAGTTAGACGCATTTATTGCACGATCGGGTCTAAAAAACCCTTCCAAGAATTTTGGTTGTGTTCCTGGATTTTTGTTATGTAAAATAAAGAGGTTTTTCATTTATTTAATGAAGGTATATAAACTCCTTATGTATGGATTTATTTCTTATTTCACCTATTATTGTAGTTATAAAGTATGAATATGAACTTATACTTTAATATTTAGACGCAATTTGTAACATAAAAACTCCATTTTATTTTCGGGTCCTAGAAACCCACCAGGCACACCGCGTGACTTTTGCCTACCAGGCACCCCAAGGGTTAATATCATTTACAATAATACACATATTAATTACACTTCGTGTGTATTATTATTATTCCATTTATTTAATCATACAATATATAATTTACATGTTTAAATATCAATACAAAAATAAACATTTAAAAATTGCCACCGGCATTAGGAATAGGGCCTAAGCTACCGGTGGTCAGTGGCTCCAGAGAGAGGAACCTCCGGACAATGCGCACCGTGTCCAGGAGGACCGTTTTCTGCATCAGACCCTTGACCCAGCTGCCTAGCGAGAGCCTACTCAGATGTTGGTCGAGGCTCTTTGCTATTATGCCATTGGCCGTCACGACTATCGGCACAATGACTGCTGAATCCACATCCCACGTGTCGACAACCTCGCGAGCCAAGTCGAGATATTTGGTCTGCTTATCTTTCTCAGCTTTAACGAGGTTCTCGTCATGCGGGACAGCAATATCAACAATCACTGCACGACCCTCTAATCGATCTATCACCACTATGTCAGGTTTGTTAGCAACAATTGTCCTGTCAGTAATGATAGATCGATCCCAGTACAATGTGACATGGTCATTCTCAAGAACTGGGTCGGGCACATACCTGTATTACGGTACTTCTGATTGCACAAGTCTGTATTTCAAGGCAAGTTGCTGATGAATACTCCTGGCTACAAGATTGTGTCTGTGCAAATAGTTTCCGTTAGCCAGACTAGAACACCCAGAAATAATGTGATGGATGGATTCCTCGGGATGGTGGCATGCCCGACATATGTCAACCATGCCGTCCTTTACAATGTATTTCCGGTAGTTGATTGTCATCATAACTTCGTCCATTATTGCACAGACCAAACCTTCGGTTTCCCCAAAGAGGTCACCAAAGCGTAGCCAGGATACGGACGCTAGGAAATCGGGTCCATGTAGGACCCGATGAAACCGTCCATGGAGCTCTTTGCTCTGCCATACCGCCCTGCGTTAATTAGTATTCATTAATACAGGTTTGCACCTAAACCACATCCCGACGCATCCCCATGTCGGCATTCAGGAAATAATCCCACACCACACTTCCGTGGGATATACAGTCTCATTACCGATGATTGTGGATGATGCATCCGATTTGCGGTCAGCAGACTGCGGATCCTCCTATCTAGGGCGTCCAGTTCTGTCTGAGTCCATTTGAAACCGGCATGATAAAACACTATTTAAAAATTTGTTCAGGCGGCCAAAGAAGCGCTCCTTCAACGCTTGCTTCATGTCGACGACGTTGATGCCTAATGCTTCCATTATAGCCTGACCACCACTGCGCAACCGATAGTCCGGAACCCTCCAAGAATGTGCTGATAGGATTCATGGCTAAACAGAACCACAATGGACTCAGACTATCGGACTGAAATATGCCTCGCTCAATCCTTATTACTTGGCCGAAACGTCTACCAATATTATAGCTGCACACCCTGATAATGCCGCATAATTAGTTCGGTAAGATCGCTTACACCAACAGCCATCTACAATGACGTCTATTAGGGACCGTCTTTATTGACACTCCTTCTTTTATTGCAGCTTCGTTTTCTCTATCGTCGGCCTTTTTCATCTCATTCCATGCAGTCTCTTCCCAGTCATCACAGATATCGTTATGCATTTTATTGTTAGTAAAATCGGACATGTTGGGTAAACCTACTCAAGAACAAAATTTGATTGAGCTGTGCTTGACCACAACCAGGAGTCATAACTCCAGCAACGGCGTCTTTGTTTACATCAGCCAATGACGATTTTACAAGTCTACGTGATGTTCAGACTCAAATTTTAATGTGGCTAATCCACAAAGACTTCTGTTCAGAGAACTTTATAAGTTCTGTTACAAAGTGGTTCACATCTATTATTCTTGTACCTCCGGCTCCTTCTGAAACAAATATAAAAAATAGATATCAAAATCGTACATGGAATGTGATAGCATGGCGCAGGGAAATGTTTTTCTTGCCCATTGTGTATTTATTTATTTATTTACATCAATCACTTCACAGATATTGATTATGTTTATAAATTATTTTTTGGTTCTCATATCTAGGCAACCATTGAAACCTGCTTCCAACTTTTCCGACAAAATCAACACAATATTGTGTTTTATAAAACGATTACTTACTGGTGCCTCAGTAGGGTGTTTAATTGTCAGTTCTGTAGAAACTTTATCACTCGAACACTCTCTGCTAATCTGAAGATATAAATAAATTAGGGCCTAGTACTAACTTCAGAGATAACATATTTCGACTAATAGGTACGTCGGTTATGTATAAAGGACAAAATTGTCTAATATACTCATTGTAGCTGTGGGAATGCTCTCGTTTTGTGATATATTAGTGTCATTAGTATCAGCATTTCTAAAATAAAAGAAGTCCTTTAATTTTAACTTCATCGTTGAATTCGTAGGTATATTGATTGTAATATTAAATAATACATAGCAATAAAAACTTACACATTTTGCAACTCTGTATAATTCGGTAGAGCGTCGTTTTCATTTCTAGAAGATACAAGAAAAAGTGTTTTAGTAATAATAATATTACCTATGTATAGCTTTTACAAAACGTTAGGACGTTTAGGAATTTTTCATACGTACCCTAAAAAGGAAGCTGTCTTTATTTTTGTTGCAAGTTGACGACTCCATAGTTTCAGTTTTATCACAAAAATAAACATCATTGAAGTCACAGTCAAAGTGACTTTTTGAACGTCATCTTTTATAGTAAACTACCACCGCTTCACATTTCACAATTCATTATGAAAACATACTTTATTTTCGTCATAATTGCACATTTTTCTAAAAGACATGCTCTTCTTTTCCTTTTGGAACATTTTTCTTTCATTTTTCCCATCATTATTCAATAAAACCGCTAAATTTGATCACGCAATCGCCGATGCAGTCCGGAAGCCGACTAGCACAGACCCGTCGCTGACAATGGTCAAGAGGGGACTGAGCGTCTCAGCGGGGCGAGGATTGCATATGCGCATTAGCTTATAACAAAACGACGTAAACGACAAAATGCTTTTTGCTATTTTATTTAGTCGGAAATGATAACTTGAGAAATTCCTCTTACAATTTTAAGGAGTATTTATAGACTTGTCTACAGAGCAAGTTGAGAGGCTAAAATCGGTCCCGTTTGCCCATAAAATGTGAAATTCTATTTAAAAAGAGGTATGTTTGATATTGTATTCTCTGTTACAAAAGTTACTTAATCATGTAATGAACTTTAACAAAATAAGGTTTTCATCATGAACTGTTCAGATCACCAACTCATATTTTTATTCGTTTCGTAATTACTGACAAAAACAGAGATCACTGATGCCAAAATTTCCAATTCGTCCTCTTTAGTTGGGACGTCGTTAGTAGTTTTTGACAGTCGTTACGAGTAGTCAGATGCCAGAAAACCTAACAATCAGTTTAATTTCGCATTTCGTCATTAATAAAACTAGTCATTCTCTAAACTATCACATGAGCTATTATTTAATTTTAAATGTATTCTGCTATTTACAGAGTACATCCTAATCCGGTTTGTTTATTATTCATGGAACAACACAGAGCGGGTTATAAGCCTGTAAGATCATATTGCGAGGGATATTTAGAAAATTGTAGAATGAAAATTCGTAAGTATAATTCATTATTTCTGATGCTGTGGCCAGACTTTATCCAGTAACTTGTTTAACACCAAAGCCATAATTTTCTTTTTATTTAATTCTTTTTATTTTTGTTATTTTCAGGATATTGGCGTATCATGGCCTATGGTAGATGTTTCTTCCGAAACGACTATTGGTACTTATATCACGATTGGGGTTAAGGTTAATAACAATATCGGTGAAAAATTTTGTATATATTAAAATGTTTTTATTTTTATATGATTACTTAAAAATGTATTTAAAATTTTACAAAATAATGGAATATAAGAATTATCAATGTTAGAGGTTCCCATTTCTAGAGCCAACACGTCGCGCCGGTAGCTTGGACCCTGTTCCCGTTACCGGCGGCCAACAATTTTTATAATTTAAAATGTATTTTTATATGTATGTATAAATCAATAAACGGAGTAACATTATTGTGTAACTGTTAGTAACCTATTGATTATAAATCGATTGCTACTTACTATTTCGTACTATTAGCTAACATTCCTATCACACTTTTAGATTAAGTCCTATGAAAATATAAAAAGCACTGAATTCTGTCTGAAAAGTCTGCCGCGTGTAAAAGCCCTTAACATGAATGACCATTGATATCTACTTTTGACGTAATTCTATTAAAATTATTTCAGCAGCCCTTTCACGATTGCTAATTAAATTTTACCTTACACCATTTTTCGTGTTGCACATAGGGCTTACCAGTGAAAATACAGCGTAAATTAAGTAGCTCTTATAATTTAATTATAACATTGTATGTATTGTTATTAAATAATGATTTAATTTTAGTACAGATAAACTCAATTGAGAAAAAAAGTTAACATTGTACGCTGAAAGGTAAGTGGGTCATGTCTGCAAGTACAGACAGACAGACGATGGACTAAATTATATGCGCTATGTTTTGACGTGAAGATCAAAACATATCATAAAAAAATTAC
The DNA here is from genome assembly GCA_033675125.1 of Athetis lepigone. NCBI lineage: Eukaryota > Metazoa > Arthropoda > Insecta > Lepidoptera > Noctuidae > Athetis > Athetis lepigone. The sequence goes on from CM066237.1 coordinate 7,373,139, forward strand.
AGAAATAGCAGCCATTTTTACTTAGCAAAATAAGATTATGAAAACAACTTTAAAAAATAAAGAGAAACAGACCTAAATATGTTCATCTGAATAAAATAAATATTATATTGGATTCTTACCTACTTAAACCTCCCACAGTTCTTCTGTCTACTATGAATCAGTGTACTGTACTCGACTCGATATTCTACAGTACTCATTACTTGAGTATTACTTACTTTATTTGATTCCGGTATTCGCTTGACGCATAATCCGCGCCTCTGAATGAAATTGACCTAAAATTCGGTCGGAGGAATAATATTAGCTCTAAAGATTACGTAGAACCAACAGTATCTGCTTACATTTAGATAATTAATTAAAAAACTTTTCTTTCTAGCTAGATTAATAGATTCAGTCATTAGTGGAAAAATACGTTCGCTAATTGTGAGTCAAGTTCCATAGAATAAATTAAAAGTCTTAATTAGTGATGTTTAGTGTAGGAAACACTTTATTTGTTGTTTTTGGTGCTGATTATATTTCATCTACTTTGGAGATTTTAGTAATTTGGGTAATTAGTTTGTATTTTTGCTGTCTATGTATTTATTTTCTGAACAGAATTTCGGCCACGGTAGCCAGTAGCAATGGACCCTTTTTAATTTACGTGGGGAAATCCTTATAGATGCCTTCCTTTTGGGGAAAGCGAAATCCTACCGACTAAAACTCCCACAGTTCTTTCTGTAACCATACGTCAGGAATAAAGCATTCGCTTGAGTCTCACTCTCATGACCCGATGAGATGGCAAACCGAACCATTCGTTATAAAATTGTTTTCCGAACCTGGGGATTGTCACTCCATTATCGTTAATACTACAATATATTGCAATTGAGCAATTCCAATAACACTTTGCCTCACATAATTGAACGTTCCCACGTTCAATTATGTGAGGCACATGGTTCATCGCTATTTTAAATGTAAACTATTATAGGCAGACCGTTTAACTGAGTCCTCGCCTGCGCGGTACAGGGGCGCGGGAGTATGACGACAAATGGACTAAGAGCCCGTGAACGCCAGACCTTCGTTAGCTGTAGGTGCGTTAATTCACCCCTTTTGGCCCCTGTACCGCGCAGGCGAGGACTCAGTTAGACGGTCAGCCTATAGTGTTTTTAATTCTGTGAACCCTCATGTTTTGCCAATTTCATACAATCGTGTTTCTACAGTAAAAAAGTTTTATATTTTATTACGAAAATGTTCTGATGAATAAAAAACAACATCCGTCAAAAAGACTAAACAAAAAACTCCCATTTCTTCAAGTTAACAAATTATTTATGTGACAAATAACTTTTGAACTTGTTCTAAATACCCGAAACTGACCTGAAGTAAATGTTTATCTGTTCACCGTCTTCCATCTAAAGTAATCGAACAAACTTTTTCAATCTAAATTAACAAAGAAAATTATAAACATTTTGCATTTAGATATCCTTGGTGACCCGTCAGTTTATTCTGTAAAAAAAATCTAAGTGAGTTTTTTGAAGCGATTAAACAACGAGGCCGCACACTGGCGCCTCATGCTACACGCACCAACATTGAACTCGCCACAATAGTTGCGCCACATTTTATCGAGATACAAAGGTATGCCCGATGTGCAACTTGCTTAACAGTTCTTTGACCAGTACTACTGAGGTATCCCAGTAACTGGGATGTATAGATTACACAACGAACCAAATATCTACTAATAATATTTTTTTATAAAAAAATCATGCACACAGATAATAAGACGAATTTAATGCATTATACAAGTTTTTATTCTATCACATCAACATGGTCTAGGGATATTCCAATTAAGCCTAAATAACTAAAATTCTATTAACTTTTTGTTAAACTAATCCTTGTTTAATAGCCTACCTAATCTAATCGGTTCAGTGGTTTAGGCGTGAAAAAGAGACAAACAGACAGACAGAGTTACTTTCGCATTTATAATATTAGAACGGATGCGAAAGTAACTCTGTCTGTCTGTCTTTCTCTTCTTCACGCTTAAACCACTGAACCGATTTGAATAAAATTTGGTACAGATAATATAGTCTGGGTATAAATAATTAATCACGTTTTCACATTTTTAATGGTACGATGTCCCTCAAAAAATAACTCCACTTCCAATTCGATCGTGTCGCAAAGAACCATATTTAAATTCAGTTACAGTTGAAAAGAATACACTGAAACTTTATTTATTTTCCACAGTTTTCATCCCACACGGAAAGTTCCAGTTCTTTCCATGTTTCAGTGGGAACAAAGCATTTTAAAATTGTGCCAAGCTACTTTGAATGTAAGGTACATTTAAATGAGCTTGTTTCAGTTCGAGATGTCGCGAAACGAAAGTTTTTCTTTGAAATTCATAAACTGTAGCTTGCAATTGTTTGTTTTAAGTCGTTTGTAAAGTTTTTTTGAGAAAAGGCTTTGCTTCACTAAAGTCATTGTTTGTTTTAATGCTAAATTCTGGAACTACTGGTTCAATTGAATAAAACATAAAGGTATATTTTATCCAAATTGCTGAAAGATTGTATTGACTATTTAATATCATGCAAAGCCTACGGAATCGAAGCAGTAACCGAAAAACATGGATGAAACCGTGCCGGACAGCTGGATAGACATTATAATCTTAAATATATCACGAAATATACACAAATCACATGAAATTAATAATCTATATTAAGCTTGATCAATATCTGTGTGTCTTTTTTTATACAAATTCAAGCGTTAAAACGAGTAACAAACGCGTAATGCTAAATAATGTCAATGAGTGCTCAACGGGATGAATCTCAATACATACTTTTACACTAATAATAAAACTTACAATTTCTTATTTGCTATAAATGTCATTCGTTCTAAACACAATCTGGATATACAGTTCTTTACATCTGTATTAAAGAATACTCATTGCTTCGAGTAATGCAGACCTCTGCAATAAGCTGCGATCACGCCCGAATGAAGAAGAAGATCACATCTGTAGTGAATCGATACTACGTAGGTACCTACGCTGTAAGAAATGATACCTCTGAAACACGGAATATGTTGCTACAGAAGGTTAGGTCTATACAAGAGTGAAATCGGAGTGCAGAGAAAGACGCTTGCAGGTATATACGTCTTTTTTTTGGGAGTGGGGAATCTTCAAATGACTGCTCCCGTCCTGAGTGCGGCGCGACAGACTGACTGTGTCAGGCTTTTACTGACTAAAACCCACTCACGTTCCTTCGGTTGCCCTTTATGTTCCGGGGTCACGGTAACTATTATAAACATTCCGCAATAGGTATATACGTCTGTGGACTCAAATAACAGTTGTCCGGAACCCCAGTCACGTACTCTAGAGTCTAAGTAAAAATTGAACTAAAACATTTAGAGACGAGGCACAATATCTTGTTTATTTCTGCTGCAAAGCAGTATTATTATGATCTGGATTTATGAGTATTGTAATGACGTAATTACAGGCACATGACCAAATATCACATTTGTCTCTGAAATTGGGAATCTGTATGCGAGGTACATGCTATTCATCGGTTTTGCAGATGTCCATAGATACGGCGTTCATCACTTAGCATTAGGGGGCCCGTCAGTTTTTTTGCCATACTGAGAAAAAAGAGGAAATCACAAGTGGATATCACTATCCGAAATCTTTGAATAAATAATTTATTGTCAGCTCGTAAGTTAACGGCTCGGTAAGTCAATTGAATGATGGTATCAAATATATTTGAGTTGACAGCCTTAATATTTTGTTAAATCTCTAAATCGGCAAATGAGCCGTCTGTACCGATCTATTCTGTGACAGTAGCTTCAGTAATCCGTACTCGTCGGTCGATAAAACCAGTGGATTTACCTGTATTAACTTTTTGATTTCACTGCCAATATCTCCATCCCGCGATACTAGATACTATGTGAATTTTAATCAAGTGAGTAGGTATCTTGGAAGTAAGTAGGAATAACTCTGGTATTATATTGAGACGAATGGTGTAAAGGAACGGAGTTCTGTTCTGCTTGGATATACCAAGAGAGTAATTGAAAAAGTTAATGTTTAAATTATTTAATTACTAGCTGGAGCAGTTGATGTTTTTTTTTGCGATTTCAGAGTTGGTGTCATAGGTAAATTTTCGGGATGACACTGTACAATGCGATTTAGATTTTAGGTTAACAAAAATCTTAAATGTAAGCCTTGTCACAACATTAATCGTCTTCCAGTGTAACCAAATCCAGTACCTTATGTCTTATATAATATTGGACTTTGTTAGTTATTTATTTATTTATTTATTACAGAAACACTCAACTAATACATAATAACAATATAACAGCCATACACGCAAACCACTTAGGGTTTATCTGTGTGCTGGCGAGCCGTTCTTTGATACTCAGTAAAGAGATTTTATTATATTTTACTTATTATATTTACTTATTATATTTACTAGTTTAGGTACTTAATAAAATAAGTTTCCGCTAAACAGAGACCTCAACGCGACGTCGTTATTATATTAACAGATTGACAAGCTTTTTTCATTGTTATGCAAGGTAAAGACACTTAGCGCCTTACTAATAAACGCTATACGTCAAAAATATATGGTTACACAGGCTTTATTCATTGCATAACTTTACACAGTGATTATTAGTAAGGGCATTAATCTTTAATTAGAGTGAAACAATTATTAGTTATGTTCTCTTTATTCTCTCATTGTGTCACAGCCTTACCGTTCAGTTTCGACTTTTTCAATAAAACTGTCTCGTCGTGTTCCATTTTGTTACCAAATTACATGAAGGAGAAAATTACAGTATTATTGTGGAAGACCTCGCTTGAACGTTGTAACTACCATTCTTCGTTGTAGACCCTCTTTTTTAGGGATCTGTAATGGGAGGTTACCAACGAGTCCCTATTAAACAGTATCGTTTTTAACCCCCGACGCAAAAGAGTATTATAAGTTTAACAGCCATGTGTGTGTAACCTATTAAACCTATGTGTGTCTGTGGTACTGTATTTTTTCAACGGGTGGATCGATTTGGATGCGGCGTTTAATTTGAAAGTAGGTTACCTATGAGTAGCGATGGTTATTATGCATATTTCATCAAAAGAGGTTCAGCCGTTTCAAAGTTATCAACAGTTTTGTTCGCTGTGGTTGTGATTTTAACAACTTCAGGTGCGGGGGTTTTTACGTGTCTTTGTTAAAAACCTATAGGTATGCTAACTCCAGTTAATCTGGAATCAGAAAATTTAAAATGAAACAATGTTATATGTAGCACCAGTAAAAGAAAAAATAGAAACACCGTTTTGTTATTGAATCTTAATTTAAAAAAAATACTGTAATAAGATTTCCATGCATGTAAGTTTATATGAAACCTACGATACACGCTTCAAACTCGAACTTGGACGGTTTTTTTTGACCAGTGAAGGAGGTATATTACATTTGAGGCAGTGACACATCGTTGCCTCGAATTTATTTTAAACGGATTATTTAAATTCTATTTTTGACTTCTGGAATACACAAATGTCTGCTTGAATATATTTTTTTTAGTTAGGGGCAAACTTTTGCCTCGGCCAGAAGTGGATGCATCTAGTCTCTTTGACATAATTGCAATTGACAGTTACAGGATTTTTGACGCTAATTTGTTTTATTTTATTATTAGCTGTCCCCTGTGGTTTCTCCCGTGTTGTATTAGATTTTTGGTTGTTGCACTTATTATTAAAAACAAAACTTTTTTGGTCTAATGGAAATAAACGATATGACCACTCGTCACGTCTACCGTTCATTTTAAACTCAAAGAGCCATATTGAACAAGTACAAAACGTCACTGCAAAAGTGCACATGCTCACGATAATTTATCGAATAGAAGCTAAAGATATAAAAGCCCCACCTAGGCTTCTTGTCGATATCGTTAACTGCCAACAGTTTATAGGCGTGGAGCTGTGTACCGACATTTTCACTATACTGAACAAAAATGTTGCAGTAGTTTATGAGATATTTCTTAAAGAAACAATAGAATGCTTTAAATCTTCCAACACACGTGATTCGAGACACAACAAAAAGACAATAGCAGCCCGACAGCCGGCTCTCGCTTGGTCGTCGAAAGGTTAAACAAGTACGTATGTAATTTCTTGACATGTCTTCTCTAGGTATATAAAACAACCTTTTGGAATGGCTGACAAGAATCAACTATTTTAAAATGTAATTGACGTTTCAAACTGCCTCTATGGTCTGATGGAAATAAACAATTTGACTTTGATCCTTTCACATTGGGGTTTGAGAAGTTGTCTATGGCTATGGTCTTTTTTTTTTATCTTTGCTTATCTGCAATCGGCCATCTAAGCTGTCTACACTAGTGTTATGAAACTGAAGAGTTTGTTTGGTTAAACGCCCTAATCTCAAGAACCACTGGACTGAATTAAAAAAAAAATGTGTTGGATCGCCCACTTATTGAGGAAGATTATGCTTTTTCATGCTACGACTTACGGGAGCGAAAGAGACAGAGAGAGAGAGAGTGACAAAAAATGCGGATGAAACTGCAGGAGACAGCTGCCTGCTAGTAAATCATAAGTAGATTTGTTAGAAGTCTTTGTTCAAGATTTCCTCAGCATAGGACTCCATGATGACTTTAGTTATTTTTAAGCAAGTACCACTGTAGAAGAAAAGAAGATTAATAACATCCCACCAGTTCTGAAAAAAGACACGTCAAAGTTCAATGAAATAATTTTTTTTTTCTTTGTATTATTTTATAAAGAACACTAGATGAAATTCACAGAATATACTGCAAATATTTCCCTTTCATATTAATTCCAGTTATTTTGAATATACTCGTAATAATGTTTCTTGGAAGAAATATTTTTATAAAGGGTCTTTCAACAAGGACGGGTCGATGTTGAAATGAAATAAAACAAGCCGTATGTGAGATATTACAGAAATTATTGTTTTATTTGAAAGGTCCATTTATGCAAATTTTGTATTAAATATGATATATCGTTTAAATGCCCACCGTGGCTTCGAACGGTGGCACGAATCCGAGAGGTCCAATTTTCATTTACCCTACTGCATAGACTCACTAGAAAACGACTACCTCGGAGTCTCCTGCACACTCTTCCTTTTTTACTTCCTTTCTTTTCTTTCTTTCTTTTCTTTCTTGGTGTCTTTGACGGGCCTGTTGGTCTAGTGGTTAGTGACCCTGACTGCTAAGCCTGAGGCCGTAGGTTCGATTCCCACCCAGGGCAAACTTTGTGTGATGAGTATGATTGTTTGTTCTGTGTCTGGGTGTAATTTATCTATAATATGTATGTATTTATTGTCTGGTTACCATAACACAAGCTCTGCTTAGCTTGGGATCAGATGACCGTGTGTGACTTGTCCCAAGATATTTATTTATTTTATTTATTTTTTATTTACTCTCTGACGATGTGGCGTTCCTTTAACGTGTTAGTTGGTTGTTCACTGAAGTAGTCTCAGTTTTGGTCACTAAAAGTTCTTTGAAAATTTGGAAAGTCGACTTTAAAGGGCTACCGCCTCTGCCGTAAACTGGACGTAATGGGCGTAACGTTTGCACTAACGAACACTCATTTTGGAAGTTTTATCATTTGGACGTGCTGCTCAATCGTGAAACTTGCCGTGGTGATTTGGCATCAGTAACTGAAGAAATAACAACGCATTTGACAAATCCCGCCCGACCTTGTTGAAAGACCCTTTAGTTAAATGTAGAGTTTTTAACTGTAGGCTATATGGGAATTAAGAAACTTATCTGTAATTATAAAATGTTATCCAACGTTTTCAGGGTGCAATGGGTATCTCAAAATTTTAAATATTTATCTATTATTATGATTTTTTTTCTGTTTTTCATCCATTAACAATTGGCTCAAGTTCAAGTTCTTCATGTCAACAGTAAATATAACTCATAATAGAATTCTCGTATAGATGAATTTTCAGTAAGAAGTGAGCTAAAATAATTTGCTTCCGAACCAGTCGAGAGGCATGGTTCCCACAATTTTGATTGAATTTTGCACTCCGGCCTTACACGGGTCAATAACCACAATATACGAGGAATCAATTAATGCTGTACTATTTTACGTTTAATTTTATTTACTTTATGTGAATTAATATTATTCACACTACACTTTTTTCAATTCTTGCCCCTACAGTGATAATTATTTATGACAAGACATGAACAAAAGAGCAAAAAAGAGCTCTGACCTGCTGTTAAACATTTTTGGCTTAAAACACTATATTCTCTAATGTCGACATGGCCCAGTAGATATAGCGCCCGTCTCTCGTGTTAGAGGTTGTGGCTTTGAATCCGGACAAGTACCAATGTAACTTTTTCAATTCTTATGTACTTTTTAAACTATATTCTGAACATCACTTACATCCCGTGCCTCGGAAAGCACGTTAAGCCGTTGGTCCCGGTTGCCATTCGTAGAACCTTGACAGTCGTTACGGGTAGCCAGATAGTCTAACCAGTCTAACCTAGGGGTATAGTGTCGCCCAGTTTCTGGGTTGTGGAGGTGTGATAGGCAGTCGCGTCACGTAAAGGACTGGTATCCAGCTGAATCCAGTTAGGCTGGAAGCCGATCCCAACATGGTAGAAAAGGCTAGTGAGATAATGATGACTAATACGAGTATATATTATTTTAAACTAGCTATTGCCCGCGACTTCATCCTCGTTGATTAATGAATAGTATCCGTTCCCGGAGGATTTCCGGGATGAAAACTATCCTATGTCCTTTCTCGGGTCCCAGACTATATATGTACCAAATTTCATTTCAATCAGTTCAGTGGTTTAGGCGTGAAGAAGAGACAGACATACAGACAGACATATTAATATTATATGCGAAATTTATTTAGTTTGTCTGTTATAATTTGAACCCTATAGTTGGACATTATTACCTGACTTTCATTAGTACAATAATAGGCAAAGATTATTTGTTATAACACTGTGTAAGGATTTTTGCCTAAGTATAAGAGAACCCAATAAAAAGGAATATCAATCATTACGTCAAAAGAAATTGACTTGAAAACCCGGCTTCAGTTTGATATCCTACGTTTAATGTAAAAAATATTGGTTCCTTTCATAATAAAATAAATGGAAGGATGGCGTTAGCATTACTAACTTTGTGAAGTCTTCTGATTTTTGAATAATTTCAATTAAGAAGATTTATAACTTGTATGTGTGTCTATATTTGTGCAGGTCCATGACTTTCGCCAAAACTGATTAAATTTGGCGTTTTCTCCCGCCTTGAGGGGGTGGAAGGGAGTGTCAGACATTTACTGACTAAAACCCACCCTTGTTTCTTCGGTTGCCTTTTATGTTCCGGGGCCGCGGTAACTATTAGAACTATTCCGCAACCTCGGACGCACACATCATAATAAAATTCCAAAGCTAAAAAAATATTGTTTGTTTGGACTAACACGTTAATCCTTGTAACAACTGGTTCAATAGCTATAGGTTGACATAGACAAACTAGCAAGAGCTTCATAAAAACACAGCGCTCTTTTCATCCGATATTAGCTCTGCTGCACTACAATCTAGTAATTTGTTTACAGCTGACGCGAGCGGAACATTCGGCGACCTGGTTTCGGCCCTTTAACCTTTCGCCCTAAACTGGCCGATATTGCTGTGTGTATAGCTATGTACTGTGATTTAATCTCTACGAGTTTTGAAATAGGGTCGTTTTTGTTATGGTATTGGGGCATCATCAGTCGTTTTGGGTCAGATGCCAGAAAGTCTGACATTCCGTCTAACTAAGGGATGTCGTGTTGTACTGGGTTGTGCAGGTCTGATAGATAGAATGGAAGCCGACCGTAATATTGTAGGGATGATGATAAAATGGAAATCAAGCGGGCTTTTTTTCAGATGTAAATACTCATCAATAAAGAATAACGGATTGAGAATATAAACCACTTTTACCTTTAGGTTAAGGATCCCGTTTCATTGATTATGAGTTTGGTGCCGGGTAAGTGTATCATTTTTTACACTTTAAAGTTTTGTTGTTATATTATCTTGGATCATCAACACTGAAGAACGGAAGTTATTGCAAGAAAACCTGGATTAATATAAATTTAAATTTGCTGCCTTAAGGTCATAGCTCATTACGGCCACTCGGCCGCCACTCCGCACCGACTCGCCTCCTGCGGCTAGTATTCTTTATATGGACTTGTATGGGCATGCGCTCACTATATCAACTCCGTAGCGGCACCGGATCGCCTCGCTTATTTATAAGGCAAGTCGGTGCGGAGTGGCTGCCGGGTAGCCGTAATGAGCTATGACCTTTAAGCAAGCGTGGTTTTGATGCGGCTATGTATTTTTTTAGAGAAGATTGCTTTCGTGATAAAAAATTCACCCCGAAGATCGATTCATACTCCCCAGATTAAGCTCCAGAAGGTAAAATTCTTCAATTACTAGCGAAGTTGCCGAATGCACTTTTATTATAGAGGCGTGTTACATAGTATGCGCACGAATTCTCACGTCGTCTCTCATCTCGATAGAAATATGTGCATTATGTTTTGGATGTAAGGGTGAATTTGCTATAAACATTTTTAGAGTGACGCTCCGCTGCCTCAGAATGAATGAATCCAAAAGTTGCATAGAATATTAAGGCCCAGACTCAACCAAAGCGAAGATGTTAGGTTAGGAGTCTCAAGAATGACCAATAGGATTTTGTTTAGCTAAGCTAAGCGGTGGGATTTGAAAATAACGCAAGCCGTTTTTTTGCACGAGAATCTCCACACATATTTTTTTTTTTTTTTTTTTTTGGTGAGTGGGAAATCATCCAATGACTGCTCCCGTCCTGGGTGCGACGGGAGGGCGTGTCAGACTCTTACTGACTAAAACCCACTCATGTTCCTTCGATTGCCCTTTATGTTCCAGGGTCACGGTAACCACTATAAACATTCCGCAACCCCGGCAGGCGTTGGCCCTGTTGGGCCCCTTCCTGTGCTGACTCCTTCTCTTTAAGGCGCGCGTGGAACAAAACGCGCCGTCTACGCGGTCCTGGTCCTAGCCGGGCGGCGAGCTACCCATAGCTCGCCATCCGCAGAACCGCGCCTACGGTGGCCGGTAGTCGTCTTGCGACTCTCGACGTCTTCGCCTGGGTCTTAGTCCGGGGCGAGAGGCTCGTCGTTGCCTCTCGCGCGCCGCCGCTTCCTTCACTAGCATAACTGCTTCGCAGAAGGAGGCGACGGCATCCCATTCCGTCTCGCCCCGAAGCATGGCCTGAACCAGCGCCGGGCGCGAGAGGTCACCGCCGCCGATCGCCTCTACGAGGACACGTCGATGCTCCGCCCATGCGCGGCACACCTCAACTGTGTGCTCGACCGTGTCCTCCAGGCGACCGTTACTGCAGTGGTGACACCCAGGCGTCGCTTCCGCCCGAATCCGACACAGGAACCTCCCGAACTGACCATGTCCGGTGAGGACCTGTGTCAAGCGAAACGTGAGAGTGCCATGACGCCTCTCCAGCCACTCCTCAAAGAGGGGTCTTACCGCCGCTATAACGGCGTGCCCAGCACTAGGTTGCGACAGTCGTTGTCTCCATTCCGCCATGAGATCTCGCCGGAGCTCCGTGAGCCGTGCCTCGATAACCCGCGGCATCGGGACTTCACCCCGGCGTTGCACTTCCACGCGCCACTCGTACCACATATCCGCTTTGCATTTTGCATTTTGGTGGAGTCTTTCCCTAATGGTGCAATAACACAATGAAGAAAGAGAATTCGGGTACCCAACGCATTAGTTTCATCTTATATTCCATCTTCGGAAATCAACACTACTCATTGTGACGAGTGACGAAGTACTACTTGACAATTCATAGGAAATTCTGCATTGGGTAATCATTGGGTTCATTTACGCTTAGGGCGATTGTGTGTGATTGACAAGGAATTTTACTATCCGGCAGTCCGATTTTTTACGGTCCGATAGTGTACGCCCTATAATGTAAATACTCGTTTGTGCACTATACGTAATTTTACCGTCCGACATTTTACTTTTCCCCATTCCGGAACGGTTTTTATTTCAGAGTAATTTCGCGTGCGTGGCGTGCAGATTCAAAGACAGAGCTTCCCTACTGAGGCGTATCATCCGAGTAAAGACGGCCAAGTGCACAAGCCAATCATCCGTTTTTTCCATGCCACTCCAGACCGTAAAAAATCAAATGTTCGGACAGTAAAATTTCTTATAATGCACAATCGCCTTATGTCTTTTGTCCGAATTGCATTGGCAATCGGATAAGGGCTAATGATCTAATGTTATAGGCGACACGATGAAAAAAACAATGTAGTCCCTCAATTAGATTATCAAAAAATGTCTACAACTAAAACGTCTTTCTTTTCGTAAACAAATAACTGACGACACGCCTCGGACCGATTTTTGATGATCAGTGACGTCACAAGCCCCTCTCTGTGAGAGTTTTATGCTACAAGTCAAAAATATTTAACTAGTATTTGAACTGAACGATTTAACAGGCGGACTAAACAGAATGCCAATTTTTATGTAGTCTTCCTCCCCATTGCGCCTTAAGGTATAGCTAGAACGGTAGTTTAGCCGTTTTCCACCATTTGTTTACTCAGTTTGCCACAAACCACCGAGAAGGGAATAATCAGCAGCGATCACTTTATAGCGGCCGATCTACCAGCCCTAAAGGACGGTTAAGAAAACAACCTCCGGCACGCTATTCTGAACCCTGTTGTTTTAATAATAAGGTTGCAATTTACTTGGTCCTTCCATCTTAATTAAAAGTCAACATTTTTTAAACAAGAAAATTTCCTAAGTTAGTGGTCTCTTTTTAGTTTAAACGTCGCTTGTTTTCGCTTTAAGAGAGTGAAAGATATTTTTAGAGGATTTTTTTATGAGGGGTATTTTCGGAATGAGAACTTCCTCACCTTTGAATTTTCCTGTATTGTGGCGTAATTCAAATTGTTCATTAATTTATTTACCACCAAACGTGTTCCGTTGCACAGTTTTGGTTGGTTTCAGTTTCAAAGCATGATTACTGCGGAACCAATCTTTAGTCGTAAATTGTGCGGTGGTAAGCCAGGCACATCCAAGGAGTTTAAAAATTCAATTGGATAGTTGGTGGGAAAGAATGCATTTTGTCATTATTTCTGAACGCATGTCAACCATTACTTATAGTTTTATTTATTATTATTAATCATACATACAGCTATCATTACAGATATACATAGACAGATAGTATTTGACAGGATGGACAACAAATGTTTGACAGTTACGAAACAAAGTAACACTAAGGGAAAATGATTCATCTTTTATAATTATGTTCGAGTTTTTATTATTTTTAAGATGTAATTCTGCTATTCGGGACGGGGACAAATCCAACGAACTAAAAACCATGAAAATTGGTCTAGCCGATCTCGAGTTATAAGTGTTGTAACAAACCCGTCTTTGTTTTATATATATAGAGATAATACAACTTTAGATTAATAAACTGTAACTTAAGTAAAACTAAACTCCAAGTTAACATGTTTAGCTAATCAACACTATCTTCCCCTAATCTCTTAACAACGTAAATTCAGCACTAATCATGCGAGAATAAGCCAATAATGACAATATCCTAGTAAACAGCCTAACCCAATTTCGGCAAAGCGGCTTAACTCGCGGTTAACTTACGGTTACGGCATCCATACGCGTACAAATGCGAACATTTAAAAGCATTGAATTGGAGTTGTCAAGTTAATCTAGGGTTTAGTGCAAAGAGGTGTTAACGGGTGTGAGTGATGGTGCCATCTACCGTAATGAGTTCGATATTTGAAAGTCAAAAGGTTCTTTAAAAATGTGAGTCTATTTCTTCCGTGGGATGGACTGGAAGCGATTTTTTGTAGATAAAATTGCATAAATATACAGTAATGACTCTTCTGTTAATTGGGTAAAGTTCAAACTAGAAACCAGCTAAAGAGTCTGTCTGGCGTCAGAAACAATCAATGAATCAATTAATACAAACCGTCGTATCTCATTTCGATTATTAGACAATGGCTAAGTATTTTGTTAGGTTCTAGGAATATATTAGACTAAAAAAGATTATCACTGACAAAAAAAAAGATTTTGTGTAATTTTTATTAACCAAATTTTAACAGCAGCGGATCTTTAACAGTTGGTAAATTATATTGTCGTCTATACAAATCGGTTTAGCTGTTTAAACCTTCAAACACACGTAATTCAAGACACAATAGAAAGACAGCAGCCTGACAGCCGGCTGTCGGTTGGTCGTTGAAAGGTTAATAGAAAGTAATAATAAGGAACATTAATTCTGATTAACCAGCATACATATAAAACACATAACCAATCATTATTATGATTCACCACGACAATGCAAATTAATCACTATTTCGACCACTGGCGACTAGTTATTATACTGGCGCTGAAATATTATAGAAATACGTCTGTATATTGTCTTCCAGTCCGCTATACTAGACATATAAATTCATTGAATGTATAGAAATGGCTTGGATATCTGCCAACGCTGAACAATAATTGTCTACAAGACAGTATAGCGATAACAACTATCTATGTCTGATAAAAATAATCTTTATTGCCAAGAAAATAAACTTGATAAAAGGGTGGTGACTATTGTCTATGTCCGTATTTTTTTTATTTATTATTTTATTTATTAAGTACTATCATAGTCCCAAACCATCATCGGTTTGGGTATTTAACTAAATATAAATTTAGTATATTACCTAAAGTCGTTTAGAATAAAGCCTCATACGAAATAACTAAACGACATTAATTATACGATTTTTTAGAAAAAGGGACATGCCAAGATTGTTTACTTACATAATTATTATAGTTACCTAAATCGACTTTTTACAAGTAGATTTAATATAGTCTTTCAAGAGTTGAAATAATAAATAAAAAATTGTCGTACAAATTGAAAAAATCATTTAATAATAAAAATATTTGCAAATAATTCAATTATTTGTTGTATGGAAGCAACGGTGTTTAAATGAGCAATGACTTTTAGGACCTGCTCCCACAGTTGCCATAGCGTGGCACGACACGGCATAATTCGTTATTAAGAGCTATTGTGTAGCATACCGTAGTATGCCGAAGGACATACAAATCCACGGTCCACCGATCTTAATTTCCTTAGATCTCATATTTATCTGACGAAATAAAAAAAAATCTATAATATGTGACTAACGTGGTGCAGTACCGTGCCGTGGACAAAATATATGTTGCGATTGTGACGTACCGCATCACCTCGGGAATATCGCAAATCACCTCGATCGACTCTTTTAAGTTTATTCGTGTAGCAATGAAGGAGTGTCAGTGTTAAATCTATTGAAATATGGTCTAAAAATCCTTCGCCACGCCGTATCATGCCGTGCCATGCCGTACGCCTATGAGCGTAGGCCCTTATTCTCACTTTTATCATCAGATCGCAGACAGAATGGATTTAACTTAAAACTTTGAATTGCCTTTTTAATATTTGACTAGAGAAAAGTTTGCTGGCAGTATAATTGGGAGTTGGCGCAGTTTCCTCATTACTCATTCAAAGGTTCTCCAGGTAATCGGGCGAGGATTAACATTTAGATATTTTGTGTCCCAATAAAGCAAAATAAAAAATAAAATAAAATAAAATATATAGAATGAAGTTAATTTAAAAAGTGATTGCTATTATGGACGGATTTGACCGTTTTTTTTTTTGGTGAGTGGGAAATCATCCAATGACTGCTCCCGTCCTGGGTGCGACGGGAGGGCGTGTCATACTCTTACTGACTAAAACCCACTCATGTTCCTTCGATTGCCCTTTATGTTCCAGGGTCACGGTAACCACTATAAACATTCCGCAACCCCGGCAGGCGTTGGCCCTGTTGGGCCCCTTCCTGTGGTGACTCCTTCTCTTTGAGGCGCGCGTGGAACGCTAACGCGCCGTCTACGCGGTCCTGGTCCTAGCCGGGCGGCGAGCTACCCATCGCTCGCCATCCGCAGAACCGCGCCTACGGTGGCCGGTAGTCGTCTGACGATGTTGTCTTTTTGGTAGACGATATTTGTTAGTATTAAGTCTTGTAAATAGTTACAACCACTACTAACTGAAGGTCGGTTTTTGATTTAATTTCCATTACAAGTAAAAAAATATTGGGTTGTTCCTTTACGAATGACTAATATTGTTGTTACAAATGTAGATAGACTTCTAAGTCCATATCTATTTCTTGTAAATTTAGTCTTGTTTATATTTTACTAATATTTGACATAAGGTCTAACTTAAGCCTTGTAACCTAAACCACCGATAGGTTATTGGAAAAGTTAACTTATTGCTGAGCTCGACAAGGTCCATAATTGTTTCTATTTTACTAATAACTTACTGTATGCAATATGGAATTCAATAACCTTTGGAGACTTGAGAAGATCAGGCTAGTCTTTGTTAAAGTTGGCTGCGTTCCTGGAATATCGTCGGGCGAATATTGGTATCACAAAATGCTTTCTAGAGTACAGACAGCAAAGTCGATAAGTATGCAGAACCGCCAGAATATAATTTAGGTTTTCTCAAAAACCGATGGACAGTTTTCTAATGTAAATTCTTATTAAAGTAAAAATTATTTAGACCTTATCAATACTGACCTTACACTACTATTTAACTTATTGACTACTTGACTAATAATAAAATTTTACTTGATCTTTGCTGTGCTTTTTCGCTTGCCTAATTGTGACTAAGCCTACTGTTTTGCTACCAGCTATCATCAGCATCAGCCTATAAGCGTTCACTGCTGGACATAGCCTCATCCAGCTTTTTTCAGCGCATGTGTTTCTGTGCTATATGGAGGCAACGGTTCCTCCAACCTTAACAAGGCCTACGGCCACGCCTAAGGCCTTTTTCTACGGATCTCCTCGTTTCTGATGCGATCACGTAAATTTCGAACATTGCTCTTTCCATCGTGCGCTACCAACAAGGCATAAATTATGTCATGTAATAAAAAAAATTAAACAGAATCTAGAAGTAGTTAAAAGAATTTAAAATTAAATCTGACAGTCCTGCATACCTATTTACTTTGTTGAGTGTACAATTGGTTGTAGCGATAAACTGTCGTGTTTACGTAAGGTTACAGTTCAGGTAATAAGTGAGCGAAGTCACGCGATAGTTACGATATCGACAGTTGATACGTTCAGCCGTTTTTTATTTATTTGTTTCATCAGGAAGTTTTTAACGGGAGTTCTTTATAAACACGCTTTTGGATTTAATATTTGCTCTAAAGCCCCGAGAGAGTGAAGAGAATTACATGTGACTTTTATTTTGTTTACAGTTTGCTTTGGGAAAAAACAAACCCAATGATGTGTGATGAGATAGAGAGCGATAGAGAGGAAAACGTGTCACTTTAAATATCTGATTGTTTGAATTTCGTGATTAAAGGTGGCTTAGTAATTTAGATATTCTCTTCCAATGAACCATATAAAGCTTAAACATGAAATTTGCACAGTTTCTTTTTATAACTTAGAGGCGGATTAAGAAACGTTTTTTGGAAATTCTAATTTATACAAGGTGAAATACAGGAAGAAAATTTGTATGAAAAAGGACGAGTAAAGCCACATTTACAAAGAGTTTGGTGTCTGCATTTATTAAGTAAAAAATGTGTTAATATTTTGATTACGAATCACCTACCTACATAAGTACCACATCATAAATAGCTTAGAAATCATTACAACATAATCAGCTTACAAAAGCCCACACAACTTTATTCCTCATTCATTTCATAATGGGGTAAGCTCGACTAAACCTATCTACTGACAATTTGTCCCATTGTGTGTAAGGTAGGTAATTTCCGGTCAAGTGGGCAAGTATTAGCAGTAAGAATATGATGTACCTTTTATTCCCGATATAATCTGTTCGATTCTTTACAATTCAGCCATGTTTTATGTATACGTACTTGCTGATTTTGGTATATCTTTTGTTTGTAATCAAAAGTAAAGATCTTTATTTAATTGTGAATTGCCTAAAATAATTGAGCTTTATATTTAGACAGACGTTCATATTTTTGGGTTGTTTTTATTTAGCCTCGTTACTCAATTGACAGGTCTGCAGTTCCGAGTTGGGGTATAATATAGACAGTATGTGGCAAGTTTTCAGCTTTGAGGCAAGCTCAGATACCAACCCAAAATCGGTGCCGGCGATCTCGGACTAATAAGGTTGTAAATTGCAATTGGGCACGGAAAATTGCCAATACGACTACTACTAATTCATTTCCAATTTCAAAGTACCTACGTATGATAACCATTTATATTTTCATTCACTAACCAATCAATAACAATATTCGCAAAATAAAAATGTCGAAGAAAATAAATATTACGTTCGGAAAAATTACAAATAAATGACATATGTTTTCATCGGTATGAAATCAACAGAACCAATTGTTCGTGAAACTATATTCCCAAGGTATAGCTATTATTAACACAACGAAATACGTTGTCGTACCTACGTATTGGCTGTTTTGTTTTAGATTCTTTTTTTTTGGAAACTTATTGGATAAACAACAACATGTGTTCATTCTGGGATCGGCCTTATCGTGAATCTAGTACAATTGTCAATGTCTGCCCAATTTAATACCTGTTTTTTTCTGATTTTAAGTCCTAATTAGCTTATCTTAGTTTTTTACAGTAACTGTCAAAGGACTAAAGCTAACACATCAGATGCGTGGTCCTTCCTCAATGTAGACCTTGCTTCTACACAGAATGCTGAAAAATAGGTCATTTAAAAACATTTTACATAACTTAGGTTCATTTAAAAACATTTTACATAACTTAAGTGTCGTGATGGCCTAGTTGTTAAGGCGCCCGCCTCTCATGCAAGAGGTTGCGGGTTCGAATCCGGGCAAGTAGGTGTGACTTTTTGTGACTTTTTCAATTCATATGTATTTTCTAACCTGGACTTGTAGTTAATACAAGTTCGAAATCGCCAACCCGCCTTGAGCAAGCGTGGTGATCAATGCTCGTGCCTTCTCTGTATGAGAAGAGGCCTTTGCCCTGCAGTGGGACAGTTATAGGCTGGTATTATTATTACATAACTTAGGACCCTGAACTTGGGAAAGCACGTAAAATCGATGGTCTCGGTTTGCATTCGTAGAACTTTGACAGTCGTTATAGGTAGTCAGAAGCTAGAAACCCCAACTAGTCTCACAAAGAGGTACCGTGTCGCCCAGTAGCTGGGCTCTGGAGGTCTGATGTGCAGGCTTCTCTTAAAACACTGGTACTCCGACTGGGCTGGAAGCTAACCCCAACATAGTTGGAAAAGGCTAGGGAGATGATGTTGCTTGTAAATGACGTCATGCTACCATGTTTACATAACAGATTGTACTAGGAAACTGCCTTGACAATATTTAGGAATTCATAATGAATGAGAATATAAATAAAATAGCTGGCCCTCACGGTTTCACCTACTATGTTATCATATCTTTGATTACTGCTCCGTATTCATCTGAATCCAACTGGACTGGAAGTCGAGTCCAACATACTTAAGAAAAGGCTACATAAATGACTTAGGACCCTACACAACCTAGTCCGATATTTAAAACACTGATCACTGATTAACGTATACAAATACGTTGAAAACATCAATTCGTAAGCTCATCCTTTCAGCCCGGACCCCATTGCTACAACACGTTGTGGAAGAAATAAATGGTAACATTTGCTCTCTCTATAGTAACACAACACGAACACAGTCTATAATATATACTAGTATTATAAAGAGGAAAAATTTGTATGTATTTTTTTTTGTTACGAATAAACTCGAAACTACTAAGGGGCTTAACCAGTGGCATTGTAGAATAGATAGCGAAAACGAATAGATTGTCAAATGTATGGAATTGACATAAGCTTTCGCTAAACAATTTGACGTCTCCATACATTTGACAATCTATTCGTTTTCGCTATCTAATCTACAATGCCACTTGTCTAGGGAGGCTGAACGGATTTCGATAATTCTTTCACCATTAGAATGCAGCAATGAATAGGCTATATAAAATTACAGTTGACCAAAAACTGTCATTACGCGGGTGAAACCGCATGGATCAGCTTGTATAGTAATAAGCAGAAACTAGATGCAATTTTGTTGTTATCCTAAAAATACCTTGAGAGTAACAAACATTTTTTTTTTTTGCTGAGTGGGAAATCATCCAATGACTGCTCCGTCCTGGGTGCGGCGGGAGGGCGTGTCAGACTCTTACTGACTAAAACCCACTCATGTTCCTTCGATTGCCCTTTATGTGCCAGGGTCACGGTAACTATTATAAACATTCCGCAACCCCGGCAAGCGTTGGCCCTGTTGGGCCCCTTCCTGTGCTGACTCCTTCTCTTTGAGGCGCGCGTGGAACAAAACGCGCCGTCTAAACGCGGGAAGATTGGTTTTGCATGTTGTGTGAATTGTCGTGTTTTAAAACGGAGAATAAAACAAAGTTAATTTCTACAAGAGTTTTATTGAAGAATCCAACAAATTCAGAACTGGGATTGTTTCTACGTTCCACGTAAGTGTAAGTTGCATCGGCCGTGTTTTAAAAGGTGAGCAATTATTTTAAATTTTACGATCAAAAAGTTACGATGTATGAAGTGAGGGTGGAATCTGAAAAGTTATTTAATCTAATGCGTTTTGAGAACAATAGCCGTTTTAATAACGATATTGTTTACTTTATGAAATTATCGATCGAACCATATTTTGTTTTTTTTTTCTTTCTTACTTGGCTATACTTAAAAAAAAACTACTAAGAAATACACTATTACGATCATAGGTTTACCGTTTTCTATGTGTTTATCGTTGACGAAATAAAATCAAAAGAAATGTACTAGATTTTCCCTCACTTCAAAGATTAATTAATTACTCTGTGACACCAGTACAGTAAGTTATGTCTACTCGTACAAAAGTACTTAGTTGTTTTCCATGTCTGAAGTAGGAAGTTGTGTTTAAATCCAAGTACTGTTTCGGGAAAATTTGGTGCGTTCCAGGAACATGGATAACGAAGGCCGAGCTTCACGAGAAGTGCGTACACCATCGCGACCGCGGTCTCCGCGCAGCCCACTGCATGGAAGCGGGCGGCGCTCGCGGCGAAACCAATCGCGTACCCGTACGCGAGACAGTGGCCGACAGTCACTGCTGGACAGCGACAGCGCACTGCATTCGCAACGCCGCACACAGCAGCGTTCGCGGAGCCATGAGCGCGACAGACCCAGGGCTTCACAACGTCGTTCGCGCAGCCGGGTGCGCGTTAGCAGTCGACGCCACAGTCGGCGCTCTCGCAGCCCGCTACCCCGCGGCTCCCAGCGAAAGGAACGGCGCTCGCCCAGCCTCGAGCGCAGAAGCAGTCGGCGGTCGCAGCGGCGGCGCTCACGCAGCCGCGAGCGTGGCAGCGGGCGTCATTCGCCTTGCGCGTGCAGCCACAACCGCAGCCAGTCCCGTCACTCCACGGCGCGCCTTGGGCGTGATGAGCAGCGTGAGCAGAGGATCGAAAATGAGTTGAATAATCGTGAGTTTCAAAATAGTACTAGTTCACAACAATCTAATAGTGATAGTATTCTGTCTCAGTTAGTTAATGCGTTGCAAACAGTAAGTAGGGATACGATCAGCAATAAGTTATCTGGGCATAACACACTACCCGAATTCGATCCATCTCGCAAAGAACAGACTATTAACATGTGGCTGCATAAAGTGAATGAGTGCGCACTTATATATAAATGGAATGATCAGCAAACCGTCCATTTTGCATTGCCCAAGCTGAAAGGGTTAGCTCAAAAATGGTACGAAGGCCTTAGTACAGTACTCCATACTTGGCAAGAGTGGCAGGAAAAACTAAAACTTGCCTTTCCCGCCGATGAAAATTACGGTCAGCTACTGACGACTATGCTTGCTAAACGTGCTCGTTTTACCGACTCTTTAGAAGAGTATTTTTACGAGAAATCAGTTCTGTTAAATCGCTGTACTATTGATGGCAAACGAGCCGTTGATTGCATAGTCTTCGGTATTGATGACCGAAACGTTCGTTTGGGTGCTGAGGCTGCTCGATTCGAAACACCTGATCAATTGCTTCCTTATTTGAAAAATGTTAGTAATAGTCAGGGTAATAACGAACGTAAAAGGGCACGGAATAACGATGGTAACATGGATCATACGTCGAAAGAGGAAGGGAGTAAGAATATAGATCGCGTTTCTGTCAAATGCTTTAATTGCATGCAAGAAGGGCATTATATGTCTAGTTGTCCCAAACCGATATTGAGGTGTGACACTTGTCTACGCTATGGGCATACTAAACACAAATGCCGTAATACAACCTTCACGACAGGCACTAATAATTAAACTACAAAACTGTAATGATAGCCATTACAGTTTAGATAAGAAAAGAGTGGCTCATTCAAGTATTATAAAAAACTTTAGTTAATAATATCCCTCTAGAAAGCTTTATTGACTTTGGTAGTACGTTAAGCCGTGCCACGAAAGCGCATACTCGAAGTCGTCGAGAATTAAGAGACCATCTTTACACCCTATTCGTACTATACGTAGACCACGTAGACCCGTTCATAAAAAGCACAAAAGGAAATACCCATTTACTGGTAATCATTGACGTGTATTCCAAATTTATTATTCTAAAGCCAGTAAGAAGTACTAAAACCTCTATACCTATAGTAATAGATAAACTCAGAGAATATTTCAGTATTTTTGCGATTCCAAAAGGTTGGTTTCCGACAGAGGGTCCTGCTTTACTTGCAATACATTTAAGGAATTCATGGCTCAGTTAGGCATACAGGCGTGCTGAACGCCGGCCTAAATACACACTGAATAACGGTATAAGCAACCGAATAAGCCCCGGTACAAGCATAATTCTCTCTCTCGGTCGGTGACCTTGTATTCTTTATTGCACAAGAAAAACAATACACATAAAAAAAAAACATCCAAAATATGTGAATTATGTACAATGGCGAGCTAAACCCAAAGTTATCTTCCAGCAAACCGTAATTCTATAAGTAAAAGAGATTGCAATAGAGGTAATGCGTGTGTGCAATAACAATACATAATCTTGTAAGTGTAGATCGTGAGGTTCCTTCCACAGGCCAGAGCAAAAAAGTTAGCACCGCTTTCAGGGACCTTTCAGGGTTACGCAGGTCTTTGATAATGATAGGTATCAGATCGAGGATACCCAAAAAAAAAAAAGACGTAGTTACTCAGCAGTCGTAGTTTCGGATAAATTGAAACCCTGGCTGCATTCATTTTCAAAGATCAGATTCCTTGTCTTCTGTTGAAGACGACGACTATAGCTTTGGTTATATTCAGATTAGAAATATAATATGTATACGTACCTACATACATAAGTGTGATAAGCAATTGTGTTCTGAGATGGATTACTAGTGTGAGATGGATTACTAGTGTTGTTATGTTGCTGTCGCTTGCCGTTGCCTATTGTAGAAATGAAAAGAAAAGGAATAAGAGATGATCTGAGAATAGATTATAATTTCATCATCATTCTATTTCAGCTAAGAACATACCTAGAATGTATAAAGCATATTTAGTATAACTGTTTTGAATTGATATGTGTTTCAGTAATTGAAATTTATAATGAACTATTTTGTATATAATTTTGGTAGATGTGAACTATATTAAAGTGAAACGGTTCCAAGATAGATGAGGCTTGGCCCGTTGAGTGTTATCTGTATATTAAATGGGAGTAGGGTAGATGAGACCTACACCATTCTTGTTCGGTTCCAAGATAGATGAGGCTTGGCCCGTTGAGTGTTATCTGTATATTAAATGGGAGTAGGGTAGATGAGACCTACACCATTCTTGTTCGGTTCCAAGATAGATGAGGCTTGGCCCGTTGAGTGTTATCTGTATATTAAATGGGAGTAGGGTAGATGAGACCTACACCATTCTTGTTCGGTTCCAAGATAGATGAGGCTTGGCCCGTTGAGTGTTATCTGTATATTAAATGGGAGTAGGGTAGATGAGACCTACACCATTCTTGTTCGGTTCCAAGATAGATGAGGCTTGGCCCGTTGAGTGTTATCTGTATATTAAATGGGAGTAGGGTAGATGAGACCTACACCATTCTTGTTCGGTTCCAAGATAGATGAGGCTTGGCCCGTTGAGTGTTATCTGTATATTAAATGGGAGTAGGGTAGATGAGACCTACACCATTCTTGTTCGGTTCCAAGATAGATGAGGCTTGGCCCGTTGAGTGTTATCTGTATATTAAATGGGAGTAGGGTAGATGAGACCTACACCATTCTTGTTCGGTTCCAAGATAGATGAGGCTTGGCCCGTTGAGTGTTATCTGTATATTAAATGGGAGTAGGGTAGATGAGACCTACACCATTCTTGTTCGGTTCCAAGATAGATGAGGCTTGGCCCGTTGAGTGTTATCTGTATATTAAATGGGAGTAGGGTAGATGAGACCTACACCATTCTTGTTCGGTTCCAAGATAGATGAGGCTTGGCCCGTTATTAAAAATATTTTGTGATAATGTTGTAAGCTGAATGGATAAGATGTATAAGATATAGATAAATGAGATTGTATAAGATGTATAAGTTAAGTTGTATACAAGTGAGATTGTATAAGATGTAAGTTAAGTTATATGTAAATAAGACTGTATAAGGTATATACTTAAGTTAATAACTACTCTGGTTACATTCTACTTCTTATAATTCATCGCATAATTTGTACAATTGAAATTAAACCACTATGGTTCTATGCATTAAAATGATGTACTTTTGCGACTGCATATGAGTTTTATATATATATATTTTTCAATGTTTCATTTGATGAGACCTAAATTGCGACTTCTTAGTATTTGTCTCATATTTAAAGTTATAGATTGTTTTGTTTTGTCAACTGATTAATTGATACACGGGGACGTGTAAATGTAACAACGGATGGCCGAGTGTTAGATATTTAATTTAATTCTAAGGTTAGTTTTAATTAATATTATCTACATAATTATTTCCTCTTTTCTTTGGTCTGTATAATTTAAAGAAGTGTAAGTGACTAATTTCATTGTTTCCGTGTATCAACTGTCAAAGTGATGATATAGATAATCTGTGGTGAAAACTGGCGGGAAGATTGGTTTTGCATGTTGTGTGAATTGTCGTGTTTTAAAACGGAGAATAAAACAAAGTTAATTTCTACAAGAGTTTTATTGAAGAATCCAACACTTGGTTAGACTAATTGTCAGGCTATTTAGATTTGGACTACCTGTATCTTGAGAAACAGGACCAAAGGGGTTTTCAAGGCACGGGATGTAATGCCTTAGATAAACTTAGGAAGTTCTTAATTATTTTGAACGAGCTTTGATGTTGAACTACTATCTCCTATTTTAACCCTTTAATTTTACATTAACACCTTTCACAAACACACATAAAATACAATAATATACATATACATATATTTTAAATTATATTTAGGGTAGGAATTTCCAAAACCTCTTCTTAGTGGTTACCTACTATTTACAAAAACACACCCTGCAAGTTTCATATCTTTAGGACCAGCGGTTTTGGCTGTGCGGTAATATATCAACCATTAGTTTATTAATCAGGCAGTTTACCATTTTATATAAATAGTTTAAAAAACTTATGTCTAACTCTATGAAAATCATCGTAAGAAATGTATTAATAATAATACCAGCCTATTACCACAGATTAATAAATAGTTACTACGTAACAGATACTTCACTCCAATACAAAAACCAAAATACCTACGCTATAATAGCCTACAAAATCATAATAATAATACCAGTTGTTTGCAGCAAGGAGAAATGTACCATAAGTACGCACAAAGAGAGTTGAGATTCTTTTCCCCGCCGCGCGACTAACGTGTGTGTGTGTCGTCCAGCAAATCTGCTAGGGTTATACGTATGATGACAATGGTAATAAAACGAATGTTTTAGAAAAACAATTATTATTTTATTTGTTGATCAAATATTTTTTAGTTTGACAAAATGACTGATGCATATTTTTCGTTCCTTGAATTCCCGACTAATATATTTTAGTGTCGAAAATATCCAAAACCGCGTGAATAATTTTAATAAATAATCAAAAGGGAAACAAGAGAATTGGGAAATAGGGGAATTGCACAATAATCACGCAATAATTACGTGGTTTCGTTCATTTTGATAGTCAGCGCTGCACCCGTGACGCGCGAGCACTCAGTTGGGCGCGCGACAGCCCGGTGTTCGTTGTATCGTCGACGATACGCGAAGCGGTAGGCATAAAACGCGTGGCCTTGAGCGAGTGACGGACGCCTGCTATTACTGTCCCACTGCAGGGCAAAGGCCTCTTCTCATACAGAGAAGGCACGAGCATTGATCACCACGCTTGCTCAATGCGGGTTGGCGATTTCGGACTCATATTAAGTACAAGTCCAGGTTTCCTCACGATGTTTTCCTTCACCGACGTCTGTGATGTCTAAGATAAACTTTTAGAAAGTAGTACTTGCCCGGATTCGAACCCACAACCTCTTGCATGAGAGGCGGGCGCCTTAACCATTAGGCCATCACGACATAAGAAACACGATATAAGAAAAGTATTAGATAAGTAATTAAAAAAACAATTCATATTTCACTATTAATTTCTAACCAAATATTGAATGCGTCATAATTTGCTGGCTACGCGTGGGTTTCTCTTCAATGTCATAAAGGATTACAAGCTTATGAGTACAATCTGCCTGTCAACTAATAATGTTATATATTTGAGGTCTATATTGCGTGAAGATTGGAAGACTTTGGAAGACAACCTAATCTATTTCGCAAACATCTAATCGCCATTGATCTATCGTTGCGTGATTGATACAATGAACGATTGCCCTGTTGGGATTACGTTGCTAGTGTAAACGCTTTATTCGAGAAAAAAAAAAGGAATCAAATTTAGAGTGAGTATCATTCTTTTGTCACACGCTTTTTTAGTTAAAAATTTGTAAAAATGGCGTGTATATTTCAAATTTCGAATGGTGTCGGCTGCTAGCGTTTTTTTTATGATACAGGCTATACTTCACAATGTATGTGATTTGAACATTTTACAATCCACGTTCTAAATTCAAATCACTTTTTGATCCCAGAGATTGCCCTGATTAAGGAGGATAAAACAGCTATAGCATAGATATAATAAAAAAATATTATTCAGACTTAAATAAAAAATAAATGAATAATAAAAAAGATGCTTTGAAGTTGTAGTCTCTTAAAATCCACATAAGTTAAAATTAAATTATGTATTACCTTCAAGCTTAATCCAGTGCGGCTAAGTAATATTCTTACTTGCTTATTCTAAATACTGCCAAGCGAGGTTGTATGTTAATTTAGCGTCTGGCTTTTAAAAGTAAATTCAAAAATATGTGGTTTATAAGCATTTTATGAAGGCTTGAGCTTCATGAGAATTTTAGCTGCAGAAGTTTAGAACTTTTTAATAAAACCGGGTTCTCAATGTTTTCTGCCTGTTATGAGGCCCAAGAGAACAAAAGAGGTTGTGTCTTTTTGAGGGTATTAGTTTGTAACACTGAAGAAAATTGGGAATATTTTGAATTTCGAAACTTAGAACGCTTTGGCGTCTCTTGCACCAGAACTGACTCTGAGCTAGTTGCTCGAAATTAAACCAATACAAGTTTTTTTTTTATGAATATTCGTGTTTCTTTTTCTACCTACACTTCCTATTCTCGCACATGTGTTGCGAGGCCTTATTGGCTCTCGCAAGCTGACCCTATTGTGATATGTGTCATCAAATATATTTTGATTAATAAATAATAAATAAATATCTTGGGACAAGTCACACACGGTCATCTGATCCCAAGCTAAGCAGACCTTGTGTTATGGTAACCAGACAACTGATATACATACTTACATAATTTATAACTACATACATTATATAGATAAATCATACCCAGACACAGAACAAACAATCATGCTTATCACACAAAGTTTACCCTGGGTGGGAATCGTACCCACGACCTCCGGCTTAGCAGTCATGCCGTCAGGCCCGTTATGCTTGAACGCTATCGATTCTGAGCAACTGAGTACTCCAAAATGGAAAACCAAGTAACATACATACATTATTTTCCTTTCAGATATTCAAACCATTGACACTTCATCTAAAAAACTTTAGTCACATAAAAACTTACCTACTTACTGAAAGCTATTTAAAAGTTGCGTAACGTTAGTCACTTACCAGTAAGTTACGAATTACCAGTAAAGTAAGAGCGGTTACACAGCAACGTGTAACATTGCGTCGAACCGTCGAACCGACTCTCGTCGCGTCGACCTAGTCATACGTAAATATTGATTGTAAACACTGAACAGACGGCTCGCTCGCCTATACATGTCTACTGTTAATTATTCGAAAAATATAGGGGACGGGAGATTGGAATATCACACTGAAGGAAATAGATATATGTAGAACACTCGATAAATAACTATCAAAACTATAATCATTATTATTTCATTATTTCATAAAAAGAATAATCACATAAAAAGTTACCCAGTTCACTGAAAGCAATTTAAAAGTTTCAAAACGTTAGTCACTTACCAGTAACCAGTAAAGTAACAGCGGTAACACAGCAACGTGTTAGGTTGCGTCGAACCGACTCTCGTCGCGTCGACCTAGTCATACGTAAATATTGATTGTAAACAGTGAACAGACGGCTCGCTCGCCTATACATACATGTCTACTGTTTATTATTCGAAAAATTTAGGGGACGAGAGATTGGATTATCACGCTCAAGGAAATAGATATAAATAGAACACTCGATAAATAACTGTCTAAACTATAATCATTATTATTTATTTCATTATTCCATAAAAAGAAAATGAATAATCATATAAAAACCTACGTACTTCACTGAAAGCAATTTAAAAGTTTCATAACGTTAGTCACTTACCAGTAACCAGTAAAGTAACAGCGGTAACACAGCAACGTGTTAGGTTACGTCGAACCGACTCTCGTCGCGTCGACCTAGTCATACGTAAATATTGATTGTAAACACTGAACAGACGGCTCGCTCGCCTATACATGTCTACTGTTTATTATTCGAAAAATATAGGGGAGGAGAGATTGGATTATCACGCTGAAGGAAATAGATATAGAACACTCGAAAAGTATCCAAACTATAGCAGCAAACTGGTTAAAGATTCTGAGAGAGAAGACAATCTTATTAGACGTCATCAAAGTTGTCGTAATTTTGCCTAACCTTAGGCCGTTTGTCCACCACCAGATATCAGCCTATAGTAAATGTATGTACAACAATTGTTCAGTGGCGTACTATGAACCGCCACGACGCGTCAGCGTCGTCATCTCGTTTTCAATGATGTGATTATGGCCACGGTGGTAGTACCAACGACCGCCACCCGCCCGGCTTGTGGCCAAAAATTTGATTGTATTATAAAGTCTTAAATAGTACAAAACACCAACTAATCTCCCGTATATTTCCACAATACTAAGCAGGGTGACACGATACTTCGGTTTGAGGTAAGAAATAACATTTTCCAGTCGTTGACTGGATATATAGGAGCGAAACGACATACTAGGAGAGAAAATATTGCTCTACCATGTTACATATACCTATAGGAGTGCTTTTAAATGGATATTCTATTGAGAAATGGAAGGGAAACGCTTTTGTACGTTCTGTGTTGATAGAATTATAGCCACTATGAAATATACGTGGATGTTTTGTCGATCTTCTTCGCTCTGTCCGGGCGTATTTTAAATAATTTGACGGTTGATCTTTGTGGAGCTACGTCTTATTTCGGTTTCTGTCAATAATTTGAAGAGTTTTTCGTTTTTCCTAGCACATTGATATCTATATATACATATATGTCACCGGAAAATAACAAGATTCGTAAGTTTATCAATCTACTAGGAAGTTTATAAACTTTCGTAAAATTCTAAACGGGAGATAAATTGTAATATTTTACGTCCACATTTTCGTAAGTTTATCAATTTCCGAGGTCATACGGTAAATTTATAAACTAACGGATATCTGTTCGTAAGATTTTACATGGTTCGACCAATCACAGAAACTCTTTTAAATGTACGCATCTTTGAAATACGTAAAATACCACACTGCTCTCTGATTGGTCAATGTTCATAGTGGCAATGCTTGTGTCCATAGACTTTGGTAAAATTTGACTTCACAAACTATAAATTGGAAGCAACAATGCCTGGTTCCTCTCTGGCACGGATGTAGTGAGTTGAGTTTTCTATTATCAGTTTCAATAAGATATTTAACAGTTACTAGCTAAAATACAGGAATACTCTTATAAAACACACTGGCGAACAATGGCGGCCGCGAGGAAGGAGAAGTGACACGTGACAGTCAACCAACCAATCAGATCGCGCGTAGCGTTTGGTTACTGCTTACTTATTATTTTACGAGTGAGTTCAGTAAGTTTATCAATTTACGAAAATGTGGACGTAAAATATTACAATTTATCTCCCGTTTAGAATTTTACGAAAGTTTATAAACTTCCTAGTAGATTGATAAACTTACGGATCTTGTTATTTTCCGGTGACATATATATATAAATAATGGTAAACTGACTGACTGATTGTATCACAGCTCAAACCGCTGATTCTTAAGGAATGAAACTGGAAGGGTGTGTCCGCCATATACCCACGACCATATAAACAATGTTTTGCGTGCGACAAATTGCGTGTTATAAACAACGATTCACACCAAAACAAAAGTCGTTTCCCAGCAAAAAGTTTTGCTTAATATTCCATATTGATGGTTTGCGTGCCCTTTTAACGAACGAGTCGTGAGTTTTTGTATCATTCTATAATTATAATACGTTGCCTAAAGGTGGGTTACGCGTTACGAGGTTTAAGTTACGTGATACACAGCGAGCGTTGGTGCGTCAGTTTTGACGGGCTTTTGCCGTGTTACAGGGTTCAAGTTACGTGATACAAAGCGAGCGTTTGTGCGGCAGTTTTGACGGGCCTTTGCCGTGTTACAGGGTTCAATTTACGTGATACACAGCGAGCGAAGAGAAAGAGCGTATGAGAATTAGCCCTAATGCGCCTAAACTAAAGACCGGATCACAGAATATCGAAGTTTAATCCTTCGAACACTCGTGATTTGAGACACAATACAAAGACAATAGAAGCCCGACAGCCAGCTGTCGCTTGGTTGTTGATAGATTAAATTAATAAAGTATGTTTGTCAGTTGTCCGGTTACCCAATTACAGGCTCAGTCTACTTTAGGATCAGATGGCTGCGTGTGAGTTAAAGAAAGAAAGAAAGAAAGAAAAATTTATTTGTCAGAATGTAGTTACAAATAGTTGTGTAGTTATTTAAAGATATTTATGTATTTATAGTCAGTACAGCAAAATGAGCGGCTTATTGCGAATGTTCAACCCCGCTGTCGGTTTTATGCGAATCTTTTGCGTGTAACGCGCATGTTACACAGAGTTTCCAACATGGCGTAACGTTACGTGTTCGTGGCGAACAGTACATTGTAACCTGTAACACCGGTCAGCACCCTGCATTTAACCTTGCGACGACCAAGCGACAGCCGACTGTCGCGCTGCTATTGTCTTTCTATTGGGTCTCGAATCCCGTGTGTTCGACGGTTTAAGTTACATCAGAAACTTCCATTCAATATAACCCGCATTGTCCTCTGATTGTTCTATATGACTAAAGTCCCAAGCCCCAACTTCCAATACATTTGTCCCCAAATGAACAGTAGAACATTTTTCCCCATCTCAAGGGTGCGAGGTAAATTGACACTTTTTTGCCCATTCGAGACACTAATAGAAAATTGGGGACCCGACTGTAGGACGAATTGCGGGTCTTTATGGACAATTTCATCACAAAAACTTGTAAGCATCGAATAATAAATGTATCTACCCTATTTTGTATGGGTATTTGGGCTTGAGTAATGAATATTATATTATCAAAAGCCTAGTTTTTTGAAATTTTGTTTTATAATTTTTGAAGAAAGGATCTTGATATATAAATACTAAACATGTGAGCAGGTTAAATTAAATAAATAAATAAATAAATATCCTGGGACAACTCACACACGGTCATCTGATCCCAAACTAAGCAGAGCTTGTACTATGGTAACCAGACAACTGATAAACATACTTATATAATTTATAAATACATACATATTATAGATAAATTACACCCAGACACAGAACAAACATTCATGCTCATCACACAAAGTTTGTTCTGGGTGGGAATCGAACCCACGACCTCCGGCTTAGCGGTCAGGGTTACTAACCACTAGACCAACAGGCCCGTCGCAATTATAAAGAATTAAGCCATTCTGAGCTTAAATCTCTATTCTTAGTGCAAAATGTGGTTGTTTTCCTAGAAATTTAAGTGATCTTCCTCTTTTACGCGAAGTGGAAAATAAAGGAAAATTTTATTTCATGTGAAAAGCAAGATTATAGTGATAAAAGTTGGGTAAAAATTCACACGATATTTATGTGTAAGGGAGTTTTATAACGCATAACGTATTTCAGTCCCATGTTCCTGTAGTTCATAGCGTGTTGTTATAATAATATATCCTACATCGGTAAATGGGCTATCCAACACAAAAAGGTTTTATGAATTCGAACCTACAATAGGCGAGACGACAAAAAAAAGTAATTAGTCCGTCAGATAGATTATCAAAAAAAATTTGGATACATATTTTTTCTTTTTTCTCGTAAACGAAGAATGACGAAGATACAATGCGTTAAAGTTGCGTATGACGTCACGATCAGATACATATTTTGCAGGACGGTGACGTCAAGAGCCCCCACTCCGAAACTTTGTTGGTCTTTAGCTTTGTGTTCTTTTATTAATTTGATCAAGCAAAAAAAAACGTGTCCCGTATTTTTGACCGATCTATCAGACGGACTAAACAGAATGCCATTTTTTTATGTTGTAGTCATCCCTATTAGCGCGTTCAATTAAAAAAATTCTTCAGCTTTATAATATTAGCATAAATACAAATGTAATGAGAATAGTTTATCAAACAAGCTATTTAACAATAATACGCCACGGAAATTCCTATCGGTGTGTAAACCAAATGGAAATGGCTGGTAATATCCCTATTTACCGCTGACCTGACAAGCCGCTAATGCCTAATGCAACGTTACCTACTAATCCCATATATTAGTTGTGTAGCCATTAAATATAGTGCAACGCTCTGAATAGATTTCTGGCAGAATTACGTATTAGTGAAGAGATGAATAGTCGTGGCCATTCAACTGTTTAAATTATAGAGATACAACGAATATCCGCTAAAATCTAACTATACGGTACTTCGGCCTAAATACTATCCGACCGAATACCAAAGAACTGACGGGCCTGTTGGTCTAGTGGTTAGTGACCCTGACTGCAAGCCGGAGCTCGTGGGTTCGATTCCCGCCCAAGGCAAACTCTGCGTGATGAGCATGATTGCTTGTTCTGTGTCTGGGTGTAATTCATCTATAATTTGTATATATAAATTATATAAGTTCGGGATATCACAATTTACAAGTGACTGATATGAGTAGAGCTAATTTACCTAAAGTTTACCTTATAGATTTTACGTTTATGTTAATTAGCTTATACTTTTAATTGATGGATGACCAAATAAATGATTTACCTGTCTTTCTATCTATCTAATTTACGGTTACCCCGTATGTATACTTTGAAACAAAGCCATCGGCGCATATTTTCCACTCACACTTGGCAGTTTATTTTGGTAACTATATCAACTGAAATCAATTGTTTACACAACGATCTAAAACTTCCGACAGTTAAATAGCGTTGTCTATTTAAATAGAATTTCTTACGTCATACATCCGGAGTTTGTAAGAAAGAAGATAATGTGGATAGGTAGCGGGTGACTGCTAAGATATTGTAGTTCATCTCATACAAAGAAGGCACGAGCATTGATCACCAGTCTTGCTTAAGGCGGCCTGGGCATTTCAGTTTTATTTAAATTCGGCGGCCACTTCGCCCGCGACTTCGCCCGCCTGAATGACAAAACTTCCAACCCCTATCTTACCCTTTTAGGGTTGGAATTTCCAAAAATACTTCCTTTTAACAAAGAACATAGCCTCAAAGTTTTAAGTCTCTATGACCAGTGGTTAGGGCTGTCTGTTTATATGGCAACAATCAGTCAGTTTATAAAAATAGAAGGTAAAGGCCTTTTCCTTTATAAATGTCGGTGATGCCAAAGATATACTTCATTAGGAGATAAGGCATAAAATTGAAAAAAATAAAAGAGACATTGGTATT
Organism: Athetis lepigone; assembly: GCA_033675125.1. Lineage (NCBI taxonomy): Eukaryota > Metazoa > Arthropoda > Insecta > Lepidoptera > Noctuidae > Athetis > Athetis lepigone. The sequence continues at coordinate 7,407,296 of CM066237.1, forward strand.
TTCTGGGATACGAATCACAACCATTATTATATGTAAGGCAAAGGCTCTAGGCCATTGTGACAGAAACATGGTGTTCACATATTTACTAAATATTTATGCTAAACTTTAACCAACAACAAAATTGTAGATCAACCTATAACTTCAAAGGAAAACAAACTTGACGCAAAATAAAATTCTCACAAAATTGAACAACAATTTTACTCCAGCACTAACCAAACAAAGGACACAACCGAAACCAATAAATTCACAATACAATGTCTATGAACGAATACATTTGCCATATGCGCTTGTGGTCTGATGGTTTTCTGGGCAATTTGGCGGACAGGCCAATGACGTGAGGGATTAGCCATCGGTCGAATGTCCACCACATTACTGTGTATTGGATAAACGAAACGGTTTGTAAGCTCTTAATGTAGTTTCCATGACGTCATATCTGTTCTAGGTTAAATCCGGATCTGTATGTTGAGAGTTTTTTAAAGTAGGATATCTAATTGAGTTTGCCGTTGGATTTAAAGGAGTCGAATAGTGGGATTATTTGACTGTTTTTAGCGTCCCGTGATTCGAAAAGGAAAGGTAATATTGTTAAGGGACCATTTTGATTTTTCTGCCTGGAATGCCCAAATTTTGATTAGCTTTTGAAAACCACCAAATGACGATTCATATCTTGCAGAATGTTGTATTATCCATATTATTATTATAATACTGAAGATTTGTTTGTTAGGTCGATCCTATTTGAAAAAAATATTTGTGTTGTAGAGCCCCCAAAATCGTCGGGAGCGAGCGAAGTAGTAGCTTTTTTTATGTAAAAAAAAAAATAGCCTGCATTACGATGATGCATGACTGTTTCAAAAATTTCTCAGTTTTACCGAATGTTTAGGACGAATGACACTTAGGAATTATTATACTGTAACCCCAACAGTTAGAGAAACCTCAACAGTGGTCTAATTCCATCAACCACACTCCAAACAGAATTGTTAGTATGGTTACAATTTCGTCCAATTATTCACCGCAGTTCCGATATTCCACAATACGTACAAATATCCTTCGAAGCGAATATCATCCGTAGCCTGGAGAGGTCTTGACGGAGGCATCGACACGTGCCGACGGAATAGCTCGCGTGTTTATCTGTTACTACTGTTTCCTTGTACATTTTGGGTTGGTGCAAGTTATGGTCGGCAGCGCAAAGTCTTGGGACGCAGTGGTCTCATTTTGCGAAACAGTATGGCGGAGTAGGAAGCTGCGGAAAGGGAGAGTAAAAGGTTTTTTCGTTGCTCCCAGCCACCAGCAAACTTGCGGACATGCAACGCCACCCGTTTAACTGAACCCGTGGTGGCGCCGCAAAATGTCCCCGCGCCTCTTTAGAGTCTGACCCCTTGCCCCCAGGGCGGAGGGTATCCATAAAAATGTTCTGTAGTGGAGTAAAATGGAGGATTTTCAGCTGTTCATATTCAGTAGCGTATCAGGAATGTTTGCTGTAGCTTGTTGAAGTTGCATAGGTTTAAAATACCAACGTTGTCGTAAAAAATTAAGTTACTATTTATTTAACTGAAATTAACGGTATTTTTTTATTGGAATAAACCTGCTGGCCTAACAAATGTTTTTGGTTACCACATCACCCGAGGCATAAAGAGATGCTAAAGAAGATTTTTTTTATTGATGTTAAAATTATAATATTTAGCTTGTTTAACTGCATGAAGATTTTAAGGAAATTTTATTTGTACTTTCATAAATGTAATTTCTGACTATGTATTTTGTGCTATTTTATTTCATATCATATTAGATTTGAATTTAAGCCTTTGTTAATTTTTATTTATATTGTAGTTCTTCTGCTTTCAACTTGGACCACAATTCGACGATACGAATGTACGATACAATCAAAATATAGGACCAGTGTTAAATCGACGGGTATTATCAGCCAATCAGTGCTCACCCGTCAATGGTCCCAAAATACAGGGAAATAAACGATCTGCCGGCATTGGGTATCCTCCGTCTGTCGATTGAGGAAATTCTGAATTCGAATCTTGTTTTCTATTTGGAAAATACTGTTTCGACATTGGTTATAAATCAACCAGAAGGTAAGAAAAGGTTGTATTATTTCCACAGCCTTTGTCCTTAGCCATGTTAGGGTCGGATTTAAGTCTAAACAAAGCAGTTGAATATAAGGTATTTTACATGGACTGTCTATCAGACCTCCATAGCCCAGTTACTGGGTAATATGATATACCACTAGGTTACAATGATTGGTTTATTTGAATAAAATAGTTTTGAGTTTGAGTTTGATTGACAGGCGTTCTAGTTTCTGACTAGTCGACTGTAAAAGTTGTATGTCAAATGTTTTTGGACATGACTAGCTCAAAATATTCACATCTTCTTCATCATCTTACATCTCAAAACACATGTCTGTTGCAGAGGCTTCTTAATGCTATCTTTCTATAAAATAGTTCAAGCTTATAGATTTCACAATCCCTCCCACGGTACTTCACACAAAGTGAAATCGGAGGCTTAAAAGCCCCATAGTACTTCCTACATGCATTTGCACATTGTAACCTGTGTATTGGTCGAAGGAATTTAGCAACCGTGCATTCGGATTATTCCGATCTGTCACCCCGCTTTGTCCCCATAGGGTGATAGATAGGAAAAAAAGTTCGATCTGTCCCCCAGTTAGCAATGTGGGGACAGATCGAACTTTGTTCACTCTTTTTACAGTTTCATCTGTCCCCCTGTCACTGATATGGGGGCAGATGAAACTTTTTATTCCTGTTTGTGTCTTAATTAAAAGTTAATAGAATTTTAGTTATTTAGGTTTAATTAAAATATCCCTAGACACTTTTGATGTGTGTAGATTCTTGTGTTAAATGATTTGCCTTTGATTTTGGCTTACGCTACAAAGACCGGTGTGTAAAGCTTTACCAGCTCTTGGCTCTCGCCTCTGGTGGGGCAGATGCCCCATTGCCTCCTTATAGCGAGGACCTGACTATTTTTTTTATTTTATTTTTTGGTGAGTGGGAAATCATCAAATGACTGCTCCCGTCCTGAGTGCGGCAGGAGCGCGTGTCAGACTTTTACTGACTAAAACCCACTCATGTTCCGCAACCCCTGCAGGCGTGGCCCTGTTGGGCCCCTTCCTGTGCTGACTCCTTCTCTTTGAGGCGCGCGTGGCACACTAACGCGCCGTCGACGCGGTCCTGGTCCTAGCCGGGCGGCGAGCTACCCATCGCTCGCCATCTGCAGAACCGCGCCTACGGTGTCCGGTAGTCGTCTTGCGACTCTGACCAATCAATTTCGTGACCGCCAAGTAACCTTTTCGTACCATAATTAAACTTATTCTCAAGTTCAACTTCTAACACCCAAGAGAAACGAATCTGTGCACATTTTTTCTTATTAAAAGTTAAAAATTCAAAATCTACTTACAAAAAACAAGATTACTTATTATTTAAAAAATATTTCGTATTTCTAGAGCATATCCAGCATCTCTGGGGAAATTAGTATTGTTCAACATTTTTTTTTATAAATTATAAAGTATATTTAATACGACAGCTATTCGTGGGTGAAGTTTTTAAACTGTTTTGTTGAGCATTTTAGGTAAGTTAAAAAATATTTGAAATATATTAGTGTCAAAAAAACTTTAGAAAACTGTATTTTGCGCTCACAAATGAGTTTAGTTTACTTACTCTTAGTCGTAATGCATACTAATACTCATCCTTTTTTATATTTCTAATTTAAAAGTATATTTATATATACTAGGTGAATTTTTAGTCCTGTACCACCCGCTAGGAGATGATTCTACCCATGAAAACAAACAACTTTTATTATGGAACCAACTCTGAAATCTCGAAAAAAATATCAGCTGTTTCATATATTACGGTCGGAGGGCATTGAACTTTTCTTAGGGACAGCTGATATTTTTTTCAAAAATTCACCTAGTATAATCTGCATGTAACGCTTTCATGACAAAAGCACTGAAATAAATTTTATTGTTGTTTCAGTATGAGATTAAGCCCCAAATAAGAACATTCGTATGCTTTATTTTGTGTCTTCGCATGCATCTAAACGCCACGCATACAAAGTCACGAGCCTAAGCTGGTCCCGTTATTACGGGACGAGTGATGAAAACGAACCTGTTACATTAACACATTGATGTAGTACCTTGTTACTCAAGACAGTCGCTTAAACAAAAAAAAAATACACACGAACTACATGGTTAAGCACATTTGCACTCAATTTTCCAGTCTAGCAACCCTAGTTTAAAAAAAAGTTATCTACGAAGCTTCACAAGTAGGTACCTCAGTTTCATACAAAGTCTTTGAAGACACCTAGCCTTCAAACTTCAATGTAGCGATGCGTCATATCTTCCACACAATTTGATGTTAGCGTCGAATATCACAAAGTATCATTATGATAATGCAGTGCCTGCGTCATAGAACTAGGAGATACTTACTATTTTTGTTAGAATTTTTTCCCCGCCATTTTCTATTTTAAAAGCACATTAGGGTGTCACAATGTTTTGTCTGTTCATAGAATTTCAGGAATTTCAGTCTCGGCATTCAATGTTGATGAAGATTTATTCCTATTTAATTTTATGCCGCAATGTTTTTGTGATCAGGTTGAAAGAGTATGCCAATGTAATAACAGGCATTGTGATTGTAATAGATATTAATTCTTAAAATTTATTGCACACAGGTAGCTATAATAACACCACACTCTTAAAGAAAAGCGTCATGTGTTTGGCGCCAAAGGTATACAAGAAGTTACCTAAAGTTATTAAAGAACAACCACTTTGAATATTTAAAAAACGTCTTATTGTTGCAAAAAAAGTAACTATTCTCTAGTAGTAGTAGTCTAAAGGACATTTCTTTTCTCTGTACTGGTAAGCTGTAATGTTTTATGTATGTACCCCGGTACTTGAATGTTTGTATGCCAAAAGGCAAAATGTACAAGGACTCTTGAACATTGGTAACATCTTATCGTCATACCTACATTCTATACAAATAAAAAACTTCTTATTCTTATTCAAACGCACGTGTTTTGTGACATAATAGAATGACAATAACAACGCAACAGCCGGCTGTCGCGTGGTCGTCAAAAGGTTAAAAGAAGAAGTGGGTTAGAACAGAATTGAACCAATGTCCTTTAAGATCTAATCCATGTCTTTTCTACTGCTAAGTCAGCAAAATTTGGTTGACGGTTTACGCGTGAAAACGTATCAAAATATCAGACAACTGCGTATATCTATAATATTAGTTAGGAATAGCTTCTGGCCTAAACCCACTCATGTTCCTTCGGTTGCCCTTTATGGTCCAGGGTCACGGTAACTATTATAAACATTCCGCTACCTTGGCAGGCGTTGGCCCTGTTGGGCACCTTCCAGGTCTTTTAAATATCAGAATTATAAATGCAGCCAAAACTCAATTAAGTACAGACAATTACTTTAGTAGTCTTTCAGATTATATAATTTTTTTTGCTGTTTACACAATATTCAAAGTAGATTGGACCAAGGAATCACGTTATCTCATACAAATTTTGCACCCCTTTTTAACTCCCTTTGGAGTAAAATATCGTAAAATCCTTACTTATCAGATGCCTTCCATTAAAGAACCTACCCTCCAAGTTTCAGGTCTCGGATTAGAATCAGAGATTTGGCAGTGCGTCGATCCGTGAGTCAGTCTTTTGGGACAAAACATTTTATAATGTTTAGCTAGTTTATATGTTCAGATAGTTTATATGTTTAGATGATTTTGTTTTGGTGAATAGGAAATCATCCAATGACTGCTCCCGTCCTGGGTGCGGCGGGAGAGCTGTCAGACTTTTATTGACTAAAACCCACTCATGTTGCTTCGTTTGCTCTTTATGTTTCGGGGTCACGGTAACTATTATTAACATTTCGCAACCCCGGCAGGCATTGGCCCTGTTGGGCACCTTCCCCTACTGACTACTCTTTGAGGCGCGCGTGGAACACTAACGCGCCGTCGACGCGGTCCTGGTCCTGGTCCATGTTTAGATGATAGTGTAGATTACCAATTCTGAAGCTGGAATATAAAGTTTTTAACAACAGCACTATCCTAATCCATTTTTGCGTAACTAAAAGTTTGTGGTTTCATTTTCAACTAAATAATTCCCTAACAAACTATTACTTAATCGAAACTCGCCCTAAGTAATCAACGTTACTTTGCTAATCCAATTTTAATTTACTTAAAGCTAACTTTTGAATCTCTTATCTCTTTCTTACCGTTCAGTTTAAAAAGAGATGGATAGAGTTCAATTACAATATGGATTGTTGGGGTACTAATTTTGAAGGGCCCACAAGATTGTAAAGTCTTGATTAGCGTAAATTCAGTTATATAGTAAACTAGCTTCTGCCCGCGGCTTCGCTCGCGTTAGAAAGAGACAAAAAGTAGCCTATGTTACTCTCCATCCCTTCAACTATCTCCACTTAAAAAATCACGTCAATCCGTCGCTCCGTTTTGCCGTGAAAGAAAGACAAACAGACAGACAGACAGACAGACAGACACACTTTCCCATTTATAATATTAGTATGGATTATTTTGGGACCAAGATTTCATCTAGTACGCAAACCTAAGTTTGATAATTTGTGAGCCTTTATTTGCGTGGTACCTATGTAAATATAAACAGTGTAATATAGAAAGGGTCTTCAAATAAATATGTAAAGAGATGGCTAAGTGTGATACGGAATTGCGCACCGATGGTTTGTTCAAACTTCTATACCTACAAAAATTAGAAAGGTATTTTTTAATGTTTTTTTTGCGTTAACTCAGAAATTTTACTTTTTGAAAATGTGCATGCTATATTTTCTTTTACACTATAGATAGGTGCATTCTATGAATATATTTTCGGAGATTCAACCATACGGATTTAATTTTCAAAAATATGATGTATGGTCAAATAACTCCTAGAGACATGAAACTTGGAGAATGTGTTCTTTGTGAAAAGTAGGTAGTCACTAAAAAAACTTTTATTGGAAATTTGAACTCTTGAGGGGTAAAAATAGGTGATAGAAGTTTCAACATCCACAAGGCCAAAGCTGCGGCCCAGCGCTTGTCACCTATAAAATTAATGACAAAGTTTGCCGTCAATAAAATCATGTTCATAGTTTTAAAAGGGTGTATAATACAACACATACAATTTTAATAACCAGAAAATAATATAACAAATTAGAATCTTTTCACAAAAAGTCTGCCAAGGCGTTAATGTGTTTGCATGATAAACGTTCTTTGCAACAAGAAAGTAGGACACACTACAAAGTCAACCTAGTTTGTTTATACCGAGAGTTCTCTTTTAAAAAACCAACAGAGGTAGGCAAAGACAATTAAGGGACTGTTTTAACACCTCAAAAGTAGAATTAAGTTTGAGACAGATCAGTTAATTCAATTCGTGACTTTTAAAAAAACCGGCCAAGAGCGTGTCGGGCCACGCTCAATGTAGGGTTCCGTAGTTTCCCGTCCGTCACAATAAGTGTACCTACTTATAAGTTAAAAAAAAAAAGCTATTTGTTACGTTGACATACTAAGTACGCAAAAATTATTTTGTATAACCTTTTTGTCTTTTTTGTACAAAAACTGTTCTTTCTATCAAGTTCAAAATAATTTTCCTAGAAAGTCCTTATAAAGTTCAACTTTCCAGATTTTTTTCATATTTTTTAAACCTACGGGTCAAAAGTTAGAGGGGGGGGGGGACGCTTTGATTTTTCCTTTTGGAGCGATTATTTCCGAAATTATTGACATTATCAAAAAATGATTTTAGCAAACCCCTATTCATTTTGAAATACCTATCCAACAATATATCACACGTCAGGGTTGTAATTAAAAGAAAAACCACTTCCCTATTTACATATAGGGGGGCTACCCTAATAAAACGTTTTTTTCCAATTTTTTTTTTCGCACTTTGTCGGCGTGATTGATATACATATTGGTACCAAATTTCAGCTTTCTAGTGCTAACGGTTACAGAGATTAAGCGAGGACGGACGGACAGACATGGCGAAATTATAAGGGTTCCTAGTTGACTACGGAACCCTAAAAAGGAGTAAATTCTGTGTTCCTTATCTCAAAAGGAAAAAAACGAAAACTATAAAGGATCACTTTGTTGTCCCTTTGTCTGTAAATATCCTTTATCTTAAAGAAAGCGTGGAGTTATCGAGCTGAAATTAAAACTATATACTCTGGTCTGCTGTCTCCAAAAGCTGTAAAAAACAAACTTCTGAGACTTATTTCGTAAATTGAAGTTATTAAAAAGTTTTTTATTGACTAAGTCAGAACTAGTCTGGTTAATACTGTTCATTAAGAGTTAGTACTGGTAATTGCGGTCGTACAAGTAACTTCTAAGTCTATAAAGCATAATTATAATACGGTATTTTACACCATTATCAATTGACGTACTTTTTATGAGCTGTCAAAGCGCAATTCTCCAATAGATTTTATTATTATTATTTGTAGTTACAGGCAGGCAGTTGAAACAACTGATAACGCCCGCATCCTGTTAATTTTCACTAGTTCATTTCTTGCAGTTCAGTAAATATTTGTCTAGTCGATTTTTAAATTGGTTTACACTTAGGGATGAAACCACAGCTCCGGGAGCTTGTTCCACGCTGCAACTACTCTATTACTGAGAAAGTGTTTGTGAGGATTGTTATTTGATCTGTTAGTGCGAAGTTTTAAGTGATGGCCTCTAAGGTGGGTGTTTTCGTTGCGTGTGAACAGCTGGTCGGAACAGCTGGTCGAAGTCCTTTAAATTGTAATGTCCAGACAAAATTTTGTATGTTTCAAATTAGGTCTCCATGGTCCCTGCGATCCTTTAATGATTTTGTATGACAATGAGAACTTATGACGTCACTAAAATAACAACTCAGTTGACTGTCTATTTATTGATTTCAAAGCAACAAAAAAAAAAAATTATAGCAAATTGAAAATGAACCGAATTTATTGGGTTGAAATTAAAAGAGGTTTTATAGAAATTGTGTCTAACATTTTATTGTTTAATGGTGTAAACTATCCAATTTATATATCACTAGCTGCCCCGCGGATTCACCCGCATTATGCTGTATTTTTAATTACTTCTTTGCTCCTGTAGGTCATAGCGTGCTGTTATGGAGCCTACATGTTTATCTGATCTATATTATTAGCTCGCCGCCCGACTAGGACCAGACCCGTGTCGACGGCGTGTCGATGCTTCTAATAGTTACCGCGGCCCCGGAATATATAAGGGTAACCGAAGGGACATTATTGGATTTTAGTCAGTAAAAGTCTAACCCTCCTTCCCTCTTCAGGGGCGGGAGAAGTCATTTGAGGATTTCTTATCCATCAAAAAAAAAAACCGGTCAAGTGCGAGTTCTACTCGCGCAACGAGGGTTCCGTTAATTTGTTTTTTAGTGAAATAACTACAAATTTACGGTTTTGGGAGTTTTCTCTTTACTTGTGCTACATGACCTTGCTTCTTGCCAAATTTCACGATTCTAGGTCAATGGGAAGTACCCTATAGGTTTTGAGTTTTGATTCCCTTGAAAATGTCTAAATATGTAATATAAACCGCCGTATCTTTTTATTGCGTTGATTTAGAAACTTGATTTTTTCACTGCTTTGGGAGATAGCAGACTTGAGTATGTGATATTAATTTCAGTTTGATATCTCGACGCGTTCCTGAAAAAAAAGGTTCTTGACAGACAGACGGACAGACGGACGCCTGATGTCAACTAACTACAAATTTACGGTTTTCGGAGTTTTCCCTTTACTTGTGCTACATGACCTTGCTTCTTGCCAAATTTCACAATTCTAGGTCAATGGGAAGTACCCTATAGGTTTTGAGTTTTGATTCTCTTGAAAATATCTAAATATGCAATATAAACCGCCGTATCTTTTTATTGTGTTGATTCAGAAACTTGATTTCTTCACTGCTGTGAGAGAAGCAGACCTAAGTATGTGATATTAATTTCAGTTTGATATCTCGACGCGTTTATGAGAAAAAGGTTCTTGACAGACAGACGGACAGACTGACGCCTGGTGTGAACTAACTACAAATTTACGGTTTTCAGAGTTTTCCCTTTACTTGTGTTACATGACCTTGCTTTTTGCCAAATTTCATGATTCTAGGTCAATGGGAAGTACCCTATAGGTTTTGATTTCCTTGCAAATGTCCAAATTTGCAATATAAACCGCCGTATCTTTTTATTGCGTTGATTTAGAAACTTGATTTTTTCACTGCTTTGGGAGATAGCAGACTTGAGTATGTGATATTAATTTCAGTTTGATATCTCGACGCGTTCCTGAAAAAAAGGTTCTTGACAGACAGACGGACAGACGGACGCCTGATGTGAACTAACTACAAATTTACGGTTTTCAGAGTTTTCCCTTTACTTGTGCTATATGACCTTGCTTCTTGCCAAATTTCACAATTCTAGGTCAATGGGAAGTTTTCTATAGGTTTTGAGTTTTGATTCCTTTGAAAATGTCTAAATATGCGATATAAACCGCCGTATCTTTTTATTGCGTTGATTTAGAAACTTGATTTTTTCACTGCTTTGAGAGATAGCAGACCTGAGTATGTGATATTAATTTCAGTTTGATATCTCGACGCGTTTCTGAGAAAAAGGTTCTTGACAGACAGACGGACAGACGGACGCCTGATGTCAACTAACTACAAATTTACGGTTTTCGGAGTTTTCCCTTTACTTGTGCTACATGACCTTGCTTCTTGCCAAATTTCACAATTCTAGGTCAATGGGAAGTACCCTATAAGTTTTGAGTTTTGATTCTCTTGAAAATATCTAAATATGCAATATAAACCGCCGTATCTTTTTATTGTGTTGATTCAGAAACTTGATTTCTTCACTGCTGTGAGAGATAGCAGACCTAAGTATGTGATATTAATTTCAGTTTGATATCTCGACGCGTTTATGAGAAAAAGGTTCTTGACAGACAGACGGACAGACTGACGCCTGGTGTGAACTAACTACAAATTTACGGTTTTCAGAGTTTTCCCTTTACTTGTGTTACATGACCTTGCTTTTTGCCAAATTTCATGATTCTAGGTCAATGGGAAGTACCCTATAGGTTTTGATTTCCTTGCAAATGTCCAAATTTGCAATATAAACTGCCGTATCTTTTTATTGCGTTGATTTAAAAACTTGATTTTTTCACTGCTTTAAGAGATAGCAGACCCGAGTATGTGATATTAATTTCAGCTTGATATCTCGACGCGTTTCTGAGAAAAAGGGTCTTGACAGCCGGACGGACGGACAGACGGACAACAAAGTGATCCTATAAGGGTTCCGTTTTTACCTTTTGAGGTACGGAACCCTAAAAACGCCATTGGATATATTTTGAATGCTTTTACCATACTCAATGTAGCTCTTTCACGCTTATTCAACCCCAATAATCTTTTTGTGTACGCTCAAGATAGTTCACAGTTAATCCGTACCAATATTATAAATGCGAAAGTAACTCTGCCAGTCTGTCTGTCTGTCTGTCTGTCTCTTCTTCACGCCTAAACTACTAAACCAATTTTGAATGAAATTTGGTACAGACATAGTCTGGAACCCGAGAAATGACATAGGATAGTTTTCATCCCGGAAATCCCCCGGAAACGGGAACTATTATTCCACGCGGACGAAGTCGCGGGCAAAAGCTAGTATATTATATCCAAAACTAAAACCCGACTACAACAAAAAGTGATCTAAAAAGTACGAAACAAGAAAATATTTTTCACAGAAATCAAGACATAGGTACAAAATGGTCAAGGTAAGCCGTGATTGCATGCCTATATACCATGTGAGTGCGGTGAATATGAATCACAATGGCATGCAACCACGGCTTACCTTGACCATTTTGTACCTATGTCTTGATTTCTGTGAGAAATATTTTCTTGTTTCGTACTTTTTAGATCACTTTTTGTTGTAGTCGGGTTTTAGTTTTTTAACTTTATTTTATTTTAACAGTTTTGGTGTTTAAATATACTGTGCCGCCGTCAGAATTTAAGATTTCTTATTCTTAATCTGTCTCATTCTGCAAACAACCGAATGTCATGTGGATCTTGAAGTTTTTTGTCCCTCTATACATTTAACTACACTGAGAGCGGCATAGGCCTGTTCTTTAGCAAACATGACTTTCCTAAATCATTAACTGTTTTATCGAGAGAACAACTTTGTAGCTTATGGACGGTACAGCTCCAAAAAAGTACCAGCGAAAGCATTTTACGCTGATCTTTTCCAGATTCCTTAATCTATCGAATTCCGTGAGACAAGGCTCGACTCTGAAAATACCGTCATTATCAGCATTATATATATGCGTTGTGAAATAGTATGAAAACAGCGCTTGGCTGTTCTCCGTGTTTCAGCTAATTGCGACAAAATCCAAGTTCCAAGATCAGCTTCCCTACTCTGACATTGTTTAACAGAATCTACAAAAGTGTTTTCATTTGCTTGGCGCATATTTTGGCTTAGTTTACAGAAATCGAACATTCTGGACAAGTGCTGCTTAGGTGCAAGATGTTCCAGCTGTTTCAAGCAGTACAAACTCAAACTCAAATTCTTAATTTCTAATAGACCAATAACTTTAGAACGTCATAAATAAAGAAAATTTAACCTAGTTACCCATTCCAAATGGGCAAGAAACTTCATACTTACTCTTATATCATAATGTTGGTACAATAGTATTTGTACATGGTTAAGTGTGAGAGTTGTTAGTTAGTGAGTAATTAGAGTTTAAAAAAAACAAAATCTGGAACACCTGATGTGGAACTCCAAGAGCTACACTGTGACATAAAGACTACACTATAACATATACAAGAATGATGTCTTTGCAAGGGATATTCAGCCTGATGAGCACTCTCTGTGACGTGTAAAAATTAAGGATCTTGAACACCTGATGTAGAACTCCAAGAGCTCAGTTACACTAAAACATAAAGAATACACTAACTATAACATTTATTAAAATGGCGTTTAAGCAAAAGTGGTTCAGTCTGATGCGCACTCTCTGTGACGTATAAAATTGAAGATCTAGAACACCTAATGAAGAATTCCAAGCGCCCAGCTACTCTATAACACACATAAGAATGCAGTCTTAGCAAAAGGTGTTCGGTCTGATGTGCGTTTTCTGGTATCCTATGAAACTCGAAGATCTAACAAAATGTGATGTAGAACTAAATCAAAGTTATCACTAATTTACCTGCATAATTATAAAATAAAATAAGCTAGGAGCTACCTCCACGCGTTGAAGGCAATTACAGTGTAGGGCTTATTCTCGATGAAAATTCGATGAATCATTGTAAATTCACCTCTACTGGCCAAAACTCTTTTTTTTTTATTTTGTCGAATAAGTATGACTTCGGAATTATGTTATTTCAGTGTTTCATTTCCTTTTCCCTTTTTTTTTAGTCACCTAGATCTTATTGACCAGGTATCAGAATAAAACTTTATCCGTGCCTAGAAAGAAGTCAAATCTATCCCAATGTTCCAAAAGAGCTAAATGATTGAGGATCCCAAGAATCTACCAAAAAGCGTCAGGAGAAACTTGATGCTATTCGAGAACATCAGGCTGCAACTCTCCCTGTATATACCTCTTCCGATCGCGAAGTACGCCTGCGTTCTCAGCGTATTTACGCATCTACGTACAGGTCTTAAGAGACCAGTGAAGAACATGATGCGCCACTGACAGCTGATCGTGAACGACAGTATTGTCTCGCGACTCGCAGTCGTTGACGGATAGACATTGCGCTTGAGTTCTCAGTGTATCTACGCATCTGCTTCTAGGTCTCTAGATGTAAACGTACGGAACGTGATGCGCAACTGACCGCTGATCAACATGTATTGGTCTCGACAATCGGAGACGTTTACCGATACAGAATCACGCTTGATTTCACTTTCAAAAATGAAACATTTTGAACGTCTCGTTTCGTCTCGTACATCCCGTTGTTTCCCCGCCCTCGGGCCTTAGAATTCAACATTAGGCGTATCAGATTTACAATTTTGACGACACCGTTGTTGCTGGCACTAGAAACAGGATTCGCGTACGAAGTCGCAGGCAGAAGCTAGCTACACTGTGGGTTAACCTATAGAGCAGGACCAGTATGCTTCCAATTATTCTTATCTTGGACATAATCTTCCGAATTATCATATTATTATGCTTGTTGACATTATTTATTCTTATAAATGTGTTTTAAATTTCCTTTCGTTAGTTTCAATATATAACAAGGAATGTTGTATTTGTAACATTCTACACAGTTCCCCATGAAAGATGTATTTACTTTAGACAGTCTAAAATATGGTTGAGCTAGTTTATCTTTATTTCTGGTATTAGAATTATGTCTATTACCTACTAAACTAAAGGTATGTTGGGTTTTTCTTACATACATGATGATTGCATAAGTAAATTGGCAAAGTACCGTCATAATATTTATTGTTTTAAACAGTTCTCTAAGAGATTTTGAAACGACTTTTATTTAATTTTTTGATCATTTTTGGCTAGTGACAAGTAAGTGTTATATATATTTGAAAAGCACTAGTAAGCCCCTTTCAAATGATACCAAACACGGTAGGTTTGTCGTATTTTTTTTTATTTTTCATGTCTTTATTGTCCGTCAGAGGGCGCTACATTGAATACCGTGATACTTCACATAGCCTATAACCAGCGGACAATCAAGACGCTTCTAACGATACCTCATTTGCTTAGTTCTGACAAGTAGTCTAGAAGCTACGGTGGAACAGATGAACATACATACATACATACAAACATACATACATACATACATACATAGCCTGTCAAAAACATAACCCTCCTTTGGCTTTGCCGTAGTCGGGTAATAAAAAGTTGCGGAATGTTTATAATAGTTACCGTGAACCGGAACATAAAGGGCAACCGCAGGAACATGAAAAAAAAAATCCAAACAAACTTTCACATTTATAATATTACTAGCTTTTGCCCGCGGCTTCGCTCGCGTAGAATTTGGTCTGCCGCATTAAGTTGCGTGATATTTTTTTAAATACTTGTATTTTATGTAACTTCACATCGTACATCCCAAATTTCTAACTTCAAAATTAGTTTCCATACAATCTTTGAAATCCGTTTGAAAATCGTGATGGCACAGTGAATAAGGCGCCCGCCTCTCGTGTAAGAGGTTGTCGGTTCGAATCCGGGCAAGTACCAATGTGACTTTTTCAACTCATATGTATTTTCTAAAGTTTATCTTGGACATCACTGACATCCCGTGCCTCGGAAACCACGTAAAGCCGTTGGTCTCGGTTGTCATGCGTAGAACTTTGACAGTCGTTACTGGTTAGCCAGAAACTCTGACCAGTCTAACCAAGAGGTATCGTATCGCCCAGTTACTGGGTTGTGGAGGTCAGATAGGCAGTCGCTCCACGTAAATCACCGGTATCCAGCTGAATCCGGTTAGGCTGGCAGCCGACCCCAAACACAGTTGGGAAAAGGCTAGGGAGATGATGATGACAATCTTCGAAATCCTATACCTAATATTTAGTGGGAATCTCTTGAGGGTGGAATTATCTGAATTCCTTTCCAAGTGCTCATTATTTTAAGCTATAATAGAACTCTGCAAATTTCAAAATGCTAAGACCAGTGGTTTCTTCGTCAATCTTTACCTGTATGGTGTGTTCAAAAAAAGTAGCCCTATGTCCTTCCCCGGGCTTGAGATTATCCTATCCAGCACAAACGGATTACTAAACACTGACTAATAAACAGTGTTAATTTAATCACTACATAGTATAATACAAAGTAGCTTTCTTTGTCCCTATGTAAGCTTAATTTTTTAAAACTACGGAAGTGATTTTGATGCGGTTTTGTTAATAGGTTTTGTAATAAGTAAAGAATTAATATGTATGTAATTGGAATAGGTGAACATCTGTGTTAAATTATCTGTGTTTTTACTGCAATATACTCCCGTATACTATGTTATTTGTTTTTTTTTATTCAGCGTAAATACTTATGTAGATTTTGGGATTTAGATACATGTTAGCATGGGAAAAACAGGGCGTGCCTAAATGCATCCCCGCTATCTTCAAAGTTGGCCTTTGCGATTTATTAATAGTTATAGAAAATGCAACTTTAAGTGGGAACTGTAAACATTTGAAATTAAAGGGTAAGTTATTGGGTATTATTGGAATGCGTGGAATAAGAACATTTTCACCCTTAGCTTCTCCAGTTACAATTGGTGCCTAGTTCAATGACTCGCAATCTAGTGCCATTACATAGTCTCGGGGCGTCCAAGTTGCGCATTAACAAAACGGGTATACCGACTTTTAATCCTTCGAACACCACGTGATTTGAGACACAATAGAAAGACAATAGCAGCCCGACAGCCGGCTGTCGGTCGGTCGTTGAAAGGTTAATTTGAGCTTATGTGATGGCACCTCGGATAGCTCCAAAGAGTTAAGAAACTCCCCAGGGTAGCTCGTACATCTTCAGATGACATGACTGTGTCGATAGATGGAGTTGGGTTGTTGCATCGCTGGTTAGGTACTTGGCCCAAGATAATTTTATTGATTTTCGCAACTTTTTCATTTCTTGGTGCTAGTATAGTTCTTTCACATAGCCAACTTTCATCGTGGTTGTTCTGTTGCTTGCCATTAAGCGCTCCGTTCAAGTCAATCATATCGTGATAACTTTTAAACTATTCTGCCAAATTACTTAGTGTTAAAGACAAAGTTTATCTTCATTATATACTTAATGCGAGAAATGTATTTATTTTGATAAGAGTTTGATAATTATATACTAATATGTGCATTGTAAAATAGTACCAAATTTAATTAAATTTATGGTTCACAATTTTGGTCGTACTGGCTTGCACATAAGAGGTAGATATATGCTATCGCGGACTTTTATTTAGATATATTTAAGACAAACAATTCTGTGGTACATCATCTTTATGTAACTCCATTGGTTTAGGCAGCGCACGCCAAGATAGCTCTCAGATGGAAGATTTTTTTCCGACTTAATTGACACTTATCGTTTAATTATGATCAAAATTACATAAAATCATTATAAATTGTAGCCTATGTGTTACTCTGATAAATAACCTAAATTACTGTAAAGTTTCATCCAAATCGGTCCAGTAGTTTTTTCGTGAAAGAGTAACAAACATACATACATACACACACACATACATCCATCCTCACAAACTTTCGCATTTATAATATTAGTAGGATAGGATTACTAGCTTTTACCGTACCGGGGGAATTCCGGGATGAAAACTATCCTATGTCCTTTCTCGTGTCCCAGACTATATCTGTACCAAATTTCATTTAAATCGGTTCAGTGGTTTAGGCGTGAAGAAGAGATAGAGAGACAGACACAGTCACTTTCGCATTTATAATATTAGTACGGATAGTACGGAAAAGTACGGAATACGGATATTAGTAGGATCATGCTAGGATAAGGAAAAACTGCCCCGTTAAAAGAAGTACCTAAGTGATCGATTTAGGGGCTTAATTTATTTTCCATTATCTTAATGTTGTCTTTATAGGGTACTGCAAAAAATAAGCCTGCTAAGTGTAGTTGTTGTGCTAACTAGCAAACCAGTCAGGTGACAAGAATGTGGCATTCATCCGCTTGCTCAATCAAGTTATAATCAATTGTTTTTAGAAGATTATTTAGTTAATTATTTTAAGTTCTACGTGAATCAAACTAAATATTTTTTATAAACGACATCATTGTCATGCTTTTTCTTAGTATTTTTCTCAATTTAGTCACATCTATGAAAAGGCAGTTACGGGGTTAAATTCATAGTAGTAGTTTAAGGTACCTATGTGTTATTTAACTGACGGGCCTGTTGGTCTAGTGGTTAGTGACCCTGACTGCTATACCGGAGGTCGTGGGTTCGATTCCCACCCAGGATAAAAATTTGTGTGATGTGCATGATTGTTTGGTCTGTGTCTGGGTGTAATTAATCTATATGTATGTATTTACAAATGATATAAGTATGTATATCAGTTGTCTGGTTACCATAACACAAGCTCTGCTTAGCTTGGGATCAGATAACCGTGAGTGAGTTGTCCGAAGATATTAATTTATTGAACTGTTGAAAACAATTTTAGGTCTACCCACAAATTTTTTTAGGACCAAAATGCCTGTCTTTAGCTTCGTACAGATAAGAAGCCTATAGAACTAAATCACTAAAACAAACGCCTTACCTGTTACCTCATAGCTACCATAGACAAAATACCCGACTCTTTACAAGTGACAGGCTGAATGGCTATGACAGAACAGTTCCGATTAAACCAAAGAGTCGCCATTATCAGCAAGTCGAAGGTCTATGGAACTGTCACTGACAAACGATGTCGGAAAACAATAGGACTTATCGCGACATGTTGTCGCTCTGACAAAGTGACAGGTGACCGGTGGTGGTGGAGAGATCGTTAATTTTATGAATACCGATTTCTGGGTTCCTGTAATGTTGAGCGTTAGAGGTTAAAGTTATGATTGATGAGTAGAACCCGTGCTAATATTATAAATGCGAAAGTAACTCTGTCTGTCTGTCTCTTCTTCACGCCTTAACCACTGAACCAATTTGAATGAAATTTGGTACAGATATGGTCTGAAACCCGAGAAAGCACATTGGATAGTTTTCATCCCGGAAATCCCCCGGGAACGGGAACTACCACGCGGACGAAGTCGCGGGCAAAAGCTAGTAGCTTATATAGTAATTAAAACTGGTGTTGCTGTTGGTTATATTTCCAAGCTATTACAATTAAAATATGCAACGTACTCATGGCAAGAGCAATCTTATCTTTTTTTAAATTGAAAAGTAAAGTTTTCTTTGAAAGTGTGATAAATAACAATTGCTTAATAAAATTAAAAAAGGCAGTTTTAAAATGAATACCTAGTTTCTAAATTGGCCGATGGGTTTTTTTCTTTTTTATATTTTTTGTAACCCAAGATTTCAGTTATTTCCTAAACGCAATCGAAACCTTTAGAAATAGCACACACTTAATACTACTACTCTTACTCAGAATCTCCTAATAAAGATAAAGGTAATGACACAATCATTCATTGAAATCGATATATCCCCCTTTATCATTTTGTCCTAAGATATTATATTGCTTTTATTAATACATTTTTATCATGTTCTCAATACGTTTAAAGGCATACCTACGGCATTAATACCTACAACCCTTACGACTTATCTGTGCACCTCGCTGGAATGCGACCCCACTCCCGCTTCCCCGCGCGACACCTCGTGTTTGCCTCGTTCATTTAGTAGCGATAGCGTACCGTCAGCGTTACGTCACAACGCGAGGTGCACAGTTAAGTCTTACAAATAGTAGATAGACGATTTAGAAAATACCCAAATAAAATTGGCACATTAAGAAACTAGATACGATCTGTACGTACAATGTACATCCATCACAACGATATAGATTGAGTTGTTTGTCAAAGTAATTCGGTAAAAGGATTCTTTCGTAAAATACTTTATCTCTTAATGGACAAGTGTCTCGTATTACTTTCTGTACCAATTTATTTAGCACAGTGGTTCCTAATCTTTTCCATACTGTTACCCTTAAAATTAACTCTATAGATAATACACCTCCCTCCTTAAAAATATGAATTATAAATATAGTAACCGTAATTAAAATTTAGTTTTATTAATTACATAAACTAGGTAAAAAAAACATTTTATCTTCAAAAACGTAAAACATTACCCACTAGATAGGTAAAATAACCCTATAAGTTGAAGTAAATTTTAATTTCGATGTTATATGTTTATGAAATACTCAAATACTGTATCATAACACTATTTCATTTATTACCCCCTCAGGAAATTTGTTTTACCCCCAAAGGGGTATTTACCCACTAGTTCGGAACCAGTGGTCTAGCAGCTATGTCCCCGAGTGTAACTTCCTTTAACGAATGTGGTCCTAAGTGCCAGGCCACACGGTGCGGCAACGCGCCGCACCGCATTACTCCGCACCGCACTGGCGGCCACACGAGCAGTGCGGCGCCGTACGGTGCCGCACTACGCCGTACGGCGCCGCTGCGGCGCCGCTGCGGCACCGCAACAAGCTCAGTACTGCCATCCCCATGAACTGAGCGGCGCCGCTGCGGCGCCGCTGCGGCACCGCACTGCTTGCACCCCTCCCCGCCTCGTCTGCCTCGCGCCGTAGTCCGGTGAGCCTGCGGTGCGGCGCCGCAGCGGCGCCGGACGTACCGTGTGGCATACCATCCAATTTTATATGTAGGAAACCGTTGCGGCGCCGCTCAGGCGCCGCGCCGGAGCCGCAACGCACCGTGTGGCCTGGCGCTAAGTTTTACGTATACTCTAGGGCTACCACGCTGCCATTTAGGTCGACAAACTTGGTACAAGTTTCTTACGGAGTTGATGACCCTAAGTGAGGGACGGTTCTCGTTAAGAAAGTTAGTCATAGGGGTCGGTGAGCATTAGCTTGTGTGCCAGCCCTAACGTCGTAAATGGCAATTCTAAGGAATTGCCATTTACGTGTATGGAAAATTTGTTGACTTGTGTAGATGGGGAATGTTCATTTTTGGAGTGTTAGCTTGTCAAAATTTTTATAACAATGATTAGATTTCGCCCGCGGCTTTGCCCGCGTAGATGTCAAACTTCTATCTCTTATTTTATCCCTCTAGGGTTGGGATTTTTTGAAATATTTTCTTAGTTACCTACTCTTTACTAAAAACACACCATGCAAGTTTCATGTCTCTAGGACTAGCGGTTGAGGCAGTGCGTTAATATCAACAGTACCTAAATCAAATTGTCAGTCCGTTTACTATTTTTTTTGTATATAGATATATATAATACCAGACAATAACTGTCCAACTGCAGGGAATTGCCCCTTCTCATAAAGAAAAGGGACGCGATTAATACCTTCTCTTGATTGTTTAAAGCTGTAAGGATAAGGTTCCACACCGCCCCATTGAAAGTTCCACTCTATAGATTTACTATCTGCTTTTGTTGTGTATATTGTATTGAGAGAGCATAAAAACATAATGCTATAGAGCTTAACATATGTTTCTATACTCTCTCCTCAGACTACGTTCTGCTAAGCGAGGCATGAGTGTAAAACTAATCAATTACAGCGCTAACTGAACACAAGTTATTAATATAGACAACAAGAATAACGTTTACAACTACTAGATTAAATTTCTTTTTTCTCTTACAAATGTTTTGCATGGATTGAGATTCTTGCCCATTCTTCTCTAAACCCAACTACCTTTTAGAATTGGCGATTAGATGTAACTATTTTAATTGTAACTGAAGGTCCGAAATGGGCCGGATAAATGGTCCAAGCGCCTTTTAAAATGATTTGATAGAAACACAGTAATTTGATTTTGTTGTCGACTTTGACTACAGTAACTTTGCTTTTAATGCCTTAATTGAAGTAAATGGCTAACTTAGAGTGAATCATTTAATCGCTCAACCATTTCATCAAAAGCGTGATTTAATAGGTGTACGTGTAAAAGAAGGGTTAAGGGAATATGCATATTTGTTCAGCTCTATTCAGCTTATGTTCATATATGGGCCTATTAGCTTGGGATT
The DNA here is from genome assembly GCA_033675125.1 of Athetis lepigone. Taxonomy (NCBI): domain Eukaryota; kingdom Metazoa; phylum Arthropoda; class Insecta; order Lepidoptera; family Noctuidae; genus Athetis; species Athetis lepigone. Next base: position 7,428,808 of record CM066237.1, read on the forward strand.
AGATGGCCGTGTGCAAGATGTCCCAGGATATTTTTTTATTTATTTAAATATTATAAAACAACGATTTTGTATAAAAACGCGTACGCGTATGATCAGCTTTCCGCGTTTTTTCAGCTATTGTATAAAATCGTTGTTTTCGATGGACATAAGCCAAATAAACGTGCGTAGTCCCTTAAGCTTGACGGCTTTTCTCATTACGACGCTGAACACGGCTGATAGAAGTAGAACTGTATATTTTTCAAGTGTCATTAGGTTTTTTTTTTATCAATTATTTATTATACAAAGAACCTACTTTGACTAAATCCATTTATAATAGTGTCATTCGAAGTATTCTGGAGTATTGCAGTTCTTTATGGAGCCCATTTTATCAAGTACACACTGATAGAATAGAGAGAGTACAGAAAAGATTTTTGTTTCATTTATGCTACTCAGACAATAAGTGCCATATTTTAAATTCATATAGTTCTAGACTTAGTCATTATAAAATAAAATCCTTAAGCGCACGTAGAAAATCTTTAGATTATATGTTTTTATTCAAATTAATTAATGGTTTATTAGATTCCACCAAGCTTTTAGAAAAAGTGCAATTTAGTGTCCCACGTAACTGCAGCCGTTTAATAAACTGAAAGACTTTCATTCTTCCTCATAGTCGAACTAATATTGGTCATTTTTCACCTTTACGTCGCATGCTTTCACTTGCCAACTCCATGCGTAGTGAAATAGATGTGTTTGCTCGTTCTGTGGCCTCAGTAAAAATTAAACTTAAAGACTTAATAAATAATATAGTGTAGTAATCATCTATGTACTCCTTTTTTTTTAAAGATTTAATATAGTTTTATTTGTAGCTATGTAAAAATACTACCTAAAATGTGCATGCAGGATTCACATCTAGTAGATATCAATCTTAAGAATGTAAAAATTATACTTTGTTGCTTGTGTGATTGTATATCAGTTTTGTGAATTATATTTTAAAAAAAAATTGATTACTTTACTTCCTTGAGCAAAAAACATAGTTATTTGAGTGCAAACCAGAATTTAGTGTATGGTGACTATTCGCGAGGACTTGTTATTGGCTTTGTAGTGAATATAGTTTTCTTTCTGTATTGGTTTTATTTGCTGTAAGTCCTCCATGATAAATAAAGTGTGACCAAAATTGTTTAGCAAATCGCGATTGTAGCTAAATAAGTGTGCGTAGTCCCTAATACTCAGTAGGTACGAGTTCATGACGAAAGCTGAAAGCATTTCCACTGTCTTTTGTTTCCTCATGAATCATTTGTCAACGACAGCCTTGAACGCAAGGGTGAAGGTTCAAGGTCGTTCACTTATTAGACGTTACGTCATGGAGATAGTGGTTTTAAAATAGACGGTAGATGGTGATGTTGTTTTGATGAATTTATGTTGGGTTGTATTTTTAATAGGCTTTAAAAAAATTAGATTTTCAGCTTGGCTGAAATAAAACTTTTTTTTAAATTTGGATCTTTTCTAATTAAAAATCTTTGTTAATAAGGCGGTTAGAACTTAATAGGTGCTGTTTTTGTGATTTCAAGTTACATGGAAGTCGAAGTAAGTGTATGAACTATGAACGGCAGTAAAGGTTTGTCAAAATCGTTCCAGCCGTTTTGGATGCAGAGAAAAGAGCTACAGACACACAACATTAAAATATTTATATAGATTTTCATTGTATTAACATGTATTTAGTTAAACCTAATATTTTCATTTAAAAAACTAACATTTAATTTTCATGATTAGTATGTTTATACTATATACAAATATGAAAAATCATCTCTAAAAAATTCTCGTGTCACAATATTAGTTACCTTAGTCCTCCGAAATGGCTTTATCGATTTATATGCATATTCAGTAGGTCTGATAATCGGCTACTATCAATTTTTCATACCCCAAGTGATAAGGGTGGTTCACCCTTAACATTTTTAACGCGGGTGAAACCACGGGAGGCAGCTAGTTATGTGTAAAATGTATAGTATTTTCCATAAACCTCCTTTAAACCTTACCATACTTTAACATCACCTCGTTTAAACACCAATTTTTACCTCCCGCTAACGCCAGCCATTTGTAGGTGTCTAACTAAAGTCTAGACAGACACTGCGTTAACGATCAAAGTTCCGCGGCGCCTCCAAATTAAATGAAAGAATTTGATTATCCGCTTTGATGACAAGTTTATTTATTCCAGTACTAGCGTTAATATCTCAAGAGCGTCCATTAATTTTATGGAGCCAATTGGGGTGCCTTTCAGCTACCTTAATAGATCGACAATGTCTGGGGAATTTGGGCATGACGACTGAAGATGGGTCTGTGACACGGAGAATGAATGAATGGAGTGCTAGTGTTGGTGAACTGGGAACTGCTACGTCTTTTCTTACCCTTCTTTTAGTAAGAAAATTCTGGCTTTATGATTTTCTGCATACGACTGGGGTTGTGGTTATATACACACTAGCTTTTGCCCACGACATCGTCCGCGGGAAATAATAGTTCCCGTTCTCGAGGGATTTCCGGGATGAAAATTATTCTATGTCTTTTCTAGGGACTATATCTGTAACAAATTTCATTCAAATCGGTTTAGCTGTGTAGGCGTGAAGAAGAGACAGACAGACAGACATACAGACGGACAGAGTTACTTTCGCATTCACCTTTCAACAAACTGGTATAATCATAAATATCCTGGGACATCTCACACACGGTCATCTGATTCCAAACTAAGCAGAGCTTGTACTATGGTAACCAGATAACTGATATACATACTTAAATAATTTATAAATACATACATATTATAGATAAATTACACCCAGACACAGAACAAACAATCATGCTCATCACACAAAGTTTGTCCTGGGTGGGAATCGAACCCACGACCTCTGGCTTAGCAGTCAGGGTCACTAACCACTAGACCAACAGGCCCGTCATTCTAATCGAACAAAATAAAAAAAGAGGATTGGTAACAAATACCATGAAATCAGTATTAAAAAAGTATTTGAGCATTTTTGGAAAGTTTTCACTTAGATGTAACCGAATAAAGGATGCGGCACAATTTTTACAAGGTATACCACTTCTTGGTTTATACCGATTCCGTCTAGTCCTTAAGTCACTACGCTGTTACTGCTATTACGCTCTCGCTCTACTTACAAACGATATACTGATAAATAAAAATACGCTTTATTCCGTGCTTTTTACGACTCAAAAAAGAATTTACGAGATGTATTTGTCACGTATCATGCACTTAAAACATTGATGTCAAAATAAAACACACATAAAAATATACACACTCCATTTTTACTATTCCGTGTCTCAAGGTCGCTCGGACCTATAAATGAGTATTTCATTTATCATAATAAATTGCGAAATGCTCTGTAAAGGTATTTGACAGAACAATGTTTATTTCTTTTGCTATTTTCAAGTTTGTGACTTGAGTGTTAAAATGTTAATATTAAGTTGGACTGACTTGAAGCGACAAGCGCTTGACATGCAAAAAGCGTTCGGAATAATCGACTTCGTTTTAGTAGGAATTATTTTCATAAAATTCCTTTTATACAATATTATTTTGTTCTCATTTTGTGTTATGAAATGTAAACTATTAAAATAACTTTGTGAGGATAGAATTTGTAATTTGTTTTACGAACATAAGAATAAATAATACTTTAAGGATGTTCAAGATAGCCCGCGAAATTCAAATTTTCTTACGTATTTTTGCAATTTGCAGCTCAGTGTCTGGGTGTGTATTGATATAGAATGATTTGCGACTGTAATCGGCCATTAGGTATAGAATTATAATCATTTAAATCATCAAAACAGCCCTCAAAGTGCATATAACCAGATTTAATGACTTTTTCATTATAGGCAATCTATCGAGTTATATGTGTCACCGGAAAATAACAAGATCCGTTAGTTTATCAATCTACTAGGAAGTTTATAAGCTTTCGTAAGATTCTAAACGGGAGATAAATTGTAATATTTTACGTCCACATTTTCGTAAATTGATAAACTTACTGAACTCACTCGTAAAATAATAAGTAAGCAGTAACCAAACGCTACGCGCGATCTGATTGGTTGACTGTCACGTGTCTTTTCTCCTTCCTCGCGGCCGCCACTATTCGCCACGGAACATAAATAAACCAGTTTGCTCGTGCAGTAACCAGTAGATTGATAAACTTACGGATCTTGTTATTTTCCGGTGACATATGCACATGCATTACCATACCACATTTCAATACAAGTTCAGAAACATAGTACCTTATACCGATCTCTGGTTATCAGTTGTCGTCGAAAATGCTTTAAGCGTTCTAACAAATTCTCATACAGTTAAATAAGCAATTTGTATGTAAAAAAACGTTTTATGCGTAGGCGGCTAAAAGCAACGACAAATACTGGTGGCGTGTTCCCTACCGCGATGTTATCACAAAGGTTCATACTTAATGTTAATTAAAACGTAGTAATATCAGCTTCTGTCGTTTTAGGTCAAACGCTTGACTTGATTCAGATATGTATCAATGGGTCAAATGTTTTTAAAAATATGGTTGGTTTGTATAGATTTATTAATTTGTTAATAAGCTATGTACGTTTAGTTATTTACTGTAGTAAGTACTAGTGCAGTACGTAAATCATGAGATTAGACAAGTACGCAGATGAGATTTATGATCAATGAGTTTCATAAAAAAACAATGGTAGGTAAGTAACAATAGCTCAATTATATCATTATAATAGAAGCATGATACAAGGAAGCTAAGTTTGTTATTGGTGCTGATTCTCTTGTTCACAAACTAACGCAAATTTAAGTTAAGTGCATCTTTCTCTTACCATTTCAATAAGAAAAGGACAGAAGATAAAATATTAGTTAAGTCCTGTCAAATTTAGGCACTTCATAGATAATTTAGACGCGATTTAAAAACATGGCGTTTAAATATACTTCAATTTTCTTAAAGCGCTGTCTAATTTGACAGGATTAAACTAAAATGTATCTTCTGTCCTTTTCTTTAAGAAATGGAAAGAGAAAGATGCATTTAACTTAAAAGACAATGAGCAGAAGTGGTCCAAATTTCCACCACTGTTGGGGGCTATGTAATCTTAAAGTCGGCTGAATACCATACAATTTTGACTACTAGGCGAAAAAAAAATATTCACTCAGAAAAAAGTTATGACTGTTTTAAAAATACGACTTTTTATTATTTAACTGCTTATTCTTTTCGCACATAGCCATACTTAAAGTAGTAAAAACGCATAGCCTCTGTTCTGTAATGCGTTCAAATCGTCTGCAAAGTGTACAATGATAACGTTAGCGTAGCGTGTATCAGATTAAAGTAGCAAGAGATAGAATGCATTTAGTGAAATAGTTGATTTTTGCATTGAACCTGATAAATGCTATTTTACTACACGCAAGAATACAATCCCGACACACATGTGCAAGACTAGATTACTCTTGTATGTAATGATCCGTAGTCGCGAAATCATTTTGTACTACTACAGTTCTTGTCTTTCTAGAATGCGAACTGTGGGTTGCTGTGCCCACGTCATGGTAATTATTTGGTATTTTGGATGGGCGAGACACAAACCACAATTCTACTTGCAGCTGCGAATCTGGATAATGTTATTGTCGATGAAAACATAATTATGAGATGTACTCTTTTAAGGACAGACCCCACACTGTGAGACATAAATAAATAAAACTATTGTGAAATATTTTTTAGGTGTAAGACGTTTCATTTGATCATGATAGAGTTAGATTTTCTTTCACATGATAGGGTTTGATTTTTTCGACGCAGCGAAGTGCCTACTAGGTTTTCATTTTGATGTCATATAGCTATATCAACCAGAATAACGTGTGAATTACAACGAAATGTCATACACCTAAATCAATAGAGTAGTTTAATAGATATAGTTAAATAAAGAAGCGAAATAAGGTTTTAAATTGCAAGTTTTCATGGGGTCATAACTTTTTACTGAGTAAATATTTTTGGTTGCGGTCTTCATATAATGATTCAGTACGCAGTGCTCCATCATATGCCATAGTTCTTATTGGTGGTGGAAATTTGGACCAAGCTCCATACATTTTTGCCCAATCCCCTTTAGTTAAGTTTGTGAACAAGAGAATCAGCACCATTACTGCACTAATTCGGTTTTAGTATAGTTCTATGTACCTATACATTATCAACCTAAAAGTGATACAATCGGAGCCATTTTACGAGGACTGTATCATGAAATACCGAAGTTAGAAATGTCTATGTACGGTATTCATAAAGTTCATAACTGCAAATTACATGACATAGAAAGTACTGTCTATCGAAGTGTGTGATTTAGAATGTTCATCAGACTTGATGCACGGAAACTCGAAAAAGCAAGAGAGTTGAAATAAATCGCTTTCCTTTCCTTCGGCGTGAACCAAGTTCAAAAATAAATATACAATAGTTATACATAACACTGTTTTATAGAGAAAAATATGGTATTGCCCTTTTGTGTAACAAATATATTTGTTTTATAGTTTTTAGCACGCGACGTTAGGTAATTGGTGTAGAAATGCCATGTTTTCTAGAAAACAATTGTTCTTTATTTGCTACTGAAATAGTTGGAACGTGTTTATGATTAAAAGTGACGTGCCTATTATTGGGCACGTCGTAATAGCGGCGGTAAGACCCCTCTTTAAGGAGTGGCTGGAGAGGCGCCATTGCGCTCTCACGTTTCGCTTGACACAGGTCCTCACCGGACATGGTCAGTTCGGGAGCAGTCACCACTGCAGTAACGGCAGCGATGGGTAGCTCGCCGCCCGGCTAGGACCAGGACCGCGTCGACGGCGCGTTAGTGTTCCACGCGCGCCTCAAAGAGAAGGAGTCAGCACAGGGAGGCCCAACAGGGCCAACGCCTGCCGGGGTTGCGGAATGTTTATAATAGCTACCGTGACCCTGGAACATAAAGAGCAATCGAAGGAACATGAGTGGGTTTTAGTCAGTAAGAGTCTGACACGCCCTCCCGCCGCACCCAGGACGGGAGAAGTCAATGGATGATTTCCCACTCACCAAAAAAAAATGTGCCTATTATAATAAAAAATGTTCTGTTTTATAAATAGTGGCCGTGGCCAATATTGACAAAAAATGACTTTAAAGAAAAGGTATATTTTTATTTAAACTCTTTTTAACCGTGTTTTACATCAAGCGAATGTCTCTCACATAACACAGTTATTGTGTTAATAATCGCCTTTTGATTAGATTAATCGTCAGACTTTCTTGTTTCTTATTATTTGTAACGACTGTCATATATCCGCGAATAACAAACGGTATCAACAGCTAAATGTGCTTTCCCAGGCACGAGATGTGAGTAATATCAAAGTTATGAAAATATTATAAGGTCATTTCCTGTATAAAATTTTCAGGAATTTGGAGGACGCAATGTATTTAGAGATAGGTGGGGTAAGGTCCACACAAAGGAAAAAAATGGCAAGTGTCATTGACTGAATTAGGGCAAGGTCAAACAAACGATATTTTGGAAGCGGGGTTTTAAGTTATGTAATTTATGGAGCAATATTTTTCAAAGAAAAGTCTTGTTTGTGCTGAATTGCGTCACAAAACAAGTTGTCAACTTTAGTTAAAGGTAAATTATAGAATGATGAAAAACGTGACTCATAAATCACAAAATTATTTTCATTCGGCCTTATTCGTAAAGTTATATTATTACATATTTTGTTGTGAAAGTGTATCAATCCTTATTTCTGCGGTAATGGTAAAGTAAAAAGCAGGATGTTGTAAAACGCTTAATTCATAATTCATAATTCATTTATTCACATTTAAATAGAGTGATTACATTTGGTGTTTTTTTTATGTTACATAGTTGAGTCTTATAATAAGAAGTTATTATTGAGGAAAAACAAATGGTATTAATTAAAAATAATGGGCATTTAACAATTCAAATTAATTATTTAAATATAAATACTGTGCAATACGGATACTTAATAATATGTCAGTCATCTTATAACGTTAACTAAAAGAGAATTTCAATAATAATGTCAATCATAATAAAATCGAGGTACAGTCAATTAAAAGAAATGAGGTCAAATATCTTCTAATTGTTTAACAATGTCACACTTTATTACGAGCCCCGATAATTAGAGCGGAGTTATCTCAGTAATTTTTGGTTAAAATTTTTTTTAGCCCATTTACTCATGGAAGGCTATTACCACATCACGACTCAAGATAAGCAGTAACGAAAGACGATAGAAACCGAGGGACCCATTTTAATACCAATTTTAATACTTACTATGGTATTAAAATTAGAATCATGTACTTTTTTTACTAACGGATCACGTTCAAACACTACCCTGCACTCCGAAACAAGTTATTGACATGGCTTAAAAGACTGAGAATTGGGGTCCAGTCCAGTTCCGTTTTAGCTGCGCAACTGTCGTTTGCCGCATGTCAAACGATCAATGGGCCCGTAGAGCCCAACATTGCATAATCACCCTCATGTTTTTAATTTACAGTTTGTTTTTATATTTGTAATTTGTTTTTATGTTTCTTTAGTTTATTATATTGATTATTTAATTATTAGTACTGACAATTCTTATATTATTATGTATTTCTTTTTATGTACCACTGATTGTTTTTAATTTGAATGGATATATTATCAATTTTATGGATTTTATTATCTAAAATAAAAATAAATAATAATAATAATTGGTGTTTCGAAATGGCAAGACGGAGACGCAGCTGTCCACGAAAGAGTTGAGGCATTTTGTGGTTCGGCAAAACGTATCGCAAAATCGTAAAAGAAGGAAGGAATTAAGTGAGGCCTTTGCCCAGCAATGGTACAGCACGGGCTAATAAATCTATATACATACATATAATAAAATCGTAGAAAAGTAAAAACTGTACATTAAATATTTTTTTAAAAGAATAATTGGGGCGTGATCTATAATCGATACCGAAGCCAAAAATATAGTTTTTAGAATTTTTGTCTGTTTGTCTGTTTGTTTGTCTGTATGTTTGTCCGGGATAAACTCAAAAAGTACTGCATGGATTTAGTTTAAATTTTGCAGGGATATTACTAAGAGGTCGAGTCATAACATAGGCTACAAATTATCACGCTATCACCTACGGGGGAGGAGCTGGAGCCTTCACACTGACGACATCGCGGGCAGCAGCTATCTTCGGAAGTACTCAACGGATTTCAATGATTTTTGTTGTTGTATATGTATTAAGTCTGAGCGACATATAGGCTATAACTTATCCTGGAAATTTGAACCACTGGTGCAGGACCGCAACAGACCAGCTAAACTATAAGAGATACAAAAATGGTATCATAGCAAAAATTGCTTCACGTGATAAGCAATTTCTGTTGAAAGAATAAATTTGAAGATCTGGAACAACTGAGGTGGAACTCCATGAGCCCAGCTAAACTATAACATATATAAGTATGACGTCTTAGCAGGAGTTGTTCAGCTTGATGAGCACCCTCTATTGACGTATAAAAATTGAAGATCTGAAACACCTAATGTGGAACTCCAAGCACCCAACTACACCATAACACATTAAAAAAGAATGAAGTCTTAGCAAAAGTTGTTCGGTCTGATAGGCATTTTCTGGTTTATAAGATCGAAGATTAGAAACATCTGATGAGGCAATCAAAGCTATCACTGATTTCAATGTATAAAATGACTTAAGCCGGTAGTACCTCCACACGATGAAGGCGGAGAAACATGCATACAAACAGGTCGAACAGAGAACCTACTTTTTTTGAAGTCGGTTAAATCCATTAGTGTTATATTCCCCAGAATGTAACGAACACTTTACTGAAAATCGCATCAAAATCGGCTCAGCCAAATACCCATACAAACAGGTCGAACAGAGAACCTATATTTTTTGAAGTCGGTTCAATGATGATGATCATTTCTTCATCAATTTCATGTTTTTAGTACTAAATAAACATTGACTGTTAATACTTTTGTTCGGTATTTATCTGTGTGATTATTGCTTTGTAAGTAATATAAATGTTAGTGTCGTTGTATACCTAATTATGATGATGATGATGATGATGACAGTCCCAGTCGCATGCATTATCTGTTTGCCGTCATCTTGGTGTTTTGAGGAATCGCGAACCCGGTAGCTTTGTGGGAGAAGTACCGCCGTCGTCTGTCCGAGGACTTTTTACGAGCTTTGAGGCGTGCTTCTGAAGGTGAAATCGAAGCAACTGATGAACGCGTGCTGAACACCTGTCTCAGTTCACTTTAAGATGTGGTCATTTCAATCGGCGGTAAACCACTGGTAGAGTACGGGTTGCCAGCTCCCAGATCATTACCGCATCAAGACCGTGGAAATCGGGAGTACACCGCCGAAACCAATTACGATTCGGGTTTAATGACCACTATCCGAAATGACCACGTCACTAGGTTCACTTCAGAGCAAAAACAAATATATGACACTGTTCTGGAAAGCATTAGGCTCGACCTGGGTAAATTTTTTTTCCTGGATGCTCCTGGTGGAACAGGGAAAACATTCATAATTACTGGTATAGAAAGCGCCGAAATGCCTGTTTGTAACCCGTAACACTGACAAGGGACATGTGCTCAGGGATTGCTCTCTGATCGTATGGGATGAGTGCACGATGGCTAATAGGAAAGCAGTGGAGGCCGTGAGCAGAACCCTGCAGAACAACCGCAGGAATGAACACTTGATGGGTGGTGTTACAGTTCTGTTCAGCGGCGATTTCCGGCAAACACTCCCTGTGGTGACACGGGGGTCTAGGGCTGACGAGGTGAATGCTTCGTTGAAACGATCTTCGTTGTGGTCACTAATTTATAGGCTGCGCTTTACCATCAATATGCGAGCTCAGCTCGGTGGCAATCCACTTGCCCAAGAATTCTCAGATGTCCTTAGTCTCGGCGAAAGCACTCTACCAGAGGAAAGAGGTAAACAAGTAGTGCTCCCAGAGTCTCTCGGTAGAGTGGTGGCCTCCTTAGAAAAACTCATTTGTTGTTTGTATGGGAACATATTCAGTCGAATACCAAACCAACAGAATTCTTGGGTGTGCCAGCGAGCCATTTTAACGCCCAAAAATGATCAAGCTGCAGCCATCAACGAAAGCATTCTCTCGAAAATTGAGGGAAGCGAAGTAGTTCATATGTACGTCCATAAACATTGTAGTCAATCAAGATGACGCCACACATTATCCCGTAGAATTCCTAAACTCCCTTACAACAAGTGGACTTCCAGCACACACCATCAAGCTGAAGGTCGGCGTCCCGATTATGCTTCTTCGGAACCTGTCCCCTCCGAAGCTGTGTAACGGGACCCCACTGCAAAGGAATATAATTGAAGCGGAAATGCTGACGGGTTGTGGCGTCGGCGATGCAGTGTTTATACCACGTATTCCTCTCATACCGCACAACTACCCCTTCCAATTCAATCGCGTGCGGTTCCCAGTGAGTGTGTGCCTCGCCATGACTATCAACAAGTCGCCAGACGCTGAAGGCTGCGGGTGTCGACCTCAGGACGAGCTGCTTCTCACACGGACAGCTGTACGTCGCTTGTTCCCGTGTCACGAGTCCTGATTCTCTGTATATTTTGGCTGCTGAGAGCAAAACTACAAACGTAATTTACAGAGAAGTTTTGTAACAATTCACAATCGTTAATGTTTTTTTATGTCGTAGAATTTAGAAAAAAAAATGGTCAAGTGCGTGTCAGGCCACGCATAGAATAAGGTTCAATAACGAAACACGTCGCATTAACAATTTAACAACGATTTCATCTGAGCCGTTATAGCTTTCTTTTAAGGTACAATCCAAGGACGACCGTCATGATTTTTTTTTTTGAACCAGTCGTTTAAATTTAAAAGAAAGGGGAGACTATTTTGACATAAAAAACGCTTGAACGTTAAATATCTTTTATTGTTGTTTGTCTGTATGTATGTCCGGGCTAATCTCTAAAAGGACAGGATTTACTTAAAATTTTTCATGAATATTACTAAGAGGTCAGGTCAACATAATTATCACGCTATCACCTACGGGGGTGGAGCTGAAGCCTTGACGCAGACGACGTCGCGGGCAGCAGCTAGTACAAATAATAAATAGAATTATGTAGTACCTTTAATACAAGAATTATGCTTACAAAACTAAGTGATTAATAACGCAAACGATCCTCAATCTGTTATAAGTTAAATTACGTGTAATGTTGACTAAACTGACACAGTTCTTTGACCCTCTTTACCGTCAACCCTTTGTTGCCAAAGCTGACCCTAAGAATTAACCTTTAATTGTAACTGGCTTAAAATAGAATTGCTTAGATTAGTTTGTCGAAATATTTTGAAGGTAAACCTTTAGATTTGCTGTTTTTGTTCACGTAAAATAGTTATTGTTTGAAGTTTGGTGCTGTAGTAATTAGTGGAATGGTGAAACTTCGGCTTTGTCGAGTTAGTTAGTAAGATAAACTTGTCTGGTCTAGTAATTGATTGAGGTAACTGCCTCGTTTGTCTTTTGGCTTCGTCTGTTAAACCTGAGATCCTTACTATAATTCGTACGACTTATCTGTGCACCTCGCTAGAATGTGACCCTTCTCCCGCTTCCCCGCGCGGCGCCCACCTCTTTCGTAAAAACAAACACTACTATGGTTAACTATGGTTTTTTTAAACCTTCGAACACACGTGATTCGAGACACAATAGAAAGACAATAGCAGCCCGACAGCCGGCTGTCGCTTGGTCGTTGAAAAGTTAAATCAAGTAATTTTACGCACCTCTATCTGTAACTGTTACTGTGTGTAAAAAATAAATAATTAAAAAAATTAAAAAACACGACTGCCATGACAAAAAAGAACTAAAAGGCAAAAAACAAGATTTTTCATAGAAAATTATTATATTACTGTTTACATAAAACGGCCATTCTCCGATAAGCAAATTTTACGTGTCCGCGCTTGAATAATCCGCACTTGTATCATATTCAATCATCCAATATTTTTTATATGTTAGATAGCATTCCTATCTAGCCATAAACAAAAACACAGGCGTCTGTTTTAAGTAGTTAAGACAAAATAATTTAACCTAAGTTCAAAAACCTCTGTTCTCTAATTACCGTAACGTGTCCGCACACTGACTTAATGTTAAAACTTACTTGAATTTTTTATGACTAACAGATTTACTTTGATCCATTTAACATTTTAAATAGTGTTAAACAACGTGTATAGCATAGTAAAATATCGAGTCACTAGAACCAGTCTATAAATAATTATCATTAAATTATCGGATGTCCGATCGAAAGTTATAATTACCGTGACATATTCTGTTCTCGAGTGCACATCCCTAAAAAACAGTATTTGGCACACCACTACCGCGCTGGTCTCTTCTCCTCAATGGATACCGCAGCAAAACAGCAGTTGCACGTCTCTAACGTTAGTGTACCGCGAATGAAGCACGCTAGTATATAATTACCGTAACCTTGGTTAAAAACTTTTCTAATTACCGTTTTACATAAATATAATATTTGATTTTTAAGTTAGACCCAAGTTGATCAAGTGAATCGAGACAGTATTTTGGCCTCCGTACGTTGTAATAAGCTCATATTTGCATACTTTGTTGTTTCCGAAATTTTTAAGAAAATCTATCGATTTCTAATTACCGTATACTAATTACCATATGTTTATAATTACCGTTGTATGAAAAATTAGTTCTTATTTACTAACTGTAGCCTCAAATTGATGGGTACAGAAGTCAATCTACATACAAAGCGCGCTCGAGCATCACCCGCAATCATCAGTGATGAGTTGATAAGGCTGTATATATCCCGCGGAAATGTGGAGGACGAGGCTTTTTTTTTCAATGCTAAGTCTCTCCACAACCGCGAGGCATACAACCTCCGGAAATATTTCCTTAAAGCTGACGTGGGAATGCACCGAGATGTGGTCACTGTGGACAAGGACCTCACTCTGCTCTCCTTAGCTAAAGAGAACTGGTGCAAACCTGTAGTGCTTGAGACGAAGGATCGTAAGGAAGTATGGCAGAGTAAGGAGTTACACGGACGGTTTTTCCGGGTCCTGCATGGGCCCGATGTAGACTGTTTAGCGTCTGTTTAGTGGCTACGATTTGGTAACTTATTTGGGAAACCGAAGGTTTCGTCTGTACAATTTATGGATGAAGTCATCATAACGAAGAATTATCGGAGATTTATTGTGAAAGATGCTACGGTTGACTTATGTTGGGCGTGTCACCTGACGGGAGAACGATTCGACACATTATCACTGGTTGTTTTCGTCTTGCTAACGAAGAGTACTTGAATGGACATAACCTAGTAGCCAGGATTATCAATCAGCAACTTGCTCTGGGATACGGCCTCGTAGAATCCGAAGATGGCAATGTCACATTGTACTGGGGTCGATTCATCATCACTGACAAGACTGTTGTAGCAAACAAGCCTGATATAGTGATGGTGGATCAATTGAAGCGGTGCGAAATGCTCGTTATCGTGACGGTCCCACGTGACGGGAACCTTATGAAGACCGAGAAAGATAAAAAAAAGTCTATATATCAACTTGGCTTGCGAGATTGTTGACATGTGGAATGTGGACTCAGCGGTCATGTGCCGATAGTTGTTTCTGCCAATGGTTTAATAGCCAAGAGTCTCGACCAACACCTCTCTCTCGGAGGCTATCGTTAGATGGCTGGATCTTTCAGAAGCTTTTGGACACGGCTCGCATCGTTACAAAGTTCCTCCCTCTGGAGCTCAGATCACCGGTAGCTGGGACCCTGTTCCTGATGCCTTTGGGCTACTTAACTGTTTTTTTATATTTTTACATGTTTATGTTTTTTTTACATCATCTATCCTACTCTATCCCACTCTACCCTACTCTATTCTACTCTAACCTACACTATCCTAAAGTAACCTAATTTTCACTTTTTTTTTCATAAGAACCTCCTCCAAACAATAACAAACACAACAAAGAATTAGTGAAATCGGTCCAAAGATGACAAAGAGAAATAGGGATTCATTTTTATATAAATAGATGTATACAAATTATTAATGTGTGTTATTTTTATTATATTATACCATATTTTACATAGAATTGACGGCATTTTCTAATTACCGTGGCATTAGATGTTAAACTTTTCTAATTACCGTACTCATAATTTTTTTAAGTCTCAATAACTAGAAAACTACTAATAATTAAAACATGCCTCATTGATTATTGAATTCGTTTTTATTATTAGTTTCATATTTTAATGAGTTTAAGTAAAATTAGTGAAAAATAAAAATGGTTACGGTAATTAGGCAAATAACGCCGAATCGGAGAATGACCGAAAAAGTGAAAGGTTGCTCATTCAGTCACGGGCTCTATAATTATGAAAAATCCAAAACTACTTGATTAACATAACTAAAATTTTCGTCGCAGTCGGGGGACCGCCTTGCGGAATACTCAAATACTGCGTAAAGGTCCCCCAACTGCGACGAAAATTTTAGTTATGTTAATCAAGTAGTTTTGGATTATTCATAATTATAGAGCCCGTGACTGAATGAGCAACCTTTCACTTTTTATGTAAACAGTAATATAATAATTTTCTATGAAAAATCTTGTTTTTTGCCTTTTAGTTCTTTTTTGTCATGGCAGTCGTGTTTTTTAATTTTTTTAATTATTTATTTTTATTTTGTACCTTTTAGTGATACGTCCCTTTAATATTGTTTCTTCGTGGATAATCAAATGTCGGTTTACAAGTAGATGTTTTACTTAACTACAAACAATAACAATTTAGCACCACGACAGTAACCAATCATGATGTATGTTACATATTAAAATCCGTTAAAATTTTGCAAAGTTTGTCAGAGTACCTATGTCGCTTATCACAATAATTATCACGTTTCTCGTGTCATTTGTGTCGGTATCAAAAACACACTTTCTTTTTATGACATTTTTACTCGCAGTTCAGCTCTACCGCTGTTTATTACTGCTTAACCAGACAATTGAGTTTCTTCCGGTCGGGGTAATGCTTTTATACTCTGAGCCAGGAATATTCCCGAGAAAGACGTTTCTAGAACCATGTAATCGCTTCGTAGGGTTCTAAAGTAGCTTTTGGCCAGAGAACGTGGTGTTCCGACGCTTCTGCGGACAAGTTCCACCGGAGTGCACAAAGACTAGTGCAACGTAGTGAAGTGCTACTAACATAGATTTAAGTTCTATTACTAACACAAATGTATCACTTGTGTGTGTTAGGTTAAGGTATTTATCTATGGGCCTAATAAGTCTGAAATAACGGTTTCATTATAAATAAAAAATAATATTTCTCGAATACGAAGGAAAGCTCTCGACTCCATTCGAAATTCGACTCTATTGTTTAAGACGGAAGCACAGACGAAAGTTACAAATTGCCATAACAACAATTACCTATATCTATAACAATGGAAATACCTTGGTTGAAGTTGAGAAAACATGCCATTTAAGCTGCAAAAATGTACGAAATGCAATTTCGTTTAAACTTTATATTAGGTAATTTTATAAAAAAATCATTCGTAGGAATCTATATAAAAACTGTCTAAATCCGAACATTATCATAATATGATGGAAATATGGTCGAACTGCAAATGAATTTGGTATGGAACTATGGACAAAGGACATCGTGACAAAAACTTTTAGAATGAATTCCCTTCCCCTTTTCCTCCCACCGCGCATTTTTAAGCCGTTGCTGTATTATATATATTAAATTCTTTTTATTTCTGATGTAAACATTCATCACATATTTTACCCCATTAAGGGTGGTTTTTTTTTTATTTTCGTCCGAAAAGTTAAACACCAAATACCCAGTCACTAACTTCAATAATGACAGAATTTTGTTCAAACTTTCATCCCCTATTTTACACACATAGGGATTGAATTTCTGAATTTATACTAGCTCATGCTTTTTTTATCTTCGTCCACATTGTTAAACACCAAGTTCCCAGTCACTAACTTCAGTAATGTCAGGTTTTCGTTCAAACTTTCATCCCCTGTTTCACACATAGGGGATGAATTTCTAAATTTCTATCTCCAACCAAAATGGTAAACACCAAGTTTCCAGTCACTAACTTTAATAATGACAGATTTTCATTCAAATTTTCATCCCCTATTTTACACACATAGGGGTTGAATTTCTAAATTTTTATCTCTGTCCAAAATGGTAAACACCAAGTTTCCAGTAACTTACTTCATTCAATAACGACAGAATTTTGTTCAAACTTTCATCCATTTAAACCATTTAAACCATTTATTTTGCTACACATACAGAGACTGAACACAAAAAAATATTACATTTAGAAAAAAAATACAGCGTAGCAAGGGGTCCATCTCAGTATATGCTGTGCTAACGCACAGCACTGATTTTCAGATGGCCCCTGACTGTTGAGTAACATGTTACACATCTGCGCGCACACGAAATTAAAATATATTATTATGTAATGAAATAATAAAAAAAAAGATTAAAAGCTCTTATACCTGAATAATAAAAAAAACACACACACATTAACTGAAGTTGACAAAAAGATAACATTACAAGAACTTATAAACTTAAAATAAATAAATAACAACAAAAAAATAATATGATAAATAATACTAAGAGGTATTTTGACTGACACTATATTTGGAGGTTGTTACTCTGTCTTTTGTTTATTTAAAAATATAATACTCAAATGTTTTTTCAAAGTCATCTGGGACATACTACTGCGTAGGGGAGGGGGTAGATCGTTCCATATCTTGGTAGCAGAGTATTTAAACCCTCCCTTATACTGAGCCGTTCTGTGAGCAGGTATGACTAAATTATTGGCTTCTCTCCTGCGGGTACTTCTCTGATGCACGTTCCTAACCCAGTCGAGCTTGTCGTACAAGTATGCTGGCCTTTTCTTAAAAATTACTTTATGTACCAGACACGCGAGATGTATTTTTCTACGAGCTTCCATTTTTAAAGTGTTTGTATCGTTAAGAAACGGCGTGACGTGAGCACGCCTAGGGACAGGGTAACAGAATCGAACGCACGCATTTTGAACTCTCTGTATGGCCTTTTTGGTTTTTTCGTACAGTCTTGGTCCGTATACCGTGTCACAATAGTTAAACTGAGACAGTACTATGGATTCGACAAGCGTTTTCCGTATGGGTTGCGAAAGATATTTTCTAATATTATAAAGTGTTTTTAGACGATAAAAGGCATTTCTTATTTTACAATTTATATGTTCCATGAACCGAAGTTCATTATCCATAACTAACCCTAAATTAACGGCACTGTCCACTCTTTGCAAGACCTGATCGTGAACTTTAATTTGAACCGATTGCGATATAACTTTGTTACGCTGTATTTTGGTACCCAATAATATGTATTTCGTTTTATTTGCATTTAAAATTAATGTATTTTTATTTGCCCAATCGGAGATATTATTTAAATCTTCATTAATGAGATCAATTGAGGTTACTGCATGTTCGGGTTTGAAAGAGTAATATATCTGTGTGTCATCTGCGTACAAGTGTGTACTGCAGTATTTTATGTGTTTAGGGAGGTCTGCCGTAAAAAGAATGAACAGAATGGGACTTAAAATTGAGCCCTGAGGGGTTCCTTTAGTAACTTTTTGTAATTCTGATTGTAACGACTCTCCCTGTTCAGTCGTTATTTCCACATATTGACTTCGGTTAGTTAAGTAGGAACGGAACCAGCAACATGACCCATCTGAAATCCCATAATGTGAGAGCTTTGCTATGAGTAGGTCAATATTTAAACAGTCAAAGGCTCTTGAAAAGTCTAACAAAACAAGTGCGCTACACACACCAGAATCTATTGCAGCCACGATATCGTCACTAACATGTGCAAGAGCTGTTGCAGTGCCAAAACCACTTCGGAACCCTGACTGTATTTCAGGCAGGATACCTGTGGCGTCTAAGTATTTAGTGAGCTGATTACAAACCACTCTTTCTACAATTTTGGATAAAACAGGCAAAATACTAATCGGTCTTAGATCTTTAAAATCTTCAACCTTTGAACTTTTAGGAATAGGTTTTATTTTAGCTATTTTCCAACTATCAGGGAATTTATTAGATTTGAGACAATTGTTGACTATTTCTGTTATAGCCGATAATGTATAAGGTAGCGTTAACTGTATCATATCTATTGAAATAGAATCATGTCCGGTGGCTTTTGTTTTAATATTGAAAATTGTTTTTGCAACTTCCTCCTGTGAAATGCAATCAATCTCAAAACTATTCTCAGAAAACTTGTTTTGTTCAAAGTATTGCAGAGTTTGACTATCCACAGAATCATTACCTGGTACATGCAAGAAGAAATTATTAATTTTATTAGGATCGCAGAGGTGATGTGGAACTGTATTTTGAGTGACCGTATTATTGCCAAGCGGACAAGTTCGCTTTAGTTGATCCCACATCTGTTTGGGTTTATTTTTATTATTATTTATATAAAAGGTAAAATAAGCTCTTTTCTCCCTCTCAATAGCTCCAGTTACATAGTTTTTTAGTGCCCTATAGTAATCCAAATTAGCATCACTTTTTGACGAGTGTGCTTTGTTGTGTGCTTTGTCTCGCAATGACATCATTAGTTTTACGTTTTCCGTTATCCAGGGTGTAGGTTTTGTGCATATTTTAGTACGTGTAATTGGTGCGTGTTTATTAAAAAGTTTGAGAATCATTTCATTAAAAAAATTCACCTGATCATCCACATTAGACATAAGTGGAATGTTACCCCAAGTAATATTTTTCAGGTCTGTATTAAATTCTTCCTGGTTGATCCTATTTAGTGATCGCCTGTAGACATACTTAGGAACCTCTTTATGTTTTTTGATATTGAAAACCGCTATTACCATGGCATGGTCACTAAGTTCTGGATTATGGTGGATACTCACACTCTTGCATAGACTGGGCGAGTCAGTTATTACAAGATCTAACAGAGTCGCTGAATGATCATTTATCCGAGTCGGAGCTTGTACCACTACTTCCATGCTATGTTGGGAAAGGAACGTAAGTAATTCGCGAGATGCGGGCTTGCTAGGTTGTAAGATATCAACATTAAAGTCAGTAAGCAGGATTAAATGTTTACAGCATGAAAAAATACTCACGGATTCGCTTAAACTTTCGATTGCAACATCAACTGACACTGACTCTGGTCTGTATGCTGTACCAATCATCAAACGCCCCCTGCCCCCCCCATCCCCTATTTTACACACACAAGGGTTGAATTTATACTAGCTCATGTTTTTTTTATCTTCGTCCACATTGTTACACCAAGTTTCCAGCCACAAACTTCAATAATGACAGATTTTCATTCAAATTTTCATCCCCTATTTTACACACATAGGGGTTGAATTTCTAAATTTTTATCTCCGTCCAAAATGGTAAACACCAAGTTTCCAGTAACTTACTTCATTCAATAACGGCAGATTTTCTTTCAAACTTTCATCCCCTATTTTACACACACAGGGGTTGAATTACCAAAATTTTACTAGCCCATGTTGCTTGGGACTATGTACGGATTGTAACGATACATCACACATCTAAATCGGTTCAGGCATTAAGAAGTTATGGTGGAATAAAGAAACTCACATACATACATGAATCTTGAAAACATAACACTCCTTTTTTTGGGCAGTCGTGTAAAAACCTAGTCTTTCGACCTCGTTATTTCGGTACCAAAGAGGTTTATATTAAGAGGGGCTGCCTTAAAAAATAATCAGAACTATTTTAGGTTTAAAAACCTCACGATACAAAGAAGTTACGCGGTGTCCTGCGTGAGCGACGAACGTGACGCGACGCGACGTAATGCGACGCGATGCTATACGCGACATATGTCCTACGTGATTTTGGTCATTGCTTCTCGAATCATGGAGAAGTACAGTACAATTTTGCTTGAAAGTTCGTGGTGTCGCATCTGGTCACAAAACAAGTGCGCGTTACGTCGCGTCTCGCCGCGCAGAATGCCATATAGGCCGTATGTAGGGTATGCCGTTGAGTTGATCGCGTTCGTCGCGTTCGCAGCGTCGCGTCACGTCGCGTTCGTCGCTCACGCAGGACACCGCGTTACAAATTAGTTAGAAAGGCTCTTTTGAGGTTCAGGGGACTCCCGCATCGCGTTTAGTGGTTCTCTAGTAATCTAGTTTTTTTGTCAATAATTAAACTTGGTGGAACTTTGTAGACAGGATATGGGCACAAGGTTACGAGATAATGTAATAAATTAAAATGTTGAATACCTAGCAAAAGTTAATCCTACGTTTATACACGTATATTTAACTAGTTGTCCCCCGTGGTTTAACCTACGTTTCTATTCCTTTTCCGCTCCCGGAAATCGTAACGTAAAGTTATATAGCCTATTTCTTGTGAGTCAGGCTATAAATCATATATTAAACTATCGACCCGTTCCAGCTTAGTACGGGTGTTGAAAATCTTGGAAATCCCAGTTTTTCTCTACTATAAAATGTAAGTATCCGTACTAATATTATCTATAAATGCGAAAGTAACTCTGTCTGTCTGCCTGTCTCTTCTTTACGCCTAAACCACTGAACCGATTAGAGAGAAATTTGGTACAGATACAGCTTGGGACCCGAGAAAGGACATAGGATAGTTTTCATCCCGGAAATCCCGCGGGAACGGGAACTATTGTTCCACGCGGACGAAGTCGCGGGCAAAAGCTAGTTACATATAAACCTTTCTGTTGAATTCCCTGTAAAAAACTCTATCGATAAAAAACCGTATTGAAATCGGTTGCGTAGTTTTAAAGATCTAAGCATCTATAGGGACAGACCGACAGCTAAAATTGACTTTGTTCGATAGAATATAGTGATAAACCAAATTAGTTTTAATCAATAACTATCTATATCTATAGATTTCTTACTCTAACTGGCTGACTTATTCATCAAAGCAGAGTTTATACCGTAACTAATTTATAAAATTCTTTTACTTTTAAAACAAAACCACACGAGCGAGCCAAGTAAAAGCAATTCCACATAACAACGGCTTATATAACATTAAAAAATAATTACACACTCCAAACAACATTTAAATTTAAATCAGGCCCTTATGTTTTCCGCACGAAAGGTTTAATCTCTGACCTTGGAACATTAGCAACAAGTTTCGCAGTGTGTAGACAGCCTAAATCCGTGGCTTAACAACTGCCTGTAATAACATTATGATAACAAAAGCTTCCTCCACGCTCCGTTACATGTACGTGAATAATTTTCAGTTGGCTTATGCGTGGTTGAATCGCTCGGCAATGTTCGGCTTTTGTCGGAAACGAAGAGAAAGCTAACACATATAGGTTAAGGTTTATTGTCGTTTGAATGAAATTGTTGGTTTTGTTACTTTATTTATCCATACTAATATTATAAATGGGAAAGTGTGTCTGTCTGTCTGTCTGTCTGTCTGTTTGTCTTTTTTTCACGGCAAAACGGAGCGACGGATTGACGTGATTTTTTAAGTGGAGATAGTTGAAGGGATGGAGAGTAACATAGGCTACTTTTTGTCTCTTTCTAACGCGAGCGAAGCCGCGGCAGAAGCTAGTTTATATATATTTCACAAGTAACTGGACTCAAATTGTTAGTAAAAATATTTCTTAACAACACTATGTAAGTAAACTTAAATCACACTCCGTTATAAATAAGTAAAATTCCTGCTACAAGCTACAAGCCCAACACTGAAGCTTGCTTGTTTAATTTAGCAAAAATTGTTAATTTTGCTTCCTCGTAAATACTTTCTGTACCTACGCCTTGATTTTTGTTACATTTATTGTACCAGTAAGTGAATTATTGTTAATACTTAATGAGGAAAACAAAGTTTTAAACCAAACAGGCTAGGGGAATGACGCTCAAAGCAAAAAAACAAACCACTGCTGTGACCTCAAGGGAAATCACAATATGCTAAACGTATAAATAATAAAATACATGCAAAATCATCAAATGAAAAGCGAAACAACACACGTGCGTTAGCTGCGTTTTATACCTAAAAGCGATGCAATAAGAGCCACTTTACGACCAAGTATATTGCAAAAGAATATTAATCTTTATTCACCACCACTCTCTTTGGCATAACTTGATATAATGACGTCATTTATAACACCGCGCGACGCTTCACAATTTTGTTGTTCTATTTTTAATACAAGGAAAACTTGTAATGGAAAACTTCCTATCTATATCATAAACGAGCTTCCTAAGGAAACTTAAACTTGGGCGTAGTTGCAAGAAATAGTTTCGTAATACGTTACATATGCATCTGAACGCTCTTGTGTAAAAGTTGGGATAACATCGGATATTGAGATGCATTATTAATTTTTGACAGTGAGTTTACCGGTGTACCACTCAGACGTCCGATAAGTTAAATATTTTTAACCCTTGACACAAAAAGAGGGGTTATGAGTCTGACCACTAAATGTAGGTATGTGCCTGTTTGTTTGTCTGTCTGTAACATCATAGCGCTTTAACAGGTGATTCGATTTAGATGCAGTTTCTTTTATTCAGAAATAGGTTATCTAGCGACGGTTCTTGTTCGAGTACGGTGAGCCGTCGCAATAATATAAGATAATCTATAAATATAATTATCGGTTCAGCCATTTCGAAGTTATGATCATCTTTTTTGTTAGCTGCTGTCCCCATTTTATTAAATTCGGGAGTATTTAACATTTTTAATTTAAACTTGTAAGTATAAACAACCGTTCTGATCATCTTCCTAGGCTTTTACACATCTAGGTTAGGGTCGGGTTTAGGTATAACGTGATTCAGCTGAGTACGTGTGGAGCGACTGCCTATCAGACCGGTAGAATCCCGTTACTAGGTCAAAATTCAAATTCAGTGTCTGTCAGACTTTTGGCTTCTAACTACCCGTAACGACTGTTAAACGCAAAGCAACAGCTTTACGTGATTTCCAGGTGAATCACAAGTTCTAGACAAACATAAAAAATAATAGTTTAAAAAACTAAAAAACAACGCTTTTAGCACGCACTAAAAATTACAAAATAATTCGGACATTATGGAAGAAAGCGTGGAGCGTTTTGTCCAAAAAGAGTAAAGATTACATAAACTTTTTATACTTTTTAGTTTTCTTATTATTTCTTCTACCTTGGCTTAGGTGGGATCTCATTGACTCAAAGTACACTCTTCGTAAGAATTTGGTAAGAAAAATCATTTCGCATTATTTTCATCAAACCCTTTCATTTATACCTAAATCATAGGGCTGCATTTCATATACCCAATCCGCCACCTTGGAACGGCCGCCATGTTGGATTTAGGTCACGTGCCATTTTTTTGTATCCCTTTCAGCAAACCCTTTCATTTAATACCCATATCATGGGGGTGCATTTCAAATAGCCAATCCGCCATCTTGGATGTCCGCCATGTTGGATTTGTGTCAGGTGACTATTTTTTCCGTATTCCTGACAGCAAACCCTTTTATTTGATACCCATATCATGGGGGTGGATTTCAAACAGCCAGTCCGCCATCTTGGGGAGGCCGCCATATTGGATTTTTAATAACGTTTCTTAGCTAGTCATGTATTGTCATCAGAACTCAGAGCGTGAGCAAAATTTCATCCTAATCGAAAACTGAGAAGTGGGTCAAATTAAGATTCCAAGATTTTCTTACATATAGTAAGTTACCAGTGAAGCTAATAAAACCGTGTCAAAAAGTACATCATTACGAAAAAATCGCATTTTCAGAGTAAGTTTCGAAAACGCAAACACACAAGAGACGAACAGTTAAATTATTTGGCCTTCACCACACACTCAACCTAAGTAAAACACAAAAGATAGAAAGAACTATCTTCTAAAGCTGTTTCGAAACTTACAACTATTTATGAAGTTAATAAAAGTTATTTGGCACGTCTCGCCCATACATTAGGCGCGGTCATTCTTTATTGTCTTTTAGGCGGTTCTTGATTTACGTTGCATCGTGTTGTATTGCTTATTTGGAATTGTATTCTTTAAATACCTATTGTATTGACCTATTTGGGGATCCTTACCAAAATAGTACAAAAAGTAAGTACGCCTATAGTTTCGTCATGTCCGTCCATTCTCGGCCTACCTCCCAAACGGTTAGAACTAGAAATATGAATCTTTGCATGAATATATTTGATATGTATTTATCATGTTGACAAAGTGCTGTAATAAATTAACGAAAAATATATTTTTTCTCTTTTTTTCTTCTCTTACATGTAAAGTGCAAAGGTAGATTGGTCTCTTAAAAACATTAAGAGGTTACTAAGACTATTCTTTGATTTCCCAGAGACGGTAAAGGTAAATCAATGAGATGTTTAACTGTCCAATTTTTCACATATTAATATTAAACAATGTTTACATGTTTTAACAAATCCATACTTCCATACTTAATATTATAAATGCGAAAGTAACTCTGTCTGTCTGTCTGTTACGCTTTCCCGCTTAAACTACTGAACTGATTTGAATGAAATTTGATACCGATATAGTCTGTGACCCGAGAAAGGACATAGAATAGTTTTCATCCCTGAAATCCCGCGGGAACGGGAACTATTCCGCGGACGAAGTCGCGGGCAGAAGCTAGTTAGTAAATAAAATACGAACAAAATTGTAACAGCGAAAATATGTTAGTTGCTTAATCTATAAAAAGTTTTTAACAGCATAGCTTCGTAGCATACTACGCCGTAGCGCCGCGCCGTAGCGCCGTAGTCGATATTTCCTCACATTTTTGAACAGCTTTTGCGAGAGACTACTAAACCGTTTCCAAATTTTACTGAACTGACTAAAAATAAAACTAACGCTTGCAGACGAGATCATCATTAAACTAAAAATACTTTCTCATATTCCTTATCATTTCCGCGTCAACATCATCATTTCAACATTTATCAATGTGACAAAAACAACATCCCCTGTTATCGTGGTTTTAATGTAATACTGGCCAGAAAACAAAAGAGCGATGGAATAACAAGCAGCATATGAATGAGTGTTCCGTTCGTTCATTACAAAGTCATTTCTAGAAAGCCTGGCTCGAATGTGAACGTATGTAATGCTCGGTAGACACGATTTATTTGATGGACCTGTTGGTCTACTGGTTAGTGACCTTGACTGATATGCCGGAAGTCGTGGGTTCGATTCCCAACCGGGATAAACTTTGTATGGTGAGAGCGATTGTGTTTTCTGGGTCTGGGTGTAATTTATCTATAATATGTATTTATTTTATAAGCATGTCAGTTATCTGGTTACCACAACACAAGCTCTGCTTAGCTTGGGAACAGATGTCCGTGTGTGAGTTGTCCCAAGATATTTATTTATTTATCGTTACGATTTGACTGTGCAGTTAGTTAGTGCAGTTTATCGAACGCCCGTTGAGTACGACCACAATATCTGCGTCGATTTTCGTCCTACCTTAGATAAAACTACACAAATAAATTGTGCAGTAATTAATTCGCAGCGATAAATCGTTGTCGTGTGTACCGAGCATAATTCAAGACTATTTTTAGATTAGGGAATAGAACCAACCAACTTTTAGCTAACATGGGTGACATTAAGCTTAATTTTTTATGATAATGACAATTTGTATCCATTGGGTACATACTCACCCGCACACACACACACTCACACCCCCCCACACACACACACTCACTCACTCCCACACACACAAAAGAATTAAATTAATTTTTCTTTTTTTCTGCCATAAAGTTATAAAAACAGGAGTCAATTTTTAATTTGATTTATGTACTTCACTTCGCTTTTGCAATGAGGGTGGGTGCTGATGTCTATCTTACAGGATATTTAGTTAGCCTAGTTTGGGTATCAGTTGCAACACTGTCTAAAACTATTGTTTTACCTTGTTTACCATGCACTTTCCTGTATAACAAACTCTTTGTAATCTTTAAGGTGTTAATATACTTATTTTATTTATTAATTTATTGGGCGCAAAGCAAGGTTACAAAATAAAAAATAAAAATATCCGTTTTTACTAGCTAACATTAGTCAGCTCCCGTAGACTTAGCGTGAAGTTATTTATAGCTAATAGCGTTCCTCGATAAATATGCTACACAACACATTTTTTTTACATTGGACTAGTTGTTCTTATGAAAAATAATAATAAAAAGTTTAAAATACTGAGAACTATAAATACACTATAAATAAATATTTCCAAAACATTTTTTTTTATCTCCGCATTCATGCTAGGCCTTACTGACGTTGCACAAATTAAAACGGGATGTTTGATGAATGAAAATGCGCGGATGTTTAGATGTTCATGTAATATTTAGGACTAGATATATGTATTAAGTATTTATATCCGTAGCTTGAGTGTGGTAGGTTCTGCGTTGTCTATGGTATGGTTTGTCGACCACAGGTCAGTTGAGTGAGTCACAATCATACCACAAACCCTACCATCACCTCCAGGGTCAAAGCCAACCTCACCTGTACGTGGTACACCCTGCTGATTCACTGACGAGGCTCTGACAGCCCAGGTCTCTTCACAAAGAGGAGACCTTTGCAGTCATACTGCATATATTTATGTTATAAATTGTTCTTCGATTGAGATATTGTAAAGTAAATAAACATGGTATAAGTGGTGTCTTATCCACAAATTCCATTAATTAAGAGTTGAAGTTAATAAGAGGAATTTATTACCTAAACAAAATAAAAGCAAATAATTTGGAAAGCATTAATAGTAATTGAAACCATTTTTGGTTAAATTAGGTTCAACTTATCTCCGAAACTAAACCACATGTACCAATTAAAAGACTTATTATCAATAATCTTTCTATTTACTTCATTTCCAATATAAAATAAAATACATATTAACTTAAACTCAAAATCATTTATTCTTTTAGAAAAGGTTTTTTCTGCATAAAAAGTGTAAATGAGGAGATTCTGACATATACGGCTTATGTTGCATGATTTCCTGCTTTTGGCGGTATGTCTCGTTTCTCTAGCCCTCTCTGCATGCGATCTGTTCCACAGCGGGATGTCTAAAGTCTCGCTGTTTTATATTACGTTACCATGTTTTTGTCACAGTAGGAAGCTAAAGGCTATTTTTGAACTATAAGTCAATGTCCGTTCAACAGTGGTTGGTTTCAGAGGGCGTGTTATTTGTTTTTATATTTTGTTTCCCGATTTCTTTAACCTTGTCCCGCTTTTTTCACTTTTGTCAAGATAAAAAAGATGTGGTTACACTTTATACAATTTTATTTATTGCAGTTATGCGTTTTGAAGGTCGTTTTGGCTTAAATATACAAACAAGTTTTGTTTTGTTTTGGAGGAGCGGTTTTGACTAAAGAAACCTACCTTAAAATTATGTAACAAAAATTGCCAATCCGCCTTGAGCAAGCATCAATAATCGTTTCGTATCTGAAGTAGAGGCTTTTAACGTGCCTGGGACAATCATATGCTGGCCATCATCTCCCTAGCATTTTTCAATTATTGGTTTCCAGACTAACCGAATTCAACAGGATATCAGTGTTTTACTTGAAGCGATTTCTTATCAGACCTTCACAACCCATCCAGTGGGCGACACCTTACCCTTTGGTTAGACTGGTCTGACTTTTTGGCTTCTGACTAACTGTAATGAAAAAGTTCTATGAATGGCAACCGGAACCAACAGTTTTACGCTTTCTGAGGTACTTCCTTCTCCTTAACCACTGGCCATCACGACATTAACCACATACAACAATCATGGGCTGGTATTAATAAAATAAAAAACACTGTTCTCACCATCCGTGAGACAAAAGTTCAATAGCCTACCACCGATGATTGATCGCGCCTAATGGATGAAATGAAAGGGATTCAGCATTAATCAATGATGCGACATTGAATGGACTCGGTCAGGCGAGAGGTGTGTGGCAACTCTACTGGTCATAATGGAGGGCTTAAGGCTATTTACGGGTGTTATAGGTCCTGCTTTCGTCTTTATCTGTGTGAATGTTGGTTGTTACGGATGGATCTGGTACACTTGCGCGAAAGACATTTGCGCGAAAGACACTTGCGCGCGGACGTTTGGGCGAATGGACACATGCGCGAATGGACGTTTGCGCCCATAGACATTTCCGCGAATGGACACTTGCGCGACTAGACGTTTCCGCGCCAAACCACTTGCGCGAAGCCTTTTGCGCGACGGACACTTGCGCGCCCGACAGTTTCGCGAGAGACGTTTGCGCCCAAACACTTCCGCGACTAGACACTTGCGCGAACTTTTTTCCAAAGGACATTGGGCAAATTTAAAAATATTATTAAGGGGTACCAATATTTTTTTATTTACTTAGTTTTTATTATATGGCGTCCACATACCTACCGTTGGTGGTAAGTCGTTTTCAAAAGCAAGATGGCGGCCATGATATTTTTCACGAAATACGTCATGGGTGTCAATTTTAAGGTTTTTTAGGGTGCTAAGGTCAAAAATGAGGTCCATTTGAGAATCCAAGATGGCGGTCGTGACCTTTTACACAATATGCGTCATGGGTGTCGTTTTCATGGTTCTTTGGGGTGCTAAGGTCGAAAATGAGGTCGATTTGAGAATCCAAGATGGCGGCCGTGACCTTTCTCACAATATGCGTCATGGGTGTCGTTTTCAGGGTTTTTTGGGGTGCTTAGGTCGAAAATGAGGTCGATTTGAGAATCCAAGATGGCGGCCGTGACCTTTCTCACAATATGCATTATGGGTGTCGTTTTCGTGGTTTTTTGGGGTGCTAAGGTCGAAAATGAGGTCGATTTGAGAATCCAAGATGGCGGCCGTGACCTTTCTCACAATATGCGTCATGGGTGTCGTTTTCATGGTTTTTTGGGGTGCTAAGGTCGAAAATGAGGTCGATTTGAGAATCCAAGATGGCGGCCGTGACCTTTCTCACAATATGCGTCATGGGTGTCGTTTTCATGGTTTCTTGGGGTGCTAAGGTCGAAAATGAGGTCGATTTGAGAATCCAAGATGGCGGTCGTGACCTTTTACACAATATGCGTCATGGGTGTCGTTTTCATGGTTTTTTGGGGTGCTAAGGTCGAAAATGAGGTCGATTTGAGAATCCAAGATGGCGGCCGTGACCTTTCTCACAATATGCATCATGGGTGTCGTTTTCATGGTTTTTTGGGGTGCTAAGGTCGAAAATGAGGTCGATTTGAGAATCCAAGATGGCGGCCGTGACCTTTTACAAAATACGCGTCATGGGTGTCGTTTTCGTGGTTTTTTGGGGTGCTAAGGTCGAAAATGAGGTCGATTTGAGAATCCAAGATGGCGGCCGTGACCTTTCTCACAATATGCGTCATGGGTGTCGTTTTCATGGTTTTTTGGGGTGCTAAGGTTGAAAATGAGGTCGGTTTGAGAATCCAAGATGGCGGTCGTGACCTTTTACACAATATGCGTCATGGGTGTCGTTTTCATGGTTTTTTGGGGTGCTAAGGTCGAAAATGAGGTCGATTTGAGAATCCAAGATGGCGGTCGTGACCTTTTACACAATATGCGTCATGGGTGTCGTTTTCATGGTTTTTTGGGGTGCTAAGGTCAATAATGAGGTCGATTTGAGAATCCAAGATGGCGGCCGTGACCTTTCTCACAATATGCATCATGGGTGTCGTTTTCGTGGTTTTTTGGGGTGCTAAGGTTGAAAATGAGGTCGGTTTGAGAATCCAAGATGGCGGCCGTGACCTTTTACACAATATGCGTCATGGGTGTCGTTTTCATGGTTTTTTGGGGTGCTAAGGTCGAAAATGAGGTCGATTTGAGAATCCAAGATGGCGGCCGTGACCTTTCTCACAATATGCATCATGGGTGTCATTTTTGACGCATATTGTGAGAAATGTCACGGCCGCCATCTTGGATTCTCAAATCGACCTCATTTTCGACCTTAGCACCCCAAAAAACCACGAAAACAACACCCATGATGCATATTGTGAGAAAGGTCGCGGCCGCCATCTTGGATTCTCAAATCGACCTCATTTTCGACCTTAGCACCCCAAAAAACCATGAAAACGACACCCATGACGCATATTGTGTAAAAGGTCACGGCCGCCATCTTGGATTCTCAAACCGACCTCATTTTCGACCTTAGCACCCCAAAAAACCACGAAAACGACACCCATGATGCATATTGTGAGAAAGGTCACGGCCGCCATCTTGGATTCTCAAATCGACCTCATTTTCGACCTTAGCACCCCAAAAAACCATGAAAACGACACCCGTGACGCATATTGTGAGAAAGGTCACGGCCGCCATCTTGGATTCTCAAATCGACCTCATTTTCGACCTTAGCACCCCAAAAAACCACGAAAACGACACCCATGATGCATATAGTGAGAAAGGTCACGGCCGCCATCTTGGATTCTCAAATCGACCTCATTTTCGACCTTAGCACCCCAAAAAACCATGAAAACGACACCCGTGACGCATATTGTGAGAAAGGTCACGGCCGCCATCTTGGATTCTGAAATTGACCTCATTATTGACCTTAGCACCCCAAAAAACCATGAAAACGACACCCATGACGCATATTGTGTAAAAGGTCACGACCGCCATCTTGGATTCTCAAATCGACCTCATTTTCGACCTTAGCACCCCAAAAAACCATGAAAACGACACCCATGACGCATATTGTGTAAAAAGTCACGACCGCCATCTTGGATTCTCAAACCGACCTCATTTTCAACCTTAGCACCCCAAAAAACCACGAAAACGACACCCATGATGCATATTGTGAGAAAGGTCACGGCCGCCATCTTGGATTCTCAAATCGACCTCATTTTCGACCTTAGCACCCCAAAAAACCCTGAAAACGACACCCATGACGCATATTGTGAGAAAGGTCACGGCCGCCATCTTGGATTCTCAAATCGACCTCATTTTCGACCTTAGCACCCCAAAAAACCATGAAAACGACACCCATGACGCATATTGTGAAAAAGGTCACGGCCGCCATCTTGGATTCTCAAATCGACCTCATTTTCGACCTTAGCACCCCAAAGAACCATGAAAACGACACCCATGATGCATATTGTGTAAAAGGACACGACCGCCATCTTGGATTCTCAAATGGACCTCATTTTCGACCTTAGCACCCTAAAAAACCTTGAAATTGACACCCATGACGTATTTCGTGAAAAATATCATGGCCGCCATCTTGCTTTTGAAAACGACTTACCACCAACGGTAGGTATGTGGACGCCATATAATAAAAACTAAGTAAATAAAAAAATATTGGTAACCCTTAATAATATTTTTAAATTTGCCCTATGTCCTTTGGAAAAAAGTTCGCGCAAGTGTCTAGTCGCGGAAGTGTTTGGGCGCAAACGTCTCTCGCGAAACTGTCTGGCGCGCAAGTGTCCGTCGCGCAAAGGGCTTCGCGCAAGTGGTTTGGCGCGGAAACGTCTAGTCGCGCAAGTGTCCATTCGCGGAAATGTCTATGGGCGCAAACGTCCATTCGCGCATGTGTCCATTCGTCCAAACGGCCGCGCGCAAGTGTCTTTCGCGCAAATGTCTTTCGCGCATGTGTCCTGATACCGTTACGGATTTGTACTAAGTTGCAGATTATAAGATCTTCATAATATCTCACTTTTCGGCAAAAACGTCAACTTCAACTTTAACTGTTAGGCCCGTATTAATATTATTCGAATTAAAAAATACGGGCCTTAATGATCGGAAAAAACGTAAAGCCGCTGATCCTAGTTGTGATACATAGGAGACAGACGGTATAATAAGTTAAAGTCAAGATCTAATTGCTTTTTCTTGGCCATTTAAAGACAGTATCAGAAACGTATGACAATGTCTAACCAAGGAGTAGGTTTACCACCATCACCACCATAGTGTTATGTGAACACCACAATTCAAGCGATCAGAAAGGAAAACGACTGATACTTACCTGTCTCTCTTATAAAGCCCGGTTTCCACCGCGAGCGGAACGGACCCATTAATGACTTCGTTCGCAAGCGCAAACTGCAAATAACAAATAGTCAAACAAATAAAAAACACACAGTCGAATAATAATTAATAATAAA
Source organism: Athetis lepigone (assembly GCA_033675125.1). Classification (NCBI taxonomy): domain Eukaryota; kingdom Metazoa; phylum Arthropoda; class Insecta; order Lepidoptera; family Noctuidae; genus Athetis; species Athetis lepigone. The sequence continues at coordinate 7,461,705 of CM066237.1, forward strand.
TGCATTAATAAATAATTATGTATTAAAAATGATAATTTTGTTGGTGGAAATACAAGTATGCAGTTTGCGGTTGCGAACGAAGTCATTAATGGGGCCGTTCCGCTTGCGGTGGAAACCGGGCTTTATAGGTGATTGACCAGACGCAAACGCGAACGCGAGTATGACCATTTTAACTTTGAGAGCCTTTTTGCGATAAGTTCTTTACGGTTTTATATTATCACATCCTTGAAGCGGGTCTGCGGACGGCGAGCAATGGGTACGATCACCGCCCGGCTAGGACCAGGCCCGCGTCGACGGCGCGTTAGTGTTCCACGCGCGCCGCAAAGAGAAGTCAGCACGGGAAGGGGCCCAACAGGGCCAACGCCTGCCGGGGTTGCGGAATGTTTATAATAGTTACCGTGACCCCGGAACATAAAGGGCAATCGAAGGAACATGAGTGGGTTTTAGTCAGTAAAAGTCTGACACGCCTTCCCACCGCACCAAGGACGGGAGTAGTCATAAAAAAAAACATCCTTGAATGTGTCCCTCGTTCAACTAGTTATAGTGTCATAAATGAGAAAAGGCTACGGAAATAATGATTCTTTCTGCATTTATATTTTTTTTTCATGTTTCATGCTTAGATCACAAATGTCATAGAATGATAGAAATACGTAAACAAAAAAAGACGGGTTGCACTCCGGGAGTGCCGGCAGAAGTGAAAACTTGATTATAGCTGTCTACTATCCATCCGTCCTACGCTTTTTCGATCAGGTCACGTGTCCTGACGCGAGTTTAAGATTTTATACCCATTACAGAAAAAGTGCTCAACGCCGCTAAAGAAGTTTTCACTTCAATAACGTTGTCACAACACATCAATGCGTAGGTAGGCTCTTGAGCATGGCTAGTTGAACACGTGTTTGCACGATGCAATTCTCTCGCAAATCCTTCAATCAATTGTTCAAATGTTTGAAGCTGTTTGATGCTGTGGACACTTGAGTTTTTATTAAGACAAATCGGCCATTTATAATTATATTTATAGCTGCTTATGTATAGGTATTTGCCTCAATCGATAAGGATCTACTAATCAAAAATTCTAGTAATCATTATATAGGTAACGTCAGTGGTTACCATGCGGTTTCTTCTCAGTTATATATTCAAAATAAAATACCTCAACTTTAGTTATTATCTAACTGATCTATGATTTCGTGTATATTTAGCGCCTTACTAATAATCGCTGCATAAAGTTATGACAGGTTTATACGTCAAAAAATGTATGGTTACACAGGCTTTATTCATTGCATAACTTTACACAGTGTTTATTAGTAAGGGCATTAGGTAATAAGTAAAAGTATTGTTTGGCTATATCTATTATCTGTAGACGGGCCTTTTGGTCTAGTGGTTAGTGACCCTGACTGCTAAGCCGGAGGTCGTGGGTTCGATTCCCACCCAGGACAAACTTTGTGTGATGAGCATGATTGTTTGTTATGTGTCTGGGTGTAATTTATCTTTAATATGTATGTATTTATAAAGTATATAAGTATGTTTATCAGTTGTCTGGTTACCATAACACAAGCTCTGCTTAGCTTGGGATCAGATGGCGGTGTGTGACTTGTCCCAAGATATTTATTATTTATTATTATTTATTATCTACACCATGCCATGACTATACGTGAGGACTCGTTATTGGCTTTGTAGTGATAATAGTTTTCTTTCTGTATTGGTTGTATTAGCTGTAAGTCCTGCATGTAATAAATAAATAAACAAATAAATGCCATATCTATTAAATTATTCGAAAAAAGAAGTTATAAGTAACACCGAAAATGAATATAAATTAGATTTTGTTTACCATTCATTTATGTAGGACTTAGTAATGTTGAGGCCAGGATAAAAAGTCGTTGAATTTTTAAGTGAAAAAAAAACGTTGTCCGGTGTCTTTTGAAATTCATGAATAACTTGCAACATTTTGAGCGAAGCGGCCAAAAATAATGTGATATGATAATTTTGGAGTGGCAACACTGAATTTAACAATTGGTGTAAATTAATTGTTTGTTTAAACGTTTTCTATACAAATTAAAAAAATACCTTTTTGCTCAGTGTTAATTGACTAAGAGCTGTGTGTTTGTGCCTGGGATTCTTTTTATTGCAAAAAAAGTAATGTTAGATTAATTTGATGTTAGATTGTGATGAAAATATAGAATTTGTACCTGTTATTCTTTGACACAGACCAAATAATAGTGCTCATCGCCTAAAGATTTGCCCTGGATGGATATCGAAACATACGACTCCCGGTTAAGCAGTCAGAATCGCTAATTAGACCAAACCAGAATCGATTTAGTTGAATTCGTTGTGAAATCCAAATATAGTACTAATTGATTAATAGTAGTACAGAAAAAAAAACGCACCCGTGCTTTGCTCTGCAAAGGGACAACACAGGCCTAAAATTATATGGGTGTCTCATTTCTCATAAATAGCCCAACTTAGCTTCACGAACGCCTTTCAACCAACCCTTAGCTCTGAGATACCTACTTAAATATTTAAAAAGAAAAAATTACCCGTGCTAAACCCACAGTTCCCAGAACTGAGGTCACTGACTCCACACGAGACCATGTCAGCCACTTCCCGGAATGGGTATGACGTCACACGCCACATGAACACGACGTGTTTATTGGTAGCATCGATTAGTGCAGAGGTCGGCAACCTTTGTAGTTGGAAGATTTAAAAATATCAATTAAAAAAAAAAAACAAAATTTTTAAAGAGCCACATAATCTTGTGCCTAAAATTCTACTACTTCGTATGGGACTAAAGAGCCGTAGCTTCACATCCAAAGAGCCGCATGTTGCTCGCGAGCCACAAGTTGCTGACAACTGGATTTAGTGTAAAGCTCAATACACAATCAACCGCTGTTCAACACAGCCCACCGACACAACTCGCCAGAACATGGTTCACCGACAAAAAGTTGCCGGCTTTGGTGTGACCTGTACGAATTATCGCAAGAATGCAACCTGCACTCGAAAACCACTACATTTTCTTCTTTCTATTGATACGACTTTAGGATATTGGATTATTATAATGTTGAGGCCAGGATATACCTACGAACACACAAATTTAATAGAAAGACACTATCAGACTGGCAGCCGGCTGTCGCTTGGTCGTCGATAGGTTAATAAAAAGAAGCAGGCTTTGTTATAATAATCTAAGAAGTATTAAAATTCTCTTCATCTCAAGGAAGAAAAAAAAAACTACGGGGAACAATTTACTTTCATAACTTTTTTACTTAAATTAAACATACACAAACTATACTTGAAAGATTTCACAACATGCCATGTAACCGTCTCCAAATCAATTTCAACACCGTTATTAATGAATCACATCTCAACCTTCAAAGAAAATTTCACTCTGCAAAAAAAACACCACAATTAACTTCCATTAAAGTAGAAGTAATACAACTTATGAGTTTCCTAACACGAATTACGTACTTGTTCACTTACATTACTTCGAGAAGTAATTTCCTTTCTAGAACACCAAGTTATCCACTCGAAGATTGTACTGAGTTCATTTTGACGAAGCGAACCGTTTTGACGGTTTTATTTATTTATAAATAAACTAGCTGTTCCTGGCGGTTTTACCCATGTTACGTTAGGTTTTTGGTTACTGCCTCGCTCCCGTGGGACATAGCGTGATATTATATGGCCAATGTTACTCAGGGATAATGTAGCTTTCGAATGGTGAAAGAATTTTTAAAATCGGTGCGGTAGTTTTTGAGCCTATTCATTACAATCAAACATACAAAGTTTTCCTCTTTATAATATTAGTGTAAATTGTTGGCTCAAAATATAGGTTGTGATTTGAGTTGCTAGATCTACGCTATTAATACTGTCCATATTATAAAAGGGAAATTGCGAGTGTGTGTCTGTCTGTTTGTCCGTCTTCTACGGCAAAACGGAGCAGCGGATTGACGTATTTTTTTAAGTGGAGATAGCTGAAGGGATGGAGGGTGATATAGGCTACTTTTTATATCTCTTTCTAACGCGAGCGAAGCCGCGGGTAAAAGTTAGTAGGTTATATTTTGTTCCTCTGGCATTTTGGACTGTTAACAACTTTATTTTCGAGTCTATTAGCTTCTAACTACAGTTTCGAAAAAAACCGATCATAAATATTATTAATAAGAAAGTATTTGTGTTGTGTTAAGTGTTCTGAAAGTTTCGTTTTGAGAGAAAGTTTATATTCTCTAATACTTCTAGTATTAAAACTTCTATTTCATAATGGTTTAAAACGAATAACTTTGAAGGCGTTCTAACCTAATTTATCAAAAAAACTAAAATTATCGAGCATGCACATGAAAGTCGGTTCAATGGTTTAACCGTGAAGGTGTATCGGATATAATAGACAGACAAATCAACTTTCGCGCATATTAGTATGGATTATAGATCCACTGCAAAACAAGGCAAACAATATAAAACAAAAGGGTACATCATATTAATTACATACACACGAGAAATTTGAAAATAGACCACTATATTTATGAACACATGCACGTATTCCAAAAGTTACTGTAACTACCGAAAATTGTAGGTTTCTAGGGTTTCACTGCAATTTTAACTATAACTCCACATTGGCTTGAGATTCATTTGAAATTCAAATCACTGTTTAGTATTATTTTGATGAAATGTTTTACGTTTTGTTATTTACAGGCCATGTTAAGTGTTCCCGGTCATGTCTGCAGACGGACATACAATCAGTAGACATAACAATATGTGGAATGGGGACTACTAACCGAACACTCAAACATTCATCATCATCGCTGGCTGACTTGGTTGGCACCAGCTCGAGTACGAAGAAACGTAAGCGCGGGGACGACGAGCCGTAAGCGCGGGGACGACCAGCCGTATAGCACGGTGACGCCTGGCCGTAAGCGCGGGTACGACGAGCCGTAAGCGCGGAATTGCAAGTTCGGAGCCTGTTCCGAGGCGAGGTGATTACGTTAAGACACCGATTAGTGTACGTTGCAGTAGGGAGGGAGTTTAATACAAACCATTCTGACCGGCTCGAGGCAATACGGTGACGATCTTTTTCCGATCCCATATGTGTGCTGAGACCTTTAGTATTCGGCCGTACGTTTTGTAAACGGAATGAGGGCTGCCGCACGATAGACTGACAAGTTTAAACCTTCGAACACACGTGTTTCGAGATACAATAGAAAGACAATAGCAGCCCGACAGCCGGCTGTCGCTTGGTCGTCGAAAGGTAAAAGAAGTGTTTACTGAGGTAGAGGGGTGACACACCCCTAACATCTTATCTCCGGGTTCAGAATGAGAAAGTAAAAATTGGATTTTTTTTATTTTCAAAGTAATTCACCCCTACAAAAGGTCAATCAATTGAAGGTCTCCCTGTGAGTAAGGTATTGATCCTTGCTAATTGCCTAGTTTATATAAAGTTTATAGAAGAATTGGTTGAAGTGGTTAATTAAATCAGACAATTTAATTTTATGCTGCGACCAAAATGCGTTTCAATTTTCATTGTGGTAAATGAATTTCTAATCCTTTGGCTTTGTATTCTAACTAAGTATCTAACTATTGTAATAAAGACGTGAAGATAATTGTTTTTTTTTAACTGACTCTTGTGGTCTAACACTTTCAGCAACTTCTTTAAATACTAAAGTAGAGTGATGTTAAAAGTCATGTATTATCCGTACTAATATTATAAATGCGAAAGTAACTCTGTCTGTCTGTCTGTCTCTTCTTCACGCTTAAACCGCTGAACCGATTTAAATGAAATTTGGTACAGATATAGTCTGGGACCCAAGAAAGGACATAGGATAGTTTTCATCCCGAAAATCCCCCGGGAACGGGAACTATTATTCCACGCGGATGAAGTCGCGGGCAAAAGCTAGTTCCTAATAAATCTGGCTATCATAAATATGCACAAAAACTGATCTTAGTTATCTTTAGTTTTATTATAATTTTAGCTGACCTGGGCCTAAATTAATAATAGTATTTTGCTGAACTCAAAACTCTTTGCCTTTTTTCTCCAATAGGTCCACTTGTCTAGGGGAGAAGTACTTTCTTTAAGTTATTATAGGACGGAAATTGTAACTCCTGACGTTAAATATTCGGCAATTTATTCACGTTTTTATTCGTTTTAATAATAACTGCTATTAATAGCAGTTATTATTGCGCGTTCTTTTAATATTTAACGCTTAATTCGTTTCAGCTTTTTGTTACAGTAGTTAAGCCTATTTATAGTGAAGCCTGAAATTATATTGACGTTTTTATCGTTTCTTGGTAATCATAAACGAATTTACTTATTTTTGAAGCTCATTTTGGGCATCGTTGATGAAAAATCTAGACTTAGTTGTTCGGGTTCCAATAATACCCTGATACTAGTCCTCAGCTATCCGCCTGTCTGTCTGTAAGCGAGTTAAACGGTGTTACGGAGTGTCTACTTCATCTCAACATGACACTGTACGGAATCGTGTGCAAGTCCCCCGAAACGAAATCGTTATTCAATAAAAACTTTTTTGTTTACTGTTAATGCTTTGTTATCGATACTTATTAATATTTATTATAAATGCGAAAGTAACTCGGTCTGTCTGTTCATCACGCCTAAACCACTGAACTGATATGAATGAAATTTGGTACAGATATAGTCTGGGACCCGAGAAAGGACATAGGATAGTTTTCATTCCGGAAATCTCCCTGGAACGGAAACTATTTTTCCACGCGGACGTAGTCACGGGCAAAAGCTAGTAACTTTTAAATGTTATAAACATTAAATGTAATGAAATACTTAAGATTTCGATGTGTGACATCACAAAACAAATTGCACCTCACCCAACTTATGACACAATGTCACACTTCACAGTATGATGTAATTTGTGGATACTTTCAAAGTTTATATAAACATTTTCAAATTAATTTCAACACTTAAAAGGAACCACTTGTCACATGTCACAGTTTCTTGAACTTCCTTAAAATGTGACGTAATTTACGAACGCCCAAGTTTTGAACCCCTAAAACTTATCGATGTTATGAACTAGATACAGAGTCCTAAATAAGTCTTCAACCAACAAAACATAATATTTCACCAAATATTCTTGTCGTACTTAATGTTTTCTAATCACGAACGGTTTAGTGCATGACAAAAGGCTATTGTCAAAGTAGACTAGACCAAAAAAATGAGCCAAAGGTAAAGTTAGGACATTTCATGCGATCATCGTTTCTGCGTTGTGGCTCATTAGCATAACAGCCTTTTCATATGGGTTCAAAGAAAAATAAGATTTGACGAAAGGTTTGAAAATTGAATAACGCATGCAAATAAATGACGTCATGGCACTATGCTTACACAGTAGTCATTTGTTTGTACTAGGAAATAGCTATGCCATATTTAAGAATTCAGAATGATTGAGAATAGCGGGCCATCCACTAACGTTCATTCCTGCCGGAATGTCCAATCCTTACGGAATGAACACCAGTGGATTTGCAAGAGCGAGAAAGAATGACGGTATAAGAGATAAAACCTTGCTACCAGTCCTGTCGCTACGGGCGCGACGCCGACGCGCGCTGTGATCAAGTTAGTGTCTGTTTATTTGTCCGGCGTGATTGAGCACTCGTTTGTAATCATTTTGTGTTCGTCGGAAGGACAAAATGGATTTCCAAGACATAGACACACAACACAATACGGTGTTATCATCTTGAGCAGTTCGTTAAAAGACGAGACATCGCCTCTTAAATATTTCTTAAAATCATCAGATTCGTCGCATGCCAAATTTTTTAAAAGTCCTATATTTCTACTTTTCTAATAACCACTTTTTCCCCACATCCTATGTCTTCATTTAGGTTTAAATAGATATTCACTTGCAATAAAACTCAAAGCAACAGCAATCTCTTTCTTAAAGGTACACATGTTTATTTATTAAACCTCATGGACATAATGCGAAAAACACTGCCCACAGGCGGACTTAGAGCGTCTAGCAGGGCGGGGCGTGCGGCGTCCATATCAAACAGATGCATTTACACGTAGGTGTCCTGAGTGGCGACCTAGTGGCGCGAGAACAACTTGCACGCAACGCTGCACGCTCCGCTCAACGCTCCGCTGAACGCTCTTCACTCAGTTCGTACACTAAGGCATTTTCTCCCAGTCTACCTTAGGGTGATGCAGAGACAAATCATGGTAGATGCAAAATGCAAAGGTACAAAAATAATACCAAAATTAAATATATATATTCACATACTATAGTACTAAATACATATAGGTACACTCACATAAACATAAAGATAAATATAAACATAAATAATATATAAACATAATTGTTGCAAAATGAAAATAATCCATAAAGATTATTTAAAATGACGAGCATTCCTTTCAAATGACAACAATCTTCATAAAATAGTAGGATTGTCACCATCCACACACGCGCAATCCCTCGGTATGGCTGACAAGATGCAAAGTGACAGGAATGTACACAAACGTGTGGATGGTCACTGAAGGATTGTTTTTCCTGCCGGATTGGCGTGTCGTGATAAAGCCAGGGGAAAGAACGAAGGATTGTGGTTTAGTTAGTGGCTTCAACGGTTTTATTTTATCCCGTCGCATTTCTGTACGGATTGCGCGACGGGACAAGTCAGAAGGAATGAACGTTAGTGGATGGCCCGCTATTATTAACAAACTAGCTGTTCTTCGTGGTTTCACCTGAGTTTTTATACCTTTGATTAATGCTCCGCTTCCGTAGGTTTATAGCGTAGTGTAGATTTTTGTATACCTAAGCTATATTTCTGTAAACATTTTTCAAAATTCGTTTAGTAGAGTTTGCGTGCAAGTAACATTTATATTTACAGACATTCACATTAATAATGTGAGCAGGATTTCAACTTTCCCGGATTATAGCGACACATAAAAGTTTTTTTTTTAAATGACATAACCCGGATGTATTCAAGAGACGAGTGCATAGACATCTTTTGGGTGAGCTCGCTCCATCGTAGGCCCCGTCTTTGCCCTCGGGCTAGTCTGGGACCAAGAGCAAGCCCATAAGTAATAAAAAAAGACATTTCGCAGATACGTTGAAATTTATCAGATAATATAACAATAGACAATACGCTTACGATTTCATGCCACTAAACGGTTTTTGATAAAGTTTTGTACGAAGTAATCTTAAGCCCCAAGAAAGAACAAATTAATGCTGCTTTTTAATCAGAAGAATATAAAAAGATAAGTAATTTTAAACATTTTTGATTAAGGATAGTTTAAAAATATATATTTTTTAATACTGTGTGAAAAGGCTTTACCTTCAAAGGTAGCTATTTTCGTCACAGCCAGTAATAAATGGTTTCAACGGAACAGGCAATTATTTACCTGCTGTCGACACTGACCTACCGTAGATGGTACACTTTATAGTTTGTATTTTTACAACATTCGCTTTTTATTTTCTTTTCGCGTGGAGATTGAAGATATTTTTAGATACTAATTATATTAATCTAATCTGATAAGATAGTTAAGTTATGGGTTCGCAACCGGGCGCGGGCAGTATTAATGCAACTTATTATCTATCTATCAAAATAAAATGATGAACTCACTGACTGACTGATTGTTGATTATATCAACGCATAACCTAAACCACTGGTCGAAGAGACATGAAACTTGGAGGGTATGTAAAAACATACCCGCTAAGCTATACGTGAAGAGTGCTATCCGCTAAGAAAGGATTTTTTAAAATTTCAACCCTGAAAGAGTAAAATAGGGAATAAAATTTCGCACATTCATGCGGACTCAGCTGCAGGCGAACAATAGTGTTTAATAATTATTCTTTCTCAAATCCAAGAAGTCAAGAAAACTTTCTTCTGTATATCTAAGACACCACTGACAAAAATAAAGACAAAAACACGAGGAGTCCAGAACTTAAAATAAATATAAGTGGAACAGTTTCAGTAAATAGCCTAAGTAACAATTTTTTTTTTGTAGGATTTAAACAAGAATTCATCCAGTCGTCAGTCGTCAAATAGATACCTAGAAGAATATATGAACACTAACTTGCTAGCTTCATTGCTAAACCCATTTTTAGATTCCTCATTTATATTCCTCGGAAAACATGTAAATACGCTGATCCCTGTTGTCATTCGTAGACCTATGACAGTCGTTGCGAGTAGTCAGAAGCCCGAAAATCTAACAATCAGTTTTACTAATGCTCGGTACAGTCACGAGCAACATGTATACACTACGCAAAAATTTGATTCGTTTTTCTCTTTTATGAGCCATAACTCTCAGTTAAAACTTATTTTATAGCAATTATATCATAGACTACTATAAAAATGAAATGTAGTATGTATAAAACTAAATATTATTATAGTTTTACTAAGAGAAAATTGATTTTAATTTTAGTGTTGTGTATACATGTTTATACACGTGACTGTACACACGACGACAATTTATCGTCACAATCTGACTACGCAGAGTTGGTTTGAGAAGTTTATGGTACGACCGCAATATCAGCATCAATTTTCGCCCACACCTTCGATAAAAATCGTTGTCGTGTGTATCGAGGTTATGGGGTATATCGTGTCACACAGTTGCTGAGTTGCGTTGTAAAGGTCGGACTACCGGTATAACCAAGGGTTAGTTAGTGCCTGGGTTGTGGACGGCTGATAGGCAGGCTCCATGTAAAGTACTGGTATTTAGTGCACATTTTATTATTTTTTTGGGAAGTGGGAAGTCATCAACTGACTGCTCCCGTCGTGGGTGCGGCGGGAGAGCGTGTCAGACTTTTACTGACTAAAACACATTCCTGTTCCTTCGGTTGCCCTTTATGTTCCGGGGTCACGGTAACCATTATAAACATTCCGCAACCCCGGCAGGCGTTGGCCTTGTTGGGCCCCTTCTCGTGCTGACTTTTCTTTGAGGCTCGCGTGGAACACTAACGCTCCGTCGACGAGGGCCAGGTCTTATAATAGCCGGGCGGCGAGCTACCCATCGCTCGCCATCCGCAGACCCGCGCCTACGGTGGCCGGTAGTCGTCTTGCGACTCTCGACGTCTTCGCCTGGGTCCCTGTCCGGGGTGAGAGGCTCGTCGTTGCCTCTCGCGCGCCGCCGCTTCGTATTTAGTGCACATGGTTAGTCTGGAAGCTAAACATAATAATATAAGTAGGGATATACTAGTAGAACTACATTCAAGTCCCAAACTTGAATGAAGTTATTCTTTAACTAGTTGTCTCTTGCTCGTGCTCTTGTAGGTTAATAAATAATGATAACTTTTTTCAATAAATTGACTCTTCAACATAAATATATCTTTTGATTAGAATCAGTAGTTCCTAAGATTTGCTCGTTCAACCAAACAAACAAACTCTTCAGCTTTATAATATAATGTAGACAGGTGATATTGTAAATCATATTAGTATGAAATGGAAATTCCTCACATATTGAGGGCCCTGTAAGGTCAAATCTGCGGCAGGTGTAGTGTACTGGGCGTACAAATTTTGTGGCAGAATAGGATTATTTGGCCCTCGGTCAACAGTCGAACTACATTTATGGTTTAAAAAAAAAATTTTCGTTGGTTTTTGTAACGTTTTTTGTAGCGTTTGTATACGTGTAGAAAGGAAATTTTGGAACATTGAGTAAGAACAGTTCATGAAATTATATGTTATATATCATCATCTCCCTAGCCTTTTCCCAACCGTGTTGGGGTCGGCTGCCAGCCTAACCGGATTCAGCTGGATACCGGTGTTTTACGTGGAGCGACTGCCTATCTGACCTCCACAACTCAGTAACTGGGCGACACGATACCTCTTGGTTAGACTGGTCTGAGTTTCTGGCTAACCAGTAACGACTTTCAAAGTTCTACGAATGACAACCGGGACCAACGGCTTTACGAGCTTTCCGAGGCACGGGATGTCAGTGATGTCTAAGATAAACTTTAGAAAGTACATATGAATTGAAAAAGTCACATTGGTACCTGCCCGGATTCGAACCCACAACTTCTTACACGAGAGGCGGGCGCTATATCCACTGGGCCATCACGACATTAAATTATATGTTATATATACATTACATAATTACCCCGTTTAGTCTCATGATATAAATAAAAACCAACTAGTAAATATAATATATTCTTGAAACAATGAAACCGAAATATCCAAATACAGAAGCAATACAGTAAAATCTTTATATTAAAAAAAAAAACTCCAAGAACTTTTAAAACATCTAATCTCGACCCTTTTAAAACATCTAATACTCATTCAAAAATGTAAAGATTTTATTTCAAATAAAACACTGGAAATAATATTCCTTTTCCGTACCTTACAAAACGGGAAAAAACGGGAAAATATTACCTATCTAAAAATACTCAACGATCTTTTCAATTGAGTTTTTGTATTTTTTGTACAAGCTTGTATTCATTATAATAATATGGATACTGTTTTCAGACGAGATAATAACAAAGCAAAAAAGGTTGAGCATATTCTTTCATAATATATATATCTAATATATAAAAATAAGTCGGGTTTTCCTTCCTGACGCTATAACTCCAGAACGCACGAACCGATTTCCATGGTTTTGCATTCGTTGGAAAGGTCTCGGGCTCCGTGAGGTGTAAAGCAAAGAAAATTCAGGAAAAATAAAAAAAAATAAAAAATTTCTTCATCTTTTAATCACCAAACGAAACGTTACATAAAACGAAGCCATCTGGTGGCGAAACGGAGTTCGCAGGGTTTGCTAGTTGCTTTTTATCATACATTGCACAATGTTATAGCAAGATTTTTTAACGAATAATTAATGAGATAAATTGTGACCAGAAATTAGTTGTTGATAATTTAGTCTATCAATTGTAGGGGTTTATGCCTTCTGTATCAATATAATATTGTGAGTTTAATTTTTCTTTCGAGGAACCACTAGCATGTCAACTATTTTTCAATGGGGGTCTTAATGTTTTATTTTTAGGGCCAATACAAGTGCTGTAAAATTGATTTAGAACCATTACTGTAAAATTAGATTCCTGGTGTTTCTAAACTTAGTAATTAAAAAAAAACAGTCAGTCAATATTTGTCCACTATAGAAAATTCGTTTTGTTGAAATTGGCGGTATCAAACAGCCAATTATGTGCAAACGTGGGTATTTAAATATGGTATTTATCCATGCTAATATATTATACTAGCTTTTGCCCGCGGCTTCGCTCGCGTTAGAAAGAGACAAAATGTAGCCTATGTTACTCTCCAATCCTTCAACTATCTCCACTTAAAAAATCACGTCAATTGGTCGCTCCGTTTTGCCGTGAAAGAAAGACAAACATACAGACAGACGGACACTTTCCCATTTATAATATTAGTATGGATAGAGCTGATAGTAAGTATACCTGTCTCTCTGTTTCGCTTTCACATCAAAACTACCAAACCGATTTAAAGTAAATTTGGTACAGAGATAGTCCATAACCTGAAAAAGGGTACAAGACAATTTTAATCCAAAAATTACGGCAACGGGAACTACGCGTGTAAACTGCGGGACAGCTAGTCTTTTTATATATATTATTCTGCTGTGCGTGTGTATGTCATTGAACTCCTCCTAAAGGGCTTGACCGATTTGAATGAATTTTTCTGTATGCGTTTGAGTGGCGCCCTGGATGGTTTAGATTCACAAATCAGCCCGGCAGATGGCGCTAATTGCTTGAAAAAGCATGTGATCTTGGAAACGACCCTAACGATTTCGCTGAAATTTGATATGTGTTTTCGGGGACGAGAAATCGATCTAGCTCAGTCTTATGTCTGGGAAAGCGCATGTTTTCGAGTTTTAAGTTAAAATTTTTGACGCCCAACGAAGTGGGCATGGGCCAGCTAGTTTCATGTAATTTCTTTAGGCTACAAAGTTGATCACGGCTTAGCAACAATGTTCGTGTACACCTCAAATTCCTCGAAAACTAACCTAACTACTACCTACCGTAATTATAAACACACAAGATTGAAACTTCTTTTAGCGAGGAAGTAAGGAGAACTGCCTGAACTGTTGCAGCTACACGATAGCGTCTTAAGATTATTATTATTTATTAATTCACAGTACAGTAAATACTTAATCTAAATATTATAATGGTCCACAAAACTATAAAGATATGTGTTACCATATATTTTTTCGCCATATTCAACCGCATTCACAGATTTAAAAAAATCCAGTTGTCAAAAAAATGTCTGTAGAATGTTTCCACCGTAACCTTATTTCTTTTGGTAAGCCCAAGATGCCATCAGTCTACTCCCACACAATATACCCTTTATCTTAGAGTAGTGATTTTCTATATCCCCTTCAGGGTTATATGCAAATTACGTTATTGTTCACCTTTAGCCCTAAACCAATCAAAACATCAACATGTCTTAGCTAATAAATTAACACCGAACTTCGAAAATGTATGCGGGTCAATCCCTCTCCGACTAATATTATAAATAAGTTTGTATGTCTGTGGATAAATCTGTACTAGTCTATACTAGTTACTATATAATATAATAAATAGTTATATGATAAAGAGGAAAGATTTGTATTTTTGTATATAACGAATAAACTCAAAAACTACTGGACTGATTTCAAAAAATATTTTTTCATTAGAAAGCTGCATTATCCCTGAGTAACTTAAGCTATATAATATCACGCTATTACCCACGGGAGCGAAGCAGTAACCAAAAACTTAACGTAACGCGGGCGGAACCTCGAGGAACACATAGTGTGAAATATTATAAATGTAAAACTTTGTATGTGTGTGGATGTTTGTTACTCTTTCACGTAAAAACTATTGAACCGATTTTGATAAAATTTTACAGTAATATAGCTCATACATCAGAACAAGATATAGGTTACAGAACATCACGCTATGGTCATAGCGTACGGGAGCGAAGAAATAATCAAAAACAAGACATAATGCAGGTGAAAACGCGGGGGTCAACTAGTACGTCATACATTCTGTCAGTCCCAGAGGACCAACGTGTTTGGAACTTGTGTAGCTTAAAACTTTGAAGGACTATCCACATCCAAGTTTGATAAGGGGTGCCGTAAGTATGTTGTTTTAATTGATATACGTTGTTTGTAAAGAAGAAAAAGGCGTGCCCTTATGATCTTCTGGATTCGACTTTTGATTAGATAAATTAATTGATCAACAGCATTTTGTGGATCTAAGATGTTCCTAAGAACATGTTGCCAGCTAGCGCTGAAAACCAGCGCCGTGGACTGGTGCCTATGTATGGGTCACAGCATTATGCTGAGCGCTAGCCGTTTCACGCGGTAGTGACGCTACTTAAGTTTCTAGTAATATTAGTTTTGATATTTTGTAGTTTGACTAAGCGCAAATATACGGTTTTTCTTTCTTTCTTCTTTCTATGTGATGGAAAAATATAATAGCACTTTGCCTGTCCCAGCTATTGAAGCTAGAACTCTAAGCTCAATCGCACGATCACGACAAAGTCCCACTGTGATACAAAATGTCTAGATACAAAAGTAATAAGGGGAATATAAAGAGACTTAGCACAAGCACGCACTTCGGCTAAGCACTATACCCGTCTCTGTTACACAACTGTCAAACGTCAAGTGCACGATAGAAACCGAACATAGCTAAGCCAAACTATGTGCTTAGTAACGTCTATTTATCTCGACGTAAGAGTCACCTGAAAGGGGTTGCGGAATTTTTATAATGGTTACCCCGGAACATAAAGGGCGACCGAAGGAACATGAGTGGGTTTTAGTCAGTAAAAGTCTGACACGCTCTCCCACTGCACCCAGGAAGGGAGCCGTCATTTGATGATTTCCCACTCCCAAAAAAAAACACTTGAAAAAATTTTTTGAAAATTAATTAAATAATCAAAAATCCCAACTGCAAGACGATGGCTTCGTTTCTGTTTTTATGCCACAAACTTCCGAAATTGCAGTCGATTTTTTTGATTATTTAATTAATATTTTTTTTATTTCTCCATTTATTTCTAATTTATTTACGCTCGAAAAACATAACCCTTCTTTCGGCAGTCGGGCAATAACGAAGGCCCCTAAAGCAGGGCATCCACCATGGCGGCCGGACCGCATTGCACAACAAAAATCCGACTCCTACACATTTTATGCAAAACGCTGGAGCTATGCTAAATTAGTCACCACATCGTTTAGCCCGACCCGTCTCTAATGGACGCCTTCCTTTACCAATGTAGCGAGCTCTAAACAAAACAAAAGAAGTGATATTCATCATGTACGTCATAGTACGCCTTGTTTATTTATAGTAGCAAGGTTTAGCATAACAGCATCGCTATGGAAATGATCAAGGACTTCCATGATGCGTCTTACAGGCGTATACGTCATTATGACATGTGGCATTAGTAACGAGTAACGCTAGTTGGTCACGTGTCCTTTTCACTAACTACTCTTTATAAAATACTACTATTCATTTATTTATTAAACTTTATGTACGAACACCGTTCAGAGGCGAATTAAATCATTGCTATTTATAAAATTTTAATTGGCTGTTTTAGTACATTTTAGTTGCATAATTTGCTTGCATCGAGAAAGCTGTCTTAAGCATGAGACGGTTCGATACGGGGCAATCAAAGTGTATTTTTCTAAATTTATTAAATAGGATTTCACTGACATAGAAGGGGGACATAGAAAAGAAATCTGGATTTTGTAATTGATACGAATGTACAAAATGAAGATGGTAACCAATGCTTTTACCTTCTCTGAATGAGAAGAGGTATTTTCCTCTCAGTGAGACAATACAATACATATTGTGCCTAGTTTGGGGCCCATGGCCGAAGTTTTTTTGTACTCTTTTATAAAGCTTACTTTGATGCTTAAAGCATTAAATATTGCATTACCGTAAGAAAATAACTGGGAAAGTACTACACCCACCTGGTTCTTTTGCAAAACAGGGTTGCAGTGTTCTGGTTTGAAAGATATCGGTGGCGGTTATTCATCACTAAGACTGCAATGCATCATTGGGACCTCTGGTAATGTAGACTCCTGTCCCTCCTCTCCCGTCCCGTCTAAACAGTCCCACTTAACATCAGGAGGACCGTCAGCTTGCTTACTATACAATGATATGTAAAAAAACTGTAAATGTATAAAACTAGCGTTGACCAGCGGCATTGACGGCGTGGATGTTGAAAAATGTCTACCATTCCCTATTTTATTCCTTTACGAGCTTTTGCTTGCGGTTTCATCCGCGTGGATGTCGAAACCTCCATCCCTTGTTTTACACCGTGACGGGTGGAATTCTGATAAATCCTTTCTTAGTGGTCTCTCCACAAAGAACACACTCACCAAGTTTCATGTCTCTAGGACCAGCGGCTTGAGCTGTACATTTTATATATCACGCATTTAGTCGGTTAGTTTACCATTTTATAAAAATAGATTCGGGTTATTCATACCACGTGACGGGCTTCCTTAAACGTCAGCGCGCTTAGGTCATTGTCACTTGTTGCCAATTTGCTAGCAGAGGCGATGAAAGCGAGTTTAAAAAACATTAGGTAACGTCTGATCTGGCAGTGGGACAACTCGGTCAAAGGTATAAGCGATAGCGGGACTTAATAGGAAAGGGCAAAGACGCGGCTGGTTTGATCAAGGATTTAATTGTTATTTACTTATATTTTGGAGAGGCGTTTGAGACAATACTATATTTAGCTAATTTGGTTGGGTCAGAATAAAAAAAAAAAAATATTTTAAGCGTATAAATTTGATTAAAATAACTTTATTTGGTCTGGTCAAACTGAAAGGTCATTGAGGCAATACAAACTTAGTAAAAAAAAAGGAATCGTCCGAAACATCCCCCAAAAGTATTAATAATAATAAAATACCAAAGCCCGGAACTCCTGGGTAGCAAGATATAGAAATATATATAAAATACTTAATTTCTCTCTAAAGACCTACTCAATTTTAAACTAAGAACTTGGAAAAAGTTCTACAATTGCTTAAGATGCTAGATTGTATGTGTTACACAGATTGTTACACGTGACCTACACTCACACAGACACACATCCGATAATCCAACTTCATTATTACACACAGAGCGAAGTACGCACACGCACACACACACACAGACCATTATTACATGCTTCACTCGAGATTAGGAGAGGTTTTTCCTGTGTCCATTCCTTTAGGACCGTGAAACACGATTACTATTTTATTACGGAGTCGTCAGCACTTCGTGCATGCTCAACGTAAACACGACTTTTCACTTCATCCCATAAATAAGGAAATGGAGGTCAAGTCCATACGGGGTTTCTACATTCGAGCGAAAAAAACTGGCAAAGTGAGGTTTGAACTTGCACAAGGAGGGTTCCGGTTGACGGTTATCGATGAAAAATGGTAAAAAACGTTTTTTTTTGGAAGAACGCTGTAGGTTATACACATGCCCACATATGGCTAATAAAAGTATAAGTAATAATAAAACAATATAAAATTGTAAAGAAAACCGTAGTTGAATTTGCGTTAGAGCTCTCAAAGTCTTAAAACAGGACACCCTAGCGCTCGCGGTTGCATCGGGTCACTAACCTATGAGAAGAGAGTGAAGTAGGTATGATCCTTTCTTCTTTCTATGTGCATCTAGCTCGCGTGTCAACAATTTAATAATTTTATGACACATTCCTACATGAAAATCCTCCTTCAATATGTCCTTCAACTTCAACTTTTACAATTATGGCAATCCACCGAATTTTCGGTGATTTCTGCCAGTGTCCAGTTTGAAAATGATATTTTTTATTAGTGACAATTGTACGGTTATTAAATTATAGTGTGGAGATCATACACGTGTTCTTATAACCAAGAACACGAGATGACTCCCAATATGTCCTTACTCTTCATTAATTTGATGAAAATCCTCCTTCAATATGTCCTTCCTCTTCATTAATTTGATGAAAATCCTCCTTCAATTATGTCCTTCCGCTTCCTAACACGTTGTTAAACATCACGGTACGACCAATGGGAGCGAAGTAGTAACTTATGACGCTAAATGGGGTATCCAACACATTTTTATTTACATTCGGACCAGTATTTTTTGCGATTAGCGCGTTCAACCAAAAAAAAGTGAGCCGTCACGGGACGCCTGGCAAATGTGAAACATCGACATCCACACATCGAAACCAAGGAAACGATACCCATGACCCAAATTTTGAAAAATGTTAGCCACCATCTTGGATTCTGAAATGGACCTCATTTTCGGCATCGGTGCTCCCGAAAACCACAAAACGTGAGGCCAAGGCGCATATCAAAAAAAGTAATATGATTGAAAAGAAACAAAACAAAAGCGTGGTGAGCGTCGCCACGGCATGCATCGCCACGCCAGAAATTTGTTTTACGTGCGGCTATAGATGTTTCACATAAAAAAAAAACCATCTCTTTAGCTTTAGTATAGATCCAGTCGATCCAGACACAAAACTAATAATCATGCTTCTCACACAAAGTTTGTCCCGGGTGGGAATCAGACCCACAGCCTCCGGTTCAGCAGTCAGGGTCGGTAAACCAACAGGTCCATCAAACAATCAACTATCTTTATTCATGATTATGAGATACAAATTGAAACAATTATTAAACGAATATTATTAGGATAGATTAGGATATTAATTAAATTCCAAAAATCTAAATGTCTAAAAATGAGCTAAACAAAAAAAGAACTGCTGTTAACATTTCAATTTAAACGATAGTCTTCTTGTATATTTATAAAATTTTCGTGTCACAATGTTAGGTACCTTACTCCTCCGAAACGCATTTACCGATTTTTACCAAATTTTATAATGCATATTCAGTAGGTCTGAAAATCGGCCACTATCAATTTTTCATACCCCTAAGTGCGGAATGTTTATAATAGTTACCGTGACCCCGGAACATAAAGGGCAACCGAAGGAACATGAGTGAGTTTTAGTCAGTAAGTCTGACACGCCCTCCCGCCGCACCCAGGAATGGAGCAGTCATTGGATGATTTCCCACTCCCCAAAAAAAAAAGAGAATTCCTTGGAATTTGGTTCAGGATTTTAGTTTGGTTTTTTTTTAATTTTATTATGAACCATCATAATAAACATAATATTGTTTTATAATATACTAGCGACCCGCCTCAGCTTCACACAGGTGTAATAAATCTATGAAAATCCTGGTTTTTCTCTACTACGAGTACAATATTATCTACATAATATTAATTTATATTTTTATCGTATTATACAAACCTACCTCTTGCATCTATTTACTAAAAAAATCGCATCGAAAAGGGCTGAAACCACCTACTGTTACCTTGAAATATCTCGTTAAATTAAAATTCTTGAAAAAATCTGCAAACTCATTTTGCAATATGGAGTTTCAGTTCTTTTTTAATACAAAAATGAACATTTTACCTTTTTATGTTTTTGGAAGCGGTTTTCTTTTTGTAAAATAAATATATTTTCCACCTTTTAATGCCTACCTACTAACCAAGTATATCAGAAGTGTCAAACCATATCATTTACAAATGACGAAAAAATGTCGTAAATCTACCTTTTTATAGTCAGATCATCATTATTTTTATCCCATATTACCTGTGCCTTTCATTTCAAAAATCCCGTAAGCCTTATGTAGAATCCTTGTCACATAAAATTACCGCAATCATTGAGAAAAACGGAAAAAAAATTGCCTCCCAATTTGATTTCGGTAATCCGAAGGCTTAGTACAAACGAACGGAGTAAATGTCTCGTAAAGATTGATTTTTAATTTGGCAATATTTGATCCGATCGAGCTTTTTACCTTAATACAACAAAAACATATTAAAATATGTTAATCTTATTATTTTTGTGTAAAAAAATTGCTTTTCTCTTTTAGTATTATATTTATTTATTAACAGAAGAGTTGATAATTTGTAATACTTTCAGATACAAGAACACATCTAAATTAGTTAACGCGTTTAAGAACTATGAGGCACAGACAGACACACACACATTGCAGTCAAACCTATAACACCCTTATTTTGTGCCAGGGGTTAAATACAGTATACAAAGCAGACAGCCAAAAAAGTGTTCCACTTTTGAATTAGTTAAAACTGAACCAAAATATTAAATTTTCGAAAAACGTATACACATAATAAACATATACATAATAAACGTTAGAGTTATACATAATAAACTCTAATAATTTACGTTAATTTACGTTAGAGTTTATACATAATAAACTCTAACGTAAATTAATAAAATTTACTTTTGCAAGTTCAAGCGAGGCCTACACAAATATCCTTACGGTTCAAGACGGTAACATTAATTTAATCCGTCCATTACAAGACAGGTTTCGAATTTCAGGATACGATTATCTTAAACCGATTTTCTTTGCAATGTTATTTAATTTTCTTTTACACAAGATAGAAGAAAACTCGATACGAAGCAAAATACTGTAACCCGTACGGGATGAGCATGCTCGAATGAGCATGAGTGTTTACGAGCAAATATTCGAGCATAATGCTTATTGCTGGAAAAATAAGAAAATTGTTAGGGTTTGTGCGTTTTTTTTTTGCGTGTGTTATTAGGATTTTATTTAGAATAAAGATTGTAATTTTGTGTGTGTCTATCCATACTAATATTATAAATGCGAAAGTAACGCTGTCTGCCTGTCTGTTTGTCTCTTCTTCACGCCTAAACCACTGAACCGATTTGAATGAATTTTGGTACAGATATGAATAGTTTTCATCCCGGAAATCTCCCGGGATCGGGAACTATTATTCCACGCGGAAAACTTGTATTAAACAATTTTATGGGCCAATGATGTTTTACTAGCAGAGGTTTCTTCAGCGTCTTTGGATACTATTCCACTTCCGTAGGAAATATAATGGAGTTGTTTATTTTGCAAGTGAGATATTAGAATCTTTGTACACAATTTTTTGAATGAGAAATAAAGCAAATAAAAGTAATAAATTACTTAAGACAATTCCACTAGTAGTTCGAGACCATTCACCACTCACATAAGACCATCTGAACTGAAAACAAACTATGCAGAGCACACTACAATGATCAGACCACTGAAAAAAAATACATACGTGTAGTTATAATAATTTATCAATAAATAATACCAGCTTATTACTGTCCCCCTGAAGAGCAAAGGCCTCTTTTCATACAGAGCCTCTCTTCTAATTTTTGTTGTGCCCGACAGGGTCCATAATGTACTTTCCTTTTCTGTTATTTAACACCTAATTGTAAACATATGGTATGCAATAAAATATTGAATTGAATTGAGCATTGATCACCACGCTTGCTCAAGGCGATTTCGGACTCATATTACCTGCAGGTTCAGCTTTCCTCACGATGTTTTCCCTCATCGATGTCTGTGATGTCCAAGATATATTTTAAAAAGTACATATAAATTGAAAAAGCTTCATTGGTACTTGCCTGGATTTGAGCCCACAACCTCTTGTGAGAGGCGGGCCTTGAACACTAGGCCGTCACGACATTACTATTATAATCAATGCATAAATACTATAAATAAATTACAGCCATACACACAACAACAATCATGCTCATCACGCAAAGATTGCTCTTGTATGGGAATTGATCCCAAGACCCAGCTCAACTGTCAGAGTAACTAACCACGACAAGGCAGTCGGCAACAGGCTGTCAAAAACACAATACAAAAATACAGAACAAAAACAGCCTTCTAAATACAAAAATAAACCTACAAATACGATAGACAGGGGCCTCCCCGATTCTCAACAAACATCTATAGAAACATTAAATGGACAGCAAAAAATCTTGTCGCTTGTTACTTGGTCTTATAATTTCCCTTCTGACATCATACAATAGAAAAAAATCAAGGCAAAACTCGTCAGTGTCATTGAAATTTTTCGCTAATATATTTTCTGAAATAACAAGCCACGATGCTTGGTGATTTTCATCAATTATTACGTAATCGTGGAAGCTATTTAGATAATGAGCAAGAATATTGAATTAAGGTATGTAGATGTTTAGCACTAGCTACTGTCCCTGACTTTGTCTGCATGAAACTTCCATCAACTTAGACATGTCATTTGTGTCACTCATTCGAAAAAGTAGTCCATCGATGAAAAAATGTTCGGTAAATCATTCAGTCAGGTAGCGTTTGTCGATAAAAGGTTCTTTCGCAATAAAGTCTTTTCGCACAAGAGTTCATACGAGTCACCGTTAATAAAACAAATGCCAATAATTTGTGACAAAGGGTAGTAACGTTACCATAGATATATTAAAGAACGTTACGGATTGCTTTGTCATATAAACATCATAAGAAACCTTGGCTTGTGTTTATTGGGTTAGTTCTGTTCTGTATGTTACTAAATATGAAAGGAAGTGGTAGGTAAAACCATGTTATTACTTACCAAAAAAGTAAGTAATACCATCGTTTCTTCCTTGATTTCAATTTTCGTTACAATATTGGTTCAATTAAAGATATTTGAATCGTTTTTCGAACTTCATTGTTGTTGTGTTGATAGCAGATTTGTTGATTAAACGTTTTTTATACCTAATGCTCGAAAATATTATAATAATAGCTTTGTATAAATGAGAGATTTTTTAGAATTGATTGTAGACCTGTAGTTTTTGTGATTTTTTCTTACAAACATACTTTGCATCTTTGTAAAATATCTGAAAAGACTATGTTCAAATAAAAGATAGACAGATTCACAAAAAAAATCTGTAGGTATTTCCTACTATTAATAGTTTAGCGTCAACTTGTGATGTAAACTCAGAAACCTGCCAACGCATTTCTGTAAATTACTAATTACTAAATTAGCAGCTCAGGTCAATGTTCTTTGTTTTATTTTATACTATTGACTAACATGTTGATGTTAAATGATACAATATGGGATATTATAAATTGCATATCAAATAAATAATCACCTATCAATACATACTCATCATTTATATTCTTTTTTACATCAAATAACTTACTTCACTACAAATAAACTAAATGTTTAACAAAACTCAAACTGCAGATAATTCGAAATTATACATCAATATGACATTACTTTTTTTCTCATAATGCAATACAGTTAAATTTATTTTTGTACAAAAATACTACATACGTAGCATAAATACTGACTGCACAGCAAAATTTCCATATTTCATAGCAAAATAACTATCCCAGTCGCATATTAACCAGTAAGTACAACCAAACCTGTTCATCATATTTGTCTTAATTTTCAAGAAGTCATGCTCATCAAATTTTATAATTATTATAACAAAAAAAATCCTGTCACATTGCATTATTTTTAAAAGCAGAACAAATTAACTGAAAAAGGTACGCTTTGCGCGCTTTTTCGTCACTGCGTCACGCGAGCGAGTAAGATAAAGATAGAAATGGTTGGTTAGGTTAGGTTAGAACTGTGACAAACACCAGATACCCTCTTTTGCCAAGCAAACATTTTAGTTTCTTTGCTCTGTTTTAGAATAATTGGTGATCTATTTTAATTAGTTTGCTTAAATACTTATTAGGAAAAACCTATTATTTTTTTATTTATTTATTTATTTATTTGTTTCAGGCATCAAGGCCCATATAAATATATACAATACAATATTAATAAAACTTAAAAATACTATAAATATACATTACATAATAATAACTAAAACTAGTGCACACGAAGTGTCGGCGTCGCGTTTCGCTGACTGGTGTCATGTAAGCGGCCACGAAACCGGCGGTACACAACACCTTTCGGCCAGAACTCTTCCTTTAGGAACTTCTCGAGATGGTGTGTCGGAACGCGCACCACGAACGACTTGAAGTTCGTGTTGTGACGCGGCTCCAACCTCTCGACCCTCAAGGTCCAGTTGGTCTTCACGCGCACGTACTCCACGATCTCTTCAACCTTCGTAGAGTGGTGCAATCGAGACACGTAGAGCAGCGTTGTCGGTACGGCTGGACGCAACAGAGTGTTGGGTCCTGCCAGCGCAGTACCACACTGGTTCCGACAAGGAGGCTTCTTCTTCTTCTCAACCTTGATGAAACCATCCTTGTCGCTCTTGTCCTTCTCTGGACCCTGCCTTTTCGGAACCTGTTTTGGTTTTGACAGGCTCCGTTTACCCCCTTTTGCTTTGTCCGCTAATTTAACCTGCGAGTTTAGTGGCTCAACAGACTTTTTAGCGGCGGCTGCAATTGCTGCGTGGGCTCGTTTGGGGGTCGCTGAACCTACACACGTCGTCGTCTCCACCGGTGTCGAGGCAGGGACGGCCGCGGCACACGTTGCAACGCATGCATTCTCGGCAGCTGGTGACGCACTCGAGCCCGCCGACTCGAAACTGCAGATGGAGGCGTTTTGTGCCCCGCGACGCGTGTTCACGAAGTTGTCGCTAGGTGACCTACTTGCAGAAATCGCATTGCGCAACAACACTACTTCTGCTCGTAGATCACTGATGGTGTTGTTGGACACCTCCAGCTGACGCTGCATCTCGACCTGGCTTTGCTTCAGAAGTGTGATATCCTTCAGCAGCCTGGTGACATCTACGTGGTCGAACGTGACGGGAGGCAGCTTGTGCAGATCCTTCGCCACGAATTCAGGCACGTCGTCCGGGTCGGTCTCCTTCAACAACGTAATGATGTCTTGGAGGCTCTTCTCTGTGCCATCCCTTCGACGAGACGGCATCTGGCTGAGTTTGCCGAGCGTCGTGAACAGCAGCAACTTGGCACTGCTGATGTCATCCTCCTTAAACGATGACTTGCAGATCTGCAAGATGCTGACCTCGTCCATGTAATCGATGGCATGCTTTATGAATGCCAGAACTTCATTGGCTATGAGCGTTTGAGAACTCATAGCAGAATCCGGGCAGCGGCTATAGCCGCGCAACTCGCGAATATAATTCACACTGAGCAGCGCAAACGCGACCGTACTCAACCGCGCATCGCAACCGACTCGATATTATAGTACATACAAAAACATTTATTTGGTACTAGACCCTACCTATATCTCCATGATTTTAAGTGATTTATTGTGGAATTTTAAGTTCGTGGCGCCACCTGCAGAAGCTAAAAATTTGCCCATTGGGCATAAAAGGAAGCGTGGACGCCCCGCGAAAGCAAGACCCGCTTTAATAATTCAATAAATTACAATTTTGTATCAAATTTTATACTTTTTTTGCTAATCTCATTATGTGGTAATTAATAAATAATAAGACGACTGTAACTAATAAAATGCTGTTTTATTTAGAAAAACTACAGTAAATAATTTAAAAATAGAAGCTATATTTAAAAGAAAAAGAGTTAACATGTATAATGTGCATTAAGATTATTAGCTATGCATTGATTAAAAAGCTTTTGCTTTAGGAAAAATTGCTATACGCTGCGAAAATAAATTGTAATGTGTTTAGTGATATTTTGAGTTGAATATTTTGCTGTGCAATCAGTAATTGTGATGGGAATTCGGAATCTTATTGCATAGAAAAAGGATATTTTTTGATTTGCGTTTAAATACTACCCATACAATATGACGTCGTTCATTAATTATTTATTCTAGAAGTTACTGTTGTTGATTATTCTAGTTTGATCAATTCACCATCTCCCTAGCCTTTTCCCAACTATGTTAGGGTCGACTTCTAGTTTTATCAGATTCAGGTGAATACCATTTTTTACAAATGGAGCGACTGCTTATCAGCTTACCACAATCAAGTTATTGAGCCTAATACCCTTTTGTTAAACTGATTGTCAGACTTTTGAGTTCTAAATAACTGTACTGCGACTGTTAAGTTAAGATTGTTCGGGATCGGGACCAATGGTTTTTTGTATTTTCTGAAGCGTATGATGTCAGTAGCTTCCTAGATAAACTTAGTAAGTCGCCTGGTTACAATGCTATAACCTCATGCATGAGAGGCTGCCTTAACCACTGGGCCAATACGACATTTATTCAACTAGTTTTTACCCGCTTCTTCATCCTTGTCGATGTTAGAACTTCCATCAGCTATTTACCTCTTTTGGATCGGAATGTCCAAAATTCTTTTCTTAGTGGATGCTTACTCTTCACAAAGAACAGTTCCAAGTTTCATGTCAGTCAGTTTACAGGCCAGGTCATCAGGCCCTGCAGTTTTGCGTGGATTCGAAATTTTCATCAGCTATTTTATCCCTTTTGGGGCGGAATGTCCAAAATATGTTCATATCAATCATCAGTTAGTCAGTTCACTATGTTATATATGTCGCAGTCATCTGGTTGAATCAGCTATTTGATTGTATGACTAGCACGTTTATTGAATAGCAACATTTAATTGAATGACTAGGCCGAAAGCTGATTAAACAAGCGTCACTCAACGTCCAACTAGATAGCTGATTAAGGCATAGCCCTTTGAACAGAGCGGACGTAATATCAGTCAGGTGATTGTAATTTAGTTCATTTTTTTTCCACTGCGGCGTTAGTAGTCACCAAAACAAATATGGCGTAAAATAGCTCGCGCAGATAGCACTGTTTTGATATTATTTTTATTAAATTTACTTTAAAGTGACTTTATTCTTGATAAAATAGTGTGACAGCATGGATTTACCTATTGATACGCCGCCGCCGGCTAGTTTTAAAGTTTTTTTTTAATTAAAATCATAATAAAGTGTGTCATGTTATGTCCTCATTTTTGTTATGTAAAGGAAGTTAAGTTTTTAAGTTGCGAACTTATGGTCACCCTAAACAAACATTACAAAGTCGACTATATCCCATTAAACGACAATGCTAAATGACGTTCAGTCAAGTCGTTGAACGTTACATTAAACAACTTGACGAGTTGTCGTTTAGTCATTCAATTAATTGTCGTCATTCAATGAACGCGCTAGTCATACAATCAAATAGCTGATTTAACCAGATGACTGCGACATATATAAGTTTTAGTTCGTTATACTTACTTAAGTCATATTACCGTGAATGTAAGGAGGGTTTTGTTGCCGTTGAATTAGCAGGAATGCACTTCAGATGTCGAATTCTCGGGAATCCGGGAAAATTCATTATAGGACGATTGCGTAAGTACGCTTAGCAATGTAATGCATAAAGTTCTTTATAAGCATAAAGGTCTATTCAAGGAACTCCTCTACGGTAGTTCTATTAATAGAATCTTCCTATTTCCAGGGAAGTGTACGGCCATGCTATATGTAGGTCATGTCAATGGTTGGCAGAACTATCCTTTGTTAGGGAATAGTAATGAAGTTTCACATAGTTGTCTGTCTGTTGCATTAGCTGCGATATTGCGAGTAAGAAGTTACATCGTACGAAACTAATTATAATATGTGAGTGATTGTGTGTTTGTTTGTGTGTGAGAGTTAGGTATAGTTTGTGAACGTTTTCTGTAGTTACTTTTTTCGTTTAGGAATATTTAGTGTGAGACAATAATTTTTGAGGTATTGGGAAGTGCAGGTGTATTTACTCCTCTTTTATTGAAAACTAGCTTATGCCCGCGGCGTAGTCGCGGCGTCATAGGGTGTGAAAGTATCGACATTCACGCGGGCGAACCGCGTGAATGTCGATACTTTCACACCCTATTTTATCCCCTTAGGGATGGAATTTAACAACATCCTTTCTTAACGGATGCTTACGTCATAACATCTACCTGCAAGCCAAATTTCAGCCTGACCCATCCAGTGGTTTGGGCTGTGCGTTGATAGATTACTATGTCAGTCAGTCAGTCACCTTTGAGTTATATATATTTAGAAGGAGTATCCTCCGACCAGACGGGTGCTGTATCTGGTGGGCTATTGCTCTATGGTTCTAGTCAAGATTTTAGGGTATGTTAATGTAGATCTTGTCCAGAAAGGGCGAATTCGCCGCAAAACGTTTCGCGCGAAATCATTCGCGCGTTGGTGACATACTAGACACCAACACATCACGCCCACAAGCATCGCGCGAATAAACAATTCGCGCGTAAATCGCGTGCACTACGTCAGACTCTCGACTGGCGCGTAATTTGCGCATAACGCGCGCGAGTTGAGATACCAGAGACGCCTTGTTGAGTCCAGAAAACGCGCGAATTTCAGAGCGAGTGCACGTATTCCGCCAAAATTTTGATACGGAATTGTTTATAGACTCGCGCGCAGTTACGCTCTTTCCGGGCGCAACAGTCGCGCGTGATACGCGCGTGAGAATCGCGGCGAATTCATCCTTTCTGGACAGGGCCGTACGCATCAAACTCTTGTATCGCGATGTTGGATGTCAGTTGCAGTTCACATGTTAGGCGATAGATGCCACCAGTTTTAAAAACAATAAAAAAAGCCAACTGCAATTTTGGAAGCAGGTGGCTTTGTTTCTGTTTCATAATGATGTAATTGCCACCAACTTCCGAAAATTCAGTAGAGTTTTTTGATTGTTTGATCATTACTCCTTTTTTCGTTTAGGCTGTAGAGCGTGCCATACAACGGACATACATTCATACTTTGGAGGTATGAGGAACAGAGTGTAAAGTCCCTCATCCTCCATTGAAAAGGGAGGATCCTCCGACCAGATGGGTGTTGTATCTGGTGGGCTACTGCCCAACGGTTCTAGTCGAGATTGTTGTACTCGTTTTAATGTTGCGATAACTCACATATCGCGATGCAGGATCGTCAGTTGTAATTTGCATGTTCGGCGATAGATGTCGCCACATAACCCTCCTTTCGACAGTCGGAAAAATATACATGAAAAATGAGTGAGTGAGGACATTCACAACAAATATCAGGCGTGTCCAGATGATTGAAAAATACTTCCGTTTTTTCATGCAGTCAAGACATAAAGACTCTTTTAACCAGGCGTATTAGCAATTCCAGATTTGCATTATTTTTAATTTAATTTTACTTAGGAATTTTTTTCGTTTACCGATGACAGCGTACCTATTTTCTCTTGCATACTCTGGCCATTGCTGGACAAAAGCCTTTTTAAAATCTTTCTAGACATTCTTTTCCATCACCATCGAAGTAAAAAAAAGAAGGATAATTAAAACAAAACAACATCGAATCTAATTTTTATTTCGTCGCTTTTAGGACCCCTACATAAGAAAAATACAACAATGCCAAAAGATAAGAATTCCATTCGTTTCGCTACTATGAAAGTTTCCATACATTAATAATGTACATTGTTACAAACGTAACACGACGTCAATGCTAAAAATGTACACAATTGTGAAATAAGGCAATAACACGAGTATAGAGACATAAATAATAAATCAAGAATTTTTAACTCTCCCCGAAAATTTGAACGATTATACTCGATTCAAAATTAATAAGCTAATCGATTTAAAGAGGTAAGATGCTCCCTTTCCGATTGAGAGCCTTGTTAGATTTGATGATATATGCGCCGAACTGGAACTGAATGTGGTTCCTTTATAAATAGTTAAGCTGAAAGATGCTTAATATGCTCAATTGCTCATCCCGTCATGTTCATGAAAGAGCGGTTATTAGGATAAGAGAAAATTCTCTGTTTGTTTGTATGTATGTATGTTAAACCTTTAAACACACGTGAGACACAATAGAAAGACAATAGCAGCCCGACAGCCGGCTGTCGGTTGGTCTGTTGAAAGGTTAAATTACAATTAGTTATGGTATATAATACCGTAATGGTTATCTTTATAGTATATGGTTTACTGAAATTGATTCTGAAGATACTAGAAGATGTAAGCCTACTTGAAAATCAATTGATAATCCTTCAATATACGTCGAAACTGCCTTATTTCACAAACGTGTACATAAACTATTATAGGGCAGTGCCACAACAGCGAATGCATACAATCTATTTACACTTCACTGTTGTATGTATTCGATATTGTATCCCCCACCTTACATTAGATTATCTATAGAATAAATATAGGTATTATAAAAATAAATAAAGAACACAAAATATAATTCTTCAATTATCAAACGTAACTGTGCTTTGTACTTAAAGAGCTCAAATAAATTAAAGTTTTATTTACAATTGATTTGAAAGTTAATGTGTACTTTGGAATTTGACATAAATTAATGGCAATGTTTAAAATCTGAGCGTTAAGTCATTAATGATATTATTTGAAAAGACAATAAGACCACCTTTTCCTCTGGTGATGATTTTTCAGTGATTCTCAACTAGTGGAGTGGTCCCTGAAGGAGTCCCCGAGGTCGTCATAATAATATAATTACTAAATATCAAAGAATCAACGACACATGTTACTGCTGAAACTCCAACAGAAATCTGACAAGAAAAAAATTGATCCGTCCAAATGGCAAAATTAAATAAACGCTTTAAGATTACGAATTATTGCTTTAAATGGTAGGATTCAAAAATAGATGGGAATAAGAGCAAAGCAATATAAAGATGTTGAGGGCCTTTTCATTAAGTGAAATTTATATGTTCTATGTGCGACTCACAACAATCATGGCAGCCTGGCCCGCAAGCGGGCGCAAACATGTACCTATGATTATGAAAAGGCTCTAAGAACAATAGGCATAATAATATAAGTGCGTCCAGCGCACTTAAAGATGTCAATTTTGTCCACAGGTTCCTTTCTTTCTTTCATTTCTAATTTATTTCCGGAGGTAAACGAGTAAGTTCGTCTTTTGTCTTCCAGAGACTAAGACATACCTCGATTATATTTGGTATTCCTAAGCAATAGATTGACAATAAAAGCATCCCGCCCGCAGGGTGCCTTACGATTGTCTTTCTAGGTATGTGCCTGACCACGTCAAATTGGATGATTTTCGCCCTATTCTACCGCTTTATTATACGCGCAAGTCAACACTGTTGTGACTTTTCTCATCAGAACCACTGATTCAAGATTTGAATTGAAATTGACAGAGTCGTTATTATTTAAACTTTTTGGTTTTTCAGTGTAAAATTATTTTCAAAAAATATTATTATTGACTTAACCCTTCCAGCAACTGTAACGCCAAAAATATTATGTACAGGCGCTAGATACAGAGCCACTAGAAACTGCAAATTTTTCACAATCAACTTTGAACCTAACACTTTAATGATAAAGTTGAAAATGAAATAAAAATCTAGCTGTGAGCTTTAAATTCTGGCGCCCAAGATTAAAAAGGTAACTCAATCACAGAAGTTCAAAATATTCATTTACTAGTGCAACATTAACATTCAATAAAGAAAAATTTAACTTGATAGTAAAATCATAAAGGTTTGATGGCAGAATATGGCATTAATTCTAACTATAAGATTTACAAAATGAATGATAGACTTAAAAGTACTGAGAAGTATGTGGTCAATAATTTATTATTAAATACATCTATTTATTAACAACCACAATATTCACAAATGGAAAGAAACTACACCAAAGAAATTTTAGTATGTACGTTATTAATAAAAACATCAATTGAACTGTCAAATTATTTTTTTCCAAGCGTAGTTTCCCCACACGGTTTCTGCAATATATGGGGTGTAAGAAGACACACTTTTATTTTTTTACTCTGGACTGTACCTGCAAATATTATCAATACTTTTTTATACTGCCCTAATCAGAATCAAACCGTACATGTAACAAGCAATAAATAAAAATATCCGCATGCAGAAGAAGAGCAAATAACTTGCAACTTGCAACCCAATAACATGCAACTTGCTACTAAATAACATGTAACTTGCAACCTAAACTCGACACATCGACCAATCATGGTGGACGGGTCATCTCCTGACGACGTCCCGTGGAGGGGTGGAACACGTGTCGACTTTAAGTATAGGGCGGTAATTCGAATGTTATTTACAGTCCTTCTGCATGTGCATATTTTTGCTTGGTGTTGTATATTGCGTCCGTAACTAGATTTGGATTCAGCCAGAATAAAAACTATACATAATATTATTATCAACGAATTGTCATTATCTCCTAAACAATCATTAATTAATTGCTACGGAGATATTGAAAGTCAAAGAATAAACTTTAAAAAAACTTAACTTTGAATATTCTGGTTCATGCGCCAGAAAACACTGTGTTTAGAATAAGTAACATTGCTTGGTTTTCCAAGTCAAAAGTAAAAGTCATTATCGACCAACAATTAAATTTCAAGTAATGTGTCTTTTTACACCCTGTAATCACTTATTATTTATACTCATAAACCGTATTATTACTTATAATGTCATTAGTACTATTAACAATATTTACAACACTGATTTTTTGTTCTAAGTTAATCTAATTTAAAACAGAAGTGAATTAAATTATATAGGTATTATTACGTATTTATGAATATACATATTATAAAGGTATATTTTGTAACACATACAATAGTAGAAAAGGTGATTTGAATAAATTATGAAGAAGAAAATGAATATCAGAAGGCAACCCTGAACCACAGTTTTCGTCCAAGTCCTGCAAGGCATTGTGAGCTCTATTTATAATAATTATAAAGTTTATAATTAAATAAGTTAGGCTGACAGCTACTTTAGTTCAGTGACTTCTACAACACTATGGCTATTACAAATTATTATATTATTTAATATTATTAATCTGGCAGTGCCTATTATTATTATATAACTTCAATCATATGTACTTCTGAAAGATGCTTTGCTTCTTTATATTTACATTTAATAATACATATAATTCTATATTATTATATGAAAATAAATATTTAAGAAATCAATAACAAAGAAAATATTTATATATGAACAAAAAAGTAATAATGTTATGAAACCTAACAAAGAATAGAATTCTATATCTACTATCACATGAATTAATACTTCTGACTAACTTAATGTCATATACATCATTTATTATTTTAACAATATAATACACTTCTATTATTAAAGTTTATCAAATTCACAACGTCTTTAAACTTATAAAACCACGCATTTCAAGTTAATATTAAACCTCTTTGGTCATTCCAAAATTATTAAACAATAATAATGCATTCACATCTCAATATAATTATATTTATTTATAAAGTGACGTGATGTACCATGTGACTTAAGTATAATAACTATATAATAATAAAATTTTATAACTTACTTGAGGTCCAATTATATTTGCAAAGAGAAAATGTTTCTGAACCGACTCGAAACATACGTAATAAACAATTAAGTTACACTTGACAGATAACAATAATGACATAACGCAGCGTCATTGTCATCGTAATATTACTTATTAAATAATTATAAATATTTACAATAGCTACTATTTATCTAATACTCACGTCACACTTTCTGCTTGCAGATATAAAATGGCTTACTACTATGTATTTTACATCATTAAACGAAACCTCGAGTACATAACATACGTAAGTAACGACTAGTTGGGTAGATACAGCCTTTTATAATACACAAGTTTTTAAAACGAATGAAATCGACAAAATCAACACTGTTAGACCGCGGTTCTATATAAAAAAAGTCTTAATTAGATCACAGTATCTAGGTCTCTGGTGTCGACCTCTGGCATTGACAATCATAGAAAACTCTCCGAAGCTCTAGTCTCCTCTCTATCGACAGCAGAAACTATTTCAACACCCTCTTCATAGTTATGCATTTTAGTAGTATTATTCACACAGTAATGCTGATCAGGATCTCCGTACTGACTGTGGTAGAACTCTTCGCGCATCATGTGGTTTAAATTTCCACATCTAAAGAAGAGAATCTCTTGGAAGGGCTTCCTAAAGTCCCGGTTCAGAGTCGCGTAAATGACCGGATTGAGCAAACTGTTCAGGTAGCCCAGCCACAGGAAGAGAGCGCTCACTGCATCAGGGATGGCGTCTTCCTTCACGAATGGTCTGATCAGGGCTAACACGAAGAATGGCAGCCAGCAGATCACGAATGCTGACATGATTATACCGAGGGTAGTGGACGCTTTGCGTTCTTTGGCTAGTTGAAACCGCAGTTTCTTCTGATGAACTGCGTTCTGTGGATGCAGTAAGTCTTTGGCGATATGGCTTTTATGAGCAAAGTTAGATAGCGACGATCGAATTCTGTTCGTCGTGTTCTTCTGACTGCTCTCTGAGGGCTGTCTCTGCCTCTCTTTTACTGTTAATTTCCCGGGCATCAGTTGTGTTGGCGACCGGTTTATAGTGTGAATAGGCTTCGTAGGAGTCTTTGGTTGTTGCAACATAGGACACTGGGACTCGTTCGACTTTCTTTGGCCGCTGAAGCACCTCCCGATTGTGCTTTCAGTTTTGTCTACGCTACACTGTAACAAGAGAAAATTTGTTATACAAGACCAGTTAAACATTCAAAGACGCTGAACTGATGGCAGTGTTGAGAAAACATGTTTTCTAGTCAAAATTTTTGAGAAAACATTATTTACTCTTCAAAGAAGTTTGGAGGGTTTGCATATAATAAGAAGGGCCAACAAAATGACAGTTTATTCTATTGATTGACTTTTACAGACTTTTTGAGTCGTGGACAGTTCAAAGAGGAATAAATAAGAAAGCAATAATTATACTGCAGTCAGCAAGATTGCTTTTGTTATTAGTATCAAAGTAATTATTATCAGCCTGTCTTCATTGTCGAAATATCGTTTAAAAGCAATATTTTAATTATTCGATAAACAATTTAAGGCAGCAATCATATCTGAAAAGTCACTGTCAAATTCTTGTTAAAATACCCTTGATGATAAATATTTGCCCACAATAAAATTATCGTGATTATTAAAATTACTAGCTCACCGTTGTGTTCGTACTCGCTGTGGATCCTCTCGGGGGAGGCTGCGGCGGCTGGTTGGCCAACAGCTTCGCTTCCGCCGATCCGCCATTCTTAACATTTATCTCCAGATAACAGTGCGTCTCCAAATGCGATTGAGCACGTTTCTCGTCTTTTACAATCTTCCTAGCAGCTCTAAATATCTTATAATAGACCACGATCATTACAGTCAACGGTATGTAGAACGAACCAAACGTCGCATAGATTTGGTACGCCTGATTCTGTGACACAGAACAGGAGGTTTCAGTCTTCTCATTACCTAGGATTAGGACCGGCGGGAGGGATATGAATGCTGCGCCTATCCATACGATAAAAACGCAGAAGAGCATCCTTCGAGGCGTCCTTTTCACACCGTACTCCAGAGGCTTCGTTATGGCATAGTATCGATCCACAGAGATCATACATAAGTTGAGGATGCTAGCAGTACAGGACAAAACATCACTCGACACCCAAAAGTCGCATATGACCGGTCCAAAAGGCCACGTTCCCATAATATCGTACACAGTGGCTACTGGCATCACTATACACGCCACGCACAAGTCACTTACTGCCAGTGACACAATCAAGTAGTTACTAGGCCTTCTCAATTTTCTAACTAAACGCACTGCAACACACACTAGCACGTTCCCTATTATAGTTCCAACTATAACTATCAAGAATACTGTGACCATAAAGATAGTGGTGGGTATGGAATATTTAGAATGTTTGATGTGACCGTGCTTCAAGAGGGTGGAGTTGTCGTCCAAGAATGTCCAGTTGACCGTCGAGTTTGAGTTGCTTACGTTGAACTCCGGACTTAGGATTGATTCTAGTTCAACCGAGGCGAGCGCTGGTTGCAACAGAATAGACGCCAGTACGAGAAGACACGAAGGTAAAGCAACGAAGCTAGGCAGTGAACAGTAGGAGTTATGAGTTTGAGTCGCCATACGAATCCCTGGCTTGGGTGACGATTAATTGGTTCGTTATCCTGACGTTACCATACATTGGTTTTGTTTCCCTCTTTGTTGGACTACGATGCTTAAATTGCGTCAACGAATCAAGTCTGAAATACGACCTCGTCGCGTAGCTTTTTGGTCTTAGAATGGCGCGCTTGATTACAATTGAGAATAGGCTTTAATTGACATATTGCTTGGATTGTGTTTTCAATTCGGAGCAGAGCCATTTGACTGCGGGTCGCTGGGGGAATGTAGTTTTTGTGCCGTTGTGATAGGTTTTGTTTTTGTTTGAGTGGAGAAGGGTAGAACGGTAAGGGTATGTTGTTTTATTGCGCGAGGAAGGTGGCGCGAACGGTTGCTACTCCAATATCCCGTCTGCGGATTGCTTCATTAGTAGCGTTGATTGGTGGAGAAAATTTCCGATCTGAAAAGAAAAGAAACATATTTGAGCGATTTTTTAAAAAACTCTTCAATTTCGCTGTCGTATGCAGCTTTCTGTGTTTATTTTGTATCAAAAACAGCTTTAGAGATCATAATAACGTATTCTATGAATAATAATGGCTAGATTTTGGACGTAAACACATAAATATACGCTGTATTCGAGCATTATATTGAATACTCCTGGGAGTAACCCGAATTGATAGCGATGATACCCGGACTATCTTTATTTAACCATTTTCTCATTTAAATATTTATTACAAGAATCCAGAGGACTTTGAGTATCTGAAGATGAAAGCAAATAAACATGATCCGTTTGATTTCGTTATAAGATTGATGTGGATATTTACTCTAATAGAGTTATGTTATAATTTTGGGCGCGGATATTTTGTATTTTATTTTTATTGCTCGTGTCACTGCATAAATTTAAATTCGTTATATTTGTGTAGTACAAGTACATTAATTAATTTTGATTATGGCAAAATGAGCTATGTCGAATGTGTTAGATAGTTTTGCAGCCAAACTCAATGTGGATCCAAAACTAATGGAATGCATAGATTTATAATTAACCAGACTTAAACATCTAAAATCATACATTTACTTCACGGTGGAAATTTTAACATGAGTATGCTATCTGTCGGCGCGTTAGTGTTCCAAGCGCGCCTCAAAGAGAAGTCAGCACGAGAAGGGGCCCAACAGGGCCAACGCCTTGCCGAATGCTTATAATAGTTATCGTGACCCCGGAACATAAAGGGCAACCGAAGGAACATGAGTGGGTTTTGTCAGTAAAAGTCTGACACGCCCTCCCGCCGCACCCAGGACGAGAGCAGCCATTTGATGATTTCCCACTTCCCAAAAAAAGTATGCTGTCTGTATTTATAAAGTGGTAAACTGACTGACTGTTGATACATCAACGCACAGCCCAAACCGCTGGTCTTAGAGACATGAAACTTGGAGGGTATGTTCTCCCTTAAGAGTAGGTATCCACTAAGAAAGGATCTTTGGTAATGCTAACCCTGATAAAAAAGGGGATGGAAGTTTCAAACTTCACGCGGGAATGCTAGTATATATACCTAGCTATAAAATATTTATATTCGAAAAGCAACTTTTATGTTATAAAACTTTATTTTACGTTATAAAAGCCTCTTCGGTATATTTTATGGACTAAGCTTTTTTGTTTAACTATACTGTTCCACTGCTGGGCAAAGGTTTTTCTCATATCCTTCCACTGCCCCCCTAGACAAGTGGCATTGTAGAATAGATAGCGAAAACGAATAGATTGTCAAATGTATGGAGATGTCAAATTGTTTAGCGAAAGCTTATGTCAATTCCATACATTTGACAATATATTCGTTTTCGTTATCTATTCTACAATGCCACTTGTCTAGGCCCCCTTTTGTTTCATTACATTCGTTTTGAACTTAAAATATCACACCCATACCAAATTGAATGTGAGTCTAAGAACATAAAATTAATATTTTTCTCTTTTACAACCAAAAATATTCTCGGAGTTAATTATACTGTCGGTATAAAAACACAAAATAAATGAGGTGTCATTCAGGTTAAAAATAAGTATTCCAAGAAAATTAATGATATTCACAAATTCAGTAAGCCTGCCACGTACTGTAAACAAGACGTAATAATATTTACACCTAATAAAATTGTGACGAAGACAAGTACGTAAATACTACTGAAAATATTCCGTTTTCATCATCATGGATGGAAAATCATCAAAATATGACTTCTCCCAAGGGCGTGTCAGACTTTTACTGACTAAAACCCTCCCATGTTCCTGCGGTTGCCCTTTATGTTCCGGGGCCGCGGTAACTATTAGAACTATATCGCCATGCGCCACCCCGGCAGGCATTGGCCCTAGACGTGCCGACTGCTCTTTGAGGCTTCCCAATTATGTTAAAGTCAGTTTCTAGTCCAACCAGATTGTGCTGAATACTCGTATCTTACATGCAATGGCTATCAGACGGACCTATTGATTAGACAGATTTTTAGACTTTCTGACTTCTGACCACCCGTGAAAACTGTCAAAGATCTACTAATTACAGCCGGAAGAGATGTCAAAGGTATCCTGGATAAACTGGAGTGCATAGACATCTTTTGGGTGAGCTCGCTCCATCGTAGGCCCCGTCTATGCCCTCGGACTAGTCTGGGACCAAGAGCAAGCCCATAGTTATATATAAAAAAAAAAACTTTGTATCTTTGTAAGTATTGTAGTTAGTGACCCTGACAGCTAAACCAGAGTTCGTGGGTCCGATTTCCATCAAAGACAAACTTTGTGTGACGAGCATGATTGTTTGTTCTGTGTCTGAGTGTAATTTATTTATAATATATAGGCATTTATAAATTAGTAGCTTT
Organism: Athetis lepigone; assembly: GCA_033675125.1. Taxonomy (NCBI): domain Eukaryota; kingdom Metazoa; phylum Arthropoda; class Insecta; order Lepidoptera; family Noctuidae; genus Athetis; species Athetis lepigone. The sequence continues at coordinate 7,500,910 of CM066237.1, forward strand.
TGCCCGCGGCTTCGCTCGCGTTAGAAAGAGATAAAAAGTAGCCTACGTTACTCTCCATCCCTTCAACTATCTCCACTTAAAAATTCACGTCAATTCGTCGCTCCGTTTTGCCGTGAAAGAAAGACAAACATACATACAGACAGACAGACAGACACACTTTCCAATTTATAATATTGGTATGTAGGGACGTGCGGTCCTTATAAGCAGAAAGGCACTGCCGACCCTAGACCAATTCACCCAGACCCAGTAGATGCAAATCCTAATATTTTAAAACTAAAAAGTATGAAACAAATAAAAAAATTGTAAAAGTCTCTAAGATAAAGGAATAGCAATAAATCATAGTGTTCAAATAACAATAAGGCGTGTAATATGCTGTAAAAAATAATACTGTAACAGCTTTTCTTATTTCCAACGTACAAAAATAATATTAAGATAAAAAAAATATCTAGATTTAAAATATTTACTAGCCTTCGCCCGCGGCTTCGCCCGCGTGGATTTTCGCGCCGCGTTCGCAACAGGCGCGCCAGCGCCGCGTCTCGTTGAACGGCTGTAGGCAGAGTTAGATTCTGCCTAAATCTCATTCATAAATGTGCACATGTAGTGGTACATTTCGTGTCTGTGAAATGCACACATCAACGCGCGTACATTACAAGTAGTTCCCCAGCTAGGCCGTGCCTAACAGCCAATTACGAGCCACAGTGTAACTGAATTAATGCACTTTGTGAAAATAGTTTGTTCAGAATCGTTTACTGAATCGATTTTTGTTATTTTTAATATGGGTAATATTTTATCCCAAAAATATTTAAAACTACGTACATTGCTGTCACACTTCCGCTGTACAGTCAAAACAAACTAAAATGGATGAAATACCTACTACGCTAGACCCTTATGCAAGTGCGACGGTGTGCATGCGTAAATTTGTAATGTGACTATAATTTTCTCCCACAATCTGTACAACAAATTAATAAAAAAAAAAAAAAAAAAAAAAACACTCTTTTAAACATAATAATAAAAAATCAGTGTATGTATTATGATTATAACATAATATTCTAATTTGGGTGTCTGGTGGTGTGCGTTTATTCCGGGACATATTGTATACAAATTTTTTACAATACATTTAATCAATCTTAAGAAAAGTGTTGACTAAATTAGCTAAATAGGTTACATTTCATACCTATTGGGTTTAAATACCATTCGTAGAAACTCCTACGATATTTTAAGAAATGTTATCTTTGCAAGTTTACCTACTCAATATCAAAATAGAATAATAGTTATGCGAACAGTATTTTAGGACTGTTTCTTAACTAATTGTCAATTAGTGTGACTCAATCGTGATATTTTACATAAATTTTATAATAAAACATAATTTTTATAATAAAACATTACTTACACCCGTGATAGTAATAGTTACCTAGCCGGGTTTGCGTACTTCTCTGGAGTTGTACTACCCAATAAAAGCTTTGCGGACAGTATTCTAGGACTGTTTCTTAACTAATTGTCAATAATTAGTGTGACTTACTTGTAACATGGTACTTACACAACTAAAGATTATTATAACTTGGAGCTGTACTACCCGACAAATTAGTCTTGCGAACAGTACTTTGGTCTGTTTCTTGACTAGTGTAGGTCAGTAATGATGACGTAGATGGGTTTGCGTACTTCTCTTTGGAGCTGTACTACCCGATAAATTAGTCTTGCGAACAGTACTTTGGTCTGTTTCTTGACTAGTGTAGGTCAGTAATGATGACGTAGATGGGTTTGCGTACTTCTCTTTGGAGCTGTACTACCCGATAAATTAGTCTTGCGAACAGTACTTTGGTCTGTTTCTTGACTAGTGTAGGTCAGTAATGATTACCTAGATGGGTTTGCGTACTTCTCTTTGGAGCTGTACTACCCGATAAATTCGTCTTGCGAACAGTACTTTGGTCTGTTTCTTGACTAGTGTAGGTCAGTAATGATTACCTAGATGGGTTTGCGTACTTCTCTTTGGAGCTGTACTACCCGATAAATTTGTCTGGCGAACAGTACTTTGGTCTGTTTCATGACTAGTATAGGTATCGGTGGTTTTCAGATCAAGAACGTAATAACAACGTTCCAAACCTACTTGACGGTATTGTTGATTCTGAGCCATGTGCGGAGACGCTCGTCGACCCCGTCCCGGAACCCGACGAAGAGTGTCCCCGCCCCCTGCCGCCACCCGCCGCCGCTAGCGCCGTGGAGCCGGTGACAAATACTGAGGAGCCTGAGTCAGCTGATACGCTAAACAGTACAATACTCGAAATACTGGGCGAAGATCCTACTATTTCGAATATTTTCGGCCCCGAAATTCATAAGGACTATTGCGGAGTAATTGAAAACTAGTTAATGCTCCTGTATTAAATGCCGAAATTAACGCGGCTATTTACGACGTTAATGCCAAACGCGACAAAAATGTTGAAATTAGACAGAGACAAGTTTCTACTAATAACTAAAATGACAATAATCCCGAGGTAATGAGCCTATGTTTTCTTTTGCATTAAGGGATACGAAATCCCATTCAAATAACTTCAAAAAAGCTATTCATAATTTATTATGTAATAGAGCTATGTCAAAATGTCAACCTACCGATGGTTAATTTTTATCTAGTATCATCCTAAATTTTAAAAGAACTTAAAAAAATTTATTACAGCTGATCATTTTAAAAAATGAAGGTCTACGCACAATATTAAAATTAATAACAAAAATAGATTTAAAAGATGCTTACTATTTTATAAGTATTCATTATAATTCAAGAAAATATTTAAGATTTAAAGTTCAACAACTGTACGAATTTAACGTTCTACTATTTTGCTTAAGCACTGCCCCATATACATTCACTAAAATAATGAAACCTACTGTCCGGTTACTACGTTTGGCAGGCCTAATATCTATTAATTACTTAGATGAGTCATACGACAAATGTTTGTACAATACTGTACAATCTAAGAAATTAATTACATCTCTCGGATTTTTAATTAATGAGGATAAAAGTTTAATGATACCTAGTCAAGTATGTACATTTCTAGGTTTTGTTTTAGACTCTGAAAACTTCCAGATCACGTTACCCTCGGGAAAAATAGTTCGCGTCAAATCAGAAATTAAAAATATGCAAGATACGTGAATTTGAACAAATGGTCGGATTACCAGTTTCATTTTTTCCGGCTGTAGAAAACAGCTTGCTATGTACTAAACTATTTGAACGCGTAAAACATTTAAACTTAAAACCTGATGATAACTATGATAAATTTATGAATATATCTAGCGTGTTACTACCTGATCTAAGATGGTGGTATAATGCAATACATATACCGTTTTGTAGCACGATACGCATGATCTGAAAATTTTCTCAGATGCCTCAACTACGGGGTGGGGGGCTGCCTGTGGCAAAGAGAGGGCCAGCGGGTTGTGGAGTAATCAAGAGAAGACACAACATATATAACTACTACTTGCGGCCTTCCTTGGGTTAAAAGTATTTGCTAAAGATTTAAATAACTGTCAAATTTTACTCCTCATCGACAACACTACAGCCGTCTCTTACATTAATAGGATGGAAGGTATTTCGTTACCCCACCTCACTGACATCACTCGTCAGCTATGGCAGTGGTGTGAATGTCGCAAATTGTACGTCATAGCTCATTACATTAGCTCATTAGACAATAACACGGCAGATGCCGAGTCAAGGCGGACTGGGCATACCAGGAAATTGTCTCAACGTATGGGGTACTTCAAATAGACTTATTTGCCAGTCGAATAAATACTAAATACTCTGCCTAGATCTCCTGGCACAGAGACCCCAATGCAATGGAAGTTAATGCATTTTCAATTTCCTGGGCCGATATTTATTTCTATGCTTTCCCACCTTTCTCTGTCGTTTTAAAGATACTGAGAAAGATAATTACAGATAAGGCTAGGGGCGTACTAGTCGTACCACATTGGCCCACAGCTACTCAATTTTTAAAAAAGCCTTTTATTGTCTGATCCAGTTGTGTTTAAGGCAAATGCAAATCCAATTTTATGTTTCAGTTCTAGCGATCGCGACATATACACCAAACTTAATTAAACCCCGGTGGCAGGGAACTTATGCGGACGGCGTGGGTAAGAACAAGCGTATCTCCGTCAGCAGTTAATGTGATGTTGGCGTCTATTTCTGGAAACTCCTATAAACAATATGATGTTTACTTACGGCTCTGGTATGGTGATTTGTATAACGCTTCGATTCCACAAATAATTAATTTCCTAAACATTCTCTACGAAGAGGGATATCAATACGGGACGCTTAATTCTTGTAGATCCGCGTTTGCCCTACTCATGGGAAATAATTTAGGAGAAGATGATAGGATCAAAAGGTATTTTAAAGGTATATTTCGGATACGTCCTCCTTTACCCAAGTATGAAATAACATGGGATACTACAATAGTAATAAATTATCTTAACCAGTTTTATCCCAACGAAATGTTATCTCTTGAAAACCTTTCGAAAAACTTATCACTCTCATTGCCCTTTTGACTGCGCACAGAGTACAGACCTTGTCAAAGATTAATTTTAAAAACATAGAATTGTCCCCTTCTAAAGTAACTATCAAAATACTTGACCTCTTAAAAACAACACGCTAAGGATGTTTGCAGCCATTGTTAGTGTTACCGTTTTTTGAGGAACGACCCGAAATAATATGTCCTGTCTTGACTTTACTTACCTAACTCGAAAAATCAAGCCCGTTGCGAAAGAATATTGACTCCCTCTTCATAAGCTTTAGAAAGCCTTACAATGCTGTCGGTTCTCAAACCTTGAGTAGGTGGATAAAAGACACCCTGCGCAATAGCGGTATCGATGTGAACATGTCCACCGCGCACAGCACAAAGCACGCCGCTACATCCGCGGCTCTTCAGCTGGGCGTCAGCCTAGATCGAATAAAAAAACCGCTGGATGGAGCGGCTCGTCAAGCACATTTTGGTTCTATAATAGAACCATAGGTAATGTCAATAACAATGGAAATTATTGTTTTGCCAGAACAATTATTATTGTAAACAATAACTCAAATGAAGGTTAAGATAAGCTGATTTATAATTATTTTCTTATATCTGTTTGTAAAATTGAGGAATAAACAAAATATTTCACACTACTATCTCTAAAAGTCTACATGTGTTATTTGCTAATCCCGAGGACGAAGCCTGAAGTATAATTAATGATTAAACGAACTTACCTGTACGTGAAGTTCTATCATAATTATACGAAGGCTTCGTCCGAAGGGATTAGCAACCCTCCCTCCCATTAGTTACCCCATTTATTGTGTGTGAAATATTCAAGATGCGGCTACTCTCTAAACTAAATGAAGCAAGCGGGTCGGTCAACTGTCTTGTTGACGTGAATTTATTTTTTAATTTTATTTTCTACCCTCAACTATAGTGTGAGACTGGCGAACCACTAGGCGGTACTACATGTGTTATTTGCTAATCCCTTCGGACGAAGCCTTCGTATAATTATGATAGAACTTCACGTACAGGTAAGTTCGTTTAATCATTAATTATACGCTAAGTTGAAAAAGTCATTTGCTAAGTACAATGTCGGTTGAAATTGATGCAACTTTATTTGTCAACATTTTATCCATCAAAATTTAGAATATTGCATAATGTAAAAGGTTCCGTGTTGTAATGTTTATTTGTTTTGAAACGCAAATTGTTAGGTCGATTTGTTGCTAAATTCGATTACTAGTTTATTTAAACGTTTTTACAATTTTTGTTTGTTTTGTTTATAAAATATTGTGAAATGTTGTTCGATTGTGAGGTTTGTGTTGACAATGTGAGTTTGTTACAAGTTATGATGTTAGGTTTACGAATTACGAAATTATTGAAAACTTCAAATAACAAGTAGCTAGGTGGTATCGAAAGTGTATCGAGATTATTTGAGATGTGTACCTGAATTACGAGAATTAACCCAGAAAAAAGGTAATAGCTATAACCCCTAAATTTAATAAGTGAATGTAAGAATTACGAAATAATTTTTTTACTCGCAGCGTGTTTGTGTACACACAATGAAATTATTTTGCTTTACGTGTCTGTTATTTAACCTTCCGCGACCAAGCGACAGCCGGCTGTCGCGTTGCTATTGTCTTTCTATTGTGTCTTGAATCACTTGTTTTCGAAGGTTGAATAGTTAATAACGACAAAAAATCGTATTTAAAAACGGTTAGGCGTGTAGATTTAATTTATAAATGAGTTGGTTTACTTAATTATTTCAATTGTTACAAAACCAAACCGGTAGGTAGGTAGGTAGGTAGGTATTTAGTTTTCTTATTAAAACTATAAATACTTTTAATCATCTAGTGAGTTTTTTTACTATCTCGGCAATAGCGAAAAACTTTTTTATTTTTTCGAAAAAAAGCTGCCTACCCTGTCATAAAACCCCATGCACGCCACTGTTAGTATGGATATAATTATGTGTATCAGAGTTGTCTTGTTACCGTGACACAAGCTCAACTTAGCTTGGGATCATGGTGTGAGAGTTGTCGTAACATATTTCTTCGCTTCTAAGTTATATACTAATTCAAATCTTCGAACACACGTGATTTGAGACTCAATAGAAAGGCAATAGCAGCGCGTCAGCCGGCTGTCGCTTGGTCGTTGAAAGGTTAAAAAGTCAGGATACAACTTGTATATATGTCGCAGTCATCTGGTTAAATCAGCTATTTGATTGTATGACTAGCGCCTTCATTGAATGACGGCATTTAATTGTATGACTAAACGACAACTCGTCAAGTTGTTTAATGTAACGTTCAACGACTTGACTGAACGTCATTTAGCATTGTCGTTAAATGGGATATAGTCGACTTTGTAATGTTTGTTTAGAGGGACCATAAGTTCGCAACATAAAAACTTAACTTTCTTTACATAACAAAAATGAGGACATGACATGACACACTTATTATGATTTTAATTAAAAAAAAAAAAAAACCGGTCAAGTGCGAGTTCTACTCGCGCAACGAGGGTTCCGTTAATTTGTTTTTAGTGAACTAACTACAAATTTACGGTTTTCAGAGTTTTTCCTTTACTTTTGCTACATGACGTTGCTTCTTGCCAAATTTCATGATTCTTGCACAATGGGAAGTACCCTATAGGTTTTGAGTTTTGATTCCCTTGAAAATGTCTAAATATGCAATATAAACCGCCGTATCTTTTTATTGCGTTGATTTAGAAACTTGTTTTTTTTACTGCTTTTGGAGGTAGCAGACTTGAGTATGTGATATTAATTTCAGTTTGATATCTCGACGCGTTTCTGAGAAAAAGATTCTTGACAGACAGACGGACAGACGGACGCCTGATGTCAACTAACTACAAATTTACGGTTTTCGGAGTTTTCCCTTTACTTGTGCTACATGACCTTGCCTTTTGCCAAATTTCATGATTCTAGGTCAATGGGAAGTACCCTATAGGTTTTGAGTTTTGATTCTCTTGAAAATATCTAAATATGCAATATAAACCGCCGTATCTTTTTATTGCGTTGATTTAGAAACTTGTTTTTTTCACTGCTATGAGAGATAGCAGACCTAAGTATGTGATATTAATTTCAGCTTGATATCTCGACGCGTTTCTGAGAAAAAGGTTCTTGACAGACCGACGGACAGACGGACGCCTGGTGTGAACTAACTACAAATTTACGGTTTTCAGAGTTTTCTCTTTATTTGTGCTACATGACCTTGCTTTTTGCCAAATTTCATGATTCTAGGTCAATGGGAAGTCCCTATAGGTTTTGATTTCCTTGCAAATGTCCAAATATGCAATATAAACAGCCGTATCTTTTTATTGCGTTGATTTAAAAACTTGATTTTTTCACTGCTTTAAGAGATAGCAGACCCGAGTATGTGATATTAATTTCAGCTTGATATCTCGACGCGTTTCTGAGAAAAAGGGTCTTGACAGACGGACGGACGGACAGACGGACAACAAAGTGATCCTATAAGGGTTCCGTTTTTCCTTTTGAGGTACGGAACCCTAAAAAACTGTAAAAGTCGCCGGTGGCGGCGTATTAATAGGTAAATCCATGCTGTCACACTATTTTATCAAGAATAAGTCACTTTAAAGTTAATTTAATCGAAATAATATCAAGAAAGTGCTATCTGCGCGAGCTATTTTACGCCATATTTGTTTTGGCGACTACTAACGCCGCGCCGCAGTGGAAAAAAAATGAACTAAATTACAATCACCTGACTGATTTTGCGTCCGCTTTATTCAAAGGGCTATGCTACAATTAGCTATCTAGTTGGACGTTGAGTGACGCTTGTTCAATCAACTTTCGGCCTAGTCATTCATAAATGAACGTGCTAGTCATACAATCAAATAGCTGATTCAACCAGATGACTGCGACATATACAAATCAAGGAATTTGTAGAATTTCGTATCAGAGTTTCAACTAAGTGAGACCTGCTACGTCTAATTACATCGAGGCGATGGTGCGAGTCATTGAGTATCCAATCATTTGGAGCGCAAAATATAGTACATAGATATTGGCATGGATTGGCTTAATTTTTAAGGGAATTGAATGCGATTTCGCCCATTTAAAATGGGTTATTGCGGTCAAAGACCAATTGTAACGTAAAAAGTAATGTATGCCTTTAGTTGGGGTCAAGCTTGCCTATGTCAATATCTTTATACAAATTCTGTGTAAATACGTAAGTATTCATTGAGTTTTCTACTGGGTGTATATTTTTATAAATAAATATATTATTATTATTTATTTTATTACGTATATATATGTTATTATTTTTATTTATTTTTATCTTGTTAAACATATTTTATTCTTTAATTTACACGTACCATATCTCTGTACTACAGATGGTTGTATGGTATAGAATGGCTGGGGGATTAAGTCTGCCTATGTACGTTTGTGCATAAAGTTAGGTAAGACTCATATAGGCTTAATTTGTAAGACAAAATAAATAACACTGTATGTTCTACTAATTTCTACTTTCCCCCAAAATATAGAAAAGTTAAAGTATGTAAGGATGTATGTAACTCTTTCAGTTAAAAGATGATCAAACTTTAAGGTAATATAGCTTATACTAGGTGAATTTTTAGTCCTGCACCACCCGCTAGGAGATAATTCTACCCATAAAAACAAACAACTTTTATTGTGGAACCAACTCTGAAATCGCGAAAAAAATATCAGCTGTTCCTAACAAAAGTTCAATGCCCTCCGACCGCAATATATGACCGCAATATTACGACACATAAGCTATGATACTCAGATAGGTATATCAGGGTAAAACCGCAGGGGCAACTAGTAATATGTAATAAATGGAACTCTAAATAAAAAAAACCATATCCAATTATAATTTAGAGCCCTAACAAAACCGCCTAGAAATTCATTAATAAATCATACCTCTTTTCAAAAGTACTCTACGTCAGTAGGTACAGATAGCAATACAAGCATGTCTGAAGCTTAATTGTCGTTCCAACGTGAAACAGCACATTTAAACCGAAATCCATTAACCGAAGCGCCGCGTCATGGCGCCATATTGAGCGCAGGAGTATGTACACAACAGAGACTCAACTTAGCTAAGTAAAATAAGTTTTCTTGAAAACTGATGGATGTATATAAATTGTTAGGTTGATTATAGAATAGACTTAAGAAATTATTATTTTCAATTTATATTAGAAAACAATCTATTGGTTTTTGACAAAGCTTAAATTTTATAGTGTGACTGGTACGACACTTAAACACGTGATTGTGCTCATGATAACCAACTACTTTTACTACGGAAACAAACCTTAAATCGCAAAAAAAAAAAACAACTGTTCAGTACATTTATGTGTGCTTAATGTACTGAATAGATGATTATTTTTTTCGCGTTTTCGGCTTTGCTCCCATAATAAAAATTGTTTGTTATGATGAGCACAATCGCGTGTTTGAGTATCGTACACGAATTACCAGTCACGATATATAAATGTTTAGGTAGATCGTAAGATAGAAATAAGAAATTTTAGAAATGATTATTTTCAATTTATATTTGTAAAATTTCCATTGGTTTTTGAGAAAGCTTAAATGTTTTCTGACAGCATATCAACCTACTTTGCAGACTAAACGCTAGTAGTCGGCATGGCTATGTGTGCGTGAAGTCTCACTAACGTAATGTGACGTGACAGAGTATAATCTTTGATTGTGTGGTTGTAAAAACATTTTGAGTTAATTGTTCATAATATGGGGTTAATTACAATTATAATTGTTTTTAATTCATCCAGCGTAACATTAAAGCATATAATAACACAGGAATATTGTAGCTTTCTATCACTGTATTATTTTTAGTTGTACCATTAGTTTTCCTCAAACTATTACGACCTTATTGAACATATTAAATTACCTATACGTATGCCTTGTAATCCATACTTTTAATAAATGCGAAAGTAACTCTGTCTGTCTGTCTCTTCTTTACGCCTAAGCCATTAAACCGAATAGAATGAAATTTGGTACAGATATAGTCTGGGACCCGAGAAAGGACATAGGATAGTTTTCGTCCCGGAAATCTATTCCACGCGGACGAAGTCGCAGACAAAAGCTAGTTCTTAATAAATTTAGAAAATTATCTTGTAGCCGGTGTTCTTTTATACTAAATCCTTTATTTTTGATTTAGATTAATTTTCTGTTGTGTGTAACACAATACCAATGAGTATTTTTTGTTAACGGTGTCGTTGTTGGTGAGTGTGCTCATGAGCTACACGAGCTCATTCCCTCATCTTCATTTTACCACCGGACATCCAGACGTACGGCGGGACCCACCCTTTCTTGATCGATATTCCTCATATCCGCACGCAGCGCTTCTCAAAATCGTTCATAATGCGCACCGCAAAGGAATGGAATTCCCTGCCGGGTCTGTGTTTCCAAATTCATATAACCCGGAAGTATTTAAAAAACGAGTGCATAGGCATCTATTGGGTAAGCTAGCTCCATCGTAGGCTCTGTCTATGCCCCCGGGCTAGTCTGGGACCAAGAGCACGCCCATAATAATAATAATAATAATGGATGTGGACTCAGCGATCATTGTGCCGATAGTTGTTTCTGCCAATGGCTTAATAGCCAAGAGCCTCGATCAACATCTAAAGAGGCTCTCGTTAGGTGGCTGGATCAAGCGCTTGATTCAGAAGGCAGTATTACTGGACACGGCACGCATTGTCAGGAGGTTCCTTTCTCTGGAGCCCTGACCACCGGTAGCTTGGACCCTGTTCCCGATACCGGTGGGCTACTAAATTTTATATTTTTAAATGTTTTTTTTTTTTATAAATTAATATTTAAAAATGTATTTTTTATGTTTTATAAGTCAATAAAGGAGATAATAATAAAAAAAAAGTTAGGCTGATTGTCAGCCTTTTCTGGTTTTCTTTTCATACTTTCATTTAAGAGCGATTTAATAAAATGAACTACAAAAGCTTAGTCTCTGTTTCGTATTTACTCATGTGACATGAAACGAAAATTGCTCATACAATGTGGGATCGGGTAAAGCTATTTTACAGGGGAAATTATAACCCACATTTTGTTAAGAATTATGAATATGATCATTTTATGCCGCTTTGATATTGTAGACAACGGTGTATTGTTTATGTACATGATTTTGTTTTCATTTTATATTATGTTTTAACAGATAATTCGTTTGTTTTGTGGAAATAAAGATTGTTATGATATTACATAATGGTTAGGTAGCTGTGTTTTATTAGATGAAACACATTGTTTATAAGTTAATAAGATATTAACTGGCAATAAAACATTTTCGAATATTAGATACGCTTAGTGTATATGTATTTATACATTTTGTAAGTATATAAGTCGGCTTGACGGGCCTGTTGGTCTATTGGTTAGTAGCCCTGACTGCTAAGCCGGAGGTCGTGGGTTCGATTCCCACCCAGGACAAGCTTTGTGTGATGAGCATGAATGTTTGTTCTGTGTCTGGGTGGGATTTATCTAAGTATAATATGTATGTATTCAAAAATTATATAAGTATGTTTATCAGTTGTCTGGTTACCATAACACAAGCTCTGCTTAGCTTGGGATCAGGTGGCCGTGTGTGAGTTGTCCCAAGATATATATATTATTTTTTTATAAGTCAGTTGTCTGTTTACTAAGTATAGTAAAGGATCTGCCTAGTTTAAGATCAGAAGAGCGTATATTGATAATATTCGAGTTTTTTTTAATATTACAAGATATTATCACTTTACGTGAACAATATTTCTTCTCATTTTGTGTTCCAAAATTGGATATTGCTTGTTATCCCGTAATTTTAATTAAAAACAAAGATCGTCTATCAATAACCTCTTGATAAAGAAAACGGTCAAATTGATTAATTTTAATTGAAGAGCCAAGTAGCTCTTATTACTATGTCATTAAAATACGTCAAGAGAGTTTTAGAATGGTTTTCTGTTTTTTTAATCTCTTTTCGTTCACTGTAATTCAAGAAATTAAGTAAATAGCTCGGCTTTTTCTGGACCAAGGTTGGCTCAAAAAAAGGTTGTGGGATAATTCAGAAACGAAAGGAAATTAAAAAAAATACTAGGAAAAATTTCAGGAGACTTTTGGTCATCAATGAGATATAAATAATAAAAATTAGCTATTTACGAGTTTATTGACTAAGAGTCCACTATCACCAAACGTACGTTTTTAAACGTAACCTAAGTATTGAATTATTCTGATGTATAAGCTATATCACTGTTAAGTTTTATCAAAATCCCTTAAGTAGTTTTTGCGTAAAAGAGTAACAAACATCAATACATACACCCATATTCACAAACTTTTTCAATTATTAAAATACTAGGAATACATACTTGTTAGTATCAATACTAGGCATATTTTAGCTGTCACGTACCGCTATAAACCCAATATTGCTTAGCCAAGCGCTTCCTAACTAATGTTTATTTATCTTCACTTAAGATTAATTACACCATAAAATTAAATAGCAAATGATTATGTTATGACTTGCCAAATGCATCTGCAGATTACAATCGTGCTAATCCTATCTAAAACAAATGACAAACGCCTTGTCTTACCCATGCAAATGGCGTATTAAGACAAATAAGGCCAGCAAACAATTAACCTGAACGATAGGCATCGTAAGGAGTCGGCAGCAATATACGAGTAAGTACATGATCATTTAATGGCCTTAGTGACGTAATTAAAGCCCAGTATGCCACTTTAATTATTATTTTTACGACCCTCAATGGTTCGTAATGCGGCATAAAAAAGCCGCTTGCGATACGGTTTTGGTTATGTTTTTTTAGTTTTGGCAGTGAGTACCTAACAAAGATTGAATTAATTTTAAGGGAAACAGGTAAAAAATCAGTTTATATTTTTCTTGTAAAACATGATTTACTAAAAACTGGACAAGTTATAGTATAAATGTTTTTTACTGTGTAAGATGTAATACAGCATCATAAATCAAAATTTAAACAATACTATAACAATTTTTTTTTGAAGTCTCAGGAACTACTGAATCGAATTGAAAGAAAAATTGGTCTATTTATCAAATCAAGGAAGCGGAACAAAAACTAAAAAGGCGGCCAAAACCGCAGGAACAGCTAGTGTAACCAGTAATCAATAAGCAATCATAACTTCAAAATCAATTACACACACATTTTATTAACAGCAATAAATAACAACAAATTGTCTATAAATTACTGAAATTAAAATGTTCGTGGGATATTTCAGGCACATTTATCACAGAAACATCTGTTCATGCATTATGTATTTATTTGTACCTTTACGATTTGTTGCTGTCCTAATGATTTATAGCACTAAGAATATACTTTGAAAAATTCAGAAAGGCAAATTTAAAATTTTTGGGAATATTCTAGTTTTAATCGGTTTCAATGGTCAAAAGTACCTTTGTGTTTCAAATTAAGAGAAAATTCAAATTATATTTGTACTATTTTCTTTTTTATTACGGTGAATAAAATTTTTATCTAAGCGATTACTGAAAAATGCTTGCACTACCCGTACTTGCCCGTAATCGAAACCACAACCTCTTCCGTGAGAGGCGGATGTCTTAAGGTATCTCAAGGTAGCCCAATGCACGCAGCAGCAGCAGACGATATGTCGTCGCTTCAAGTCGTCACGACATATTGTCGTTGCGTCATGTCGCTGCAGTCATGATTTCGAACCCGACCAAAGACGGCAACTGTCAGCAGATGACATCCAATTGTTTTTTTTTTTTGGGAGTGGGAAATCATCAAATGACTGTTCCCGTCCTGGGTGCGGCGGGAGGGTGTGTCAGACTTTTACTGACTAATCCCCACTCTTGTTCCTTCGGTTGCCCTTTATGTTCCGGGGTCACGGTAACTATTATAAACATTCCGCAACCCCGGCAGGCGTTGGCCCGTGTTGGGCCCCTTCCCGTGCTGAATTCTCTTTGAGCCGCGCGTGAAACACTGACGCGCCGTCGACGCGGGCCTGGTCCTAGCGGGACATCCAATTGGTTCCGAATGCTCCGTGAAACAAGATGTCTGATGTGTTCGAGAATAGTGATCCCATTTTTTTATATCTTTTATTAGAAGAGGAAGAAGACGATGATTACTTGTTTTTATTATACAGGAAAAGACGAGAAGCCACACGTCTTATGTAAATGAGGAGCAGGTGAGGGAACTTATTCAATATTAATCAAAAACCATTTGAAAAGCGATATGAGAGAATTCAGAGAGTATTGTCGTCAGTGGCTCTACTGATCTGCGATCGGACGACACTGCCGTTTACCGCTCGACGACACGTCGCTAGCTTCATGTCGCTAACTACGGAGGGAATTTCACAGAAATACGTAGAAACCAGTAGTGTCGTTACGACACGTCGTCTGCTGCTGCTGCGTACAACTTGTACCTTTAACCACTGAGCCACTAGTAGATCATTATTACTTCCAGAAATATTTAATGCAGCATATTTAAGCGTTCTAACACATATCTTATAAGCTGCGAACTGTCTGGCTCCAGAAGTTTAATAAAAAATCTCTAGAGACGAGAAACCCCCATCTTTAAAATATGGAAGCATAAAACATTAATGGTCTAATATCTTCCTGGATGTGTCGTAAAAGGTTTTCTTCTGATAATAATTTAAGAGAAAAGTATATTATAATAGTGCGATTTATATTATAACTAGCTTTTGCCCGCGACTTCCTGGATGAAATCGACCCTATGTCCTTTCTTGTGTCCCAGACTGTATTAGTTATCAAATTTCATTCAAATCAGTTCAGTGGTTTAGGCGTGAAGAAGAGACAGACAGACAGACAGAGTTACTTTCGCATTTACAATATTAGTACGGATATGTTAAAATAAATAAATGTTTACTCAAATTAAAAGTCGCATTGAAACATTTTTTTGACCGTACAAAGAAAGTTGTTTTAACTAATTTTGTACGGTCAGAATAAAAAGCCGAACAAACAAAATTAGCTTCAAAAAGTATCGTCGCAAACCCCCTCATAAATATTAATAATTATAATTTTCCTGTTTGGACCGGATTGTTTGAAAATCAGCGGCCGAAACGATTATTAAGCCGGATAATAATAGACTGGTATTATATACTAAGTTGAAGTAATAGATCATTGTCAATCGTGTCTATTATATAGAAAACTGATTTATCACCTAAGTCTTTGTGCGGAAATAAAAGCTATTGTATTTTTTAAACAATAGATTGTCGGAAAAGGTTAATTGGTTTCCTGGGTGACCACTTAGCTAGCGGGCAAGGGGCCAAAAGGTTTTCTTTTTAAAGAGGTTTTATTTAATAGGCTAGGCTTTTTTTCTTCAATAAAACTACATTGAATTGAGTTTGAGGTTTCCTGTTATTTTAAGGCCCGTATTAATAGACGTCACTCAATTCTGAGACGCTCTCAAGTTTATTGCTGTCCTTATTTTTTCCCTTTAGAATGACAAGGACAGCAAGAGACTTGAGAGCGTCTCGGAGTTGAGTGACGTCTATTATACGGGCCAAAAAGTCTGATAGAAGAAATATATTGCTAGCTGTCTCTTGTGGCTTCGGTCGTCTATTTTCATACAAACTTTAATCCCTTATTTCCACACGCAATTTCCAAAACTCGCTGAACTATTTACTTCAAGTTCCATTTGTAGTGGCACAACAAAATTGTAATAATTAATTTCAATGTGTACCTATTTACTGTGAATTAATTACGTCTAAGTTAATTGAATTAAACTAAATTGAAGAGAATTTTTCGCGTCAATGAACATTGATTTGATAATCGAGGATGATTTGCTAAGGTACACATGCTAGCATATCAAGCTACTACAATCTGTCACACTTTCAAAAAAATATATACAGGTTTGGCAGAAAGTCATAAAAATGAGCGAACGCGTTACCGATTTCACATAATATAATTTAACTTAATTTATATTAACATATTGAGTACACTGACAATTCAATTCCAAATTCAAAAACGTTCCACACATTTATACCAACATTACAAACAACATTTCCGCAGCACACGCTGTAATTTCAACGTAATAATGGAGGTAAAAACGCCATTATTTTTATCTTATTGTGGCAGACCGTACGTTTGTTCAGATGTAACAGTACAAACAAACATTTTCCTTTATATTGGAGACATTTTTTTCTGTGGATAAAAAGACCAGGTTCCAGTTTGTTAACGTTGACGTATGTAGCTATAGAAGTGACAGATGACATGTCATGTCCGGTTGTTCATGTATAACGTTTTTTGAAGTGGGTTTTCGATAAAAAAGAAATTGTGCGACATTTATGATCTTTACAAGGTCCAGGTAAGGTAAGCTGTCGGGTATAGTCCGTCTTTTAGGCCGAGATAAATGTTAGTTACTTAGCACATACTTTGGGTTATCTATTTTCTGTCTCTTTCTTGCCAATGTAGTTCGGTAGTAGTGCGACGACAGTTTAGCTTAGTCAAAATACTTATTTAGCAAAGTCTATTTATTTTGACTTCAGTGTCAATAATTTTTCAAGTTTTTAATTTGTAACAAGATTTATATCTATGATGACAGTGCAAGGTAATACTCCAATAATTCTATTAAAAAAGCTAGATTTTTCTCATCAAAAGGGTTGTTCGGCGGTAATCGAAAGGTCACTTAACCAACGAGTCAAAAACGTTCATGAGTTGTGAATAAACGAACGAATTTATTTAATGAAGTGTTTTGTAGGGTTCTGTGCCCAAATGCTAAATGGCAGACAACGGAACCCTATTGTTGAACTGTGATAGTTAAACGGCTGAAATTCACAGATAATATTATTATATTTCTGTTGCCGCTTAACAACAAATACTACAAAAAATAATTAATTAATCACGTTTTTTTGTAATTGATTATTTAAATAATCACATACAAAAAAACGTGATTTTGTTGCCGTTTTTCTTTAAACCGTCCATGAACGAGTCTGAGTCGCTCTTGGCCAGTTTTAATAGATTGCTATGGTATGAAAATATTAATGGGGTTGCGGAATATTTATAATAGTTACCGTGACCCTGGAACATAAAGGGCAATCGAAGGAACATGAGTTTGTTTTAGTCAGTAAGATTCTGACACGCCCTCCCGCCGCACCCAGGACGGGAGCAGTCATTGGATGATTTCCCACTCACCAAAAAAAAAAATAATAGAAATCATTAAATTGTTTTTACAATATTTAAGTGAACGTGCATCGGTAGAAAGAGCTTGAGGCTTTACACGGCTTTACAGCTTTGTACAATTTTTTTTTAACTTCTAGTTTAGACTGGTTTTGTAAAGAGATATCGTTTCTTTATTTTCCTGCGTACAGGCCGAGGCTACATAAAAACAAGTCAAATAAAACATTTCGCAATTAAGAATTTTAATAGAACTGCGAGATATTTGAGAATTATTCTTCAGTTTGACTTTTTCTAATACATACTTTCTTACTAATATCATAAATGCAAAGGTAACTTTGTATGTCTATTATACTTTCACGCCTAAACTACTCAACCGATTTAAATGGAATTTAGTACAGAGTGAGGTCATACTTTTAGAAAGAACGTCGGATTCTTTTTATTTTTATTAGTTTATTAGTTAGAAAGAAAATTTTAAGTGAAACTTACTCTAATTTGCTCACATATTGACTAGATTAATTTCCATGTTGAATGTTTTCTATTAATAGAGCATGTTTCATGAAACTCCTTTAATAATTACTAACAACACAGTTCAGTTCTATCTATTTATATTTATTTATTTATTTAAACTTTATGCACACATGTACAATAGCGGACTTAATGCCTTAGGCATTCTCTACCAGTCTACTCAGGGTGGTCCAGAGATTACATGGTAGGTGCACTAACAAAAAGAAAAAAAGGAAACGAAAAAAAGAACATATTTTAAATTTAAAAAAGAATAGACATAATTACCTAATTATATATATATCATCATTTTCTAAATCTACTTATGGCTAAAACTAAATGTTACTATAAAAGTATGAAAACTGGAGCTAATTCAGCGATTTGTAACCCTGAACGTAACATCACAAAATAAATGTAAACCCTACGCCAAAAACGAAAACGTCTAGACAAGTTTCTCTTAAGAAATTTTCCAAGACTAGGTTACGTTCACACGTATTTCCAGTGAAATATCATCTATCATTATTTTATCGCCACATAAGGACTTAGAGAGTTCACCAAGATGTATTGCTATTTCTCCGAAGTGTGTGTTTTATAATATGTGGGTACAATACGAGCAAACTTGAAAGGTCTGGCAAGATGGATTGGTATGTTATTAAATTCCATCAGTCTAGAATTCTTGACACGGTTTAAGCTTCGGATATACTAAGCTATCGGACTAGTAATATGAAGGAAGGTGCTAAAATATTTAATTTGATAAAATACATTTAGCAGTTGGTTCCTTTTTAACCCTCGAAGCAAAAAAGATGAGTGGTATAAGCTGTACGCGTGCTGTGTGGTAATGTGTGTGTATTTGTCTGTTTGTTTATTCGTCCGTCTGTCTATCTGTATCGTAGCTCTTAAGCGGGTGAACCGGTCTAGCGATGGTTCTTAGACATGCTTTACCAAATCGATTTATCCATTTTGATGTTATCAACTCAGGGTTTTTATATTATTAATTTAAACTTCGTTCTTCCAGACGTAAAAGTTTTTTTTATGATTATGAGTACAACGACTCTTTTATTCAGGCCTTACGCAAACAAAAAATGAGGGACATTAATTATTTATTTCTTCATAAACTATCTCACATCGATAATATATCTGTATTATTCAATTAAGCACAAGACAATAGAGATTCAAAAAACTAATCATTAGTTAGCAAGATGATCTAAATCTAATAAATTACTCCCAGCAACGAAAGTTTACCAAAAACATCTGATTATACAAACTTTTTCATTTTACCAATAAGTCCTTCTTATGGCCTTAGCCACACAAATAATCATTTTTTTTTCTTCATAAACTACGTCACATCGATTGTGTATCTGTATTTTTCAATCAAGCACTCAACTACAGCTTTGATCACAATCAAGAAACTAATAAATAGTTAGCAAGCCGATCTAAACCTAATAAATTACTGCCAGCAACGAAAGTTTACCAAAAACATCTGATTATCCAAACTTTTCACCAATAAATACCTAATAATAATTTCCTAATTGATTAACGAAGCGCTAGTAAGTATCTATGTTACATTCTATATTGAATAATAAATGGGCCTAAGTGGCTCGCTCCTCAGACTGGTCTCCAAGGACAGTGATATGTCATAGATTATGTAACAGGAAGATTAGCTTGGTATATAAGGGTAAGCTAAGTTTAATCTATGAAATCTTTAGGTCCCTAGGCTACGTGATTCAGAGTAGGTTAAAACTATTTGGGTGAAATTTTAATGGGGACCTAAGTTTAGGTTTGTTTATGGGTGTTAGAAAATAGGAGACCCTGGTGAATTATAATCTTGCAACCCGCTTCAGCTGCTCGGGTGTTTGTAATTTTTGATAATTCCGACTTTTCTCTACTAATCGGGTCGCTAGTCTGTGTATATAAATAGATAAAATAAATAAATATCTTTGGACAACTCACACACGGTTATCTGATCCCAAACTAAGCAGCGCTTGTACTATGGTAACCAGACAACTGATAAACATACTTATATAATTTCTACATATATACATATAATTTTATTTTATTTTATTTTATTTTATTCAGAAAGGAACTCCAACAAAGGATACACATTACATGCATTATTATACAAAGTTCTTTGAAGATTTGTGCTCCTTCAGTTTTAGGAGAACACATCATGCATACATCATCATTTTAAACATAGTTTAGAATTGTATAAATTATAGTAGTTAAACACAATAAAATTTTAATCGAAGTAAAATAAACAATATTAAATTAAACAACACATGAACATATAATAGATAAATTACACCCAGACACAGAACAAACAACAAAATGATAACCTGACTAACTGACCAAACCGCTGGTCCAAGAGACATGAAACTTAATGGGTGTTTTTTGTGAAGACCTCAAAGAGAAGAAGTCAGCACTGGAAAGGGCCCAACAGGGCCACGCCTGCCGGGGTTGCGGAATGTTTATAATAGTTACCGTGACCCTAGAACATAAAGGGCAATCGAAGTAACATGAGTGGGTTTTAGTTAGTAAAAGTTTGACACGCCCTCCCGCCGCACCCAGGACGGGAGCAGTCATTTGATTTCCCACTCACCAAAAAAAAAAAAGATTTTTAGGAATTCCAACCTTAAAGGCGCAAAATTAGGTTTTTATACTACCACTTAGTGTCAGAGTTTTACTGACTAAAACCCACCCTTGTTCCTTCAGTTGTCCTTTATGTTCCGGGGCCGCAGTAACTATTACAACTATTCCGCCACTCAAATAGGGAAGGAAACTTTTAATTTTCACGAAGGCGAATCCACATGAGGCTAGGTTATTATAAAAATCGCAACAAATCCACCAAGATCTAAACTCGATAACCATATCAAAATACACAGCCAGACGCAACCACAAGCATTCATTTTATACTTAGTGATTCTATTTTATCTTTTACAGTCAACTGGCGTGATGTAACACATTAACCTGGCGTGGTACCTTTCAATAGAATGAGAGATCAGCTTAAACTGGATATGTTACTAATAATACCACGTTTGAAATAGAATTACTTCGGTAAAAGAAAACTGACAGTATGCTCTTAAATATTAACAAATAATTGCTTTATATGCTTAATTAATAATTATAATTTTCCTGTTTGGACCGGATTGTTTGAAAATCAGCGGCCGAAACGATTATTAAGCCGGATAATAATAGACTGGTATTATATACTAAGTTGAAGTAATAGATCATTGTCAATCGTGTCTATTATATAGAAAACTGATTTATCACCTAAGTCTTTGTGCGGAAATAAAAGCTATTGTATTTTTTAAACAATAGATTGTCGGAAAAGGTTAATTGGTTTCCTGGGTGACCACTTAGCTAGCGGGCAAGGGGCCAAAAGGTTTTCTTTTTAAAGAGGTTTTATTTAATAGGCTAGGCTTTTTTTCTTCAATAAAACTACATTGAATTGAGTTTGAGGTTTCCTGTTATTTTAAGGCCCGTATTAATAGACGTCACTCAATTCTGAGACGCTCTCAAGTTTATTGCTGTCCTTATTTTTTCCCTTTAGAATGACAAGGACAGCAAGAGACTTGAGAGCGTCTCGGAGTTGAGTGACGTCTATTATACGGGCCAAAAAGTCTGATAGAAGAAATATATTGCTAGCTGTCTCTTGTGGCTTCGGTCGTCTATTTTCATACAAACTTTAATCCCTTATTTCCACACGCAATTTCCAAAACTCGCTGAACTATTTACTTCAAGTTCCATTTGTAGTGGCACAACAAAATTGTAATAATTAATTTCAATGTGTACCTATTTACTGTGAATTAATTACGTCTAAGTTAATTGAATTAAACTAAATTGAAGAGAATTTTTCGCGTCAATGAACATTGATTTGATAATCGAGGATGATTTGCTAAGGTACACATGCTAGCATATCAAGCTACTACAATCTGTCACACTTTCAAAAAAATATATACAGGTTTGGCAGAAAGTCATAAAAATGAGCGAACGCGTTACCGATTTCACATAATATAATTTAACTTAATTTATATTAACATATTGAGTACACTGACAATTCAATTCCAAATTCAAAAACGTTCCACACATTTATACCAACATTACAAACAACATTTCCGCAGCACACGCTGTAATTTCAACGTAATAATGGAGGTAAAAACGCCATTATTTTTATCTTATTGTGGCAGACCGTACGTTTGTTCAGATGTAACGGTACAAACAAACATTTACCTTTATATCGGAGACATTTTTTTTTTGTGGATAAAAGACCAGGTTCCAGTTTGTTAACGTTGACGTTTGTAGCTCTAGAAGTGACAGATGACATGTCATGTCCGGTTGTTCATGTATAAGGTTTTTTGAAGTGGGTTTTCGATAAAAAAGAAATTGTGCGACATTTATGATCTTTACAAGGTCCAGGTAAGGTAAGGTGTCGGGTATAGTCCGTCTTTTAGTCCGAGATAAGTGTTAGTTACTTAGCACATACTTTGGGTTATCTATTCTCTTTCTCTTTCTTGCCAATGTAGCTCGGTAGTTGTGCGACGACAGTATAGCTTAGTCAAAATCCTTAATTAGCAAAGTCTATTTCTTTTGGCTTCATCGTCAATATTTTTTTAGGAGTTTTTATTTGTAACAAGATTTATATCTATGATCATGTTGCAAGGTAATATTTCAATAATTCTATTAAAAAAGCTGGATTTTTCCCAAACTCTATTGTTCCACTACTGGGTGTAGATTTGACAAAGCGGAAAAATCTCGACCAGAACAATCCTGTTAATCAAAAGGGTTGTTCGGCGGTAATCGAAAGGTCACTTGAACAACGAGTCAAAAACGTTCATGAGTTGTGAATAAACGAACGAATTTATTTAATGAAGTATCGATTGTCTGCTTATAGTGTTAAAAAGGTCAATACCAATGTGTTGACCTTTTGTAAGGTTCTGTGCCCAAATGCTAAATGGCAGACAACGGAACCCTATTACTATATAGAAAAATGTTAGCCGCCATCTTGGAGTCTGAAATGGACCTCATTTTCGGCATCAGTGTCCCCGAAAACCACGGAAACAATACCCATGACCGAAATTTTGAAAAATGTTAGCCGCCATCTTTGATTCTGAAATGGACCTCATTTTCGGCATCAGTGTCCCCGAAAACCACAAAACGTGAGGCCAAGGCGCATATCAAAAAAGTAACATGATTGAAAAGAAACAAAACAAAAGCGTGGCGAGCGTCGCCACGGCATGCATCGCCACGCCAGAAATTTGTTTTACGTGCGGCTATAGATGTTTCACAAGTGATTATTTAAATAATCACATACAAAAAAACGTGATTTTCTTGTCGTTTTTTTTTTTAACCGTCCATGAACGAGTCTGACTCGCTCTTGGCCAGTTTTAATAGATTGCTATGGTATGAATAGAAATCATTAAATTGTTGTTACAATATTTAAATGAACGTGCATCGGTAGAAAGAGCTTGAGGCTTTACACGGCTTTACAGCTTTGTACAATTTTCCTTTAACTTCTAGTCTAACTGGTTTTGTAAAGAGATATCGTTTCTTTTTGTTTGTGAGAACATTTGAATAAAGCATAGAGCATTTATTGAAAATTTGCTTTTGCCCGTGACTTCGTCCGCGTGGAATAATAGTTCCCGTTCCCTGGGGATTTCTGAGATGAAAATTATCCTATGTCCTTTCTTGGGTCCTAGACTATATCCGAACAAAATTTCATTCAAATCGGTTCAATGGTTTAGTTCAGACAGACAGAAAGACAGACAGAGTTACTTTCGCATTTATAATATTAGTATTTATTTTAATAGAGCAGCGAAATATTAGATAATTATTTATCGGTGCAACTTTATTAAACACTAGCGTTTGCCCGCAGCTTCGCTTGCGTTAGAAAGAGACATAAATTAGCCTATATTACTCGCCATCCCTTCAACTATCCCCACTTAAAAAATCACGTCAATTCATCGCTCCGTTTTGCCGTGAAAGAAAGACAAACATACAGACAGACAGACAGACACACTTTCCCATTTATAATATAAGTATTAGTAAGTATGGATAAATTAAAAATAAAAGAATGGCAACTCTATAGACTTTTAGCATTTTTATATTTGCGTTTAAGGGAAAGGGAATTTTCGTATGAATTTATAGTTGAAAAACTTTCAAAATGAAAAATTGAAGTTCACTCTAATGTAATAGGAGACAGGGACACATTGTCGAAATTTTCACATTAAATGTTTTTAATTAGTAAAACACATTTCATTAACATTTCTTTAAAAAATATTTACTTAACAGGTCAATTCTATCTATTTACATCATCATTTTCTATATCTACTTATGGCTAAAACTAAAAATATAAAAAATGAAGCTAATCTAACAATTTGCAACCCTGAACTTACTGTAAACCTACGCCATAAACGAAAACGTCTAGACAAGTTTCTCTTAGAAATTTTCCAAGACTAGGTTACGTTCACACGTATTTCCAGTGAAATATCATCAATCATTATTTTATCTCCACATAAGGACTTAGAGTTCACCAAGATGTATTGCTATTTCTCCGAAGTGTGTGTTTTATAATATGTGGGTACAATACGAGCAAACTTGAAAGGTCTGGCAAGATGGATTGGTATGTTATTAAATTCCATCAGTCTAGAATTCTTGACACGGTTTAAGCTTCGGATAGACTAAGCTATCGGACTAGAAATATGAAGGAAGGTGCTAAAATATTTAATTTCATCAACTCAGGGTTTTTATATTCTTAATTTTAAACTTGCGTTCTTTCAGACTTAGTCCTACCTATCGTCAAAGTTTTTCATAATTATGAGTACAACGAATCTCTTTTTTAGCAAACAAAAATGAGGTCCACTTATAAAAAATTTGTTCATTAACTTCGTCACATCGATTCTTCAATCAAGCACTTAACTACAGCTTTGACCACAATCAAAAAACTAATAAATAGTTAGCAAGTCGATCCAAATGTAATAAATTACTCCTAGAAACGAAACTTTATTCAAACATCTGGTTATCCAATCTTTTTCACCAATAAATACTTAATAATAATTTCCTAATTGATTAACTACGCTAGAGTATCCATGTTACATTCTATACTGAATAATAAATGGGTCTAAGTGGCTCGCTCCTCAGACTGGTCTCCAAGGACAGTGATATGTCATAGATTATGTAACAGGAAGATTAGCTTGGTATATAAGGGTAAGCTAAGTTTAATCTATGAAATCTTTAGGTCCCTAGGCTACGTGATTCAGAGTAGGTTAAAACAATTTGGGTGAAATTTTAATGGGGACCTAAGTTTAGGTTTGTTTATGGGTGTTAGGAAATAGGAGACCTTGGTGGATTATTTTCTAGCAACCCGCTTCAGTGGCTCGGGTGTTAGAAATCTTTGATGATTCCGGCTTTTCTCTACTACTTGAGTCTCTAGTCTATGTATATAAATAGATAAAATAAATAAATATCTTTGGGCAAGTCACACACGGTAATTTGATCCTAAACTAAGCAGAGCTTGTACTATGGTAACCAGACAACTGATAAACATACATACTCATATCTACTATATAAAAATTAGTCGGGTTTTCCTTCCTTACGCTATAACTCCAGAACGCACGAACCGATTTCCACGGTTTTGCATTCGTTGGAAAGGTCTCGGGCTCCGTAAGGTTTATAGCAAAGAAAATCCATAAAAAATATCAACATCAACGCGGGCGGAGCCGCGGGCGACCGCTAGTAACTTATAAATATGTATATACATATCCGTATTAATATTATAAATGCAAAAGTAGCTCTGTCTGTCTGTCTCTTCTTCACGCCTAAACCACTAAACCGATTTAAATGAAATTTGGTACAAATATAGTCTGGGACCCGAGAAAGGACATAGGATAGTTTTCATCCCGGAAATCCCCCGGGAACGGGAACTATTATTCCACGTGGACGAAGTCGCGGGCAAAAGCTAGTTATAAAAATCACAACAAAATTGACCAAGATCTAAATTCGATTACCATACTAAAATACACAGACAGACGCGACCACAAGAATTTATTTTATACTTGGTGATTCTATTTTATCTTTTACAGCCAACCGGCGTGATGTAACACATTGACCTTGCGTGGTACCGAATTTCGATAAAATAAGAGGTCAGCTTACATTGGATATGTTACTAATAATACCACGTTTTAAAAAAGAATTACTTCCGTAAAAGAAAACTAACAGTATGCTCTTAAATATTAACAAAAAAAAATGCTTAATATGGTTCTAGCGTCTGTTCTTGGATTTTAGATCACGGCATAGGTTGAACGCTTTTTAAATTAATTAATATAAAAATGGTTTATTTCGTAACCTTCCTACCTAAAAACAAACTATAATCAAAACAATATTGATGGGGGCAAAAATCTAAAATTAAACCAAATCTAAAAAAAAGTAATTCTCCATTAAATTCAATGCATATTATTTTCTAATTATCATTAAAGTCACTACTTTTAGTGCAGTATAACAATAAGCCAGAGTTAATGTACACGCTTAACCGCAACAACCAACATCCTTACAAACAAAAAAGACACAGTAAATAAATAAAAAACATTACTTCCCACCAACAATTCTACCTCAGTTTCTTTGCTATCTACATCAAAGACCACCATCCATATAGGCAGGCCTGTTGTCCAAAAAGGGCACTTGAAGGGCATTCTTTATGATTTATCGTTCTGTCCAGCACATGCCCTTGTGCCTAACCCACATCATGGCTGCCTTCCTCTTTATTCAGCCGTCTGACTCATCCTTTGTACCCCCGTGAATAATTAAAACGGGTATAAGTTTGGGCTAATTAGGTTTTGCTTGTGTTTAGTTTAAGAGAGGAGGAAGTGTTTTGTGCGTTTGTTTTAGATAGGATTGTGGTCTGGTTTTTTTTCTATTAATTATACTAATATTATTAAGCTAGAGAGCTTGTTTGGTTAAACGCTGAACGCGCTAATCTCAAATTAACTGGTAACTACTGGGCAGAAATGAAGAAATCTTTCGGTGTTGGAAAGCCCATTTATCGGGCCCATTTATCACGCTACGACCAACAGACGCGTGTAGAAGTTGTGTGGAACCACGTGGCTAAGCTAGTAAATAAAAGCCTATAAATCCTTAAACAAAAAAAAAATATTTAAAGGATGTTCGTTTTACAGTAACACATAAAAATCAATATCATTTTCGCACAAATCATTTCCGCAAAAAATTAGGTAGCCTACTGTATATAACGGTTTTCTTTCAAGAATTATCTCGATAATTCTAAAGTATATCTTCTTCTAACAAATAAAAGAAACAACATTTACCCCTTCATTATATAAGTGCCGATAAGTCACGTTATATTTTTCCTTTAAAAAATACAAAATACGCAACCCGATTAACAATTTCTTTGCTTAAAAGCTTTACTTAAAATATATGAAGCATATAAGAGCGGGCCACTTACCGAGACATCACTAAAACTCTCCTCCAGGCACGGAATATCGTCGTAACATAAATATGGCCGTTTTGCAAGGAACAACAGTTTATTTATGAGTAACCTACATGGTGTTCGTTTAAGAGCACGTGAAGGAGCACCCTTTTACGTAATTATACGTAAAAAGCTCTTTTATGTAAGAATATTTAATGAGTCTACACTGTGTAGTTAGTAAATTTAAGAGAAGAAGAAGATAAGGCTGCATGATTGTGTATGAGTAAATTATATTCTGTTTTTCGACCTATCGACCTTCCCTAAATTCACATAAGGTTACAAATCTTTGTAAATCTCGCTTTTTCTTTACTATAATATGCTTGTAAACCTTTCACTTGAATCGCTTTGTGGATGAAAACCGCAGTCAAATCGATTTCGAAGTTCGAAGATCTAAGAGTTGTCGAAAATTCTTATCACTATGTAAAGACGAAGTAAACTACCCGAACCAATGTTGACTATTCTGCAAATGATAAAATGGATTTAAAAATGCAAAAGTGAAAAGACAGTCAAAAGACGTTAGGGCAAAGGCAGGCATTCTACAAATAAGGGCCTGCGTATCTTACTAACCGTCGAATTAAAAAAAAATTAACATAACACAAGCTTTGGTAGCATTATTACGTTTTATGATTTAAAGCCTGGTTACAGACGGACAGACAGACAAACAGCAAATTCTTAGTAATAGGGTCCCGTTTTACCCTTTGAGTACGGAACATTAAAAAGTAAACCAAAAGATAAACAAAGGTGTCGCCAGAAGGGATGAGAAAGGCAACTGTCCATTAAAAGCCTTTATTTCATTTAAAAGTCATTTTTTTGGTCATGATTTTTCACTCTGCCCATTTTTCCTCCTACATAATACGAGTAAATCTTCATTGTTTTACATGCAAAAATGGAAAGTGAATATAGAATTAGGGACATGCTTTATATTAATAATCCTCAGTCATCCCGGATTACAGTCGGGTCGTCCATAACGTTGGAATGAAGGATTAATCCTTGCTTCCAGTATTACTGACCGTTTTGAAGTTATGATTTGACTAAACAATGGTAAAGGACTAGGACCTTAATACAAGTAAAAGTCATAGAAAACAGGGACGTGCCTTTCATGTAAATTAAAATTTTCAGCTTGTTTAAATATGATATAATCAATGTGTCAATCTGTAAACAATTTTGAAAAATATAATATATTTTGACACGTTAAAAACCTAGGAGGAGTATCTATGAGACTAGTTGGTTCTTTTTTATTCTTTAATATCTGCCAGACTAAGCACTCCACTGATAGAAAGATTTTTCTTCTATTCACAACCACTGTAACTCCTGAAACGCAGAATCGAAAAATGGGTACACCACTTTGTAAGCGACCAGAAAAACGTCAAGATAATTAAACTTGAGGAGTCCCAGGGAAATGATTCATCTGACTAAAATCTTGCAACTAAATTGGTTCGAAAAGCTGTGGTTTTTTCGAAGAACTGTCATCAAAAGAACACCATATCAAGCAAGAGACAGGAGACAGAACTAGGTCAATAAGTACAAAGACACAATTACAAATACATGTGCTACTCCATGACATTTCCTGATGTCATTGCAGTATTATGTCGTACATGTGTGCGTTATTGTGAGTGAAGCATGAATCATAACTTTACTTGAAAATATCTATGTATATTAAAGAAAGTCGTGTTAGTTATACATTTTATAACTCAAGAACGGCAGAACCGATTTGGCTGAAAATTGGTGGGGAGGTAGCTTAGGACCAGGGGACGGACATAGAAAACTTGTTATCTTCCCTTTTTAAATACCAAAAATCTGATATAACGCGGGTGAAACCGCGGGGGACAGCT
This sequence comes from Athetis lepigone, assembly GCA_033675125.1. NCBI lineage: Eukaryota > Metazoa > Arthropoda > Insecta > Lepidoptera > Noctuidae > Athetis > Athetis lepigone. The sequence continues at coordinate 7,530,290 of CM066237.1, forward strand.
AGTTATAAATATTTATAGACATTTTCAATGTTTTGCCTGTTTCTCTATTTTAAAAAGAAAGTTATAATGTTTTTAAGTCTGCTTGCCCTTAAACTTACAACCTCATTAATCTCATCTCAAGAATATAGTCTCCAAGTTTCATTCCTCTAGGACCAGTGGTTTCGGATGTGCCTTGATGTATCACCCATCTGTTAGTCAGTCAATTTACAATTTTATATAAATAGATATAGACTGTAATTTAGTAACCTATATATTAATACCTAAAAAGTTAATCATATCAACAATTGGTGGGCTCTAGTTATTCATAAAGATGATCATAATGTAAAGTAACGCGTCTTATATATAATACATCAAATTAATATTGAACTAATATCTATACCCGAGAGAGTCGGTAATGGCCTGTTAAAACGGTGAATTACTACCTAAGCTCACATTACGGAAAGCAATAAATGTATTGAGAAATAAGTATCGTACTAATGACTTCTCATGATGTCTATGTTCTCTTGTCGTGATGGCCTAGTGGATAAGGCGCCCACCTCTCGTGTAAGAGGTTGTGGGTTCGAATCCGGGCAAGTACTAATGTGACCATAGATATATTAAAGAAGGAGATATGCCCTGTAGACGAAAATGTATCGGATACCTGTGTCTCCTGTTATCCCTACCACACGGCAACTACTACACGCGCAGTTCAGTAAAAGCAATAGATACGCAGCCGCGCACACACCCGCACTAGCACGTTCAACACAATCAATTATGAACCTTAGAACACCTACACAGCGTATATTTACCATGCACCGTACATTTTACACACACATAAACATCGATGGCTATCGTTGTGCTGTGCAAAAGCAATTTATTTTACATTTACGCTAGTGATTGACTAAATCGGAAAATTATCGAAACTTCTATTTATTATCGATCAAATCCTTTTTGGGTTCCCGAAAGTAAAACTAAGTAAAAAGATGGCGTAAACAGATAAATTTTGGTTTGTGCAACTTAAAAGCATTTTTGAAATTTATAAATTATGAGTAGGTACGATGCAGTTATTTATTTTTTACTATGGTATAATACTGATACAAAACGGACATGATGGTCCAGATGCCACGCGACATGCACTTGAACAGTGTTAGGTAAGCCGAGGGAAATATTTAAGGACGCTGTAATATTTGGTCACATATGACTAATAATAATAAAACAAAATTATAAACAGGGTAAATATTAGTATTTACTATGATATTCCAGTAGGGTTTAAACGGTGGACAAATAAAAAAAAATAGCCCTCAAACAATATTTTATTCGTCAGGCGACTTTGTTGTCGATAACCTACGCTAAAGGATTTGCACATGGACATCATTAACTCACGGCAAGAACCAGCGGCCGCATCACGCGATTCTTGCGTTTAGTTAAATATCGTTTTGTGATTTTTACATTGCTTGTCTTGTCACTAAGTGACAAACTTGCGTAGTTGTGAAGGAGCAATGTATTTTAGCAGAAACAATGCAGTCGCTGTGATGCTTAGAAACGAAATAACAGGGAATATTTTTCGATTTGTTATTTTTTATGATTTTAAAGACAAATATAGGAAAAAATATATGGAATGTGATCTCATTATTTACATAGTTTTGGTATCTACTTCACTTTTTGCAGAAAATCGCCGAACAATACGGTATTTTAATTTGTTGACACGATGGCGTTCGAAATCACACTATTTCGCGGACACGGCCACTTACGTACGACCTGTAGCACGGCTACATGTCGCGCGGACAGCGACACGCCCACTTGCCACTTCTCCTGTTATTTATATTTCTATGAATGTGACTTTTTCAATTCATATGTACTTTCTAAAGTTTATCTTAGACATCACTGACATCCCGTGCCTCGGAAAGCACGTAAAGCCGTTGGTCCCGGTTGGTCATTCGTAGAACTTTGACAGTCGTTACTGGTTAGCCAGAAACTCTGACCAGTCTAACCAAGAGGTATCGTGTCGCCCAGTTACTGGGTTATGGAGGTCAGATAGGCAGTCGCTCCACGTAAAACACCGGTATCTAGCTGAATCCGGTTAGGCTGGCAGCCGACCCCAACACAGTTGGGAAAAGGCTAGGGAGACGATGATGATGATCTAATGACTTCTCATGAACACAAATAAAAAAGTTTATGTCTGTAATCACAAAATTACAGTTATTAACTTAGTGCATAATAATATGAATCTACACTAATATTATAAAGCTGAAAAGGTTTTTTTTTATAGCCCGAATTGAAAAATATATGTGTGTTGAATAGCCCATCTATCGAGGAAGGTATATAGGTTACTGTTTCGCCCCCGTAGTAACGGGGGCGAAACAGTAACCTAAAACGCAGGCAAAACCGCGGGGACAGCTAGTTTATATTAAAGTTATTTATAACTAGCTTTCGCCCTCGACTTCGCTCGCGTTAGAAAGAGACAAAAAGTAGCCTATGTCATTCTCTATCTCTTCAACTATCTCCACTTAAAAAATGATGTCTATCTGTCGCTCCGTTTTGCTATGAATGACGGGCAAACAGACAGTCACACACACACACACACACTTTCCCATTAATAATATTAGTATGGAGTATGGATTACAAACAAAAATTCTTAAAGTAGCTTAAATTACAGTCGGTCTGACTGGTTCTTAATTAGAATTTCTAAAAAGAAACCACCACGTAAAAAAAAATTAATACTAAAAAAAAAACTCAAGTCAGAGGCTTGGTGCTACATAAGACTTATACGCGGACGTAGTCACAGGAAGAAGCTAATTAAAAAATGTGAGCGAGATGTAAGTCACGAGTGGGGTTCGTTACATAGGTATTGCAATATATCTACACTACATCTGCACTACAATTAGTTTGATAGAAACTAAAACCCATATATTTTATATTTTAACAGGCTCTGGTCTCATTTTGCATACAGAGTTTTATATGGTGTTCTTTTTTATTTTTAACAATAGATAGTAGTCCTGATTATCTTGCTCACAAACTAAAATGAATATAAGTTAAATTAAATTAACAGACATCACAGCCATCGGTGAAGGAAAACGTCGTGAGGAAATCTGGACTTGTAGTAAATATAAGTCCGAAATCGCCAATCCGCCTTGAGCAAGCGTGGTGATCAATGCTCGTGCCTTCTCTGTATGAGAAGAGACCTTTGCCCTGCAGTGGAACAGTTATAGGCTGGTATTATTATTATTATAAATTAAGGGCATCTTTTTCTTTCTACATAACTAAACTAATATGAAAATTTTATCATCTGTCCTTTTCATAATGAAATTTAAAGATGCACTGTACTTAAATTCAGTTTGGTTTATATACAAGGGAATCGGCACATTATGTGTTAAAGTTATTAATTTAGCCGCTTTGTATAGCAGTGGCTGCGATGTCTTAAATTGGCTGCATTTGTCAGATATGCGATACCATCCAATGCTAGTTTCTCGAATTTGCACTATCCCCGGCATTATCTTAGTACTATATTAGATTCGTTTTCACTCAATACATTTTATAGGTTTGTTTTAACATAGGAACCGAAAGCCAAACACTTTCAGGATGTCAGGTCGGATAGAAGATAATTAAGGTCCCTTAGTTATTACAATCCTAAGAACCTAGTACCTATACTTGTGACAAATTAGATGAAGAATTTCTAACAACAAACGCTGCGTCAGTATAAATGCACACACAATTCCTATTTTTACATGAAAAGCTAAAAATTTTTTAAATTTTTATGCAAATATGTAGATATATTATTTGTTTATTTATAGTAGCAGAGTAAAAATACAACGCTATTGGTTGTATCCATTGTGATTAAAATCTATACTTCCGTCCGTACTAATATTATAAAAATAAATGCGAAAGTAACTCTGTCTGTCTGTATGTCTGTCAGTCTGTCTGTTACTTTATCACGCCTAAACCACTGAACCGATTTGAATGAAATTTGGCACAGATATAGTCTGGGACCCGAGAAAGAAAGGACATAGGATAGTTTTCATCCCGGAAAACCCCCGGGAACGGGAACTATTATTCCACGCGGACGAAGTCGCGGGCAAAGCTAGTATATTATAAAGCTGAAATTTGGTTGTTCGTTTGGTTGAACACGTTCAGGCACTACTGGTCCGATTTGAATAATTATATTTGTTGGATAGCCCATTTTAAAGAAGGTAATAGAAGAATAGAATTAATATCATAAATGAAACATTTTTTTCACGCACACTATAGCTTAATTTGACAATTTGTTATTTAATATTCTCCATTGGATTTGGCGTGACTATAGATAGTAGGTACGCAGGTGTGAGTTTATATTGTTTAGTGTGCTTTCATTTACACGTACGCGAATCCCACAACACCACCAGTACAGCATGGACGGGGAGCCTCTGCAGCGTGTCATGCAGGTTAAGGATTTGGGTATACTTTTTACAAGTGATCTTCAGTTTCGCAAACACGTGGTACACGTTTGTAAAAAAGCGTACAGGAATCTAGGATTTGTGCTGCGTCAGGCAAACGATTTCACAAATATAAGTGCATTGAGGGCTTTGTATGAGACTCTTGTGAGGAGTCATCTGGAGTATAACGCGGCTGTATGGAGCCCGAGTGAAATTAAATACAAGAATATGCTCGAACGGATACAGAACAAATTCGTCAGATTTTTGTATTTAAAGTTATATGGGCGATACCCGGGATATCCGTTACTGTATCCCACCTTATTCTGTCTTGGTATGGTGGGCTACTACAAGTTGGAAATTAGGCGTGAAGTGTCACTGGTAGTATATCTCTTCAGAGTTTTAAGAGGTAGTATACAAAATTCAGGTATACTATCAGAATTAGGCTTGAATTTACCGGATAGGTACACGGCGCGGCGGCGCAGGCCGCAGCTGCTGGCGGTGCCGCGTGCGCGCACTAACCTGCTGGCGCGCGCGCCGCTCACTCGTGCGCTGCGCACTCTTAACACAGTAGCGGACACTTTAGACATATTCACCTGTACACCGCGCGAATTCACAAGGGCCACGTATAGTCTAGCTTGTAAGGATTAGTTAAGCATACTTATATATTTGAGTTTCTTTGTCGCATTAGATATATCTGTAATGGCAAAGGAAACTGTTTTGTGATAAATAAATAAATAAATAAATAAATAAATAAATATTGGATGGCCGGTAATGGGTTGTATCGAATTTGAAGCTTTGACAAGCCTTTCACAGAATAATTTAGCTAATGAAAGGGAAACAACATTCGATCCAAAATTCAAAGAGCCGTTTACGAAGATTACAGGGCGAGGGTTATTCAAAAAAGGGTAAAATTTTACTAGAACCTTCATCATTTTAATTGTACAAGGGTTTGGTAGAAGCTTTTTTTATTAATATTATTATATCTTTTGTTATTTTTTATTTTATAGATAAGCTAAATAATTGTTCGAAATATTACCCAGGCGACGATAAAACATAGCCGTTGCAAAATGGCGTCTAGTACATAAAATAAAAAATAGACACACTAAATGAAGCAGTTAAACATATTTACTATCTTCTTTAAAAGGAAACTTTAATAAGTATACAAAGTCTAGCTAAAGTTCAGTAGGTACACTAAGAAAAATATCTATAAATAATTATGTGTTTAGGTATCGCACACTTATTAACAGTTACGATAGTATATGTACTACAATGTCCCGCGGTTTCATCAGCATTTATGTTTGTTGTTCATAACCAAATTTCGTTTTAAATCTGATGCTTTTGTTTCGCAAAATCAGGGAACAAGTTTTGGTAAAAACTACCAAAATTCATTTAAAAATGAGTCTGCTTTTCGGGTTTCTGGTAAGATACAATAATACATTTTTGGTCTTCAGATAATTTGTCCATTTTTAGTTGTTTTTTTCCTTGTTCGAATTAAGCCATAAGTTCATAAACCAGAGAACAAAATATATTATCCAGACATCTTAAATCACAGAATAATTACTATCTATTATGGACTACAGGATAACAGAAGATATATTATAAATATATTAAATCAAAATGATTGACCAAGATCATATTGATGCCAAAACCGAAGTATGAGTTGTTATAACTCATCTAATAAATATTATTTAATAGTCAAACAGACGCTCCGCGTTTCTAGGTTGAGTAGACAAACATCAGGTTTGTAATAAAGTCTTAGTCTAAGTCTAGTAATAGCGCCTTTGTCTTACGATTTATGTTAGGCCGCACATCAGTGCTTCATGCTGCATGCATCAAATGTTTATTATGTCACAATCATTGAGCCTCATTAAGCTAGCTATCACTTTTTAAAACGGCGCCACAATTGTTGGAATACAAAATGTAAGCCTGATCTGTGGCCTGCCTTAAGAGTGACTATTTTGGACAGTCTAACGTCAAAAGTGAATGAGGACTCCGTTTAGAATAGACTAGGCAAAGTAACAGATTTGTCTTATTTTAGACTAAATAAATAGATATTTCCAGATTTTCTTAAAAATACACTAGGTATTTCAAATTAGATTTTATTATGTTGCGTTGTTCAAACCAGTGCTAAAAAAAAAATTCCTCGCAAAGACACATTGGTATTTGAGTTTAACACACGTACTATTTCTAAGAGGCTACGCACACTTATTCAAGACTATTTTTGTTTCGTTGAATGATTTTGATCACTCTTATACAGTTCGACTTCTGACATTCAGCATCGTAGGAACAAGTAAAGCCTGACGGCTTTATAGACGCGGTAAGCTGAACAGACGTAAACGCGTTTTTATTCTAAATCGTTGTTTTATGGACTATGGACATAGGCTGAATAGACTCAAAAAGTGTGCAAAGTCCCTAAGAATTGTACCGACAAAGAAATTATATACGAACATAGTATGTGTTATGTATAAGACATGATTCTCCCAACAAGGTCGTTGGATGTAAATCTTGTCCAAGTATTTATGACCAACGCATAATGTCCACATTTTGGGCCTAAATTATTGCCATTATTGCTATTGGGGGAATTTTTACTTAGGTCGGTAATACTAAATGGGCAGTTTTGTCGTGCCAAAATGATATCGATATAAAATATTGTGGTGTGTAGACTTAATGTTTTCTAACATTTCTTAATGTCTGGGTGGGTTGTATTACATGATTGGTTAACGTTACCATACGGTACAGTTATAATTATATTCTTACATGTAATTTTTAATATTCGTTAAATACAAAACATTTTTTTTTTGGTGAGTGGGAAATCATCCAATGACTGCTCCCGTCCTGGGTGCGACGGGAGGGTGTGTCAGACTCTTACTGACTAAAACCCACTCATGTTCCTTATATTGCCCTTTATGTTCCAGGGTCACGGTAACTATTATAAACATTCCGCAACCCCGGCAGGCGTTGGCCCTGTTGGGCCCCTTCCTGTGCTGACTCCTTCTCTTTGAGGCGCGCGTGGAACAAAACGCGCCGTCTACGCGGTCCTGGTCCTAGCCGGGCGGCGAGCTACCCATAGCTCGCCATCCGCAGAACCGCGCCTACGGTGGCCGGTAGTCGTCTTGCGACTCTCGACGTCTTCGCCTGGGTCTTAGTCCGGGGCGAGAGGCTCGTCGTTGCCTCTCGCGCGCCGCCGCTTCCTTCACTAGCATAACTGCTTCGCAGAAGGAGGCGACGGCATCCCATTCCGTCTCGCCCCGGAGCATGGCCTGAACCAGCGCCGGGCACGAGAGGTCACCGCCGCCGATCGCCTCTACGAGGACACGTCGATGCTCCGCCCATGCGCGGCACTCCTCTACTGTGTGCTCGACCGTGTCCTCCAGGCGATAAATACAAAACATTACATCACGAAAAAAAACTATAGAAAAAATGTACGTAAAAGTAGCTATATCCTGTGACATAGCCCGCGATTTTTTATAAAAAAAACTATTATCAAACATTATTAACAACATAACATAAAAAGGCCATACCATTTAAACATCAAGAATCTATCATCATTTATTTCGGCTGCGCATACAATACTACCAGTAATCCTGTCGCTTTAAATAGGTAGATTTATATCGTACAACGTTTCAAAGGTTCACACACATCAATCACTGCACAAATACTTAGTTAACGACAATGTGATGTATCTTTGTACCCGTACTTATACTTATCTACCAACTGAAGCTAACGTCTGGCGTTGCAGACAAGTTTTGTGTTAAAGGAAGCAAAGGATTGAGATATATATAGCTCATTGTAAGCGTTTCAGTTACCGTCAAAGGCTTTATCACGAGAATGTATAGCGAATAATGCAGTCATTATATCTGGAGATTATGGTAGAGATTGTTTTCTATAGTTCTGTGTTTTTGTCAGTATTATTTTTATATATAGCTGTTGATATAACAACGCACAGCTCAAACCACAGGTCATTCCAATTTCCTTTTTTGTAATTCCAACTCTTATTAGTAGTAATTTTCTTTGTGCTTTGTAAGGTGGGCTCGCAATGAAACCTCAGCGGGTCTATCATCACTAATCGGAATTAATTCATAATAGTAGTCTATGATATGTGTAGCATAAGTGATGGGAATCATTTTAGGTCTGCCGCAAAATTTCTGGAGCATTAGTTAAATCTAAAGAGTAAAGGAATATATTGCTATCTTTTTAAATAAGAAAGCCTTTTTATTAAATCCACGTGTATAAAAGGCTACCAGGACTGTTCCTAACTGGTAATTTCTCCAATAATATGCGGAAGTTAAGTTAAACCATCCCAGAAAAACTCTTCCCCTTCAACAAAAACTTTTAAAAATATAATAGGGAAAAGGTTCATAAAAAAACTTCTTGAAACCGCCCCACTAAAACGTGTTCCGCCTACGAGAGAACAATAGTACAAAACGAGATGAACAATATTTTCACCACCTTTGCTCGTGTTACCTGGTTACCTTAACACAGGCGCTGCTAAGTTTGGGATCAGATAACCATGTGTGAGTCGTCCCATCGGCAGCATAGGCCTTGTAGACAAAATCCCAGTGACAAAAGTGATATGTCTCATATGCCTGTAATTACACCGACAGACCCTTAAACCGAATAGCATTAACGCTGTTGTAATTCCGATATAGGTACGTACTATACCAATGCTTTTTCTTATTATTAAGTGGTCTATAGACATCTGCAAAGTAGGAGACATCGAATACATTGTGCCTGTAATTTCATCGACATGAAATCGGAATACAGCAACGCTTTGAGGCGGAAATAGGTTCTGTTGTATTGTTTTGTATAGGAATTGTATTGTTCCCAAACAGGCTTTTTCACTAGCAGCTTACAATCAAATCATAGTTTTCCATTCATTGTAATTTTACTGCTTTGTAAAATTACAATGAATGGAAAGCCTCACAGGGCATCAAAAATTCGTCAGCATCGCTGTCAATAGGACAGGTGCCCAAAAGGCTGGCAGCATTGCCACGTTGTATGGCAATGCTAATTCTTTGTCCCAAGAAAAGGCCAGCCCTCTGGTCACGACACGAAAAACAAGATGAGCACTGCACAGCATGGACCCCATGACTCCATGGCAGCGGTTTTTTATATTTGCGCCGTTTGAGGTCTTCTGCACTTGCAGCAGCTGCCCCAGCACAACACGCAGACCTAGGAAGATGAGATGGCGGAAGGGTATCAACACATGTTGCATCCCACACCAAAGGCCTACCCAATTTCCAAGACATTTTGGTCATCCCATCTGGTTTTTTCCCATCGTCGCGTGCCAAACCATTATTATATGTGTCAATATTTCTTTTTATTACTATTTGATATTTTAGACTGGATTTTAGCAAAAATTCTACTGGCTGCTGGCAACTGTTGTTATTAGGTTTAAATAGGACGCTATTGTTTAAAAGCATTAAGGACCCGTGCAAAAAAAATTAAACACAGTCATAACACGGACATAGTACTTATAAAGCCCCGTATTCATAGTAAACATTTGTTTAGCAACTGTTGATCAACTGATGTTGTCGCTCGCCGGGCGTCAACTCTGCAGTATGGCGTGATCAACACCGCAACACAAGTGTTGCCCGTAATATGATGACAGCAACTCGTCAACATGTTTATGCAACCATGTTGCTAAACAAAATGTTTACCGTGAATACGGGGCTTAAGTAAATACTTGATTTACACAGATGAAGTAGCGGTCAGAACGTAATACCGCACATAATTATAACCCTTTAAAATATTCACATTCCATTTAGCTGCTCAACACGATTTCCGAGTTTATTATTTATTCTTTTACATTTTAGATTACGCCAAAAATAGAAGGTACCTCTATTCTTATATTCAGGCGGAAACTGTATGCCAGAATTAAACAGGCTGCGGACAGACAGTGAAATAAAATATTCTGTACTCATGAGCGGGTTTTTCTAACTTTTTAATGAAACGAGCGGTTTGTTAGCTCTCCCGAACAAATAACAGGCTTCTAGCTTTTTAAATTGTGTCGACAAAATGAGATGGCGACATTTAATTTTTGATTGCTGTTATATTTTCCTTTTGGTTAGTTTAGTGGGAAGCGTTGTGGAAAAGTGGCTGTTTCTTGCTGGGAAAATAGGAACATTTGTCTTAATAATAGTAATAACTAAATCTTTCTGACTTTGCTCTTTTTGAAAATCGCGCTACGCTGATTTCGTGGAATCTTGTTAGCCTAGTTACTGTATTGTAAAACTTCCAAAATCAGTATTTACCTCGTGGTAGTAGCAAAACATGGCAAAAATATTTGCCCTTTTTTAGTTTTTGGAGTACTTTTAAAGACTTTTTGAACAATTTTTTGTGACCTACCAAGAAAACATCGTAGGTTACAAAAATTAAAATTGCGAATGTACCATACTCACCGTACATTCACAGTTTTAATATAACCACTACAATAACCAAGTAGCTACACATAAACTAGCTCTGAACGAATTTTGGTAAAAGGTAAGTTGATGCTACATATTTAGCCGGGGTTGTGGAATGTTTATAATAGTTACCGTGACCCTGGAACATAAAGGGCAATAGAAGGAACATGAGTGGGTTTTAGTCAGTAAAAGTCTGACACGCCCTCCCGCTGCACCCAGGACGGGAGCAGTCATTTGATGATTTCCCACTCAACAAAAAAAAAATGCTACATATTTATCTCATTTTTCTTAAAGACATTCACAATAATCGAGAAAAGCGGCCAAAGTCGCGTGCAAAACCTAATGATATAATAAACTACAGCTGAGTTCTCAGAGTGGACGGAAGAAGAATGAGGTTAGTGTGACATCTGCAAGCAATGGACGTCTCGCTGTCTTGTAGATATTAAGGGGAAGACAGCTAAGAATAAAAGACGATCGACTTCAAATAGAGGTCAAGGTCAAAATCGAAGTCTTTATTTAAACTTTTTTGTTTCGGGTAGTTTTACATTGTCAATATTATGGTTATTAAGAGGAAGACATCTAAGAATGAAAGACAATCGGATTAAGAAATAAAGGGTCAAAGTCGAAGCCTTTTAATTTATTTCAGTTAAACCATTTACAGGTTTTGTATTGTAAATTCGTCGTCAGTCATGGTTGGAAATAGTTGCTTGTTTGAAAACAAAGATCTTTATAGGGAAGATCGTGCACGAAACTTGAAGGGCACTCTGTTTACTTGGTATAATTGTTATGTATGTGTTATGTACAATGTTGGTTGGTATTTAGTTATATAAAACATATCGGATGTAACACTACGGATGGTGTAGTCTATACTAATATTATAAAGAGGTAAAATTTGTAAATTTGTATGTAGGGGGTAATCTCTGGAACTACTGGTCCGATTTGAAAAATTCTTTCAGTGTTAGATAGCCCATTTATCGAGGAATGCTATAGGTTATATACCATCACGCTACGACCCACGGGAGCGGAGCAGTAACGAAAAATGCGGGTGAAACCGCAGGGGACAGCTAGTTATGTATGTAACATTCTTTTTCTCAATTTCGACGATAACCAAACACGGAGTCATTCTAATAAAAACTGATTTTCGTTAAAATGGTACAATAAATACCATTTACAAATCAAATGTTTAGGTAAAATAATACGTAATTTCCTATTTATAGGCCTGCTTTTCATTTATAGTAAATTCATTTTAGTGCTAATAGCAATTCATGAATATATAATGTCAATAAAATATTAATTCAATTCATGAAGTCTGGGCAAACAATAAATTAATTAATAAACGTGTGACATTTAGCGTCAGAGTATTATCATAGATCTAGAATAATAGATTAACTACGCACAGCCTAGTTAATACGAAAATTAAAATAAGCCTTACCGCCATACCTACTCTTTCCATGTAAAAATATTTTACCTATCTAAGAGCACTCAAACCAAGGTTATGAGATAACTAAGCTTGCACATCCAATATTAAATTAATTAAATCAATTGATAACAATGTGCCAATTTAAATGATAACTGATATCGTTATCATTATTAGATTTATCTACGCCTACTGATTTTTATATTAGGGGTGCCGTCAAAAGTATGGTTTCCTGATTAATTCCTTTTTCGCCTTTTAGGGTACCGTACTTCAAAGGTAAAAACAGACTTTCTGCGTTATATTTTTATTTGTTTGTCACAAAGGCGATAAGTTTTATTTTTTCGATTATACGGCTAACATTAATAACACCATAAAATGTAAGAATGCGTGTAATTTGTCCCAAATTCATGTTAAAACGACTAAACTGAATAAGCTATCATTTCGCACATTTCCGTATGTGATAAATCACTGAATATTTATTATATTGAAATTATTCCAAAACACAGAAGCTCAAAGCTCGTATAATGATCCATCAATTAGTTCTAATGTCAATTAGATTTAACTATAAAACAATCAATAAACCGTCTGCATGTCAACACCCTCCATTATTCCTGTAACATTCTCAAAGGACCAACTTTTTTGGCTCTTCGGACCAGCAAAGTAATAATGGTAATAGCATAATCGCACAAAAGTGAAATCTTTCGACAAATCGAACAAAAGGGAACGGCGCCAACTTTTCTAACTTTTGCGGTTGCTCATACAAGACTTGAATTTAGGGAGCTGAAATTTAATGATTACGAGTCGGAAAAAACAAAAACCACGACTTCAGTTTTAATAAGCGATTCGGTTTCAATTAGATTCGATTGGGTTCCGTACCCTATAAAGACTTCCACTGTTTCTCAGTTTGTCTATCAAAAAGCTGTATCTTTTGTTTCTTTTTAGATGGACATTTGTTATTAGCATAGAATGGATATTTGTCCGTGTGTGTAATAACAAAAATTAAAAAAAAATCTGTTGGTTGTCGTATAACCAATGTGACTTTCGCTTTTGGCGGTAACTTATATCATAAAGCGACGTAAGGTAAAACCTTTACAGGTTTGAATTGTATGGCACAGCAAGAAAAAAAGGTTTTAAATATGTATAACTAGCTTTTGCCCGCGGCTTCGCTCGCGTTAGAAAGAGACAAAAAGTAGCCTATGTACGTCGCTCCGTTGTGCCGTGAAAGATAGACAAACATACAGACACACTTTTCCATTTATAATATTAGTATGGATTATATAAAAAAGTAAACCTTCAACAAAAAAAAATGTATTCTTAGTAGTAGCACGTTTTCACGTACTATCTATGCATACTATCTATGAATAAATATACCATCAATAAAAGGGGAGAGTGCAATTGGATATCTGTTGGAGATCAGTTAAGTTCAGTTCTACAGTTGACTCTCGGAGTAGTACACATCATGTAGTTTACTTAACCCCTCCTCATCCACACATCGCAGTGTTTCATTGCTGAGCCAACCAAAAATACTAATACCACGATACAGAACCTTTCATATTCAAGTCAGATTCCCACATAGCCTCTTTTGTTTTCGATTTCAACGGCTTGGTTGCCAAGGGAACAAAATCGACTTCCAAGGGCCAACATACTGTCAATGCCTTAACAAAAACCTTCGCTGCTATAGAATTAACCGTACTTACGTACGTCAAGAAGCCCCAATTATTTTAATGTACCTTCTCATTACAATATCCTTAGCACTCTTGTACAATACTGAATACCTCTTTCAGAATTTAAGCGTGTAATTTTGTACGACAAAAACCTATTTTGCACTGAAGACTGTGCTTGTAATTTGTATTGTGAGTCTACGATAGAAATATGAGTGAAAAAGATGGTTCGTTGGTTCTTTCATTATAGGAATCTTCTGTGTTATTTGCGTAGAGAATAGTGCTGAGATCTGAAGGCTCTGACGTCTGTGAGTTAGCTTTTGAGTGGTGTCAATTATTTAACTCCCACTGAATAGTAGTATGCTGTTTTATTATTCCTTAGTGTTTAATTCGATGTAATCGAATTAGACGTCGAGAGTCGCAAGACGACTACCGGCCACCGTAGGCGCGGTTCTGCGGATGGCGAGCGATGGGTAGCTCGCCGCCCGGCTAGGACCAGGACCGCGTCGACGGCGCGTTAGTGTTCCACGCGCGCCTCAAAGAGAAGGAGTCAGCACAGGAAGGGGCCCAACAGGGCCAACGCCTGCCGGGGTTGCAGAATGTTTATAATAGTTACCGTGACCCTGGAACATATAGGGCAACCGAAGGAACATGAGTGGGTTTTAGTCAGTAAAAGTCTGACACGCTCTCCCGCCGCACCCAGGATGGGAGCAGTCATTTGATGATTTCCCACCCACCAAAAAAAAAATGTAATCGAATTAATTTAATTCGATGTTATCGAATTAAATCGAAGCACTTAAAGCGTATAGACAAATCAAAACTGAACAGAGCAAACACATCAATTTAATTCCTATAGCTATTAGCCGAAAAAGGCTGGTTACGACAAACGAAAATAATTCGTTAACATTTATACAGGATCAAAAGCTATTAATACAGACAGTATCGAAATACCAAAAATCGAGTCTGAATAAACGATTATTAATATTCATAATATTTATGATAACAGTTTTTGTTCGGATTCCGTCGCGTCGATTGGGCAACGAATAAGCAATGAAAACACAGGCGGATGAAAAAATAATTTCAACACAAAATATTTCCCTTTTAAAACGAACAAAAGGGAAAATGTATCGATTTTATATTGGAAACATGTTTCGTTTCTATATTAAGCTTGTGTTCCTTTATGTGTGATAATGGAAGGTAGAGGGATCTGAACGATTTTTATGCAAATTGAAATATCATAAAAATAAGCCTGTAAATGTTCGTAAAAGCTTAGATGGTTATCCGTTAGAAAGTGTAGGTTAATCGGGGAGTTTTTCAAATGGATTGATGTTTATATGTTTATGTTTTCTTTTTAGCGTATTGACTGCAAGTTACTTATATATATTTAATGTTTTACGTTACGTTTATATTTTCTGTTTTTAACAAGAAAAGAACTCCTTTTATTGGTGTCGTATGCTATCAGCTGACGTAGCCGTTCGTTTCACGGTAACAGACGATTAGATCTGCAGTCATTTAGAAATAAAAAAATACTTGTTTTTGTTTTAAATAACACGCCAATAATGAGTTCATAGGATTGTGGTTAGTGCGGCAACATAATTGAATTCGAAGAAGCGGTCAAAATAATAACAATGACGAATTATGGAGCATATATTAGAAAACTCCTTTCGGGATTTACTCGAACGGTTGTGTAAAAGTTTAAACTACTTTTTCGGCTAGGATTAATTCCTGCTAAATTACATTAACATACGACTTACCTCTTTAGTAGTTCTACAAAAAAAACTTAAAAATGTAAAGTCCACACGTCTATTCGGTCAATCGTTTAATTCGGATCGAGTTCTGTTCTATCATTTGTAGAAGAGCTAGTATTGTTTTCAAAGTCAGTTTAGCGAGAGAATCTCTTTGAACAAATGTGTTAACGCAAATGAGAAAGTCCTTCTGTTATTTAATTATGTGGCTTTGTGCCAAAGTTACTTTTTGTAGAAGTTTTATAGCGCTTCGTCCGCGTAGTTAAAGTAGTATAGTTTCAAGCTTTTTGAGTATTAACTTCAAAATCGGTTTTGTGTTTTAACCGTGTAAGTAAAACGACTGATGAGGTACTTTCGCATTTCAAATATTAGTACCTATTTGTGTTCATGTCTCTTTATTTAACACTAGCTTCTGCCCGCGACTTCGTCCGCGTGGAATAGTTCCCGTTCCCGCGGGATTTCCGGGATGAAAACTATCCTATGTCCTTTCTCGGGTCCCAGACTATATCTATACCAAATTTCATTTAAATCGGTTCAGTAGTTTAAGCGGGAATGCGTAACAGACAGACAGACAGAGTTACTTTCGCTTTTATAATATAAGTACGGAAGTACGGATTTGTTCACATTATTCTAATTCTGACATTCCGTGCACCGAAAAGTCCCGGGTGTCATTCGTAGAACTTTGAAAGTCGTTATGGGTAGTTAGAAGCCAGAAAGTCTGATCACTCTGATTGGGAGTCGCTTCGTGTAAAGCCCTGGTATGCAGCTGAATCCAGGTAGACTGGAAGCCGAGCCCAATGTATTTGGGAAAGGGTAGGGAGAAGATGTTCACATTATTTGAGTGTAGCACTCTAGTGCACAGTAATCCAAACTACCGCTTGTTTAGAAGAATATTTCGTAACATTGAAATTTCCGTCTACATGATTCACGTGTTGGAAATTATAATTATGAAACAAATTGTATAAATACTATTATGTTATGTATTTTAAATACTCTTATTTGTTATTATAGTAGAAATATTCATCTTTTAATATTCTTGCGTCTCGCCCGAGCTTTCCATGGGTGTTACTTTACTATATATGCATGTATGAAAATAAAACTTCCTCTTAAATTATTTAATCATGAAAATCGCATTAAAATCGGTTTGGTAGTAAAAAATCTAATCGTACTTACAGACGGGAACGCAGGAATAGTTTTCATTATATAGGGGTTTTGTGGGTTTGAGAGCCACTCCACCAAATAAATATACAAAAAATATCTACCTATTGGAGAAGTACTGTGTTGTCCCATACCTGAAACAGAAAAAAAAGAATTAGTTATTTTTTAATTCAAGGAACTGAGCATTTGTTGCTGAGAGGTCGCTGCCATGCCTGTGCCTATAGATATCTGCAATACTAGAGACATCGCAGGTGCGTTGCTCTCCTAGAGATAAAGACGAAATGTCTCTTATACGTGTAATCACACATTAGGTTCCGAACCGAAACACAGCAACGTTGCTTACTGTGTAACAACCATGTTGAAAATACCTAAATTCTGAGCAAATATATAAATATAGGTACTTTCTGGCAGAAACAGACATGGTGATAGATCTACCTACTTTGATATGGCTGTATTTTAAATGCAAGCTTGTTGCTTGAAAACAGCGTTAAACCAAATTGCATTTGAAATGTGTCAGAAAATCAAGTTTGAAACTAGGCGCATTAAGCTTGACACATACCACAAATTGACTTTCGTAAGCACCTCACTATAACATCTGGAATAATATTGCAGTACTATTTTAGTTGAAGTGAACTTGGTCGGGTGACAGTTCACTTCAGACTTATTCTTTCTTTTATAATAATAATAATATAATACCAGCCTATTACTGTTCCACTGCAGGGCAAAGGCCTCTTCTCATACAGAGAAGGCACGAGCATTGATCACCACGCTTGCTCAATGCGGGTTGGCGATTTCGGACTCATATTAAGTACAAGTCCAGGTTTCCTCACGATGTTTTTTCCTTCACCGACGTCTGTGATGTCTAAGATAAACTTTCATTGAAAGTAAATGTGTATTACATTTTCTAGACTCCAAGAAAGCTGTAGCAATTTAAATAAATACTTTAGATAGTCTACAAATAATAATGTGATACCTACATTTTCAGAGATCTGAAGAAAGGTAAAAGTACTATAGTTATTGTTCTCCGTTTCCATGGGCCCAAATATCATAATGTTTATATTTGTAACTTGATTTTACGACAAACAAAGGAAATATTCAGGATTTTTACAAAAAGTTCATTAAAATAAATGAACTAATCAGCTTTTTTTTTATTAAGCTAGAACAAAATCACCAGTTCATAAATAATTTTTCTTTATTAATAATCATCTGGAAACCACATTTATCTAACAAAAATTGCAAACTGCAGCAGCTGAATGCTTCGGAATCGGGATGAAAATTAAAACCAGATGGATGAAGATCTGCAGTCTGGGTGCATTTTACGATCTTATACGATTTTACGACTATAGTGCCAGCAGTTTTATCTTCCATTCACTTTTATAAGCAGTATAGTTATACGGAAAGGATCATTAGAAAGCTAGAAACTCGAGATTATAAAAACCGGTTTATAATGAATTTCTCTTGCGCAAGAAAGGTATCGTACCATTATCGGCTAGCGCTGAAAACCAGCGCCGTGGACTCGTGCCTGTGTACGGGCCCGGCACTATGCTGAGCACTAGCCCTTTCGTGCAATAAGTAAGTATTATATTATTAGTAACATATTATTTAAGTTCTTTTACTGTAAAACTTAGCAAACTTAGCACGAAGGAACTGTTATTCTTTCTTTCATTATCGTCAGAAAAAGCCACAAAAAAGAACACGTTTGTTGTATGGAACTCGCACTAAAATATTTATTTTATTGTTACAGCGGCAACAGAAATATATGTATATAGATATAAATAATATGATGATATTATGATTACTAAAATGGCAGTAAACTATTCAACAACCAACGAAAAAGTTATACCAACTAAATCAATTACTGCCAACTGATTACATAAACAGTGCCAATATAATAATCGAATGCGTACCCGAGATCAAACAATAGGTATATTGAGATGGATATCGATGCCGAAGTCTCAATATAAGGCTTTGCATAATTCATAGACTATGGAGTAAGGATTTCGCAGTACCAGATAATATATATTTCGCAGTACCCTCAGAAACTATCATGCCATCTCCAAAAAAGTTTAACTTTGAGTTAACTTACTGGCTGGATAGACTGAAGCCTGGCTGATTTATTTTAACGACATCATCGGATTTTGAATAATTTTTGAAATTCGAAATTGAAATGTTCCAATTCGTTACTTTTTTTACTCGAATCAAAGCCTGGTTTCACCAATATTGGTCTAAGGTTTATTTGCATGCTTTTTTAACTGTTCTATATTTAAAATAGTCCTAGGATTTACATGAACGGTATCTGAGTGATTGATTGACTGACTGTTGGTGGACACGGCCTTAATATGCTAACAAAAAATATCACTGGTCCATCATATCATATTTATTTTGTGTAACTCACAAACCATGCAAATATTATAAATTGGAACGAAAGTCACTATGTTCGTTTGCTCGTGTGTTTACGGCTAAACCACTAAATCAACTTTGCTGAAACTCGTGCGACTTAGCTGTGCACCTCGCGCTGTGACGTAACGCTGACGGAATGCTATCGCTACTAAACGAACGAGGCGAACACGGGGCGCCGCGCGGGGTAGCGGGAGTGGGGTCGCATTCTAACGAAGTGCACAGATAAGTCGAACGGGTTGTAGATTCTTTTTACTTTGTGACTGTATGCATCAGTGATAACCAATATTCAAGCGGGTCAATACTGAGTATTACTATAAATATGCAAGAAATATTGGAAGAGTTCTTATCCGATACACACTCTTGGTCCCAGTAATAGGGAAAAGCATTTGAATGCGATTTTCCTCACCTTTTGAGGATTCCAGAAATTCGGTGTTTTTCAAAAGCGTTTTGTGTGTATGTTTTCTTTTCTGGAGTTCCGTAACCAACAAGAAGCATATGTTCACCATGACTATATGAAATTATTTTTTCGCGTCAGAGACACTATTGCGACAAAATTATAAAGCTTTAAAGTATAATATTTTCTTTAGAGTTAAGTATCCAAACGACCTGCAAACTAAATGGTGTTTCTTGTAGAATAGAAAAAATACAGGAGTAGTTTATAAAGGTTAATTTTACAAATGAACAATCGTTTAACGGAACCCATCAATGCGCGTGACCGGCGGGGTTATTACCTATGAAACAGCAATCAGCAATATTTGCGCAGTGATCGCGCGATCAAAAAAAATCGTATTATGTATGAACCGATTGCTAATCGCTCGCTGATTGTTCTAATGCACTTATTGCTACGATGACGATAAAGTAGCAATCGCTGGAACTAATTAAATATCACCTTTAACAAAAAACACTTAACTTTGCTCTTAAAAATCATACTAAATACGAAACCACCAAACGAAAAATGCATATTTTAGTTAACTGATTGCTCCACAGAGGCAGCACTATCGCTAGTTTGCTATTTGACGTGATTTTGAATTGACGTTTGAGCAGCAAATTTTGCTAAATTATCGCGATCGCTCGGCTATTGCAAGATACGTAATCCCGGTGCGGCTCGCACTTGGGGTATATAAAAATGACTATTTTTGTTTATTGTGGAACAGATCTATCACAAAAATCCTATTTACCATAGATTTTGTATATCTGATTGTAAACCATAATTGTGCATATCTAACATATTATGTTGAAAATGATGAAGTTCATATAGAATTATTTTAACAGCTTTCAAAACGTTAAACTATAATATCTGTATTACGTTTCTCTTAAAAAAATCAGACAAATATAAAAGTGAAACCTTATTGTATTTCTTAGTCTGTTTTTTTTAACAAACGAGTACCAAAATTTTTTTCTGCGATTCTATTGGTCCACATAAGTGTTATTAATGTTATTATTGGTGTTAAAAGCGTCGGCTCCGCCTCGACTAATTCCCCATCTCTCTCTGTCAATACCAGAAATGTGAAAGAGATATAGTCAGAACTCGTTTGTTAAAAAAATAGACTATAAATAAATTTTGTGTCAACAAAACGAAACACTGGCTTTAGTTATTTTACCACCTACACACCCATCTACAAAGTCCCTAATGGGCTTCCAACACGAGATTACTGAATCAGTTTAGTAAGCCAAATGTTTGGAGGCGGAAAATCAAAATGTATTCAGGTAAGTATTTAACTATCTTTAAATATATTAATACACTAAGCTATAAAGAGTATTTTTACTAGCTATGCAGTTACTGCGTTTTTGGTTACTGCTTCGTTCTTGAAGGTCGTGGCGTATTATAGGTATATGCAGTCAAAAAGTGGCACATTAAAAGTTTGCCAATTGACAAACATGATAATGAGTATCGCGTTGACATTTGACGTTTATCTCTTTTTTCACTCGCACTGCTTCAATCATGTCATCCTACTTTGACGTGTAATGTATGTGTGCGTTAGTGTGCCGTTTTTGAAGATAGAATTTCGTTTGGGTAACCTGTCTACACCTTTTTACTTATATAATATCATTGGCTTCCTCGATGAATTGACTATTCAGTGCACATTTTTTTTTCCCAATGTAAACAATAATAATTAGCGCGTTTTTAAACACAAATAAAATATTTAGTTTTATATTATTAGTACATATTCATTGCTTACGAATTTCTCTAACAGTGAGAAAGATCTCTTCATTTTGAATCTCATAATCCATTCTTGATTGTCGTGTTTTCCCTGCCAAATTTCAACTTGATGGTGGTTTTCAAAAAGACGTGTTTTGTAAGAGATTGAATGAAATTCTATAAACTTTTTTGTAGTACAATAAAATGTACTCCTTCTAACTTACTTACTAAAGCTAAACTGAAAACTCCAACCTAACCGACATCGTCTCCGTGCCTCAATATTTCAAAAAAATATCACCTGCACAAGCGAAAACAAAAGAAAAAAATCCCTCGATCAAAATATCGAAATTACGGTCGGGTACAACACAAGGCTCTTCAGTTTTCTGCCTGAATCCTGAAAAGCTCGCAGCCCATTTAAATTGCTAATATAAAGTCTACCGCGTCGATTTCTCTTCATATTACATTTTAGTATGCAATCGTACATTTACATACGACTTTTTATTAAAATTTTACATATTCTGTGGAACTTTGAAAACATTTTTGTATGTACCAAAGGTATTGTGTAGCTTAGTACGTACTTTGACTTAGCTATACTCTTTCTCTTTTTGCTATCGTAGTTTGACCATTGTGTGACAGTGACAGTTATATATTGCTTGGTCAAAGAAAGTGCATTTAAAATATTTTGACATACTATATTTATTTATTGTTAAAGTAACACAAAATATAGGGTAGTGTGCCCGAAGATGGCCCGTTTCCCAACATAGCCCACTTTTAAAAGTTTACACTTAACGTTATCCCAACCATTTCAAATATGGCGGGTATAGGTCACAGTGACCATAGACCAAAATGCAAGTGTTTTTTATTGTATGCGCGACGCCATTTTGAGAGGCGATGACAGTTCCTTGTGAAGTGACGAGACGGCGCGCGTGTTATAACCTAAGTGAGTAATTTTTGTTTTATATTTGTTGAATATAAAGCAAATTCATTTGTTTTGACTAATAAGACTTCATATTAACTTATGTTACACTGATCTACGTGTAAATTTTATTAATTAATTGTTTTTTCGTGTATTTATACTAGTTTTTACTGAAGTCTGATAACTTTCCTATCATGGCCCACTACATATTTCCTTAACATGGCCCGGGCCTTTTTACGACTATTGAATAATATTTTTCTTAATATTATAAAATTATATCGTAAACTCTCATTTGTTTTTCCGATAAAAATGTATCAACACGGTTATAATGTTACGCGTATCGACTATTTTATCTATAAATTTAGTCTGTAGGTACCTATGTAAGTAAAAAAACTCCAAAAAATCACTTTTATACAAAAACGCACAAAATTTCGAGGTAAATGTATTCACGAAATACTTATAGGTACTAAAAAGCAGCAAATTTCTTTTTTTTGCTAAAAGAGTCCTACTAATTATTGTAAAGCGATTGGCATACCTGCTAGTGCTTGTTATCATTTCTGTATTTGAAAGTGATTGTTATTTTACTTTTGTTATATTTGTTGACGTAGGTACTTAACACCAAAATGGAGCCACCAACTAAAAAACGGCGAGGAGATAGGACTGAATCTCAACTAAAGGCAGCCCTTGAATAGTTTATAATTTTTATTATTCCTAAGATAGCCCACGTACAAGAAGGTAAAAAAAATATGGCAAAAGAAAGAACTGATTTATTTTTATTTTGTTATTAATTCTTTTGTTTGATCTCTACAATTGTGATTTTTAATGATATAGATGTTTTTGTGTCTTTTATAGAAATTTTTAGTTTTGGTAGATTTAAGATGGCCCAAAGCCAATTTTTGAGTTAGTTTTTTACTTTTTCTTAATAGACTTTAATTGAGACTGCATTTTTTTATGAATACTAGAAATTAATAATCATAAAATATTGCTAAAGGAAATATTTTAATTGGTATGTTTCGGGCCTTCATAAGCGACCAACTTCTTAAGATGGCCCATTTCCAAAGTTTTTCGAAGTACCTTTATTTTTATGTATAACACTAGAAGAGGCGTATAATTTATGTTATTTTGATTCTCAAATAAATAAATTACACTTTTATGTATGGTTTTCCTTTATTTACCTTAACCTAATGATTTTAAAAGCTTTCAAATACTAAGCGGGCCATCATCGGCGCCCGTACCTTATACAATATTTACAAACTAAATTGCTATACTTAAAAAAAAAGGAAAAACACTACAATTAAAATAAATATTTTGCAATTATTTTGTTAGCGTTATTAACATGTAGTAAACTCATGCCAAATTATATCTTTCTAAATCTGAGAAATTCTAAACAAGTGTAAATTAAAATTTAAAAACCTCCGCCCTGAAGTTATTAAAATCGCAGCTTTAGCTAACAAAGAGTTGATAACTTCGAAACGATTAAACCGATTTTGATAAAACATGGCTAAGAGTCATTACTAAATAATCTACTTTAAAAAAAACTGCATTCAAATCGGTTCATCCGTTTATGAACTAAAGTGCCATGTCTGTGGCATATATTGTTTGTATGTCAACTAATTTATGGCGAGCGATGGGTAGCTCGCCGTCCGGCTAGGACCAGGACCGCATCGACGGCGCGTTTTGTTCCACGCGCGCCTCAAAGAGAAGAAGTCAGCACTGGAAGGCGCCCAAGAGGGCCACGCCTGCCGGGGTTGCGGAATGTTTATAATAGTTACCGTGACCCTGGAATATAAAGGGCAATCGAAGGAACATTAG
This sequence comes from Athetis lepigone, assembly GCA_033675125.1. NCBI lineage: Eukaryota > Metazoa > Arthropoda > Insecta > Lepidoptera > Noctuidae > Athetis > Athetis lepigone. The sequence continues at coordinate 7,554,331 of CM066237.1, forward strand.
TGGGTTTTAGTCAGTAAAAGTCTGACACGCCCTCCCGCCGCATCCAGGATGGGAGCAGTCATTTGATAATTTCCCACTCACCAAAAAAAAATGTCAACTAATTTGTTTGTATGTCTGAAAACTATGAATCTCTATTAAAGAAGAAGTCATTTGCCAAAAATACTTTACTCAAAGTTCACTTACCTTGATGGATAGTACGGAAAGTCTTTTCACAAATAGGTATCCGACAACCTACCTAGTTCCTACGCATAAAGAGATGAAAGGGAAAACCACGCGGTCAAAGTCACAGACGTAAGTCGGTTTGATGTTTCGCAATAGACCGTTTGAAATCCTCAACTTGTTGTCGTATAAAGCTCCTATTGTGGTTACAACTTTGACAACGTTGTTATGCAGTACCGTTTTTCGACAAACAAAGTTACAAACCCGTGTTCGGTATACCGAACAGGCAATGTTAGAGTTTTGCTTCCCGAGGCGAAATTATGTTCGTGGAAACCTTGGCAAGTAACAGGTTGCTTTTTTATTAATAAAATATTCCCCTAATTATATGAAAATATTTCTTTTTGTTGTATCTCTTTAGCCTTGTTGTTTTGTGCGCAATTATGTCTCGTGCTCTGTTTTTGTTCAAAGGTAAGGAAATTCTTGCGTCAAATTTTTTTGGCGTGTTTGCATATTCATAAGTGTTCACGTAGGGGCTTTATGTACTGAAATGAACCTTGTCCCAACATACTTGACAGTAGCAAACATGAAGGTTTTTATAAGGGTATACTTAGTGCTCTTTATCGAGTTTATGTTTTTCAATTTGTCGTCCTTTTCAACCTTTATTTATTTCTGCAAATATAAGTCAGCTTAAATCAACTTTTATTTATTTCTAGAAATATAAGTCGGCCTGGGTCGTGCGTCAGCTCGTCCCAAAACAAACTCGGACTATTGGGCCGAGTTGATGAATTTAAAAATTAATATTTATTTCGTTCATCATCTCGTCCCACTTTATTTTTCTTCAATATTTTAAGTTGTTTTGGTACAGTCCAAACCAAAACTTTTCACCATATACGAGTAAATAAAAGCCAAGAATTTAGGGAATCAACATTTATATAAGTAATAATAAAAATCAAAGTTAGTAGGTACATTTTAATTGTGTTTAGGTTTAATAGGGCTTAATAGGTTTACATATTGAGAACAAAGTGTCCCAAAGAGTTACGGATCGTTATTTTTCAATTAAAGATTGAAAACTTAAGAGAACAAAAGTACTAGGCGCGCAGTAATGTGAAGTGATAATGTGAGAAAATTAAAAATACTGAGATGCTTAGTACTTAAATCAATCAAAAGTACTAGGCGCGCAGTGGCGTGAAGTGGTAAAAATCCAAGACACTTTTCTTCCTGACTGTTTTTAACGTTTAGCTATTGTTAATATTTAACAGAATTTAGAATGGGACGAGATAACGAACGAAAAGAATATTAATTTTGAAATTCGTCAACTCGGCCCATTGGGCCGAGTTTGTTTTGGGATGAGCTGACGCACGAGCCGTCGGCCTGACTGTCCTCAGATAACAATAATAAATAATAAATGTTTATATGAAGTTTCTTGCTTATTCTTCTCTATGCAAAACAAGATTTTAGAATGGGGATTAATTTTTTATGTTCTAGTAAATAATGTTGCAAAATGACTTTGAAATGGTCTTATGGAAATAAATGATTTGACTTTAACTTTACCATTTATGTTTCACTAGCTGCTGCCCGCGACTTCGTCCGCGTGGAATAGTTCCCGTTCCCGCGGGATTTCCGGGATGAAAACTATCCTATGTTCTTTCTCGGGTCCCAGACTATATCTGTACCAAATTTCATTCAAATCGGTTCAGTAGTTTAAGCGGGAAAGCGTAACAGACAGAGAGACAGACAGAGTTACTTTCGCATTTATAATATTAGTATGGATATTAGTATGGATAAAGAAAAGTCCTGTGTTACAGATCTTTTGGTTCTTTCATAAAAATGTAACTTCATCATACGAGGATAGAACGAAAATAAACATAAAATATGATTAAAGGAATTAATTGTTAATTTGTGTAAACAGTTGATAAATATAAACAAAAATAATATACTATACATTCCGCTTTAATTTTAATCAAAACTTATTAAGTTTCTACTTAGTAGTTAAAAAAAATACGTTTTAACGCATAATAAATAACGCAATAAGTATTATCAAAACTTTTCCTTACACATGAAATCCTAAGTCCACTTTCTCACTGTCCCTAAAACCTCCATCAGTGTTACCTATAATTTATTTAGTAAGGAAACTTCCCCTCAGATTAGAAAGGTTGAGTCTTCCGCCGTCTCGGGACGGTCGGCCGCGATAATTATAAGGTCTTGTTCACGGTGGCGCAAATTACTATGAAACGTCGGACATTTTTTCCGTTTACAGACTATTATAGTAGGCTCATCACACTACAAACATAATTTATGGTAAAATATGAATGATTTTGTTCATAAGATGCGGACAGAGTGTTTTCAGTAAAATAAGGCGAGCACATGCGTATGGTCAGCGTTGCTGTGTGTTCCTTAGAACATTGGGTGTATTCGTACATTCGACCGATGTTCGCGATCGATGTCAGGATATGGAAATCAAGCCTGTGGATAAAACTTGAATTCAAAATTAAAAAAAACCCCCGACCTAAAAAAAGTATGCAATTATTATGACAAAAGGTTAAAAATGCTGAACCCTATAAAAAGCAAACAAACTGAGCGTGTAACATTCCTATCACACCTAACAAACGACCTGATGACCTTGAAGACCTGAACCGATTTCCACCAAACATAGCTAAGAACACTCTCGACTGATATACCTTTCAAACAAAAAAACCGCATTAAAATCGGATCATCCGTTTGGGAGCTACGATGCCACAGACAGACACATACACATTTACACACACAGACACGTCAAACTTATAACACCCCGTCGTTTTTGCGTCGGGGGTTAAAAATAGGCGTTATGGCAACGCGTGAACACTAGGGGGCTAGACTCTCGTACGCCGCTCCCCGCGTCGCTGCCTACCACGTCAGTCTCATATAAACCTATGCATTAAAACTCGCCTCTCCAATCTTCGGACATCGTGACCGCAGCTTTTTCCTCTCGGGTCATAATGCCCCGTGTTTATGTTAACCGACCCCATATTATTTTCTCTCAAGAAACTGTTATTACTTTCTGAAATGTCACCTTTGTTGTGTGGGACCTGTACAGGTTTAGTTTTAGTGAAACCTGACCGAAATTGTGTTCCATTTAGACAAGAAAATAGTGAGGCTGAGAATATATTTATCTTTCTTAGTACGTATATGTTTGATCATGATATTATCTGTACTTGCTTTACAGAGTCTAAAATGAAAACGCCAGCAACACGCTTTAGTTTCGTTCGGGTGTGAAAATCTCCGCTCATCTTAACTATAATATAGATTTTACATAATAAAGAGTGATTTAAGGTCATAGCTCATTACAGCCACCCGGCAGCCACTCCGCACCGACTCGCCTCCTGCGGCTAGTATTCTATATGGACTTGTATGGGCATGCGCTCACTATATCAACTCCGTACCGTCACCGGATCGCCTCGGTTATAAGGCGAGTCGGTGCGGAGTGGCTGCCGGGTGGCTTAAAGGGGAAGGTTTCTTCCTCTTTAATCTCTCTTTCTATTGAAACCATATTACAATCATTTTGTAGTTTAAAAATTTAAGCGAACATACAAACACGAAAGCAGAAATATAAAGAACCTGTAATCGAAATGGTAGCCATTTCGAAATAACGATAGTCAAAGTATCAAAGTATTTAGACCTACGAAAAGCACTTTAGAACGCCATTTTACCTACTATATTAAAATAAGCTTTCCTAACAATACATTTACTAACATAATGGTTGACTATTTTTACTGCTAACGCTATTATCATTCGATAATTTATCGCCTATTCAAAAGCAGTCAAAAATTAGGGCAAATTTTACCTTTGAAGAGCGGTGACCTGACAAAATTTATCACCTATTGAACAGATTTATAGGAAAAATATTATTTAAGGTTATTCATTTTACTGAACTATGTAAAATGTTAAAATAAGTTTAAGGATATAGTTATGTGCACGTTATTTTTCTCTGTACATTTAGCTGTACTCAGCGGTAAAATAAAGTAAAAAAAAAACTTTATTGCACAGTCTCTTTCTAGTTCATGTTCATGGCCATGTGTGAGTTTTCCCTGGTTATTTATTTAATCATCCAAAAATCACAAAACATCCTACTTTCTATTCATGTTATAAATGTGACACTTTGTGGATGTATGTTTTAATTAAAGTTAAAACTTTAATATGTATGTTGTCGCTCTTTTACGCAAAAACTTCTAAACGGATTTTGATGAAACTTAACATACTTATCTATAAATATATATGTCACCGGAAAATAACAAGATCCGTGAGTTTATCAATCTACTAGGAAGTTTATAAACTTCCGTAAGATTCTAAACGGGAGATAAATTGTAATATTTTACGTCCACATTTTCGTAAATTGATAAACTTACTGAACTCACTCGTAAAATAATAAGTAAGCAGTAACAAAACGCTACGCGCGATCTGATTGGATGACTGACTGTCACGTGTCACTTCTCCTTCCTCGCGGCCGCCATTGTTCGCCACGGAACATAAATAAACCAGTTTGCTTGTGCGTTTTTATTAGTTTTTAATGTTGAACTGTGTTGCAACTCAAAGAAAACTCAACTCACTACATCCGTGCCAGAGAGGAACCAGGCATTGTTGCTTCCAATTTATAGTTTGTCAAGTCTGATTATACCAGTCTTTGGACACAAGCATTGCCACTATGAACATTGACCAATCAGAGAGCAGTGTGTTATTTTACGTATTTCAAAGATGCGTATATTTAAAAGAGTTTCTGTGATTGGTCGAACCATTTAAAATCTTACGAATAGATATCCGTTAGTTTATAAATTTACCGTATGACGTCGGAAATTGATAAATTTACGAAAATGTGGACGTAAAATATTACAATTTATCTCCCGTTTAGAATCTTACGAAAGTTTATAAACTTCCTAGTAGATTGATAAACTTACGGATCTTGTTATTTTCCGGTGACATATACATAAAATCTATTTCTATAAGCGAGAACCTGTTAGGCCACGTCCGCACAGACAGGCGGCTTGCTTAGCGCCTAGTGTCTAGCGAGTCATCTAGCTAGTAGCTTAGTAAAACAAACGTTCTAAAATGAACGCGACCGGCTGCACTGCGCGCTTAGCGCCTAGCTAGTCGCTTGGCGTGCATCCATGTAAGGCCATGTCCGCACAGGCAGGCGGCTTGCTTAGCGCCTAGTGTCTAGCGCGTCACCTAGCTAGTAGCTTAGTAAAACAAACGTTCTAAAATGAACGCGACCGGCTGCACTGCGCGCTTAGCGCCTAGCTAGTCGCTTGGCGCGTATCCATGTAAACAAACGTGTTGGTTTTTTGTTGCGAGGCGCTAGGTTGAAAAGTAGCCACTGGGTGAAAACTTAACTCGGATTTTTGTAATACTATAGGAGGTTAGAAGAAAACCATGGATGAAATATTAATTGCTTCAGTTTTCAAAAGAGAACCTTTGTAGAACCTTTTTCTAAATGAGTTAGTTTTCCTTTAACTTTACTGAGAAGTAGATCAAATGTTTCCCTGGTCATACGCAATAAAAACAAATAGTATTACAAAAATCCGAGTTAAGTTTTCACCCAGTGGCTACTTTTCAACCTAGCGCCTCGCAACAAAAAACCAACACGTTTGTTTACATGGATGCACGCCAAGCGACTAGCTAGGCGCTAAGCGCGCAGTGCAGCCGGTCGCGTTCATTTTAGAACGTTTGTTTTACTAAGCTACTAGCTAGATGACTCGCTAGACACTAGGCGCTAAGCAAGCCGCCTGCCTGTGCGGACATGGCCTTACTGGCTTACCAGTTACTATTTTATTGTTATTCTAGATGTATTTTGCTGTAGGTTTTCCATGCTCTAAATAAATAAATAAAAGAAAGTCGTTTTAGTTACACATTTTATAACTCAAGAACGGCAAAACCGATTTGGCTGAAAATTGGTGGGGAGGTAGCTTAGGACCAGGGGACGGACATAGAATACTTTTTATCTTCTTTTTTTGTAACCAAAAATCTGATATATCGCGGGTGAAACCGCGGGGGACAGAAGCTAGTAGGCTATATAAAATAATACTATAAGCTACGGGAGCGGAACTGTAATCAAAATCATAACATTACGCGGTAACTGCAGGAGACAGCCAGTCTATAACATTTGAAGTTATCCTTATCATCAGTGCATTCGAAAGAAAAGCGTTGAAGTAAATTAATTCTAAAACGACTGATCTTTGTTCCATCGTAGTCGGAAGTCAAGTTAATTACAAGCAAAACTGCCTCTTTAAAAGAGTTCACTACGGGCCGGATAATTTATTCAAAGTAAATGAGGACTGCTTTCGAAGACAGGAATTGTTAAATGTTTACTTTAAAGTTTTGTTCAGACTTGGCTGTGTTTCCTAAACAAGTCACTGTTAAGTTTTATTTTTAACTAGCATGCGTCCGCGGTCTCGGTAGCGTGAATTTCGATATTGCCGTCCCTTAAGAATCTCTATAGGGTTGGAATTTCCAAAAATCCTTTCTAAGTGGTTATTTACTTAGAAAGTAAATAACCACTTAGTGTGTATGTATGTATACACATGTTTATGGTAAATAAATGATTCTATTCTATTCTATTACTCTTTACAAAGAACAGAGCCTGCTCGTGTCTCTAGGACATGGAAGTCCGAACCGCTGGATTTAGGGTGTGCGTTGATATATCAACAATCAGTCAGTCAGTATAACCATTTAATGTACATAGATTTTTAATTCTATTTCAACAACTATGTAACTCTAGTTATCTCACGGTTAAAGGAGTCAATTTTTTTTGTTCGGGGAATAGGCCCACCACAAATTGTGGCATTTATTAATGAAATGCACGTTAGTTTATTCCTTATAATCTCTAGATTACAGTGGCAATATTAGCAAAACACTACGTAACCGGAATACTGGGAAATACGACACTCAAAACAAGACTCTCATAATGACCTAAAATCTCAAAAGAGCGATTATTTAATGAGTAAATATGTTTCCTAGGTATTTTATGTTAGAATAGTGCACTGTTCAATAATATAGGTGTAAATCACATAAAAACCTGGCTTTGGTGTGATTTTCTTTCGATTATTCTTTTAATATGGACGCCAATGCTTTTATAAGTAAAGTTGTCGCACATTTCGTTGAAATCGAGCTGTGCAATTGTTACAACAGCTTTATATATTATGCACTGTATCTACAGAAGCCATTTTCTAACTACTATTGAATAAAAATATGAAAAGAACAGAAGAAGCACCCGTCTCACTAGAAAACTATTGGAAACTATTAGGCTAAGTTTACATGACCGCGAGAAGCCGCGCGTCGCCGCGTGGTTGAGGCGTTCGCATGATGATGTGCATACCAGCCCGGATGTTATTGTTGCTTGAGGAGGGGGCAATTTGCTTATGGATTTTATACCGAAGGCTTAGTCGTCGCGGAAAATGACAAAGACAATAGAAAAGCATTATTGCATCCTATTTTTAGTGAAAGTCTTTCACTTAAAATAGGATGCAAGAATGCATTTTTAACGAACGTAGAACGTGCGGTAATGCCTACGATAATCACTGCTTACTTTGGTCTTGTACCGCGCGGTTAGTAATACAGCGCGGTTTTTCCGCGGTCGTATGAACTTAGCCTAATAATGTAGTTTGTCAGTGTCAAACTGATTGCAACTGTACCACAGACGATCTACAACGGGATATTAATTAGGTACGTTTCGTTTCACATAATATATTTAAATTCACATTGAAATAAATGTAAAACCGCTCCTAAACATGCATTTTTCCGTAACAGTTTTTTACTATTATTTCATTATTCCCGTTAGATATCTATATAATTTTCGGTGGGTTAGTTATAATAAGGTGATCACTTGTTTCAAGTGTAAAATTATTAATACACGTTACCGTTTAATAATGGGCCCAAAAAAAATTCTCCTTCTCTCTCTCTCCGTCTCCTTTGAAACGCTGAACTAATACACCGATTTGCTAAAGAGTAAGTAAGGTAATATTTTAATTAGTTACTTATTTAGCGTCCGGGTTTACAGATATTAAGGTAAATTCATAAAAAAAAATAGAAGTAAAAGTGAATGGTATTGCCGTTGATATTATATAAGATTCAATATTTAAAAACTGCACGAACTCAATATTGCGCTGACATGCATTATAAGATACGCGACAGAGTAGCACAAAGTTATAAGCTATGAAAGTTAACTTCAAAGGAATGAAACACCTGTTCGATCTCACAATACAAACTAAAATAAGAAACATAATTTTGTACATTGACAATGGTTAAATTTTTTATTCTGACTACAAAATTACCTTAAACCAAGTGCCTTCCGCAGCACCCCTTAAAAATATTGATAACAATAAAAATCCTTTTTTGACTACTGTTCCTTTTTCCTGAAGATTCAGTATGTCTACTTTCTAATTTATTTGCTGTTGGCTAACCTAACCTAACAACTGTCTACTGTACTTCAATATATATATTCAAATGGACAACAAAACTAACCCATATACAAAATATATTCCAAAACCGCCATTCTAGGCCTGACATACATATGCGTAATCACATTGCGTATCCCCTTGACGGCAATCCCGTAATGCCCTTTACGATATCCGTACGCATTAAAGGGGTGATCTCAGCACGCATTATATTTTATGTACACAGGTACCACCATAAAAACCTTTTGTCGAAACCAATTTAGAAATAGAACATGATTTATTATTTTCATAAAACATTGAGATAATGATTTATTGTGGCGGTTCTAATGGAATTGGTCTGCAAACGTTTCTAGGCTCATCATATTGATTTTCAAGTTTAGTTATGTATTTGTGATTGCGTTGGCAGGATTGCTTTATGTTTCCTTGACATAAAATTATCAGGCAATAAGTATAAATGAAAAAAACTGCGCCCCCGAAGTAATTCTGATGGCGACTTTTGTTAATAATAATAATAATACCAGCCTATAACTGTCTCACTGCAGGGCAAAGGCCTCTTCTCATACTTGTTAATAATGGAGTTGATTAATTCGAAAGGGCTAAACAATTTTTTATGATACATTACTAATAGATATATAGATATTGAGATAACCTGCTTTTATTTATTTATTTATTTATTTGATTCAGGCAACTGGGGCCCATAGAATGTACAAATTACAATCTTAAAAACTAAATACATTATTATTTAACACGAGATGACGGCGTCGTGTTGCGCTGCGAAGTATCACGTAACCTTCCACGGAACCGTCGAAACATGACACCCTTCGGCCAAAACTCTTCTTTCGGTCAAAACTTTTAAACATAAAAAAATCACATAGGTACAAATCGGATTGCCCATTTAAGAGCTACAGTGCCAAATAAAGGCATACAGGGAAACAAACAGCCCCCTACCCCTTTTTTGCGTTAGAGATTAAGGGTACAGTAAAATTTGCAGTCTACTGTAGACTTCGTTGATATATTAATAAAACAGAAGACAGAAGAACCTTAAGTAAAGTGATCCTAATCTCAATTTAGATGTGTGAGAAACAGTTTAGTAAATTCCTTCTAAGCATGCTAAAGGGTTCTCGAAACACGGGTGTTGTGTCCGGTAGGGGAATTGACGGCTGTTGACGGGATTTTAAATATTATGCTAATTAAATGTCTCGTCAAAGTCTGCTTGTGTGATGTAGGATGTCGGTTATAATTTTGCATGTTAACCGCACTAGAAACGCGTGTGGGATGACCCCCACTGATGGACGACATAATAAAAGTTGCGTGAAACCGTTGGTTACAAGCGTCACAAAGCCGTAGTGGAGAAATTTAGGGGAACCCGATTCAGCTAGATAAATCCGTATTCTTGTCAAGAATACAGTCTACTATTTAAAATTTCAAAATTTAAGGCATTTATTTCACTCAGACTTTTTTTTGTGAGACTATGGGCCTACCACACGCGAAAGCTTCACCACAATCTTACCTGCGTAAACTGGCAGGAAAATGCCTATTACAGGCACTTGAATTGTCAAGTAGTCGGTCGGTTAGGCAAAAAGGTAATGCTAGTTGCCTGTTCCAAAATGTAGGTAAAGATCTCTATGGAGAAAAACAAGCAAGAATCTCCACGGACACTAGTTTCAAATCTTCATGTTTTACAAAATCTTGGTAACAATTTTATATAAAAATATGTTAAAAAATGATGTAAGTACGAGCAAAAACTTATCTCCAAAATCACTAGGATGTTACTAAGACCTCAGTCCATATAAATCACCCATCACACATGATCAATCAGAAGCTGAAGCAGAATTGCAATTACTGTTACAAAAGCGACTGCGCACTTTCCTGCGCGGTCGTTAATCAATCAGAGTCAGTCGCGAAGTCTACACACGCCTTTAATAACAAGCAAGAAACACCACGAACACTCTTTTTAAAACTTCATGTTTTACAAAATCTTGGTAACATTAGTTTTGATGCTTCTATAATTATGTAATAATAATATAATTGAAGAGCAAAAAATCTATCCTCAAATCACCGGGATGTAACTCCTAATAACGTTCCAGTGATTTTGAGGATAGATTTTTACTGACTTGGATTGGACTGAGATCCTGCTCATTCTATATTAATCACCCATCACACATGATCAATCAGAAGCTGAAGCTAGCAGAATTGCAATTGTTGTTACAAAAGCGACTGCCCACTTTCTGTGTGGTCGTTAATCAATCAGCGTCAGTCGCGAAGTCTACACACGCCTTTAAGACAGTAACGAGAAACAATTTGTTGGAAATGAAGGGGACTCATTGAATTAAGGGGCTGTCACATTGCATTCGGAGGAAGCCTTTGATGTCTCTTTCTTTTTTTAATCGTTTCCTTACGCACTTTTTATATTAGAGTGAAAATTTGGTTGAAAGATTTTCCTGATTGTGCATTGTAAACCATTTAAATGTCTTTGTTATTCTTGTTTCATTATAATTTTAAGTAATATTTTTATACAAAACGTATGGGAACTGACAGGTTGACGCAATCCTGTAATTTTATGTAGGTACTCTAACATGAGTTAGTCCAATGAAAACTTTATTATAAAAGTCTTTCAAACTTTTGATGAAAAAGTGTTTTAGGTTAATCTATACATTTTTTGGCTATCTGTTTTTTTAAACTAGGTATAAAATAAAAAATATATAAATCAATAACAAACTTAATAAAAAATATGGAGACCTTTTACGTATAACTGTAATGAATAATGTAATACCCATTACTGTCCTGCTTAAAGTTACCACTACGAGCGCGGTTCAAAAAATCTATTTTTGGTGATGTTATCATGAAATGTACTAAAAATGGATAAAATGATATGAGAACTTTAAGTCGCTACAAATTGATGAAATTTAAATAAAATTTTGTTTCAATTCAGGCATTTCAAATTTCGAGCAAATGATTTAGCCTTTAAAGCCCCGATTTAGCCTATGTTTTGAACGTATAAAGCTATTAAAGCTTTAACGTTCAAAACATATCTATCTAGATTGTTTAACAACCAACTTAATAAACACATTACCCTCCTTTGCGTCGCGCAGTCGGGTAAAAAGACTATGATTAAAAAATGGTTGCCTGTAAAGTCGGTTTTACGGGCGAAGATTTTACGTGACAACGTCTTTTACCGATCATAGTTGAGTGGGAGAGAGACGCAAGGCATTCGGCGGGCCTCTCTCTCGTTCGGTGACTCATCGTAACGTTACCGAGCGTTACACTTTTTCATAAGTGACTCCCAGCCGCAACCTAATTTAAGACGTTGTCACGTCAAAAACCCACTTCGACTTTAAATTGGTTCTAGTAAATTTTATTCAATAATTCGTATTACGATCAACGCGTCTTTAAAACTCCTTCATTGTGTTCTTACTGCCTATAAATTAAATCTTGCTAGTTCAAAGGCGATCCTTTGATGGCAGCTCTTATTAGGCACAGTTTTTTCATTAACCCGCCACTGAAGTAAACCAGTTTCCAATTTTCTAAAAACTATTGTTTTTTATCATTATAAAAACGCTCAATTTGCTCTGGAGAGCAAGAGTGATTCCATTGGTCAAAATCTTTGACAGTTATTACGTGTAGTTAGAATGTCGTGATGGCCCAGTCGATAAAGTGACCGCCTCTCGTAAGAGGTTGTGTGGTTGAGACTTTTCAATTCAAATGTACTTTCTAAAGTTTATCTCGGACATCACTGACATCTCGTGCCTCAGAAAGCATATAAAACCGTTGGACCTGATTGTCATTTGTAGAACTTTGCAGTCGATACTGGTAGTCAGAAGCCAGAAAGTCTGACCAGTCTAAACAAGGGGTATCGTATCGCCCAGGTACTGGGTTGTGCAGGTCAGATAGGCAGTTGCTTCACGTGAAACACTGGTAGTTATCCACTAGCTGAAGTTATCCGGTTTTAGCTGAAAGTCGACCCCAAAATATATGAGAAAAGGCTAAGAAGAGTATGATACGTGTAGTCAGCAGCCAATAAATCTATCAGTATAACAGAGTAGTGCCTTCTTACCTAGTGAATATGTTGTGGTGGTTTAATAGATACTAATTGGCAGTCGTTTTGTTAAGACCAGGGATGTTATGGATATGAAATTTCGGATACGGATTGGATACGGATATAGGAATGATTATTATACTGGAAACGGTTACGGACACGGATATGAAATTATTTCGGATTATCCGTTAGTTTCGGATAATTTTGGTTAAAAATATTAAAATTTTAAGGAATTTCAAAAGTAATATAATAAAAAAATAAAGGCCGATCAAAACAACTAGTCATAACGTGTCTAAATTAGTCTCCGCCCCTATCCGATATTATCCGAAACTTTTATTTCAGATTCGGTCACGGTTATGGGTATTTTTTTATATCGGATATCCGATAGTTTCGGTTACGGTTACGGAGCTCCCTAACATCCCTGGTTAAGACTGTGGTATTCAGCTGCATCCAGTAAGCCTGACAGCCGACCTTAACATACTTGAGAAAATACTAGTAAGACTGTAAAGGGCCGTCAATCTAAAGAGTAATAATTGTAATTAGTAATTATTTCTTCTTGCGCATTTGTCCACATATAAAAAAAATCGTCACTCTCTAATAAAGTGCGCCCTTTTTAATAAGAAAAAAATCTTTTGTAAGCTGATCAGTATTTTCTATGTAAGCTCTAACAAATAAAATACCTCAAGCTTTGCTCAGATTTTCTTTTAATTTAATCCAGGGACACTCGAAAAAGGTGGACACTTGTATCGTTTAGATTGAACTAAATGAGAAACGTAATTTAAATTATACGTACTTTCTTTTCAAATAATTCAATTCATTAAACAAGTGAAAGCAAGCTTCTTTGTAACTCAAACTAATTTATAATACAAATGTTTGTAGTGCTAATCCTTAGCGTCTTATTCTTCACAAAATTGAATTTCTCTGTACATTATTTATTAATAGAAGTATGAATTCTGAAGGGCCTGTTAGTCTAGTGGATGACCCTGATTGCTAAGCCGGAAGTCGGGGTTTCAACTCCCACTCAGGATAAACTTTATGTGATGAGCATGATTGTTTGTTCTGTGTCTGGGTGTCATTTATCCATAATATAAATATGTATTTTGATTTTTTTTTCTTACTCCTCTGCAGTTCTTTCTGATTAATTTCGTTGCGGGATCCAAGACAGTTGAATCGTTTCTCCGGGACTCGTCAAGCTTCATTGCTTCGGCGCTTTTCTGGCGGACTTCACTGTTGATTCTGGCTTTCAGGAGTTGCAGTGGTTGGGAATAGTGTGGTAGGATTGTCCCAAATAAAAACAAAAAAAAAATGTATTTAGAAATTATGGTTATAATTGTGTATATCAGTTGTTTGGTTATAACACAAGCTCTGCTTAGCTTAGGCATAATCGTGAGTGACTTGTCCTAAGAAATATATATTTTTTTTAAACTAAGAGCTGTGACGTACTAGTCTAGTTTTTCAGAGAATAAAAGAACAAAACAGACGAATACGGAATACAGGAATTTCAGCCTAAAAGTCGGATTCGAGAATCGCACGAGTAACCCTGATTCGTTTCATAGTATTGAAATATTCAAGAAGTTACTGTAGATGTTTTGAGCATGAATAAAAAAGTTTTAAACTTTGGGACGGAACCGCGAATTTTACGTAATATTTTTTCTTAAGATTAATTTTGCTGTGGCGGGAATTGATGGCTTCAGGGGAACAAACGTTTCTTGTACTATTACTTTCTGTTATAGAACTGTTGGAAAATATACAGTGTTTATATTTCTACACGAAATAAAACGAAGTGAGAAGATAAAATCACCCGCGACTTCGCCCGCGTGCGTGTCGAACTTACATCCACTTCAGGGGTCTAATTTCCAAAAATCCTTACTCAGTGGCTACCCACTCTTCAAAAAAAAACGGCCAAGAGCGTGTCGGGCCACGCTCAATGTAGGGTTCCGTAGTTTCCCGTCCGTCACAATAAGTGTTCCCACTTATAAGTTTAAAAAAATGGCTATTTGTTGGCTAAAAAATGGCTAAGTACGCAGAAATTATTTTGTACAACCTTTTTGTCTTTTTTGTACAAAAACTGTTCTTTCTATCAAGTTCAAAATAATTTTCCTAGAAAGTACTTATAAAGTTCTACTTTCCAGCTTTTTTTCATATTTTTTAAACCTACGGGTCAAACGTTAGAGGGGGGGGGGGACGCTTTAATTTTTCCTTTTGGAGCCATTACTTCCGATATTATTGACATTATCAAAAAATGATTTTAGTAAACCCTTTTCATTTTTAAATACCTATCCAACAATACATCACACGTCAGGGTTGAAATAAAAATAATCACTTCCCTCTTTTCATATAGCCTAATAAAACATTTTTTTCCAATTTTTATTTTACCACTTTGTCGGCGTGGTTGATATACTTACATATTGGTACCAAATTTCAGCTTTCTAGTGCTAACGGTCACAGAAATTAAGCGAGGACGGACGGACAGACAGACAGACATGGCGAAACTATAAGGTTTCCTAGTTGACTACGGAACCCTAAAAAAAGACATGTTATTTTTGAAGAGTTTCGTGTTTCTAGGAACAATGGTATAGTCTGTGTGTACAATAGTCAGTCTTTTTTACCAAAAAAATAATTTGAATACATATGTAGGTATTTTGTAGGTCTACCTAAGCCTTCACATAAAATATACAGGCTAGCTTCACTATGTAAATAGGAAAGAACCTCAAACGTTCGCCTTTTATCGTGGGGCCAATTTTGAAAGGTGAACTAAAATGTTGTTCGATAAATTTTGATCGTGTTGAAACATGAGAAAACTCACTACCACTTTGTTTTCTCATATTTCAAAGATGTGTAAGTGTGAGTGAAAATTGATTATAGTTCATTAGTATTTTCGTTTTCTGAATTATCTTTACTTTATAATCAACTAGCTTTTGCCCGCGGCTTCGCTCGCGTTAAAAAGAGACAAAAATTATCCTATGTTACTCTCCATCCTTTCAACTATCTCCACTTAAAAAATCATGTCAATTCGTCGCTCCGTTTTGCCGTGAAAGAAAGACAAACATACAGACAGACAAACAGACACACTTTCCCATTTGTAATATTAGTATGGATACTTAGTGCATTATTGTAGGGATGTATGTTTTCAAGTTCTCTATATATCAGATTTATCTGAGTTCCTTCTATTCAAAATAAAAAAGTACCTAAATAATTCTACAATTATAGATTGCAGGAATTTTATATGAGTGTGGCTAGCTGCCATATGGCAGGTATTTTCTATTTTAAAAGTTTCGGTTGTATAAGCTAAATGTTAAGTTTTATCAAAATCCGTGCTATAGTTTTTGCAGGAAAGAGTAACAGACACACATACAACCATAAAAACTTTTCATTTATAATATTAGTAGAATAAGGCTGAGCGCAGACTTGAGTCACGACTGTTTTAAGACAGTCTTGCCTCACATAGACAAGTCTGCCTTAAAACCAAAACAAAACTGTTTTGTCTACGACACGTCGCTCACCTAAAACAAAACTCTTTTGTCTACTACGACGACGCGGCGCACATCGTTCAATTCTTTCTCAGTATCAGATATCAAAATGGACTTCATCGATAATGTTCTATTTTCTAATAAGCATTCTAGTTACACGTGCTTTTTCAAAACGACGCTGACGTAAATATTGGGAGCATCCCATATCAGGGTGTCCCACGGCTATGCCACATGGAGGGAAAGTACCTTAAATATTGTAGATGGAACATTTTACTGAAAGAAGACATTATTTGAATTTTAATAACATTTTAAACTGTACTCATAGATATTTAAATAAATATATAGTTGAACCGGGAATCGAACCTGTTACTCGAGAAAATTAATCAGCCTGTAGTTTTATCCTACCGATCGAAAGGCTTCATCACAAGGATTATTTTTTGCTAAATAACATAGTGTCAAAAATATAAAGAAGACCATGAATTTTAACATTTTTAATACAGAATGCAATGAGGAGTTACGTCGTTCGACAGTTTTGTCGTTGATGTGCGCGCCTGCATACTTACAAAAGGGAAGCCGACAATCGTTAGTCAGACTTGTCGCTGTGCAGTTCCTGTTGGTATTAGACAATATTGTCTATGAGACGCTTCGTTTTAAGTGTGCGCGTCTTCATATTTTTTGTAAAGCAATAGTCTGTCTTAAAACTGTCGTGACTCAAGTCTGCGGTCAGCCTAAGATTTATTCATTAATTAACTCTGTATCTACACTAATATTATAGAGAGGAAAACTTTGTATGTTTGTTTGTTTGATTGTAATGAATAGGCTCAAAAACTACTAGTCCGATTTTTAAAATTCCTTCACATTTGAAAGCTACGTTATCCACGAGTAACATAGGCTATAATAATAATATCACGCCTTGCCCCACGGGAGCTAGGCAGTAACCAATAACCTAACGTAACGCAGGTAGAACCGCGAGGAACAGCTAGCAATTTATAATATTAGTACAATACGATTTATATGAATTAATTAACTCTGTATATTCTATATAGATTATAAACAGTAAGAGGCAGTATAAATAATATTCTAAAGTAAGTTTTTCATAATAAAGTGGGTGAAGATAAAATGTTTATGTAACGAGGTTCGTTATGAAAATAATACAAACATTAAGATGATGAAAATTTTGTTAATTTTTGTTCGCTGTAAACAAGATGGGTTTATCAGATTAAAGCCAGAGATGAAGACGTAGGGGCTTGCTTCTTTAAAATACAACTTTCACAATATTTAATTTTTCTATTAATATTATAAATGTAAAAGTTTGTAAATGTGTGTGTGTGAGTGAGTGGATGTCTATGTTACTCTTTCACACCAAAACTAGTGAACTTACTAAAACTTTCCAGTAAAATAGCTTGCACATCAGATAGGGGCTACATAAGGGATAGGGGACCTACAGGAGCGGAGCAATAATCAAAAACATAACGTAACGCGGGAGAAACCGCGGGAAAAACCTTGTCTATACTAATATTATAAAGCTGAAAGTTAGTGTGTTTGGTTGAACGCGCTAATCTCAAAAACTTCTGGTCCGAATTTGAAATATCCTTTTGTGTTGGATAGCCCATTTATCGAGTAAGGTTATAGACTATGTAACGTCTCGCTACGACCTTCGGGGGTGGAGCAGTAACCAAAAACGCGGATGAAACCGCGGGGAACAAAAAGTGATATATACAAAGAACGAATTTACCTTTCAACGACCAACCGACAGCCGGCTGTTGGTTGGTCGGCCAATTTTATGTAGCGTGTGATGTTACATTGTAAATGTGAAGTCCCAAAAATATAAAAGAAATGACAATTATAAGTTAAGTCTTGGGCGCCAAGGAGCTCCACTAAACAAAATACAAAGATTGAAGAATAGCAAAATGTGTCAGAAGAGATCAACTTTTAATCTGCCGGCGGGAGGCTAAATAAAGGAAATCAAACTAACATTCTCTTTTGTCTTTCCTTTATTATTATGGCCCGTAGCTTCGTACACGCATATAAAATATGTTAAAACCAAATAAAAGCTAATTGGTTGAGATTACTAATAAGAATTTAAGGTTATTATAAGGTTATTATTTAAAATTTAATTAATTGATTTAATTTAAGGTTTCGAGGTTATTATTTGAAATGTAGGGTTATTAACAGAAATTAAATATTTAGCGCCTTACTAATAAACGCTGCATAAAGTTATGACAGGTTTATACGTCAAAAAATGTATGGTTACACAGGCTTTATTATTATTGCATCGTGTTTGTCCGTAAAATAAGTACTTAAACACTCCTACCGGATATTGGCTGGGTCTACCGAATTACTTAGCCTGAAACGGAGCCACGCGTGGAAAACGAGGACAGCTTCATTGTCCAGAATTCGGCAAAAAGAATCCCAGTAAAAAATACAAAATAAAAAAATTCATGGTCTTTCTTTTACTTTTGACATTATGTTATTTAGCAAAAAATAATCCTTGTGATAAAGCCTTTCGAACGGTATGATAAAGCTACAGGCTGATTTATTTTTTCGAGTAACAGGTTCGATTACGGTTCAACTATGTATTTTTTTAAATATCTATGAGTACAGTTACCGTAACTCCGGAACATAAAGGACAACCGAAGGAATATGAGTGGAGTGGAGAGGTTTTAGTCAGTAAAAGTCTGACACGCCCTCCCGCCCCGCTCAGGACGGGAGAAGTCATTTGATGATTTCCCACACCCAATAAAAAAAATACACACAATATATATTTATCTGATTAAGCCAGATGTTTCATGAGTTAGACGGAAAAGTTTTCACTGTATTTTTATATGACAGGCGTAGGCGGGTCGGGCTGTCAACCCTAGCGATCACGGATAAAGCTTTTCTTAGACTTTGTGTTTCATATTTTTAGACTGTGACACGCTCGCTTAAAAAGGATTTGCTAATTATAGTTTCGTAATAAAGATATTTCCTAAGCGTTCCTTGAGGTTGAGTAAAAACGGAACGTCATATACAATGTGTAACAGAATTAATGCACTTTGAGAAAATAGTTTGTTCAGAATCGTTTACTGAATCGATTTTTGTAATTTTTAATATATGTAGGTAATATTTTATCCCAAAAATAATTAAAATTACGTAAACTGCTGTCACACTTCCGCTGTACAGTCAAAACAAACTAAAATGGATGAAATACCTACTACGCTAGACCCTTATGCAAGTGCGACTGTGTGCATGCGTAGATTTGTAATGTGACTATAATTTTCTCCCACAATCTGTACAACTAATTTATAAAAAAACAGTATTTTAAACATAATAATAAAAATTCAGTGCATGTATTATGATTATAACATAATATTCTAATTGGGGTGTCTGATGGTGTGCGTTTATTCCGGGACATCCATACTAATATTATAAATGGGAAAGTGTGTCTCTCTGTCTGCCTGTCTGTTTGTCTTTCTTTCACGGCAAAACGGAGCGACGGATTGACTTGATTTTTTAAGTGGAGATAGTTGAAGGGATGGAGAGTAACATAGGCTACTTTTTGTCTCATTCTAACGCGAGCGAAGCCGCGGGCAGAAGCTAGTGCTGTATATATCTGTCAGTATAAGGTGCGTTGGGGTAATACCGGACGGATTTTCGAATAGTTGCAAGCATGTTGCAAAAATATTTTTTTCTCAATTTTGGTAAACACCACGTTCTTGAGAAATGGTGGAAATTGATAATGAATTATCAAAGCGTAATTTTAATATTAGTTTATTTATGAACACACAACCGTTTTTGTTTGAGAAGCCTGTAAAATCAGGAAACTTTTTTTGAGAATGTAATGACGATTTGGCCGTCAAGGGGCAAGTTCGGACAACAATTTAATCTATTCCTACTGCTAGGAGCATAAGATGCAAGAAAAGAATGTGTCCGATCTTATCCACTCATTTTTACAAAACCTACCTTGTTTCACCTTTTACCTTTTATTACTCGTCCTAGCTGTCGGAGGGACTGGCAGTCACTGCGGAGTGGGGCGGAACAAAATAACGTATTGCGCAATGTGGCTAGCATTAAAAAAATATACCCAAATAAGTGGAATATTTGATTCCTACGTTCTTACCCCAGCGCCGATCTTACCCCAACGCACCTTACGTCATATGTCTGTTAGTCTGATGTTCCCCTCGACACCATTTGAAATTATTAAGTTTAAAAATATGAAAAAAAAAAATACCAAAATTAGTTATATAACTTTTAGATTACGTTAACTCAATATATCATTTATGTTATGAATGTTAAATCTTCTTAAAATTCTCAGTGATAAAATCTCTGAGACTGTAAACACAGTTGTCTAAACTAACAATAATAATAATATTATTATAGAATAAACGTTTGTTAGCAACTTGACGCTTAAATTAATTCGATTTAAGTGTTACTTTTTGTTTTATTATAATTGTTTTTAATTAATAATTTTGCGAAATAAATCTCATTAACTAGAACGTCCATTACAGTTTAAAACTTGTCGGGAAATACCAAATTAACACGTAATTAACAAAGTAACTTTTCGTTCAAAAAGGGTGTTAATGGACCTCTATTAATAAGCCTCCGCTGTCCGTCCGCGTATCTGTCAGCGAGATATCTAATGAACCGTAATTTGTGCATTTATATTGCTTGTACACCAATTTATACATATAAAATAGTAAACTAACTGACTAATTGTCGATATACCAACGCATAGCCCAAATCGCTGGTCATAGAAACATAAAACTTTGAGGGTGTGACAAAGAACACACCCTCAAAAAATCGGATCTGGTACACTTGCGCGAAAGACATTTGCGCGAAAGACACTTGCGCGCGGCCGTTTGGGCGAATGGACACATGCGCGAATGGACGTTTGCGCCCATAGACATTTCCGCGAATGGACACTTGCGCGACTAGACGTTTCCGCGCCAAACCACTTGCGCGAAGCCCTTTGCGCGACGGACACTTGCGCGCCAGACAGTTCCGCGACAGACGTTTGCGCCCAAACACTTCCGCGACTAGACACTTGCGCGAACTTTTTATTCAAAGGACATTGGGCAAATTTAAAAATATTATGTAAGGGGTACCAATATTTTTTTATTTACTTTTGGTTTACATGGCGTCCACATATCTACCGAGGGTGGTAAGTCGTTTTCAAAAGCAAGATGGCGGCCATAATATTTTTCACAAAATACGTCATGGGTGTCGATTTCATGGTTTTTTGGGGTGCCAAGGTCAATAATGAGGTCGCTTTGAGAATCCAAGATGGCGGCCGTGACCTTTCTCATAATATGCGTCATGGGTGTCGTTTTCATGGTTTTTTGGGGTGCTAAGGTCAATAATGAGGCCGATTTGAGAATCCAAGAAGGCGGTCTTGCGGCGGATTGACCCCATTTTTGACCTTAGCACCCCAAAAAACCATGAAAACGACACCCATGACGCATATTATGAGAAAGGTCACGACCGCCATCTTGGATTCTCAAATCGACCTCATTATTGACCTTAGCACCCCAAAAAACCATGAAAACGACACCCATGACGCATATTATGAGAAAGGTCACGACCGCCATCTTGGATTGTCAAATCGACCTCATTATTGACCTTAGCACCCCAAAAAACCATGAAAACGACACCCATGACGCATATTATGAGAAAGGTCACGACCGCCATCTTGGATTGTCAAATCGACCTCATTATTGACCTTAGCACCCCAAAAAACCATGAAAACGACGCCCACGACGCATATTATGAGAAAGGTCACGACCGCTATCTTGGATTCTCAAATTGACCTCATTTTTGACCTTAGCACCCCAAAAACCCATGAAAACGTCACCCATGACGCATATTATGAGAAAGGTCACGACCGCCATCTTGGATTCTCAAATCGGCCTCATTATTGACCTTAGCACCCCAAAAAACCATGAAAACGACGCCTATGACGCATATTGTGAGAAAGGTCACGACCGCCATCTTGGATTGTCAAATTGACCCCATTATTGACCTTAGCACCCCAAAAAACCATGAAAATGACACCCATGACGCATATTATGATAAAGGTCACGGCCGCCATCTTGGATTCTCAAAGCGACCTCATTATTGACCTTGGCACCCCAAAAAACCATGAAATCGACACCCATGACGTATTTTGTGAAAAATATTATGGCCGCCATCTTGCTTTTGAAAACGACTTACCACCCTCGGTAGATATGTGGACGCCATGTAAACCAAAAGTAAATAAAAAAATATTGGTACCCCTTACATAATATTTTTAAATTTGCCCAATGTCCTTTGAATAAAAAGTTCGCGCAAGTGTCTAGTCGCGGAAGTGTTTGGGCGCAAACGTCTGTCGCGGAACTGTCTGGCGTGCAAGTGTCCGTCGCGCAAAGGGCTTCGCGCAAGTGGTTTGGCGCGGAAACGTCTAGTCGCGCAAGTGTCCATTCGCGGAAATGTCTATGGGCGCAAACGTCCATTCGCGCATGTGTCCATTCGCCCAAATGGCCGCGCGCAAGTGTCTTTCGCGCAAATGTCTTTCGCGCATGTGTCCTGATACCCAAAAAATCCTGTCAAATTGGCGAATGACAGTATAATTTCGTACGACATCAACGCAATCGGATTTTAATAATAATAAAAAAAAAACCATGAAGGAAATTTTCGCCATTTTTATTCAACATAATTATTATTCCATAGTGTTACGGAACTCTTCGTAGCTAACCAGAAGTCTCGCCGATCGCTTTTTTAAATCTGGTTAGTTCCCGGCACTAATAAAGTTTTACTTTAAACCTGTGCTCATGTGAAAAAAACTCTTGTATTTTTATTGGTTTTGCAGCTGTTCGGTTGACTGAACTTTAATTGGAATTAACGTAATTGCTATGAGGCAAGTCTACGGCGAAAATAAAACTTCTGTTGCTATTTTTTATGAATAATAGGATGTAACAAGTCACGAGAAAATTGAAGGATTGTAATTTTAACTGTTTTAAGCAGTAGTCTGTTTAAATAAAAACGAATGGAAATTTTGAATGTTGCATAACGCATATTTTGAAAACTGCGGAATTAATTTGGCAACTTTTCTTTTCAATATTCGTTAATCAAAAGAAGGTTCTTATAAAGAAGAAAAATTTGAAAAAAATATTCTTATGATTTATAATTTTGGAAAAACTTAAGGTCCCTTTTTGTGTGAAATCTTTTTAATGAGGTCTACCTGCTCACAGTCGCTCATAAAATAAATGACTACCCACATCACTTAACAATCGTAATAGCCACCTAATCGCCCACCAAAAACTAATCGACCGCCTTACACACCGAAGCGCGCATCCAACAACCCAACAATCGAACAATCAACGTCAAACGCCTTTCAATTTACGTTCCCACACGTTGTTACATGTAATTCCGTAACAAATTAATGGCCTATCCTTCGCCACCTTCCAATAAGCCTGACAATCCAATAAAACTGAACGACGGACGGCTTGACAGCCCGAGCCTAATAAGGGCAGGTTTCTGTTACACCGTTGATGGATGGACAGACTGTGTACTTACGCTATTTTTGTTTCGGTTTTCTGGGAATTTGTACAGTAATTGTGTTAATAGGTTGTTTTGTTTGTGATGATATTAGAAGTGGTTGTGTCTGTTTTGTTTTTGATGTTTATGTACATATTTGTCTCGTTCTGAGTGTCAGACTATATTAGATATTAGTGGTGTATCCTTCATATGAGGCGAAAATACGGGATAGCACTAATAAGCTGCCAGTTAACAAATATAGATGATAAAAAATATACAAGTAATGTTAATTAGTTACCTATAGCAAAATATGGAGTGGAGAAGTGTGTCAACGATATGCTAGTATTTTTCTAAATAAAAAATATTGAATTTGTACTACTTTTGACCCCTAAGTACGCCACTGTTACGTATGACAGTTAAAAACAAGAATCGATTAATACTATCGATTTTTAACATAATATTCATATCACATTAAGTGAAATATTAAGTTATTGTTAATGTTCTCAAGTAAGTGACTTTTGTTTTTATTGAGAATAAAGAATCTTTAAACCTATCAAAGGAAATATGGATTGTACACTGACAAACTCTGAAATAAACTATGTCAAAATATCTAGTTAGGTTATAACTATAAATAACAATGTTAATTAGTTTTTGTTTCTGACAAAGCCTAAGTAGTGTGTATATTAGTATTTATTAATGTTATTATTTACGCATTTTGCTGTCGTCAGAGCCAATTCCGGGTACCGAATCACACGACAGAGTTTGCCGTCATCGGTCACTTGGTTGCTTGTCGTGTTGCTGTCAACGCCAGTGTTGACGACAAAATACTGCTCATTTATTTGTAATCATAGTGGCATATTTGTTGCCAACCAACCTAGCTTTATTTAATTTTCATCTATAACGGATATAGAATTAAAAAATATATGTATTGAATAGAAGTTATAAGCAAAAAGTAAAAAAAAAGACAGAATATAGACTTTTTTCACCACTTCATAGTTAGAACGAGTCTTTCGAAGCTTCTAACTTAGTGTAATATTACTGGTGACTATTCTTATAACATTCCGAAAGTTATTTACTATTTAATTTATTTATAATCTTTTGCGCAGCAATACATTTTAAACACAATAAATCATAATTTGGACAACTGCAACATTACAAGACAGTGTGGTCATTTGCCAACATCGTGCTCCAGTACTGATTAACGTATTATACTCATATGATTTATATATATGTAGTAATGTAAAACAAATCACACGTGAAACATAAATCGTTCTAATTTTTTCTACTATGCTTTGTGTTCTCCAGGTAAACATGAATGAATAAAACCAAAACTTTGAAGCCCAGACTTCTTTATGAAACTTTTTCTATTGTTCTCTTTAAACGAAACAAACCGTAACATAATACCATACAATCAAAATCTTTGCAAAATCTCGGACAAGAACACTTTTCGACAGATATTTAGATATTTCAGGTCTTAGAGACCTATTCAATCTGGCTGCTGAAGCATCGAAACCATTTATCAACGTATTTATAACTGAAGAAGACGTGTGTTCCTGAAATGAGCATTAACATAATATATCGATGTTTCAGAGTGTCCATAATTCATGTTACGTCACTGTTTTGCATTGAAAAAAAGGTGTGGGTTATGTTACTATTATTTTGAGTAAGTTCGGTCCGGTAAAATGGCGTTGAGATTCTGTCATCATCGTTCTTTTATTTTAAATGTTACAGCTCATAATTACTTGCTGAATTGATCGTATGATAATGGCAACTTAATGTTATGAAATAATTAAATTTATTGTTTGAATTGTTCGACTGTTTCAATTCATATTTATGTATTTTCTGAGCTAATCTATCGTCACAAATATTTGAAGTCGTTGGACTCGTTTGCTATTCTTCTTTAACAGTCACCAGACTTATTCTTAGACTGGAGTTTAGAAAAGAATTGGTAATTTGATTGATGACACCGTACAAATATATATATAACATGAATAAATATCTAGTGATTTGTCAGTTTTCTATAAGTAATTTTCATATCAATAACGATGAAAAACAAAACAAAAGTATTATACACTATCACAATAATCCGCATTCGTTCCAATTCTTTGGTTATTTTCTTAAGATATCGGAAAGCTCTGATTCAGTCGCAAAAGTATTTATTATAGCTTATTATTATTGTCAATAGACAGTTATATTTCATACGCACTTCTGGTTATTGCAATAGCCTCTTACGGTCCTTAAATAAAACGGTTATGTGTCCTGCGATCAGAATCTGAAAGTAATATTGTTCTGTTTACTTTCGGCAAATAATATCTTATGTTATTGTAAGTATATTCATAACCAGCTTTTGTCCGCGACTTCGTCCGCGTGGAATAATAGTACCCGTTCCCCGGGGATTTCCGGAATGAAAACTATCTTATGTCCTTTCTCGGGTCCCAGACTATATCTGTACCAAATTTCTTTCAAATCGGTTCAGTGGTTTAGACGTGCAGAAGAGACAGACAGACAGACAGACAGACAGAAAGACAGACAGACAGAGTTACTTTCGCATTTATAATATTATTCAGTATGGATGTCTCTAGCCTTTTCCCAACTAAGGTCAGCTTCCAGATTAACTGGATTTAGCTGAATATGTGTGTTTGACATGAAGTGACTGCCTATCAAAGCTTCACAACCTTGTTACTTGGTAACATGATACCGCATGGTAACATTGATGTCTGATTACATATCTGAATGTTGACCTCTGATTACCGGTAATGGCTGCCATAGATCTAAGAACAATAAAATCAACGGGTTAACGTAATTTCCAAGGAAGTTTAACGGGCCTATTGGTCTAGTGGTTAGTGACCCTGACGGCTGAGCCTGAGGTCGTCGGTTCGATTCCCACCCAGGACAAACTTTGTGTGATGAGCATAATTGTTTGTTTTGTGTCTGGGTGTAATTTACCTATAATATGTATGTATTTATAAATCATATAAGTCTTGTATGTTTATCAGTTGTATGGTTCCCATAGTACAAACTCTGCTTAGTTTGGGATCAGGATGACCGTTGTGAGTTGTCCAAAAAGAAAAAAAAAGTCGATGATATCCTGGTTAATTAAAGTATGTTTCAATCAAAGTCGTAAGTGTTTAATCTCAGTTTTAATTAATGTATGCCATTGTTCTTTAGCACTTACATATGAATTTAAAAAAGTTTAAATCAGTGCCTGCCCCGTTTCAAACCCAAAACTTATGCATGCCTAAACTCTGAGCTATAAAGACACAGTTGTATAGTACGAAAGAAAATATAAGTAAATGTATCTTCCAACTCATAATAGCAGGAATAAACGTGGGGTTTTAGTCGTTAAGAGATCAACGTAACCCTTCCTTCTCTAGAGAGAACCCTTTCATGAAGAATTCCCCACTAAATATTAATATCTATCCTTTTTTCTTTATATACCTTTGAAGTTTTCTTTACTGTAATTTATGAATATTGTGGCACAGTAAACAATTAACAACATTCAAAGTTCAAAACAATTGGCATTCATCTATTTTTGGGATCCAAAGTTCTGTCTCTGAGACAATTTATTTCTATGTACAGAGCCTGGAGCACTTTAATTATCTCTATTGAACTATGTTAACCATTATTATCATTATAATAATATGATTGAAGTTGTGAATAATTCCATTTTGGAATTTATTAATTGAAGTTGTAAATATTATACCATTTTGGAATTTGAAAGGCATTTGTGTTCATTTGTGATGCTTCAAAATGAAAATCTTTGATGATTTTTCGTGAAAATTATAATAATTGGAGAAAAATCATAAAAGATTTAAAAACATGAAATAAAAATTTAAAATAAAATGAAATTTTATAAAATTAACAAGAAACATTTCTAAAAAAAGAGGCTGTAAACTGAAAATCCTTTTTTTTTTCTTTGGTTACTGCTCCGGTTCAATCAATCGTAGTGTGATGTTATAATTTATTTTCAATAATGAAAATTTTCAATATTAACTTCCTGAGATTATCACGTCCACCTAAACAAAAAAACTTTAGCTGATAATACCTACTTGAATAGATACATAACAGTAGAAATCATTAAAAAACTCTTATTCCTGCTTTTTGTACTTATTACTTAAAGGGTGCTTAATTTATTATTAAGTAGCTCGTTGGGCAAGGTTAATTACTTGATTACTTAATAATCTGGGGTACCAATCCCCAAGGATTTTTGACCTTAGAAATTGTTGCTATCTTAGAAGATTTATCTTTGAAAAGTTATTATGAAGAAGTTTGAATATTATGAAAGAAGTAGGAAAATTATAGAACTCAATCCGTATATTTGGACGTGTTTACAATGGGCTCTCTCTCTCTTTATTGATCAAAAAAACTTGACTTCAAAGTTTACTAAATGTAAATCGATCCGTGTAATTATAATTTTAAAGATGGATGATTGAAATGTTTTTCGAATCTTAATTAGATTTTCACATGTAAAACAATAAAACTGAGTATTTAAAAAAATTCTTTAGCTTACAATTGCGGGTCGACATACAGTCGTGAAGTTGTAACCAACATGATTGAACGCAAGTGAAACCGCATTGACAGCTAGTGCGAAATTCATACTAATATTATAAATGGGAAAGTGTGTCAGTCTGTATGTTTGTCTTTCTTTCACGGCAAAACGGAGCGACAAATTGACGTGATTTTTAAATGGAGATAGTTGAAGGGATGGAGAGTAACATAGGCTACTTTTTGTCTCTTTCTAATGCGAGCTAAGCCTCGGGCAAAAGCTAGTATAACATAAAATAATAAGAAAATATTCTAACAAAACACAAGTAAAAAAAAAAAAAACAAACAACGTTCTATGTGCAAACACAAAAGGATTTTTCTGGAAAACTTTTCCCTTTTACTGAAAACGAACTTTTCTCGGGAGCGAATAAAATATTACGACTACTTATCTTCTAGGCATGTCCCAAGTGTGCTAGACATTTGGTCTAGCCTAAGTTCTAGCCTTAAACGAATATTTTCTTCAGCCATAAATCCAGCTAACAATGCTGAATACGGAATAGTATTTTAGGCATTAGAGTAAAACGTTTATTTTCAATCAATCAAGTGCATAAAGTGTCAGTCTTTAATCCGTGATTTTTAACAGCACCTCTATAACAGTGGCATTGTAGAATAGATTGTCAAAAAAATATTGGATTGACATAAGCTTACGCCAAGTAATTTGATGTCTTGAATCAATTTCTATTCTACAATTTATTTGATGATCAACTCAATAGTTTTATCGAGTTGAAATAGTGGATCAGCTAATAGTTACTATCTCATTTATAAAATCACTAGCTTCTGCCCGCGGCTCCGCTCGCGTTAGAAAGAGACAAAAAGTAGCCTATGTTACTCTCCATCCCTTCAACTATCTCCACTTAAAAAATCACGTCAATCCGTCGCTCCGTTTTGCCGTGAAAGAAAGACAAACAGACAGACAGACAGACAGACAGACAGACAGACAGACACACTTTCCCATTTATAATATTAGTATGGATATAACTTACTGCGAACCTTCTAAGAAACAAATAATTATCGTGTACAAACTGTCTTCATAAACGTAATTGTAATATGTATTAACAAGAACTTTGTAAGGACAAAACTTTCCTCCAAACTTCGACACTGCGAAAACTGGAACAACTCAAAAATTATGTATTTAAAATTATCTAATTATAGAAATATATTGAAATAATTTTTAAGACGTTCTATTTTTTTATTTAGTTCTTAAGTTTTAGAGTAGTAAACAACTGTGTCTATCGTAAGATATAGTTGTTTTTTTATAAAAAATTATTATAAAAGCTAAAATACATTTTTAAACTTATAATTTGTACCTCGTGAGGCTGTTCAAACCGTATTAATATATTTTTATTTTTGAATTCTGAAGTATTTTCCATTGCTTTATTTAAAAATAAAAAGTGTAAAAGTTTGCAGAGACCATAAAAATTAATAATAATATTCATCAGCGCAATTTTAAATTAAAATTTTAAGCGGAAGTGAATTTAAAATAAAGGATGTTTAACAGTCCTTTTTGCAGTGTATTTGTTTTCAACATTTGTTAAAATGAAAGCAGCAAAAGCTGTCATCGAAGAGGTTACTTCAGCAACCTGCATCATAGTTTCATAAGCTAAACAAATTTGATATTTAAAGTCTTAAATCTAAGGTCTGAAGTCCATTGACCATTCCCAACACCACGTTCTATCTCTCAGGCACATCACCAAAACCCCATTCTCACGTTTCACAGTAAAACGCAATACTCATCTCGTACCTGTTTTTAATTACTTTACCTCTAGACATTAAATAAACAGAGCCGAAACTCCCAAATTCGGAGTATCATAACCTTCCCTTCATAAACCATGCCGCCATCTTGAATTTCAAGACCCTTTTGTAATAACAAACTCTAAACAATCATTTTATAGACGTCGATAAGGGCGGGACGTCAAAACTTACAGGTTAGAGTACTTATAATTGGGTCAAACGACCTCAAGGCAGGATTTGTAGCTGTGTTGTGAGCCTCGAAATAAAGTCAGCTATGATACTGAGATATTGCCCTGAAGTTTGAAAGTTTTCTCCGTACAAAGGATTTGTTGTTATAATAATAACGTTTTATATGAAAGCAGAATGTGAGTGATATAATATCGTGAGTGGAAAAGTAACTGTAAGCTGTTCCGCTATTTCATCTAAGATAATTTACGTTAAAATTGTTTTGTGGTATTCATTTATCTATCTCCTAAAGTCTATGAAAGATTACTACGCTCTTACTCTACTTAGAAAGCGCTTTTTTTTAAATGAAAACTAATCTACCAACTAGATGCACAATTCCTAAAGAAATTTCGTAAAAATCGCTCAGAAAAATATTCAGGCGAATTTTTATGTCCTTCTTTTTTAAACCTTGGGTATTTTTCACCCGAAATTAATAATTGCGACTCGCTCTTGGCCGGTTTTCGTGCTGCCACTTCCCAAGTCAAGCGGATACAATTGAATTAAATAATTACCACTATTTCATGACTTGGCAGTTTACCAAACAATAAAACGGCGTATTAAAAGTTTTATTGTGCTTTCTAGGGATCCGTTCACGAAGAGTGCCAACGGGAATCTATAATTGAGCCTTCGCTATCTGTCTGCCTGTCTGACGTTTGTCTGTCTGGTGTTATCGACAGTCAGACTGACGACACCTCAAGAACCGTTAACAAAGTCGAAGATTCAATAATCAAGATTTGTACTGCGTTTATGATTAACTAGCTTTTGGCCCGCGACTTCGTCGGCGTGGAATAATAGTTCCCGTTCCCGGGGGATTTCCGGGATGAAAACTATCCTATGTCCTTTCTTGGGTCCCAGACTATATCTGAACCAAATTTTATTTAAATCGGTTCATAGGTTTAGGCGTGAAGAAGAGACAGACAGACAGAAAGACAGACAGAGTTACTTTCGCATTTATAATATTAGTACGGTTATGGGTTGGGGGTTCCTAATTACAGTAGGTCAAGTGACGAGTAATTTCTTCGATATTGAAAATTGTAGGATACGCGGCGTTTTTGTTCGATGGTAACATTATTGGTAGTAGTGTAGAACCGTTTGTGTACGAGTCAGACTCGCACTTGACCAGTTTTTCCCATTAAACTCGAAATATCCGCTTCGTTTTATTTTAACGTGTATTGTAGTGATGTCGAAAAACTCAGTGGGTGCGTTTACATCATTTAATTCTGCGAACGATCATTTATTTGTAAGCACATAATTTACAATGTGAACCATTATTTCCTGCTTCATACACACGACAGTGAAACGACAGTGATTTGTTTTGTAGTTATAATAATATCATTTGGATGAAATATACAAGTTTTTTTATAGTTTATACCACGGAGTAATATTTCGTGGTACATATAGACATTACTCTAGATCTGGATTTATATAAAACAAAAGCAAATAGTTTCCATCTGATTTATTCTCGTCAGAATTTATTGATTGATTGATTGATAAGTTTTCGTATTGCGAGATTTTGGTAGAATGACAGCTCAATAAGGACTACACACACTTCTGCATTCAGCTTCATTAGCGTTCGCTGAACAATTTTGGTCACACTTATACAGTTCTACTTTTATTAGCAGCGTTTAGCTTTGTAGGAATTAAAAAATACGTCAAACTAAAGGGATTACGCACACAATACATATATAGCTCACGTCCAAACATAGATTTTATGAGAAGACGCGTTCACGTCTCTTAAGCTTTCCGCGACTATTCAGCATTTGCATATAATTATTGTTTTCTATGGGCATAAGCTCAATAAAGATGAATAAATGCCTTATTGGTCAAGCTTAAGAGCAGTTTGACGGCATTTCACATTCCTACGACGCTGAACGCGGCTAATAGAAGCAGAATTGATAGTGTTACCAAAAATGTTATAAGGAATACGCGAATGGAGCTGGTTAACTATGCGTTGTAGTCCGTTAGTGTAAATTTTACCAATCTTTTGAAATAAGGAATAAGGAGAAAGAAGACTTTATCAATTTTGGTGACAAAAACCCGATATATAAAAAAAATAGTTTTATTTGCTTCAAAATTAATACATTTCTAGTTATTTATAGTTCCACTACAATCAAACTTAGCTACACTGTGTTTACACCGTAAATTAGGATGTCCCTGGACGTCGGACGCCGTAAGGCGACGCCATTGCAATTAAACTGTCATTTGTCGTACTCAGACGTCATTATAGATGCAATGTCAATGTCAGGACTGTCACACGAGTTGCATGTATTTTTTTTTTGGTGAGTGGGAAATCATCAAATGATTGCTCCCGTCCTGGGTGCGGCGGGAGGGCGTGTCAGACTTTTACTGACTAAAACCCACTCATGTTCCTTCGATTGCCTTTTATGTTTTAGGGTCACGGTAACTATTATAAACATTCCGCAACCCCGGCAGGCGTTGGCCCTGTTGGGCCATCCACCACCGAGATTGCTGAAAGAAGCTATTAATTGTTACAAAAATATGATGCATTACAGGCAGCCTTAGCAGGTTGCCACACTAGGCCCTAGCCTCCTCCGGAACGAACTCAAATAGCTTGCAGACACGTCTCATAGCTTGCATAAAATGGAGTAACAAGTTCTTCAAGTTAAAAACCATAGAACCCACACAAAAAAAGCTTATGTCATAGACATGTTCCACCTGACTTACATACGGCCGAGATCGCGGGAAGAAGCAATTTTTAGTTACAAAAATATGATGCAATATAATATGTTGCCATAAATCATAGCAGGCAGCCATAGCAGGTTGCCACACTAAGCCTATCGCTGCTTTCGCGACCAAATTAACTTAAATGGCTTGTACACACGCCTCTAGCTTGCATAACAAGGAGTAAGTCCTTCAAGATCTTGAATTTATTGTAAACAAGATATTTTTTGCAAAAAAAAACCAACTTCCCTCGATTTTGACATGATACCATCATCAGATTCGGACCTGGTGACAATGGGACCATTTGGGAAGTCTACCCTTTCAAACAAAAAAGAATTGTTCAAATCGGTTGGTAAACGACGGAGATATGCGCGAACAAACATTAAAAAAAAAATACAAACATCCGAATTGAGAACCTCCTCCTTTTTTTAGACGTCGCGTCGGTTAAAAAAAATCCACAAAAACCACAAAAATACAACTCATGTCACAGAAATGCAACAAAACTTACACACGTTTGAAATCGATGGAAGAAGGTATGTCTAAAATACCTTACGAAATATGATACATTACGACTACAAATGTTGCCATAAATCATAGCTTCTTTGTAGGCAGCCCTAAGAGGTTGCCATGCCACACTACGCGTCTACCGACCAAACGAACGCAAATAGCCCGCGGTTGCCGCGGGAGTGCACAACTTTTTGTAAAGGAACTTTTTCGTAATACGTGTATCAAATGTTTAGGAAGTAAACTATATTTTGCGCGTTTTAGCTACGGGATAAACAATAGATTTAAAATAAAAATATATCTCTTTGGAGTAATGGTCATCTTGCTCATCACACACTCCATCCTTCATTTTTTTTTACATTTCTCTACCTTAAACATCCATTGATTTCTATATTATAACTTTTAAATTATGATGTGTGTTTTTCATGGCTGATTTTCTTATGAAACCTTTTTTTTTGTGAGTGGGAAATCATCCAATGACTTCTCCTGTCCTGGGTGCGGCGGTAGGGCGAGTCAGACTCTTACTGACTAATACCCCCTCATATTCCTTCGATTGCCTTTTATGTTCCAGGGTCACGGTAACTATTATAAACATTCCGCTACCCCGGCAGGCTTCTGATGAAACCTGAAAGACTGTTTTTACTTAAGATAAAATTTCTACTGAACCGTTTACTAATGAAAGATGTTAAATAACAAATAATTGTCACAAAAAACAAAAATAAAATATTTTATTGTGTTGTATCAGACAATGTGTTTAAATAAAATCAAAAGATAAAGTTAGTATTTACTACGTCCGTCGTACAAAAGTAATTTGTTGCACTAAATAACACACTTCTTTTGATGTTTTTTTATTAAAAATTATCCTCAAAATTGGCAGCAGCATAGATGAAATTACAGCAATATGAAACATGATTTGTCGCTTTTTAAAACGAGTGAAACGCAATAAACGTATAAGCTTTATTGATATTGCATTTTAGTTATTGCATTTTTGCAAACATTTTAGCGATGCACGAACGTGGAAAGCGCACATAACGTAAAATCAATTACTCGATATTGAAAATATCTGTATAATGTTTATTAACTTTTGAGTCATGGTGCTAATTACATTATAATTTTTAACCAAAATAATGCAGGATACCAGTAATAACTTTGAAAAATCTACGCGTATGAAATAATTATGGCGTTTTTAGCGTGTTATTTGATGCGCATTTTCCAGTTTTTTAAAATCAGATGGGTAATGTGAGAAAAATGGTCTAACAGCTTTATGGGCATTCTGAGACACAAGAATGTCATCACTAAAAAACCTACATGCACCAGCCACGCTGTGATCAACGGGGCAATCAATAATGTTGTGAATGTGTTATACATACAAATGAACACAACGACATGTTTCAACTATTCAAGAATCATTCAGAAAGTTTTAAGACCGACCTGCTGCTACACTATTCCTAACTGCTGCAACTACTAAAAGCTATAATCGAAAGTGGAGTCCACCAGAAAAGCACCGAGCTAGAAACTTATGGTCGTTGGGGCGGAAAACGCAGCGTGGGCAGGCCTCCTGCAAGATGGACCGATGATCTGATCAAGGTCGCCGGGTCGGATGCGGGTGCCGATGCATGCGGAACTCTTTTGGGGAGGGCTTTGTCCAGCAGTGGACGTCTATCGGCTGATGATTCATTGCGAAGTTAAAGTCATCATCACGATGACGACTTTAACTCAGCCATGAATTTGCCAGAAAAGAACAGAGGAAGAATTTTTCACGTAAAATATTAAAACAGAAGAACACGCTTATAATTTGTAAATTTTCCCATATAATCTGTCAATGAGGATTATCTTCACCCCATCTGGTAAAGTGTCACCTGCGATACTGCTTCAAAGAACCCCAAAATGTCAATCACTCACTGTCTGAGTGGGGTTTGTGGCTCTTTTCGTACTTAAATTGTCATTTGTTACAGAATGTAATTGGTATTCGTAATTTTAAATGTATCAACGTATTAACAGCAAATTTTTGGGTTTACAATTTTTGTAAAGTGCACTACTGTTGCCTTATAAAGTTTATAAAGGCAAAAAATAAACAAACCTAGTACTGTTCTACTGGGCTTTCTCTCATCCAAAAGTAAACGCTTCCCCAAGGTGGATTAGCGATTTTGTACTAAATGCATTATAAGATTTATTTACTCACGACGTTTTCTTTTACCGATGCCAAATTCTTTTTTGGTAAATCCTGCAGATTCTGAATTCTTTGGGAAGTCAACTTCAACTTAGTTATGATAAATTGGTTGATTAGGTAAATTTCCATATTAACTAATTTGATAATATAGCTGGTATTTCCACCATAATGAATTCTCAATACGCATGTCTAATGTAACAAAGGGAACAATGTCACACCAACACAAAATCTTCCATCACACGCATCATTCATCACAATTTAATTCATAACTACACAAGTTCACTCGCTTCCAAACTAATTGTTTACGAGTCCCGTTAATCAATGGCGTGTAAACGAACATTGAAATTCAACACTACACTGAAAGTGCCACATGGTTATTGTCTGAAAGATTTATGTTGTTTACAACACTAGTTTTTGTTATGGAGCACTTATTGAAAGTTTTACGTTTGTAGGTAAAATCGTGGTGTAGGAGTGGGATTTTTTGTTGGAGTTTGTTAAAAGGTTGCTCAACTTAATTAAATTGGCAAAACATGTCGCCTGATGGATGAGCTGAAGAATCAGGCAGTATTGAGTAGTGGCCATTCTAGGACTCTTTGGGCCAAGCTCAAAAGATTTGCTATTGCAAACCACTTAAGACTCTCCTCCAATCCAATTTACTTTTGAATATATTTTTTAAATGTTTTTACATACGATCACTCATGAGTTCAAGACGATCTTATTAGTAAAAGCAGAGTTATATAAAGGGCTCGCCATTAGCCCTAACACAGGATTGTGGTATGCCATTAACCCACTTGTTACTAGCGTCCTTTTAAAAGGCCCGCACATAAACAAAAATATTGTGATTAATGAGAGTAAAATAAACAAGTGGTAGTGACATTTGAAAGGTGCATTGTTGAAATGAAAGGATTTATTTATTTTTAAACGAATTGATGCCTTAGGCAATCTCTACCACATTACTTAGGGCTTAGAAAACAAATGCTCAAGAACTGTTTTCTAGCCAAAAATAAAATAGAGAAGGTCATTGCCTAAATGTGTGTCTCGTATTTTAAGCCTCACTGAATAAAATTTTCCTACATCTTTCATCTTGAGCCATCAGCAGATCTAAATTAAATAAACCTAATTCCCTATATATGTGTATGATTTGTTTAAAACACAAACACAGTGCATTTCAACAACCATGATTGCAGCTATCAATATAGTGCAACAATTTATTTGTTACATAATTTATTCAGTGAGAAATTGTTTTCTAAATTTTTCTGTGTGTGATTGAATGAAAGTGTTCGTCAATGTAAATAGGGAGTTTTTCTTCGGTTCGTTTCGAGATGTAGATTTCAAGGAGAAAGATGTGTGAGGTAGATAAATGTTGCATTCATTTGTAGTGGAATCTGCCGGTTTATTTTGTGGAGCAATATCTTGGTGAATCTTGTTTAAGTCATTAAATGACTCGTCCTGCTCTGAGCAGAGCGCAGAGACAATATTGTAACAAACCAAATAAAAAACTATACCAACACGGTACTTTTTTTTTTGGGAGTGGAGAATCATCAAATGACTGCTCTCGTCCTGGGTGAAGCGGGAGGGCATCACTCCTAATGTTAAACTTTTTCTTTTGACAACCCGTACCGATTATATACTGCTTTCCGAGGCAGGGATTTCAATGTCCACACAATACGCGTATACACAAAAATCACATCCGTACTGCATAGGCAAAGGTCATTACTACTAAACAAACCTCCCATTAAATACATCTCAACATGAATCCGTAATAATACCTACATCTCAAAATAAGCCGTAATTACGAGTACCGAAAATTCCGATACATTTTTAACGACATTTACCCAATTATAAGCATTTCTTTTATCCAAACAAGAGCGATTCACAAAAAGATTACATAAATCCTACCTTTTCTATTCAGTACTTTCATTAAACATGCACAATTGAGCGCCTCTGGAATTCTCAGATCCACAATACGTTTACGTAAATAAATAATGCTAGCTCGTTCCCGAGCATTTTAGAAGCATTAAGCATTTTATAAGCAAACGTACGCAATTACATTTAGCAGATTTTATGGAGCGGTGGAGATAAGCTTTTTGAAGTGTGTTTGAGGATTCTGTTTTTTTTTTTTTGTTTTATGTGTTGCGGAAACCTTTTATGTGTTTTTGTTAAACTGTTTTTGTGGACAAATGACATTTTGTTAGGTAATAGTTGTTTAGTTAGTAGTTTGTTAGGTAAATTATTTATGTAACTAGTTTTTTATTTCCAAATACTTATTAACATACATCAAACATAAACGTTTTGCGTAAATTAAAGAACGAAGGGCAATTTCGCACAGTCAAAGTTATTTTGTTTATTTAATATGCATCTTAATTAAATTGAATTAATAAATAAAAATACTACATTTGACTCGCTTTTTAAAATATGAATGAACTCATTTTTTATTGCTTATACCTGTAGACAGACTTGAAAGATTGCAGTTAAATATTACCTATTAACTCTGTAACATCATGTCAAAATACGTTCAAACTTAAAATTCAGAGAAGTTATGGCCACTTGTTTAATTAAATGTAGAATATACGTGTTAAAGCAATGATGTTATAGGTAAAAAGTGTAGATAGGTTATCTGCAGTCAAAAAGTGGCACATTAAAAGTTTGCCAATTGACAAACATGATACTGAGTATCGCGTTGACATTTGACGTTTATCTCTTTTTCACTCGCACTACTTCAATCATTTCATCCTACTTTGACGTGTAATGTATGTGTGCGTTAGTGCCGTTTTTGAAGATAGAATTTCGTTTGGGTAACCTAGCTACACCTTTTTACCTACCTTTTTACCTACAATATCATTGTGTTAAAGTATGTAAGTGATACAACACTTTGATTGTGAGCCAAGACAAATAAATTGTACCTGATTTGTGTGTGAATATTTCCTACATTTACCGTTCATGTTTCAATGTTGAATTCAGTACAATTCCGGCACTTTACAAGTTATATTTAATACAACATAATTTTCTATAACATTTGCGTTCAAATTGTTATAGAGATATATCGTACAATTTACTACGGCATAAATTACCTGTAGCCTCAGTGCCAATGAATTTCAGCTTTATGCCTTTGTTTTTAGATTGAGATTCGTTCTTTAACAACTGCAAGTTTATGAGAACGTTTCTGTTTCTGCTTTTACTATTTTACGGATTTCGAAAAAGGGTTTTTTGTCATTTTAGGTTATCAACCCTATTAGACATGTTTTAATGAGCAAAATCAGATTTTTTAAAGGATCCCCTTAATTTATCTTGAATATTACTGACATCGATGATAGACAACATCGTGATGAAGACTGGACTTATAATTAACTAGCGACCTCAGCTTTGTACGGGTGTTACAAATCTTTTGAAAATTTCGGCTTTTTTCTCAATATGCATGTATTTTACATAAAAACCTTCCTCTTCAATAATTCAATCAATAAAACTATCCATATCAAAATCTGTTGCGGACTTTTCAAGACATATACATACATAAGGATAGACAGACAGCGAAAAGCAATTTGTTTTATACTATATAGTGATGCAAGACTGAAATCGCCAATCCACCTTGAACAAGCGTAGGTAGCGTAATAGGGTAACATCTTTTCAACGACCAACCGACAGCCGGCTGTCGGGCTGCTTTAATTTAAACCTTTGAATACACGTGATTGGAGACACAATAGTAAGACAATAGCAGCGCGACAGCCGGCTCACGCTTGGTCGTTGAAAGGTTAGAAATAAAGTTCGACGTATAATAAAAGGATGAATATCTAGGTAGGAATTTCAAAAACTTTTTACGTGTAGCCGTGGGCATTACATTGACATAAATACCAGCGACATATGAGATTCCTTGAGATTTCTGCTGGCAGACGCTCCAGATGTTTACCTAGCTATCACATCGAGATTCTAATCCCGTACATCAAATCTCTATTTTAAGCGAAAACCCAATGTAAATAAAACTGATAAATTTCTTTGTCGGTTTTCGACATTTTTATAAATTACTGCTTTTAAAGTGTGGTCGTGTTGTCGTCATACTATTTGACTCGCTGCTGCCCGCGACGTTGCGCATCGTCTGCGTTTAAGTTGTACAGTAACAAACATACCATAGTTTGTTCATCTCATAAAGGTGATAGCGTAATAATATATAGTTTAAGTGTTGACCCGACCTTATAGTTATATTCAGGCAAAACTTTTTAAGTTTATCTCAGAAAAACACACAAACAGACACACAAAATTCCTTGAAACTGTATTTTTAGCTTTGGCAAAAAAAAAATTGTATGGTCCCTTGCTAGACCGTACATTACTTTTAGATGAGGGGTAAATGGAATTAAAGAGGGGTTAATTATAAAAACACTAATGTATTGTCCCAAAGTACTTAAAGTAAAATGAGCTTAATGAACTGATGGTGTAGAAGTGAAATGAGTGACGCGGCCCTTGTTGGCTGTAACGAGAACGCCTGGCTGACTTGATAGCTCAACGCGAACTAAACTAATTATTACGAGTTGAATTGAATGGGCGTAAAATGCTGAATTGCAGAATGTGCGATTGCACCGTATAATTTCAATATATAGTTTCGACTTCGTTACGATTTATTTATATGTACGTGCATATGTAGAAACTTATATTAGAAGTATGTTTTTAAGAAAATATTCTGTATTTTAATATACTAGCTGATCCCGTCAGACCTTGTCCTGTCCAATGATGATGACCTTGTCCTGACCTTAACATAAAAATCCGAGAGCTTTTTCCATTTTTTCTCTTCAAAAGAACATTCCTCGAAATTTAAGAAAAAATAAATAGCGAAACGGTCAAGTCGTTCCCTAGTTATACGCAAAGCAATTTGCGCAAATCATTTTGAGTATTATTTGTATAAATATAAGGTTTTTTTATGTAAATAAAGTTTGAAGTTCAATATTTGATACGTTACATGTTTAAGCTATGTTATTATTAAGTCCTACTAATATAACATGCAAATAAAGCGAACAAAAGTTTATTTGCTGTAATATAATATTAACACTTAACAAAGTGACTTTGCTTGTCTTAATTTTAAGAACTTATAATTTACAAAACAACTAACAAGGGCGCTAACGATGAACGTCATTGCACTTTTTGTAAATATAAATTAATGAATGATATGTACTTAAAAACAACTGCAAAAACACAATCATTTAAGTCATAAGAGAAAGCGTCTAATTCAAATTATTTATTCCACTCATTTTCGCCCGTGACTTCGCTCACGTAGTAATCTATGTAAATGCATAATAATACTATGTGGAAGTATTTTTATGTGTGTCCTTTTCTTATATTGTCACTGCAAAACTACTTACCAATTGCGATAAACTTCACACAGTGCAAGTTTGAACTAAC
Source organism: Athetis lepigone (assembly GCA_033675125.1). NCBI lineage: Eukaryota > Metazoa > Arthropoda > Insecta > Lepidoptera > Noctuidae > Athetis > Athetis lepigone. Next base: position 7,595,152 of record CM066237.1, read on the forward strand.
TATTTAATTTGTGACATCAAATGCGTCCCGTCTAGTAAAAATATTTGTTACCTAATTGTTTTGCAAAATACGAAAAAGCAATATTCAGAAAAAAAACCTGTTACACACGACATGAATTGAAGTGTGTAAAAATAAAAAACCGGTCAAGTGCGAGTTCTACTCGCGCAACGAGGGTTCCGTTAATTTGTTTTTTAGTGAAATAACTACAAATTTACGGTTTTCAGAGTTTCCCTTTTACTTGTGCTACATGACCTTGCTTCTTGCCAAATTTCACAATTCTAGGTCAATGGGAAGTACCCTACAGGTTTTGAGTTTTGATTCCCTTGAAAATGTCTAAATATGCAATATAAACCGCCGTATCTTTTTATTGCGTTGATTTAGAAACTTGATTTTTTCACTGCTTTGAGAGATAGCAGACTTGAGTATGTGATATTAATATCAGCTTGATATCTTGATGCGTTTCTGAGAAAAAGGTTCTTGACAGACAGACGGACAGACGGACGCCTGATGTCAACTAACTACAAATTTACGGTTTTCGGAGTTTTCCCTTTACTTGTGCTACATGACCTTGCATTTTGCCAAATTTCATGATTCTAGGTCAATGGGAAGTACCATATAGGTTTTGAGTTTTGATTCTCTTGAAAATATCTAAATATGCAATATAAACCGCCGTATTTTTTTATTGCATTGATTTAGAAACTTGATTTTTTCACTGCTGTGAGAGATAGCAAACCTAAGTATGTGATATTAATTTCAACTTGATATCTCGACGCGTTTATGAGAAAAAGGTTCTTGACAGACAGACGGACAGACGGACGCCTGGTGTGAACAAACTACAAATTTACGGTTTTCGGAGTTTTCCCTTTACTTGTGCTACATGACCTTGCTTTTTGCCAAATTTCATGATTCTAGGTCAATGGGAAGTACCCTATAGGTTTTGATTTCCTTGCAAATGTCCAAATTTGCAATATAAACCGCCGTATCTTTTTATTGCATTGATTTAAAAACTTGATTTTTTCACTGCTTTAAGAGATAGCAGACCCGAGTATGTGATATTAATTTCAGCTTGATATCTCGACGCGTTTCTGAGAAAATGGGTCTTGACAGCCGGACGGACGGACAGACGGACAACAAAGTGATCCTATAAGGGTTCCGTTTTTACCTTTTGAGGTTCGGAACCCTAAAAAGCTATTTAGATTTTCGATAGCTTTATTGTTTATTTAATCTTTTTTTTAATTTTATCGCGTGTATACGACATAAAATAAAACGAAATGGTTAAGACTAAAAATAACTTTAGAAAAGTGGTAAACAGTTGACGTAGCTATTTACGTACGACGTATACTTACGTCCAATTTACTACCCGAATGAACACGCCTTATTTATTTTTCATTACTTAAATACATCCTAAAGTAAACACATCGTTTCGAATTGTATTTTTGGTGTTCCCACTTACTCTTTACTTATCATTATCAATCTATCAAATTTACTTATTGATTTCAAGACTCAAGGGTTCTGGTTTAAATCACACGCAGGGGGATTTGTTTTTTCCACAAAACATTTTTTAGTAGTAGCAGAATCAGAGATTTAATAATTAACTAGCTATCACAGCCCGCATGGACATGGAACTTTTAATACTATTTTAGTCCTTGAGGTATCGGATTGGCATAAATCAAATCTTAACATACAAAGAACATACCCTCGTTGTTTCATGTCTCTAAGACCCAGCGGTTTGGGATGTGTCAACAATCAAATGATGATGTATCAACAATCAATCAATCAGTTTACAATTTTATACACCTATATAGGGATAGAAGATTGAGATCAGGAAGGTGTTTGATCCACCCCTACAAAAGTGCATAATGTATGCTAAAAAAAAAATGCTAGCTCTCCATAACAATAAACTAATGAGCGTTTTAAAAAGCGCTGCCTTATCATTGCAATACATTGCCTTTCCAATGACAAAGATAATATTATGTATCTTGTCCTATTATGAACTTTGTGGCATTCCGCTACACTGTTTCCAACCACTGCCAGAAAAGCCAGAAATATTTCTGCAAAGCCAGAATCAACAATGGAGTCCACCAGAAAAGTGCCGAAGCAATGGAGTTGGTCAAGTCCTAGAGAATCGATCCAATTGTCTTGGCTCCTGAACAGCGAAGAAGTAAGAATAATTAAGATTTCCAATCCCTTCTTTATCAAGCAGGAGGCAGAACAGATCTAGGTAAATGAACACAAAAGGGCGATTACAATTGGGAGAAGCCCTAGTGGTAGGCCATCCTAAAATGGGATCCTAAAATTGGTTTGGCTGCTTAGTGGCAACAAAATTCTGTACTAGTAGTACTTCCTCAAACGAGCTACCTACTCCACAGAGAGGTCTACTCGCAAAATAATTGCATATTATAACATCTCCCCGCTCCCGCTATTTACTCAGACCATACCCCAAATCTTTCGTTGAGCGTTCTGTTCATATTGCCGGACGTAAATAAACGGCCGTAGATCATTACAGGCATTCTTCCAGAAACGTTGTTATTTTTAGCACGGCAGGTCGACGGAATAAAAACTCACTGTGGGTTAGGCAATGGATGTGCAAGAGCTTATTATTTTGCATGGTAGTTTTCGATGAAAACTTTTACTGTCTTACAAATGAAGTTTAACCCATATCGGTGTCTGCTGGGGTTGCGGAATAGTTCTAATAGATACTGTGGTCCCGGAACATAGAGACTTTACTTCACTTTATTAGATCGTTTTTCTAAGGAAAACTGTTTTTTTTTTCTATTGTTTGTTGTGTCTTTAATTCTCACATATGCGCTTTAAATCTAATTAGTTTTCAATTCTAGAATCTTGGTTCGGAAGACGAATAAAATTTCACGTTATAAGATTGACTGGAACTCAATGAAAGTCTTTAATAAGACGTCAAGATCCGGGATTTGCGTTGAACAGATGCGTTCAGCGCCAAACCTGGATCTATATATAAATAATCTGTTAACTAATTAATTACAACAAACGTAGATGCCCTGGATTTCTTCTAACAGTGCTGAGACTAACTCAAAGATTTTTAGATTGATTAAAACATATTAGTACTTTTCATTGACAAAATTTGTATGAAGTTAAAATCTAATGCCCTTAATAATAATCACTGTGTAAAGTTATGTCATGAATATAGCCTGCGTAACCATACATTTTTTGACGTATAAACCTGTCATAACTTTATGCAATGATTATTAGTAAGACCCTAAGCGCCTTACTAATGTATGGTTACACAGGCTTTATTCATTGCATAACTTTACACAGTGATTATTAGTAAGGGCATAAATGTCGAAGTCTATTCATTTGTAATAATATTACTACAATAAAAATAACATTTGTTTATGGAAAAATACCGTACCGTGACTTTTTCAATTCATATTTACTTTCTTTTATCACAAACGTTCGATGTGTACCTGTAACAGAAGGAAAACATTATGAGAAAACCTAAAATTTTAATTAACTTTTTGTAGTAGTAGATGATTTTGATTACTGCACGACTCCCTTATGTCAAAGCTAGATGTTATATATATAGTCAATATATATATTATTCTGATGTATAGCCAATATATATTACTGTAAAATTCCTTCAAAATTATTAAATTTAGTGGTTTTTGCGTGAAAGAGTAATAAACATCAACACACACATACAAACTTTTACATATAATTATTAGTAGGATATAACTCAGTTCGTCTTGTACCGTGATGATCTATCGTGCGTATCTGATGGTCGTGCTTTCTCTGTATCAGAAGGGGTCTTTGCACAGTAGTGTAAAACATTTATAAAGTGAAACACGTTTGTGAAACCCATTTCCAGTACTTTTCTCTTTCTATGTAACAAATGCGAAACAAAGTGCACGATAGAATTAAATGGAATCGAAATTGATTTAAAAGCGTACCGTTGGGGAAACACATATACACAATAAACTATTGGAAACTAATTACAACCACATAATGCTTTGTTTTCCAACTAAAACAACTTATCTAGATTTATATCCAGCATCCAATAAAATATTGTTAAACACATTTAATTTGCATTTAAAAAAGAACAAAAAAATTATTTCAATGTAAGACTTTTAATTGAAAATACAGAATTTCAAAGAGAGTTAATAATGTACAAAGTTTATTTCCATGGCGCTGTATGTCTTTTTTTATTTCTTTAACAACGGTATTTATATTTTAAACTAAAGGTATGCATAACGCCGTGGAACGTAGAAACGTAATAAATAATTTGTATTTTTATAAAAAAATTTTTGAAAGCGCGATTTTATTAATAAATCATAGTTTTTATAAACATTTACAATACCGGATACATACCTATCTAGTATCTACTCACAAATAATTTTTTATACAAATAGATAGAACCATTGAACCGACTATATTGAATTACTTATATACAATAAGAAATATTCATATTTAAATTAAAATATTTATATTTGACATATCTCTGAATTTCCGAAACGCAGTAATATTACACTAGTTTAAAAATATGTTAAAAATGGCCAACCAATAGGGGTATTTATTCATATTTCTCATGAGGTATTTGAAGCAGCTGTAAGCGTCACGGTGATGTTTTTTTTTTATTTAGATTTATGATTTTGTTGCTATTAATTACCTTACTGACTATGTCAAATAAACATTTTAATCTTCATTTATTTATTTATTTACGTATCGACGTATGTAGACGCTTTATGTAAACTTATATCCAAAGAATCTTGGTTTGGCTAGACTTAAGAGCCCGACCCCAACATAGTTGGAAAAAGGAACATAATAACATAGTTAGAGGTTGGAGATGAATATAATGGTTAGAACCAATTTTAAGCCGGGAATTGCACAAGTCGCCTTAGTTCCCGCGATCCTCAGCTTAGTTTTTAGTCACCAAGAGTCTAAAAGACCCCTCCGCCTCACGGTGGAGGACATCCATGAGGATTTTCCGCCCCGAATAAAAAAAAGGTCAATCAATTTTAGAATCTAGCCACAACTTACATAACTTACAGATTTTTTTATGCATTGGAAATCATCAAATGACTTCTTTTTCCGCCCTGGGCGGGAGGGAGTGTAAAATTTTTACTGACTAAAACCCACTCTTGTTCCTTTGGTTGTCCTTTATGTTCCGGGGCCGCGTTAACTATTAGAACTATTCCGCAATTACTTGATGTGGATGTGTGTGTACACAATACATAAATGACGTATATGAATGCGTAGTGTTTATTTTTACACTTTGTTTCAACACTGCTCCCAGCCGTTACACTGACTGTTTGATATTATTAGTTCCTCCTGATTGAAAACGTAACTTTGTTAGTGATTTTTAAAAAGCAGATTTACGTTAAACTAAATATATTGGAAATTGAAAAGATTTGTTGTGATTATCTGTTGAAATGTGGATGGAAATGACTGACTTTGATTTCATTTGTAAACGTTTTATGTAGGAATCGTATATCTTTTAGTATGGGATTAATTCTGAAAAATTGACAAAAGGATTGGAATATAATAATTATACAAAGAGCTTTTTGTTGTTGTTACTATTTTTTAACCTGTAAATTATTTAGAATGCTTTTATTTTTTTAGAACGTGTCAGAAATGTCCAATGCACCCTGAGCAACAAGTCTTCTCTAAATAAGAAGAGGTCTTTGCCCAAAAGTGAAACAATATTAGTGATAATTTTGTGTATTTGTAAGGCTTGTGACAAGGAGACTTTCGTAGGAAAACCAACGTAGTTTTAGTAATACTAACTCAACAAGAAAACCAACAACTAATAATAAATCAAAACTAAATTGTCACAAAGCTTGACTAGAGAAACAAGTTCGTGAAACTAACAAAACGTGCGTCCACATTAATCAAAGTTTAAAAAGTGCGATATATCAATTAAGAAAGTTTGAAGTTCGACCAAACTGGTGACTTCAACAACAAGTCAACTAGAAACGACTTCAGCAAATTAATGTAGAGGTTAGTTGTGAGTTAGGGCTTTCAGTAGAGTATTATTAGAAAATATTAGTAACAAGCTTTTCCCCACGATTTTATCTGTCTAGTTCCCATTCCCATGCGATTTTTGGGATAAAAACTATCCTATGTCTTTTCTCAGCTCTATGAAATTACATTTAAACCTTCGAACACACATAATTCGAGACACAATAGAAAGACAATAGCAGCCCAACAGCCGGCTGTCGGTTGGTCGTTGAAAGATTAAATTCGTCAGTAGTTTTGGCGTGAAAGCGAAACAGAAATATAGACAGTTACTTTCGAATTTCTAATGTTAGTATGGGTTCTGCCGTCCTGTAGAAAAAAAACTACACATAGGTATTCAATTTTCTTTATAATATATCTTTGCAAGTTATTCGATATTTCTTTGCAAGTTTTTCCGGACTGGCACTGAACGAGTATTGTTCAACAAACGGCGATCAGTCTAACCGAGTGCTTCCGACCCCTGCCATTCTTTATTTGTGTCGTTGGGTGCGGGTATATTGAGCGAACAAACAGACGTACCTAGTTACAAATATGGGATAGAGAGGGAATGTTTTTGAAAGGCTATTTTTGGTTCTTTTGTTATTGTTGCTAGCTTTTAGCGGTTTCAGGAGAGTGAATTTTAGTTATCGTGAAAAAGAAGTAGCTTTGCAGTCTTTGGGGTTCAAGTTTCCTCTGCAACAAAAGACATTAGGCAATTTTCGTAAATATTGTTATTAAATGCAGTTGTTTCTGTTTGTGGTGAAGGTCCGTTTTTTTTAAGTTATATTTACATCTCACTCATATGATTATTTAAATTATGCAAGTAAGAAGATAGAATGCCAAACAAGCTTCTACTCGAGACTTTTTAAAAATGTAAAACAAACTAGTACAAATTATGTAACATTAAATTATATAAAAAATAACATTACTGACACGAACAATCTGATTATGTATGAGATTTTTTGTATTTACAGAAGACTTTTCTCAATAGTAATATGATTGCTGTGTAAAAAAATCCTAAAATATCTCACAACACTTTGCTCGACTTGGAAATAACTCACAAACAAACCCCCTACATTCTACAGTATGAAAATCAAACCAAATTCGTGGAATGTAGGCCGAAACTAAATATGCGAGAGCCTATAGTTTTAAAATAACAGTTTCTGAACTGAGAATAGAGAATCTCGGTATTTTAGCTCCGAAATGTCTGAAACCGGAATCAAGGTAGCTTATATTTATACTGGTATGTAATTCTTCAACTGCAAGCTAAATCCTCCTCTAATCCAATGGACTTGCAATCGACTGGTGAATTCAGACCAAAATAATTCACGGTTTTCTCACGAAGTTTTCTTTCAACAAGATTGAATTTCTCAGAAAAGTTCTAATCCTAAATAATAATAATATCCTCGGACAACTCACACACAGTCATCTGATCCCAAACTAAGCAGAGCTTGTACTATGGTAACCAGACAACTGATAAACATACTTAAATGCATTTAATAGTTATAAAATACACTTACTATATAATAATACCTATCTGTTAGGTGCTATTGCAGATGAAATTACTCTTTTCATTTTATACAAATGTGTCCAGGTTTCTTTACTAGTAAATAATGGTCATGAGTGAGCCATATTTCCAGAGAAGTAAGTATATTATAGGTATCTGTATCTGTCTGCAGATCACTGTTAAACCAGCGAACCGATTTTGATGTTTCTTACCGAGTAGGCTTTAACATCAAGGAAAAAGGCATAATTCAGCGACAGTCAGAAGGCATGAAACAAAACACCTTAAAAACCAAATAAATGCAAACTACCGTCCCCATTAAAAGTTACACGCGTAATCACTATTAAATAAAGCTCCGAACAAACTAATAACACTTGTTGAGAATGAAGTATTAAAATATTCCACGCCTAGTCTTGCAAATGGGTTACCTGCCGATAAGTGGTTATGCGGTAATGGCCGCCGGGAGAACATGAATAAACTGAGTAAAAGGGTACGAGATTTACGCCAGTTTCATTATTGAGCAGAAAATCTTGGCTGTTTTGTTTATTATTTTATGTAGGCACTAATTTATAGGTTCAGGTACGTAGGGATTTGGGGAGTGGTGGTAAATTAGGGAACCTTAAAGTACTTTGAAGAGTTTGTACTTAAATATACCTTACTCACAGCTCTTGCCCTGTCAGATGTGACCGCTGTCATTAATGTCAGGTTTCGTATTACTGCAAAATTGACCCTTATGATCATTTATCACTTATTTCATTTTGTTATTTAATCTGTGGTATGGTTGTAGTTTACTTAACTGGCCTGTGTTCACCAGAAAAAGGGCTCCACAGTATCCTATTTAAAGGTATGTCAGTAAACGATTAGTTTCAATCATTATCATGACTGATGAAATCAGACTACTAAAGTACTGCTGGACGTAGACCTCTTCCAGACCCAAAAATATCTATCGTCTCATTAAAAAAATAAACATTATAATCAGATTGCCTGACGAAAGCCGGAATATTCAGTCAAAACACATTACTACGCATCAGCAAATAAAGCAGGAATTTGCATCCGCCTCTAAACATCAAACGATTCTGATTACGAATACGATTATTTTACTTCAGTAGTTAATATACCCAATATTTCTAATTCCGAAAGCCAATGAAAACAAAACGTAATTGATCATATCACTGCCGTCTAAACAGTGGTTAATAGAAATAAACAGATTTTTTATAGAAAATTTTAAAACATGAACCGACAAACAAAAGACTAGATAGAATTTAACGAAGACGTAATCTCATTCAACTGCAGCTGTAGCTGTAATAGAAACACCCAGTGGATAAGGCACCGCCTCTCGAGTAAGAGGTTTTGGGTTCGAATCCGGGCAAGTACCAATGTGGCTTTTTCAATTCATATTTATGTACTTTCTGAAGTCTGTTTATCTTGGGCATCACTGACATCTCGTGCCTCGGAAAGCACGTAAAGCCGTTGGTCCCGGTTGTCATGCGTAGAACTTTGACAGTCGTTACGGGTAGTTACAAACCAAGAATTTTGCCCAGTCTAACTAAGGGGTACCGTGTCGCCAGTTACTGGGTTGTGAAGGTCTGATAGGAAGTCGCTTCACGTAAAATACTGGTATCCAGCTGAACCTGGTCAGGCTGGGAGCCGAATTCAACGTAGTTGGGAAAAGGCCAGGGAGATGATGATGATGCTGTTATCTGTAATAGGAACACTAAACCGATTGAATGAAGTTGACCCCAACGATCGACTATAGCAACAATGCGTCGATCGCAAGTCAATTGCATAGTGTCTGGATAAACGACGATTACAGCTAGTACTTAAAAGGCGGCAATAAAACGATCGACCTTGAGCTGGTTCTTCGATCGATCGTCATTCATATGCTGTGACCGCAGTCAGATAAATCTAGTAAGAAGTAGACCACGAGTGTAATAATAATGCCAGCCTATTACTGTCCCACCGTAGGGCAAAGGCCTTTTCTCATACAGAGAAGGCATGAGTATTGATCACCACGTTTGCTCACGGATGGGTGATTTCGGACTTTTATTTATTACTAGCTTTTGCCCGCGACTTCGTCTGCGTGGGATAATAGTTCCCGTTCCCGTGGGATTTCCGGGATGAAAAGTATCCTATGTCCTATCTCGGGTCCTAGACTATATCTGTACCAAATTTCATTCAAATCGGTTCAGTGGTTTAGGCGTGAAGAAGATACAGACAGACAGACAGAGATACTTTCGCATTTATAATATTAGTACGGATTAATTATAAATCCAGGTCTAAGATAAACTTAAAAAGCTCATATTAATTGAAAAAATCACACTGGTACTTGCCCGGAGTCGAACGTGGCGGGCGCTTTAATCACGACTAGTGTGATATAATAGAAAGTACGATCACCGTACTATAATGATATTGATAATCGATAGTGTGGGTATTTTAATCACCTTACGTTTTCAAGATATTTTACACGCTGCTGCCAAGGAAAATATTTCAGTACCGCCGGTCGGGGCTCAGTTTAATAAACCCCAGGTGGTAAGTCGATCTACTTACGTAGCCACGTAGGTCGTAAGTCGATCGTACAGGTGTTTTAACAACTAAAGTTTTCAAGGTATTTGTTTACTCGCTGAGACGAATATATTCGAGTGGGACTTAGTTTAGTTAACCTTTAGAAGTAAAAATGGTAGGCGGAACGTGGGGACTACAAAACAACTAAATACACTTGGATAAAAAAGTTTTAAAACTCAATTAGACAGGCTTACAACAAACGACCGTGCCACCCATAAAAAACAATCGCCTGTCTTCGAATTTTAAAATACATTTTAATCTTAAACCTCTCCAAAAACATATAAACATTTCCAGCCAGATTTTTCCGAGTTGCATTAGCATTTTGGCAAACAACCGTTACAGTCGTATGAAATTCGATCTCCGCTCCACATTATTTTCGCATGATACAAGCTAATGAAAATTCAATTTACTGTCTGTGATCTATTTTTCATTGTTATGCTGTAGGTATGTAGGTAGATATGTAGGTGGGTATATTTACAATGTAGTTGTAAGAAACATTTAGGAACAGCGCTGCGGGGTATACAATGGGGCATGAGTAAGCAATCTGTCATCACAGAGAAAGATTCTAAATTTAACGTAATATACATACTGATATACAGTCGTGTTTCAAATTACCACAGTTGTTGTCATTTCAAATTACGAACGATCTAGAAAAACAACTGGCAAAGTCAAGGCAATTTCTGTGATGGGTTGGTCAAAATAACAACAGCCAATCGCTACACAAGGCAGCAGATGAAATTCGATTCATTTTCAAATTTCGAACTCGTGGTTTGGGCGGATTCCCGTTTGAATACTTATTTTTTAAGCACCAATATTCACCATGGTGCTCAACCTTTGGTGTTCAATGCACAGGTGTCCAAAAATAGGTGTTCATACGGGAATACTCTGTGAGTTGACAATTGACGTGTATTACTAAATGTCTACGAATAAATAAACAGTTCTTAATTAAAAATGTAACCACGCTTAAATAACCTAGTTGGCTGGGTGGCTTATAAATATTAGAACTCAGCAAATTGAAAAGTTTTCTTTTATTTATCTAAATTCATTAATTTGGAAATGCTGCTGAAGTTCCGAACCTTATAGAACAATCAGATTGCAAGAATTGTTCGGTCAATATATGAACCCACATTTACCATGCCGGGGTTGCGGGATAGTTGTAATTGTTACCGCGGCCCCGGAACATAAAGGGCAACCGAAGGAACATGGATGGGATTTAGTCAACAAAAGTCTGACATTCTCTCCCGTCCCGCCCAGGCCGGAAGAAGTCATTTGTGATTTCCCATTCATTAATAAAAAATACTACATTTACCATTAAAAGTATAGGCTAAACAAAATTCCGCTACAATCTCAGCCTGATATTCGGTATCTAAGCGATTTATCTTTAACCTCGTACCCCAAATACTCCGAAAGCCAGACCAAAAGCCAGTTTCGTGTAGTGTCAAGTTGCCGATACCAAGAGATTTACGAGTATTGAATAGCAGAGCGTACTCCATAACTACCAGTATCTTGAACCTCCGATAGAATTTATACGTGACAGAATTCCAAGACGAATAACGTATGGCTTTAATTAAATTTTATTTATCGTCAATATTCTGAGAAATAAAATATGTTGTGGTACATTTTTTTTTGAGGAAACTCAAGTTCAATTGAATCATTTAGATACTAAGTACTTGTGAATTGTTAATGAGTCAAATTGAATAAGAAGTTCAAGCTAGTTGTTCGTTCTTATAACTTTTTTTGTTGAAAAAACGACCTAGTTTCTATGGACACTCTTTTAAAATAAATGAAATGTAAGAAAATTTCTTTTTTCAGCAATTATTCATGTCATCATAAATCTACAATGAATAGTCATTATTATAAATGCTGAAGTAACTATGTGTCTGTTACGCTTTTACGGCTAAACCACTAAAATAGGTTATGATGTTTAGTACTGAGTAAGCTTAAATCCCTTATTAGCTTTGAACTTGAAAAGACGTTGCTTGGTTACTTTTTAATCTATAATTTTGTATGCTATAATAACTTAATTATAGAATTACAATTAAAATATATTAAACCACGTGAAACCTGCATGAAAGCAAAATCTTCTATATAAAAAATTTCATGCTAAACGGACATAATTCTAACATGATTTCTCCAGTTTAAAAAGCCACATCAAAAAGAAATGAAACGATGGTATTAATTTTTAATGCGACAACTTTGTAAATATCCACCCTGTCGTGAAGGATAGAATGAAACATCTTTTGTGTGAGCGATAGAATCGATAATATTACGCTTCTTGACCTTAATAAAGTCCCTTCAAGCTTCATTGTCATTCTTTAATCAATTTAGAAGGTTAATCGATCGTCATTTTTTTCTTCTGGTACTTTTTGGGAACCTTTTGGTTATAGAGATTGTAGTTATCACCTGCGTCAAATTTAGCTTTTAGCTCATTGAAATTTTGCATTTTTTGGGTTCAACATAAGTAAATTTAACTCAATAGACTGTTTTGATAACTGCTCTGCTACCTGTGGTTGGTTTTTTTCTCAATATTGCTTAGTTTGATGTACAAAGAGCTTAGTTAAAGACTATGTATTAATGATAAACAATGGTAGCGTAATACAAAAGTAAAGCGATTCCCAGACACATTTTTTTACGTTAAGATTTTCCGACTTAACAGCCGTCAATTTAAGGTATTATTAACATTATCAGCCTGGGCTTTTGGCTACATTATGATAAATCGAAATAGTTTAGGTATCGGACTATAGTTTCACAAACATTTACACTAACATATTCAATACGTTGCGACGGTACACAATTCTCAGTACATCTTACTTATTCATCTCAAGTCGTAATGGAAAATGAAACTGAAAAAATGTTAGAAACACAAAAACGTCTAGATTTTTCATACAGTCCCCAAGGCTGAAAGAGGTCATACTAAATGTAGCTTTGTATGTAAGTACATGTGTACCTTTTCAGGGAAACGGGGCCGAGAAAAACCACAAGAGGTAATTCGTACGAGATTACAGGTTGGCGGCCAACGTTGGTCGCAGTATTTGCGTTATTGTTGGTGACAAATATTTGGTAACAGATATACACTTTAAATACAGTTACATATGTAGGTATATGTATTATTCAACAAGCTGTTTCACACGGATTCACCCGCGTTAAGTTTGGTTTTTAGTTACTGTTCTGCTCTCATAGATCATAACGTTACATGTATAGCCTATACTGTGTTTCATAAATTTGACTATCATATACAAAAACAATTTTTACCGTCCGACCGGTAGTTCTATATATTAGCGCGTTTAAACAAACAAAAAAACAAACTGTACAGCTTTATTGTATTAGGATACCTAGATATGTATTATACCTGACTACTGTTTACAATTTTTCTGGATAATTATTGTACAAACGTAAGCGTAGTTAGAATATTTTTTGCTATGAGCTTACCCCTAAAATTACGAAAAATATTTACTGAATGACCACTTTGTCGAGCTGCTCCCATATAAAAAGTTGTTATAAAAATGTATACAATATCCCCTCAAAATTTGTACAGCTCACCCATACAATTTGTATAAAAGCCACAAAACCAAGAGCGACAAATCATAAAATTCAAATGAATAAACAAAGAATTGAAGTTGTGGTCAGATTTAATTACAATGTTATCAGTTGAGCTTACATATTTTATTCTTATTAAATTCTTAACTTACTTAGGATCTGTAAAGTTAACTCAACCATTGCCGTACTTCTAATTTTTACAGCTCACCCCAAAAATTTATTTGTATTACAGCCACAAAATCAAGTATGACAAATCACAATCACAAAACTGTTATAACCCCGATTAGTTTATATTCCAAGCTTGGTTTCGGCAAGTCAACTTACTCGGAATCCAAAGGAAGTTTTTTAACTAATGCCGTAATTGTCACAATATACAACACTCCTTTAAAGTTTGTACAACCCACCCAAATTGTATAAAAACCGTAAAACCAATAGCAATAATTTTGTTAAATCAACTAACACAAAATAGGATGTAATTACAATCTTATCAGTTAATCTAAATTCCAAGCTTGGTTTCAAGTCAAGTTACTGGGGTACCGAAGTTTGTTAACTAAACCATTGCTAGGGTCAAAGCGTCAAGGGTCGTAGGGTAGATTGAACACGTTTCATGGATGACATCGTATCTCGGTGGTATGTGTTTAACCTGGCCAGTGTTTATGTATGTAGATAGACTTGAATAACGGTGTCGTGTCGTAGGAGCAGAATAGTTTGTATCAACGTTATGGGCGCAGATTGTAGATAAAGTTGAACATTTTATTGTTGGTTCGAACGTGCCAATCTTTGAAGTTGTTCTGGAAAAATCTATTTATATAAAATGGTAAACTGACTGACTAATACGGTCGTTTCCACCATTATCAATTGACGTGCTTTTTATGAACTGTCAAAACGCAATTCTCCAATAGATTTTGTATGGCAATGGCAACTTATGACGTCACTAAAATAACAACTCAGTTGACTATCTATTTATTAATTTCAAAGCAACTAAAAATCAAATTTTATATCAAATTGAAAATAACCTGAATTTATTGGGCTGAAATTAAAAGAGGTTTTTATAGAAATTGTGTCTAACATTTATTGGTTAATGGTGTAAACTACCCAATTGTTGATTTATCAACGCACAACCTAAACCGCTAGTCCTAGAGACATGAAACTTAGAGGGTATGTTCTTTATGAAGAGTCAGTATTCAGTATTCACTTAAAAGGGATTTTTGGAAGTTCCCTAAAGGGGTAAACAGGGGATGTGGAAGTTTTGACATTCACGCAGGCGAAGCCGTCAGCAAAGGGTAGTGTTTTATTCAACCACACGGTTTAGTTGCAAGCGATGGGCCTATGAATATTGTAGGTTTAAAACCGGCAAATGCCATTGTGGCTTTATCAATTACTAGCTGTCCCCTGCGGTTTCACCAGCATTTATCGTTACTGCTCCGCTCTGGTGGGTCGTAGCGTGATGGTATGTAGCCTATAGTGTTCCTCGATAAATGGGCTATCTAACACTGAAAGAATTTTTCAAGTCGGACCAGTAGTTCCAGAGATTACCCCTACATACAAACTTACAAATTTTACCTCTTTATAATATTAGTATAGACTAGCTTTTGCCCGCGACTTCGTCCGCGTGAAATAATAGTTCCCGTTCCCGGGGGATTTCCGGCATTAAAACTATCCTATGTTCTTTCTCGGGTCCCAGACTATATCTGTACCAAATTTTATTCAAATCGGTTTAGTGGTTTAGGCGTGAAGAAGAGACAGACAGACAGAGTTACTTCAGTACTTCCTAAGTTTATCTACGAAATCACTACATGCTTTAAATGCCGTTGGCCTTAGTTGGCATTTGTAAATGTTAACAGTAGCTACGGTTATTCAGAAGCTAGACGGTATAATAATCACAGTAACTGGGTAATACATGTCAGATAGACAGACGCTCCTTGAAATACACAGTTACTTATTCAGCTGCGTCCGATTAGGGCGTGTACAGATTTACGATACACGCAATGAAAGAATTTGCCGGCCACAACGCTCTATTCGTTCGTGTAGTGTGCTCGGTTCGTGCGCGTAAAACGTCACACAATAACCTTTCCTCGACCAATCAACAGCCGGCTGTCGCGCTGCTATTGTGTCTGGAATTATGTGTGTTTGAAGGAATAATTCTGTTTCATAATTGTATGTTGCATTTGGTAGTCTGTACACGCCTTAGCAGACCAGAGCTGAAAAGACTAGGAAGTTAATAAATCCACGGAAGTGGAGCAGAGCAGTATTGTACGTGAAATTATTGAAACTATAACACAACCATTTACGTAATACTCCAATTCTTACCTTATAATTTGTAGCTGTGTGTGTTTGTTACCTGTAAAATAAGAAAACAATCATTAATACCACATTAATTGGTCCCAGTATTTAATACGAATAAGCATTCCTATAGAGTTGAAATTCCTATGTAATGTAATGCGCATTTATGTACATAATTAGTATCAAAATACATATTTTGTCAGTGTATTTTGATGTTAACAAACTAATACGAATGCTGATTTGATACAATCATGTACATGCCACAAAATCATACTGAGGTAAAATTTTCCCGTTAAAATAATTTGATGCTTGATGCTTACCGCGGCGTTGAAATTATTAAATTGGCACTCCGGCACTCGTGACCTATTGATAAAAACCATTGAACTATTAAGTGAGATCCATTGGCTATTCATCGCGCGGTGGGAGCGGTATTATTAAATAGCAATGTTATTATATTGGGTGTTGTAATATTGTGTTTTGAATTGGACAAAAACGTGTTAACCTTTCGACGACCAAGCGACAGCCGGCTGTCGAGTTGCTATTGTCTTTCTATTTCGTCTCAAATCACGTGTGGTTGAAAGTTTAAACTTAATGGAAAGCATCTTTTTTAAAATAGTTTACAAAAGGATTTGTTGCCTCTTTATGACCCAAGAGCTGGCTGTTGGCCAAAGGCCAAGACATCGCCATCCAATAGGCAGCGGGAACGTAGCCAAGCGCCCGCCGATGTAACCAAAAGACGCAGGTGAAACCGAGGTACAGGCTATTATGTCAATAATGAGACACAATAGAGTGCCCCTGTACGCCCTATAGGGACTGCACACATTTATTTAGGCTATATTCAGCTTATGTCCATAGAAAACGAAGATTGTATATTATGTTACCGGCCAAACCTGATTTTAGGACAAACTAGTTTTGTCTAGGCTAAACTAGTCTAAGATAGGTCGACGGAGCCCCGCTGTGCGGGGCTCCTATTTCCAGGTGGTTTAAGAAAGCCACGAAGGCTTAGGCGGGAGCTCTGCTCCGCTTCGCTCCCGCCTTAGCCTTCTAACCTAGTATGTCCAAATCGGGGTGCCCTGAGTCGAGGCGAGGAAAAACTAGTTTAGCCTAGGCAAAACTAGTTTGTCCTGAAATCGGGTTTGGCTGGCAACATATACAAAAGACACGAAAAGCTGAGCGGACGAGTACGCGTCATCATACATTTTTTTTTTGTTTTCTATGGACATAAGCTGAATAGAGCTGAATAAATGTGCTTAGTCCCTTATCAGACTATTATTTCCTACGTTAAAAGCAATATAATTTAATCAAATAAGTTTATACGACACCCGCTTTGGGACTGCCGGTTTGACTCATACCTTAAAGGAAAACTTTGAAACCATAAATAAACTGTATTTTAGTTGAAGGAGAAAAATGAAAGTTTCGTTTTAGTCCAATAAAATTTAAGTTATTCCGTGTATTTTCTGATATACGAATATAAACTGTTTGAGAACAAATATAAAACTAGCAGTTCACAGTTTAAACTTTGGAGGTAGTTTTTATGTTCTCTGCGTGTTATAAGTTTTAGTAGTAGTGATCTTCAAAGATTAGCAGATAGTGCAGCGTTCTGTTAGGTCATAGTGTAATGTTACGTCGCCATGTGTTATTCGACAGTTATTGCGTGTCCCAAACATCGATTCATCCTCACAAAGGCATGGGCACGCAAGGCATGTCTTGTAAGGCTTTGTTGGCGGCGACCGAGTTACCCGACCGCCACCAATAAAATAATTATATGTCCTTGAACATTATTTGCCTACTTTTCTACATTAGTTACATACCCAACTCTTTCTTTAATATGGTTTTAACTATAACAGAAACAAACTAAAAATAACCCCAAGATAAGAAAGAAGTAACTGTATTATCTACTGATTTTTACGTGCGACCTCCTTATCACGCCGATACTGAGTGATGACACTTCTGACACTTACCCCCCCCCCCCCCCAAGTTTGGGGTCAAGGAGATAAGCACGAAGATTGGCAATTTTAATGCTAGCGAGAAGTAAGTTAATTTATTGATTTTTTCATTTAATGGTAGCAGTGGTGGAACTTTTAGTGTAGGAACTTTTTCAAGGGATATACTATTGTATGTTCCTGTTTAAAGCAGCGTTTTTTTCTGGTTTAAAGAGACCGGGTGCTGGTTTCAGATACGTGAGACATTTCATTTTTGTTTCTGATGGCTACTCTGACGTTTTACAGACTATCGTAATTGTTGTCTTACACAAAATAAAGCTGTATCCTTTGTGGAAAATCAAGTGAAATTGAATACTTGAGCGCGTTAGCCAAATCACCAAGAAATACTGCACATAATTAGCCAAAAAAAAACCGGCTACAGCAAGCTTATTTTTGCTTGCTTTGCTTTTTGTTTTTCTTAAACATGTTGGGATTGGCTAAAATCTAACTGGACTCACTAGTTTTTACATGAAATGAATATTGAACCTCCACAACCCAGTAACAAAATATCCCTTGATTGACAAACTTTACGTTCTTTACGAGGTTGGGTCACTCCATCAACTACCAAACTATGGACTATTTCTAAGAATTTCCTAATGATTTAATAGCCTCATAACACTTTGCCAAATTCAAGAATTGAAACCAGGACTCTACGTTTCGATGTCGTTTGGCCATGACACCAACCTCGTATTCCGTCCTAATTCTAGCCAAGTGATTACCTAATATATTAGGTACAAATTTAATTTAATTCAAGAGGAACGTTCTGGCAAGTATTCATCAAAGTAATTAATCAAAAGTAATTTATTGACTCCTACCTGGAAGTTTATTTTAAATATCAAAGTACTAAATTTAGTGACTATGCATTCATCAAGCTATTTTGCTTGTAATAGTAAATATAATTAATATTATTTTCGTTATTATGATGTAGATGAATGCACGTTTCAGAAACTAAGGCTATTGATCGATTATTATAAATTGTTGTGTTGGTACTACTAGGTATGTATAAAGTGGTTTCTACCGACAGTTTAATCTTCTTGATTGACACATAATTTAAACGATTACGTGCTTGCTTGTGCCCATCACTTTACTCGCGTAAATGTTGGTTATAGTAGATGAAAGTCCAATTTATTTGTGCCAAAATAAACAAACACATTTTCGTTTTTAATGTCAATAGGAAAATTAAATTAATCAACGTTATTACAAGTTAAGTAAACAGACGAATTATGAGCTCGGTGAATGACTCAATGATACTTCTTTCTTGATTTCCGCACGCAGTTCTCGAGATTGAGCCATTTAAAGTGAGCGGCGGTGGCCATTAGTTCAGCCAACCCATCTCCTACCAGAAACAGATGACCTTTCGTAAATTTTTTAGGGCTTCCGAGAGTGGCTTTGAAAAACCATGAATTACTTTTCGTACTTCGGTCACGTCTGCATACTGACATTTTACAATGAAGGAAAGTTTTCATACGGGTCATGCAATAAATATTAAAGGATTTGTCGCACTGGATGCGTTCTGTGGCCTGCGGTTAGGTCAAAGTGAACGCAGCCCGCATCATGTATGAACAACATTGTCGGTATCAATATATTTTGTATAGAATGCGATCTGACCGTGCGAGCACAACCAAAGAACGTGTGTTGGGCCGACCGACGGGGCGGCGGCCGACAGCGTTGTTCATACACGATGCGGGCTGCGTTCACTTTGACCTGACCGCAGGCCGCAGAACGCATCCAGTGTGACAAATCCTTGAGTTGTAAAACGAAGTTCAAAACGGTAAGGTTCGAACTCAATTGATTTCACGAATTAAAAAGTCACAGGGATGCGGCTTATTCGTAATGTCACTAGTTAAATTATTTTAGGCCGTTCCTGTCAGTTTTGTAGCCCTGTAAAATTCTTACTTGTATTGAAGACAGGGTTCGTCATTAATTTCTCTTTTTACATAATTACAATAAGCCTGAATAAACTTGAACAAGTCAAAGGCTGAACAGTACTTACATTATTTCATTAAAATAATTGCATTGTCATCATGATAACAAGTGGTGGAAACCGGTAATTGTGAAGCTTGGAACCTTTTTTGCTGACGTTGTTGTTCGCGTAATTTCATATCCATACTATACAAATATTATAAATGGGAAAGTGTGTCTGTCTGTCTGTCTGTTTGTCTTTATTTCACGGCAAAACGGAGCGATGAATTGACGTGATTTTTTGAGTGGAGATAGTTGAAGGGATGGAGAGTAACATAGGCTACTTTTTGTCTCTTTCAAACGCGAGCGAAGCCGCGGGCAAAAGCTAGTTTAATATATATTTTATAAATCGCGCAATTTTAAAGGCATTCCCAATAATGTGGTTTTCTATAAAATTTAGCAAGTACCTACTATGTGGATCATTCGTTTCGAATATTATCCTTTACAATGACAGTGATATCCATACTAATATTATAAATGGGAAAGTGTGTCTGTCTGTCTGTTTGTCTTTCTTTCACGGCAAAACGGAGCGACGGATTGACGTGATTTTTTAAGTGGAGATAGTTGAAGGAATGGAGAGTAACATAGGCTACTTTTTGTCTCTTTCTAACGCGAGCGAAGCCGCGGGCAGAAGCTAGTAATAAATAATACCAATCTAATACTGTTTCATTGCAGCTATCTAAGGCAAAGGATTGTTCTCTGTAAGAGAAGACATGAGTATTTTTAACGGGACTCTAGGCAGACTTATGTTCATTATAAGTCCAGGTTTCCTCTCGAGGGTTTTCTTCAACCGATGCCAGTGATGTCTGATAAATACTTTACGTATTAAATGAATTAAAAAAGTCAAATTGGTAAACTAAAACGCAATTGAGCCAAAAACGAAATACAAAATCTTAGCCTCATAATAATTAGTGATTATTGGTGTTTATGTCATTTATGAGCATGTGAGTGATCCACAAATTATTTTGATATAATGTACTTACTCGATTTAAATCTGTTACTGGGCATAATGTCATAAAACTACGATGTCATTTCCGTTTCAGTTACGCCTCGGTTACGATTTACGAGTACTTGCAGAGTTCGTCATGATGAATTACTAATTCATATTCCAATTACCTACAATTTTGCTTGCCAAGCTAAAAGGAGTGGGCTGAAATAGATCTAAATCAGAAATACTATGATAATACAATCTGTGATAATCAATAACTTTAGTTTCAAATTAACAAACAAGAAAGAATAAAAGAAAGTAGAAAATAAAAAAGAAATTAAGACGAAACGATGAAAATTACGAAGAATTGTAGAAAGCTGGAAACACTGCTGGAAAGACTAGGTATGTCTAACAGTGAACTACTGTAAAGCTAATGATAAAATAAAATGTTGAGAGTATAGCTCAAAATCACTTCTTTAAAATCAACCAAAGATAAGGAAAACAGTTGAAAGTTTAAAAACATGACAGTCACAGGCTTACCACCAACTGACTGCTAATTTTAGTCAGACGTTGCCTTGCAGAAATCCACAACAATGGTGCCGATTGTCTTGTGCACAAACTAACGTTAAGTTAAGTGCATCTTCCTCTTTCCATTTCTTATAGAAAAGGACAGAAGATACATTTTAGTTTAATCCTGTCAAATTAGACAGCGCCTGATGAAACCTGACGTATATTTAGACGCCATGTTTTTAAATTGCGTCTAAATTATCTATAGAGTGTCTAAATTTGACAGGACTTAACTAATATTTGATCTTCTGTCCTTTTCTTAATTAAAAGGAAAGAGAAAGATGCACTTATCTTAAATTTACGTTAGTTTGTGCACAAGAGAATCGGCACCAATATTTGTTTCATTCCGCTAAAATCCTACAAACCTTTCATGCAAAATACAGCACCAGCAAAATATGTACATACAGAGGATGCAGTAGATTGAATTTTAATGCAACTTTCCACCCATAACTTACACTCAAAACGTCCTCGGAGCATCTTCTAGAGCGGTTTAAACCCGTCTGTGGCCGAATCGATCATATTTTAAGCTATTTCCGTTAGCTATAGCGTGAATATTATATGCTTTACGTCATTAAAGAGACATAAATACCAACACAACCGGCCTTGTCTTTCGATTTTCTTGTCAGGTATTCGTCGGAAATAATTTAGACATCAGTCAGTGTTTTATGTTTTATCGATTTGTGTGATGAAAGGATTTTACTTTCATTAAAAACGATCGTATTTTGCCTCTTTTTAACCGACTTCAAAAAAGGAGGAGGTTCTCAATTCGTCTGTATTTTTTTATGTTTTTTTTTTTGTATGTTTGTTACGCGATATCTCCGTCAATTGTAAACGGATTTTGATAGTTCTTTTTTTGTTTTTACTAAAATATTTGAGTAGTATTTGGCATTAATTGTAATTTGATTAAGGCCGGATTTTGACCTTGTGGAAGTAATATAGAAAATAAAGTATGTGTTCAATTAGAGAGTACAAGTTGTGGGGAGAAAATCTTATGTAAAATAATCATACAGCAAGAAAGCATTACAGTAAAAGATAACTGAATTAGTGCAAAAGAAAAACAAAAGCATTTAGTTATGGGGCAGAATTTGAAAAGCACTTTTTCAAAAACAATTAAGAGAAGAAACAATTAAAAACCTTTACTTTTTTCCCAGTTCTTTTGTTCTCTGCCTGCCTCTAGGCGATTATGTTATTTTTAATGTAGGTGCTTTATTAAGAGTAGGTAGCCATTAAGAAAGCATTTTTGAAAATTCGACCCTAGCAGTAAAATAGTGGATGAAAGTTCGACACACGCGAGTGAATCCGTGGGCACAAGCTTTTAAAGAAAAATAAAAACTATAACAGAAATAAATATTTAACTTTCTACGTATGCGTAGATTGCACGTTGACAGATACAAATCTATATTGTTCTGCAAAACGGGACATTTTTTGCTAGATTCAGAGAAATACTGCTTTCCCAGGCTAAAAAACCGACAAGGGTTCCCAGTAAATCAATATTCTTTCTTGCCACGACATTTTCCTATCGAATTGCTTACAATCCCTGAATTAAGTTGCAATAAATCTTTTTCCACAATTGACTTTATCGAATCGTACAAAATCTACTCAACAGACTTTGTTTTCTTTCCATTCCGAACCTTAATTGATTTGAACATTGTATTTAAGAAATATGTAGTAGGGATGTTATGGAGCTCCGTAACCGAAACTTTCAGATATTCGAAAGGCGCGGTAAGTAGCTATTCGCGGCGGTGCATCGAAATATTGGAAATAAGGTATATTTTAAAAAAATACAATTCTGTGTTTTAAAATTTTTAGATATGTCTTTAGTTTATAAAATTCTCTTTGTTGTAGATATAAAAAATATGATGGTTGTCGCTGAAAAAATTGAGAATTTCGAGACGAAAACTTATTTTCGTGGTCTTTTTGAACATTTTTTTTCGTAGTACTAGACTACATTTGTAAATTGTTTTTGTGTAAGTCTTTTCTTTATATGTTAGACTATACACTGTATTTTTTTCTGTTTTGTGGTATGTATAGATACGGTTAACTGTGCAACGAAAATCTAGACTTTTACGAGGTGTTTGCTATGGACAGCGCCTTAATCGAATACGGAAAATAATTTCGGATACAGCAGGCGGAGTCTAACTGATACATCTTATGTCAAGCTTTTGTTTTTTAAACACTAGCCACGGACGTTCCTTGCAATCACTATCAGTTAATTCAGTTATATTAATAATACTTTTAAAAACCGTCACCGAAACTAAAGGATAATCGAAAATAAATTTCATATCTTTATCCGTATCCGAAACCAATATAATATCATTCTTATATCCGTATTCGTATCTAGACCCGAAAATTCAAATTCTTAACATCCCTTATATAAAGAACATTATACGGAGATTTTCTTCATGCAAATTAAATCTAATTAAGTTCTCATAATTAATTCCTGGATGCTTGATTAAAATGGGGATCAGAGAATTCAAAAGATATTTGTAGCAGAAAGGAAGATTTTTGAAGATGTAGGGTGGGACAAGTAGGTGTTTTTGAAGATATAAGTGTAGGTGTTTTTTTTAAATAGTGGTGGTTTATCAGATTAGTCATTAGATGTACAGTGTAATTAATAAATTAATTTGTGTGTAACGTTATTCTTCGATTCGTCTTAAACAATTATTGGAAGGTGAATTCTCTGTAACTAATGTTCAGAGTCCGGACTTTTTTGTATTTAAATTCCTATTTAATTGTGGGGAAATTTTACTGCCGGGTAACTTTATGTATAAAAAAAAAGCTTTTTTAAAAAAAAAGATAACCGACTTCAAAAACTAAAAGCTCAAAAATAACTATTTCGGAAGTCGGTGGCAACACAAATCGACCGGCAGAAGAGAAGCCACCGACTTCCGAAATAGTTATTTTTGAGCTTTTAGTTTTTGAAGTCGGTTATCTTTTTTTTAAAAAGCTTTTTATTTTTTACTTTTTAGTTAGAGTCTCAGTGTCTGACTACGTTTTAGGGTAGCTCTCAAAATAATCTTATAATCTTACAAAAATCTACAATCCAAGAAAGCAAAACGCGATCTATGCGGGCAACGTCACGGGATATCTATTAGTGTTATACACTAAAACCTTCCCCAGAGTGTAACAAACACTTTGCTGAAAACCGCATCAAAATCGGTTCAGTCAAACGCGAGATAATCGCGGACAAACATACATACATACATACATACAGGTCGAACAGAGAACCTACTTTTTTTTTGAAGTCGGTTAAAAATCATCCTAATACTGACAGATAACGTTATTTTAAAATCAACAAAATAATTTAGTAGAACTAAAATCAATTATTCTTCTTTATTAGCTATAAGTTCACAAATATTCTAACTTATAGTATCGCAAGTAAAATAACGGGCAAAAGCAAAGGAACTAATTTTTAATCTTAGCACTGTTTTAATACCTTTTCTCTGTATTTCATATCCTTAAGACGAAGCGCTCAAGATTACAACTTTAAGAAACAATTGAACGGAGGAAATTACAAGACCTAAGTATGAAATGACTAGAAGTCTAGGTTTCTTATAATGTAACAAACATAGAAGAAATTCTCAATGTATAATATTTTTGTGACTGCCAATGGTAAAATGATATTTATTTTGTTTTAGGTAAAAAAACACTATAGTTATATTTCATTTTCTTATTTTTAGCGACTCTAAAAAGAAACAACCGAAACAAACTCAGAGTCAGGGATTATTATGTACAATAAACACTTTTTACACTAAATAGACTAAATATCTTTTCTTTACGTTGCATAAAATTTGATAAAGAAGCCTCCAAGCGATAAAAAAATGATCCAATAGATAAAGTTTTCCTTTCACCTTTGGAGCCCTAAAACCAAATATATCCGACAAAAAAACAGTAACATACCATATCGATTTGTTTGCCGGTGTCATTTGGCAATTTCTGGGGCCGTACTATAAAATGTTAGGACCATAAATTCTCTACTGCCAAAGAACGATGTACAATAGGGAATTAATAGTTCTATTCAATTCTGTTACTATTTCTGATAGAAACAAAGATTATTTTTACACTTTATGAACCATAGATAATACTTAAATAAATATGTTTGCTATTTGACCATTTTTTGTAATTGTAATAGGCTGATAAAACAGAAGCCTGTATTTTGTAAGTAGCAGCCTTTGGCCTTTGTTCTGTTATTACCATCAAAATAAAAAGTATATCTACCTAACTACTCAAATATCCGCCAGGCCTATTTAAGGCGAATGCTATTTTTAAGGTGAACTCTTTTACAGTTATTCTATCTACAAAATAAACAATTTATCATCTAGTCTTCAGTTAATTTTCCAAAACTGTCGTCTAGATAGTGTAGGACTTCCTAACGATTATCTTCTGAATAAATAAGTATCTAGTTATAGCTCAATGGGACAGCAAATTTCTTAAGACAAGTCTTTTTCAAAAACCCTTGTTCTACAATTCCCATTGGCCTTAGCATAAATGCCAATATCTATAACCACATACAGCCCAATTAGATTTCCCAAAAACAATGAAATCCCAACCGTTTACAACCACCCAGAAGAAACTTAATTGAAACTTGGCAAACGTCTAATCAGACTCGTCCAAGTTTTTGCCAAGTCGACACATCAATTTCAGGCTACACAGGACCAAAAAAAGTGACAAAAACGGCCTCTTAATAGGTCTGTTTTTACACAAAACCTATTGGCCTGCTGGAAATGAGATAGGCGCGGTTAGCTAAGAATTTTTCTTTTTTTCCTTGAATAGAAGTAAAAGCGCTCTTAAAAATATATGCTTTAGAATCGTCAATTTTACTCAGCCTTTTCTATTATTATCTGAATGTGAAAGATATTTAATTGTTGTGCCTTTTTTCGATGGTTGAAGGAATTTAGATAAAATACAAGGCTAAAATTTAATACGTCTCAAACCAGTCTTGATTAAAGATTACGCCAAGAGTTACCTTATAACATTATAATTAGATAAATTACGTTGTTTCTTAAATTACAATATATTATTTAATAACATTACCGAGAAAAGCAAAATGTTATAAACAGTCAACGTCGACGACTGTGTAATGATTTTTTTTTCAGCACACTACAATATTCAACATGAATTACACTACAAACATTACCATACTACAGTTCCGTTGAAAAATACATAAATTTTCAATACTTGTACCCAATATAACATTAATAAATAATAAAGCTGGACGCTACTCGTTACATCGTTTTTGCCACGCATTTTATTTATGGCTCGAAATATAGAGGCTTCCCCTTAATGGACGGACGTTAGAATAATCGAGGTATATATTATTCATATTCTATTTTTGGACAAGACACTTTACGTGTTGGGCATTTGTATTTTACCTAAATACCTACCGGCCTAGTGGGAATAAAAAATAAATAACCACGACTAAAAAAAACCCTGAATACATGCGTATGTTTTTGTATCCTTTTTTTTCCCGTCTTGGGCGCGGCGGTAGGGCGTGTCAGACGTTTACTGACTAAAACCCACTCATGTTCCTTCGGTTGCCCTTTATGTTCCGGGGTCACGGTAACTATTATAAACATTCCGCAACCCCGTTCTTTGTATCCTTATAACTAGAACTCTTAACATTGTGTTAATTTTACGATTAATTAAATACACATTGAATTAATTTAATAGAAATTGTGTGAAAATTTCTTCTTGCAGCTTCTTGTGGTTTATGTGACGTTTAGTTTACTGCCCATTGACAAAGAGACGGATAGAAGGACAATGAAAGCTTAGTTATAAGGTCTCATTGGGACCTTTTGGCAACAAAACCCTAAAAATAAGCATCTATAGAAGATTTAACTTCAAAAGAATAGAAAATATTTCGTGAACGAAACAGCCTCAAGATTTTTGTCCAGTGGTGATTTTATTTCCAGTGGTGATCGGCCAGCAATCAAAAGTTATACAACACAGGCGATAAGAGTAGCCTGGCCATATTCTAGCCATAAGCGATTTAACTCGATCAAAGTTTGTGGTTACGATAAGGGCTAGATCTAGGTTAGTTTCCCGTCAAACCACCTAATTTCAAAATGATACCCAACACCTAATCTAGGTATATCAGTATGCCAAGTTAACTTTGTGGATATCAGCGCCCATATCCACAAAATCAATCTTAATTACTTATTGTGAACGATGTCTATGAGAAACTATAAGCGCCTTACTAATAATCGCTGCATAAAGTTATGACAGGTTTATACGTCAAAAAATGTATGGTTACACAGGCTTTATTCATTGCATAACTTTACACAGTGATTATTAGTAAGGGCAGTGTCTAGATAATGTTTAACTAACAATTTTTATATGGGACTACTTTATTATCCCCTATTTTACTGCATAAGGGTTAAAATTTCCGAAAATCTTTTCTTATAGTTACTTACTCTTTACAAAGAATACCTACACTCTGCAAGTTTCATATATTTTGGACCAGCGGTTTGGGCTATACATTGATATATGAACAGTCAGTCAATCAGTCAGTTTACCATTTTATATATAACTAGCTTTTGCCCGCCGCTTCGTCCGCGTGGAATTAATCCCGTTCCCGGGGGATTTCCAGGATGAAAACTATCCTATGTCCTTTCTCGGGTCCCGGACTATATCTGTACTAATTTTCATTCGAATCGGTTCAGTCGTTTAGGCATGAAGAAGAGACAGACAGACATAGTTACTTTCGCATTTATAATATTAGTACGGATGATTGTGTTCTGAAATAAATTATGAATTGAAATTAAAAATTCGTTACTTAGTACGTACTTTGGCTAAGCTATTCCCTGTCTCTTTCTTATCCTCGTAATTTGGCGAAGTGCGACGGTGACAGCAAATTGCTTAACTGCATCTCTACCTAAGCAACATTTATTTATCTTAACATAAGTACTGTTGTGTCTTTTTAAAGTAGTTTCTTAAGCAGCACTTTAAATATCAATGTATACTAGCAGTTTTTTAAGTGTTTAAACATAATAAAGAACATCCGCATTGAACTGAATGACATCACTGACATCAATCGGAAAACTAATAAAAAGTAGAAATCCATTTACAAATCTGTATTAATATCATAAAACTAAAGATTTTGTTTGTTTGATTTTTTGTTTGGTAGAACGCACTACTCTCAGGAACTAATTGGACCGAATGAAAAAAAAAAGTGTTGGATTGCCCTGCCGGGGCTGCGGGTTGTTCGAAAGAGATACCGCGACCCCGGACACAAAAGGCTAACCAAGGAACATGGCTGGGTTTTAGTCGGTAGAAGTCTGACTAGGAGATGACATTTTATGATTTCTCATCCCAAAAAAAATTGTTGGACAGCCTATCGAGGTAGGTATGTAATATCATTAAACAACCTATTGGAATGGAGCAGTAATCAAAAATCAGGATGTAACCACGAAGAACAGCTAGTATTCCTAATAAGACCAGTAGTTTGCCGTCATTGCTCAAATTACCTTTACTCCACGTCACGTCAACACAATATTGGCGTTTAGCAAATGTACGCATGAATGAACATTCGATCACGTAGTAATAATAAGTGAGTAACATAGTATTACGAATCACTGAACACATTTAGCGGTAAATCTTAAATGAATTTAAAATATTGATCTTTCTCTGTCTTTTTTAAGCGGTTTGATAGGGATACAGTGATGTTTTGAACATGGCTTTGATACATGGGCGTTTAAGATAACTGGCCAAGTGTGAGTCATTACCACACGAAGGTTTCCGTTCTGCATTTTCCGTATAATAAATGAATATCCTCAACTTAACTTTATTTTTATTACTTTTTGATACAAAAGCAACAAAAAACTCAAACTCAAATTATTTTTTTTAATAGATTATTAAAATTTAATTCTTCGAACACACGTGTTTTGAGACCCAATAGAAAAACAATAGCAGCCCGATAGCCGGCTGTCTGGTGGTTTAGAGGCACTTTAGAACGTCAAAATATTATTTTTGTTAAAGACAAAAATAGAAATATCATTTTTGTCTTTAAGTCTACTCTCTACTCAAAACAAGCTTCTTAAGCTTTATAATATTAATTATAGTTTAGTTAACACATATCAACGTAATAATAGATAGACCAGGCGTAGGCTGTAGCCTGCAAATTGACAGGCACTCTAGGGAAACCGCAATTAGACTACAGATAATAGTGTACCTGGGAGCCAATCATTTAAACCCATTTAACCGACAGAGAGGACTTGATTGGCCAACTGACATCCAAATCTCAGTTTTGCAATCATCGATCACTTTTATTAATTAGTAAAATTGGAGGGTGATCGTGGAATTTTGGGTAAATGAAATCGAAAATATAAAGACTGTCCCCTGCATCTTTACACAAGCTTGGCACTTAGAATATATGGTCGAATAGAGCTTGATATGACATCTAAAATTAATAAGTTTATGGTGCCGATTCTCTTATTCACAAACTAACGTAAATTTAAGTTAAGTGCATCTTTCTCTTTCCATTTAATTAGGAAAAGGACAGAAGATAAACTATAGTTAAGTCCAGTCAAATTTATACACTCCATAGAAAATTTAGACGCGATTTAAAAACATGGCGACTAAATATACGTCAATTTTCTTCAGGCGCTGTCTAATTTGACAGGATTAAACTAAATGTATCTTCTGTCCTTTTCTTTAAGAAATGGAAAGAAAAAAATGCATTTAAATTAAATTAAGTTTGTGAACCAGAGAATCAGCACCGTCTGTTTAATTATGTATATTTAACAATCTATTCTATTCTTCCATCTATTCTACAATTCCACTTGGAGTTGTTGTAGTTTAACCCACGTCTTTAGAATTTAAAATTGTCGTTCAGTTTCTTTGTTGAAAATTTTAAATTTTCTGCAATGTCTTTAATTTTTTGTTCCATCAGCAACTTCTACAAAGTAATAGAATACATTAAAAAGTTCACTATGACGTCACCAAGCGAAATATGGATTCAACTTTAAATACCTACATTTAAATATGGATATTTGAAAGTTCATTATAATACCTATGCTATATAATGTGTGTGTGTGTGTGTTTTTTTATACCTATTTGAACTTGTCTCTCAATGTACTGTTTACTCAATGTAATTGGTGTTCACCGTTTTGTGTAAACTAAAATAAATAAATAAATAAATAATAATCGACAACTATTCAAAACAAATAAGATACTTCCTCTATTTAGTAAACCTTCTATGTGATTAGATTAAGTGTATAATAATCAAAGCTAATACAAATTTACGTAACCAAAACATTACAGCCCCATTCCACGCTAAACAAAACTCAAATACGAAATGGTCCTTGGGTACGAAATCCTTAGCGTATTTGCAAAGTCTGTTTTTGACAGAATACAAAAATCCTTCTATTTCACACAATCTCAGTACCTTTGCAGTCCACGTACAGAGAGCCGTGTGTTGCACCGGGAGCTATGTAAGCTATTGTCTTCTTCCTATATTGCACTACACTCTATTGTGCTGAAATCTTTTCTCCATTAGAACTCTTTGTAGACACCATTAAACGTCTGTAAGGACCAAAAAGTGTAACGGCTACTTTTAGCTTGAAATATGCTGTAACTTTTACAGATACTGGATTATCTACAAGTCTAATTTAAAATTTCAAAAACGCCCACTCTTGAAGTTATATAAATCAGAACTTCAGCTGACAGAGTGGTGATAACTTCAAAACGGGTGAACCGATTTTAATGAAACATATTTCAGAACCATTGTTAGATGACCTACTTTCAAATACAAAAAGGTGCATCTAAATGGGTACACCAGATCAAGAGCTACGGTGCAACAGACAGACACACAGATAGCGGTATTTTAAACACCCCTCTTTTTGAGTCGGCGGTTTAAAAAATGTTACCTCTGAATTCCGTTTATAATCATTTCAATAGGGATGTTTATTTATTTTATTTTATTTATTTATTTAGGATCTCCAACAAAGAAGTAAACGTTACAATATATAAACTTAAACTAGGTATTTAGTTGGTGTACCCCTTCACTTATAGGAGACCACAGCATGCACAGAAATTTAACAGCTAAGCTAACAAAAACAATTTTAAACATCTTTAAAAGAAACAAATCAAAAACATAAAAATAAAATTGAGGAAATTGTGAAAATTACGAGAAGCGAATAAAAACAATGTATCATTAAGTATAAATTAAATTAAATATAATTAAATTAAATTAAATCTTTTAAGCATTTTTTATACTTAGATGTTGACTACATCAAAAGAATGACATTCTGTTTAGTCCGTCTGTTAGACAGTCCAAAAATACTGGACACATATTTTTTGCTTGATCAAATTAATAACAAAATACAAAGATAAAGAGCATCAAAGTTCCGGAGAGGGGGCTTGTGACGTCACTTCTGAGTAAAAAATATACAAAGGCGTGACGTTTCACGAAACTTCAACGCACTGTATTGTCGTCATTTTCTGTTTACGAGAAAAAAGAAAAAATACGTGTCCCAAATTTTTTGATTATCTAACTGACGGAATAATTACTTTTTTTTGTCATCTCGCCTATTGACACAAATAACTGTACTTGAGGCCAATACCTAAAGGTAATATGAATGTTACTCCCCTGTAAAAATGAAATCGTGTTGGACTAACTTAAAAAAAAATCGTAAGGTGTAGTAGCTTGTACTATTTACTTTGTTATCCGCTGTAGTTACTAGAACGATCTTCTATCTAGCTATAAATCTATAATAATAGGGTCGGCTTCTAGTTTAACCGGACGCAGCGGAATTCCACTGACCTGCACAATTCACTCACTATATATCACATTACTCACTGTTGAGGCATATTGTTAGCACCAAATTATTAATTAGTAGATTTGGCAAGTAGAGATAATTTTAACATATTATTACTTATGGAGCTTATGTACTAGCTTTCATCCGAGATTTTGCCCTCAAGGATGTCGTAACTTCATCCCAGTATTTTACCCTTTTAGAAGTTGAATTTTCAAATATTCTTTGTTTGTGGTTACTTAATAAAAACATCACAAAAACATACGCTCCAAAATTCATGTCTTAAGGACCAGCAGTTCGGGTTGTTCGTTGAATTGATATATCACCAAATCAGTCAGTCAGTCAGTTTACCATTTTTTTATATATAGGTACTAGCTTTTGCCCGCGGCTTCGCTCGCGTTAGAAAGAGACAAAAAGTAGCGTATGTTACTCTCCATCCATTCAACTGTCTCCACTTAAAATATCACGTCAATTCGTCGCTCCGTTTTGCCGTGAAAGAAAGACAAATATACAGACAGACAGACACACTTTCCCATTTATAATATTAGTACGGATTCAATCTCAGTAATCTAAAAAAAATATCGTAATAAAAACCCCAAAAGTTTTCCAAATTATCTACTCCTGTATAACTACGCTTTAAGATGGGAATTCGATAATGAACATACTGAATAAACAACTAAATGTCTGAAACAACAGACGTTCACGGATAATTGAGCAATAATAACCACTAAAGATATTATTATGGTAAGGTACCTTAGTAATGAACTTAAATGTAATTATTCGCATAATCAATTCTGAATACCAATTCGGTATAATGTCAAACACATAACGATTTTAGTACCAATCTCAAGCAAACGATACTAATAAAAGTAATATTATAATGTAAGTACCTCTTTTGACGTTTTACGACTAAAATTATGTACGTGGGACACTCAGAAAGTTTTGAGAAACTAAAAAAAGTATCTTCTATAGATAAAAATATTTTTGCTGAATCTTTTCAAAGAACTCTTCAATAGCCTCTATACAAAGTTTCATGCGTCTAAACCAATTTTTATCACATTTTTTCCAGTCCTACGCAGACACCTCTTTCACGGCCTTCTCGAAGGCTGCTCGCGCGTTTGCTAGCGATGGAAACTGTATCCCTTTCAGAAGATTTTTTATTTTAAGTAATAATAAGAAGTCACACGGTGCCAGATCAGGATTGTAAGAAGGGTGCTCGAAGACTCCAACCTCTGTGGTGTCCAAGAAGTTCCTCGTTTTGAGCGCTGGGTGCGCGGGCGCGTTTTCATGGTGAAGCAGAATTCCGCGAAGCCCGGTGTTCGGTCGCTTGTTGCTCATTGCAGATAAAACTTCTGGCAAGCATTTTGTGGTATACCATTCGTCTTTGATGCTGCTTTGGTCTTATAATGAAATCGTGTTCAGATACCGCGTGAAAGTGAAGAAACTAGCGATCAAAAGTTTGCCTGTGCTTCTCGATCGCTTCACTTTTCTTGGCGTCGGTTCGTTTTGAAACAGCCTAACTGTCGACTGACACTTTTTTTCTGGACCGTAATGATAAATCCAGGATTTGTCATCTGTCAAATGTCGTAAACGCGCCAAGACGAACCTGCTTCAAATTTTTTAATCATATGACAACACCAATCTACAGTGGCCTGCTTCTGGGCTTTGGTGAAGTTTTGCGGCACCCAGTGGCACACTATCTTCCTCATCGGAAGATGCTCGTGTAAAATCTGGTAAAAGCTTCCCGATTCAATCTGCAGGGTCTGCTGAATCTCTAAGTATGCAATTCGCTTGTTTTCTTGAATATTTTTTTTTAATGCCAGCAAACTTTCTTCCGTGACTGCCGTGTTAGGACGACCACTCCTTTGTTTATCTCCCAAAGTAAAGCGACCGCACTTAAACTCGCTGTTCTTGTAGTAGACGGTAGCTTTTGAAAGTCTTCCACCCATAAAAGCAATTTGAAGTCCGTCAAATGACTCATCAGATTTTAAGCCACATTTAAAGTCGCAGAAAATCATCGCACGAAAATGTTCGCAGTGCAGATCTTTTTTTAGAAGAGACACGTTAATTTAATTTGACTCTCAAAATAATGTGGAGGAAAATTCAAAATTCGAACAATGGTATTTTTACTTTTAAATAACCAAATTATTCAAAATAATTACAAATGGCCAGTGTCTTATACATAAAAACGTTTTTTCTCAAAACTTTCTGAGTGACCTGGTATATAATTTTATGTTAACAATATTGATCCCTTTTTTGAGGATGGGAAAGAATCAAATGACTTCTCCCGCCCTGGGCGGGGTGGGAGGGAGTGTCAGCCTTTTACTGACTAAAACCCACCCTCGTTTCTTCGGTTGCTCTTTATGTTCCGGGGCCGCGGTAACTATTAGAACTATTCTGCAACCCCGAAATATGGATGTCTGGTTCATGTGGGTTCCAAGTTAAATTACTTAGTTCATCAAAGCGCAATTGGATTTTTTCATTTGTTAGATTTAAGTAGCACTTAGTGCATTACTTAGTTTCATTAACAAGTTATCATCTCTTTTGTCAATTTAAATAATTTCAGGGCGGGGAGGTTTTTAAATGTTTAATTTGCACTTGTTCCGTAAACGTTCAAGCCGCGTAAAATGTATGGCAATGTCATTAACTGCTAAAAGTTATGTGACCTAATCTATCATTTAATTCGCGGATTCATTTATCATTTACAAAAACTGAATAAGCCGAAAGCTGAACGGATCCATGAAAAATTGTTGTTTTCTATGGACTTAAGGTGAATAAAATGTGCGTAATCCTTAATTTCTATGGAGTTGGAGTGCTACCTATCAGATTAAGAGAGTAAGTAAAGGCTTTATTATCTTCTACGTACGATGGGCAAAGCAGATAAGTATCCAGGGCCGTCATCACCTACGTAAATACTTAGCTAGTCTTCATCAAGATTGGCCTCCAACTGAATTGCGTTCTAGAGAATATTATTACATTGAAATAATCAGACAAGTGTTAACTGTTAAAAGATAAAAAGGATTTAATGTAACGAGAGATAAAACATATTCATGAAAGCGCAGCCTTTGAAGATCAGAAGCCATTTATTTCTGAAAAAATAAAAGCAACTATATGTACATAAATATAACGTTCTAAATCTTTTGAAGCGTAAAGTTGGAACATTAATAACAGACTAGACAAATGGAAGGGGTATTCAAAATAGTTCTTATTTCGGTGTCCATTTTATTTAGGGCCATTGAATTTTGAACCCTGCTACAATAGATAATTGGATGAAAATTAAATAATGGATTTTTGGATGAATACATCTTTTTGTTAGAAAGCAAATTCTAATGAGCCATGATTATAAAGGGCTTGAAAAAGCAACCAAATAAGAGTAAATAAAAGGGCTAGACGTAATACCAAATTAGAAAAGAGTATTGTTTGAGTATTATTTTGAATTTGATGTATATGTTATAGGCAATGTGTATAATCCGGCATTGTATAGAATGCCTAGGCATTGTATATATTGCCTAAAACGTTCAGGCAATGTATATAATACGATTCATTTCATACATTGCCTAGGTATTGTACAAAATGCCCAAAGCGCATCAGGCAATGTGTATAATGAACGACCACGAGAAGGAGACACGTGTTTCTATTATTTCATTATGTCACTTCTATTATTACTTTTAATAATTAAATGGTAAATAATATTTCTCACACTTGACTACACATTTTTAGTACCTACATATAAAACCTTTTTAGAAGATTTTTAATTTATATTATTTAGAGTAATGTTTGTGTTAAATTAAAGTTTAATAATGTTGATTTTGAATGGTATTTAAATCAAACTTTACCTAAATATTTTTTATTAATATGGTATTACTTTGATAACGTAGCGCATAGATTTTGTGTCGATTACTGAACATGTGAAGATATATAAGAAAAAAATTGTTTTTGTTCTTAAGTACCTTTTTTTTGGTGAGTGGAAAATCATCAAATGACTGCTCCCGTCCTGGGTGCGGCGGGAGGGCGTGTCAGACTCTTACTGACTAAAACCCACTCATGTTCCTTCGATTGCCCTTTATGTTCCAGGGTCACGGTAACTGTTATAAACATTCCGCAACCCCGGCAGGCGTGGCCCTGTTGGGCCCCTTCCTGTGCTGACTCCTTCTCTTTGAGGCGCGCGTGGAACACTAACGCGCCGTCGACGCGGTCCTGGTCCTAGCCGGGCGGCGAGCTACCCATCGCTCGCCATCCGCAGAACCGCGCCTACGGTGGCCGGTAGTCGTCTTGCGACTCTCGACGTCTTCGCCTGGGTCTTAGTCCGGGGTGAGAGGCTCGTCGTTGCCTTTCGCGCGCTGCCGCTTCCTTCACTAGCATAACTGCTTCGCAGAAGGAGGCGACGGCATCCCATTCCGTCTCGCCCCGAAGCATGGCCTGAACCAGCGCCGGGCGCGAGAGGTCACCGCCGCCGATCGCCTCTACGAGGACACGTCGATGGTCCACCCATGCGCGGCACACCTCTACCATTTGTTCGACCCTGTCCTCCAGGCGACCGTTGCTGCAGTGGTGACACCCAGGCGTCGTTTCCGCCCAAAATTCCGCCGAATCCGACACAGGAACCTCCCGAACTGACCATGTCCGGTGAGGACCTGTGTCAAGCGAAACGTGAGAGCGCCGTGGCGCCTCTCCAGCCACTCCTCAAAGAGGGGTCTTACCGCCACTATCACGCCGTGCCCAGTTATTAAGTACCTACAAGTAACTAGATTGCAATTTTCATATTACTCTATTTTAGTTTGTTTAAAGATGTTAACTAAGGTTTTATTACCTTTCAAATTAAAATTATGTTACCTACAGTTTATTGAAAGTATAATTAAAGCCTATTTTAAATGAAAACTGTTGGTTTTTTTCGTATCATGATCAAATTTCCATAATCAAGTGGTAAGAAATGAACAGGGCGACTTTATGCAGCATTTTTTTTAAAACGTTGTAAATGTAAATGTTTATCCGAAAGCAACTGCTATGTGAGAAACGCTCTCTACGCAAAAACTCGTATGTACTAAAACTAAACCAATAGAAAACATGTCTTATCGCCGTCTGCTAATGGAAGTTGAAATTAGGATTAGCTCACAAAAGATCAGTACCTATCTAACTAAATCATAGAGAAGAAAAATCGATTACATACATTGCCTGTGCTTAAACTGGCATTCTATACAATGCCTAGGTATTTTATACATTTCCTAGGTAAAGTGTAAAATAGTTTAAATATGGAACATCATTTCATACATTGCCTGAACGACCCCGGCATTCTATACATTTCCTAGGTATTGTACAGAATGCCTGCATTGTACACATTGCCTATAACATATATAGTAAACATAATACAATTAGATAACAGCATTCATCAGCCTCTGTAAGTTCACCTTATGCAAAAGTCTTAGCACTTAACCCGATCCTTCATCATCATCATCATTATATTAATCATCAAAATTAAATTGATTTACATTATTTTTGCTGTTAAGTAACCTATGTGTTATACTTGATTTACATAGTAAACATAATACGACTAGATAACAGTATTCATCAGTCTCTGTAAGTTCCCCTTATGCAAAAGTCTTAGCACTTAACCCGATCCTACATCATCATCATCATTATATTGATCATCACAATTAAATTGATTTACATTATTTTTGCTGTTAAGCGTGAAAAAGGAACAAAATCATCCGTCCATCATCACAAAATTTCAGGTTATTCGACTTTTTAACTTTTCATCTCGCTCCTGAACAAAGGTTTAACAACATGACTTTGCAACAAAACAAACCTTTTTAAAACAACCCTCATCAGATTAATTTTCTCTTCCATCTCTCATAATTAGACGACTTTCACCCATTCATTACCGCCATAATCAGACCTTCCCAATTCAGCAGGGTTGCACCTTTATATCAGAATAAAAATGCTAACTCATGGTGTCGCTATCAATCAAAATCTTGTGACGTCACGTTGATGGGTTTGACCTAAATATTACTTGTAGCTATTACGACTATACGGCATTTAGGAATAATGGCCGAAGTTGGGTCGTGACCGTTGAAGTCGTAAAGCTTTGTATGTTCACTAGTAGTTATTTTAGTTTGTTTTGTAAAGAGGGTGAACATACGAACTGACTTGAATAGCGTGGTTTTTTTTAAATATTTTTAAACGAACGCTGATTAGGATGATGTTGGTAGGCCCAAATTCGCTGATTTAGACATTATTGGCAGCTCTAAGCTTATTTAATTATTATGACCAAGAGTGCAGAAAACTCGAAAAATAACTATATAATATTCCTTCGTTGCTATTATTTAATGAAATAGAATATAGGCAGGAAAAAAGAAAAGAGGATGGTTCACCATCAAAACTCGTGTAAATCGAAAACCAAAACTTCGTAAAGCATTGAAGAACTTTTCCCCAACAAACTGTAATTTAATTGCTTAAAATCCTCTTCTAAAGTTTCACCCCATTTTACCCTTACAATTATTCACACGGATTTCATTTCACCATATTTTTATCCGGTGTTCTATTTTACACACGAACAATCAGAATACAACAGGAGTTATTCATAATTTCCACATACATCATTACATCCAATTTGTGACAATTGTAACTTTTGCGTGGCGGGGGACAGACGTGTGTAATGAATAAAAATGATAGTTTAATGGGACCTTAGGCCAGCGCCATTTTGTCAGAATTCTTCAAGAGCTATTTACGCATGATTTATACAGTAATGTCACAATGGTAACTGCTATAGCTTTATTTATTTATACTTTATGTATTGTACAGAAGTATAAAGGCGAACTTAATGTCTTAGACATTCTCCACCAGTCAACCAAGGATGATGTGATAACATGGTAGGTGTATTCCAAAGAAAACAATAATAACATACTTTACTAAGTAATAAAAATACAAATTTTCACTACTCAAATCAAGACAACTCTGCTTAACAGTAATTGCCTATGATGTTTCCACATTTACCTTTCGACGACCAAGCGACAGCCGGCTGGCGGGCTGCTATTGTCTTTCTATTGTGTCTCTTATATCGTGTGCTTGCAGGTTTAAAGTATGTCATACAGACGGCTATATTGGTATATGTGTTCTTGAGTGAAAATCTCAAATCTGCAAACATAAGAAGATATCCATAAAATTTTTTACATCATCATAAAACACGTATCTAGTATTTTCATGTATTTTTATACATGAAAATACTAGACACGTGTTTCGAGTTTCGCGTAAAGTAAGAATTAGGTTGTATTTCAGTGATTTCGTAATAATATGTGAGGACTGGGTTTAGCACGCAGCTTCGCCCGCGTTAATGTTGAAAATGTTAGGGCTACTTTACTTTATATCTGCACAAAAAACACTCACTCCATTCATGTCTCTAGGATCAGTGGTTGGGCTGTGCGTTGACAGGTATACATATATAATTATCGGTCCTCGGTGTGTTGGTACTGTTTCTGATTAATCCTCATATTTCTACAATCAACTTTAGGCGATAAATCAAAGTTCAACATAATAAGACACCGCCATCATGATATCGTATTTTGCTATGAAGCGGCAAATTTCATGGCAACTTTTATGACCAAACATAAATCATGGTATGAGTGGAAGGTCGAAGGTTAAAGAACTCTTTGGTGAAATAATTTCTGTAGGCTTAGGATGCATGAAATGATGATGAGGTTTATTTGTACGTTTAATAAAAAACAAAAACCTATTTCGCAAATGTTTTAAGAGGAAACATTGCCCAATTTTGAAGTGAAACACAAAACAAAGAAAAAAGTTGAAAACATAACTGAGTAACTATAACTAGTTGAATTAATCCTAATTTTAAGACAAACTTAAATGACATACAGAAAAAATACAATTAAGCCCTGAAATATCTCAAAAGTCTTAATTGACTTTTAACATTGCAAACCATAAAATTATTTACTAAGTCGATTTGAAATCAATTAATAGTTGTGACGTCACAGTACCCTACTGTTGTATAAAATCTTTTGGAGAAACGCGTATTGACAACTCAATAAATGAGTTTGATTGGTGCATGGTTAATTGAAAAGGCTATGGATAGTCATATTTTTAATTTAAAAATTAAATACTTTTTTGTCACCACGTTCATACTAGGCCCTCGTATACTTTTCCTAACTAGCAGTAAAAGGAAAAACGTTAATGCGTCATGTGTTATTTATTCGGATGGAAATAACTACAAAGCTGATCTTCAAATTGAAACAGTTCATAAGTCGATATACATCATTCATCATGTCAAGGTTATTACCGATATTAGCAAGTATATTTTTATTTTCTCCATCGGTGTAACTGCTGAGTTTGGTGTATCTTGATTTAATTTACCAATATTCTGCCGGTGGTAATTTAAAAAAACTTGAATGCTAAGGTGGAGGTTGTCAAATATAGAATGATATCTCGTCTTAAGCTCAGTTGTCACATCTCAACTAAGAAGACGTTTCCAAATCAACAGATTAATAACTAACATCAACTTCTATAGCTAAGAGCCCATCATTATCTCCCTAGACTTTTTCATACCTATGTTGGGGTCAACTTCCAGCCTAACCGGATTTAGCTGGATATCAATGTTTTACGTGAAGCGAGTGCCTACCAGACCACCATAGCTCAGGTACTGGGCGACACTACCCCTTGGTTAGACTAGTCAGACTTTTTGGCTTCTGATTATCCGTAACGACTGTCAAAGTTTTACAATGACAACCGGGTCCAATGGCTCTACGTGTTTACCAAATCACAAGATGTCAATGATAATTAGAAAGAACAAATAAGATGAAAAAGTCACATTAAATTTAGTACTTGTACGGATTCGAACACATGACCTCTTTTTGGTCTAGCTAGTTGAGGGATTTACGATCAATTATGATATATTGTATTTAGTACATTAACTAAATGTAAAATGAGAGCATTGATAAGTAAACAAATATTAGATGCTCTGATGTAACGCCATTTACACGTGGAATTGGCCAAAAGCAATCACAAAATGTCGAAACAAACAATATTCCCTAAAATTGATTGAGGCAGGTTTATCAAAATTGTTATTGAAACTTTCCTCAAAAGGTTTGTCTGTAATCTATTCTCCATGGTTCGTTACACAATAATGTTGATTTATGTCTGGACTTCAATAGAGACGATGATCCCTGAGTTTTGTTAGGTAGAAAATGCCGACTCCATCTAAGTTAAAAAAAGATGTGTAAAAGCTATTTAATAGCCTACTTGCTCAATAAACAATTTCATTTCATTTGATTTCTGTTGCATTTGAAGTCTATAGGATATTGTGAGGCTAGAGTGTGATTTTGACCAGTATCGGTCTACTGCCTAGATTATCTTTGAATCATATTAGTCCATGAAGATTTTACAGTCCTGTGGTAAAAACACTAATTTATCATCTGTCATTATTTAGATTCCTCATTATGAAATCAGAAGTGGGATACATAATTCATACATTACTTTTATAAGAAATTTGAAGTAGAAGATCAGTGAAAACGAATGATTAAATACTGCAGCAGTTATGGCAGCAGGGTCTTTGAACTCGTCCCATATTATGTTACATAAAATATGCTAAAGTCTAAATGAGAACTAAGTATGTTTTTTGTTTGTTTGCAAATATAAAGCTGACTCTGATACAGCAGCCCACTGCCAATTGGCTGACAAAACATTTTATTCTATAATTAATTCTTAGTAAACAAACAACTAACTAAGTCAGCCATATTTTTTTTTGTATCGTCAGGTCAACTAACTATTATACCCATTAGTATCAGAAGTAAACAAGTTTATTACAAAATGTAACAAAACAAAAATCAATTTTGCTATTATTTGACCTGAATGGCTTTATACAGCTATACATAAAATGGTAAACTGACTAATTAACCTTTCGACGACCAAGCGTCATCCGGCTGTCGAGCTCTTAATGTCTTTCTATTGTGTCTCGAATCACGTGTTTACTGACTGGGTTATATTATATCAACTTACAGTCCAAACCACTGGTCGTAGAGACATGAAACATGGAAGACGTGTTCTCTGTGAATAGTAAGTATCCACAAAAAAAAGGTTTCTGTAAATTGCAACCGAATGTTTATAATAGTTACCGTGACCCCGGAACATAAAGGGCAACCGAAGGAACATGAGTGGGTTTTAGTCAGTAAAAGTCTGATACGCCCTCCCGCCGCACCCAGGACGGGAGAAGTCATCATTTGATGATTTCCCACTCCCCAAAAAAAAACCATGATTAGGTAAATAAAATAGGAGGAGGAAGTTGTGACATCCACGTGGGTAAAGCCACGGGTCAAAACGAAATGTGAATAAAGTTGATTTTCAATAACAAATCACTTCAAAGGTTGACGCATACACGAACATCCTACCCCTAAGGGCAATACACTGTATGTACAGTGTGGTGTCTATGTATTCCATTTTTAGGGTCCCGTACGCAATGGGTGGCAAACGGATCTATACTGCTGCTTTGAGTGGTCTGCATGTATTTTTTAAATCCCTACTAATGGGACTGCGAATGGTCGAATTGAGAACCCAGGTTAAAATGCGAGTGGAACGAAGTGCGCATAATCTATATCCTATTAGTTTAAGTTATTAAATAAATGAAATTGACTTGTCTTTTTTTTTAAACGTATTATTAATATTGAGTAGTAATTTCGTTTTCGGCTTTGTTCTAAGTCCAGCATACCGCGACGTTAAGTATGATTTTTTGGCAATGTTTAGATATAAAGACATGTCAAGATGGTTTACATTTAGTTAACTACATAATAAAAGTTAGCTATCTGATGAAATATAGACAGTTAAAATATTCTCAGTGCATCGCTATGCTATGATTGCAACCTATATTTAATAGTCAGGTTATAAGCGCTCTGGAATATCCACCATAAAGCTTTACCATTTGTAATATATTAACTTTGCATACTACAATGTCACGTCCTTCATAAGACGATTCCCGATATAGAATCTGTCATTGCAATTAATGAATGTGTGTGAGTTATGAATTTTATTTAGGTATTATTGATAACAACAAACAAAAGAAAAGTGTTATTTTCAGCGTTTTTCCTTTTATTTTTATTATACAATATACAGACGGCATATCAATCGGCATAACAGACAATTAGCGTCACTTTTCTTTTCTGACTAACCGACCGACTCTTTTGACAATTCATAAGTACCTGTAAATAGTCTAAGTGAAACAAATGCTTTGAATTTTGAATTTTTGAATCTAAGAGAACTGTAATTTTCTTAACTTTGAACATAATGCTTTAGCAATAAAGTTGAAAATCTTTTAAAAAAATATAAAGTTATACCAGTACAATGGTATGAAACCCTTTGCGCTGAGTTAGACTCGCACATGACCGGTTTTGACAACTTTTATGTTTGTGATGAAGACACAAAGAAGTTATTATGAAGCAAACCTTTTTCATTTAAAACTTCAAAGAGTAATTTTGTTAACGTTACATATTTTTTCTTCTTTTGTTAAAGTAATTTGAAAAAGGAATATTTTTTATAAGTAACTTTTATTTTTCTTTTGTAAAGTATGCACCACTAACCATTAATACAACTACCAACTACTTTACCATACTTTTGCCGTATGCAATAACACTTATGGCGAGATATAGACATTACTAGGCACTGGCTTTAGCTTAGCCATGTTCCCGTCTCTATTGTACGCTTGACGTTTGGCAGTTGTGTAACAGTAACAGGTATAATGCTAAGCCAAAGTCAGTGCTTAGTAATATCTATTATCTCGACATTAAACCTTTCACATTAATCAATGTGTCTAATTGGTGAAACAACATAAAAATCAATTTTGTAGTTTTTGAGTGTATTGCGAACAAACAAACGTGGCGAAGGCTTTATTTGTAAATTAGCAATTTATGTAAGGAAGTTAATATTAGTTTGGTTGTCAATATATTTTAGTTTAGTAACAAACACATTTATTTTGTACTGTACACGCAATATTAGTTAAGATATCAAAAGATTAAAAATATTTAAACCATTTCAAACAATAATTTTCCTCATACAAAAAGTCGCAAGAGATAAAAAGAGACCAAGATATATTTGACATGATAAACAAATGTATTAATAACCATAAAAACTTGATTCTTATTGACCCAACTGTTAAATTGTAAATAAAAATAATACCTTTATTATTTTATTTTATAAGATTACTGCAGCTACTGTTGACTTTATTGCAATACGCATTTTATATTGTTGCATAATCTTTTTGGGGAATTTAGCAAACTTAAAATTTATATTGACATCTGAAAAGATAGTGCGTTATTTATGTTTACATAAGTCCATAAAATACATAAAAAAAGAAATAGCATTATAACTTTTTTTTTGTTTTTCTTTCTATGTAAATTAGTCTAGTCGTAAAGGTAAAAAAAGTTTTTTCCAAAAAAAAAAAATAATAGATAACCACCTTCAACAACTAAAAACACAAAATTAACTAAAATTTCCGAAGTCGCTGCCTTCTCTTCTGCCAGTCGATTTTTATTTGAACTTCCGAAATTTTGGTTATATTTGTGTTTCACAAAATCAGCAAAGGAACTAATTTTATTAAACAGTAAATTACTTGAGTTTTCTTCGTGACACACATTAAGTTTT
Organism: Athetis lepigone; assembly: GCA_033675125.1. Classification (NCBI taxonomy): domain Eukaryota; kingdom Metazoa; phylum Arthropoda; class Insecta; order Lepidoptera; family Noctuidae; genus Athetis; species Athetis lepigone. The sequence continues at coordinate 7,639,828 of CM066237.1, forward strand.
CCCCTTAGTGGTTGACGTGTGACCTTTACTCAATTTCTTTCTTTATTCATTAACTCGGCTAGGTCATAACATTATTATTAAACACACTTTACATATATTTTCATGGTAGGTTAATAGTGCTATTTTTCGTCACGCAATTTATGGAAATAGAAATAGCGTCATGGTTTGCATAAGGGCTGATATTAATTAGGGTTCCTTGTCAAAGGATGAAAAGAGATTGCTCAAAATAGCCTATGAATTGGCTGGCATGAAACCTTTACAGTAATTACTAATTTTTTTTATGAAGTGCATTACGACTATTACAATATAATGGACAGGTCCTAATTTCAGAAACATTATAAAAAGTAACTCAATTTCGTTTCAATCTCCGGTGTCAGATATTTTGGTTTAATTTGAAGTTAGTAGTAGACTTAGGCCACGTTCACACGGCGACCATTCGAGTCGATTTTTTAAATTCGGTGAATGAGCGAGTCGTGTAAACGAGACAACATGAACATAAGCGCCACTGCGTGTCGTATTCGATAAAATCGTTTCGAGACGTGGCGTTCCGGTGACAACTTCGCACGGTATACGTTAAAATATATTTCTCGAACACGGGATTTACCCGTATGAACGCCGTGTAAACAATTTTTAAGTTTTCATATATATTCTGTTGTCACTACTCTATTCGATAAAATCTCGTATACGGTATACGGGAAAATAATCGCCGTGTGAACGTGGCCTAAGGTATCGTAGCTCATGCAGCCAAGTATTTAAAATAAGTATATATACCGAATTAAAAAAAAAAAAATTCTCAGCGCTTGATCTATGAATAAGGTTTTAATACGAATATATAATGCCCATTTCACACGAGGGCAGAACAGTGAGGCAGAACAGTTATAATAATAATAAGTATTTATTTCATAAAAACATGGAACAGTGCACTGTATACATAAAGGCTTACACTAAACAGTTTAGAATGATATTATATAATTATGTAGAACTACATTATTGGACTCTATCCCTTAAACTAGGTCTAGCCTGTATCTTAAGAGACTGGGTTCAGCCATTGGTTTAAACTAAATTGATTATATAATAAGATTTAGCAAGTGAGAACAGTGTCGATTTGAATTATTATTCATATAAACTCTCGAGTCATGAGTGCGTGCATGTGTGTGTGTATGTGTGTTCTGTGCGTGTTTGTGATTGTCAGTGTGTGTATATTAGGTGTAAAAATTGGTAAGTAACAGTAATCCATTGTATGTGTACAGCTTAAGAGCCATATGTGAGAAGGTTTTCTGTAGAAAGGTAGGAGGATAAAGAGTTGTCTCAGGGTTAAAACTTTACATTCGTCATATAGTTTGGTTGTGGGCAACATATAATATTTACGAGTCATCTTTTTAAGAAGCTGGCACAGAACAGTACTGTTCTGTGCGTTCAAATAGAAACAGTACTGGGGGCGTACTACAAGCCCTTATAGCAGTATTTCTTTGATATTACTTTCAGTGGGAAAGAGACGGCGCTAGACAACGTGTCTAGCGCTGTCACTTGCACACTCCTGCAACAGGAATAAAACAATCTTACTTTAAACGTCATGGTAAGGGGGCTGTTCTGCCCATTGTTCTGCCTGATGCCCATTTCACACGAGGGCAGAACAGTGAACAGAACAGTACTGTTACTGTGTGAACGTCCAGTTACTGTCAAGACATTACTGTTTTGTGCGTTCACACAGTAGCAGTACTGCTCTGCCCACTGTTCTGCCCTCGTGTGAAATGGGCATTAAAGCAATTGAAAGCGCTGTGTGAAATGAACAAGCCATTTGTTTAGAAAAAAAGATCAACATATTAGTCTATTGTTTTTCGTCAATTGAATTGACAGATGCCAACATTTGACCAGGTTCTGTGTAATCTGGTTGTTTACATTTTATTATTATTCCTTTCCGATTTTATCTACCCACTTGGCTTAAACTACGGACTGTGATTTCCTCTTGAAATATCGACCTCCGGCTGTGATTGACTGATGTACGGACCTACTAAGAACGACGACCTTGCATGGCGGTGGGTGTCAAGAGATTAAACGGACATTGCAGATTTAACATGGAATCCCAAAATTATTCTATATTTTGTGTAAATTGCGGATCAGCTTCTGGCTCCATGTCACTAAAAGAGAAAGGGAACATCAATAAGTGTCTTGGAAAGACTTCTGCCGCTGCAAATGTGTATATTGGTCGAAAATATAGATGATACTTTTGATGTGACATGATGTTGTTATTAAAGTATTTTGCTGGCTTTTAAAAATCTCAAGTGTCCGTAGTTTCAATTTAGTTTCAATCAAATACATATATTATTTAGAACCAAAAATGAAAAAACACCTCCCTGTCGGTTCTTAGGCAAACAATGTATGGACGAATAGCAATGTCCTTTGGGATGCCATCCTGAACACCGTTCTAAATATTTTGCCTGTCAATCAAAGGGATCTCCTCATGAGCAGTAGAAAGTTCCACTGGGCGTATTTCTTCGTCTACAACTTCCAATTTAATTACTAATAATAAAAATAAATGAAAAGAAACATGATTTTACATGTATTTCGCTCGATGTTAATATAAAAATAAGGGTAGACGTTATACGGAACCTTACATTCGAGTCATTCGACTCGCACTTAATCAGATTTCTACGCGAAATTGTTAGTCGAAAAATGTATGCAGAGAAAAATTTGATAGTTTGGTTACTTTTGTTCCCGGATTTTTTAAATTGGACCAATAAAACCTATCCACATGGTTTTGTGTAGTGGTTGAGAAATTGGGACGAAACTATATAGCGTGTTTTTCGCAATATTTCAGTATCGGAAAGTAAATTGAAAATCTTTCAGACTTTAATAAAGTCTAACTTCAGGCCATACATTTGACGTAGGAGGGTTGTTTCAGGAACTATTGGTCTGAATTGATATTTTTTTGTGTTTGCCTATTTATTAAGAATAGGCTATGTAACATCACGCTACCCCCTAACGTAACCAAAAATGCGGGTGAAGTTGCGGGGAACAGCTTGTCTACGATATATGAATTTAGTATTCTTAGCAAGTATGTTAAAGCTTCGCCACGCAGTAGCGTTTATACGGCTTTATTATCAGTGTTAATGTGTAGTTTTGTATACACAAATAACTATCGCTAGAGAAGCAGTAATCACGGATGAAAGTACGGACGTAGCAACAAATTAATACTAATACCTAGTTATATTTTTAACTTTGTTTCTCAAAATATGTAACAATAAAGATATGGACGAAAATATATATGAAAGAAAATACAAATATAAAAAAAATAAACAAATCACACCAGTTCACAAAAAATATTTAGTAACAAAATTATTTAGTCACTAAGAGCGTTTTGTTATTTCTTAACGCCACTTGACCTAAATACTATTTTTCACATTCCTTTCAATTAGCAAAGCCGTTATTTCAGGTCACTTGTCACAGCGATCTTGTGTCGCGGCCGAAAATATTGCTTAACTAATGAAATTTCAAGACTTACTAATGAAGCTATTATTATTTATAATAGTCGGATTTTCACGTTAAAATTTATAGGGTCGTAATCTATGCTTCAATACATAATTACCCTTTTGGATTTATTCAGAAAATTTTTTAGATCTTTTTTTTACATTTTTGAGCCTATTTTAATACTTCAAATTGTAAAAAATAACATTAAGTAGGTATTTTAAAGTAACACGACAATGATTAGTTTTTTTATGTAAATTATATCATCTGTAATTGTGTTAAGCTTGCGTAAGTTATGCCTGATAAAAAGGAATTTCATATTAACTCTGTCAAAGCTATCGCATTTTTGTCACCTTTAATCCACTTTGATTAATCTCAAAAGAAGGTGTAAAAAAATGTGTAAAATTTATGAGCATATTTCTTATTTTTAATAATATTTGGGGTATGTCTTTGAAAACATACGTGATAGGCATTTATACGTATTTTTGCAATGATACTACAATCAGGTTAAGCCGGCAACTTTATGGCTCAAACGATTATTCGATAAAGATATTTATGACAAAAACATTTTTTGTTTCAATGAAGGCCGCTTTACTTACAAATCTCATTTGATATAATTAATCACTATCAAAAATCAGCTGTTTGACAAAGTATAACTAAGTAAAAAAAAAATTGAATGCGTAATATATATGTTTTTAGAGTTCAGTTAGTCCGATTGATAAGCCGAACCCTTTGGAATAATCACTAGTCTGCCTGTCTTTCTGCTTTGTACCATTAACAGTAGTTTAGAGAGTTTTAAATTTTGGCAAACAGCAAATATAATTTACGGTTTATTTACTTATACAATAATATACTTCTAGTAGTAGTATTTTAATACATATTGTATAATACAATCTGCGTCTTTTGACAATATATTCGTGGGTGCACTTCTTTGCTGAGAATACTTTCTAAGATGAATATGTAAAAAAAATATTCAATAATAATAATAATATCTGTTTAAAAAAAAACAATGAATGAAAATTACACAAACAAACAGATTACAAAGAAGCAGGATATAAAAATTAGAAAATATATTTTCCCGAAAAACTTTTAAGAGCGGAACCCTTCTTGCGCAAGTCCGACACCCACTTAGCTGTTTTTTTTTCCTATGCCACTTACAAAATACAAATAATTAATTATTTAATAAAGTACCTACTTTGTTATTTATGTTTAGTATTACGCCCATTCCTACTTGATTATAAAAACAAATATCGATAAATGTTTATTTTGATCAAAGGCAGGCATAACTTTGTTTAATCGGATTTCAAACAGGTTTAAGCTATGGATTAATACAATTCGATTGGTAATTCCCTTTTCCATCGATACTAATATTATAAAGAGGAAAACTTTGTATGTTTGTTTGTTTGATTGTAATGAATAGGCTCAAAAACTACTAGACCGATTTTAAAAATTCTTTCACCATTCGTAAGCTACATTGTCAACGAGTAACATAGGCTATATAATATCGCGCTATGTTCCACGGGAGCGAAGCAGTAACCAAAAACCTGTAATGTATATGTAACGTGGGTGAAACCGTGAGGAACAGCTAGTTTTAAATATTTTGGTCACCTACACAAAAATAACCGAATGGCATAAAAAAATGTTTTGTGTTAAATTATATCACTAAGTTATGTTATAATTACAACATAGTATTAAGTAAAACTCTAATAATAGTTGCGTTTTTATATGATTTTAATAAATAAATAAAAATATTTAACACAATATTTTTTATTGCACCCAAACCTTTCCACAGTTTTTATTTTTACTGTGTTTTTTATTTTTAAGTGTCAGCAATAACACCATTTCTATACCAAGAATCCCAACTTCATCAACTGGAAGCCCCGTACTTACATCACGTCGAAAATGATATAAGATAATATAATATTCAAGGTTCGTTGGTTTGTTTATGAGTAAAGTAATGTACAGAAACAGAGGCGACAGGCGAGCAAGACGAGCGTTCTGCTAATAAATTATTATCATGACGTCCAAGACACATAACATGACAAAACCATTTATATTATATTGCTACTTTTTGCTGACAAACAAACTGACAGCATGTCTGTACGCGGTGAGTGGTCCCGCTTGTGGTTATTAATTATTATAAGTATATAAATATTTTTTACAAAACTCTGCCTTCTAACATATTGAGACAGACCATCACAAAATGAATTTACTTTCGAATTAAAGCCGCGTAAAATAGCTTCACCCGTTTAAGAGCCATGGTGTCACTGACAGACACATACCCATTGCGGTCAAACTTATAACATAATTTTAGTGTGTGAGGTTAAAAAATATGATGAATTTAAATCGAACAACAAAAAAAACTAATTTATACAATTAATTAAATACACATATGTATTACAATTTTATACATACATAGCTTTAAATATCATAACCTCGATTTTTCCGATTAAACTCCAAAACGATCGAATCTATTCAAATAAGACTTTTACAGGCACATAAAAAAAAATACCAATCTGACTTCAACAAGACTAAAGTCACGAGTAGCAGCTAGTTTATAATATACTACAGTTGTAAACAAACTACGTAATGATTTGAATAAAAATATGCAAAAACAAGAAACACAATATGCTATTTGCACAGCTATGCAAATAATTTCACTGTCGACTGTCATGTCAAAACATTATTGTGACGTCGAAATGAAAATACAGCTAATTTAATGTGTATTAGTTAGCTAATAAATTGTAACTATTCCAATGGTCCCACGCTGCGCTTTCCAATTCCTTCTGTCTCACTGCAGGGCAAAGGTCACTTCTTATACAGAGAAGGCACGAGCATTGATCACCACGCTTGCCCAAGGCGTATTAGACTTACATTCACTACAAGTTCAGGTTTCCTCACGCTTGCCAATACGGGGTCGCTATTCGAGAAACTTCTTTTCCCATCGGCTATCGGTTCTTCGAGCTATATGCCAAGTCACTGCCACTTCAGCTTTGCAACTCGGTGAACTCACCAAACGAGAAGATCAGTAGGACAACAAAAGTCTTTGACATAGTTATGTCAGCGACTTTGGTTGTCCTACCGATCTTCTCGTTTCTGATTCGATCACGTAGGGAAACTTTAAGCTCTCTCCGTCTCGTGCTGAGCAACTTTAAACTTTCTTAGACTTTACTTTCTTTCTTTCTTATGAGGCTCATAGTTTGCGGCCATGTCTCAGATCCGAATGGAAAATTGATACTTATCATATAGAAATGGCATGAAAAATCATGTTGTTTTTATGTTATTTCTACTTTTCTCAACTAAAATAAAAGAACAAAACAACTTTTTCCCCAAAAATAATGTTCTTTTCTATCTTTGCGGTTTCACCAAAAGAAGGTATTTTTTTAATACCCAAATAAACTTTATAGCGGAATTCTTTTGATGGCGTGTCTAAAAACTTAAAGTTATGGCTCTTTTTAACCCAACACGAAAGCTACCAAAATACATTGCAAAGATAAAAACTTAATCTTTGTCCACAATCTTTTATTTTCTTTAACTTTTAAGGTGAAAACGTACTTGTACACATAGCTAGTCAAAAAACCTCTTTTTGGGTAAGATAGTAAAAAAAGGTTTCTAGTCAGAACCCACTCTTCAGTTTTAATTATACTATCTAATTTTCTCCCTTCCCTAGCCTTCTTTAACTATGCTAGGATCAGCTTCCAGTAGATATCGGTGTTTCCCTTTGTAATAGAATCAAAAATGAGAAAATCCGGAGGAGAACTATAGCGACGGACATAGCTCGTCGAATTGCCAAACTCAAGTGGCAGTGGGCGAAGCACATAGCTTGTGACGGCCGTTGGGGCGGATAGGTTCTCAAGTGGAACCGGCGAACTCGTCAAGGACGGATCCCGTTGGATGTAGGTGGCGCGGGGCCGATACATGTGAAAACTTGGCTGATTATGATGATGATAACATGGAGCATCTTCCTATCAAACCTGCACAACCTAGTTACTGCAAACCACTACCGGGTTACTCACACAAACTTAGATCAGACTGACCAAGGGATCCGGCCTCTTTGGTTTGTCCTATTGCTTTTCATAACGGCAGTCATAAAAAACAAAAGGTTTCCCCTCATGGGACATAAACAAATAACATTTCATCACCAACTTTCTGCATAATTTGACAAACCAGCAACTAACAGTTGCGCAAGTAAAATTGCCTGCGACGCAGTTCCTGTTAGGTGTTCTGTTTGAAGCGGTATCTAAATCATTCATGTTTGCTTACCAAGTATTCTTGTTAACAAACTTTCCTTCCTTCTTCTAATTTATAGCTACATTCAACTTTTGTTTGGTCAAAATGTAATCTTAAGTTTTGTGGCAATTTGGTTGCGGTTGCCTCTTAGAAGCAGAAACTAGTGGCTCAGTTTAAATTTTGATTCAGGAGAGAAGAGCACTTTTACAGTTTGTTTACGAAAAATTTAAAACAGAATATTAGAATTTCAAAATATCCGATTTTAAGCCACACTGTTTAATATTTTAATGCATAATGTATTAGATGAAATATTTGGCTAAGGTACAAAAAGGCGGAAAACACATTAGAGAAAATTGGGTTTGTTTATAAGTGCTTCTTAATTCTATCCATACTAAGTATTTCTGGTAGTTTTTGTTATATTTCTGATTGCTTATAATATCAGTTCTTTTTTAAGAAGTGGCTTTTAGGTGCTGCACAAAAATTCAAAAGGTTATTTCAAAATCTTAAAATACTGGTTTGTCTGTTGAACTCTTCAATTAGTCAGAAAAGTAAAGCTAGTTCCTCAGAAATTATTGATACAGATATACACATTTCTCTATGGAAAGCAAGAAACTCCACGGATACTCTTTTCAATCAAGTCTTGCAAATGGTCACTTTAATATTTTTTCGTATTTATGGCTAGAGTAACCTATTTTACTCGTGAATGACGTCCTAAATAGCTTTCTAATGATCCGATGAAAATTAGTTTAAAAAAAATAATGTCTAAGCAATAATACTCAGTCTTTGACTTTGAATAAACTTTTCTCCCTAGTTGCACCTATCTGATTTCACACTTCACAGTTCTCATTTTTACATATATTGTATTCTGTACTACCAAAACAATGTGCCAATGACACTAGAGATAGTCAAACGCCAGTCGACTGTGTGTACGTGTGTGTTGTCGAATGTCTGTACCGAAACGGATTGTATCCGTATCGGATCGTATAACCGTTTTTGTAGCATATAGCCCGTTTCCTCCTTAACTTTGACCTTGTTTGTTTGTTCGCATGGTATTATGTAGTAGGTACGTAATTGTAGTTTCTAATGTCTCGTCGAAATAGTGTTTTATTACTTAAACGACGTAATATAATATAATATGCAGTCAATCAGAGGCCCAGGGAATATCTGTCAGAATCAGACGTCCAAAAAATAAAACAAATTAATTAAAAAAGCCACATTGGCTCTTGCTCGGATTTGAACCCGATTTATTAATTATTATTTATTATTGGATTTATCATGTATTTAGAAGCCGCCCGCGTCGCGTTAACTACGACCACAACGATATTACAATAAAGTTGTAAATATAATATAATACTTTTACAATAAAATTGTAAAACTCTTGTAATTTAAATTATTTTCTAGAAATAAATACAAAAAAAATAATTTACAAAACTTCACAACAAAAAGAATTTAAATTTCAAAACACACGCATTAAAGAGACCATTACCTTTATTTACCAACGTAATCTGATAAAATGTAATCACACTGTATTACGAAGCATTAATAAAGTTCCAAGTTCATTCTAGAGCTAAATGTTAATCAGTTGATTCACAAATATTTCACGTATTAAACATCAAACAGACATTTATGGGACACGAGAATTTTACACTCCTTATCAGTCTACGGAAGCGATTGGCATACCGTATACACATACATACTTATATTATAGATGCGAAAGTCTGTTGTTATATGTATGTCAGTTAGGCTGTCATGGATAAAAATATTGAACTGATTTTGATAATTTGGTAATAGAAGAATTATGATAAGATTCGCTGCATTAACGCACACCGCGTTAATGCAGCGAATCTCATCATAATTCTTCCGAGTGGTTGTCACATTTCTTCTATTAAAGGGCTGAAACGATTTGGGTCATTTCTTATTTATAATTTAACTAGCTTCTGCCCGCGGCTTCACTCGCGTTAGAAAGAGACAAAAAGTAGCCTATGTTACTCTCCATCCCTTCAACTATCTCCACTTGAAAAATCACGTCAATTCGTCGCTCCGTTTTGCCGTGAAAGAAAGACAAACAGACAGACAGACAGACAGACAGACACACTTTCCCATTTATAATAGGTATTAGTATGGATGGGTCCGTGCATGGCTTGAAAACACATTAAGCCTAGTAAGTGGAACTGTTGCCTCTATGTCACTAATTTTTAAAGTCCAGCAGCAATTTTCTAGACAAAAGATAAGATAAGATTTAAACAAAAAATAACGTCACGTCGTTTTTGTACGGCTAAACCGCTGTCGAAGACTAATGGCAAGATATAGACGTTACTAAGCACGTACTTTAGCTTAGCTGTGATCCGTCTCTATCGTGCACTTGACATTTGTCAGTTGTGTAACAGTGACAGGTAAGTATAGAGCTAAGTCAAAGTTAGTGATTAGTAACGTTTATTTATCTCACCATAAGTTTGGGCAAAAGATAGTATATTATACTAGCTTTTGCCTGCGACTTCGTCCGCGTGGAATAATAGTTCCCGATCCCGGAGGATTTCCGGGATGAAAACTACCTTATGTCCTTTCTCGGGTCCCAGACTTTATCTGTACCCAATTTCATTTAAATCAGTTCAGTGGTTTAGGCGTGAAAAAGAGACAGACAAACAGACAGAGTTACTTTCGCATTTATAAATATTAGTAAGTATAGTAAGTATGGAAGTATGGATAATATCGATTTTATTTATTAATAGGTTGAACCGGCGCTCGTAGTACTTTGGCTGCAGCATTGGAGCACGCTCATGATATTTTTGTACTTTAACAACTGTGTCAAATAAGAACTTTTTCCTTTTTTCTTTATAATCATTGGAGGATTGTGATGACTTACATTCAATTTAAGATTCATTTCGGTTACACTCAAGTTCGCGCGACCGAAGCCACAGATACAACTAGTTTATCATATTATTGTCGAAAATTACTTTGCTTTGACCTGTATAGATAGCGGTCATGTATTTTGTATTGAAGTTATTTAAAGAGCGTTTATCAATTTTACAATATCTATGACCTCCGCCATTGTTATCAATGGTCTACTAATTGATGAATGTGACACAGTAATTTTGATTTTTTAGTACTAAATATTGCTACGCCAATATTAAGAGGTAAAATTAAGATGTAAGGTTTTATGAAAATATATAAATTAGTTTTTGCCCGATTTTGTCTGCGTAAATGTTGATTATTACAGATTCCAAAATCTACTATATCTAAGCACCAACATTTAAGAAATACCTTTGGAGTTTGTAAATAAACAGAGTTACTGTCACATTTGTTATAGATAATAGTTAAGACATTTATTACTCAATCGCGCCCAGTTAGCAGTTTATATAGTGGTGTTTTTTCAACGGAATAATTTTCAGTACTCTTTAGCCTTATTGAAAGTCAACGCATATAAACTACAAAAATTATCTCGTAGATACTACATAACTTGCAACGATAAATAAAAAAAAAATAAACACACGTATTTCGGTACCACACTAATTGATTTACAAAGACCTCATTAGACAAACATCTGTCAAAGGACACCATTATAAATTCAAGCTTCGTAAGTCTTTCATCCTTTCAAGCTTAAAAGTAACCTTTAATATTCAGGCTTTTGCGAGAATTGGGCACAAGAAATGGCCACTTGTTGAATTAAATAGTGTTGCTCATACAAAACCCGTATCTAACATGACCAAAGGACTACTAGATACCCAAAATGAGCGAGACGTGTTAAATAATGAACAACGTTGAACACACTTGGAGTTAAGAGACTCATTACTAATTAGGGATCGCAGTTATAATGAATAAAGGAGCTGCTCTTAATGGAAGATCAAAGAAAATAAACTGTTGAATTGTTACGTCACAAATGATTAAAGGGAACGTTGCGAAAGGAATCCATCTTTGAGCGTAGCTAATCTGTTAGAATTGTTTAACAATGTACTAAAATTGTTATGTTAAGTTATTAATATAACAATTTAAGCAAATTGTTACACATTTCCGTAGGCATAATTTAAATTTTATCTCACAATGAAACTAAATCGAAATGTTATGTTTGAAGGCGAAAATGAATTAATTTTTCGACTGTGTGGCTCCGATAAATTGGAATTGTAGGTAATTAGTGTCAAACGATAATCAAAACCAAATTCGAGCTGCAAATGAGCGCTCGAAGTGTCAAAACTGATTAATTATCGGATCAGATAAATTTTAAATTACTTTATGCTTATTTAACACTATCGATGACAGATTTCAAAACAATTGAACTAATTATTCAATATGCCAATGAAAATATGGTGTAAATGCAATTTAAATTAAAAAACTTAAACTTATGAAGTAGATCAACCAAGACAAAATATGGTATGTAGAATTTGCAATAATTAACCACAAATTGAAAAACCAAATTGTTATTGATAGTCTTAAGTTTAATGATGACAAAAGTTATAAAATGAAAAGACTGGAGCATTTTCTTCAGATCTAAATTTGGCCACGGTAGACAATCCTAATATAGCCTAGCAAAGTGTATATGTGATGCAAAAGTATATTCTTAAACAGGCCTGAAAATCGTACAGATCCCATTAACAACAGTAACTTGTAGTTATACGACTAAGGGCCTGTTTCACAACCTTGAAATAGTCCTTATCTACAAGATAAATCGATCAATACAAGATAAGATTTTGTATGAATTTATCTGCTAGATATTTTAATTAGAACGTATCAGAAGAATGTAAAACCGGCGCTAAGTGATATGTCAAAAACAAATAACATTTTAACTCTCTAAAAAATACTAGAATATCCTGTGGTCTGGCGAAATGTCAATCTGACAGCTGTCATTATTGTCGGTGTCATATTACTGCCACGCGAAATTCACCATGATCACTGTCATTTTGTTGTTTTATCTGTGGTATGGTTGTGGTTCACTCAACTGGCTTTGTCGACAAACCATACCAATCGCCAGTCGAAGGGATATGTACCAAAATATCCACAAAACGTTTCCCAGCATAGCATTGACAGTGCCCTTCACAATGATGAGACAAATCACACAAAACAGTATTATTGGCAACAGACCTTCACCCACAATTTGTGTGACATCCGGTAGCATTGTATTTCAAACGCTGTACCGCACCTGGTCGTCAGATGCATCAATGGCGTTTATGACATGTTCTATTTCAGGAATGGTTAGTTTGGTTTCAGCCAAGTTTTACCGTTTATTGACTTTCTGTGATTAACAAATTGTATAATCGATACTTTTTGTAGGAAGGGCAAACTTTCGTTACAAATAATTTTTAGTTGTATTAAGTTTCAAGAGTGTAAAGAATAATATGACATAGACTGTGTGTCTGGGTATGATATACCCTAACACAAATCAACCTATTACTAATTACCTAATATTATAGAGATAATGTTAGTCAGAATATGATTAAAAATAGAAGTATGATAAGTATATTAACTATAATACCTACCTATTACTTTTTTTTTGACATAGCACTAATTTTTCATAACAAAAATGAAACTCTCAGATCAAAGTAAAATAAAAGTAAAAAACTGAGGGAATATAAACAGTATGATGATCTTAATCCAAACTAAACATAAAATTGCTTATTATGCCAATTGGCATGGATAGCTTTCCACACCTAGTGCAGGTATAATTAATCTTCCTTTTTTCGACTTTTGAGTAATCAACAGACTGGGAATAATCTCTGTGACTGAATGTTTTGAAATGAGGAAATCACTGTAACTTTTAATTTGATCATCACTCATCTCAATCTATTATGTCGAACTTGGATCCTCCGAAGAATTTTTAAACATGTGTAAATTAAGCTAAAAAAAGCTCATCAAAATAGACACGTTAAATTGCAGACCACTTTATGCAAATCATAAAAATTATCATTGTGTACCACTTGATTGATTGCACATCAATAAACTTTGTTGGCGGTTGTCTATTCCTAGATTAACTGATCTATGTAAATTAAAATAAACGGTTCTCCGTACCGTATACAAATTATTTGCTTCACTAGAACTGGACTGAAATTATTAGTGTAATATCCACAAACTAATTATTGTAATTCATGCTTGGCTCTAGTTTCAATTTAGTAGAACTTGGTGGATCTGTTTCTGATTGTTTTATTTGATCCAAGATGAGCATCAACTTATTAATTGGGTTATATTGTACTTAAAACCAGGGTCAAGGCATGTTTATATTATTATTGTCGCAAGGTAGGTCTTGAGAGCGAGGTCCTTCGAATTTGCCAATCTTTTGCAAAAACCGTTCATGGGCTTTTCTTCTAGAATATTTTTTTTTAAAAAGCCCTAGCTGGATGCTGTGGGCGTGACACCAATAACACCCGTCCTCGAAAAGAACGGTAAATCATTGATACGGGATCCACAATTCAATATTTTTCATACTGCCAAAACTATCCTATCAATCAATCTTCAAATAAAAGCTATCCAACGATTGATAAATCAACCCAAAATCAATCCATTTCCTCTAAAAACGAATTTAATCAACATATCAGTTAGCGGAGCATTGGAATATATTAATTAACAAGTGATGCTTGTAATGTTATCAGATTAATAAGCTTCAGTAGTCGCGATGTGAGTGGCATATCGGGTAGATAAGGAGTGATAACGCGATATATGGTATGTTACCTGCGATGATAGATGAGTCTGAATCTCTCACTTTGAACACATTCATTAAAATACTATTTGAGTGTTTCGAGTTTTGCTTCATGCTCTTATTTTAGTCGAAATTGGTAATTGTAAACAACAAATATTGATACAAATGTCGAAAATTCGTAACCATTTTAGACGGTAATTCTTATGGTTGCGGAATGTTTATAATAGTTACCGTGACCCTGGAACATAAAGGGCAACCGAAGGAACATGAGTGGGTTTTAGTCAATAAAAGTCTGACACGCCCTCCCGCCGCACCCAGGACGGGAGCAGTCATTTGATGATTTCCCAATCCCCTCCCCAAAAAAAAGGTCATTCTTATATTTAGAGTTACAATTTTTCTATCGTCTAAATACAATGTTAAGCTGACTAACTGATTGTTACATACATATATCAACGCACAGTCCAAACCGCGGGTTTTAGTGATATGAAACTTGCAGGGTGTGTTCTTTATGAAGAGTAGGTAACCATAAAAAAGGGTTTTTGGAAATTCCAACCCTAAAGGGGTACAAATAAACGACGGAATTTTACAATTTTTTTTTTTGGGCGTGTCAGACTTTTACTGACTAAACCCCACTCATGTTCCTTCGGTTGCCCTTTATGTTCCGGGGTCACGGTAACTATTACAACATTCCGCAACCCCCGGCATTTTTTTATATTATAGCAACGTAATAAGTACTTTATAACACATAATTCATATTTATTTATTTAACAATAATTGTTTGTTATTTAATTATTCTTCACTGTGTTTAATTCAAGTATGGAAAGATACTTGCCATAGGTAGCGAATAAGCATGATTGAGTTATCTACACGAGTGTGTGATTTACTAGTAAGGATATCCTCTTATAGACAAGTATGTTACCCTTGATAGATGTACTATTGGTGATAGTATTTTGTATTTATTGGTATATACAAGTACATATAAACGTCAGTAAGCCGGGTGCCAATACACAATAGTACAATACAATATAGTGGGGGTATTTGATACATAAAAATGAATGGATACAATTTAAATTATCACCAAGAAAATCTTATTGCTAACCAAAATGGATTAATGGTCACCAAATTTAGCTAGGTTAGGTTAGGTTAGAACTGCGACCACACAACGGTCAGTCGGACCAGATCGACTAGTGATTCATATAAAGTTTCAGTTTTCAGTCAAATTCATATAAAAACCAAATTGAATTTAGTTTATAATATTTTAAGAAACGTTATTTGGTGACCATTTATCGATTTTGGTAACTGTTTAGAACTTTTTTGGTAGTAAAATTGGTACTTTTTTGGGTGGTGTTTAAACACAAGTCAAAATAAATTACACATTAAGGCTGAGGCTACACTAGGCTGCGACGCGAACTGCGACGCACGAGCGATTGAAACAAATACATGGATTCTCACTAAATGGCTACACCGTTCATCAAATATTACTAGCGATCTTTGATTATTTCTGCGACAGGAACTACATTACTGTAATCGCGGCACCGGCTACATCGACGTATCAGCGAAATCGAATCGAATATACGCCAGATTTTCGGTTTTAATGTAGCCATTCCACGTTTATCTCGTTTTGCTCTTCCAGTCGCATCGCAAATCGCTGACTACTGTAGCCTCAGCCTAAGCTTCTATAGCAGGGCATAGACGGTCATTTTTCACATCAGTCTAGTCGTAAAACTGTGGCATCACTCCAAATGGTTCTGGCGGCCAACCGAATCTGTAGTGATGATTCGACACTCAAGATCAAATTTTGGACGGACATCAGTTCAACAGACGCGGAAAAATGACCGTCAATGCTAGCTTAATGTTTCTTTAAAAATTTCAGTCAATAAGAAAACTTAAAACAATACTAAGAAAACTTAAAAATAATATTAAGAAAACTTAATAATAATGATAACTAAGTCACTGGAACGCCGTTTTAACGTTCCAGTGACTGATTTTAAGAGATAATTATTTATTGCCTTTAGGAAACTAGAACGGTTGATAAAACAAATTGATAATAGTAGCAATATTTGACAATCGTTACAAATAATTTTCTAGAATGTCCGACAATCAGTCTATTCAAGGGTACTGTGTTACCCAGTAACTTGGTTGTGTAGGTCTGATAGGACAACTCCTATTAGACCAGAAAGTCGTCGACGAAAGCCTATATGTATATATAGGCTTTTTCGTCAAATGGGCTATTCAACACAAAGAGCGTTTTTTAAATTGGACCAGTAGTTTTTGAGATTAGTGAGTTTTTTTTTTGGTGAGTGGGAAATCATCCAATGACTGCTCCCGTCCTGGGTGCGGCGGGAGGGCGTGCCAGACTCTTACTGACTAAAACCCACTCATGTTCCTTCGATTGCCTTTTATGTTCCAGGGTCACGGTAACTTTTATAAACATTCTGCAACAAAGTCGCTATACTCTGTCTGTCCCTATGTATGCTTAGATCTTTAACTACGCAACGGATTTCGATGCGGTTGTTTTTAATAGATAGAGTGATTCTTAAGGAAGGTTTATGTATAATACATACATAGCGGAGATTTTTAAAGATTTGTTACACCCGTGCGAAGCGGGGGCGGTTCGCTAGTTACTTATAAAGTATAGATTCTTGAATTGACAAAACGGCACTGACGCACTTAGAAAATAATCAAAACATCATAAATGAGTCAGCATTACTAAAAAAAAACCAAAATAAACAGAAAACCTATTAAGGAAATAAAATCAAATATTTCTTCGATACGATTAAACTGTCAGAAAATGACTTAGTTATCTGTCCCTACGATCGTGTCAACATGAATCGATTGAAGGCCGATAGTGATAGACATTTTGACAATCGTCTAAATGTTGTTCTACATGGCTGGAGTTTTATGCTTTCCCTTTTTATTTTTTAGAAATTCGATATTCGAATATTTGACAGTTGCTGTCAAACCGTCCTTTGTGTGACCCACGTTTAGTTGTTTGGTCTTGAAAAGATTAAGTTGTGCCCTCTAAACATTTGTTTTAATAAAAGAGAGTAGCTTTATTTTCGATAAATTCTTCGATTGTTTGTTTTTTATTAATGATATTTACTGTGTCTACAATTTATGAAAGTTTGTTTATTTAAGTAATATTTTTCTTTATAGATTCTTAACAAAATTATCGTTTAGTTACTTACCCTAACTGTTGGAATAAAGTGTCAATGATATTGAAGGCTTATTAAATAACAACTAAAAATAAGATATTTTTGAGACATTATAATTGACACACGATTAGCATGTGAACGAACTTAAGACTTAGTAGTAGCGCTTTTGTGGGGTCAGGACGGTCAGACTTTTACTGACTAAAACCTACTCATGTTCTTTCGGTTGCCCTTTATGTTTTGGGGTCACGGTAACTGTTACAAACATTCCGCAACCCCGTTTTTAATTAGTAGTAGCACCTGGCACCATCAAAATTACGATATAATAATAAAGTTTGCTTTGTGTATGCCTTGCAATAGGCATCTATATTCCTTTACATTTAAGGTACACTTTTGGGCACCGTACCCGTTAACAGCGAAGCGACAAGTTTTTTTATTGCTAATGTATTTTAATTTTTAAATTGTCGTAATTTTAGTTGTTTTTTTTTTTGTAGAATAGTATTTTAGTTTGTAAATATTTAATGTAAGTATAAATAAACAAATAATGAATAATAATGAAACAAAAAAAGAAATTTAGGTACAAATTAGGATTTATTCCCTTTATGTCGAGTCCCGTTATGTCGAGCCAAAAACCTTTTTCTCGCTTCTATTACCCCTATGTCGAGCTTAGGTTTCTGTCCCGTTTCTATTCCCTTTATGTCGAGTGTATTTACCACTCTTTTATTACCTTTATGTCGAGTTTGGTGATCAGGTACAGTCAGCCAATAAAAGCCAATGGCATAAATTTATTTTGTATTACTTATTTTCATATATGTATATGTTCAATTTTTTAACCTAAACGTCGCATTGTGTTACAGTGTTACCAATCGCAATTTTTTTTATGTCACGATTTCTATTTACCTCTTCACGTTACTGCGCGCCTAGTACTTTGGATTGATTAAGGTGATCTTGTGAGAAAATTAAAAATAGGTACTGTGAATTTTAAATTTTCGCACATAACTACTTCACGTTACTGCGCGCCTAGTACTTTTGTTCTCTTAAGTTTTCAATCAATAATTAAAAAATAACATCCTGTAACTCTGTGAGACACTTTGTTACCGATATGATAACCTTATTACATACTATTAGGTTGCAGTGTAAATCAATGGCAAAAAAAAACCTCGCATTGAGTTACAGTGTGACACAAACTGGTGTGACTCAACGGGAACAAACCTTGGCTTTTAATTAATATCCCTGACTGTACCTGTTCACCAAACTCGACGTAAAGGTAATAGAAAGCGTAAAATATCAATACTTTGGAGAACAATAGACTTTCAGGCTCGACATAACGGGACTCGAGATAAAGGGAATATATCCAAATTAGATAGATAGACCTTTGGTTTCATATAAATTAGAGAAATTAATATGAAACCAAAGGGGTAAAAGATAATTTCTCTTCTTACTCCTTTTAGGAAAAATATGTGTGATGATTACTAATTTCTCACAAGCCATGTTCTAAAGATTAAACGACTTTTTATCGGAAAAATACAGCTTCAAAAGGCTAGAACTAAACGACAAAGTTTGCACGTCCAGTGCTCCCAATCAATAGTTTATAATTAAAAAGAGATTACTGAACTTTAATGGAGAAAATTTTAAATTGAAATGTTTCTTTTGTGTGTCTACCTACCCGTGTACTTGTCTAGACTTAAAAATGTTTCTTTTTCTTGATAATCTTATCTAACTTTAGTGTTAATGTTTTTAAATTCAGCTGGTTATACATTTAGCCGTTAGCTTGTAAAATATTGGGAAGACCATGTTCTTGAGTAAAGGTCCGAATTCGGCAAAAGAAACGATTTTTGGATTTCAGAACAATAAGCACTTACCTACTCAAAATTAGGATAGATAGGTATTATACTATAATGTGTAGTGCATCTTAAAGTATTCTAATTCATACTATCCATATCCATACTAATATTATAAATGAGAAAGTAACTCTGTCTGTCTTTCTGTCCGTCTGTCTCTTCTTCTCGCCTAAACCACTGAACCGATTTGAATGAAATTTGGTACAGATATAATATGGGACCCGAGAAAGGACATAGGATAGTGTTCATCCCGGAAGTTCCCCGGGAACGGGAACTATTATTCCTCGCGGACGAAGTCGCGCTCAAAAGCTAGTTTCAAATAAAAATGGTCATAAGTTTTATTTTTAAAACAAAACATAATTGAGCGCATAATCTATTTTTAAAAAAAAATATGTAGAAGTAGAAAGGCACATTCACATAATTTACATTTAAATTACTGTTTTTATAAAAAAGGTTATTAATGTCAAGACAATTTAATTAAAACACCTTGTAAATCATTACGATTTATTAACTCATAAATGTTGACTACACAATAAAAATTATAATTTACTGTTTTTTTTAATTAGGCACTTTTTTGTAGGGACTGCATAATCATTTGTTATTGTAAAAATCTTAAAGTAAATATTTACACGGATAACTAAGTTTTTATCATTTGGTTTGTCAGTAACTGATCAAAATTGTGAACGAAATCTCAAAAAAAAAATCAGTGATACACAGAAATAAAAAATGTGTGCAAAAATCATCATTTTTTTTATTCTCGATAAATTATGAACAAAAAGTCATTAATTGTAACCTTAAATAACTTTCTTCGATATACACTAAGGTTTCAGCTTGGTCGGTAAAATGAGTATGAAACCATTAACAGCAAGCTTAGCGCTACCATATTGTATAATATTACTAGCTTTTGCCCGCGGCTTCGCTCGCGTTAGAAAGAGACAAAAAGTAGCCTATGTTACTCTCCATCCCTTCAACTATCTCCACTCAAAAAATCACGGCAATTCATCGCTCCGTTTTGCCGTGAAAGAAAGACAAACAGACAGACACACTTTCCCATTTATAATATTAGTATGGATTTAAAATGGAACAAATTTCAACGTATTTTTATTATACAAAGCTACAGATAATTGGGTCACGAACAAACCTTGTTAAGGCGGAAAAAATAGTAAAATGTGAAACCAAGAATTATATCGTCGGATAATTGTTACTATGATTTGGTAATCACAAGGATGAACATGATTTAGTAGTGTGTGATGTGTATGTGAATCGTGTTAATCTAGATAACCAAACATCATCCACAAATAAAATGAATCTAAGAGTAACAAAATCTACCTTTCTGTCTGTAATGTGTGCCTGTTAAGTTTCTATAGCATAACCATGAAAATTGGTACGGACTGAGTTAAATTCTATAGAAAGATATACGCTCCTTTTAGTTAGACTTCGACTTTAGATACGTCTGCGATAACCGACATTTAGTATTTTCAACCCGATCACACACTACGTAATCTGAATAAACCTAGAAGGTAGGCACTAAAGCTAACATATTTTTATGATTCACGAAAGCACATATTACTAAACTAATGGTATAACAACGAAAAACATAAAATCAAAACGAATACATCCATGTTGTTATTGTATACGATCGAGTCAGTGTTATTCGCTTACCCACATTTTTCTTTATTTTTTAATTTATTTTTTTGTTATATGCAAATCTGTGCGCTCTAACATTTATTTTATTTTTAGTTATTATTTCTCTGTAAGTGAATAATTTAATTCTTAAGAGAAATAAAGATATTCTTAAACCAGAAAAACAAACGTAGAAAATTATATAAAGTCAGCCCTTGACTACCTACTTTTGTGGCATTCAACCAAATCAACTATTTGATGGAATTGTGAAATCCTGCCATAATTTCTGTGAAATGAGAAACTCAATTCACAAACACGGCGGCAGTCCATTTCTATAAACTACTAGTTATTAATATTTAATAGAAACATTAACTTAGGCTACCATACAAGTTGCTAACAAGATCTATAGCGAATGGAGAACTATGCAGAGAAGTTTAAATTGGCATTGACTTGCATGTTATAACTTTAAGTTCAAACGGAGGACGTATTTGCTGCAATTAGCTTAAAATAATATAAATTAATAACTTCTTTAATAAATGGTACGTTTCAAATGCGTAATGAATAGAGACCACGGAAATAAGACTGCTAAAAAATAGTCCATATTTGTATTTATTAAAGCTACGACTGAGATAGACCATAAAGATGGCCTTTGTCCGGCAATTGGATGGTAATCTGAACAGTAAGAGCTGGTACACGTTTGTCAGGGGAAAATTTGAAAAAGAGGAACAATCAGAAAATAAAAATATGCTCTATGCAGAAATTAGCCTATTCGGTTAGTTTTCACAACAATCAGTTCACAGCCACAACATAAAGTTTAGAAACTGGTTCATTTAATTCAATACAATGTATTCAGACAAAAGCCATAAAATTCCACCGATGCCCAACACGATATTAGCAAAGTTTGTATGAAAGCTAACTAAATAGAAACACTAAAACTATTCGCCGCGGCACGTTGTTGTACTCAATGGCGGGTAACCGATACTCGATCACATAATCGGTAGTCGAAAGTCGGAACAATAAATTAAAGGCTTAGTAGGCAATTCAGCCGTTGAGTTTCGTCCGCTCTGGTCGAAACAGAAATTTCGTTATATTAATCCTTTGAACACACGTGATTCGAGACACAATAGAAAGACAATAGCAGCCCGACAGTCGGTTGGTCGTCGAAAAGTTAATAATTAAATAAATAATCTGAGAAAACTTACACCCAAACAAAGTAGAGTATCCTGACTACTTTGGTAACCAGACAACTGATAAACATACTTATATTATTTATAAATACATACACATTATAGATAACATTATAGATAAATAGGACCCAGACACAGAAAAATCCATCTTGATCACACTCACATTTTGTCCTGGTTTGGAATTGAAACCACGGCCTCCGGCTTAGTGGTCAGGTCACTAACTACTAGATCAACATGCCCGTCAACCGCCAGACACCTTTTTATTCTCACCGTACAATATAAAAATTAAATAGGTACAATCTAATTTATTAATTTTGTATACCCAGAATTAAAAGGGTTTTTATTCCGACCAATACAAAATTAGCTCAAAAAAAGTACCGCCCGAAAAAATATTAACAAAAATGAAATTCCAGTTTCGACCGGAGCGGACGAAATTCAGCGGCCGAAATGCCTACTACAAATTAAAAGTCCCAGTTTCACCATCAAAAGTTGAGCCATACCTACAAAACTTTACGACCGGGATATTAAAATGGCGCTAGCAGAACATTCCTAGTTAGATAAGACTTAATCTTTATAGGTACGATAAAATTTTCTTTTACCTGACGGCTCTTTGTTCTATATTGATTTTTTCTCAATATAAAGAAATTTGGTTATTGAGAGACCTTTTTATATTGTTCTATCTACCAATAGAGAACAGTAATGAGGTCAGGTTAACAGAATGGAGTATAGGTATTTAGAATAAAGAATTTCGGATTAAACGTGAATAGAATGAAGTTCTAAAATATGTTTTCGATATCGCCTGTAAAAAGGTTTAGATCAAGAATAACGTATAATATTTTTGTGAAATACAAATAGAGAGTGGGCGTTATAAAATAGGCATCTAGTTGAAAAATAAATAGGTAGCCTTTATCTAGTGAAATGCCTAATTTTCATTCTCATTATCCGTACTAATATTTTAATGCGAAAGTAACTCTGTCTGTCTGTCGCTTCTTCACGCCTAAACCCCTAAACCGATTTGAATGAAATTTGGTACAGATATAGTCTGGGACCAGAGAAAGGACATAGGATACTTTTCATCCCGGAAATCCCACAGGAACGGGAACAATTATTCTACGCGGACGAAAAGCTAGTTATATATAAACTAACTTATGCCCTCGGCATCGCCCGCGTGATTACCGAAACTTCCATCCCCAATTTTACCCATAAAAGTTGGAGTTTCCAAAAATCCTCCTTAGTTGATACTTCCTCTTCACAACGAACATACTCCAAGTTTCATCTCTAGGACCAGCGGTTTTCGCTGTGCGTTGATATATCAACAGACAGTCATTTATATATTAAGGTAACCTACTTTTAAGTTTATTTAGATAAATGCTACAAATAAAAGTAATGTAATCAAGTTTTCCGTGACATTGGCTCGATAAAAACCCCGATAATAACCATTGTGCACTGTCCACTTGACACAACACCCGTCTGATCGAAGAATCCCCCCCTTTTATCGGAGGATGGGGAACTTTTCACCCTGTTCTTTACACCTCTAAAAAACTTTTGATATTTATCACCTGATGGGTATTTTATATCACAGTCTTTATTGTCTCTTTGGGTTTTGTTGCCTGATATAAAAAAATATTTATTTGTTGGTTGCGTTCTGAAACAGGCAGTTAGAAACTTTTTTCTGTCTTTTTGTTTTGGTTAGTGGGAAATCATCAAATGACTTTTCCCGTCCTCGGCGTGGCGAGAGTGTCAGAACTATTCCGGAACCCCGGCAGGCATTGGCCGTAAAGGGCCCCGTCATGTGCCAAGTGCTCTTTGAGGCGTGCGTGGAACAAAACGTGCAGTAATATTTACTACAGCATTGTTCCGCCCAAGTCTCTCATTTGCTTGGCCACTTGTAAAGCTGATTTATTTGATTACGTGCTCATTAGCTATGCGTACACGCTAGAACGGAAAGACCATTTGAACTTTATTAGAGATAGGCACGATTTTACAAACGTGGAATTGCAGAAAATTTATTTAAAAGCCTGTTAATATGGAGACAGAGGTGCGCTTTTTTTGTCGCCTGGCAGACAAAAAGCAACCTAATAGCATTAATAATAAGAGCGCACTGCACACATTTTGTCCACCACTGTTCGTGTATACAGTCCCTAACTGTTCGTTCAGAACATTGTTGTTGGATTCCTTAAGTACGCGAGTTTGACATATATGTTGCCTTTAGTAATAATAGCAGTCTTGAAACAAGGTATAATTTTAAAAGTTATAATCGTGTCGAAATTTCTGCGTCGGCATTAATTGCCTGACGTAGGATCCGCACCTCCGATTATCAAACCGTCCTCATCGCGCCCCTTTACTACTATAATTAATATGCTTTAAAAATTACTATTATAATTTATGTTTTTATAAAATAAATTGAAACCATAATGATATCATGCTTTTTTAAATGTACTGCAGTGTAACTTTTTATACAGAGAAGATAGTTTTGTATAGGTCCAAGTTTCTTTTTTGAAAATTTACGACGTAAAGAGTTCACACATAATTGAAAAAGCTACATTTTGTAAAAATCCAATTTAAACTAGATTAAACAAGATATTGAAAAATTAACGTAAATATACGCATAGTCAGCACAAAAACACAGTTGTTTTGTTAAAGTCAAAAGATTTTTGTGTCTAAAAACCCTACAACTGGTAATTATAAGTATTGCAAGCATTTGACCTTCATATTAATGACTAAAATAGTTCGCGCTCCGTGGTGTTGGCAACAGCCAAAATATCTGAATGACGTGATAAATTTTGAAAGAAAAAAAAAACAAATAAGAACCGACCATCTGTGACAGACAGACATAATTAACAATCAACACTTCGATCCTATTTTCTATTTGAACGTAGCTCACAGAAAATTTAAGTTTTTTCTTCGAAGAGAATTGCGTTAAAGAATATGAGTTTGGCGAAGGTTAAACTATTGTTGGAGTAGACCTAGAAACTCCATCACACAGACAATTGAGTGGGATAATTGTAATTGTGAAGTTGAATAAGGTCCTTTAACGCCTTGTAACTTTCTTTTTAGGACAAAAAATAAAACTGAATCTTACAATGGCTGTTACTAAATAAAATTTCGGTCCACTAAAGCCATAAAATAATGTTGCGGAATGTTTATAATAGTTACCGTGGCCCTGGAACATAAAGGGCAATCGAAGGAACATGAGTGGGTTTTAGTTAGTAAAAGTCTGACACGCCCTCCCGCCGCACCCAGGACGGGAGCAGTCATTGGATGATTTCCCACTCACCAAAAAAAAAGGCATAAAATAATAAATAATAATAATACCAGCCTATTACTGTCCCACTGCAGGGCAAAGGCTTCATCTCATACAGGGAAGGCACTAGCATTGATCACCACGCTTGCTCAAGGCGGATTGGCGATTTCGGATTCATACCACAAGTACAGATTTTCTCATGCTTTCCTTCACTCGATGCTTTCCTTCACTATGTCTGTGATGTATTAGATAAACTTTAGAAAGTACATATGAATTGTAAAAGTCATATTGGTACTTGTCCGGATTCGAACCCACACCTCTTACATGAGAGCCGCCGCGGAGGGCGGTGAAGCGGATTTCATGTTGTATGCGACACTTAGAAATCCGTTGATACCTAACACACGTACACCGCTCGACCGCGCGGTCGAGCTTATTATATTATAATATATTTATATTCGCTTCACCGCCACTGCCCTCCGCGGCGGCGCGCGGTGCCGTGTGTGAATCGCCTTACCCACTAGGCCATCACGACAATATGAAAGAATAACGTTGACAAAACTATCGAGGTAATATTTTACACACCCAATCCACTTTTCCAGTTTCATAACTTCAACTCCATATTTATCTCCAATGCAAGCTTCTCAAAGACCGAACCAATAAGTACCAGATTAAATTTATCCCTAAGACAGGTCAAGGAATTTAGTCTGCAAGGGACCTTATCCGATATGAAGGCAAATCGCTTTAGTCCAATTTTAGTGGAGCTACGAATATTAAATCTAGGGATGTTATAAAGCACTGTAACCGTACCTATCGAAAAGTTTTGGATATCCTAAAAAAATCTACAACCGTAACTGAATTCGATTTTAAAGATCTGATAATTTCGGATATAGGTCTGAATGATATTATAAGCTGTACTACTCGCGTCTTGACTAGTTTATTATTCATTATTGCATGATCTTTAGTTTACCTACAATGTAATAATAATAATTTAAAATAATTATAATATCCTTAATCGGTTAAGGATATTATAATTATTTTAAATTATTATTACAGCTAACGGATAATCTGAAATTATTGTAGTTTACTTTTCTTTTATAATATATGTATATAGCATCGTTTTAGTATTGACTGTAAAATGTTATATTTATCATTATGAATAAATAAATTAAATGTCCTTAACCGTATCCGAAACCGATACAATAATCTCCCTATATCCGAATCCAGATCCAGATCCGACATTTCATAGTCGTAACATCCCTGCTTAAATCTCCAAGATGATGCCTTTCTCTCTCATAAGGCAGAGGCCAGAGGTGCCGGCAAATTGAATTCCAAACTGGGCTACACTTAGTATAAATTCTAGATTACTGCAAATTTGAAAATATAAATTTTATGGAGGAACATTTAGTTTGAGATTTTATTTAAAAAAATCTTCTATTTTTCAACTTAAGAGCTGAGTGGGGATTACCAAGGCGGGATATCAACTAAGTTTCGGAAAAGCTTTTGAGTTAATTTTGAGTACTGTTAATATTATGTTACTAGCGGATATGATTTAAGATAAAAATTAATAAAAATAATGTCATTTGTTATTTATAGAAACGTAATAAAACGTTACGTAACTCCAAATCCTTCACAAAAGCAATTATACTATCACTCTCGCACAACTATTAAAAACAATTGTAAGACAAAGACGGCGAATATCTTAGTACATGCTAGTGCGCTTCGTAATGCATTTTTAATGTGCCCTCTAAACTAATTAAAATCCAATTGGTTGTTGTCTTCACGAGACGTAGGTGACATCAATGTTGAATTTTCACACGAAATATAATTGCAATGTAATTTATTAAATGTCCAACTTGTGTTAGTCATCAGTAAATTTTACATATTTTTATTAAAAATCTCCTCATAGAAAGTGAGTGAATCAGAAGACAGAAAGATGGTTAAATCTATAGGTATATTAATGCTAAGTACACCTGTGTGAAGCTAGTGCGGTCTTCATCATCTCCCTGGTCTTTTCCCAATTACGTTGGGGTCGGTTTCCAGCTTATTCGGATTTATCTGTAAACCAGTATTTTACGTGAATCGACTGCCTATCAGATCTCCACAACCCAGTTTCTAGGCGATACGGTACTCCTCGCATAGGGTGGTCAGATTTATTGACTTCTGACTACCCGTAACGACTGTCAAAGTTCTACGAATGGCAACAGGGACCTACGGCTTTCCGTGCTTTCAGAGGCACAGGGCGTTAGTCACGGGTAGCCAGAGCGGGCTTAATTTATTTAAATACTGCTATATTTAAATAAATTACAATTCAGCTAAAACAAAGTAACATGAACTAAAAAAGCAGTAGTTTAGTGTCTAAGAGAATTTCAATTAACGGATCTAAAGGATCTTGTCCAACAGAGATTATTTTTCTCAAACGAAGTTTAAAATGGCGGAAGAATTTAATTTAGCACTCGGAAATGCAGTGATTACGACAGATCTAGTTTAGTTTACATCGGACCTTTTTTGTTACTTCTCAGTCAAATAAATAAATACTCGTATATTTTTTTGAAATAAAAGTATTTCTTTTCCATTTTTTTTTTATATTGAGTACGATCAAATAATGATGCAGAAATGGGCTGCACTAGCCTATGATAGAGAGGGTTGAAAGAAAGGGAGGCCTTTGCCCTGCAGTGGGACAACACCGGCTAATAAATAATAAAGATCAGATAACCAGCATACGTTTATATTTAAAAAAAACCGGCCAAGAGCGTGTCGGGCCACGCTCAATGTAGGGTTCCGTAGTTTCCCGTCCGTCACAACAAGTGTTCCACTTATAAGTTTAAAAAAAAGGCTATTTGTTACGTTGACATACTAAGTACGCAGAAATTATTTTGTACAACCTTTTTGTTTTTATTTGTACAAAAACTGTTCTTTCTATCAAGTTCAAAATAATTTTCCTAGAAAGTACTTATAAAGTTCTACTTTCCAGATTTTTTTCATATTTTTTAAACCTACGGGTCAAAAGTTAGAGGGGGGACGCTATAATTTTTCCTTTTGGAGCGATTATTTCCGATATTATTGACATTATCAAAAACTGAATTTAGTAAACCCCTTTTCATTTTTAAATACCTATCCAACAATATATCACACGTCAGGGTTGAAATTAAAAAAAAACCACTTCATTATTTACATATAGGGGGGCTACCCTAATAAAATGTTTTTTTTTCTAATTTTTATTTTACCACTTTGTCGGCGTGATTGATATACATATTGGTACCAAATTTCAGCTTTCTAGTGCTAACGGTCACAGAGATTAAGCGAGGACGGACGGACAGACAGCCAGACATGGCGAAACTATAAGGGTTCCTAGTTGACTACGGAACCCTAAAAACGACTGGGGTTTGGTGAGGGGATTGTCTTTTTTGCTTGTAAAGAAAAATGGGAGGTAACGAACGTATATATATTCCTAGCTTTAAGTCTCAAGTGTGCCTATTAAACCTGATCACCTGATCCAACTAATATCTACGTATTATATGTATGTGTGTGTGTGTGATATGTTCTACGTGGAGGGACTGCCTTTCAGACCGACGCAACCCAGTTACAGGGCACTACAATACCCCTTGGTTAGAGTGATTTTCACATTTTCTAGCTTATGTCAGTCTGAAGGAATATTTTTCAACAAAATATTGTTTAGGTATAGATAATAACGATTGTTAAATAAATTACCTTTTGAATCTTTATTTATTTATATAAATACCCGTGCGATAACTTGAAGTTAAATATAGAATGAAGTCTTATCAGCTATGAAACTTATCAAAAATAAACTAAATAATATAACATTAATTTACTATTGATCTAAATAACTTATTCGCAATAAATAAAAAATGTACTACAAGTCAATATCTACGTAATTTGAATGTTATTGCATTGAATTTTAACATTAAAATATTTTATAGCTGGCAAGCTACTGGAATTTCATTCTACTCTTTGAATTTCTCGATGCAAATTTGTAGAGACTGGATATAAAATAAATACAATAAAAAATCTTAAACACTGCACTTGTTAGAATTGAAATATATTAAATCGTTTTATACTAGATAACTAGCTTTTGCCCACGGCTTCCTTCGCACATAATTTACATACCTATTTTGTATTGCGTACTAGTGAATTGAGGGTTCATCGGGCTTAATTATATTTTAGAAACATTCAGGAATCTTATCCAAGACGCAAAACACAAAATTTCATCCAAAACGGTTCAACCATGTAGTAGGAAAAGTTAGGAGATAAACATTACAATTATTATTACACGTACAAAACAATTTTGTACCTTTCAACGACCAGCCGACAGCCGGCTGTCGGGCTGATATTGTCTTTTTATTGTGTCTCAAATCACGTGTATTCGAAAGTTTAAAATAACAAACAAATGCAAACATTTCTATGTGCACAAACGCATACACCTTCCCCCTTCCATATTGGGTGAAAAAGAAACTTTACTACTTCATTATATTACTCCAGATGTGTTAAAATTCTTAATATGAAATTGTAAAAACAATTTCATTCAGAGCCAAATAAACTTTTGGGAAAATGGTTATAAAAACACCCTTTATTGCCGCCAAAAAGAGCAAAATTAAACCCATTGCCATTCCCAAACACGGATGTTGCGAAGTTACGTCATTTATGAGAAAGGTTCCTATCAAAAACGTTGGGGACCTTTGAAAATATGACGCATTGTGTTGGTATAAAAATGACGATTTCGGGAATATATATTTTCATTTCTGTCGTATGTAAAAGGGACTGAGTGAATTAAATCAGGGGATTTAGAATGTGTTCTGTATTTTTGGCAAAAGTAAAAATTTTTCAACATATCTGTTCGTAATAACTAACTTAGCGCACGAGTGTTATAATGTAGTATTATTACACTTTTAATATTTCAAAAGAAGAAACACAATTAAACCTCTAAACTTCTATATACATTTTTACGATCAAGCTTTTCTTAAAACAGTACCAAGGTCATAAAAGTAATATAATTTAGCCCAAATTCAGGCAATGAAATTTTTCAATTATTATTTCTTACCCCCAAGAGATCGTAAAAACTTTGGAACTATGTAAATTATGCGGATGGTTCCGTGCAAACTTGGGGGATGTTAAAAGGTAATTTTATTATTGCTTTGTCATCCCCATTTGGGGGATGGTCGGGGAAATTGGCGCTGTAACCTTGAACCTTTCCCAGGGATGTTTAAACAGTCGAATCGATGCTGAAAGCCTTTGGCTGAAGTCTAAGATTGATGAGACATTTGAACGATCACTTCCACTTATCCTTTTTATCGTATCCTTGGCGAGGTTTCAGAATCCAGATTTCAATCTATTCATTGGAAGACAATTCAATGTATTATTAGGCAAGAGTAGTGCGGTACGCTTTTCGACCAGATGGAGCGAAGATCTATGTGCTTCAACTGTATGTGATAAGCTAAATATTGAGACATGCCTTTAGAGAGGCCCATATCTAACAGTATACTTAGAAGCATGTACTATTGTATATCGGAAGTTTAAGAGTTTTCAAGTTTTTTTAAGTTTTCTATTATAAATATTATTATTGCCATATATTTACATAACTACGTTCATTCAAAGAGGTATTTTTTCAAACCGTCCGATTAGTGTATGTGCTTATATCGGACGCAGAAGAAAACCGGGTTACATTTAAAATATTCAATACTCCCTTTAACTTTTTCCTCAAAACCTCTACGCAACAATATATTTAATTCTAGGTTCCTTTTTCAAAGTACCTCTTAAAAAGCTAGCAAGGGTTTCATAAGTACTTTAAGTATACTTGTAAAATATAGTAGAGAGTGG
The DNA here is from genome assembly GCA_033675125.1 of Athetis lepigone. NCBI lineage: Eukaryota > Metazoa > Arthropoda > Insecta > Lepidoptera > Noctuidae > Athetis > Athetis lepigone. The sequence continues at coordinate 7,671,024 of CM066237.1, forward strand.
CGAACTGGCGACTGACTTCGAGTAGGTAAATCGCTCCCCTCCATTCGGCCAACTTCGCTTTTTGTGCCAAATAGTTCGTTAAACTGGTAGGTACAGAAGTTCAGAACTTTTGGCACAAGTTCGAAGTGCCGTTTACTTCAATTATTAAGTGCTTTTAATTTTACGATTGTCTTCACAGAAGGACACTCGAACTAAGTTCAAAGTTCTTTCATAATTGAGGAGATTGGAATGTTTTTTTTTTTTAATGGTAAAAGGGCACGAGTATTTATCATCGATTCACCACGAGTGCTCAAAAAAGATAGGCGATCTGAGACTATTATTAACTAGCTTTTGCTCGCGACTTCGTACGCGTGGGATTTCAGGGATAAAAACTATCATGTTCTTTCTCGGGCTCCAGACTATAACTGTACCAAATTTCATTGAAATCGGTTCTGTGATTTAGGCGTGACGAAGAGACAAACAGACGGACAGACTGGTTACTTTATTATAATACTAGCTTTAGCCCGCGGCTTCGCTCGCGTTAGAAAGAGACATAAAAAAGCCTATGTTACTCCCCCATCGCTTCAACTATCGCCACTTAAAAAATCACGTCAATTCGTCGCTCCGTTTTGCCGTGAAAGAAAGACAAACATACAGACAGACACACTTTCCCATTTATAATATTAGAATGGATTAAGTCCAGGTGTCTTCAATTTTTTTTTTATCGATATTAGTTTTATCCAAAATAAAATTAAAACGCACACGTCATTTTAAGATGAAGAAAAACTAAACTTCTTTTTGGGCAATCAGTAGCCTAAACAAAGATCAAATGTCAAAATAAATACGCATTTAATTTCAACGGATTGAAAAGAAACTATTTAGTTATTGTTATTAAAGTATATTATTTGAAAACCAACTAATATGCTAACCATATTTTGCGTACACACACGCTTGAAATATTTGAATAAACTCCTCTTTGAAATAGGAAACTGGCAAACAATGCAGAAAGAACCAATATTTAAACATTTGAATTCTATTGTTTATTCAAATTCAAATAACGAACAACAGTAGTATTCTATAGAAACTCGTTTCAAAATTAAAGCGAGATTGATGTGAGCCATGTGTGTAGTTCCAAACAAAAAAGTGTCAACAGCCCACCTCATATTCACTTCTCCTAAAATGGAGAGTGATTTTACAGAATACGCCGGCTATAAAACAAGCAATTGACGGACTAGTGGTTTCAAGTGACCATACAAAAATAAAAAAAGTTAAATACACTAGTGTTGTAATTAATAAGTGTTCATTGGTCGACTGTCGACTCTTTAGTTTACATGGAAACTTTTATTTTTCTATTTTTATTTACAGGACAAAGACAACTTATTGCGATTGTAAAAAAAAATTCTTTGCAATTTTCCTAATAAAATAAAAAGAAAATTATCGAATGTTCCGGCGGACATTTGATAGAGTAAGCATTTGAAGTACTAGCAATTTATTAATAATCAAATATGCTCGTTCTGCCCTATGAGTTGGGTAGAGTCTTAAATGTCTTGCTGAATTTCTATACTTTGAATTTATATGTATATTGGTTAACCTCTGCGGTACCTATCATATCACCCCCTTTTTAACTGTTTCGCTACTGTTGCTACCTTAGGTCGTAACGTGATGTTATTTAATACAGATAACAGCAAATAAATAAAACAATATATATTATAATAGTTGTATATCAAATGCGATATCATTGAATTATTTATACTAAGGATCACTACACGTTTTAGTAGACATCAAGGTTCATTTAATTTGACAAAGGAATGCTAATCATATTCCCATCTCTAGGAACTTACCTATAATCCAAAGAAAAAAAATACAACAAAAAAGAACAGCTATATCCTTCAAAAATATTCAAACTCATTCCACGCGTTCTAAATACAAAACAACATAAGTTTAGCATTCGGGAATCGATTGTCAGTTCCCGATCAACCTTTGTAACAGGTGCCCGTTCTCATGGAGGCACGTAAATAGAAGAGCGATACTAGTGTAATTATAACTATTGTGAACCAATAGGGACCTTGACATGCTAAGTTGTAGGTTTATTTTTATTTACAGTTTAATCTGATGTTGTCTTCAAATCGAACGTTGGTAGAAATGGCGTAAGAGTATAAATTGTTGATAAAATGAATGCAAATCGTCATAATGGCAAATTAGTTAAGGAACCTGTTTCTCTTTTGACGGTTTAAGTGATATCATTGATTTTGGACTTTAGATTGGATTTATATAGAGCCCGACTTTTTTCTGAAAATCATTGAACAGTATATCGCAGCTAAAAGAGAGAAAATTGCTCACTAGTTTCTTTTATGACGAAGAGCCGCACTGAGGCCCGTATTAATAAACGTTACTCAGATCAAAAGTCATACTTGATACCAAGCTTAAGATCTTGTTCATATTAATAAACGAGATCGATTATGAGCTCAAGTTCCGGATTAGGTGTTCGTCATCAGCTGAGAGTAGACTGATTAATAACCGATAAACGAAACTCAACACTCGTAAGTTTTTTTTTTTTTTTGGTGAGTGGGGAATCATCCAATGACTGCTCCCGTCCTGGGTGCGACGGGAGGGCGTGTCAGACTCTTACTGACTAAAACCCACTCATGTTCCTTCGATTGCCCTTTATGTTCCAGGGTCACGGTAACTATTATAAACATTCCGCAACCCCGGCAGGCGTTGTACCTGTTGGGCCCCTTCCTGTGCTGACTCCTTCTCTTTGAGGCGCGCGTGGAACAAAACGCGCCGTCTGCGCGGTCCTGGTCCTAGCCGGGCGGCGAGCTACCCATCGCTCGCCATCCGCAGAACCGCGCCTACGGTGGCCGGTAGTCGTCTTGCGACTCTCGACGTCTTCGCCTGGGTCTTAGTCCGGGGCGAGAGGCTCGTCGTTGCCCCTCGCGCGCCGCCGCTTCCTTCACTAGCATAACTGCTTCGCAGAAAAAGGCGACGGCATCCCATTCCGTCTCGCCCCGAAGCATGGCCTGAACCAGCGCCGGGCGCGAGAGGTCACCGCCGCCGATCGCCTCTACGAGGACACGTCGTTGCTCCGCCCATGCGCGGCACACCTCCACTGTGTGCTCGACCGTGTCCTCCAGGCAACCGTTACTGCAGTGTTGACACCCAGGCGTCGCTTCCGCCCGAACACTCGTAAGTATTGTACTTTAGATGGCAAATCTTGAGTGTAGACACATCAAATACAGCGCAATGAGTAGCTGATCTTGGTATCTGAGATGTGTAATTATTAATTAGCGACGATCTTGAGCTCCTGTCATCGCAATAATCCGGTATCGAATGATATCGCACTTGAGATCGTATTTGAGTAACGTCTATTAATACGGGCCTGAGAACCGATTTAGATAATTTTAAACTTAAGGGAGTAAAAAAGGAAATGAAAATTTGTGCAAAAATGGACGTCCTCAGGAATCAGCTAGTCCATACTAATATTATAAATGGAAAAGTGTGTCTGTCTATTTGTCTGTCTGTCTGTAAGTTTGTCTTTCTTTCACGGCAAAATGAAGCGACGAATTGACGTGATTTTTTAAGTGGAGATAGTTGAAGGGATGGAGAGTAATATAGGCTACTTTTTGTCTCTTTTTAACGCAAGCGAAGCCGCGGGCAAAAGCTAGTAATTAATATAAGTCCAAATCGTTACAGAGATATTTATGTTATTATGTAAAGTATAATTATACAAAACCGCAATTTTCATTCTCTCTACAAAACCAAATTCAGTAGAACATTATACAGTACAATTCTAATCGCCTATTCATGCTTTTATTACCTGCGGCTTATGTACACAATCATAAACATAATTCGTATTGTACAAACAATAAAAAAAACTATAACCGTTACGGACGGTCAACGAAACGAATGGTTATTGGCACTCGTTAACTTGCGGTTATTGACCATGGTTGAGGCCGTCATGCTAAAATAAAAATGAAAAAAGTGTTGAAAAGCGCCTAACTCGAGAACGGCTGATTCGAATAACTTCATTATTGTGTGTGCTATGTCGATTTTATTTTCTTTTACTCTGACATAATATAATAATTTGTTGTGTACTTTACTATTGTATACAGTTAAGTGAACAGTAATACTTGTCAAAATCCCAATTTTAAGGACAGGATTTCCACCTCTCATCATCATCTCCCTAACCTTTTCCCAACTATATTGTGTCAGCTTCCAGCCTAACCGGATTCAGCTGGATGCTGCCTATTAGACCTTCACAACACAGTAACTGGTCGACATTGGTTAGACTAGACAGACTATCTGGCTTCTGAATACCCGTAACGACTGTCAAAATTCTACGAATGACTACCGGGACAACATAATTTCCACCTTCGACAATTAAGAAATAGATCTGATTTTGAATCCGATGAAGTTTGAAAATAAACGGGCATAGCTGCAGGTAACCACTTGTTAACAAAAATACAAGACTGATCAATGATAAACGATGAATCGTTCACAGCCAATTTAGCAGGTAAAATCGATTGTAAAGTGGACTCGAGGCGAGCTGTCATCAAACTTGCAGTAAATATCATAGAAAATTCTGTTTGTTATTTTCATTTTCTTGGTATTTGAATGTTGAATACACCATTTTATTTGTAGCTTTAGTAGACATTGATTTGTCAATCCTATAAATGACCATGTACAATGTTGTTGATTGAATAATTATTTTTTGACAAATAACACACAGTCATCTGATCCCAAGCTAAGCAGAACTTGTGTAATGGTAACTAGACAACTCATATTATGCATACGTAAATCCGTACTAATATTATAAATACGAAAGTAACTCTGTCTGTCTATCTGTCTCTTCTTGACGACTAAACCACTGAACCGATTTGAATGAAATTTGGTACAAATGTAGTCTGAGACCCGAGAAAGGACATAGGATTGTTTTCATCCCGGAAATCCCCTGGGAACGGGAACTATTAATCCACGCGGTCGAAGTCACGGGCAAAAGCTATTAATGTATAAATACATGAATCAATCTTTTGGTTACTGCCTCGTTTTCGTAGATCACAGCGTGATGTTATTCCGATGTTTAATATATAAGCTTTAATACACAACATTTTCAACAAAATCAGTTTTATAATGTTTGCGTGAATGAACAATAAACATCCATTGAACTATTCAATCGGTTTTCCTGTAATTAATAAGGAACTATTTTTGGTATTATTTTCAATATTTTGGACTCGGATAGTAGGAGGAGAAGAATTTTAATTGAACGTACTATCGGCAAATTGGAATCGATTTATCGTCGTGACGAGTGACGTTTTTAATATTAGGTTCACACGATTGTCGACCTAATTGTATTTGAATATCTTTAGGAAATCAGCTTATGGTGCACCATGACTGTACTAAGAATTAAGGCTTTATTTACATAGTCATGATTTTTGACCTGTCTATTTTCATTTTTTGTCATCACCAAATAAAACTGTTTGTGGTTGACCTTTTAACAAATGGTGGAGGTCATTAGTTTCATTAACGGACTTAGGAACTTCCATTTCTACTTTTAATCTTTCGACGACCAAGCGACAGCCGGCTGTCGGGTTGCTGTCGTCTTTCTATTGTGTCTCGAATCATGTGGGTTTGTAGGTTTAAACCATCCATCTTCGCGGTTCCTTTTGTTCAACCACCTAAAAGTAAATGCAATTCGGATATCTTTGACATTTTGCCGATTTACGCCGTGCATAAAATGCCGAGGCATTATGTAAACGGTCTGCCGTTTGCATATTACCTAATGTAGTCGGCCTGCGACATATACACGACCAGATCACTTGTTTGTTATACTCCAATGGGTCCAAAGTACTAGAGTGCGAGGTACTGTTGATTTAGCGCGTGCAGCGGTGCGACAAGAGAACATAGCAAACAGCCAGTGCTGTCTCCAGGCTATGCTTGCTTAGTGCAAATAGTCAGCAAGAGCCGTATGCAGATCAGCACGTCGTATTTTAGCTGCTAGCTGTCAACGACGGTTTTGTAAAGACCTAAACCTAAAATATTACCAAATTAAAATTATCAAGGGGTAATTTTTTTTTAGGAGCTCATGTGTTAGTTTGATATTTTTGCGTGAAGGAGTAACAGCCGTATTCACAAACAATACTTCTAGTAAAGTAGCAACATTCAAGCTCGAAAAAAAATTCTCGTAACACATAATAGGCCACAGAGAATCTAGAGACACTTGCTATGCGTTGCTTAAAACAGCTAGCAGGCTACCTTAGCTGTGAGTTGATTTTAAGGCAGCCACTACTCAAGTATTGTCTATGAATAAGTTTTAGCGGCTCTGGCCCTCGTGCGCACTGTAAGACCGCATAGTAATATACAGTGACAAACAAACTATCGTTTGTGAATACGCATGTAAAAGTCACTGTCCACAGAGCGTAAGTATTTTATCCTATCGTCGACCAACTCTGTATAAAAAGTTCTAAATTTTTCGGTATATGAGAATTCCGTCTTTTAGAAAGAAAATCTTAATATTCATTCGGGTAACTTGAGCTGTGAAAACGAAATAAGAACTAAATCATTGCAAATTGTCTTCTAGTTTGATGTCTGTACTTTTATAACTTATTTTAACAGAATAAACGGCAAATTAAGTAAGTATTTATATATTATAGTAATACCAAAGAGATACATACGCGTTTGTGCTTGATTTAAATAAAACTGTAGTTACAGATGAGCAGAATATGTCCATGGTCTGAAAGAAAAAAGAAAAATTGGTTATTCAAACGGTAAAAGAGAAAAACACTTAAAACATAATAAATGCAAATGTCACGTTTGTCTGTCTGTTAGAAAAGAAAAAAGAACTAACCACGTAGAAATAGAATTTAAGAGTTTGTCTGCGTCCGCCATTACCATTAACGTAAAAGTGTTAAAACCATTAGCAAATAAGAACTTAGAATAAAAAATAAGGAATGAAATGAGAATTAAAAATAAAACAGTAGGCATGAAGACGTTTCAAATCTAAAAATAAAATATCCTAATTAAATTAGAGAGGTTATTTTAATTAAAATGTAATTTGTTTTAACTAACTAAATAATAATAATACTATCCTACTGCAAGGAAAAGGCTCCATCTCACACAGAAAACCACGAAAATTTACCTTACTTAAGATGGGTTGGCGCTTTCAGGCTGATCTTGAATTACTAATGCTAACTTTACATGGGTTATTAGCTATCACACGCAGTTATAGTTTGGTTACTTTTTGCTCCCATAAGACGTAGCGTAACGTTATATAGCCAACCTTCTTCGATGAATAGGCTATCGATCACTTAAAGATTTGTACAATTTGGACCCATGAGTAGTTCCCATGATTAGCTCATTAGTACTAGAGTTTGCGCGTTAACCTTTCAACGACCAAGCGACTGCCGGCTGTCGGGCTACTATCGTCTTTCTATTGTGTCTCGAATCACGTGTGTTCATAGGTTTAAATGAAACAATTTAACAAAATTTTCAGATTTATAATATTAGTATAGATTAAGTAAACTTAATTGATCAGAGGGCCTAGCCAAGTGGCATTGTAGAATAGAAAACGAAAACGAATAGATTGTCAAATGTATGGAATTGACATAAGCTTTCGCTAATCAATTTGACATCTCCATACATTTGACAATCGTTTTCGTTTCGCTATCTATTCTAGGGGAGCTGGTTAGCACCAGAAAAACAATATCGCCTTAGGGTACCGAGCAGAAAAAAAAATTACATTGCGAAACATAATAAAAACATGAGATGTTTTTATTATGTTTCGCAATGTAATTTTTTTTTGAGATAAGATTGTCCATACCAATAAAATAATCTTTATTATTTAATACTCTGGCTTACTGATATCTCAAATTGACTACTATGTAAAATTAAATACACCTTTTACGTATGAAACGAAAATTAAACAAACATCGTATTTAAAAATAGATACGGTATTTAGTATTTACTGAAGGCAACTAGTTAGCAACTGATTCGGTAAATTCATTGCTAAGGTCAATTTGAAGTTAATTACCTATTATTTGGTCTATTTAACGTGATTACATTCACATACGTCATTCGCTGGAAAATTATAGATTCATGTGTGAGCGCTCTAAAAGGTTTTTACGGCAATGTATTCCGTTTTTTAGATAAACGTTTTCGAATACAGGAAAGAATATTCATGTTCCTGTTGTTCCCTTCATAGGGACTGAGTCAATGGGGACAGCGGGAATACACCAAAATATGTAGTGGCCAGATCTTAGTTTCATGAAATTTTCAACTAATGTTCAACCTTGTGCATTAAACAGTTTTGTTCACATCATGACGTGGTTAGGTTGGACTATATTTCATGAAATGATCAATTTAAAAATTTTGGTTGCGTTATTTAACTTTAAGACCTAGGCACTTTAGAACGTCAAAAACAAAGAAAAATTAATCTAGTTGCCCATTCCAAAAAGTTGATTCGTATGGAGAAGAATGGGCAAGACTCAATACTTGTATTGTTAAAACACTAGTAGGTAGTTATAATGAAAAAAAAAACCTTCAAGCATTACTTTTATTGCTTTTATTATGCGTAACATTATGAGTTTAAACAACGGATACTAATTACACCCTATATTTTATTTAACTATCAGTTTACTAACCTAAAACTAACTACAAAATCTATATTTCAACCATTAAATAGATGTGTTAAGCCCTAAATATCCAGATTCAAAGAAAAATCGATTTGCCCTTGACATATAGGTAGCTTATCGTACATACCTACCTACTAATGTTACTTTATAGCAACAATCTATACTAATATTATAAAGCTAAAGATTGTTGGTTTGTTTGTTTCATCGCGCTAGTCTCCAGAAACACTGTTTCGATTTTCGAATTTTGAACATTCTTTATGGCCAGCCCATTTATGGAGGAAGACTATCTTTACTCTTTATTAAACCTTCGAACACACCTGATTTGAGACACTATAGAAAGACAATAGCAACGCGACAGCCAGCTGTCGCTTGGTCGCTGAAAGGTTAATATTGTAAACGCGAAAGTTTGTATGTTTGAATATTTGTTACTCTTTAATGCAAAAACTACTGAATAGATTTTGATAAAACTTTACAGTATAATTTCATAGGTAAAGACCTATTTTATAATCATACATAGTTATACATATCATATGTATAACTATATTATATGTCATTGTATCCACGCTACAAACTAATGGAGCGAAAAATAAGCAAAGTTGCGGGTGAAACCACGGGGCTAGTACTACAGAACGAGGGCCGACAAGAAGCCCCTAAGTAGGCCACTATCTTCGATTGTTAGTATGTATCTATTATAAGGGCACTGTGTGAGTATTTCTATTTAGTATAAATTTGTTATAGGCCACGATCCAAGTGCCGACATATATATTTTTTGGGTACTATTCCGGTTAATAATTATTTTCGTTTATGTACACACTATGTTTTTGTTTATGATTTGAATACCATCGATACATATACGGTACCGGTAGTTCAGTCAATTTTAATTCGGTTTATTCATCGACTAAATAAAAACACATCCGGGGTCAAAGTGCAGTATTTCTATATTAAAAACTATAAACAGCAAATGCAAAAGTAACGTGTATACCTATATATTTGTTTCCTCGCAAATACTGTAATTGTGTACTGTAAATAAAAAATAGATACTAACAAACAAAAACAAACAAAAATGGAGGTCGCTGACAGGTGTGCTCTGCGACCCTCGCATGCCCATAAAGACCAAGGGCAAAATCTACAAGACAGCTATCCGTCCAGCACTACTATATGGCTCTGAATGCTGGACAACAAAGAAGACACACGAGCAAAGGGTTCATGTAAATGAAATGAAAATGTTGCGCTGGGCGGGAGGAGTGACCGAATTGGATCGGGTGCCTAACGAGCACATTCGGGGCAGTTTCAAGATCGCGCCGATTACAGAGAAAATGTTAGAACAACGCCTCAGATGGTATGGGCACGTAAAAAGACAAAGAGAAGACCACGTGGTACGAATTGCACTGGCCATGCCAGAACTAAAGAAAGGTAGAGGGCGACCTCCCTCAACCTGGTGGTCAAATATAGAAAGAGACCTTAAGAAAGCCTAATTGCCAGAACCGACAACCCAGGACAGACTCTCCTGGCGCCGTAGAGTGAGAAGACCCGAGCCCAAATAACGGGAACAGGGATGGACAAAGAAGACAAAAAAACACTGGAAACAATATATCATTACATGTGCGGTTGTAATGATATTTTGTTCATAAGAAGGCGTTTTATGTTTGTTATGTTTTTGAGTGTTATATGTTTTCAGGTTTCATGATTTATGTGTACGTGAATGTCTAAATTCCACCATAACTTCAAAACGCCTGAACAGATTTAGGTATATTATTAAGAGGTAACGTCAGAATTAGTAGATTGTCTCGAGTAACATAGTCCATACTTTTCCATATCAGGCCTGTTTTATTTAATTTTTAATGACTTGTTTAATAGCCAAATTATACCAAGAGGAACCTTTTTGGTGTACCGCAGGTTTCCTTTCTTTTTAATTTAATAATTTTAAATGTTTCTTTTTATTGCCTTTATTTACCGTGCGTATCCCAAAAAACATTTTTTCTGTCCTTCCTCCTAACCTAACGATGTATTTCAGTTTTATCTACTAATAATAATTTAATGTACAATGTTTAACTGCCCTTGTAATGGGGAATGAGATGGCGAAAGGGACATTTTAGTATGACGTCATTAAACATGTAGATAAACTTTATGAGCTTGTAAATATGGTCTCCTTTTTATGTGATAGGTTGCCTTATTAATCGTAAGGCTTAACTGATGGAAAGCGTAGAGTAGAAAACGTAGCATACTTTTATATCTATAAAGACACAACATTTTTCTAGCTCCCTATATATTCAACCAATGCGATAAAATTTACAAAGTAAAAAACTAAATAATAACAAATTTAAAATGGTTCTAACTACTAGGCTGAAGCAGTAGAAAATCTATTGATAATGAATTAAATATTATACACTCATACCCACACACACACACACACACACACACACACACACACACACACACACACGCACACACACACACTGCACACACTCACGCACACGCACACACACACACGCACACACACACACTAGCATCCAAGCAAAATTGTTATAAAATTTTGTTTTATTGTGTCCTTTTAATTTTTATTTTAGGTTTTTATTCTTTAGTATTTTGTTTTGATATAGATTTTACAATAATGCCAACATACACAGGGGAAGACACTAACACCTAACACAGTATTTACTAGCGCAGGTGTTAGGGGATTCTACGAATTTGATGTACCTTTTTTCTTATATATATATATTGTATCTTAATGTACCTCTTTTATATCAATAAAGAATTTTATTATTATTCAATATTATTTTACAATATATTTCTTTATATAACCTTAAGGATGTATTCACTAGACTTGGACCCGGTCTAGGCAGTCATAAGCGCGACTCTGAGACTCCTCTGGGGTTTTGGAATCAATCTTCAACTAGCAACCCTGTGTGGGAATTAGCGGTATGACAATATCGTATCTCGGAAAGCCCGTAAAGCCGTTGGTCTAAGTAATACGACTCCATTAAAGGTTGTATTAGGAATACCGAACCGAAAGAAGACTTACAAATGTGTATAATGTTTTGCAAACGCTAAACTAATAAAATATCACAAAATAACTTTGCCCATTGTGTTAAATTATTTGTGTTCAAATAAAAATAAATAAATAACAAATTCTCGAGAGTTCGTCGAATCCAAAACATTCAATTTCCCATTCGGCAATACCACAAACATTCAAGAGTGAAAATATAAATATTCTGATCCCAATGGCCGAACAATAAAAATTGATAGCCTATAAACTGCAATCAAATCAAATTGTTCTAACAAACTGAGCCTTGTTAAAATAAACACCATTTTCTCTTTAAATTAAAAGTGTGTTGTTTTATAAAATTAAGAAATTAATTGGAATAAACCTTTACTTTGTTTTTACCATGGTTCGTTCACCGCTTCGTTTTGTTTGTGACCAATAAAAACCTTTAAAAGAGACTTTGACCTCTGAGTTTGTTTTGGATGATTCTTCACGTAGTCGTGGACACACCGCCTCCGGTCATATTTAACGAGTTTCATATTTAACCAATTTACTAAATAAATATATAATTTTATTATTTTGTGTTAAAATGCTCATCACGTAGTAAATGTTTATTTTGGGGTTCAAAGACTATTTGGGTTAAGTATAGTTATCGCATGAGTGTAAGTTTTTTTTTCAGGGTGTGGCTTTTTTTTTGGTGAGTGGGAAATCATCAAATGACTGCCCCCGTCCTGGGTGCGGCGGGAGGGCGTGTCAGACTTTTACTGACTAAAACCCACTCATGTTCCTTCGATTGCCCTTTATGTTCCAGGGTCACGGTAACTATTATAAACATTCCGCAACCCCGGCAGGCGTGGCCCTGTTGGGCGCCTTCCACTGCTCTTTGAGGCGCGCGTGGAACACTTACGCGCCGTCGACGCGGTCCTGGTCCCAGCCGGGCAGCGAGCTACCCATCGCTTCAGGGTGTGGCTTCACCTCTGTCAGATAAAGTTAGGACTCTTTTCAATATAGTTATTTATTTATTTTTTATATTATTTTATCATCAATTGTCTGGTTAACATAGTACGCGATCTACCTTAGTTAGGGATCAGATAGCCAATAGTGTGGGTTGCTTAAAAGATATTTTAAAGTTGAAATAAATATTGTAAGTATATAATCGCGTTGCATATACTTTACAGTTTAACGGAATTTAACGCGCACGTACCTTTATCCCGCACGTACCAAAATCCCGTTTAACAGAAGTATATTGTAAGTAAAGTCGTCTAATGTGCTTGGCAATAATTTTAAATTGGTTTACTGTTACAGATTCGAGAATTAGTTCGTCTGTAGATCTAAACTATGCAGCCCACACGATGAAATTAATTTATTCTTGTTTATTTTCATAATGAGGTTTTTAAACTGTACTGGCCGATAAACTATTATCGGTTGCAGTTAACCAGAAATGAAAAGAATTACAATAATATATAGTTATCTGTTTATAGAAAATGGTGATCTAGTTTAACGTTAAGAATTATATTACTTAAATATATTTATATACATACTCTTTCAATAAATCCTTTTTGTATTTGTCTAAAATGCTTAATAAATAAAGTTGGTCGTTATGCCAAGAGGCGTACAAATATGGTGGCACCGTAAAAAAAATAGTTTGACCAAGCGACAGGTACAAATCCAAATAAGGAAGAACTAATAGAATGATGATAAATAAATAATAATAAAAAAAGTGAGCCGTCACGGGACGCCTGGCAGATGTGAAACATCGACATTACATCATCCTCACACAGTACACAAGACTGTGACTGTATATACACCATCATATAGCGTGGCGTCGCCACGGCATGCGTCGCCACGCCAGAAATTTGTTTTACGTGAGGCTATAAATGTTTCACATCAAAAATTATGAATGCTCAATACAGTGTTCGTTAAGGAATTCCTAAATGTCACCCAGTCCTTGAAGATTTCGCAAAGTTAAAAAAACTTTTTGTTACTTTAGCTAGCAAAGTTATAATACTTTGTAAAAGGTTTCTGAACCACAGGCCATAATAACAGAGCTTATTAGAAACTTTCTATAATTATTCTATAAATATTTTGCCCATATATTCTATAAATATTTTGCCCATTTCTTTTTGGCTGCAAAAGGCAACAGCGACTAACCGCAATGACTAACCAGTATTTAACTTAATTATAGTGGACTAGCTTTTGCCAGCGACTTCGTCCGCGTCAAATAATAGTTCCCAGTCCCGGGGGATTTCCGGGTTGAATATTATTCTATGTCCTTTCTCGGATCCCAGACTATATCTGTACCAAATTTCATTTAAATCGGTTCAGTGGTTTAGGCGTGAAGAAGAGACAGACAGACAGAGTTACTTTTGCATTTATAATATTAGTGCTATATGCCTATAGGAACCCCTCTGAAAAAAAAAAACAAATTTCTAATCCTAATAGTATAGGACCTTCGTTATGTCAGTTAGTCATTCAGATTTTCCTTTTCTATAATGTATAAATAGATATCTTACTTTATAATGAATACAGATCTAAAATTAGTATCACTAATTACAGTTATATATTGGTTATCAAAATACCATAAAAAATGTTTAAGATAGTCAGGCATTTCTAAGTCCAATGTGCGTGTCTAACAGAAACCTCAAATACTATATAAAACTCTCCATTTAAAGTTTATATCCTCAAGACTTTGTGAGCTAATCTAAGTAAGTTAACTAATAAATTATACCAATCTTTAGTCAATTAATTCTGTGCTTAGTTCATTAACATATTTATGCTGGTTTGTTCAAAAACATGGCAAATTAGTTGTTTTTTTACTCCAATTTTAGACGATAATTTCTTTTGTCGAGTTTGATTAATCCTGGTTTAACTTTTGAAGTAGATAAATTATCTATTTTTGTCTTAGAGTTTAGGGGAAAATTTTCCCGGGGATGGAATTGTATCCTAAAATATTATTATTAAGTGGACGGCAGATTTTCGGGGAAGTACTCTAATCTCGGCTTAGCGATCTTTTCCGGACATGTTTTCAACAAAATAGACGTACTTAGTCCCATATTAATAAATGTTGCTTAACGAAGGGTGATTAACGGTAAACACTAAAAATTTCCAAATAAATATTCATCAGCTCAGCACATTTGTTTGAGTAAGGCTGAGGCTACAGTAGGCAGCGATTTGCGATGCGACTGGAAGAGCGAAACGAGATAAACGTGGAATGGCTACATTATAAGCGAAAATCTGACGTATATTCGATTCAATTTCGCTGATACGTCGATGTAGCCGGTGCCGTGATTACAGTATTGTAGCTCCTGTCGCATAAAGAAATCAAAGATCGCTAGTAATACTTGATGAACAGTGTAGCCATACACGGTGAGTATCCATGTATTTGTTTCAATCGCTCATGTGCCGCAGCTCGCGTCGCAGGCTAGTGTAGCCTCAGCCTTATAGTTATAGGTATGGACCTATAAAGAGTAAACAATATTTTGTTTGTTGGTAATGGATAAAGTTGAAACCTACAGAAATGATTTAACCCTAGATAGATAACCTACGTCGAAACGACGTAATCGATTTTGAAAAATCGATATAACTCGTTTGTTTTTCGCGACACTATCCTGCCCGTTCCTGTCAACTCATTCGGCCGTCGGAGCTTGTAGGACACACCCGTATCGCTCCGGTAAGTGCAATACTTTCGTCAATATTTACCTACCTTACGTCGAAGTGACGTATGGTTATCTTTAGTGTTAGTTTTTAAATCTTTGGGAAAATGTGTTATTATTATTTTTTTGAGAATAAATGTACATGTTTTTTATTAGTTTTTTTACTTGTTATAGGCCACGATAAAAATAACATTATGACGTCACGAAACTGTGCAGACGATGCAGCAATCTGTCGGTTCTTGCTTGAAACAAGCGATGAAGAGATTGAGGGGTCGGGCAGCGAAACTGAAGACTGTTTATTAGAAGACTAGCTTTTACCCGCGACTTCGTCCGCGTGGAATAATAGTTCCCGTTTCCGGGGGATTTCCGGAATGAAAACTATCCTATGTCCTATCTCGGGTCTCAGACTATGTCTGTACCAAATTTCATTCAAAATTGGTTTAGTAGTTTAGGCGTAAAGAAGAGACAGACAGATAGACTGGCAGAGTTACTTTGGCATTTATAATATTAGTACGGATTAACTGTGGAACTATCTTGAGCGTACACAAAAAGATTATGATTAGGTTGTAAAAGCGTGAAAGAGCTACATTGACCATGGTAAAAGCATCTAAAACATATCCAATGGCGTTTTTTTTTATGGATAGGATATCATCAAATGACTTCTCCCGCCCCTGAAGAGGGAAGGAGGGTCAGACTTTAACTGACTAAAAACCAATAATGTCCCTTCGGTTACCCTTATATATTCCGGGGCCGCGGTAACTATTAGAAGCATCGAGACGCCGTCGACGCGGGTCTGGTCCTAGTCGGGCGGCGAGCCACCTACCGCTCGCCTTCCGCAGGCCCACGCCTCCAGTGGCCATCATCTTGTAACTCTCGACAACTAAGCCTGGATCTCTGTACGGGGCGTGAAGCTTGACGCTGCCTCACGCGCCCCACCGCTTTCGTCTCCAGCGTGACTGCTTCGCAGGAGGCGACGGCCTCCTATTCAGTCTCGCCCCGAAGCATGGCCTGAACCAGCGCCGATCGCCTCTGCAACGACACGGTGGTGGTTCGCCCTAGCGGGACCTACCTCCACCGTATGCTACACCGTGTCACGCAGGCGTCACTTCCGCCCGAATCCGACATAGGAACCTCCCGAAATGTCCGTGTGCGGTGAGGAGGATCATCATCTCCCTAGCCTTTTCCCAACTATGTTGGGGTCGGCTTACAGCCAAACCGGATTCAGCTGGATACCAGTGTTTTACGTGAAGCGTCTGCCTATCAGACCTCCACAACCCATTAACTGGGCGACGATACCCTTTGTGTCGACTGGTCAGACTTTCTGGCTTCTGAATACCCCTAGCGTCAAAGTTCTACGAATGACAACCGGGGCTTAACATGCTTTCCGAGGCACGGGATGTCAGTGATGTCCAAGATAAACTAAAGAAAGTACATATGAATTGAAAAAGTCACATTAGTACTTGCCCGGATTCGAACCCGTAACCTCTTACACGCGCCTTTATGACGACCCAGATGTGTTATTCATTTATATTGCTTGCTGCGGAGTAATTTTAAAACTGTGAATATCTTTAAAGGTATTTTTTGTAATTATAAATGACTTCCGCACAATGAAAATTACGCTAGGCCATTTTGCGTTTTAGTAATTTTATATTATCTCCGGAACTATAGGACCAATTGACATACTGTAAATGGCAAATCTTATCTGTATGATGTCCTTGTGATACTGAAATAATTTATTGTCATAAGAATTAATATTTTGTTGCTCAAATAATCAACCAAACGTAAGTATGCCGAAAAATCATTTTTTAATGCAATAAAAGAAGTATAAAAGATAAAATATAAAAGATAGAGATATGGTATCGCGGACTTTTTTGTAGAAATAATTAAGACAAACCAAGTTGCCATACATTGTTTTTAATTTTAAGCAACTGTTTAGGCAGCGCACGCAAATAATTCTGTTTTATGAGGTAATTTTTTCCGACTTGCTAGACAAAAGTTGCGATAGCTCGGTTAATATACATGTTATAAAAATAATTTATAGCCTATAGCACTCAGGAATAATGTAGCTTTCTGCCAGTGAAAAATTTTTTGAAATTGGTTCATTAGTTCCAGAGATTACCCCAAACATACAAACTTACAAACATACAAACTTACAAATTTTACCTCTTTATAATATTAGTATAGATGAAGTACAGAGTGATGCCGAAGACTTTGAAGACAGTGCACCGGTGGAAGTAAACACTGATGTTGAAGACGTGTCTAAAATTAACTGCAAAAATCCCATTTGTGGGGAGCACAAGTCTAGCGCCAGCCCTAAGTGTCTTTGACACCAATATGAATAACAATTGTGATTTACTTTAATTTGTTATGTTCTAGAGATTAAAAAAAGTTGATTTTTAAAAGTTTATATAGTAAATTATAAGACTGGTGGAAAGATTCCTAAATCTTTAAGTTTCGTAAAGTAAGAATTACCTTGTTTTGTACTTTATTTTATTTTTCTAATAAAAATATAAATAAACTCTTATGTTTTTCATTAAATCACAATATAATTAAAGATATTAAGACATAATATCACATTCATAAACCTAGTATATACATAATCCAAAATATGCTCACTCAAACATTTGCACGTCGAATCGACGTATGGTTATCTTTAGTGTACAGTGAAATATGGTTATCTATCTAGGGTTAAAAAAAAAGTGAAGCTACATTTTTACACATGATGTATAACTTCACACTTTGCCCCAAAGAAGCGGAGCAGCAGCCAAAAATTTAATGAATCTGCGAGCGACTGCTAGAAAATATTAACAATCCACACATAAGATGAATCATTAACTTTACGCGCATAAAATATATTACAACCTGTTACAGCTTTACAACGAAAAAAAATCCAAAAGTTAAGTTAAATGTGTTAAAATTAGTTTCTACATCGGCACACTTATCTTGATTCTTACCGCCAGTGATCTTCAACCGTAATTGGGTGTAATAAAAATTTATAGGCCCTCGTGAAGGGTTGGTAAGTCAGCAAAATCTCACGAATTTCGTGCTTATCTAATATTCACTTAGAGAATGCTCAACAAGGGGAATAATCTGAATTTCTAGGTATAGCAACAGGTTATTTCTCGTCGCTGCTATTATATGAATAATTTTGTGACGATATAACTAATCGGCAATTTGAGGTTAGATAGGTAATTAAAATGATTAGTTGATTATAGATGATGATAGATGGATGATAATAAAAAAAAAGGGTCAAGTGCGAGTTGGACTCGCGCAACGAGGGTTCCGTTAATTTTTTATGAAATAACTGGAGATTGCTCAAAATAGCCTACGAATTGACTGGCATGAAACCTTTACAGTAATTACTATTTTTTTTTATAAAGTGCATTACGACTATTACAGTATGATAGACAGGTGCTAATTTCAAAAACATTATAAAAAGTAACTCAATTTAGTTTCAATCTCCGGTGTCTGATATTTTTGTTTAATTTAAAGTTAGTAGTAGACTAAGGTATCGTAGCTCATGCAGCCTAGTACTACAATAAGTATGTATAGCGAAATTAAAAAACTCAATATTCTCAGTGCTTGATCTATGAATAAGGTTTTAATACGAATATATTAAAGCGACAGAAAGTGCTGTGTGAAATGAGCAAGCCATTTATTAAAAAAAAAAGATCAACATATGAGTCTATTGTCTTCCGTCAATTGAATTGACAGATGCCAACATTTGACCAGGTTCTGGGTAATCCTGTTGTTTGTGCTCGTTTGAATTTTATTATTATTCCTTTCCGATTTTAAGTAACAACTTGGAATATATAATATATAATCTTAAAATATCGACCCCTAGCTGTGATTGACTGAATTACGGACCTACTAAGAACGACCTGGCATGTCGGTGGGTGTCAAGAGGTTAAACGGACTTTGCGGATTTAACATGGAATCCCAAAATGATTCTATATTTTGTGTAAACTGCGGATCAGCTTCTGACTCCATGTTACTAGAAAGTGAGCAAATTCTTTATTGTATACAACAGTGGACTGCTTCTCGATTGGTTAGTAAAACCTCTTTTTTCTCGAGTCTCGAGAAATGCTGACGGTTCGTAAACTTATTTATTAAATCACCCTGCATCACTCCAGCTTAGTGTGGGACCGTCAAGAAGTTTATGTTAAAGATGATAGGTAGTGTCGTATCCATGGTGAAAATTAAACAAAGTAAAAAATAATGTCATATCTTGTGTTGTTTTCAATAAAAGTATTTTCTGGTTAAAACGATATATATTATATTAGAGGCTCTTGCAGCACATATAAAATACTAAAGGTA
Organism: Athetis lepigone; assembly: GCA_033675125.1. Taxonomy (NCBI): domain Eukaryota; kingdom Metazoa; phylum Arthropoda; class Insecta; order Lepidoptera; family Noctuidae; genus Athetis; species Athetis lepigone. Next base: position 7,690,583 of record CM066237.1, read on the forward strand.
GCGATGGTTAGTGGTGGCTGTTTAGTAATTCCAATCTTTTTTCAGGTTCATACACATGATCTTCTTTGTCGGAAACCAAGAATATAGGTAGAACACCAAATGTAAGTCACTTTGGTGAAGAATGTGCTCTGCGTTACATTGCCACCATATCGTGCACGCTCTCATCAAGTAATTGCATTGAGGATAGACTGATACCATGTGAATATAATAAACATTGTCTTGGAAAGACTTCTGCCACTGCAATTATATTGGTCGAACATATATAAATGATACCTGGGATGTGACATGATGTTGTTATTAAATAAACATTTTGTGAAGCAAAACATGTTGTTTTAATCTATGATGTATGTTTGTAATGGCATAATTATAACCTCAAAATCCGAAAGTATTTTGATGGCTTTTAAAAGTCTAAAGTGTCCGTAGTTTTAATTTAGTTTCAATCGAATATATATATCATTTAGAACTCAAAATGTTAAAACACCTCCCCGTCGGTTCTTAGGCCAACAATGTACGGATGCGTGGCAATGTCCGGAGATTTTCCTTTACTTGTGGTACATGACCTTGCTTCTTGACCAATTTCATGATTCTTGGTCAATGGAAAGTACCCTATAGGTTTTGAATCCCTCGCAAATGTCTAAATGCAATATAAACCGCCGTATCTTTTTATAACGTTGATTTAAAAACTTGATTTTTTCATTGCTTTGAGAGATTGCAGACCTGAGAATGTGATATTAATTTCAGCTTGATATCTCGACGCGTTTCTGAAAAAGGGTCTTGACAGACGGACGAACGGGAGGACGGACGGATGTGAACTAACTACAAATTTATGGTTTTCAGAGTTTTCCTTTACTTGTGCTACATGACCTTGCTTCTTGCCAAATTTCATGATTCGTGGTCAATGGGAAGTACCCTATAGGTTTTGAGTTTTGATTCCCTTGCAAATTTAATGTCTAAATATGCAATATGAACCGCCGTATCTTTTTGTTGCGTTAATTTAGAAACTTGATTTTTTCATTACTTTGAGAGATAGCAGACCTAAGTGTGTGATATTAATTTCAGCTTGATATCTCGACGCGTTTCTGAGAAAAAGGGTCTTGACAGACGGATAAACAGACGGACGGACGGATGTGAACTAACTACAAATTTATGGTTTTCAGAGTTTTTCCTTTACTTGTGCTACATGACCTTGCTTCTTGCCAAATTTCATGATTCTTGGTCAATGGGAAGTACCCCATAGGTTTTGAGTTTTGATTCCCTTGCAAATGTCTAAATATGCAATATAAACCGCCGTATCTTTTTGTTGCGTTAATTATAAACTTGATTTTTTCATTGCTTTGAGAGATAGCAGGTCTAAGTGTGTGATATTAATTTCAGCTTGATATCTCGACGCGTTTCTGAGAAAAAGGGTCTTGACAGACGGACGAACGTAATGACGAACGGATGTGAACTACAAATTTACGGTTTTCGGAGTTATTTCTTTACTTGTGTTACATGACCTTGCTTCTTTCCAAATTTCATGATTCTAGGTCAATGGGAAGTACCCTATAGGTTTTGATTTCCGTGCAAATGTCAAAATGTGCAATATAAACCGCCGTATCTTTTTATTGCGTTGATTTAGAAACTTGATTTTTTCACTGCTTTGAGAAATAGCAGACCTGAGTATGTGATATTATTTTCAGCTTGATATCTCGACGCGTTTCTGAGAAAAAGGGTCGTGACAGACGAACGGACGGACAACAAAGTGATCCTATAAGGGTTCCGTTTTTACCTTTTGAGGTACGGAACCCTAAAAAAAGAATAAAATAAATATGGCCGTGTCTGAGACAACTCACACACGGCCATCAGATCCTAAACTAAGCAGAGCTTATACTATGGTAACCAGACAACTGATAAACATACTTAGGTATTTAATTTATAAAAACATACACAGGTATATATAAAATACACGCAGACACAGAACAAACAATAATGTTCAAAGTTTTAGAAAAATAATATTTGAGTAACATTATAAAGGGATGAAGTTTTTTTGTTTAGATGTCTAGAAATACCCTGATTACAAAAATCTTTCACTGATAGAAAGTTACAATATTATGGAGAAACATCGGCTACGTTTTATAACAATTACTAGCTTTTGCCCGCGGCTTCGCTCGCGTTAGAAAGAGATAAAAAGTAGCCTGTGTCACTCTCCATCTTTTCAACTATCTCTACTTAAAAAATGACGTCAATCCGACGCTCCGTTTTGCCGTGAAAGACGGACAAACAGTCAGACACACGCACGCTTTCCCATTTATAATATTAGTTTGGATTGGCTTCAACGCGGAAGAGAGGTATTTTTTGTTCTTACTGTTATATTTAATTTATGTATTAAATTATGTATTTAATATTATATATTTATATTATGTATATTATATATATTATATAGTATGTAATTGTTTGTTTAAGAGTTAATAATTATGTTTTATTTGTGCATATAAGCGCATCCCCGTTGCAAATCTCTCTATATCTTTTTGGTTTGCTGGTAGAAAACTCATTTTTGGGTTAAGCTCGCGATTGTACATAAGTTTTATTTAAGTTTTGCTTTATGGTCGTATGTATTTTCTTTTAATGTGCAATAAAGAATATGAGTATGAATTAACAGTACCTTTCCCCCAACATTTTTTCCTGAAAAATAATCCGGTAAAGGTAAAATACAGCATTAAAACCTCATCAGTGCTAAACAAAGACGAAGAAGAAATTGATCCGCAAATACTTTTGGAAACGAAACCATAGTACTAAGATTTTACGAACTATTTATAAAAGCGTCAACAGCTATTGTTACGACCAAACGATAATTGGGCTTAGAAGGTTTTTCGGCCGCTGAGTTTTGCCCGCTTTGGTCGAAACAGGATTTTTTTTTGTTAAATTTCGTTTGGTTAATGTACGGTCAGAATGAAATACCTACCGTACTGGTTAAATATAGATAAACAAAGTCATACTTATATTTGCTCACCGTTTTTCTTGTTCGCTTAATAAATAAATCCTACAAAAACATTTACTGGTGTATTATAGTTCAAACCATTCAATAATTTTAATTAACTTTGGATGGTCAGAACGAAAATCATTTTCATTCCGACGAAATTATCTCAAAAAGTATCGTCCTAAACACCTCTCAAAAATATTAACAACGATGAAATTCCTGTTTCGACCAGAACGGGCGAAACTCAACCGCCAAAACGCCTACTAAGCCGATAATTGACTTCAGTACTTATTCGGCTCACGTTGGCAACATAATATTTTACGATTACATTGTTAGTGTTTCAATGTTGTCACACATTAACAACGTGTCTATTGATGAAGTATGCAAATCATTGTGTCCTGTTAGTCTAGAACAAACTGCAGGCTTAACTTCCGAATAGGTTGTCAGATGAAAAACACAAGTGTGTCAGATTTTTTCGGAATTGGTAAAATGCTGATGGAAGGTTATGTAGCCAATGATCTGGTGCCTTAATTTATTAGTTTTTTGATGACGATACTTCTTTTTAACAGAGACGAGGAAGAAAATAATGAAAAGTTTTAGTTATTTACTCTAATGTAGTGAAGGCCTAGTGGTTAAGGCGCCCGCCTCACATACTAAAGGTTGTGGGTAAGTACCAATGTGACTTTTTCAATTCATATGTACTTTCTAAAGTTTATCCTGGATATCACAGACAACGGTGAAGGAAAACATCGCGAGAAAACATGGACTCGTAGTTACTATGAGTCCGAAATCGCCAATCCGCATCAAGTAAGCATGGTGATCAATGCTCGTGCCTTCTCTGTATGAGAAGAGGCCTTTGTTCTACAGTGGGACAGTAATAGGCTGGCTGGACAATATTAGGAATCCGGTCGGTTTTTTTTTAAAAAGCTCGAATTGTATCAGCAAGACAACCATACTAGAAAGAGAAAAAGAGGAAGAAGGAAAAAATAACAAATTAGGAAAGAGAGATTATTAAATACGGCCAAAGCAAAACCAACTCAACGTATACGAAGTAAGGTTGATTTTCCTAAAAGTAGGGACAACTGTTTTGCACCAAAAGTAAAAAGAGATAAAATATGGGAATGCTATACATAGGCCTTGATGTTCATGAGTTAAACAAATTCAATCACGATAACCGAACGTAGAAAATTGAAAAGGAATCGAAGAAACGTTTAATATCCTACATTGAATTAAAATATTGGGAACCAATAACCTCAACGATTGAAATCTTTGTACACAGAACGTTATTAATATCCGTTGGTTTATGAAAGGAGTCTTATAAGCAGGGTTAAACGGACGGTAGATTATAGCCTTAGGTAAAACGGACTTCTTTGATTGGGTTAATTCAAATTTGAAATTGAAAATTATTTTTTATTTTTTTTGCCTATTTTGCTGGAGAGCTATGGATCTCGCAAAGACTATATTTTCGTGCATGCTTAAGTAATGATTTTCCTATTGAAAAGGAATCGATGTTTATCTATAACTAGCTGCCCCGCGGTTACACCCGCGTTATATCAGATTTTTGGTTACTAAAAAAAGAAGATAAAAAGTATTCTATATCCGTCCCCTGGTCCTAAGCTACCTTCCCACCAATTTTCAGCCAAAGTGGTTCTGCCGTTCTTGAGTTATAAAATGTGTAACTAACACGACTTTCTTTTATATGCATAGATATGTATGTATTTACAAATTATGCAAGTATGTATACCAGTTCAGCGACAGACAGCACCTCTTTCTGTCGCTGAACTACTAAACCTTTTACGTTTTTATAAATATTATTATTGTCTGGAGTAAATTTAAGTGCTGCCAAATTTACTTTTCATTTCTAATTGTATACCAAAATAGTATAGGTGAACGTTTTCAATTTGAATGAATCTGTATCGAATACATTTTCAACGCGTTCATACTAGATCTATAGATTATTTTTACATTTCTCTCCCATACAATGATCGATATTCCGTTTCCGACAGTGGTATTTCAATGTCAGTTTGACAGCTGAATGAAAATGCATGTTCCTAAAGACAATCTGCTTTTCATTCTAAAAACAAAAGACATATTGAAAAGCATATTTTATTGTTCTAAAGTTAAAACAAACGCCGTCGACATGACGTCAGAATTTTTACGATCTAGCAAAACGCATAAAATATATTTTTCTAGAAGAAAAAACTGCATTCACTTCATAATTTTATTTTGTGAACAGTTATTGAACTAGTAAAGTTTTAGATATTATTGCAAGTAACTTTGGGAGTTTATTACTGTTTTTTGTTTTCATTGTCGGCTTGCAAATTTTATCTCTTCCTGGATAACAAGAAAATAAATGGTTTATATTTCAGACTAACCGACGTATAAATTATTCAATAATTGAACATAGTTCTATTAACAGTCTATATTTCAAAAATAAATTAATTAATCACCATAAATATTAAAAAGTTTTCATCCATAAACTGTACCGAGAAAGTATTCGTAAACTAATCAACGTCAAAATATATGGAATTACTTCTGACTGGGAGAAATGACGTGGACTTGTTAGTATTAGCAACACTTTTGAACTAAAGAGTAATTTATTAAGCAATGCCTCATTTCTTACATAGAAAGATGAAAAAAATATACAATTGTACATAGCTAAATGACAATTGAATGTAGTTATGGCCCAGACGTTGAGGTGCCTAGCAATCATACATGAGTTGACTTTTAAATTTATATGCCCTATCTAGATTTAATTTAGAAATTTTTGACATTGGTGAAGACAAACATCATGAGGAAACTTAGACAAAATTTATTTGTCCAAAATCTCCAATTGCCTTGAGCGTGGTCATCAATACTCGTGCCTTTTCTGTATGGGACGAGACCTTTATAGTGGTACAATAATGGGTTTTAACAATTGAAAAGTTACATAATTACCATCACCTAACGTCCATCAACAAAAGCGGTAAACAATGCAAGAGAAATGAGACGATAAAATAGATGTTAAACGCCCAACAGTAACGAAAGCATTTAAACCCAAATTACTTACAGCCTCAATGCACAAGAACCAATTTATTGGACGACAAATTAGCGTTTGAAACTAAACAGTTTTGCAAATAAACCTGGCTAAAATGCAACGCCTATAAACATATCTTCAGAAACAATATCCCAGGACTATGCCACATATCAAAACTTTGCATCAGATCAAAGCGCATTCTTTGAAAGCTAACACGCCGAACTCACAAATACCATCGCTAAAATAAACCATGGTCAAGTTCAGATGCTGATGACGTAATTTATGATCATGGAACAAGACAATCCGGTAAACAATGAACAGAGCTTCTCAAACTTTAATCTTACGTACCCCTGTTCAATTTTCCAGCTGACGTTTATGTAAATGCACGGTAATGTACCATTACTTCAATATCAAAGTCGTATTGCTAGTGTGCCATTTTGACCGTTAAAACTTAAGGGCAAGAAACAAACGATTTTGTGTAAAGACGCGTCCGTCCGTTCAGTTATCCTCGTCTGTTTAGCTTTTATACTAGGTGTATTTTTAATCCTGCACAGCCCGCTAGGAGATGATTCTACCCATTAAAACAAACAACTTTTATTATGAAACCAACTCTGAAATCTCGAAACAAATATCAGCTGTTTCATACATTACGGTCGGGAGGGCATTGAACTTTGTTAGAAACAGCTGATATTTTTTTCGAAATTTCAGAGTTGGTTTCATAAAAAAGTTGTTTGTTTTCATGGGTAGAATCATCTCCTAGCAAGTTGAGCAAGATCAAAAATACACCTAGTATAAAATCGTTGTTTTCTATAGACATAAGCCATATACATATAATTGAAAAATGACCGCGGCTGATAGAAGCTGCATTGAATTAAAATAAGTTTAACCAAAATAGTTCAGCGACACGCTATTTTACCTCGGAATACCGAAGTTTGAAGGGCGAAACTGCAACTAGCGGCTACATAAAATATTTTGACTACACAATAATATTATTTGTATAAAACTTTGAATAAAAACGATCACATATTGTAAGATATTTTGTTCATATTCCAGCCCTGAGGACGTGAAAAGAAATTGGCCGATCAATACATTTTGTAGAGTTGTGTTAACGTATATAGGACCGATATGTTTTCATTTTGATTGATGAGTACAACGACTCTCTTTCAGGTCTGCAGTAAACAAAAAATATGGTTGTTTATTCTTATATTATGTACCTAAGAATAAACAACCATATTTTTGTTTGACATCACTTTGAGGAACATTGTCATAGAGCAGAAAGAAAGGAAGTAATCGGTTACTGCAGCAAACAACATCGAATATAATATATTGAGGTTAGACTAACGAAAATATTAAGTACCTTTCTGAATGTCAGTTACGCACATATCTAAGGCTTTTGTTCTTTATTGCTTTAGGAATAGGGTTCAATTAAGGACGAAATGTTATAAATTACCTCATCATCTCCCTAGCCATTTTCCCAACCGTGTTGGGGTCGGCTGCCAGCCTAACCGGATTCAGTTGGATACCGGTGTTTTACGTGGAGCGACTCGCGTGGAGCGTGGTGGATCTCCACAACCCAGTAACTGGGCGACACGATACCTCTTGGTTAGACTGGTCAGAATTTATGGCTAACCAGAAACGACTGTCATAGTTCTTCGAATGACAACCGGGACCAACGGCTTTACGTGCTTTCCGAGGCACGGGATGTCAGTGATGTCTAAGATAAACTTTAGAAAGTACATATGAATTGAAAAAGTCACATTGGTACTTGCCCGGATTCGAACTCTTACACGAGAGGCGGGCGCCATGTCCACTGGGCCATCACGAAATTTAACAATGGAATGTTATAAATTACCTATTTTCAATATTTATGTACTAATGAGTTTGTAATATTACCATGAGGCACAGATTCTTTAAAAAGTCCATTAGCCTTAGCATTTTGGGTTATCATATTAAGCCTCACTAACAATAACTTACTCATATTTGCTGGCATCCAACATATTTTTAATTGCACCTTCTATATTAAATACACTTTTACCATGAAAAAAATCCCTGAGAACTTATACTTAGACTGAGATAAATACTTACACTTTGACTTGCAAGTACTACAGCTAAGCTGTATTGCTATCTCTGTCGCTCAACCATCTATCTATTGAGACAAAGAAAAGCTAAGCTAAGCTAAATATGTGCTAGGTAACGTTTATCTAGTACTGAGTAAGTCAATCTACAAAAGTATTTTTTTAGGACAAGTACGGCTTCCTTCTAGAATGAACTATATCAGAATTATATCAACAAACCCATGAACAATATCCCCACTGACATTTAGACAACGATCACGAAAGGCAAGGAAAGGAGGTTATCAAAACGCTGCAACCCACACAAGGAAATAACCACTCTGACATTACAAAAACACAGTCTATTTTCCTCTAGTCCACGCATATACGCCTATGCCTCTGAATGTGTTGACCAAAAATGATGTAGGGAGCCTACACTATACAGATTTATGTCTGCCGCATAAATCTTTAGAAACATTCAGTGTCCGATACGCTATCAAACAATGTATGTCGAGAACAACATAAGTGTTAAGGGTTCCGTCGCGGATACATCAAGTGTCATTTGAGATACTTCGAAAAATCTTGGCTTATATCTATGATGTAAGAATAAGAAAAGAATATATTAGGTCTCCAAATTGGAAGACTAATTTTGTAAGGTGCCTGGTTTTTTGAGGGGCACTTAAGTGAGATGAGCTCAGTGATATTTTAGAAAAAGTGAGTAGTTCTTATGAATATTGAAAGATATATTATTACTCCACTCCTATGTGTCGTAGCAGAATAGTCAATAGGGTTAATCTTATTTTATCGATAAATTATGTCATAAACAAGGTGGATAAAAAACAAAAGGAACTAAAGGAACTACTATAAACTGGTAAGATAGATTCTTTTTAATACTTTGCAACTTAAAATAACCGTTCCTTTATTATTCAGGAGACACGAAATAGCATTCACAGATTTCTCGATAAGTCTACCTATATCGAACTGGTAGACATTTAATATTCAATCCTGCAGTAGGTATATACATATTACATTAGGCTCTATGTCTAATGTTATAAGACACACATTACATTATATAGAGTATAATAACATTATAGTATATTATACTGTCACTTACACATACACACACGTGTTTACACACCAAATGCAAATGCAGAATCAACTCGAACGTCAAGGTGAGTTTGGCGAGATTTGGTATTAAATCTATTATTCTGATATAATAAGATGAGAAATGGAAACATCTGTCGATATTAACGAGGTCGGAATGATAGCCGATGGCTCCATTTTATTCTCATTTCACTGTGCGTGTGTTTGTGTGTGTGTGTTCAGATAGGCAGTCGATCCACGTAAAACACCGGTATCCAGCTGAATCCGGTTAGGCTGGCAGCCGACCCCAACACGGTTGGGAAAAGGCTAGGCAGATGATGATGACTGTGATCTGAATTGAGGAAGTGAAATAATTGGTGGATATTTTTGGATGTATCCCAGAAAACTGTTGGGGTAGTGCAAAACTGAATGTGCTAAGTAGTGGTATCTTTATCCGTGCTTTGTTTATTGATCTTTACTTTAAAATTAAATTGGTGCTTTTAACCGCAAAATTAAGATGCACCGTTTCATTTCATACAAATATCTTCGCAATTGGTTCGTTAAGTCGTAAAAAATAAGGTTACCTATCTTTTTCATTTTATATTATTTCTATTAGTTATTAGCATACACATTAAATATTTATTAAAACATCTCTTACATTTTTCTTATATCGGAGGATTATTTTTTTTGTTACCAACAATTTAAAGTAAGTATATAAATTTTCTGTATGAATTACATATACTTATTGTAAAAGTTGTATGGGAAACAAAATGTATTTACATTTCTTATACACTTATCTGACGGAACTCAAACATGTTTTACATAATTTACTTCTGCAAATATTGCTGATCATAAAATTAGTTACTAATCTAAATATGTCAAAGAGAGGCGAATATCGTGGCATTTGAACTTTCCGATAGCCTAACAGACCTTGACATCTAATGTTTAATATCTGTCTACCGGTTCTAATATTAATTGACCCGGTTAGAAACAGATATTTCAAGATGATACATTTTTGACAAAATTATTTTAAAACCACACAAAATCTTTTACGACGCACTATGGGCGAATAACTAGGCAAAAAAAAACAATCTTTCGCAATCAAGGAAGTGACCTACCAAAGTATTTTATTAAAAAAATACTTAAGAGCTGGCACTGGCACTTAGTGCAATAGCGTAAGAAGAATAGAAAAACAAAACTATAAGAGATTGTCAAAATGACCGGTCTTTTTTTACTTCTTTATTTGAATTTTCTCTCATCATTATGGGCCGATTTTTCGATCGCCAGATAACTTTTATTTAAAGAATATGTTTGACGTTTTGACAGCTTTTGTATAGAAAATATGTCAAACCGACGTATTTATTCCGCAGATAGAAGCTAACTGATGATTGAAAAATCAGTCCTAAGTATAATTTGAAACTATTATTATACAAACTGACCGCAAATAATTATTGAAACATTATACCTTTGTTCAAAAGTGACGGGTTTACATAATAATTGACATAATAGGTATCTGAATTAAAAAATGTCCTAGAAAATCATTGCCTTTGTTAAAAAAATAAAACAATCTGATTTGAGAAACTGAATCAGATTTTTTTTTACATTCATTCCACGAGTTTCAAATATGCATATTACACAAAAAAACTGCTGTAAGAACTATGGGTAACTTATGTAATGTTGTATGAATGTGTTACATAAGTTACTAAAAATACATTGTAATAAAAACAGCGAGTACTTGGCCATATTCGGTTATTATTAGATACGTGCTGGTACATTAATCTATGAAGTTTGGTGCCAATATTGAACATCCTCAGCTTCGGGCTGTAATCTGTATTATTATGTAGATTCTCTTCTGAGGTCAGGGTGAAATGTTATAATCGCCTTATTGCCAGTATTATATAAGATAGTATTAGGTCGGTTATAGATTTTAGGGTTAGAAGGTTTAACTTTTGAAGGATTAGCTGTTGATAGTTAAATAGAAACTTGATTTATTTAATAATGTGAACTTTTTTACATAATAAAGCTTTATTATCGGAAGTCGTCGACTTTCGTTCTGTTACATTTTTCACATTCCCTTCTTGATCCTTTTTACGTTTCTGAATGCAGTTTTTTTATAAAAACGAGTCGTTTTTTCACTTTTCAGTGCTTACTAACAAAATCATTGGATTTGGCTTCAGTAAATGGCATTAGACTGATTTGATGACGAATTTAGACGACTTCCATTGTTAATTTATTAAGTTCTACGTGTATCTTAATACAGTTTCTATGGCAACACTTCGTGAGTGTTCATATTTTCTTACAAGAAAGAAATTGAACACTAAAATCCAGAAAAAAGACGAAGAAAAAAGGAAAAATGTGCACATGAAGAAGGCTTCATTCGTAAACTAAATGGAGCTCAAGTCTGCTATTGCAATTATAGTTCAATGATCGATTTTTATAAAACTTTTGACACATTTCCTATACAAAAACTATGAAAGTTGCCAAATATCCGGCCAGTGACTGCTCATTGAGGCACGATTGCAATAGCAGACCAGCCCCCCTAGACAAGTGGCATTGTAGAAAAGATAGCGAAAACGAATAGATTGTCAAATGTATGGAGATGTCAAATTGTTTAGCGAAAACTTATGTCAATTCCATACATTTGACAGTCTAGTCGTTTTCGCTATCTATTCTACAATGCCACTTGTCTAGGCCCTTAGGATTCGTGTTTTCCCCCTCCACAGAGCATGGTTACGAACAGTGTTCGCATCACAGAAATCTCTGTTTACATGTTCGGGACATGACATGGATAGTATTCGTAGTCGTCGAAACGGCATTTCCTGAAGATATTTCTGTATGTGCATATTTTTAGGACTGTGAGACGAGTGCATAGGCATCTTTTGGGTGAGCTCGCTCCATCGTAGGCCCCGTCTATGCCCTCGGGCTAGTCTGGGACTAAGAGCAAGCCCATAAGTAATAAAAAAAAAACTGTAAGGACATTGCTGCACCCTGATTCCGAGGTTAAATTTAAGTTGTAATAGAATTATTTTAGTTTCAATTACGACACAACTAAGTTTGAATAACAATGGAATACTTGAATAACAATATACTTTGTACAATGTGCAAATTACTTGCATGTTAATTTCTTAACAGTGAGAAAAGAGTAGTTTGAAAAGAAAGAAGTATTATAAGTATATTCAAACTAAATACGTCACTTCTAGTAAAACTACCTAAGTTTACACAAGGATATATAAAAATATATGAAAAGAATTCTCACGCTATTTTAAAATGCAATTAGTTATAATAACTAGTGCTATAGATTATATAAATGGTTATTGTCTAGTTTCAGATACAAAAGACTAATGTAAGTGGAACTGGACAAATGCGTCATTAGTGCATAGGTATATTATTTACGATTAAACAATGGATGTGTTCAATTAAATTGTTGCGAGTGTGAATTGTTTTGTTGCAAAATTGTATAGAAAGTTATTTCGAGTTATTTTGCTGTTGTATAGAAAGTTATTGGAGTTATTTTGTTGTTTTGCAGAAAACATTAGAATGTTTAATGATTTTCGTATTTAGCTGGGAACGGTATTGTTTGCCTGGAATATATTGATACATATTTTCACAACAATATTTTATGGGTAAAATTATACTCAAATGAAAAAAAAAACATTGATTAAAAGGTACGTCAATCCTGTGTGTGTGGTTATACCTTAACTCTGAAACAACGCTGCGTTCAAAATTTTGACTGTACTCCATTACTTATTGTATTCATAATTCCATTTATTAATGTTTGGATACATTTTGAAATTTTATTATAAAAATACATAAAGATATAAAAAAAATGTAATCCACCGGCATTGGAAACGGGGTTCAAGCTATCAGTTTTCAGGGCAAAGAGGGGAACGTCCAGACAATGCATGTCGTGACCAGATCTATCACCACTTTTGGCAACAACAGTCCTGTCAGTGATGATAGATCGATCCCTGTACAATGTGATACGGCCATTCTCAAGAACTGGGTCTCGCACATACCTGATTTAATTTATTATTAAACTAGCTGACCCGACAGACGTTGTCCTGTCAACTATGAATATTGAATTCAAATTGACATACTACCTACCTACTACCTACCCACTACCTACCCACTACCTACCCACTACCTACCCACTACCTACCCACTACCTACCCACTACCTACCCACTACCTACCCACTACCTACCCACTACCTACCCACTACCTACCCACTACCTACCCACTACCTACCCACTACCTACCCACTACCTACCCACTACCTTCCCAGTTCCCACTACCTTCCCACTACCTACCCACTACCTACCCACTACCTACCCACTACCTACCCACTACCTACCCACTACCTACCCACTACCTCTACCCACTACCTACCCACTACCTACCCACTACCTACCCACTACCTACCTACTACCTACCTACTACCACATCGAGACGTTCACATTTCAAGTGACATTTTACGTAAGATAATTCGTGTTTGACGACGATACGATACTAACGTCACTCAATTGTTTTGGCTTCCCGAAACCTCTCGACTAACACTTGAACTTTATGGTATGGTGTTAAAGCTCAAATTGACTCTACGTTTTAGTTAGAAACGTTTGTATGGGAAAAAGAAAAGGGCTGTTTTTAGGGCTTTCCCGACAATTATTCTTTTTTTTTTTGCCGTATAAACCATCCTTGAACTACAAAGAACATTTAAAAAAAAAGCAGCCAAATCGGTCAAGCCGTTTTCATGCCAAGTCGTGACAACGGAAAACGGGTTTCATTTTTATATATAAGACTAGCTTCTGCCCGCGGCTTCGCCTTAGAAAGAGACAAAAAGTAGCCTGTGTTACTCTCCCTCCATCCCTTCAACTATCTCCACTTAAAAAATCACGTCAATTCGTCGCTCCGTTTTGCTGTGAAAGAAGTATGGACACCGGACATCATTATTATAATTGAATGGTTAATTGTAAAAGTCCGACTTAGTATGTCACTAAAAATAAAAATATTTTTTTGATAGATTGCAAGGATAAAAGAACAAATAAAATACGTATGAAAGACGACGACCCGAATGTTTTTTTCGAAGAAAATGTTATCCGTATCTATCAGTCTGTGAATTTATAAATAAACAACGAATTTGTTAGTTATAAACAACAAAAAATTTCGTATCACTCACAAATATTATTTGAGTTAAAAATAAACTGAAACAGACATCATTTGTAATCAAGTATAAAAGCTACGAGCTTTGTTGTATCGAGATATTTTTCAGTCAGATTTATAACATAGTTTATTAAGTTAGTTTTCGGGTCAGATCCTGTTACTATTCTAAACCATTGCTAATCCTGAAAGCCAGAATCAACTAGCGTTCCTGTACAGGATCGTACAAGGAATTGTCAGAAAATAGCGATATATATAGCTCGAAATAAAAAAATAATTTCAGTTTCCTTTCCATCAAACATGAGGCAAGACCTATAAAAGGTCTGTAAAGAATTACGGAAAAACAAGTTGACAATCATATAGGTACCTACTAGTTTTTAAATACACATTGCAAGCTGTACTCCCGATAGAGACTTCGATGGAGATAGAGTAAGGACTGAGGAAGATTTAAATCACGTTGGATTTTTTTTTAATAACTAATGTATTTTAAACTTTCGACGACCAATGGACAGCAGGCTGTCGCGCTGCTATTGTCTTTCTATTGTGTCTCGAATCACGTGTGTTCGAAGGTTTTACTAGCTTTTGCCCGCGGCTTCGCTCGAGTTAGAAAGAGACAAAAGGTAGCCTATGTTACTCTCCATCCCTTCAACTATCTCCACTTAAAAATCACGTCAATCCGTCGCTCCGTTTGCCGTGAAAGAAAGACAAACATACAGACAGACAGACAGACAGACATACAGACACACTTTCCCATTTATAATATTAGTATGGATTGTTGTGCTCAACCCGCGTTTCATAATAAACAACTACCTAGTTTTCTGACTAACTGACTCTCTGACAATTTTGAAATCTGTAAACAGTGTTAGTGAAATAAAGCTTTGTTATTATTATGCTTCCGCCACGACCGCTTACAGGAAAGATTTATCTCATTTGTCTATCGAAATACAATCTATCAAAATCAGGTTTTATCATAGTATTGTCTCTACGGTACCCACAACGACCCTTTATTAATTATATACCCCTTCTATACTCAGCCATAAGAAAGCCGCATTATATAACGAACCTTTGTTCGAACCCTGATTATAAAGCATCCATACTAATATTATAAATGGGAAAGTGTGTCTGTCTGTCTGTCTGTTTGTCTTTCTTTCACGGCAAAACGGAGCGACGGATTGACGTGATTTTTTAAGTGGAGATAGTTGAAGGGATGGAGAGTAACATAGGCTACTTTTTGTCTCTTTCTAACGCGAGCGAAGCCGCGGGCAAAAGCTAGTAAAGCATAAAATTATAATTTACAGTCAAAGTTCAGTAGCTTCGACGTAGGTAGTTTTTATAATGTCTACGCCAGTTGCCATAAAGTATATAAACATGTGCTCTTATATACCAGCCAGTGGATACCATGTTGCGGGATTATCGTAAATTTTAGTCTGCATTAGCCTGGTACAGTTTCTAATTAACACATTTCTTCTGTATCCGGCAGTGTGTGAGTGAAAAACAAGTCTGTATCTACAAACAATTTAATGCTATTTTGACTATAAAACTGAGCTTGAACATTGCGTTAACAAGGAATTTGTTGCGATTTCAGCAACCTGGTAGGTGTGTCTATGTTAAAATGTTTTTTTTTTTTTTCTAGGTATCGAATTTCACGGGGTATGTATCATAATTAACTAGCTTTTGCCCGCGACTTCGCTCGCGTTAGAAAGAGACAAAAAGTAGCCTATGTTACTCTCCATCCCTTCAACTATCTCCACTTAAAAATCACGTCAATTCGTCGCTTCGTTTTGCCGTGAAAGAAAGACAAACAGACAGACAGACACACACACTTTCCCATTTATAATATTAGTATGGATAGATACTTGGTTATTTTAAATTCCCTTAAAATAATGTAATAATAACAAATACCATAAAACTGAAAATGCTCCTTGAGAAATCAATTCTTAACTCGGTATGGTCACTCTAAAACATGCACATTGTGAAAATCATGTTGCGGTGTTTACAGAAGAAAAACAAGGAGAAATTCAGGGTGTGTCTATCTTGATATAAGACCAAAACGTAATGTGACACAGAAGAAAACCCTGTCCATGTATTTAGTGCTGTATTAGAAACAGTGCCTGAGGTTTACAACCTTAAAGAAAGGAATGGTTTGTATAAACATGAGCTACACGAGCTCATTCCCCCGTCTCCGTTTTACCACTGGACATCCAGACGTACGGCAGGATACCACCCTTTCTTGGTCGATATTCCTTGAATCCACACGCAGCGTTTTCCGAAATCCTTTATTATGCGCACCGCAAAGGAATGGAATTCTCTGCCGCGGCGTCTGTGTTTCCAAAAGCATATAACCCGGATGTATTCAAGAGAAGAGTGCATAGGCATCTTTTGAGTGAGCTCGCTCCATCGTAGGCCCCGTCTATGCCCTCGGACTAGTCTGGGACCAAGAGCAAGCCCATAAGTTATAAAAAAAAATGTGTGTGTGTGTGTGTGTGTAGATGTTTGGTACGCGCTAGGTAACGGATTTTGATGAAACCTTACAGTAATATCCATACTAATATTACAAATGGGAAAGTGTGTCTGTCTGTCTGTCTGTCTGTCTGTCTGTTTGTCTTTCTTTCACGGCAAAACGGAGCGACGGATTGACGTGATTTTTTAAATGGAGATAGTTGAAGGGATGGAGAGTAACATAGGCTACTTTTTGTCTCTAAAATTGCGAGAAAGATAGAGTAAAACAACAATTCCATTTTCCCATATAAAAGTTGTCCATGTTCTGTTGGATGTCGTTGTCATAGTAACCGGCAAATCAAGTGTCAAAACAGTTACAACCATAGAGGTTACAACCCGTCAAACCTGACACAAATAAGTAATGTTTAATTGTTTTCAAAATACGAATGGAATCATTTTCATAAATCCAAATCATGCAAATAAAAGCCATTTAATATCTAGATTTAAAATATTTACTAGCCTTCGCCCGCGGCTTCGCCCGCGTGGATGTCGAACTTCTACCTACTATTTTAACCCTTTAGGGCTATTTTTTATATTCTTCACAAAGAATAAACCCTCCAAGTTTAATGTATTTAGTTAGTTATTTTTATATATTAACAAACACGTTGATATCAGGCAGTGAGTTTACTATTATATACATACTAGATGACCCGGTGAACTTCGTATCACTTACCTATTAATGTAAACAAAATTTATTTAAACCATATCACCTTTTTTCATAAAAGATTTGTATCGATTTCCCTCCCCCCTCCCCCCCCACATTATCACAATCTAGATTCACGTGTATATGAGTGGCCTAATAGTTGTTTAGTAATCTGGCAATACTGTCATTGTCGCTGTCACCTAGCTTTTGAAGAAAAGATCGTTGAAAGGAAATGTTATGAAATGGGCTTTTAGTTTTAAAAAAAAGTCCAGGATGGCCATACAAAAACAAAAAAAATATTAAAAGCACCATTATTTAATCAATACATCAATACATAATTATAATAAAATCATTATATAATAAAATCAATCCATACCTACTAATATTATAAATGGGAAAGTGTGTCTGTCTGTATGTTTGTCTTTCTTTCACGGCAAAACGGAGCGACGAATTGACGTGATTTTTTAAGTGGAGATATTTGAAGGGATGGAGAGTAAAGTAACATAGGCTACTTTTTGTCTCTTTCTAACGCGAGCGAAGCCGCGGGCAAAAGCTAGTAGCTTATAAAACAGAATAATGAACATAACGTAACGCAGGTGAAACCGCGGGGGACAGCAAATAATAGGGATGTTGACTACATTAAAAGAATGACATTCTGTTTAGTCCGTCTGTTAGACAGTCCAAAAATACTGGACACATATTTTTTGCTTGATCAAATTAATAACAAAATACAAAGATAAAGAGCATCAAAGTTCCGGAGAGGGGGCTTGTGACGTCACTTCTCAGTAAAAATTATGGTTCCCTATCCATTTGCATAAAATTTTAAGACCTAATATAACTTCGCATAATGATGTTTGGCATACTTATATTTTCGCATAATATAATTACGCATAACTGCTCATGCATAACTTTTTTATGCATAATGTCTCTAACCATAATAATGATTAGGCATAATATTCTAAAGCATAAACTTATTAAGCATAAAGTTCTAAAGCATAGCTTTTTTAAGCATAAAGTTCTAAAGCATAACATTTGTAAACATAATGTCCTAAAGCATAAAATTTAAAGCATAAATTTCGCATAAAAATATTAAAACATATTTTTATAGGTATAACAATGGAAAATTTATTAACACCTAGAATATTTAGACACTATACCCGCATGCAAGCAAGCATGCAGTATGCAGCATGCAAGCAAGCATGCAGTATGCAGCATGCAAGCAAGCATGCAGCATGCAGGCAAGCATGCAGCATGCAAGCAAACATGCAGCATGCAAGCAAGTATGCAGCATTCAAGCAAGCATGCAACATGCAGCAGGCAGGGTTTCTGTGACGGCTCCGGCGCTGCGGGCCTCCGGCGGCTCCACGCGTGCTAATCGTCGCAGACGGCTTTCGCTCACCACCGCAGCTTCGGCTTGTTGGCCGGCTTCGCCAGCCAGCCTCAGCCGCGGCGGCTCGCTCCCAGCCGCCTGCTCCTCAGCCCGCGGGCCGCCTCGCCCCTACGCGCCTACGCGATTTTAAATAACACTCTAGGGGTAGGGCAAACAAGACTACGTGGAGTCGGTTTTGCAGCAATTCGGTTCTGTCACTAATTTTTGTTGCACAGCATATTAACTTTTTAACCAACAATTTGTTTGATTGTTACAGAAACTACAGCAAATTGGTTTGCTTTACATAATGTCATGTATATTTATATTTATATATCATTTGCATGAAAATTGTTTTTGTTATTTATATTAATTGTATGCCTAAACATTATTATGCTAATAGTCATTAGGCCTACTAACGTTATGCTAAATAGTATTTAGGCCTACTAACGTTATGCTAATAGTCATTAGGTCTACTAAAGTTATGCGAATCAAATTTATGCCAAAACAAATTAGTCTTTAACATGATTATGCCAACATAAAATGTATGCCTAAAAAAAATATGCCGAAGTATTATTATGCCAAAACAAATTGTGCCAAAATCGTTATGCCGAAGTATATTAGGACAAAGAATATTATGCGAAAAGAAGAGATCCCAAAAATTATACTAAGGCGTGACGTCTTACGAAACTTCAACGCACTGTATTGTCGTCATTTTCTATTTACGAGAAAAAATAAAAAATACGTGTCCCAAATTTTTTGATTATCTAACAGACGGACTAATTACTTTTTTTTTTGTCATCTCGCCTATTAAAGATTGATAAGCTTATTTTGGCAGACCTAAACTCTTTTCTCGCCAACCTCTCTTTAAAGCAATACGCTCCGTAAAAATGTTTCATAGTATTTTAAGCCAATTATTTCGTAATAAGTGGTAATGGTACTAGAAAACAGTATAATTTGCAGTCATTATGAAACTACTGATTCATCCAAGCTAAGCAAATAAATAATTATCTTGAACTTCAATTTAAGTTTCAAACTAAGCGACATCGAGTTAAAATCACGTCAAAATTCCAATTCAAAAGTTTTCTTTGAAAAATTTGACTAAAGTAAATAGAGAAAATCATTCAACACCCGACCAATGGGCCGGAATGAGACTTTCAAAACTTTTAAATACGATAAACCATTCAACTTTGTCCAACTTTTGCTCAGTTTCATCGACTTTTTATTCATTCATTCGAACGGCTTTCAATTATTTCAATCAATGATTGTATAATAGATCGGTTGATTCTAGGGGTGTGGTCACTGAGATTCGTCCGCACCGGTTAATACAGGGATTTCATTTATTATTAATGTTTTGATTGGTGTCAAAAAATCTGTTAAATGTCACTGTACGAAAAATAATTTATTTTATTTTATTTTGAGTGAATATAGGATCATACGAAACACACCTCTAAACTATCAATTACCTATAGTTAAATAGATAATAATTGTTTTCTTTATTTTTGTTAATGACGTTTGACGTGTCTAATGGTCTGTCAAAAATAATAATTTGACTTTAAATTCTTGTTTCGACCGGAGCGGGCGAAACACTCACTAAGGCAATTCTAGGATTCGTTGCTATCTTTACAGTTAAAACAAAGTTTATCGGCATACATTTTCGGGATTCCGTTGTATTTATTTAATACTTAATTCGAGTTCAAAGACCTTTATTTAACCCTATTCTACCGCTTAGTAACGGCTTAGAGCGATTATGTGCGAATGTGTGTGTGTGTGAGTGTAAAAGGTGTCAGTAGTGAATGTACGTAAGTGCAAATATATGTATTTATGTGTGTTTGTGTGTGTGTGTGTGTGTTTAAGTGTAAAAAGGTGTAGTGCGTCATTAAAGTGGTTGAAAAAAACAACTGTTTGTTTGCCTAATGAACATCTTGGGACAGTGTGTAAAAATAATTTGGTCTTGGCAATGAATTTTAATGGTAAGTTCATTCGATTTGGAATGGATGGGTATTAGGGATGATGTCCTGCGCAACGTTTGGCGTCAGAGCAGTTTAATGTATACATACTTAAGTACTTAAAATTTAAGTCTGTTTGTTGTGTCAACGTTACTGCTCTTTACAGAATGAATAATATGCTACTTGCACATTTCAGAAATAAATTGATTTTTTTATTTTTGGTCTTTTTGTTCCGGAGATTCTCCAAAATGACCGGACCTTGACTTTCCATAATTAGTTTGGCTTTTATCTGCTTTAAAATGCTTCTATTGCACACTCAGACGTAGCAGAAGACTTCGTTTCATGCAAAATGAGAGCTTTAAAATCTATTTTTTACGCCTTGTATGTTTAAAATGAATAACTAGTAAGTATAGTACTACGAGTAGTAATTATCAAAACACGACTATGATCCTGAAAAGTTAAATACCAAAGCAAAAACTAAATGGCTATTCATTTATTTAACACCATTGAAACCGTCGCAATGTTTACTATCTAGTTTGGGTCAATTAGCGTACAATTTGTGTATTTGTATTAACTTCCTAACTGCCTAGCAAATCTCTGCCAAATATTTATTTTATTTGTCATTTCATCATTTGTCGTTCAATGGTTTTCCCCATAAGGATATTCTTGGGTGTGACCTGATCTTTACTGTCACTTTTTGACAGTAAAGTAAAAAAGTAACAGTGATGAGCGGGGCAGTGACGGTAATTTTGGCGCGTCAGCTGAATTGACGTCCATCCAAAATTTGATCGTGACTGTCGAATCGTCACTCCAGAGTTGCTTGGCCGCCTAAACCATTTGGAGTGACGCCACAGTTTTACAACTAGACTGACGTGAAAGATGACCGTCAATTCCCAGCTTTAATACACGTTTAACTTTGGCTTTAGACTTTGGTGACAGTTTTGTCTTAATTGTACAGACTTTAGCATATCCAATACCTGAAACTGTCTCCAAATCAAACTTGAATCTAATGATTTAGAAATAGGGTGAAATCTATTAAAGAGATTTGGAACATTGTAGAATTTTATGTGCTAGCATTAGTACAATTAAAGACAAAATTGTCACTAAAGTTAAACTCAGCAATACGTAAAAGCTATTTTACGGCAAGTCTTAATTTTTTTATTATTGTTAAGTCTTATGGAAAATATTTTTGTACCTCAAAATTATTAAAATTTATGTTCATTGTATTATTAGGTTAATCAATCTTCATAAGCATTTATTAGGTTCGTACAAGTGTTATTATGCTGATAAAGTAAAACAAGGCTTTACAAGAAAACCATCAATCGAAATGGTTAATTTATTTTTCTTTTAATGTATAAGGCAAACTTGATTGCAAATGGTGTAAAAACATATTTAAAGAAACCGATAGCGGAACTAAATTCACAAGAGACATTTGTTAGGCTTTAATCAGGGACAGTAAATATATCTCTCTCATCACACAAAGATTTATAACCCCTGGAAATCGAACCCTTAACCTCATGCTAGGCACTCACGGGCACTAACCACTAGACCAAAAAGCCAAGCCAAGCAAATATTAAAGAAAAAAGACAAACTTATTATTATGAAAATAAGTTTTTACTACTCTTTTAGAAATTTCTTTAAAACGTGGTCAAGAAAGCATTCTTTTATTATATGTTTTACAACAGCTGCGAGTCTGCCGCATAAAGAAAACGTATTAAAACTTTTCCGTACTAAAACGTATGCATTTTGAGGAAGAAAAGAGACAACGTCCAGAAATTAAAACTGTTCTTGTTAAACTAAGAGGCAAGTTTGTATTATCATAGTATTGTATCACAAAGTATAGTCCTCTGCGCCGCGGTTACACCCGCGTCACTGATTACTGCTCGGTTCCCGTAGGCAGTAGCGTGATGTAAAATAGCTCTTAGCCTCCCTTGATAAACGGTCTATGTTATACAAAAAAAAATACAATTCTGACCAGTAGCCGAGCTCCTGAGATAAGTATGTTCAATCAAACAAATTCTTCAGTTTCATAATATTATTATAGTATAGATATGAAAAGGCAGACTTTCTGATGAAAAAAAACCTTCGAATACTAACTAGAAACGTGATATTTTCACTTACTTAATACATACAATACTCTAGGTTTCCCCTAAGAAACATTCGTATGAAAAAATATCAAGCTTTCGTCTTAGACTGTCATTTTGGTATACTTCCGCTATGTGAAAAGAATATGTATGTTAAATCAAATCAAATTAAATAAAATTGTTTATTGTCCTTTATTGTATATTGCCTTGGGAACATAGCTAAATAAAAGTATGAGCTAAGTACCGTTTTTTATTTCGGCCTAAGCCCATAAGTCTAACTCCAGCTTACCCGGATTTTTCAAAGATATAATGTCACAAATTTAACACACCTATTTAAACAAACGTTGTCACTTACACTATGACTACACAACATTATTTAAATCACCAACAAGATCACATGATGCCACTAACAATGATTATGCAAAACGACTTAAGGAAGGTAGCTGTGAATTACTGTGAGAACCATTTCAAATGCAAAATCGATTCGTGTTTCGTTTCTTCTATGCAAATATCGAGGTGCGCTGTTGACAGGTGCACAATGAGGTGCAAGGCTGTCTACACTTTGTGAAGATTTGTAGACGGAGACGTAGATAAGATTGTCTGAAGATGTCAAAGTTTGTAGACCATAACTTTTCAGAATCGAATCGTGCCGTTTCTTCTACCTATGTAGATGCAATTTTGACAGGTGTACAATGAAATGCAAGGCTGACGACGCATTGTGAAGATTTGTAGACGGAGACGTAGATAAGATTGTCTAAAGATGTTAAAGTTTGTAGACCAGACTTTTCAAAAACAAAACATTGCGATTCTTCCATGTAGATATGGAGGTGCAATTTTGACAGGTGCACAATGAGATGCAACGCTGATTAGACTTTGTAAAATCGAATCGTGCCGTTTCTTCTATCTATGTAGATGCAATTTTGACAGGTGTACAATGAAATGCAAGGCTGACGACGCATTGTGAAGATTTGTAGACGGAGACGTAGATAAGATTGTCTAAAGATGTTAAAGTTTGTAGACCAGACTTGTCAAGAACAAAACATTGCGATTCTTCCATGTAGATATGGAGGTGCAATTTTGACAGGTGCACAATGAGATGCAACGCTGACTAGACTTTGTAAAGGTTTGTAGACGAAGGTGAAGATTGTCTAAAAATATGTACTACTGAAATTTGCAGACCTGAATCTTGCAGAACCGAAACATGTCATTTCTTCCACGTAAATACACATGAAGATGATATGTTGACAGGTGTACAATAAGATGCAAGGCTGTCCACACTTTGTGATTTGTAGATGGAGTAGAAAATACGGTTGTCTGAAGAAGTGAAAGAAACTTTCTAGACCAGGAATCGTCAGAGTTGTTGCTTTAGTTTGGTTTGGACCAAACGATAGTGCAGTGAAGAGAAATGCTTTAAAACTTTCTACTTTGAAAGTGATGTTTAACTTTGTAGGTGAAATGCGTGTTTTCAAAGCTTTTTGGGGTAAAGTACTTATTTTAAGTTTGCATTCAGTTTATTACTCTATTTTGCTTGATGGAACATTATTTTAAAGAGATCAGTATGTTTTGCACAAAAGTTTTAAAGTGATTTAGAACATAAGTATTATATTTTAAAGAGACTAGTTTGTTTTGCACCAAAGTATGCGAGGAATTTGTGGTCCTGTTAAAAACCTTTTAGCAGTAAATTTTTGGACTAAATGATCAAGAGAGCAGTCGAAACTCAAAGCTCAACGTACCAGCCCATGTTCCTGAACTTTAAATTCATCCGAAATAATAATAATGCTTAGATCCAGCATATCTCTTTGCCACCTTCCACCAGCTATGCTCTAAACCGAGGCTAAAGCCAAGGTAGCTCCTGTGGGTCGTACTCTACAAGGCTGAAGTTATAATATTTAAGGCACCCACAGTTTATTGACTAGTCACCATCGTAATACATAGATTAAGAAAACAAATAAATATCATCATCATCAACATCTGATCCCAAGGTAAGCAGTGTTTGTATTTAGGTCACTATACAGCTGTTATACATACTTACATAATTTATAAAGACATAAAAACCTGGCTTAGCAGTCAGGGTCACTAACCTTTAAACCAACAGACTCGTCGATTGACCTCTTGACCAGTATAGGCATAAAACAAACTTGAAAACTGCAAAGCGGCCTCACACTTACAACAATATAGTAAGGTATGCATGCCAAGTGCTAACAAATCAAAGAAAATTATGTTTGTCACATCCGAAAGTGCTAAACAGTGTCGCACACAATTCCAAACTAATCTATCAACGTAAACATAATATTTTGGTTTACGGCTTTGGAATAATCAGATAAGACACTTTTGTAGTGACGTAGAAAATGATATTGTCTGCATATAAATATAATAGATTGTTCTGCCTGACCTTCCTTGACCAATTATTAGGTAATCTGTGTGTTTTACAAGTTTATGTAATCTGGCCTTTGGCCACGTTGTCTTTAAGGCATTTTGCTATTATTAGCAATTTAAACATTCATACTTAGTCTTTTTACATTTTGATATATTCTGGCTAGAAATAAACGCTTGGCTTAACAAGCCGACATCCCATCCGATGCGCCTATAGTGTATGTTTTTGACATAATGTGTTAAATGCAATTTGTTAAAATAATTTGAATAATATGGTATTCATGTTATTATAATATTTAATACACTTTAGAGGAAACCAATGAAACCTTCAGATTATTATATATAATAACACATTACATTTTTTTAATACGATAAACAACTTTTTTTTTCATGATTCTGATTTTTAAGTATCAGAAATTTTATACAAAAAAATGTTTACTGACAAATACAGGGCCCATTTCCATCAGCTTTAACCCAGAATTAAACAATTAGGTTCATTTGTAAGACCAAACAAAATAAACTACAGATATCTTAGTAAGATTACTCTAACTTGTCCAAAGCTGACCTTTATGACCATCTAGGTAGGTAAGTATAAGTAATTATACCAACAACACAGGCAAAAAAAAAACGAAGATTGACGTACACTAAGTGATCGTTTTTTACTGACAGGCGGCCATTTAAGGAACTAAATTGTAATGTATTCAATTTGACAGTTGCGATGACATTTCCATAAGCAACTAGCGCCATTGTCAACCGCCATTACGTTTGACGGTTTGTCTGTTGTTTATGGGCTGTGAATCATCTTATTGATTTGCTTTTGAACTTGACCTTGACAGACTTGAGAATCACAAGCGCTATATTTGTAATTGTCGAGTTATTTAATGTGATTTTTGTTTGTTTGATTATGTTTTTAGGAATAGGATATAGGAGAAGGAAATATAAGAGGAGGCTATGGTCTAATGTAATCATTATGATGACGAACAAAATCTACATTATTGGAGATTATAAGAGAACCAGACACTTCTTTGGTTAACGTAAATGCTCCTATTACCGCCAGTTTAAGCTGTCTCAGGATTCACTTAAAAAAAATAGATATAAGCTGTTTTGTTAGGGAAGATGTTATATTTTATGTATTCTTTGCTATTCAGTTCTTAAATTCAATATTCAATAACACAATAGTTACAAAATAATTATTTTATCCAAAAGAGAAGTTGATTCTATTACCGACCCATAGAATGCGGCAAGATTCTATTAGCGATTTTTCTGCTTCTTTTACCGACCCATACGAAGTTGTCACTTCTACTATAGTATAAAATAAAATAAAATCGTTTTTAAGGTATTTTATGGTGTTGTTTACTTTGAAGTAAGTGTTACATTATTGTTTTGTTATAAATAGTTACTAATATTTACACCAATAATCTATAAGTGGGTAATTATTGGTGTAAATATTCGATGGTAAAACGAATAAATAATATAAAATCATAATATAACAATAGTTATGATTTCCCTTGTAATTCTTGGTATGCTATGAATAATAGGTTTATGAAGCTTCGTATATGCTGGTCTCTTCATTTATAGCTATAAGCCCAGCTTCTAGTTGACCAGAGGCGTCGATACTGTTTGCGCTTCTGCTTTCTGCTACAAACTTTAAAGAGATTAGAATTTAATAAAATATATGAAATATACATAGATAATGCCATGAATGAAACAGGAAAGTAAATTTTATTTTACATTAATGAAATGGCCTGTGACAAAATCTCTCAAAACGTCACGTATGCAAGAAATAAGCCAATTTGATCAAAAATTGACATTTTGTTTTTGTGTTAGTACCTCAATATTACCAAAAATATCCTCACAGCTGTGAGTCGGTAATAGAATCAAGTAAGAAGGTTACAATATTCTATTAGCGACCCTTAAAAATAATAATAAATAGATCGAGTTTGTCACAAAAACTTAAGAAATAGCTATGTCGTTAATAGACCTAACGAAGTAAAATAATTTTAAGAATTGAACAAGAAAAAAGTATAATCAAATAAGTTAGTTTATAATAGATATTATTTTAAAATACTAAACGTTCTCAAAATTTTAACAACGCCATGGGTCGTTATTAGAATCAAGTTTTAAAATATGGATTCTATTACCGCCTTTTATTAAAACACGATTTTATAACATAAAAACCAATTAAAAGTACTATGTTAAGAATTAGTTTAGAAAACGAATATATGCGTTACAGTTGTAATGTAATAGCAAGAAGACTAATCAATTTTTAGTGCGTTAATTTCCTTAAGCAATATTCAGGTGTACTTATTCGGCTGGAGGCGCGACACTATGAAACTTGCGTCCGTTTCGGGCGCTTCCCAATTATTGACAAATTATTTCTTTCACTGGCTATTTTAACACACAAACTTTGCTCTTTTTGTTATAAAACAAAATTATGTAACTAATTTTTAAGGTATGACTTTTCTGGAACCCTATATTATGTATAATATGAGTGATTTAAAATTAGATCGGTAATAGAGTACACATTTTAGGGGGTCGTTAATAGGAGCTTTTACGTTACTGCTTTGCTCCCATATGTCATAGCATGATGTCGTAAAGCCTTCCTCGATAAATAGGTTAACCAACACTAATTTATTTTTTCAATTCGGTATCAGTAGTTCCTGAGGTTGTGCGTTCAAACAAATCTCAGATGTAGTACGAACCTGCACAATACAATGTATACAATACTTTGATCAGTACTTTAATGATCGATATAAATGATACCAACATTAAAGATTTAAATTATTTTAAATTGAGCATTTTACTATAATATTTTTCATATTGTTGTTGTTTAGATTAAAGATAAGCTCAGCTGTAGATAATTGAGGAAAGATAAAAAATAATTTGTTGTTTTTGATTATAGTCAAAATCACGCGTTATTTTGGTGTTTTTCAAAACATAAGTTAACACGACGCTGTAAAAATACGAAAGTACAGACCAAATTCAAAGCTACTCAAAATCGTCAAATTTTCCCAACCTTGAACCTAAATGCTCTAGTTATAAAGCTGAAAGTCTAGTAAAGACATTTGATAGATTGTAGTGCCTTGATGATCTGTACATTTCAGAGAGTTCATCCCACAATTATCTTAAGCAGACATTTTAAAAGTGTTTTTGACTATATTTAGACTTTATACAAGCCCAGATATTAGTTCCCTTATCTAATAAATTTCTGTTATCTCAAGACTAATGATCTTCTAATCGATATGATATAAAATGGTAAACTGACTGATTAAGTGATATATTAAGGCACAACCAAAACCGCTAGTCCTAGAGACATGAAACTTAATAGGTATGTTCTTTGTGAAGAGTAAATAAATAAATATGCTGGGACAACTCACACACGGTCATCTGATCCCTAGTTAAGCTCTGTTTAGAGTTTGTGTTATGGTAACCAAACAACTGATATACATACTAATATAATTTATAAATACATACATATTATAGATAAATTACACCCAGACACAGAACAAACAATCATGCTCATCACACAAAGTTTGTTCTGGGTGGAAATCGAACCCACGACCTCCGGCTTAGCAGTCAGGGCCACCAACCACTACACCAAATTAAAATAATTATAAATATTCATTAAGAAAACATTTTTGGAAAATTCAACCCAATAGGGGTAAAATAGGGAATGAAAGCTTTGACATTCACGCGAGCAAAGCCGCAGGTGAAAGCTAGTATAATCATATAATACAAGCTCATTGGAGAAAAGTTGAGTTTTTCAAATATTTCTTTCATACGTGGAAGATTTCTTTCAGCTGGATAGTTCTTAACAAAAACCAAATAATAATATCATTCATTGACGACAAAACGAACGACGATCATCGATCAAGTATCAAAATCAAAGTTTTATCAAAATGGCGTTGACAGGTAGCAAAGTTTCTTATCTATTAGAGATGGGAATCAAACATGGGGAATCACATTTATTTCTATATTTGATGTAAATCTATTCAAGTGGCGATATATTGGATAGGTACGCGGTCTGTCAAGGCGATCGGAAGATTATATGCTATCAGTAGATAAAATGTTTTTCAATTGTAATGGTTTTTACCATATTTAGGTTTAGAAGCAATTAAATAATAATACCAGTCTAATACTGTCCTAACATTCCAAGGCAACGGCCACTTGCATTATACCAGTACTTATTTTAAGTCCAGGTTTTCTTACAATGATTTCTTTCACTGATATCAGTGATGTCCAAGATTAAGTCATAGATATTGTTTCTTGTCTACGCCTGGAAGCGAAATCGCAATTCTAATAATAACTAATCTACTGGGCAACCACGAATGTAGAAACTTACATAAGAGAAAAATATTTATGTTGTACATGTTTTTGTATATTCTTAAAATATATCTAATTATTAATGTACTAGTTCAGTTCAATAGATCACAACTAAACTATACGCGCAATACATAATACAAACTCACGCAAAATAACGTAAATTCTAATCAGACATCCATGCATTTACATAATCAATCATAATTATAAATACGAGAGGCCAAAGGTGTAAGCAGGTAAGTGTAAAAATAATAATATATTCAAAGAATTCATTAATGTTTAGTAGCGTCTTGAAGATGTATAAGTATCTATACTTAAAATGATGGTATATATAATGGATTATTTATTGTGAACTCATTTTTATTGTAGACGAAAGAACACATAGTTTATAAATAAATCTATTACCTAAACAACATAACTGGTAAAATGACTGACTGGATGAACGCTTATCTCAAACCGCTGGTCCTAAAAGTGAAACTTGGAGGGTGTTTTCTTTGTGATGTAGGGTAAGTAAGGTAGGTAGTAGTACTACATAAGGTTTTTGAAAAATTCGACAATTATTAGGGTAAAATAGGGCATGGAAGTTTGACATACATGAGAGCGAAGCAGCGGGCGAAAGGTAGTTATCTAAAATAGTACCATCTATAAGGCAAGTACCTATAATGTAATAGAGGTCATTAATTTTGAATCAAACACTGGACATAAATACACACCGTGGAAGAAAGATCGCATTTGAAGGAAGGAAAATTCAATAAAATCCATCCAATCTAAAAACAGTGTATCAATGTTTTCTTAACACCGTAATTTACGGTAAAAGGTATAACAATATTATTTCACACAGAAACCGACTAAGAATAGATTCATTATTAATTATTCAACCGAATCCTCTATATTTAATGAATGAATATTTAATCAAGCATTTAAATGTTTATTGACATTTGACTGTTGTTCTAATATTAGGTAATAGGCTATAAAATTTGGGCGTTTAATAAAAAGGCAAAATGGACTTTAAAATAGGCGATTACAAATTTAAATGAGACTAAGAATTTGAAATGGTAAATCATATGACTGTTGGGCTGTTTGAAGACTAAGACAAAGTAACAAATAATAATAGCAAATACATACAACACAATGTATAACAAGTGTAAATAAAAAATTGAAAAACCGCCCCTCCAAACTCATTAAGCGCGTCAATAGCTAACAAAAGAGTTGATAACTTCGAAACGGCCGAACAGGTTTTCATGAAACATGTCTAAAAACTATTTCTGGGCAACCCACTTTCAAATAAAAAAACCGCATCGAAATCGGGTTACCCGTTTAAGAGCTAAGATGCCGCATCCAGACAGGCAGACAAACACCCATAGCATCAAAATTAACTTACAAACACATACAATCAACACCATAGAAAAAAAGAGACAGGAACGTATTCAAGCCTAAACGTATGCGAAGTAAACCTTAGGCCGAGAAAAACTAACTTGCTTCAGTTAATCAAAATTACTGTCTCCACCACACAACTAGGACAAGACAGAGAATTATATATGATAGCCAAGCTAAAGTACAGCCCTTGCTTCAGTTAATCAAAATTACCGTCTCCATCAGTTTGCCTGTGAACATACGAACAGAAACCATAAAATATAAATTAAAGACTATTAAGGAAATATCTATTGGATAGCATATAATGTGCTGTCCATTGCATGTTCATATTAATTAATTAATTTTATTTAATTTCATTTAATTTTCATATTAATCTTATTTAATTCATTAAATAGTATTTACAGTATGCAGTAAAATTGAGACTCAGCTGTGTCCGCAGACAAACTGTTCAAAACAGTTTTGTGGACCATTATATTTAGATTAAGTATATACTGTACTGTGAGTTAATAAATAAATAAATAAATAATAATAATAATAATCACACAACTAGGACAAGACAGAGAATAATATATAATAGCCAAGCTAAAGTACAGGCTAAATAACGTATACAACGCTTACAACTTATCTGTGCACCTCGCTGGAATGCGACCTCTCTCCCGCTTCCCCGCGCGGCGCCCCGTGTTCGCCTCGTTTGTTTGTAGTGATAGCATTCCGCCAGCGTTACGTCACAGCGCGAGGTGCACAGTTAAGTCGTACGAGTAGTATTTATCTCGGCAGAATTATCGCGATCTATGAGTACGTTTCTCTTGTCAAACACTGATAATGAATATAAAATCATGCTGAGAAATCAAGATCAACTCTTGAATTATTGCAATCTTTTCCCTATCTCAACGTCACCGGTACTTACATAATGACAGTCTTCATTGTTTCCTTTATGTAAATCACTTGTAAGTAAATACACACCGATCAGCACTATAGTGTAAATTATGCCTAAGACTAGTACCTTACGTCGTTTGAATACTCAATGATAACTAAACTTGATAATTAAATAATAATATTATCTAGCATCCGGCTCAACCCATATTTGCATAGTTTTCAATAATCAAAACTATTAATCGAATTAGATTTGTTCGCGATGGCCAAGTTTGTGTTTAATGCTAGAAAATTTTGTGAGTACTACAAATAGACAAAAAAATCTTACAAGTGGTACTAGAACATCCTTCAAATCTAGACATCGTTCGTTACCCTCTTAAAGTCACATAAGGCAAAGCTGTTTAATATAGAAAATAAATATAAAATCTTCCCGAAGTATGTTCTTTAAGATCCACAACTTCGTTATCGTGATCATTTCAAGCGTAATGAAATATAAACTTGGACTTAACGAGGAAACCGATGTAAAGGAACACAAGGGTTTGGGTCTATAAATAAATATTGAAAAGCAAAGATATGTTAAAAAATAAAGGCGGATCAAGGGGTTTAAAAGAACTCAATTTCGATAGAAATATAGAACAACATATTGATTTATTTAAAGTGAAATCGATGGGCAATTTCTTCAAAAAACATTATTCCCCGTATTTATTGTAAACATTTTGTTTAGCAATTTGGTTGCATAAACATGTTGACGAGTTGCTGTCATCATATTACGGGCAACACTTGTGTTGCGGTGTTGATCACGCCATACTGCAGAGTTGACGCCCGGCGAGCGACATCAGTTGATCAACAGTTGCTAAACAAATGTTTACAATGAATACGGGGTTTTACTGTATTTAAAGGAAAATCCAAAGACGAATATTTGAAAACAAAGAATGGTCAAATTAATAACCTTTCAAATGTTTTATTAAATTTCATAGACAATGAAGGGATAACTTGTAAAAAACTTCATTACATGAAGTTCGTGACTATACACATCAATAACTAAATCCTTTTTGACTCAAAAAGTCAAGTCGTTGTAATTTTTGCTTGTATCAATTTTTGAGAATAGATACCTACATGCATTTATACTTATACGTTTCTATACAATATTTTTAAACATGTATGAAGTACCTGCGTTAACACGTAATAAAAAAAAAATCCCTCCTTAATTGTTCCTTGATCAACGATATCATTATAATACCTACAACTGAAGGTAATCTGCAATAAAACAATATAACCTAGACCATATCTGACCTTTGCAGTAAGAAACATAAATTTAAGCAAACCATAAATCTTCGTTAACAGCAATCAAAATCAATTTATTTTATATAAACGGAACATTATGTGGTTTGATGTTCCTAACCTAAACATTAATGGTTTGAATCTGTAATAAAGTAATAAACTAATGTAACATCAAAGGATGTATGTTTATGATTTTTAAATAAAACATATGAATGATAATAATATAGAAGTTATGAGTTTAATGAAAGATATAATAAATATTAATTATGCTTGTCAATCATTGAGTACGCACTTGATGTTCATCAGAAAATGTTGAATTGATGTTTAAACACTTGAAATTAGTTATATTTTTTGGTAGCAGTAGTCATTGGTTAATATTACCTAATTTATCGAGCCGGATGTTTCATATAAACTGAAAATAGAAACTATTTAGCTAAGACTTATCTCAAAGGGAAAAAAATCGCCTTGACTTAATCTCTAATAGCGTAAAACCAATACCATAGAAAATAAATAAAACTCAAGTAAGAAGCTTTAGCTGAAAGCGCGTTCTTAATAGTGGTATTGGATTTCAGTCGCTCTTTTTAGGACATAGATATACCTACAATATCCAAATAACTACTTATAAGTGATTGCCAATTAGGAGCTGACACTATAACTCATTATTACTAAAACTCTATCTGTCTGTTACGGTTTAACGTCTAGATTACTGAAGCGATTTTAATGAAATTTGGTACAGAGTTTTTTAATCCATAGCCTGAGAAAGAAATGGATTCTTTTCGAGTTTCACGCGGGCGAAGGTGCGGTCAAAAGCCAGTGAACCATTCTTACTTACATTGCAGGTTATTTATGAAAATAGTAATAATTATTTCTGTTAAAATAATTTAAATAACAATAACTTTAGATAAAAATATCATTTTTACACCGTCAGAAGTAATAAAATTGGCGCAAGTAGAAAAAAAACCCATCACTATTTTTTCTTTGGGAAAATTGCCTGTTAACATGAATATAATGTGTTTAATTGTCAGACATTAATTATATACAAGTCACTCTATATAATCATGTTTAATTAAATAAATTCACAGAACTACAGACGAAACCAAGCATTGCTAATGACACCTTAGATAAACAAAACCATATCTCGTAACAGATTTTCTCAAAGATAAACTCAAAAGGAAGTGTCACTCAAATTAATCTCTCAAGGCAACTGTGGTCACTACTTTGAGAATCTCAACATTTAGTTTGCCAACAGATGTTTAATCCAAAAATACAAGTAATTAGAAATAAAGGTCACGTTTTAATGTTGTTTGCCAGAATGGAAACAAAATTAGGATGAATTTTGTATTATGATTTTGTTTACGAAATTCTGAACGTCCCAAAACACGCCACACTTATTCTTAATGTAACAAAATAGGTCCTGCCGGGGTTGCGGAGTGCTTATAGTAGTTACCGTGACCCTGTAACATAAAGGGCAACCGAAGGAACATGCGTGGGTTTTAGTCAGTAAAAGTCTGACACGCCCTCCCTCCGCGCCCCGGACGGGAGATTCGTCATTTATTAAATTCATTCATTTAATGATTTACATCTCCCAAAAAAATGTTACAAAATAGGTACTAACATATTCTACACAAATGCCCTTACTAATAATTACTGTGTAAAGTTATGCAATGAATAAAGCCTGTGTACCATACATTTTTTGACGTATAAACCTGTCATAACTTTATGCAGCGTTTATTAGTAAGGCGCTAATATTATAAAGTTAAAGAGTTTGTTGCGCTGATCTTAGGAACTACTGGTCCGTATCGAAAAATCTTATTGGGTTGGAAGCTCGTTTATCGAAAAACGCTATGAAACATCACGCTACTTATGACCAAAAACACGGGGAGTATCAGCGGGGAACAGCCATTTATAAAACAGATTAATAATTATCACAAAAACACAAGTTACACATAATTAGAAGATAAACAAATATTAGATAATAGAAAACAGTACTTACAATTGGATAAGTATACATGTAACTAAATCAACATTTTTATCTGAAGATAACAATA
This sequence comes from Athetis lepigone, assembly GCA_033675125.1. Taxonomy (NCBI): domain Eukaryota; kingdom Metazoa; phylum Arthropoda; class Insecta; order Lepidoptera; family Noctuidae; genus Athetis; species Athetis lepigone. Next base: position 7,725,655 of record CM066237.1, read on the forward strand.
TCTCAGTAGATAATATTTTTTATGATATTGGGTCGTTTTACTCTATAGAAACCGTTTCCTTTAAGGAAATTACCTTACTTGTAATAATATCAATTGTTTATCAACTGCGCGTTGTATTAAAGACAAAGGATTACCTTCAGCATAGAATTAGTTTTAATTACTTTTATTACCATAATCTCTTAATCAAAGAGTTGTTCATGATATTCCAGTTTTAATTAACAATTTCCCTAAAACTTTCTCAATATTAATTGTGGTTAGAGCTTGCGTAAATAATCTGAATAGTTAAATAAACTAGTTTTATCTCTAATTCGGATTCTGAACCCTCGTTTCGTCTCCTTAATTAAAGTTGTACTTTTCTTTCATCTTTGTCATAAATCAACAGCTGTTACTATTATTATCTATTTTATTTCTATACTCTAACTAATTAACTCTCACATACTAGTAATACATACTGCCAATATCTATCTAGCAGCAATACATTCGTTGCCAAAATGACGCCCATTCACATTCGACGTACCGTAACACAAGTCCAAATCTGTTTCGTGCAGTGTCACACAAGTAATAGCACACATAAAATGCAATAAAATGGTAATTTGCGATTGATATCTGTTCGTTATTATCATGTGCATAGCGTGACACAAGACATAGTACACCATTGATGGAAACGCGCAACTCACACGCAGTTACGCAGTTGTTTCAATTTGCGAGAACTTAACAGATCAATTGAGTCTTCCTCTATTTAGATGACCGTGGTGCTGACTACAGTATCTATTACACTGAATGGTTATGGGTCTTTATTTGTATCGGAATTGTCAATGTTAAAGATGTGTAGATAAAGTGTTACTACTAGTGCACTGTGTATAGTATGGTTGTTATAAATATGTGTTGCCTAGCTAAGCAATATAATTGTTAGACGTTCCATGATTGCCATAACAAAATGGTGAGAAAAAGAATATAAATTTAATCTTCGTTTAAGTCTGATAGTGGCGGCAGAAACCAAAGCTGGTGGAAATTTAGAAAGACAAACTAATGCAAGGTGGAGGAAGGCCGTGACAAAAAAGGCATTCAAGAACAAGTAAAAGGACCTGACGTCATTCCAATTTCTTGTTCTATGCATGTAATGAAGAAATGGGCAGAAATATTGCTGCTATCGTGGACAGAACCTGAATAAGGCTGGACAAGACCATGTTTGATACTAATGAAGAGGGATCTTTATCTAGCTGTAAATGAAGGTGATGATGCAGATTAATCATTCATCTTCATCACCTTTATACTATTATGAACGAAACCAATCACAACATAGTATAATCTTAAAGGTTATATTATTTATATTTCCGCAACAAAAACCAAGTAGTAATTAGACGACTGTGTTAACTGAAAACTAAGACTATCTAACTGCTGTCGAGACTAATGAAGAAAGATGCTGTAACAATTTACTCTGAGCCCGGGATGATGTATTACGAAGTGTTAAAGTTATAATACGTACAGACATGAACTTAAGTGTTAGTGCTTGCATATATGAGTAAACGTCCCTAGACAGCAGTCGGCGTCAAGCTGATGACGAAGTTTGTTATGTATACTATATCGTGTAGTTCCGCAGGGCTCTCAGAATTTAATATGTAGAGATAGTAATCGTTCATAAATCCTGGTTTAAGCTAATCACTGATAACAGTTATTGCGTGTTTTGACATCTTGTTCAATGGGTCAATTGTCATTTGTAGAACTTTGACAGTCGTTACGGGTAGTCAGAAGCCAGAAAGCCTGACCAGTTTTAACTAAAGGGCTCAGCAACTTGGCTTTAGAGGTCAGATTGTTATCCAGCTGAATCCAGATAGGTTGAACTTATTTAAGCCGCCCATAGCCATAGCTTCCACCAGTTTTAGCCCAGAGCTAATGTCATCATCGTCATCCTAAACGTAGAGTCTAGGATGACGATGATGACATTTGATACCTAACTATGCTAGGTCGCCTTCTAGCCTAACCTCCAAACTCTAGGTAACAGTAACAGGTAACAGAAGATTATTGGAAATACCCAATAACACTCTAAAAGACCTGGCAATCAAAACCTTAACCAAAAACTCAGCAATTGCACTAAATACTAACGAACCGACCTGTCTAGTGTGGTGAAATATTAAAAAAAAAATTATAAATCAAAGCAAACTGCGATGGAAATTATGTAGTCTTACTGTCTGCCTGTAGTGGATTATAATAATAATAAACTATGATACAGACATGGTCTTAACATTAGGATTATAAAACTAGGATACGTAAACGTAATCGTTTGTGCTTTATTGTGAAAAGTAGTGTATAGACGAGCTAAAATGGAAATTAAGGAGATTCCCCGAGAAGATTCTGAAGAGCTAGTTTTCTTCAATTAAAACTCTTAGAGCGCCATACTTTGTTATTCCTTTGTTCTACTTAAACTTGAAAAGTCGGTCCTAAGATCATAGATAATTAGTCTGTTTACAAAATTAATGATAAGACTGTAAACAAAGAGAAATCGGTTTTTCATATTATTTTAAAATTAAACATACTTTTGTTTTTTGCCATTTCAGACCAAAATACAATTCTTTTGTTTTTGATTTAGTTAGCTAGAATTTGTACAGAGATCGTCAACTTTAAAGAGGCAAAGAAAACTGTTTTATTTTTCATTAAATATTAAAAAAAGAGGTGTCAATTAACCTTTGAAGAGATCTGTGATTGCCCAAGAATTTAAGTAAATTTACATTTCTGAAATCGGAAATTTTACGTTAAATTCTGTATCAAGAGGCTTTTGTTTACAAAGTGTTTATCAATTATCTGTAACTGAATATCAGCTTATACTTGCCAGAAAATAATACTTAAATGATTAACAATTTTCCGCCAAGGTTTTGATATTACGAAAATTTTAATCCGTAATAAAATTCTCGTTTGATGGCAAAAGGAGACGATTACTGGTTACCTTCCGAATTCTGTTTATTTTATACTTAATTATGTTATGTTTGGTGACCAAAACACAATCTCTGCTTAGTTTAGGATAGATAGCCGTGTGTGACTTTTCCTAAGATATTTCATGTTTGTACCGAATGATTTGAATTAGTGCTAATTTACATACTCAATCATTTTATTACAATAATAAAGTAATTTAAATAAATCTTTTAACTATGAATTATATTTACTGTTAAGCGATTTACTTTGAATGTCATTTACACTATGAAAATTAAATTGAATTGTTCTATCTAGTTGCTTCTTCCATAACATTCCTATGTATGAAAAAGATCGGGAATAGATGATGCTCACAATGACATTAACATATCACTCACTACTCAAAGTATAAGTAACTTATAATCATCATCTCCCTAGCCTTTTCCCAACAGTATTGGGGTCGGCTGCCAGCCTAACCAGATTTTAGCCGAATACCGGTATTTTACGTGGAGCGACTGCCTATCTGACCTCCACAACCCAGTAACTGGGCGACCCGATACCTCTTGGTTAGACTGGTCAGAGTTTCTGGATAACCAGTAACGACTGTCAAAGTTCTACGAATGACAACCGGGACCAACGGCTTTACGTGCTTTCCGAGGCACGGGATGTCAGTGATGTCTAAGATAAACTTTAGAAAGTACATATGAATTGAAAACGTCACATTGGTACTTGCCCGGATTCGAACCCACAACCTCTTACACACGAGGCGGGCGCCTTATCCACTGAGCCATCACGACACATATAAGTTACTTATAATAACTTACTTAAAGGTAAATTAAGAGATGAACGGTTATATGAAAGCCCCTTCTTCAAGTCCTTCATGGATAACAGTTATTAAACTATATTAACCTTTTGACGACCAACCAACAGCCGGCTGTCGGGCTGCTATTGTCTTTCTGTTGTGTCTCAAATCATGTGTGTTCGAAGGATTATTTACAAACTTTGATATCTCAGTTATGTGTATTATAAACCAGAAAGTCACATGGATAATGATAAATCGACGAGTAAATAGATAAAACAACAACTCATTGAGCACTTGTTCAAATATATTTTTATGCACACTTTCCGTTTCAACCTGACAGCTTCGTCTGAGGCATAATTAATATTCAATTATGATCAGGGTCAGACACCAGACACTAAATATCTTAAAAGGCGTCTTTACTCTGCAATGACATTAAAATTATTCTTTTTCATAGAACACGTTTTGGTTTTTCATTTTAGTTCAGGCTTCCAGATTTTTCTTACAAAACTATTATCTATTTTATATAAATAAGGACTTATTAGATAAGTGGCGGTTGTTTAAAATCTTATCGGGGCTAATATTCAGGTTGCTTTTTCATGTAGTTATAGATGACTTGAACTAGTAAACAAAAAAAAACTGAAAAAATCGAACAAACGGAATGTAATATCCCCAATAAAAAAACAAAACCTTAAATATTCATGTATAACAATGACTAGCTTTTTCCCGCGGCTTCGCTCGCATTAAAAATAGACAAAAAGTAGCCTATGTTACTCACCATCCCTTCAACTATCTCCACTTAAAAAATCACGTCAATTCGTCGCTCCGTTTTGCCGTGAAAGAAAGATAAACATACAGACAGACAGACAGACACATTTTCCCATTTATAATATTAGTATGGATTATGCCTAGAAGAAGGTCCATAAAGCAAAAAAAGAATGTAAATTACTATAATTATAGAAAACGACAAAATGACCCCTCGACAAACGGCGTAACATAATAATTTTCATAAATACAATCAAAACTTTGTACCGACGTAGAAATAATGTTGTAAGTTTCAACCAATTTCCATTAAAACCACATTACGATTGTCGTGGCATTTTGCGGAATAGTCTATGCGCCGCGTATAATATATTGTAGCATTGTGGTCAGTGGGCAGTTTTTCACACGCTTCTACCGCTTGGCCATCATCACGTAATAACATATTTAAAATAATGATAACAGGGCAAAAAGCAAATAATAAATAATCGTAAAACTAGACGAAACTAACAATATTTACATTTTCACCGTCTATAGAGTATGGCAGACAAAACGACTGGTATAATCTACAATAATATTAAGCTATAACAACTTTAACATTTGAAAGGACGCTGACAACATGTTTTATGGGCATGAAATTACAAATTACTGTGGCTATAAATTCACACTTATGAATCTTGACTAACAAATGACTGCGCTTTTTCTTAAAGACAATTAATTTGAACAAACATAATGCGCAAGAAGATTATTTTGAGTTCTTTGTCCTTAAAGTAGATGGCGTTCTAAGAACATGTAATGCATTCTACGTCACTGTGTCATGTGAAGCAATTTATTTTAAATTATTCTCACCAATTTAAACGATGCCTGAAGGTTTACTTAAGAATGTTGTTTTTCAATGGACACTTGTTATTTTGATGATGTCATTAGTTTCAATATCTTTATTATTGTCTTCAATATCAGCCATATCAATTATATTGATTGCACTGGTCTTGGTTTCACATGAAACCCCCTCATATTATACACAGGGACCTCAAACAATGATTGGAGCAAAAACTGTATCAAAATCCATCAAGCAGTTTTACAGTATTCAGCAAATACACAGCCAACGCTTTAGCTTTATACGATTGAGAGATAATTTCATTATCAGCCACTATCGCTGAAACTACGTTGTAAGATTTAAACGAGGAAAGGTAAGTACCACAAGATACAGAATAGAAGAAGATAATGCAGACCACTTACTGTTATTCCAAGTAGTCCATACAAAATATATCAGTAATAGGTACATAGTAGTCCGTACAATAACTTCGTCACACGCTCACGACTGTACTATCGACTAAAGTTCCGCTTGCCCATCTCTAAGGCGACAATCGCATAGCACGGCTCTCGGCTCGATCGCGCGGAGCTTGAGTTTCGACCAATAGGAATCGTATTATGATAGTGTTTGTCTACACAACGACATACAATGAAGTTTAGAAGTGAACACTCACACTACTATGCACGTGCTTGTTAGCAGGGTTCATTCATTTGTTTTGTGGCGTGTTTGTAATTCTTACTCGGCCTGCGTAAACTCTTTATGAATTATTGTTAACTGTAAGTAATTACGTAATCATACATTCTGATTGTTCTTGGAAAATGTTTCATTGATATTGCTTTATTTTAATATTGAGCTATATTCCAGGGGAAAATGTTTTAAGACATATAAACTTAATTTTAACTCTAATAAACTAACTGTATTCCGGGGTCTCGCCCGCATTATGTTATTTTAGATTACAGCTTCGCTCCCATAGGTCTTAGGATTAGCACACACCGCTGAAGGCGCAGCGGAGCGCATTTGTAGTCAATAATCTAATATAAACCTAAGCTTCCTTAACATACGGTCAACATTTGAGCGCGCTCCGCGCGCTGCGTGCATATTTATTCTTTTATTGACCGTATGTCAAGGTAGTTAAGGTTTATATTAAGTTGTTATCTTCAAACGCGCTCCGCTGCACCTTCAGCGGTGTGCGCTGGGACAAATCGTGACGTCATATGGCCCATATGTTATTCTGGCTATTTTACAGTAAAGTTTAATAAAAAATCGTTTCTAAGTTTTTGCGTGAAAGTGTAACAGAACAAACATAAAAAAAACACATTTATAATGTTAGTGGGATTACATCTTACGATCTATTCTATTACCTCTGATGTTATTTTCTCGCAAAATGTTATTTCGTTTATTTTACGTTTAATTCTGCATGCGATTTGGCTGCCGGAGTGGAGCTAATATTACAAACCTCAAGGTTGTGTTTGTTTAGTTGAATGAACCAATCTCAAACTACTGGTTCTAATAGAAAAAAATATTTTTGTGATGGATAGTACAATTATTAAGGACTTACGTGTTTAACTTACGTGAGCGAAACGGGGGACAGCTATTAAAGCAGGTAACAGACAATTGTATGGGCATAATAAAACAGTTACTATGTTTTATTATACAGATGTCGAACACGGGCGTGGCTTGAAGATTTTTTACGGCTTGTTTTTTATTTGTCATTAAGTGTTAAACATTTATGCTTTTTTTCAAAATCTCTACAGAATTAGATTTCATTTTAGGATTATTAGGACGTTAAATAAAATAAAATATAATTTTAAGGAATGGCATTTGTAGAAAAACAACGAATTAACTTATAAAGCATTTATTTTTTTTAACACAATTTCTTAATAACAATAAAAAATACTTTGCAATTAACATAGATAATATTGTTAAGTAAATCATATATTTTGGTTTCTATTTATATATTATATTATATACCTTTTCAGTATTACTAACAACACATAGACACATAATAACGTAAACTAAAAAATAACAAAAATATGTGTTTTGTCTGGTAACATTATTGTTAATATTAAGAAATGACTAGAATGCATTCAAAAAAATCAAGACAAGAATTTTACGTAAAATGCATGAATATACGAACGAATAAATACCTACATTCGACAAGTAGGTAGGTAGAGAATGTGTTACAATGCGGTCTCTGCTTTATAGTATTTATGTTGTACTGATTTAACATGGCGTATTCAAAATCGTTGACGATATGAATAATAACATGCTGATATTAATTTATTAACAAATCAGATTTTTTACAGATTAGTAAAAACACAACACATAACATTTAACTGCACATAAATAGTTTCTTTTTTAGGAATTACTTTTTATGTTAACACTCCTGAAACATTATGGTTTAATGGAGCATACAATACAGAATATAAGAGCAGGAACCTCTTCTAGTAAGTTAAATTACAATAAAATGATTGTGAAAAACAACAGGGCTTAAAAGTGAACTTTTGAACCTCATTATTTACTGTGCAATGTTTAATTATCGAATCAAAATAAACTTAATTACACTCCAAAATATGGTCATGTTTTATGGCGTGGGAAAATAAAAATTATAGTTATTTCAAACTGTGTAATGCGATTAAACCGGTTGGTTTGAACAGGCACTATTAGATATTATCACAGATGAATAAATAGTTACTACGTAATTATTGTGATACGTAATTATTGTGTACTGATATTATTGTGAAAGGGTAAAAAAAAAGTTAAAATACAAGCCATTCTGTATACAAATATGATTATTATGTAATGTTACACAGTTATACAAGACGATTTTGATAACTCAAACTTCACTGTATAAATTATAATTCATTTTGGTATAGGAAACCACCTATTCAACCGGATATAATAAAACAAATGAGAAAACAAGGCTTAAAAGTGATATCTTAAACCAGTTCATAATTAAATAATGTTTTTATTATTATTTAAAAACAAAGTCGTTTTCAATTTTCATAATTGTTCATCTTTTAATGCGTAGGGATAGAGATTAAAATTTTATTCATATTTCTCATAAGAATAAAAAAAAAATTAATTCAATTATACAGGATGGTTTTGTCTGATACTTTTTTATTATCGCAAAATTGTAAAAAAGTGAAAATTGGAACCAACTTAAATTAAAATCTCATTGTTTAATATACAGCATGGTTTTGTAATAACCAAAATCTTTCTGTTAAAAAATCTGATTGTTTAAGGAATATAATTATACAACACGGTTACGATATTGGTAAAAAAAAACAATCTTTATTGGTTCATAAAATAACAGTGATAATTGAACAGCGAACCCTGGCCTCCACACTAGGATTGTTGTGCATATTGTTTGTATCATCAGTGATACAAACAATATGCACAACAGATTTATTACTAAAAATAAAAATAGGAAAAAAATAAAAGAGGAAAATTAAAAAAATCTTGGCTACTGGCATCCATGTAAAAAGTAGTGTTTGGCGCTATGGTGACCTAACACTCCTTTCGTGTATTTGTAATAGAGTATGGTTCGAATGGTAAGCTAAAGTCTCAAATAGCTAAGAAAATAACTATATTACACTTAATCATTACAACACTTAGTTACAAGAGTAAAAAGGGAATAAAAATGGTAAATGGTAAAAATGGTAATGGTAATGAGTACGAGTGTCTCTAATGAGATCTGAACGCGAACCACGCGTGTGCACGAGTAACGCGTGGTTAGTTATTAGGTACGGTGATTTCATAAGGTTAAATATTACACAATTAGTTTTTTTTTTTTCAATCATAAAAAAAAATTAGAATCAGTTGTATTAAAAAAGAAACATGTGTAATCTGAAAATTTTAGTAGTTTCGAGTTAAAAATATTTTTTTAATTCTCTTGATTATTTATAAGTACTGCTTTAAAAACTTATATTATCGTTACATATTCTTTGCATTTTTCACTGTTATAAATTTGTGTAAAGTAGTTTCCATAAAAATCAAGAGGTATTTTAGAATACACAGGGTTGAAAGTTTCAATGGGCTCTGGAGGAGAACTACTTTAAATCGTTAAGTCAAAGAATTTTACTTAAAGGAAACATTCCTTTATTTTTGAAAAGAAATAAAATGGCATCCACACTCGGACACACATGGAAATTGAACTGGCTAAAATTCGAAAAAAATAACACCCTGTATTTTTATAACAAAAGACGACAAGGACGAAATTTCTCTAACAAACATGGTTCATTAAATTAAAGGAAAAAAAAATCTGAAGAATATTATTTCTAAAAAAGAACAAAAACTACCGACGGCCAAAGTCGCGCATCGATTTTAAAAGTTAAAAATTCATGGTTTTGCTCTAATTTATTTGTTTGTAAGATTTGATCCTTATGCGTGACCCTATCGATTGATGACATAAAATACAGAATGTTGTTTTTTATATTTTAAGCCAGTTCGATACCCGGGTGTGACACATTTTCAAAAATATTTTAATGCAATTTTATTTATTTTTAAAAATAAAGGAATGTTTCCTTTAAAAAAATCTATTAACGATTTAAAGTAGTTTTCTTTCAGGACCCATTAAAACTTTCCACCCTGTATATACGATAGTGTTATACACGTTTACACCGTAATACTGCTTAAAATTTTACGTTTTAATATTTTGTTGCTGCTCCTTCTGCATCTATTACAGCATCACACCGGTTACGCATGGACCTTACAAGGACTTCACACAAATTGGAACCTCGTAACGAATCCCAAGCTTGTTCGCAGTGGCTTACAAGTCCTTCTTTATTTCTTTCTGCCCTGTTATCCCATTTTTGGACCATCCATACTAATATTATAAATGGGAAAGTGTGTCTGTCTGTCTGTATGTTTGTCTTTCTTTCACGGCAAAACGGAGCGACGAATTGACGTGATTTTTTAAGTGGGCAAAAGCTAGTTATACATAAATTTTTAATTGAATTTAAGTCTGGCAAGCGGGAAGGATGTATTGATCATGTTGCTTCATAAAATTGATTTTGACTAATAGTCCGCGGTCGAGGTGCACAAGCGCGTTCGAGAATACTCCCTTCTTCTTCATATCTTCGCAACCAGCGGCGAACCGTGGACCTCTGCAAAAAATTAAATCACGATTAGCGTTATATTACATTGTAACTTAATATTTCCTATATTATACACTACAAGTAGTCAATTAAAACTATAATAGAATATTGTGTGCAAAAGGATTAAGTTTATGAGAAGTATCCCAAACGTTTTAAATAATATTATCAATTTTGGGTCGTCGTAACAGTCTTAACTGTTTTATGGTTAGTAAACAACAAACAAACGTGGGAAATTCCATCCGTGTATGAAACTCTTTCAAGCAAATGTGTGCTTTATTCAAACTACTTAAGAGCGCAAACACAGTTTTAAACAATGGTGACGAAGAGCCATTGTTAAAATGTTGAAAGGTTTGTTATACTTATAGGGTCATAAAAGTCCCAAACACTGTCTTTGAAAAAGATAGGAAAAAAAACAAACTTTCTTACTGCATTATTTACGATTACAATAAGATCTTTAAGCTTAAATATTTTGCATGACAAATATATATATACGAAAAATAATAAAAAAAAAAAACAATTTCAGCTAAAAAAAACTAATCCAAATTTCAATCGAAATTGCTGACGCAGTATTATACTCAACTCAAAATATAACTAAATTAGCAACAATTTACAGCCCTATTTTTTATGAACGAAATTAATAAATCAAGGACGGAATGAAAGATTGACGGAGCCTCGCTTTGCAGGACTTCTACATTCGTCTGTATAAATAAAAGGGACTCAATAAAAACCTGCTTCGGGTGTTGTTATTTTTGATGTGCAGTTAGAATTTTCTTTTGAAACATTGATGTGTTTATACATTGCTTCCCAAACACCACCAAAGGGTCATTATTTTATCAATTTTTTTATTACCGAACCAATCATTCGATTGTAAAAACCTGTTGAACTAACTTTTTCTCATACATTTTGGAAAATTTCGATAATGTATCAGACTATAATATGTTTATATCACACAAAAAAAAACTTACATATTATAACATGTAAGAAATATTTAAAAAACTATTACTTTTATGAAACGAAGCGACGCGACGTCGTCAGAAATTTCGTTAGTAGTTTGATGTTTAATATAGAATTTTTGTCAAATTCGTTTATGACTGAATGAGATTTATATAATTGTGGCTCCAATAAAAATATTGGTATAGTACTTTATAAATACTTTCATGCAACAGTACTTAATAAAAATAATAATAATAAACCTTTATTATCAGGCAACTCAGGCCTATAGAAAAAAAAATACACAAATAATTTGCTTAAAATAATAATTCACGCCCCCACTCAATAATATGGTAATGTGGCAACACTATAATTTTTGTGTCATTGCATAAATATGCAATAATTCGGTAGTCAGAGCATTTACTACACTCTTGCATTTTTTTTAAGATTCCCGAATGTTTTTATAAGATTTATAAGGTGGCCTACAATAATTTCAATAGTTTCGTAAAACACAATTATTATTCTCTAAACATCTAAATTCAATACCACAAGAAATTATTAAAAATAAATTTAATTTGAATTGTGAAATTGCTAACTATATCGATAAGCGATGTTTACCATTAAATCATTCGCGTAAGAAAATAACATATTTTTTACTAAATATACAGTATTTTAAAATTAGAATTTTAAAGGAAAATATATTTATATGCACCATCGCTTAGATTGCACACGAATACTAAGCGATAGTGCATTGTAGTAGTAAAACAGTATTTAAATGAATAAACTTTAATGTATGAATATTAACAACGAAATCGGTACGATTCTCGCTAATAAAATGTTTATGATGCATTACTTACTAAATTTCTGCCCTTTAATTACAGTAATGTTTTTTTTGTAAGTAACTTAATTTTATTAAACTATAATATATGAAATATTGTAAAAAAAATGCTTTGATTTGACGTATAAATGTCTAACTTGCGATCTACCCATGCTTAGATAATAATATTTCCATAAAATAGTTTTTTATGTATACTGTAAAATTTATTTATCGTGTAATATTAATAAAAAGCAATTACCATTTTATTCGGTGCGAGGAGCAAATTTATGTTTATTTGTTTTTGAATAAAAAACTATGACTTACTTGCAAATTCAACTCCACAGCAATTTGTGATATATTCAGCCCTTGTCTATACAAGACAATAATTTCGTTTCTTTCTTCTTGGTTAATGTTTCGCGTCGTTATGACGAAGCGGCAGTAGGCACAATACACAAAGTCCAGGATACGAGCAAAGGTCAAAAAGAGTTCAACGATCACAGTCCGATATACAAAACACGCGGTCATAGTTAGGCAGGCAACCAGTCCGGTAGAAATAAACAGGTCGTAAAAATCGAGGCGGGAATGACAACGGAACGCGTGAACAATGAGCGAGTTGCAAATTGGCACTGGCTAACGTTGTCGTTATTTTTTGTGACACGCACACACTGCACTCACACAATCACATATTGTCTCTAATTGGTCGGAGCAAAGAAGGGCGTGGTTTGTCACTTGCTGCGCGTCCGCAGGAAAATTTTCTTAAGTGGGCAAGCCTGACTTTTGTTGATAGTACATAGTTAAGGACTTCCTTCAAACCGATATAATTAGCACAAAACATTTCAAGATATTCCACAATGTTCTGTAAGATATTTACTTGGGTAGTTTAATTTCTAATAACTGAGAGATACCACAAATTATTTAATGTTCATGACTTGGTTGCTTTTTATAATCATCTAGGCAAAGAAACATTTAAATTTAAACATATCTATATATATAAAACAAAGTCGGGTTTGTTACAACACTTATAACTCGAGATCGGCTAGACCAATTTTCATGGTTTTTGGTTCGTTGGATTTGTCCCCGCCCCGAATAGCAGAATACATCTTAAAAATAATGAAAAATCGACGAGAACATAATTATAAAAGATGAATCATTTTCCCTTAAAGTTAATTCTAAATTCAATTAAAGATTGAAAACTTAAGAGAACAATAGTACTAGGAGCGCAGTAATGTGAAGTGATAATGTGAGATTTAAAATACTGAGATACTTAGTACTTAAATCAATCAAAAGTACTAGGCGCGCAGTTGTGTGAAGTGGTTAATAGAAAATGTGAGCGCAATTTTAAGAAAATATATGTTTATGAACTTAAATAATATCCATCCATACTAATATTATAAATGGGAAAGTGTGTCTGTCTGTCTGTCTGTTTGTCTTTCTTTCACGGCAAAACGGAGCGACGAATTGACGCGATTTTTCAAGTGGAGATAGTTGAAGGGATGGAGAGTAACTTGGCTACTTTTTGTCTCTTTTTAACGCGCGCGAAGCCGCGGGCAAAAGCTAGTATTAAAATATTTAAGATTACCGGACGGTAACCAGAAGGTCAATTTTATTTACGTTCGTTTGAAATGTATTCGCAATCTTATCTTGCCGACAATCAATGTCAGAAACTTGGCTGAAATGAAATAAAAATTGAAAGCATTTTTGACTTATGAAGATTAAGATTTGAATGCGATTGTAGTTATGATTACAAGAATGACATTTTATTTTAAAAAGTTACACTCCATAAATAATATTTGATCCATCAAGAGGAACACCTAATCTATAATCTCTAAAATCGTCGAAAGTATAATTACCTAAATAAAAGATGAAGAAAGTGAAGTGTTTAATACAGCCAGAATTTTGTAAAGAAAACAGGAAGATTTAATTTTATTATCGGTCAAAATTAGAAGGTTAATTAATAAAACCAGTTACTGCGCTCAAAAAAATTTCATTAGTCATTGCAATACCTAACAATAATAAACACTTAACCAAGAAACACAAAGACGTACAGATACAAATAATGATAATGATAACTACAAAATAACATCACAATCATAGGTACTTAATTTTAACCAAAACAATGTTTAAATATAAATTGAAGTTTGTTTGACAACGTCTTAGATTTTCGCTCGTATTTGAATAAGATTGGCATCTTGGATTATGCGTCATTAGATAAAAAATCTATTGGACTTGACAACGAGGCATTACACCTGCTACTACATGACATGTGTCTTGATAATGTTTGTTTTAGTGATGAATGATATCAACTATTTATTTTAAAATACATAGTTTCTTGTAGCTAGCGGTATTGTTTTCCTAGGCATAGCCCTTTCAAAACTAGATCAAACAAAGCTGGACCTAAATCTCACCCTAGAGGGACACCTCACTCAAATTTGAGAACCTGCCTAAAATTATCGATTTGAGCACCATTTGCGCCGTTGCCGCTGTACCAATTTCAGCGCTTTTTTATTTACCTATGACGACATATCTTAAGGTAACATTACGTCACGTCATGAAGAACTACCATAACCACACATATCATTGAACTTTAAACATGGAATTTTACTAGTTACCTACGCCTTCTATGATAACTGTATTTAAAACTGTCATGTTTGTATGTATCGAATGCGTCGAAAGGTACTACAAACTTTGCATAAAGCCTTAACAAATATGTGCGAAAGCAATTGTCATACCCATGTTTCAGTATTTGTAGTTTCACTAGATACCTACCGCGTCATAATTTTGTCTCCGCTCGCATAACAACGAATGACAGTGCTAAAGAAAGTTCGGCAAGTTTTAATTACAATATTCATTTTTAATTACAAGAAAAGGAATTTTTCAAATTATTATAGAGCAAATAAATTTAATTTAGGACCGTGTTTAAGAATTGATTTGTACTTTGAAAAGATTTATTCCAAAAATACGCAGTTGCTGGTTGACATTTAGATTTTATTTCAACTATACCGCTTCTACAAGTATTTTTTGCGTCGACTTTTTGTTTAAATATTATGCTCACAAATTTTTGTATCCATAATGACCTCCGGAAAAGTATTTATAAAGTTCTGGCTCATTACTTACATTTTTTCAGCTAGCCGCATAGGTGGTTTCTTTGTCCACAAAGTTGTCCACAATTTTGTTCAAATAACTCACAAATAATAAAACTAATCACACTTACAGTATTATTAATGAAAACTATTTAAATTTACGACTATTAAATCTTATCAATGTCAATTCTTTCGAATTTATTCGTCTGACGCACTTATAGATAAGATAATATAACTATAATAAAACAACAAAAAAAACTATGTTCTACAATTTTTTTTTCAGTAACACTGTCTTGACCACAGCACTTCACGTTCAATATTTTATTTACAATCACTTATAATTTTCGTGTTTGTGTACATGTCGGTGAATGTGACGGGCCGCGGGACGTCCGTTCGGGACAGCGTTCGCGGACCAACTGACGCCGAACTCGCCGACGCGTGCCGACCGCGGCTTCACCTGTAGCTCTCTAGTCGATTTCAATGATATTTTGCGCTCTTTTTATCTAATTACAGTCAGTGATAATGTCCATCGCTTTTTCATCTGTGACATTAGCGAAATTAGAATTTAAATTATTTCGAGGCGAGTTAATCAAATTACTCTATTTGGGTATACCGCCGTTTACCCGAATTTTATTTGCCCTAATTTCATTTGCCATAATAGTCAAAAGCCATAATATCATACGACATAATACTCATTTGCCCTACTCTCATTTGCCATAATAGTCACGTGCCAGAATCATTGTTTCCCATAAAGTCACTTACCTACCATAACATCATTTGCCATAATCATTGTAAGCCATAATTATCACATGTCCTAATTATCACATGCCATAATTATGATATGCCATAACATAATTTGCCATCGACATCGGGTGTATAACGGTTGTTTATATCAAGAGAAATTGGATGCAATTGGGACTTTAGGGCACCCCGACTCGGACAGGTTAGGTTAGAAGGGGATGGCGGGGTCGTGTGAGCGAGCGAAGCGAGCGAATAGACCCCGCCATCCCCTTCGTGGTTATTTTTTTATAAACCACATAGAAGTAGGAGCCCCGCGAAGCGGGGCTCCGTCGACCTAGCCCACCATATAATAATAATAATAATAATCGTTTATTCATCCAAAAGGGTACAGATGATAATATAAAGAGAGACTTAAAACCAGCCTTAACCATCAACCATGCACAGAAAAAAAAAACCATCACGGGGCTTAAATATTTGTCTAATACTTGTTATGCCATTTAAATATTATGCCATTTAAATATTATGTCTAATAATTATTATGGCACATAAAATTATGTCAAACAATACTTATGGCATTCGTATCTTATGGTATCTAAAATTCGGGCAATTAAAAGTATGTCATATGTCTTTTAGGGCAAATGAAACATTCGGGCAAATGAAATTCGGGTAAATGAAATTCGGGAAAATGATGATTATGGCATATAATCTTCGGGCAAACAATAGACAACCCTCTATTTGTCTTACTAATTTCTGCAATAGTTTGAGAATTTCAATTACCTATTCGTTTTCGTAAATTATTGCCTGAATTATTGGCTATTTCTAATTACAATATGAATCTCTGAAATTTAATTAAGTTGATATAACGTCATTAATAATTGATCCTCGTAATTGCCTTAATTAGTATTACTATAAGTTTAGTCTTGAATTAAATTTACTAGAATTTTACCTTTCACGTCTTTCGGAGACTGAAGTTTATTAATTAAATGTGTTGGAAATTTTTCAGCAGTAATGTATTTATCCACTTATGATTTAATAAGAGTTGAATGCATTGAAAGTGTTTAGTAAAATTAATAACTTGTCTAAGCTAATTTTAATTACTGTAAGATATCTCAAAATATTTATTTAATGTCAGTATATTTTTACTTTTTTTTTACTTTAACCTTTCGACTACCAAGCGAAAGCCGGCTGTCACGCTGCTATTGCCCTCCGACTTCAGGCATTTTGGTCAAATAAAAATATCGCACGTACTTAAACTACTAGGTTCATTACTCTATATCAATGCAACAGATGCAAACCTACCCACATATATTTATGTAAAAAAAAATGCACGGAGACTTCTGATATCTGAAATATTGCTGTCTTTAGAGAGCAGTGACCATTAGATTTATAAGTCACCAGATTTATGCCATCAAAAAAAAAAAACAAACGGCTTGAACTTGCTTAACCACAGAATTACAGTAGCATTTATCAAACAACCAACTGAAGTGATTACAATGTAGAGTTTTTTGTAAAGGCTCTAAATTATGCGTTGACCAACAACAATGGACATGCAATAACGATATTAAGTCACAGTTTGCTCCCATTATCTTACTGAAATCAGTCATTTTCATTACAAACCACAGTAAAGCGTTAATGTTATGAGCATTTGGGGTTTTTAGGACAAGCATACTTATATTTTTTATATTTTTAACCACTGCATGTCGAGAAATTATTTTTGGAATGAACGTTTCATTTAGTTTAATAATCACACTAATTACATTTTCTTTTATGTAAGGCATACAAAGTAGTGTACAAAGCTTATTTGAGAAGAACTTAATAATAAAATTGTCTATAAGTAACTAGTGGTTTGCTGCGGTTTTGCCCAAAATCATTCATTTTGAGTTGTATTTCCAAAAATCACTTCATGCGCTTTTATTAGTTTTATGTACGGTTATTTTCACAAAAAAAAACCTGGCTCTATATATGCGTACAAATATTATCTTCCATTAGAATCTTGAAATAAATGTGTCGAGATAGCCCAGTGATTAAGGTCCCGTCTCTCATGTGGGTTATGGGTGCGAATTCGTGCCAATACTAATGAAACCTTTTCAATTATTGAAAATGATGATGCTGATGTCAGTGATGACTTTAAAAAGTACTTAAGAATAATTCTTAAGTACTTTTTAAAGTCGCATCCCATGCCTCGGAAAGCACGTAAAACCGTGGGTGTGATCAGAAGCTACAAAGCCTGACCAGTCTAACCGAGGGGTACCGTGTCGCCTAGTAAGGAGGTCTGATAGTCCTTTCATGTAACTAGTATCTGAATCCGGTTAAGCTAAAAGCCGACCTCTACATAATTGGAAAATAGGCTAGGGAGATGATAAGATTTTCTTGGAACAAAAATTAATAAAATTTCAACACACTTCTAAATGTGTTAAAAATTTCACATTACCCACAAATAGCTATAACAAATTCCCTTTTAAAATTAAAAATTATCTACCACGTCGTAGTACCTCGTATAAAAATCTACTATCTCTAGTAATGATACTCAGGCAGTAAAATGAGAAATTTTCCCAACAGGAATATTAAGTAGTAAAATTGCGTGACAATTTTTTATAGGCCAAATGAAAACTCTGAGTTAAGGGTTCTTGTACATTTGCAGTAATTTATCGTTTTTATCGTAGACTCGAGATAAGTGGAACGATTTATTACTAATGTAGATAGATAGATACCTAGCTTTGTGTTGCTATACGAATGTCGGAATGAAATCTTATCTATGCTACAAAGAAAGCTAATGCCGATTTGTATTGTCGGTAGCTGTTAGCAAAAATAGGTATACCTAAAAACCTAAATACTATTTTAACTGTGTTTTATGAAAAATGACAATACGATATCCAAAATCATTGGTAATGTAAAAAAATATATTCTAATGAGCTCCTGAGACGTTTTTAACTGACTTCGAAGTTATCTGTTTACCTGTATGTATGTTCGTTCGCGATTAGCTCGCGTTGAACCAATTTTGATGCGGCTACCAAAAAACTATTTTGTTTATTTTAAAGATTTAGAGCAGGTCTATGATATAAGAGACTTCAAAAAAGGTAGTCAAGCAGAACGTAAGCCTCCGACTTCCGAAGTTTAAGGTATCTATTTTTGTGCTTTATGCTAGTAAAGGAAGCGGCGGCGCGCGAGAGGCAACGACGAGCCTCTCGCCCCGGACGCGTATTGCCAAACTGTATGCTGACCGAGACACCCATAGTCTGTACTGAACTACGTCGTGCTTATTGAAATCACAAACAAATTGGAGCAATGTACATACGAAGCTCAGAGCATTCTGAGAAACTAATAAGTATCGTCAATCCGAGAGCGATCGATCAAAATTTTAGGACGCCCCGACTCGGACAGGTTAGGTTAGAAGGAGGTGGTGCCACCTCCTTTGTGGTTATTTTTTTTTAAACCACCCAGAAGTAGGAGCCCCGCGTAGCGGGGCTCCGTCGAGTTATCTTTTTTAGACATTAGATTGTAAAATAATTAATTTTACACGAAAAAATCCTAACTTAAACTTAAAATTGACGTAACATAACCTCAAACTTTGATCATCGATATCTCCGTAACCATGGGGCTCCTAAGGTTGGGAGTGGTATGGGGGGTATTTTAAAGCAAAATGTAATTTGATTCAGACACTCTCTGAATAGGTATACAGTTTGCTCTTCAACTAAAAAGGCAAACTGCGATCGAACTCAGAGAAACCCCGGTCTGGGTCAGCATACAGTTTGGCAATACGCGCCCCGGACTAAGACCCAGGCGAAGACGTCGAGAGTCGCAAGACGACTACCGGCCACCGTAGGCGCGGTTCTGCGGATGGCGAGCGATGGGTGGCTCGCCGCCCGGCTGGGACCAGGACCGCGTCGACGGCGCGTTAGTGTTCCACGCGCGCCTCAAAGAGAAAGAGTCAACACAGGAAGGGGCCCAACAGGGCCACGCCTGCCGGGGTTGCGGAGTGTTTATAATAGTTACCGTGACCCTGGAACATAAAGGGCAATCGAAGGAACATGAGTGGGTTTTAGTCAGTAAGAGTCTGACACGCCCTCCCGCCGCACCCAGGACGGGAGCAGTCATTGGATGATTTCCCACTCACCAAAAAAAAGTCGGTTCTTTAAAAAAAGGCCTTTTATAATGGCTTTTCCGCTTCTGTCTTTAGAAAAAACTATTATTATACAAAAAATAGAGTTTGTTCGTTATAAAATTGTCGGCAAAAAGTGAAAATTGCCCCGATGTTCGATAACGGTGTTAAAGCTGGAGGACTGCAGCGTATGTTCGCGTATCATGTGCAGGTTTTTGCTCGTTTTATAGACACACTGTTTTGTGATGTGGACTGTGAACAGTTTCACAGAATATCGAAGTTTGGAATATCAATGAACTATATTCTAACTGCTAGAAACTACGGTATGTCGAAGTACTTGACTTATGCCTGAATATTTAAACGTCGATTAACTTTAAGACGCTGACAAATCGGTTGCGGCCCTTACTTTTAATCTTAATCCTTCGAACACACGTTATTTGGGACACAATAGAAAGACAAGGCCGACAGCCGGCTGTCGGTTGGTCGTTGAAGGTTAAACCTTCGAAGACACGTGATTCGAGACCAAAGAGTACAGAATTATATTGTTCGAGACACAATAGCAGCGTGACAGACAGCTGTCGCTTGGTCGTTGAAAGGTTAAAAATGACAAAGAGAGCTGCAGATTTGGGAGCTTCTTCAAATTAAGTGACGTTTGAGTGTTCAGCCATTAGATATAAATACGATGTTCGGAATATCGAAACTTTACTAAAACGAATTGTTATAGTTAGCACGGAACATCGAAAGATTACAACAGGTTTTAGTTCGATCAAAGCATCGTTAACGCTTAATATTATTATTTTATTTTATTTAGCATTTCGTTCGAACATCTGTCAAACTACCTACAGCATTATTTAGCCTCTATGCGTTTACGTGAATTCAGAACCTCTTCACGAAGTTCTTTATTACATTATTATTACCACTAGGTTTCCACAACATCATATCGGAAACATATCCATATATTACTAAACATTTAAAACATCACTTGTAAACCAAATATTAACTTTATCTATTACGGTTTTAAACTTGTTTAAGGTTAAGGAAATAAAGTCATTAGTACTTACTTATTATCTTGTTAGTTCATCGTGTCAATTGCTTCACTACGCCTAATTTGCTAAGTTGTTTTGTTGCCTCAAATTCTAAATTGTTATTTAGTTCGTGTTTAATTTTAAGGCCACAATAATTGCGGAAAATTCTATGTCGGAAGGGTCTAATGGTTAAAGTAAATTATCAAGAACCAAAGTGGCTTTACTATTCACGAGTACTTTCTAAGAATTTCCAGGATATTACTAACATCCTATGACCCTGAAAGCAAGTAAAGTTGTTAGTCCCGTTTGTTATTCGTCTGTACGAATAACAAACGGGACTAACAACTTTACTGACGTCTGTCAAAGCTGTCTTTGACAGACGTCACAGGCAGTTAGAAGCCAAATAGTCTGACAATCTGTCCAACTTTGCCCATCTAGTTTTTGTTATGTCATCCTTAAATAAAACATGTACATCTAAATTTATTCTTTAACTGTAACGTCTTATGATGAAACAACAACTGGGGCAACTCACACACGGCCATCTTATCCCAAGCTAAGCAGACCACTAATAAACATACTTAAATACATACATATAACTGATATTACACCCAGACATAGAAGTCAAGACGACTGCCCTACACAAAGATTTATATACGACAGTCTATTCAATTCTATTCCATTGTGTTCTGTGTTTAACAAAAACTGGCCCGTTTCCAAGGACACAAGTGCGGTATTCCTCAATTTCTATTTACGAAACGGTCCATTCATATTTCAAGTTCAAGTTTATCGTTTTTTCTCCAATACGCAAGCTGAAATCGAATCGCGAACAGACTGACAAACGGTTATTTCTTCCGACACTCCGCCGCTTACCTCGTGCCATAAAAATTTATACTCAGTCTTGAAAAACGATATGGTTTCCACTACCATTATAAAACGTTTCAGGACAGTTTTTAGTTTAACGAGTTCTATTCATGACTCGGGTTCGGGTTAAATCGGACCTCTATTGAGAAGGATTAACGAATTTGGCTATATATTTGCGATTATTTTTAAATCTATTTCAGCGGCCTATCACCCCCTCTATGACTATCTACCTAAACGAAGACCTAAGAATACATTCGTATTCCGAAAGTGCCATACTTTCTCACTTCTGAATATTGATATTGACATAGGACATTGTGAAAGCCAAAATATAAATGCCGAGTAAGTTAGAAAACTCCTGTAATAAAATCCATACTTCCATACTAATATTATAAATGGGAAAGTGTGTCTGTCTGTCTGTTTGTCTTTCTTTCACGGGAAAACGGAGCGACGAATTGACGTGATTTTTTAAGTGGAGATAGTTGAAGGGATGGAGAGTAACATAGGCAACTTTTTGTCTCTTTCTAACGCGAGCGAAGCCGCGGGCAGTAGCTAGTACCTTCATAAATGTGAGTGTTATGAATAAAACAGCATACGTTCTGCATAGTGTGACTCTGAAAATTCAGCGAGATTTGTCACTGAAAGTTGTATAAATGTGGAACAGTACTCAACTAATTTTATTCTTGACGGTATCAACATATTAGTTTTAAAATCGACGTTTTTATGACACTAGTGTCAGTAGTAGAGGGCCATTTGACTACGCTAAGAAAATTTATAGTGCATCAAAAGCATTTATAGAAGACGGATAGGTTCCGATCTTTGGCGAATCTCTAACTATTGGGAACGAAAGAGCACTTTTTCATAAAAACGACTTTTTTGTGTACCTATCCGACTTTTATAGATTTATTTGCTGGTTTATTCTAGGAAACGTTTGTTGTTCCTTCGATAAGATGTTTTTTGTGATGAAAGAATTTATTTTGGTGGATTTATTACAGCGGTTGCAGGGGTTATAAAATATTTGAAGGTCACCTTAAGACAAATAATAGGTACAGCGAATTGAGATACAGTTTTTTTATACTGTTACGGTGTGTCTTAATAATTGTACCTACTTTTTAGGGTTCCGTAGTCAACTAGGAACCCTTATAGTTTCGCCATGTCTGTCCGTCCGTCTGTCTGTCTGTCTGTCCGTCCTCGCGTAATCTCTGTGACCGTTAGCACTAGAAAGCTGAAATTTGGTACCAATATGTATATCAATCACGCCAACAAAGTGGTAAAATAAAAATTGGAAAAAAATATTTTTTTTTGGGTAGCCCCCCTATATGTTAAGTGGGAAGTGTTTTTTTTTTAATTTTAACACTAACGTGTGATATATCTTTGGATAGGTATTTAAAAATGAATTCATAGGGGTTTACTAATATAATTTTTTGATAATGTCAATAACTTCGGAAATAATCGCTCCAAAAGGAAAAATCAATACGTACTTTTGACCCATAGGTTTAAAAAATATGAAAAATATGTGGAAAGTCGAACTTTATAAGAACTTTCTAGGAAAATTATTTTAAACTTGATAGAAAAAACAGTTTTTGTATAAAAAAGACAAAAAGGTTGTACAAATAATTTCTGCGTACTTAGTATGACAACGTAACAAATAGCCTTTTTTGAAATTTATAAGTGGGAACACTTATTGTGATGGACGGGAAACTATGGAACCTTACATTGAGCGTGGCCCGACACGCTCTTGGCCGGTTTTTTATCTTAATATATACAATTTACGCATCACGTTTTTTTTGTCCGCAATGTACCCCTAAAGTAATTAACCGATTTTAATAAAATTTGCACACTGCGTACAGTTTGATCCAACTTGGAAGATAGACCATATTTTATGTCGATAACAACGCGTGGCCCAGTTAATATAAAGCCTTCGAGCCACCTCTTGTTAAATGGTCACTGCACTTTATACACAGCTGAAATTCGAAATGCCTCGTAAGCGTTGCTATCCTAGACACAAAGATAATAATGTCGCATGTGCCTATAATAATACCGGCATCCTTTTGACCATGTTTGGTCACGAAGACGTTATATATAGATCACAAAAATAATATATACCTTTAAGAAAAAATATCATCATTATCATTAATAAGAAGCAACTTCACCTCTTTTTAATGTTCACAACAAAATGTCATTACTTCTATTTACAACATGTTCTACCATTAACAGTATTCTTTTTCCACATTTATATTCATATTCAAACCATTAATTGCATTGATTTCCAAAGGTACACGTTCTTCCAATACCGCTTCATTTGGGAACAGATTTGTAACACCTTACTTATTCACCTGTCGTCAATGCGGCCAATAAGCACGCGTGACTTGGGACCGTGTATTTCGGATTTCGGTATTAATTTACTCAAATATGTTATACTAGCTTTTGAAGTAATTTCATTCGTGTATATGTCAGTTATAGTGAATAAGAAACCTGTTTAAATCTGGGGACAGATTTACACTTTACGACCAACGACGTGATAAATTGACACGTGCTCATTCACCTATCATCAATGTGGCCAATAAGCACGCATGATCGTGTATTCCGGTATTAATTTTAATTAAATATGTTTTACTAGCTTTTTCTGCGATTTTGTCTTGAATTATAAACCGGTTTAACCTAGGAACAGATTTACGCTAGCTGAGCAACGACATGAAAAATTGACCAACTCAATTTGTACAAAACAATTTTATTGACAATTGATTTTGTACCAACTTTTGCAGCGATTTCGCCCTTACAATTGGCAGTTATTCTAATTTAAATACAATTCTAGCGGGCAATAGATTTGTAACACCTTACGACCAACGACGTGACAAATTGACGCGTGATCATTCACCCGTCATCAATGCGGCCAATGAGCACGCGTGGCTTGGGACCGTGAATTTTGGTAATCATCTCAATCATATATTTTGTACTGCGATATATATAAGGAGGTGCACATTAAAAAGTAGCCTATATCCTTCCTTGGTTTTTAAGTATACTTGTGCTATGTGAAAGTTTAACAAATAGACTGACATATATACTTTCGCATTTATAGAATTGATATATATGAATTGAGAAAGATTTTTTGATTTAAAAAAGTTGTTACTTTCACAAATGATTTTCACTGCTTGACCAAATGAATTTTGAATAATCAACTTAAATCAAATATTTTATTGTTAATTTTATTATGTATAATTATTTTTTTTTCAACTTACTCGATCACCGCCGTGACAAATTAAAACGTGCTCATTTACGTTTCGAACGTGCGTGACTTCAGGTCGTGCGTAATCTTATTTGTTTTGCTATAGTAAACTTTCGAAGTTCTGTAATTCGCCATGATGAACATTGGAGATTTAGTCATTCGCTATAATAAACTTTCGAAGTTCCGTACTTCTTGATGAAAAACAATTTAGATTTAGTTATTCGCTATAATAAACTTTCGAAGTTTCGTATTTCGCAATGAAAAACCATTTAGATTCAGTCATTCGCTACAGTTAATTTGCAAAGTCCCATACTTCGCCATTATAAACAACTAGCTTTTGCCCGCGACTTCGTCCGCGTGGAATAATGTTCCCATTCCTGGGGGATTACCAGGATGAAAACTATCCTATGTCCTTTCTCGGGTTCCAGACTATATCTGAACCAAATTTCATTCAAATCGGTTCAGTGGTTTAGGCGTGAAGAAGAGACAGACAGACAGAGTTACTTTCGCATATTAGTACGGATCTAGATTCAGTCATTCGTTATACCTAATAAACTTTTGAAATTCCGTACAGCGTTATAATGAACATTCTAGGTACGTATTATTATTATCAATTATAAACTTTATGGATACCGTACACAATTTATACTTCGGTATTCCGCGGTATACAGTCCTATCAAACCGCTTGATAGTACAAGTAATTTTCAATATTTTGTTAACACTTCAAACTCCGGTATTCCGTTATTAATACAGTCAAATATAACATAATTGGTTAGACAGTGATGTCATATAGTCTATAGGTATTTCATTTAAAAGATAGTCTTAGACAGAAATAATAGTAATTCCAATAAGCCTGGTAGTTCAAGAGATAAGGCCATTTTATCCAACAAACAAAAAGCTCTTTATAAGTATTTGTATAGATGAATAGAAGAAATTTGAATGAATGAGTTTCAGGAATACTGAAATTCCCGTCTATCTAAATTCAAGAGTCAATATTATTCCTGGTTTCAAGTTAATTGAAAAAGGCTTTTAGGAAACTCCTTCTTGAAAGTGCGTCTTTAAGCAACCTTGTAAGAATATGCTTTATTTTTACTCACTTATAAATGACTCACTTTTTCCCGCGGCTTCGCCTGATGTCGAACTTTCAACCACTGTTTTAGATTCTTAGGAATAAATTGAATTAGTAAAAAAATTCCAAAAGCCCTTTGTCACCCTTTCTTTGTCAATCTACTCTTACAAAGAACATACTCTCCAAATTTCATGTCTTTAGGACCAGCAGTTTGGGCTGTGCGTTGAAACATCAATAATCAGTCAGTTTATTGTTTTACGTAGATAAATCTTCCAAATAATTACGCAACATTGAACTCTATTCTAGTGCATTTTAGTTTATTGACCGAAAACAGCACACTGTTGGCTCTGGACCTAAGCGTTTGTATATATTACGTAATTTTATTTATCAAAAACATTTACTAACAGTGTTTAAAATGTAACAGACTGATTCATTCAGGTGTGTACGTTTAGGTGGACCTTGTGAGTGTACATCAATCTCTTTCAATCAGCTGCAGCTCGATCCAAGATCAACAAATACCAAGTGGGGTAGAACGAGGTACGTTTGAGAGCGGGTAGCGATTAATTTTTAAGCGGTTAACTACAGTATCAATAAACTTTTTGAATTTATTTATTTATTACTTAGGCTTACCAACAAATTCACATACAGACAATCTTAATGTATGCTCTTAAATTACAGGTAGGTACAACATTGTTTTTTGACACTTTAAGCAAATGTAATAATTAATTACAAACTATTATCACAGCTATTATATAATCCATTCATAAAATTCATTGTAATCTCTAAAGTTACTTGGACGATGCAGACATCGGTGAAGGAAAACAGGATTTAGTGATTATAGTTCGAAGTCACCGTAACGCTTTGAGAAAACGAGGCCATTGATGTATGTGCCTTCTCTATATGAGAAGAGGTTTTTCTCTGTAGTAGAGCAGTAATAGATTGGTATTATTATGTACTGCATTGTTTGCCAGCCTCATTGGTCTCGAAATAGTGTAGAGGTATGAGGAACAGAGTGGATTGTTCCTCATCCTCAATTGAAAAGGAAGGATCCTTCGACCAGACCTGTGTTATGCCTAGTGGACTACTGTTCAACCAACCTTCTGGAATATTATCTATATCAATGTCACGTCAAACTGATTGAGCAATTTAGGAGGTACCTATGTTAAATAAATTAATAAAACGTTTATTTAAAAAGACCGGCAGAAGAATAGCCTTCTACTTCCGAAATAGTTATTTTTGTGCTTTTAGTTTTTGAAATCGGTTTTTTCTTTTTTGAAAAAGCTTTTTTTTTTCAATGTCTGACTACGTTTTAGACCTGATGACAATGGGACCATTTGGAAAGTCTACCTTTTCAAACAAAAAAAGAATTGTTCAAATCGGTTGGTAAACGACGGAGATATGCGCGAACAAACATAAAGAAAAAAAAAATACAAACATCCGAATTGAGAACCTCCTCCTTTTTTTTAGAAGTCGGTTAAAAAAGGAACATGTATTGGTAATCAGAATTTGGTGTCTATTCTAATTACCAGTCACCACACATATACTTACCGGTAAGTACTAATCTGACTTTGTGCTGTGGTTTGCTTGTGGTTTCATTCACCAATTTACATCCCTATTACGAAGTCTTAGATCAACTTTTGCTTTGAGTAGATGTTTGTAAAACTTTCTCAACATGTTAGTTACATTTTTCGTTTACGTGTCATCAAACTGTATTTCCCCAAGCCCTTACTAAACCAATTACCAATTTTCCGTGAAACAATGTATAGCTGAAAAAGCACTTGCAAGTTTATGCTCCACGAAACAATAAAGTGGTGAACTGAGATACCAGAGCCTCTAGATCTACGTCATTACATCATGGTTTAAATGACAATATTCTGTTAATGAAAAATGGCCAAGTACAACCAATAAATACAATATTAAAATTGAGCATAAATTGCCATAATAATCACATCCTTTTTCTGAAAAACGTCTTGAATTTTTTTAAACGTATGTTTATTATTTGTTGTAACAGTATTTACTACAATTCATGACCCCGTTAAAAAATAGACAAACGGATGGAAGATAAACGGTTGCACAGCGAAAGCTTTTAGAAAAAGGGCTCCGTTAACAACCTGCGAATAAAAAAATAGTATTAAAATAAAATAAAAAATAACTTGGGACAACACACACACGGCTATCGGATCCAAAGCTAAGAAGAGCTTGTGTTATAGTTACCAGACAACATATATAATTTATAAAAACATACATATTATAGTAAAATTGCATCCAGACACTAAACGAACAATGTTGCTCCCAAACACAACGCCTTTTTAAAATTAATCCTTATACTGGAGGCAATAGACATTATTATTTTATTACATTGCGAATAGTTGTAAAACCTTTCGCAAAAATTGTAAATGAAGATGGGATGGAGAACTCCTGTCTCTTAGACCATAACGAAATAGTTGCACTCTGTCAGTACAATTTCAGTTAGTTCGTAAAACTGAACTGTGCTGACATTGTGTTTACTTTGTTTTGAATATATTCAGCGTATTGCAGAAGCACTAAAAACTATGTATCAACTTCTATTTAGATATTTTTGTACTGTCAGCATTGCGCTGCAAACCAGTTGACAGGCAATCTGAAGCTTAGTAGTAAACTTCTGCTCTTACTAATAATCACTGTGTAAAGTTATGTCATGAATAAAGCCTGTGTAACCATCGATTTTTTGACGTATAAACCTGTCATAACTTATGCAGCGATTATTAGTAAGATGCTTTGTTTTTAAAATATAAGGTTAAAACTGTGAATAAGCAAATAGCTTTCGCCTTCGGTTTTGTCCGAGTGGATGTCAGGCTTTGAACCTCTATTTTATTTGTTTAAAGGTTGAATTTCCAAATATTTATCAGTGGACAGTTACTCTTCACAAAGAACACACCATCCAAGTTTCATGTCTTTAGCATCAGCGGTTTGGGCTGTGCGTTGGTATATATCAATCATTCAGTTAAGGCGAAAGGATAGGCCAAACTACAAAATAGAGCTCTCTTTGAAGGACTACTACTACTAGACGAATGGACCAAAATAGACAAAAAAAAATACCTAATACGCATAACATATTTGATTTTAAATTTTAAATTTTTTATTTTTATTTTTGTTCATACTTTTCTCAGAAAAAAATCGAATATATCCGCTTTATTTTTGCAATAATTTGCTTACTGCTCTCAAATAACTAAACCGATTTAAATGTTTCTTTCACACTATTATAGATAATTTATTGCTTTATTAAATTTAAGTTCATAATTTTACAAAAATATTACTTTTATGCCGCTAAATCAATAATACCAAATTATTGCACTCGTGTCCGGCGCACGCGCTCCCCGGCCGCTTGTTGCATTTCAATGCTCAAGGACGTTGGCCTATCCTTTCGCCTTAATCATATACAAAATGAGCTAACTTCCATCCTCTGTTATACTGTAGGTATAACAGAGGATGGAAGTTCCATCCTCTGTTATACTGTAGGTATAACAGAGGATGGAAGTTAGCCTTTAAGATCAAAAATGCTAAAAATACTTTCTTAGTGGAAACTTACTCTTCACAAAGAACATACCCTCCAAGTTTTATGACTCTAAGTGCCAGACCACACGGTGCGGCAACGCACCGCACCGCATTACTCCGCACCGCACTGGCGGCCACACGAGCAGTGCGGTTTCGCAATGTTCTTACGGCGCCGCTGCGGCACCGTATGATATACATGTAATTATTATCAACGAGCGAGCACTTTTGCCTATGCCGTATTAACAACTGAGCGGTGCCGCTGCGGCGCCGCTGCGGCACCGCACTGCTTGCACCCCTCCCCGCCTCGTCTGCCTCGCGCCGTTGTCCGGTGTGCATGCGGTGCGACGCCGGAGCGGTGCCGGACGTACCGCGTGGCATACCGTTAGTTTTATATGTAAAAAACCGTTGCGGCACCGCTCAGGCGCCGCGCCGGAGCCGCACCGCACCGTGTGGCCTGGCCCTTAGATCAGGAGTTTGGGCTGTGCGTTAATATTTCAACAATCAGCCAGTAAGTCAGCTTACCATTTTATATACATAAGATATGTAAGAGGCTGTCCTTTGTATTTGTATTTTAAAGAAATCGTGTCAGTTTTGACTTTGTCTTCTACAACACTGCTGGCTCTGGTGTATGTTATATGTATTACAGTTAATAAGCTACGCAATTAGTCAGTGTTGGTTTTTGTAATCGAAATTAAACGTGCATTATTTCATTGTTAAGAGGACTACGTCCGCATGAGTCAACCTGATAGCCCAGTGGTTAAAACGCCCGTCTCTTACTTACTCAAGACATTTTATACATTTTTTTTTTCAATAATCAATCAATCCGCGTTTAACTAACGTAGTGGAATACTTAGCACCTAAAAAGGTTATATTTTTAAACGATGTTGTTGTAAAAAAAGTTCAAAGTTTTTATTCTTCTCCAGCATTTTGATTAAATCGAAAAATATTAGCAAACCTACCTACCTAATAATAGTTTACTATAACACATATAAATCATTTACACATTATTCGTTGGCGTAGAATAATTTCTACGCTAACGTCTTTGGACTATGTAGGCAACATTAGGCTAAAGTAGGCACAAGTAAGTATCTCTAAGGCAGGCACACCCACTAAACAAATAAGTATCCTAATTTAGCCTGAGTGACGTAGGTACGGTCACAAAATATTACATAGGTAGTGTTAGATGATTAATGACGTCTGTAGTCAGAAATGTATCATGTTTCTATGTCTAAGGACATGTGGTCTTGACAATATCCTAGCAAATGCCAGCGGTTTTGGGAGTGACTGTAAGAAAACAACAAATACGTTGTTTTTGGGGTTCCGTGTCCCTGATGGAAAAGACGGAACCTTTCAATCAATTTGTTGTCCGTCTGTTTGGCTGTAACTGTTTTTTTTTTTGTTAGGATTCTTTCGCCACCTTCTTTGGAGTGGATGAAAGTGTCAAATTGAAATATTTGAAATTCATAGGTCTCCAATATCTAGAAGTAGAGAAAAAATGAAACTTACAAATCGACGAAATCAAACGATAATGCAGTTTATTCGCGCTCATGCCTGCAAGTTTGAAGTTCAGACTGAAAATAACCTAATAAAGTACTTTCACTTGACCTGTAATCATGAAACTTGGCATGAAGCAATGCTGCTAACCACAAGTAAAGGAAATAAAAAATGGTTGCCTGTAAAGTCGGTTTTACGGGCGAAGATTTTACGTGACAACGTCTTCCGATACCGATCATAGTTGAGTGGGAGAGAGACGCAAGGCATTCGGCGGGCCTCTCTCTCGTTCGGTGACTCATCGTAACGTTACCGAGCGTTACACTTTTTCATAAGTGACTCCCAGCCGCAACCTAATTTAAGACGTTGTCACGTCAAAACGTAAACAGTAGTAGTCTTACGTAAAAAAGTCAACAAAAGTTCCTACAAAGTACGGAACCCTCGTACCGCGAGACTGGCAGTTGGACGATTCATTTTTTTTTTCAAATTCAATTTCAGTTATACAATACCAAATGTGTAAATATGTTTGTATTATAGGCAATGATTCTGTTTGTTCTTGAGATATTTATTGCGCGCAGACAAGTGACGTCAATGCGTCTGGCCATTTTTATTCTTTTGTGCTGTAAATAAACACTCATACCCCATAAACAGTTGATGGTAGTAGGGGGCGAAGACCGCAAGCACACGGGGTATTTATGACTCACGGAAACGCGCTTCAAAATAGTATCATTAAGACAAAGGCAATAATCAGCATCTACGGTGCCGAAAGTACACGTTCGTGAAACGCGCGTCGAGCAGTCAGCTAAGGATGATGATAAATATTTTCAGTTCAACCCGACCAGACCCGGTTAGAGTAGAAGCCGACGCTATAATTGGCTAATAGACGTACGAGCTTTAAATTCACCGGGGTTGCAGAATGTTTATAATAGTTACCGTGACCCTGGAACATAAAGGGCAATCGAAGGAACATGAGTGAGTTTTAGTCAGAGTCTGATACGCCCTCCCGCCGCACCCAGGACGGGAGCAGTCATTTGATGATTACCCCTCACCAAAAAAAAAAAGCTTTAAATTCACGATTTTGGATGTCGGTGACAATGTGAAGCTTGCTCGTACTGTATTACGATGTCATCAACAGAACAAAGCTTTAAAGATACGCTGGCTTGCAGCTAGCACACAAGAATTTGGAGGTATGAAGAACAGAGCGTAAAGTCCCTCATCCTACATTGAAAAGGGAGGATCCTCCCACCAGACAGGTGCTGCCTGGTGGGCTACTGCCCGAAGGTTCTAGTCGGGATTTTTTTACATGTGCTAATGTCGTCAAAAAGTCTTATATCGCGATGTAGAATGTCTGCTGTAGTTCACGTGTTCGGCGATAGATGACGCCGCAAGATTCCAAACTGTTTTAAAGTACGCGTGCTTACGGTGACACACAGCCATCAAGGCCGTGGAACTTAGCAAGCAAACTTTCTCGTTCGTCTATCACCCTTTTTAATACTTGAGGTAAAACTAAGAAGATGGTGATCATATCGGCTAAACTGATCACTGTAAACAAATTACTTAACGTTGAAAATGCAGTCTAAAATAAAATATAATTATCTTAACTACTCATGTCTCAAAAAAGCGTAATATAAACGATCAAAATCTTCTAGCGCGGCCAGTGTATGCAGTAACTCTTATTATAATCGTATAACTATCAACGGATGTTGCTCTTTTTACTTCAAATTTAGTACCTTTATTTAAAATTTCAAAAAATTCTTGCTGAAGAATGTAACGCGACCGATCTTGGATCTGTTTACAAACACGCACACTGATTTACTACTAACTATAGGCCACATGGGAGTTACTTGACGATTCAAAAAACGGCTTTGAGTTAATTCAGACAAAGAAAAACATATTTACAAAAGTATTAGCGATATACTTATTTGCAACGAAACTTAAAATATTATTACATTTCAGTTTTTTTTCCTTATGTCGGATATCAGTAAATGCAAAATTAATTTTAGCTTTGTTTGGAAATGTATTGTTATATTTTGTATCAAAACATACCTTATTACGTTTGAAAAGTTTATTGTCTACTGAAAATTCTGAATAAATTATCTTTGTTATTGTTGCTGTTGTTTTGAAATAGAAACGGAATTCCGTTACCTAATTAATTCCTTTAGTATATTAAAACTAACTGACTATACCTTTTTTATTTGAAATAAATGGAGCACCTAAAAAGCACAGTCTCAATTGGTAACAGTGGCTCATAATAATAATTTGTAAAGTATAACTTCAAATTATATTCATAAAATAAAAACTCGTTTCAAATATAAATAAAAATTACAACGACCTTTCAGAAAAAAATGGGTACCTACGTTAATTTCAGTTACGAAGTACTTTTTCAGTTAATTAAAAATAACTTGAAACCTTAATAAATGGTTTCAGAATTTAACGCGACACCCTTTTATGGCCGAGTTTGGAATGGTATTAAAAAAAAACATTTAGCAATAACATTATTTTTTAAAACCGTCAAACTGTCAGTGAAATACACAGAATAAATATTGAAACGGTGAAAATTTTTACTCATTTATATTCATATTTTTTTAGTTTATAATAAAAATATTTGTAAGATTAATAGTTTTGCTGAAAACTTTGATCATTATTCGCCTGCATCATGTGTATTTGTATATGCTAGATGAGAGTATTCTTTAATTAGATTTTCACTACAACCAATCAATATCTATATATATAAAACAAAGTCGGGTTTGTTACAACACTTAAAACTCGAGATCGGCTAGACCAATTTTCATGGTTTTTGGTTCGATGGATTTGTCCCCGCCCCGAATAGCAGAATACATCTTAAAAATAATGAAAAATCGATTAGAACATAATTATGAAAGATGAATCATTTTCCCCTATAGTTAATTCTAAATTCAATTAAAGATTGAAAACTTAAGAGAACAATAGTACTAGGAGCGCAGTAATGTGAAGTGATAATGTGAGAAAATATAAAATACTGAGATACTTAGTACTTAAATCAATCAAAAGTACTAGGCGCGCAGTTGTGTGAAGTGGTTAATAGAAAATGTGAGCGCAATATACTAATATAAATGGGAAAGTGTGTCTGTCTGTCTGTCTGTTTGTCTTTCTTTCACGGCAAAACGGAGCGACGGATTGACGTGATTTTTTATGTGGAGATAGTTGAAGGGATGGAGAGTAACATAGGCTACTTTTTGTCTCTTTCTAACGCGAGCGAAGCTGCGGGCAGAAGCTAGTTTAATATAAATGGGAAAGTGTGTCTGTGTGTCTGTCTGTTTGTCTTTCTTTCACGGCAAAACGGAGCGACGAATTGACGTGATTTTTTAAGTGGAGATAGTTGAAGGGATGGAGAGTAACATAGGCTACTTTTTGTCTCTTTTTAACGCGAGCGAAGCCGCGAACAAAAGCTAGTAGTTATATAAAATGGTAAACTGCCTGACTTAGTCCAAGAGTATTTAAATTTGGAAGATGTGTTTTTGGTGAAGATAGATAACTTCTAAAAAGGGTGTCTTTTTTACACGCGACATCTACGAATGCGAAACATATATGAGGCTAGTCTTCAATACGTTCCAAAAATCGGTCAAAAATAGGACACACTGACCTATAATCATACAAGGTTTTCGTTTTTTATTTATATTATTTAAAGAACCCTGAAAACTTATTTTGAATATAAACTACGATCGCAGAAACCTTCGTAAAGCTTATTGGCGAACTAGT
Source organism: Athetis lepigone (assembly GCA_033675125.1). Lineage (NCBI taxonomy): Eukaryota > Metazoa > Arthropoda > Insecta > Lepidoptera > Noctuidae > Athetis > Athetis lepigone. The sequence continues at coordinate 7,760,638 of CM066237.1, forward strand.
TCACGATTGTTTTACGATCGGAACACGCTGCACAGATCATGAAACCTGATGAGTTCCATCATTTATATTATTCTGAACCTTCTGTCGTGAACTGAAAAGAAATACAAGCTGATGTTACGATCATGCCGTCGCTATTTCTCTGAATATGTTTGTTTGTGATCCTATAAATTTATAGAAATAAATCGTGAGAATTTATATATAATAAAAGAATCTTTAGACTTCAATCGTTAATATTCATAGAGGAATCGTAAGATTTCATGGAAAAATCTTTAGGATTCAGTCGTAAGGATTCATGAAGGAATCCTTAGGATTCAGTCGTAAGGATTCATGGAAGAATCCATAGGAATCAGTCGTAAAGATTCATACAAGAATTCTTAGGATTCCATAGCCTCCCTTAGATCCCAACTATGACTATCCAGCTTCATTAGCGTTTCGCTGAACGGTTCAACACAGCAGTTTTACTTCTATCAGCTGCGATCAGCTTCGTAAAAACGAGTAATGCCATCAAAAACGTGGTTTTCTACAGACATACATTAAATAGAGCTGAAAAATATGCGTGGTCCCTTAACGGGATTGAAACCATAAGGAAATACTAGTTCTAAATAAAATGAAAGGAACTTGAGGTGAGTTGTCATCTTATCTAATGCGTAAAAACAATCATAGCTCTCATTAATCTCACTTTGAAAGAGAAAAGTTTCTAGAATAGCATTGATAGTCGTTAAATGACGGGATCCAGTCTGCATTGGGGCACAACGGAACATGTCCGAACATGATTGTGTCATGTTCCTCGGTTATGTCTGAATTTCCCAGCCTCACAGTAACATTGTTTTGCCTACCTGTCAACGTTAGATTACTTTTGGTGCTTACCAAATTACTGAAGCTATTCAGCATGTAACGATATGCCGGTTACGTTGTAGTTCTTTACGTTACTCAAATTATTAGCAAACAAATATAATGACTTACGAAATATTGCATGACTAAAATTGCATAGAAATCAAGCAAAGAAGAAAAAGCAAAAGAAAAGTTAATATGGACTAGTTTACAGTAAAATTTATACCTATAAAAAGAGAAACTTTGAACTGACTGATCAATGAACAGACAGCTAAAATTAGGTCGCAAATGTTTCTTAGTTAAAGTAGCTGCAACAGGAAAGGATTAAAAAAAATACGTCTATAGAGGAAAATAAATTTTGAAAAAAAAATACTTTTTTTTAAAGACGCACGAGGTAAGCAGCTCGTGCCAGTATTTAGTAAAAGTTTACAACAAAATTATATCAGAACTCAAACATCAAACAAATCATATTATGTACAAAACCTGTACGGACGAACGTACATAGTCAACTAATGTATAGGTAAGGGTGGTCGTCTGTGAAATGTAATTTCATAGAAAATCCATCACGCCGGTGACTCAGCAGTAATGGTCATGCTCAAAACGATGCGGCCATTTGCACACGCTTAGAACTGTATGTAATGCTGGAATATGATATGTGGCTTTAAAATTTGCAGTTTGAATTGGATCATTTTGTTTTATGAGTTTTTAGGCATTTATGAGATGATAGCTTTTAAGCGGCTTTGTCTGCGTGAATGTCGAACTTCCGTTCACAATTTTATTTATTTATTTAAACAAGGCACACCAACGATATATTTACAAGTACATCAATATAATGTAAGCACAAATTTTCAATTCTGTGTAAACACATTACTTAAAGGTATGCACAACATTCACAAAAAAAAACAAATATTAAAATATCAATTGATTGCACCAAAAATATAAAATTGAATGATATAAAAAATGTTACGTTACATTGCTCACGACTATAGATGCTGGCGGGAAAAATTCCGAAACATTCCCGTCGAATACTTCGGAAGTATTCCGAAATATTCTGAAAGTTTGGGAATATTTCAACTGCCAAAAAAAACCCCGGTGAAATTGTATTAATCCATTAAAAGCCACTGTACTCGATTGAGTACAGCGTAATGAAGTAAAATAATAAGGTGTATCACCTAAAATTTACAAGATCTGTCATTTACACTTCGGAATAATGCTGTACTCAATCGAGTACAGCAGTTACCTCTAATGGGTTCATAGGGAATATAGCCTACTAGCTGTCCCCCGCGGTTTTATCCGCGTTTAATTTCCTTTGGTTACTTCTTAGCCCCCCGCAAACCGTTTATGCAGCGCACGCAACAAAAGTCCTCAAATGTGAATAATTTTCCCCGTTTTTGCAACATTTCTAACTGACACTTCGCTCCTATTGGTCGCAGCCGCAGCGTAATGTTATATAGCCTAATACCTTCCTCTATAAATGGACTTTAAAAAACAAAGAATTTCTCTAATCGGATCAGTAGTTCCTGAGATTAGCGCGTTTAAACAAACAAACTCCTCCGCATTATAATATCAGTAGTAGCTTTCCAATAGTGAAATTTCTGAAAGCGACACAATAGTTTTTGAGTTTATTTATTAGGTTTTCCTTTATTTAGTAATACCTATCTATGTGACTCGCGAATACTTAGCGATGCGAACAGCAGAGCTATACACAAACTAACCAAAAACATAGGTAACCCTTTTTCAAAAAACAAATCAAATATGCTCGGCCTGGTTTTTTATTCCACAACTAACATTTTGATAAATAGCATTCGACTTCGATATAACCTACATAAAACAAAAACACTTTGCTGAAAACCGCATCAAAATCGGTTTAGCCAAACGCGAGATAATCGCGGACAAACATACATACATACATACAGGTCGAACAGAGAACCTACTTTTTTTTGAAGTCGGTTAAAAATAAAAATCCTGTTGTAAAAGGGATTTTTATTTTTTATAAAAATATTAACAAATATACTTTATCGATCAGATTTATAATAAAATAAACATTTATATTTTACTAACTTATGCGCCACTGAAAAATAATTAATTCACCCACCACACAAAAAATAAACACGTTTATTCTTATTGAATAATTCGGGCGAAACATTCCGCGGAAACTTTCGATTGCGGGGTATGAATCTTTCTGAAAACTTCTCCGGGGGGGGAGCATCTCCCCTCTTACCGCACCCCGCACCGCCATCGCCTTCGTGCACACAGTCAGGCGGCGGCGATCGACGGTCGATGCAAAATTCCATTCGATATTTAAAAAAATATAAAAATATTTTGCAAAAAAATACAAATTCTAAATTTAAATTCATTTTGAATAATTCTGATTTAAAGAAACTTTCCCAGAAGTATTCCGGAATTATTTCGAATTTTTCAGAAGTTTTGCAACTATACTCACGACTAATTATTTCAGCAATGCAAGACAAGAAAATTTCCATACATGTAGCACTTAAGCTTAACAAAAAATATATAATAATATGTACGTTAGTTTAATAAAAAATAAAAATAAAAAAAATTCTATTTAATTTAAAATTTACCCTTTGAGTGGTAGAATTTTCAAAACTCTTTTTAGTGGCTACTTATTCTTCAGAAAGAACACACCCTTCCAGTTTCATGTCTATAGGACCAGCGGTTGGGCCACTTACGTATGATCTTGCTTTCACATTTTTTTACTGTTTTCAATTTTTTATCCTGAACCAAAAATACCGTCCAAATGGCAGTTGGGTTCGCACACCAAGGTACAAAAGAAACGCTTGTTTCATAATTTAACTTACAAGACTGTTTAATAAGTTTAAGACAATATCGTCTTACAGACACAATTGTCGAATAGATACGTTATTTATGTCGTAAGCTTGAAAGGTCCATTTCAATAGACAATGAATCCCTGATCGATATACGTACACTTGTGTTATGCCTGAGTAATTTAGGACATCTATATATCGGTCTAGTGAACTTCAAATAAGACAAAAGATTCTTTACTGATTGTTTAGATAAGTGTACTATTTGGTAATTATATAAATGTGCTTGCTATCATCTCCCTAGCCTTTTCCCAACTGTGGTCGGGCAGGCGTCGTGTTGTCGCGGCGTTTCCCTTGGAGTCGATTGAACGCAGCGCTAACGCGGCGCAGACAAACAAAAATGTGTGACGTCTGCGCCGCGTTTAAATGACTCCAGAGGAATTGCGCCGAGTAGTTGCGGCGTCTGCGCTGCGCATACGTTTTTCGAACGCCTACGCTGGACAAACGCTAGTGTGAAGGCGCTCTAATTTTGTAGATATCATAGAAGCACGAAGAGGTTTTTATTCAAATTAGAACAACACTACATTGTCTAAAACAAAGTCGTTTCCGCTAAAGGGCTGTCCCTATGTATGCTGCTGATTGATCTTTAAAACTACGCAACGAATTTTGATGCGGTTTTTTTAAACCTTCGAACACACGTGATTTGAAACACAATAGAAAGACAAAAGCAGCGCGACAGCCGGCTGTCGCTTGGTCGTTAAAGGTTAATAAATAGATAGAGTGTTTCAAGAGAGAGGTCTACACGTGTATTAAAGTAGAGAAAAGCCGTGATTTTTAGAAAAAGAAGGAAAGAAATAAAATATGTTTGTTTGACACATTCAATCTTAAAGGCCATGCGAAGCTAGTTGTTGGCTTGATAGCTTAATACAAGACAAAAATACTTTAGTTACGTATCCGGTAAAAATAATTTTCCGAAACTACATACAACATCCAAAAACATGACCGGATATGATGCCGAACCAATATTTTTAAAACACATTAATTATATTTTCAGCCAATATTTCTGTAATGTCAAAACATTGCAAAAAACATTGTGTCATAGCATTTCCTGTTATATTTTAATGTTAAATATAATTAGTTGGTATTAGATCATGTAGTTTGATTTAGTAATCGATGATTTTATTTGTCTATGATTAATATTTCTGGATATCTTGCGTAGGTTGATAAAATGAGGAGTGACGCGGCGAATTCGGTACTTTTCAGGACATCATTACGTGCAATCGCAATTCAATACTGTCAGACATGCAAAAGTAATCTATTATTTATTTTTTGATTAATTTATTTTTAATACTTTAGACCGCATACAATGTGGTCTTTACTTATCAAAGTGCTTTGATAAGTCCGTGAGGGCATGCAAAATGTATTTTGTACGTCTTTGCTTAACGCCTTTGTATTGCTGACTACGATTTGTCCAAAATCCATACAATGGGTGAACATGCATACAAAGGTGACGGAACTAAAGGTCTTAGTAGAATCCCTTTGCTTCTTAGTAAATTGGTATAGAGTACAGTGAAAATTTTGTGGAATGAAACTTTCTTAACAGAGCGTCAGTAAGATTCTCTGGGAAGGAACTCGTTTCGGGATACATAGTGTACTACCACTAACCCTATTTCTACCTCGAAGCGTTTTTTTATAAATGGGATTGCGCCACCCAGTAATCCTGCTAACATTAATGCTCCAATCCATTCATCTGTTATTTTAAAGCCTGTTCCTTGTAATCTCTGGCTTGTTTCTACAATTTCAGTTACATACTGGGTCATCGAGTCACAATTATCAAGTCGGATGTTGATGAGTTTACGCAACAAGCCAATTTTTCTTGTATAGCCAGTATCATCAAACATATTCTTCAACTTGTACCATAAGTCATAGGTTGTTGCTGCATGCTTAATATGTACATAGAGTGTCGGATCTATCGTCAACACCAACTTTGCTTTGGCTTTCGCATCTTCATTTATTTGGCTCGTCGTAGGTGACGCCGGTAATTTTTCGACAATAGCGGACGCCATGTTTTCCAACACCAACACATTTTGAACTGCAAAACACCAATCTTCATAGTTCTCACGCCCTTTTAACTTTGGAATGTTAGCAATATAGTTCGTCGTCATTTTTATCACAGAAACTAAACAGTACTTCACGTTGAATCTATTAAAACAATTTTTAATTGTGCAGGCCCATAACCTGTTAATAATACACACAGTGACGTTTCAATAGACTGAATTTATTTAGAGAGGTTGACACATACATTATACTTCACAATAGATGGCGCTAGTAGTAGCTAACTTAAATTAATGTTTTGTTATAATATCAACAGTGTGGAGTTGGTGAATAACCCTCTGGCGAACTGTTCTGGAGAATTTTAGTGAAACTAGCGATATTGGTCACTTAAAATCAGGCAGGTTTTCGACTTGCTTGCCATCCAATAACAAAAAATTGATGAAACTCTAGGTGCAACAGAATATAGTAATATGTTTACCTTTTCGTTTCATATTTATGACATAATACGAGACGTTGATAAGGATAAGGCGCCCGCCTCTAATGTTGTTGGTTCGAATCCGGGCAAATACCAATGTGACTCTTCAATTCATATGTTCTTTCTTAAGTTTATCTTGGACATCACTGACATCCCGTGTCTCGGAAAGCTCGTTAACCCGTTAGTCCTAGTAGTCATTCGTAGAACATTGACAGTCGTTACGGATAGTCAGAAGCCAGAAAGTCTGACCATTCTAACCAAGGGGTATAGTGTAGCCCAGTAACTGGGTTGGGAAGTTTGATAGGCTCTACGTAAAACACTGTTATCCAGCTGAATCCGGTTAGGCAGTAACTGGGCAAGGAGATGATGATGATGAGGTTCATATTTATTACACTGACATCTTACAAATAAAATATTGCTTTCTTTCTTTCTTTCTTCCTTTCTCTCTTTCTTTCTTTCTTTCTTTCTTTCTTTCTTTTTTTCTTTCTTTCTTTCTTTCTTTCTTTCTTAGATGTCTGACGTAAGTTACTACACTGCACCTACGTAAGAAGATAATAGTTTTACCATAAAATCAGTAGAAATTATAAAAAAAAAACATTAATTGAGCAAAGACTATGATTAAGTGATTTTCTGTAACACAATCGTAATAACAGCGAGGAACCATAGGTGCTTATTATCTATTTTTTCCCACATTTTTCTAAACTACATAATTACTAATTGGCTTATTGGAAATCTATGTTAATTTAATGTATTATCAATAGACGTATTAATTACAGCTTCCTTTGTTAAAGCAATTAATTTTAACATAGAATAATGTGGGAAGATTGTAAATACCTTGTAACGTTTAAAAACAATGTACATATTAATTATTGTTGTGAACCATGATTAATTGTTACTGTCTTAATCAGTTTTCTATACATATTTATAGAAACGTTAGATTTCCAATACTAATGATGAAAAAAAGAACTGTCTAATGCGCTGCCACCATCATCATCATTTCCCTATGCTTTTCCCAACTATGTTGGGGTCGGCTTTCCAGTCTAACCGGATTCAGCTGGATACTGGTGTTTTACGTGGAGCGACTGTCTATCTGACCCAACCAAATCTGACACAGCCCAGTAACTGGGCGACACGATACCCCTTGGTTAGACTGGTCAGACTTTCTGGCTTCTGAAAACCCGTAACGACTGTCAAAGTTCTAGGAATGACAACCGGGACCGAAGGCTTTACGTGCTCGTGCGGTCCATGGCCCTCTACGGGGCTCCGGTGTGGGCGCCCAACCTAGCCGTGGCTCCGGCCCGACTTCTGAGGGCGTCCCAGAGGGTCATGGCCATTCGCATGGTGCGGGGATACCGCACGGTCTCCTGTCATGAGGCGGCATGCCTCCTTGCCGGCGTCCCGCCGTGGGATCTGGAGGCAACAGTCCTTGCACACACGTACGTGTGGCGCGTGGAAGTGCAACGCAAGGGTGAAGTTCCGATGCCGCGGGTTATCGCGGCACGGCTCACGGAGCTCCGGCGAGATCTCATGGCGGAATGGAGACAACGACTGTCGCAACCTAGTGCTGGGCACGCCGTTATAGCGGCGGTAAGACCCCTCTTTGAGGAGTGGCTGGAGAGGCGTCATGGCACTCTCACGTTTCGCTTGACACAGGTCCTCACCGGACATGGTCAGATCGGGAGGTTCCTGTGTCGGATTCGGGCGGAAGCGACGCCTGGGTGTCACCACTGCAGTAACGGTCGCCTGGCGGACACGGTCGAGCACACAGTGGAGGTGTGCCGCGCATGGGCGGAGCATCGACGTGTCCTCGTAGAGGCGATCGGCGGCGGTGACCTCTCGCGCCCGGCGCTGGTTCAGGCCATGCTTCGGGGCGAGACGGAATGGGATGCCGTCGCCTCCTTCTGCGAAGCAGTTATGCTAGTGAAGGAAGCGGCGGCGCGCGAGAGGCAACGACGAGCCTCTCGCCCCGGACTAAGACCCAGGCGAAGACGTCTAGAGTCGCAAGACGACTACCGGCCACCGTAGGCGCGGTTCTGCGGATGGCGAGCGATGGGTAGCTCGCCGCCCGGCTAGGACCAGGACCGCGTAGACGGCGCGTTTTGTTCCACGCGCGCCTCAAAGAGAGGGAGTCAGCACAGGAAGGGGCCCAACAGGGCCAACGCCTGCCGGGGTTGCGGAATGTTTATAATAGTTACCGTGACCTCGGAACATAAAGGGCAATCGAAGGAACATGAGTGGGTTTTAGTCAGTAAGAGTCTGACACGCCCTCCCGTCGCACCCAGGACGGGAGCAGTCATTGGATGAAAAAAAAAAAAAAAGGCTTTACGTGCTATATGAAACGAAAAAGTGACATTGATACTCTCCCGGATTCCTGGATTACCACTAAGCCACCACGACAAGTAAGAAATAATATTAATACTATATTTTATAAAATATCATATTATTACCTTTAAAAATACACACATCAAAAGTGTCTAGGGATATTTCAATTAAACCTAAATTACTAAAATTCTATTAACTTTTTGTTAAAACATGTACACATTAAAATAAACCTTGTTTAATAGACTATTTAATCTGATAATAAACTTTTAGATAAAGTTAAATTTAAAAAAAACTTAGAAGAAGAGGAAAAACTCAAACAAAATTTCAATCTTAACTTTATTTTTGAAACATCAAAATTTAAACAAAACAACAATTTTTTTTATAAAAATTCTTGAAAACTTAAAATTAATATTCCGTGGATCCACCTAAGACTCTCCTGACACATCTGCAGCGGTTCTGCATACTCAAAACAAGGGTGTCAATATTCTGTTGTGGAATGCTGTCCCATAATTGCCGTTTCTGAAGCCATGAAGACCAGTCAGAGCGTTATATCCAGGCTTTGGTCATGTTATCGTGTCACGGAGGAAGTGGTGGAACGGCACCGAGGACCTCAACGCATTACAACACATGTACAGGACCGATTCATAGTAAATGCTGCACGAAGTCAACTAAATGCAGCGGCGATGCTATTGGTTCAAAGGCTACAGAGAGAGTATGGTTTGCTGGTAAGCGGTCAAACTTTGAGAAGGCGACTGCATGAAGTCAATCTACGTGCTCGTAGGCCATTTTGGGTATCAGCACTAAGGAGAGGTAATCGAGGAAGAAGATTACAATGGGCCATTGCACACGAAAACTGGAACCATTCTCAATGGTCACTTGTGCTTTTCACTGATGAATCTAGGTTTGGATTTCATCCTGATTCGCGAAAAGTACGCGTTTGGAGAAAACCTGGATGTTGGAATCGACTGCAGCACCCACAACAAGTTCATGCATATTAAGGTGGCACGATTATGGTTTGGGCAGGAATTCGTCTCGGCGGTAGAACGGACCTCGTTTGGATACAAGGCAATATGACTGCTCGAAAATACCGAGATGAGGTGCTAGAGCCTGTAATCTTGCCCCACAAACAGCAAATGGGACAAAATTTACAGCTAATGCACGACAATGCCCGTCCACATACGGCGCGTATCGTTACAAGTTGGTTACAACAGCATGTTATCCAAGCTTTAGACCGGCCTGCACAATCCCCTGACTTAAATCCTATTGAGCATGCCTGGAATATGCTTCAGAGAAGAGCTCGTAGGAATTTCCCTGTTGATATTGTGCATCAAAACCAGCTTTTCTTGCATCTTAGCAGGATTTGGGACAGTACTCCACAACAGGATATTGACACCCTTGTTTTGAGTATGCAGAACCGCTCCAGATTTGTCAGGAGAGTCTTAGGTGGATCCACAAATTATTAATTTTAAGTTTTCAACAATTTTCATAAAAAAAAATTGTTTTGTTGTTTAGGTTTTGAAATTTCAAAAATAAAGTTAAATTGAAATTTTGTTGAGTTTTTCCTCTTCTTCTAAGTTTTTTTTTTAATTTAACTTTATCTAAAAGTTTATTATCAGATTAGATAGGCAATTAAACAAGGTTTATTTTAAAGTGTAGGTGTCTTAACAAAAAGTTAATAGAATTTTAGTTATTTAGGTTTAATTAAAATATCCCTAGACACTTTTGATGTGTGTATTTTCAAGCAAAAATTACTGTTTTCTTCCTGCAGGTATTTTGAACACTTTTATGCATTTCTTATCTTTTGTTTACAAGAATCTTACCTTTTTTATTAACATCCTACAAAAAGTCGTAAAGTGCACACGAATCTATGTTTATAGTTTATTTTGAACTAAACTGAAAATAAATAAACACCAATACGAATCTATTTGTGGTAGGTAATATTTTTTATGACGTTCAGTTTTTATACGGCTTTGTATTGGCTCCCAAAATTATTGACATGTAATAGTGGAAATGTTTTGCGAAACGTTATCAATAATAGTTAGCAACGTCAAAAAACTGTTGTAACGTAAAGAGAAAACATGGCAGTATTGTTACCTGTGTTTGAAATCCCGATACGATCCGGATAGAATCCGGTACCGTAAGCGTACATCTGTGTAGCTCGTACGAGTATACAAAGTGTATTTAAAAATCTGCAAAACCTTTTAGTAGACAAATTATGTTAGTAATTCTCGCCCCGAATCAGCAATAAAATGGGTAGGTACGTACTTTTTTACGGGTCCACCCTTTATAGCAGAACTTCTTACGCCATAATTTTATTTTGCATAGCAACGGATAGCATAAACCTCTTTTCGCAGAAAATCGTTTGGCATACACTCATTTACCATACACCGAAACCCATAATTTTGTAAGTCAGAATCATCTTTAGGCATAAATTTCATATCCATAATAATCAATAAGTATAACCATCACATCGTAGAAAGTTCAAAACCAGAATCATCATTTGGCATATATTTTATATCCATAATAATCAAAAGTAGAACCATCATATCGCAGAAAATTCACAGCCAGAATCATCTTTTGGCATGCATTTCATATCTTATTTTGGCATGCAGCAAGCATGCAGCAAGCATGCAGCAAGCATGCATCATGCAACAGGCATGCAGCATGCAAGCATGCAGCAGGCATGCAACATGCAGCAAGCATGCAACATGCAGCAGCCATGGCTTCTGTCACGGCTCCGGCGCTGCGGGGCTCCGGCGCTGCGGGGCTCCGGCGGTCCCACGCGAGCTAATCGTCGGAGATGGTTTTACGTCCACCACCGCAGCTTCCTGCTACCTGCTCCTCAGCTCGCGGGCCGCCTCGCCCCTCCACGCCTTCGCGGGTTTCAATTACACTCTAGGGGTAGGGCAGACAAGACTACGTGACGTCGGTTTTGCAGCGATTCATTTCTGTCACTCACTTTTGTAGCACACCATAGTGATTTTTTAAAACAATATTTTTTTTCAATATGACTAAGTAATAATTATTTCTATTAAAATTCTGTGATCTTTGTAGTATGCTAAGTCAAATTATGCCAAATAATCGGCGCTCTAAATAAACGTTATGCTAAACGAAATTATGCAAAATTGTAACTCTGACAAAGGTAATTATTCCCAATACAATTCTGCCATCTTAAAAGTATCCCATTTAAAATTCGGACATAAAACATTAGGCCAAACAACAATTATGTTAAATATTTTTTATACCTTAACAATGTCCGATTAAAAATGTTTCTGCCAAGTGAGTTATGCCAAATAGGTTTCGGAGAAACAAGTTTCTGCCAGATAGAGGGCACCCCTTTTTTACTTCTTATCGGTAAGTGTGAAACTACCGTTTTCAAAATGCGCTCAGTCTGTAACCATTCTAAGACCACGAGGTCACACACACAAACAAACACAAACGATAATTTCATAGATCCAAAACATACGAGGTTTATTATGACAATTACCCAGAAAAACGGTCATGATTTAAAAAAAATTGCAAGTATTATTGATTGTTTAAAAAAACGATACCTAGTCGTTTTTTTATTTGATTATTGACAAGTTATATAACAACCTCTTGAAAGGTGTTGCAGTTTCAAAAAGCTTGTGCCGAAAGTATATGGTATAAAATATTTATAAATTTTATTTTTACAACCAGGGGTTCGATGTTACTGAGTTGTGAAATTCAAACCGCAATCCACCTATGTAAAAACATGGCCGCCAAAACCAAAGTACCCACAAATATCAAGAACCACGCGTCAAATTGATAAGCATGTTGCCAGCTGTCACTGGAGCCTTCCCCTGAGAGTTTTGTTATAGCCAGTCTCGTAACGTGTCGTGTTACTAAGTAATTGGCAACTATGTTGGCAACTAATAGTTGGAGCGATGGGTGTAGCGTATCGTAACTCATGTCTGTGTCTTCGTACAGCTGTTGTGACGTGTCAAAGGAAGTTCGACTTTAGTGACGTAAGGATTTTTTTATATATTTGGTAGTTTTTGCTCGCGATACATCGTGAAAATTTGTCATTGATAAATAAATTGCAGCTGGTTAAATATGATACATTTACATGTCAAATATAGTTTTTACATATTTTAAGCGAAATTAGATCGTAGTACGTTAGATCTTGTCGTGATCTGACGTACTGAAGTAGCGTAACCTACCAACAAACAAACACCACTTGCAACAACGATCTACCATATAACTAATGTGTTTCAGTAAGACCGCTCTGTAAAGACTGCACAGTGATATTGCTGCGATATATCGTTGCCGTTCGTGGTGTGTGTAACAGCAAGCCTCGTATATACAATAAAAAACCTTCATTGAATATTTCCTTCACAATATTGACAAGTCAATTCCGCTTTATCAGTAAACTTTAAGGTTCAAATTCTCGAAGGTCATCAGCTGAACAAACGTACAAATAAAGTCTGGTGATAAATTAACATTCCGTCCGAATTCCGATCCAATACAAACTTAAGATAAACTTGTACAATTGGAGAATTAATTATGTTGTCTCCTTCGTTATAGAGGGGTCACTGTCAGTTTTGTTTGTTATTGGCATTATTGTTGGCCAAAGTTCGTGGTTTCATCAGAAATAGTTAGATATCACAATGTTATACAGCCTAACCTTATGTTTAATTTAAGTTTGAGGTGCTAGCAAACTTTCTTTTATCGAGATACCTCATTAATACACCAGGTTACGCAAACAGTCGCGCCACCAGTAAAATGTATTCAGTTTACTGGGTGCATCCAGTGAGACAGCAGTGAGACGCTTTGTTGGTGGCGCGACCAACAGAAACCTAGTGTTCGAATGAGATAATATGACCCTTAGTGGCGTATATTGGTGTACAGGCTACAGAAAACTAGACATGTGTATTAAATTTTATATCAAGCAATATACTTACGTAAGGTGATTTTGTGTTTATATAAGTATATACTGTTTATTTGTTTATTTATCTAAATGATATGCACACCATTTGCTTACATTTATCTGACTACGCGAAGGAGGATGATGTGTTTTTTGGGATAATGTCTGTTGACGATGTGTGCAACAATATATCTGTGTGTGGCACTTTATAGATCAAATGCATGGCCCGATTCTCAAAACCTAGTAGTACACCTGTCAAATTTCTTTAAAAGTTTTTCAACTTTATCGCTAAAGTAATAGGTTTAATTCTGATTGGAAAGAACCAACAACTCCGGGTAGCTTTATGTGCAGTATGTACCTAACAAATAAAATGGAGTCTTGACACATTGGTTAATGTTGTTAACCGACTCCAAAGATAAGAAGGTTCTTCATTCGTTCAAATCTTTTTTAATTTTTTGACAGTTTCACAATAAACACATTGATATCTATTAGTAATCAGTAAAATACTTACATCTCAGATCGTAAAAGATAAATATTGTTGTCTCAATAACAAATAGGACATCGTTTGGGCATTGACATTTGGCAAACAGTCTATTGCATGCGTACTATATTATTTACTTGTCTTATTTTGTATATAATATGCAATATCCCGTATTGTATCGCGATTTACATAATAATATAACATTGCTAGTTCAAGAGCTCTTTTTAGACAGAAAAGGCGCATAATCAGTAACTTCCTCAAGACGGATTGAAGATTTCAAACTTATATTCTCTAATAAAAATTTTTTTCCAAAAAAATAATAACCGCCTTCAAAAACTAAAAACACAAAAATTACTAAAATTTCGGAAGTCTGTGGCAACACAAATTGATTTACCAGAAGAGAAGCCACCGACTTCCGTAGTTTTAGTTATTTTTGTGTTTTTAGTTTTTGAAGGCGGTTATTATTTTTTTTGGAAAAAGTTTTTTATTTTTTACTTTTTAGTGTCAAGCCACAATGTTGACTCTTCATTTTCATTGATTGACGCATCAGCATGACGCGTAGGTAGTTGTTGTCCTATGTTACATTTCAATGCTGTAAATCGTTGAGGAATTCCCTCGACTGTATATGGTTTCCATCATCAGATCTACTGCAGACCTTCATTCTAATGCACAACCTATATGGGTGCGAAGTTCTTATCAATTTAAATGAATTAAGTCCAAACACAAGGTAGCTACTGTAAACCGTTGAAGAGTTCCCTGAACTATCCTTCGTCTTCATCATCAGACCCCTAATACAGTCACAACTCATCTAGGTGTAAAGTTCTTATCAATACAAATTAATCTAGCCCAAACACAAGGTAGCTGCTGTGAATTGTTGAGGAGTTCCCTCGACTGTCTCTCGTCTCCATCATCAGATCTACTCCAGATCTTCATTAAATTGTAGTGCTATAATAAAATACTTAATGAAAAACTTACAAACGCACTAGTCACCCCTACGATTTTTTAAAGTTCCCCTCAATTTCTCTGGTCTACTACCATCAAACCCTGATTTTCTTATGAAACTTTCAAGGTAGTTCTTATGGACTACCTTGGAAATGTCTTCTATCCAACAAAAAAAGAATCATCCAAACCGGTTCATAAACGACGAAGTTATAGTGAAATATTTTGGAAATTCGTACTTTTTTTGTGAAATCAAAAAGAAAAATCTAAAAAAGCAAATATACCGATGTATATTCTAAACAGTTGACATTTGGCCCGCGAGCCAGATTTTACGAGGGCGAGATATCCCATAATCCTTAATTTCGCGGATAAAAGGTAATGAAAAAAAAAATTTTGTACTTTTTAGAATTTGGTGTACGTACTACAACTAATTAAAGTATCTGCCAGAGTTACACACAAATAATTGAACCTCTAATAATAGCATCATAAAATAAAGATTGAGACCCATATTCTGTTTAACTTAAAGCCTGCACACACCGCTTCCTTTAAATGCGCCGTCGATGCGCGTTAGCATCGCGTTTGTATCAATTAAAACGAACAACAACCTACTTTGTAGGATAAAAGCGCGCTGACGACGCGTTTAAAAAACGACTAAATGACGAATATGCACAGGCCCTTAAAGTTCATATTTTCACAAGTAATCCATCTCCCACATACTTTGTGTGGAATAACTTTTATCTGGTTCACTTTCAAAGCGTTCTACTAATTATTTCTAACACCGCGTTGGGAACACTGGAGCTTCACAACACTTAAGTAAATTCATAACTTAAAGTTTAGTTTACGCTGTAATTACTACCAGCTTCAGCGGTATCTGGGGATCAAAATTAGGACAAGTCAGTCAGACTTTTAAAGGATGAGAAAAACCGACAACTCACATAATTAACCCATATACGTTAGAAATTGTATTAGAGTTCCTTCCTTATTTTTATTTTTTTTAATACGATAGTGTAGAAGGGCACTTCGCTTCGCTTCGTGCAACCTCGGCTCGCATCGGGCAACTTCCAGTCGTTATCGCGAAGTTGCACGAGTGTGTAGTCACACACTCCGGACTTCGATTAACTTCAATGAATACTTCGTAAAGGCAACTTCGCAGAGGCAACTTCGCGAGCAGTGTAGAGCAGGCTTAAAAAACAAATCTCATGCAACAGAAATTTGATTATGACAGACCTCTTGGTCTAGTGGTTAGTGACCCTGAATGCTAAACCGGAGGACGAAGAATTCGAGATCGAGGTTCGGATCCCACCCAGTACAAACTGTGTGTTATGAGCATGATTGTTTGTTCTATATCTGAGTGTAATTTATCTATTCATATTCTTTATTGCACATAAAAAGAAAATACAAACAACTTTAAAGCAAAACTAAAATAAATCTTATCAATGGCAAGATAACCCAGAAATGAGTTTTCTGCCAACAAACCAAAATGATATCGAGAGATTTGCAACGGGGGATGTGCTTATGTGCACAAATAAAATATAATTATTTACTATCTATAATATATATTTTTTTTTGGTGAGTGGGAAATCGTCCATTGACTGCTCCCGTCCTGGGTGCGGCGGGAGGGCGTGTCAGACTCTTACTGACTAAAACCCACTCATGTTCCTTCGATTGCCCTTTATGTTCCAGGGTCACGGTAACCACTATAAACATTCCGCAACCATCTATAATAGATATGTATTTATAAATTATATAAGTGTATTTATCTGTTGCCTGGTTATCATAATACAAGCTCTACCGTGTGAGTTGTCCCAGGATATTTATTTATAGACTTGGGAATGCGAAATCACAAGCAGAAACTAGTTAACAAATATGTTAAATACCAAAGGCCCACACAAATCAAACTATGTACGTATATTGCTTACTCCTCTCTCACCTGTCAAGTTCCACAGAAGTTCTAGTACCCTCTCCTTAATGAGGAGTTTCATAACTTGTACATATTTGCGTAGACCTGTTTGTTTGTCGCACCTACAGAGTTTGTAGAAACATAATACGTGATAATGCTGCGTAAACGGTGGTAATTAGAGATATTTATACGGACCTCGGGGTTAATTTTGAGGAATTAATAATTTTCGTTCGTGTCACCCAGTAACGGGGTTGCGGAGGTCTGATAGGCAGTCGAGTCGCGTAAAATACTTGTACCTAGCTGAATGCGGTTAGAAGGGAAGCTGAATCCAATATTGTTAGGAAAAAGCAAGGGAGTTGATGACGATGAATTTTCTAAAAGAGTATCAGTATTTTGTGTTTAAATGCCGTGATGGCTAAATGGTTAAGACCCGCCTCTTCTTTTAAAAATGGGTATGTATCGATGTGATTTTGATTTAAATGTATTTTTAAAGTTTATCTTGGACATTACCGGCTTTGGTCTTGAATTTTGACATTCTTTACGGATAGTTAGAAGCCAAAAACTCTGACCAGTCTAACCAAGCGGCATCGAATCGCCCAGTAACTGGGTCATGAAGATCTTATAAGCAGTCGCTTGGTAAAACACTAATATATCCGACGGAGGGGTCGGCTTCCCTATAGTAGAGGAAAGGCTAAGGCGTCTCCTTAGCCTGAAGTCTTTCTAAAGTTTATTTTGAACATCGCAGACATTGGTGAAAAAAACCTTAACCTTTAGACTGATGAAGGCGCACATCTACGCGAGACAATGCTTTTTATTTTTTAATTGTTTTTTTAATTACGATAGACCACCGGTTAATGAATTTAGATTATAAATATCCAATCCGCCTTGAGAGACGTGATCAATATTCGTGCTATCTCTGTATTAGAATATCCCTTAGACAGAAATACAGAGGCAAAAATAGTCTGGTATTGTTAGTACATATTTTGCTTTGAGTATCTTCTAGTTAGTTTAATTGACTTCCTGATGTCATGATGATCCATACTAATATTATAAATGCGAAAGTAACTCTGCCTGTCTGTCTGTCTGTCTCTTCTTCACGCCCAAACCACTGAACCGATTTGAATGAAATTTTGTACAGATATAGTCCGGGACCCGAGAAAGGATATAGGATAGTTTTCATCCCGGAAATCCCCCGGGAACGGGAACTTCTTCACGCGGACGAAGTCGCGTGCAAAAGCTAGTAAAAAATAATAGTTAAAAGTGAAAAACTGTGTTCATAACAATGATCAAATAATTTAGTTCCCTCAGCTGCAAAATATTTCCACACACTCTCCTAAGTACCAAAGGTCAACGATCCCTGTGGTCCTGAATAAATATGACGAAGGGTTATAAACACAGAAAAGGCAACCTGTGAAAATATTGCAATCTTTTTCTAACTGGAATTATTTGAACAAACCTTGTGTGTAAATACCCGAAGCAATTATTCTGTCCATTTCATTGTTTGCTTAACACGTGGTGTTTGAAGATTGCTTCGAGAAACTTCGATTTATTAACTTTTGCTGATTAGAACTACAGAAATTAAGTAGTTTTCTAAGAAATTTAATCCTAAAGGTTGTGTAAATAATGCTTCGTAAAAATATAAGTTTTTATAGTTATCCGGCTGTTGCTGTTCATAATAGAACATACAGATCTGACTAATACTTGTCAGTACGCTAATATTGTGTCCGATCCGACAGTAATCGTGGCTGAACGCGGCGGTAAATGTGTTTCAGTAAGACCGCTCTGTAAAGACTGCACAGTGATATTGCTGCGATATATCGTTGCCGTTAGTGGTGTGTGTAACAGCAAAACTCGTTTATACAATAAAAAACCTTCATTGAATATTTCCTTTACAATATTGACAAGTCAATTCCGCCTTATCAGTAAACTTTAAGGTTCAAACTCTTGAAGGTCATCAGCTGAACAAACGCACAAATAAAGTCTGGTGATAAATTAACATTCCGTCCGAATTCCGATCCAATACAAACTTAAGATAAACTTGTACAATTGGAGAATTAATTATGTTGTCTCCTTCGTTATAGAGGGGTCACTGTCAGTTTTGTTTGTTTATTGGCATTATTGTTGGTCAAAGTTCGTGGTTTCATCAGTAATAGTTAGATATCACAATGTTATACAGCCTAACCTTATGTTTAACTTACTTTAAGTTTGAGCTGCTAGCAAATTTTCTTTTAGGGAGATATCTCATTAATACACCAGGTTCCGCAAACAGTCGCGCCACCAGCAAAATGTGTTCAGTTTACTGGGTGTATCCAGTGAGACAGCAGTGAGACGCTTTGTTGGTGGCGCGACCAACCAAAACCTAGTGTTCGAATGAGATATTATGACCCTTAGTGGCGTATATTGGTGTACAGGCTACAGAAAACTAGACATGTGTATTAAATTTTATATCAAGCAATATACTTACGTAAGGTGATTTTGTGTTTATATAAGTATATACTGTTTATTTGTTTATTTATCTAAAAGATATGCACACCATTTGCTTACATTTATCTGACTACGCGAAGGAGGATGATGTGTTGCGGAATGTTTATCATAGTTACCGTGACCCTGGAACATAAAGGGCAATCGAAGGAACATGAGTGGGTTTTAGTCAGTAAAAGTCTGACACGCCCTCCCGCCGCACCCAGGACGGGAGCAGTCATTGGAGGATATCCCACTCACCAAAAAAAAAAAAGGAAAAAAGGAGGATGATGTGTTTTTTGGGATAATGTCTGTTGACGATGTGTGCAACAATTTGCATTGTTGTGTGGCACAATATATCTGTGTGTGGCACTTTTTAGATCAAATGCATGGCCCGATTCTCAAAACCTAGTAGTACACCTGTCAAATTTCTTTAAAAGATTTTCAACTTTATCGCTAAAGTAATAGGTTTAATTCTGATTGGAAAGAACCAACAACTCCGGGTAGCTTTATGTGCAGTATGTACCTAACAAATAAAATGATTGGAGTCTTAACACATTGGTTAATGTTGTTAACCGACTTCAAAGATAAGAAGGTTCTTCGTTCGTTAAAATCTTTTTTATTTTTTGTCATTTTTTAATAAACACATTGATATCTATTAGTAAATCAGTAAAGTACTTACATCTCAGATCGTAAAAGATAAATATTGTTGTCTCAATAACAAATAGAACATCGTTTGGGTATTGACATTTGGCAAACAGTCTATTGCATGCGTACTATATTTTTTTACTTGTCTTATTTTGTATATAATATCACGTATTGTATCGCGATTTACATTAATAACATAACATTGCTAGTTCAAGAGCTTTTTTTAGACAGAAAAGGCGCATAATCACTAACTTTCTCAAGAGGGATTGAAGATTTCAAACTTATCTTCTCTAATAAAAAAGCTTTTTCCAAAAAAATAATAACCGCCTTCAAAAACTAAAAACACAAAAATAACTAAAATTTTGGAAGCCGGTGGCTTCTCTTCTGCCAATCAATTTGTGTTGCCACAAACTTCCGTTTTAGTTATTTTTGTGTGTTTTTAGTTTTTGAAGGCGGTTATTATTTTTTTGGAAAAAGTTTTTTTATTAGAGAAGATAAGTTTGAAATCTTCAATCCATCTCGAGGAAGTATAGTGATTATGCGCCTTTTCAGTTGAGTTTAGTGTCGAGCCACAATGTTGACTCTTCATTTTCATTGATTGACGCATCAGCATGACGCGTAGGTATAAATGAATAAATAAATGAATAAATGAATAAATGATTTATTTTTGTAAATAGGTAATAAATTACACTTTTACACGTCAATTTTTTTTTTCTTTTTATTTTTAATCGAACGATGGGGCCGGTGTTTCCTAGCTGGACTACTCTGAGAAGAAACATCCGAAACAAACTCAGAGGTCAAAGTCTCTTTTAAAGTCCATACAATATTGTATTGGTCAAAATATGCGAGGACCATGAAGGTAAACTGAAGGGATCTCTTGATGAGAGAAGCACACAGATTTGAGTGGACCTGTCCAAACAGTGCAAGCATTTGCCATAAGTCGTTAAGCTCAACTAAAAAACACGTAAGGAGCTCAACGTCTTGACGAACAATACCAAAGTAAGGACATTCGGGTAGGCCGCATTAAGTACTCAAACCGTCAGTCATTATAAAACATACTAGCAATTAGTAGCAATCAAGCAACCCACATAGTCCTCACACTCACAACAAATATGATGTAAAAAAAATATATAGGTACTCAGAAAAGTACATAAATGTCAAGTTCAATAATTACAATGTCAAAGAGAATAAAAATTGGTGTACAAAATAATAATACTTTAAAAAAGTACTCATAAATGTCAAATATTAAAATTTCAATGTCAATAAATATAAAAATGATAATTTTAACAAATGTCAATATTGGCCTATGAATGATTGAAGCAGCTCAATTCCAAGCATTTGAGTCCTCAATATACTCTTTAACAGAATAGAAAGCATTCCGGCATAATTTACGTTTTATAAATAATTTAAATTTGGTAATGCTAAGTTCCTGAATCTGGCTAGGAAGTTTATTATAAAAGCGTATACATTGACATTTAAACGAACCACCTATTTTTTTAAGCCTAGTTGAAGGAACAATATATTTGTCCTTGTTTCTTGTGTTAATATTGTGGATATCACTGTATTTTTTAAAGTGATTAATATTTTTATGTGCATACAACAGATTTTCATATACATATTGACAGGGCACAGTCATAATATTAATCTCTTTAAATTTGTCTCTGAGGGAGTGTCGGGGACTTAATTTATAAATAGAACGAATAGCCCTTTTTTGTAAAACAAAAATTGTTTGAATATCGGCGGCATTTCCCCACAATAGAATTCCGTACGACATCAAACTATGAAAATAGCTGAAGTAAACTAAACGGGCTGTTTCCAAATCCGTTAAACCACGAATTTTCCGAACGGCGTATGCTGCGGAGCTGAGTTTTTTAGACAATTTATCTATATGGGGGCCCCACTGAAGTTTGGCATCTAGTGTTATGCCTAAAAATACGGTGGAATCGTCTGGTCTCAGTTCTTCTCCCTTTAATAAAACACAAGTATCTACCTTTGCGACATTTGGTAACGTAAACTTAATTAGTTTAGTTTTCTTTTCATTGAGAAGTAAATTATTTACATTAAACCAATTAACTATTGTAGAGAGAGCACTACTTATATTATCAGTTATCAGTTGCTGACGTTTAAGTTTAAATAAAAGTGAAGTATCGTCTGCAAACAGTACTACGTCATGTTTATCTTTAATGAGATAAGGCAAATCGTTAATGTAAATAAGGAACAAGAAAGGACCAAGAATTGAGCCCTGGGGCACGCCCATTCTTACTACAGAGCCGGGTGATTTTTCACCGTTAACGTCGACTCTTTGAATCCTATCACTCAGGTATGAGGTGAGAAGATCCAGAGAGGAGGCCCGGATTCCATAGTAGTGCAGTTTCCTGATTAAAGTTTCATGAAGAACGCAATCAAATGCCTTGGACAAATCACAAAAAATGCCCAATGCATCGAATTTGTCTTCCCATGCATCATAAATATGCCCTAAGAGTTCAACACCTGCATCGGTGGTTGAACGACCCCTTGTAAATCCAAACTGTTTTTTATGCAATAACTCCAATTTGTTAAAATAAAACTGCATTTGATTTAAAATTAATTTCTCAAAGATTTTACTAAAGGTAGGTAGCACTGAAATTGGTCTATAATTACTGGGGTCAGATGTGCTACCTGATTTAAACAATGGTATTATTTTGCTGTATTTCATTAAATCAGGAAACTCACCACTATCGATACAGTTATTAAAAATATTGGCTAAAGTAGGCGCTACAATATTTATAATAGACTTGACAAGTTCTACAGAATTACCCCATAGATCTGCAGTCTTTCTAATATTTAATGTATGAAAGACTTTAATGACATTTCTGCAAGTAACATGTTCAAAACAAAATTCAGAATCACAGGCCGGCACATTTTCTTTAAGCAAAGATTCTGCAGCTGCAGGTGATGAATTTAAAGATTTAGTAGTCGAAACGGGAATCTCTGCAAAAAATTTTTCAAAAGACGCGGCTACATTTGAATCTGATTTAATTATATTATCATCAATCATTAAGCAATAATCACTAATTCGGTTATTAGACTTACCCGTTTCGCTATTAATAATATTCCATGTCGTTTTTATTATATTATTACTATTTTTTATTTTTGAACTCAAATAGCGTGACTTGGCCATGTAACAGACTTTTTTAAACAATTTAGAATAATTCTTTACATATAAATTAAATTCAGCAGTGTTAACGTAAGTCCGTTCTTCATACAACTCAAATAGTCGTTTTCTACTTTTATAAATACCAATGGTGGCCCAGTCACCAAAAGAAACATTACTATTCACTGAAATAGTCTTCGGAACAAACGTGGTATCGAATTGAGCGCAATACATATTAAAAAAATTATTATATTGTTTATTTGGGCCAACATTAGTTGACAATGATGGCAATTTATTTAAGATTTTAGTTTTAAAATTTTCCAGCCGACATTTAGATTTAGGATTAACAGTGATATATTTTTTTGTATTTTTTTTGTAAATTATAGGTATAGAAACAAATTGTCCACAATGGTCAGAGTCTATACAATTAATTATTTTTTTGTGGGTGGGTATAATGTCTGTAAATATATTATCTAGGCAGGTAGCACAAGTGGGAGTTATTCTAGTAGGCTCAATAAATAGGTTTACAAGATTGTATGATTGAAACAAGCTAATAAGTCTAATATTTAAGCTAGAATTATCTAATAAATTAATATTAAAATCATCACAGATGATGATGGACTTAGTTGAGTTACAGATTTTATGCAACACTTCATCCATCACCCTCTCAAAGCAATCATACAGTCCTGAAGGAGGTCTGTACACACTTATTATAATATACTGCTCCAATTCTACACAGGCCATTTCGATTGTTCGCTCAACAGAGAGGCTCACAATATCCTTACGGTCTTTAAATTTAATTTGTTTGTGTAATAAGATTAATGAGCCACCATGTATGGCATTTACCCTGTTGAACGAACTACCAACCTGGTGATTGCTAAAATTGAACATTAACTGATGGCTTTTAAGCCAATGCTCAGTTATACAAATAATATCAATGTTATTACAATTGAGAAATAATTCTAATTCTAAATCTTTGTTCATAAATCCTTGAATATTTTGATGCACCAGGTTGATACTATTATTGCCTACATTTACATTATGGCAAGAGGATGCCTCTATTGTCTCGAGTTCTAATTTAAATGATAATTAGTATCATTAATTGATACTATGTTATTTGTTATACAATTACTTTGATTGCATTGCTCAATAGGAGCAAGTTGTTTAGCCAAATTCTTGGCTGAAATAGAAAAATAATATGATAGCGACATAGCTATCTGTCGTTTAATATAGTTAGAAAGATAGTATTTATTCTCAAAATACCTATCTCTTGTCATATAAAAATTACTGCTAACAAAATTATTTGTATCAATTAATTTAAATAAATTATTATTATAAGTAAGATTATGCAGTCTTATATTCAAATTATATCTAAAGTGATTTTCTTCCTGTGGCAAACTATGACTGTAAGGAAAAGTAAACATCACAATTTTCGCTAAGTTCAAATTACATAAAGTTGTATAATATTGCAGTAAATTTCTTTCATTGTCATTACCTCTATTACCAACAAAAATTAAAAGAATGGTATCCTGGTTAAAGTTACATTTAATAATTGATTTCATAATCTGATATATAGAACAACCAGGCATGCAATGATTTATTATTGAGTGTCCCGGGTACTCATTTGTCAAATAATGGCCTAAATCTTTTCCAATTTCATCACAAAATATTACAATTTCTTTATTAGAATCTTGTTGGGATAAACAATTGGTTATTTCTACTGGCAAACTGTCACAAGGCTGCAGTGTTGTGGTGTTTAATATTGACAATGAGTGGTCTGATGTAGATTCAATGGATGGTGATTGACAATGCTCACAGTTAGTGTTTTGTGAGTTCACCAGATCATTCATTGCCAAAACATATTCCCTCATTTGGTTTTCTGAGGCTGTGTATTTGATAGTCATCGCACTAAGTTTTTCTTGTAAGCGATCAAGTTCATGTTGCAAGTCCCCTGTGTCAGTCTGATACCTCCTTGTACATTTTTCTAGATTTGATGAGTACAAATCTAATTGCTTTAACAAATTTAATCTTTCCCTGTTAAGTTTTACATTCTTAATAAAGAATTTTTGTTTCTTTACCATTTTTTTTGTTTTAACAATGTATTTGTTTAATTTTATATATTTTTTTAGTTTATTTTTGCTGCTAATTCTTACTTTATTACAAGGTTTTGAGTCATCATCACTTGTTAAATCTATAATACTACAGGGGTTTGTTTGAGAAACCATTGACGGGGCAATAGGCACCAACTCATTGAATAAACTTTGATTCAACGAGGCTGTGATGTTTAAGTTTGTAGTTTCCAGTTGTGAAATTTGACTCTGAGCCTCTTGTAGTTGCTGTTGTAACATATATTTTTGACTAAGAGCTTGTTCATACTCTGTACTACATTGGTTGAATCCGTCCACAACAAGTTGGAGTCTATCCCGGGCTTCTATGACCTCAGTGAATTGAATATATAACTGAGCCATTTCACTTTTTAACCTCCTGTTTGTCTCGTGGGCTTCGGCGAGAATCGTCTCATTGCCATCTATTTCCTTATTCAGTTGGGCACAGAGCTCCTTTGACGCCTTTAGTTCGCTCAAAGCCAGACTAAGTTTAGACTCCTCTTGGCGAGCATAGGCACTGCGTGTGATAGGCATGATCAAGGAAATAGAGAGAAACGAAATTAGAAATAGAGACAGAAGCTTAGAGAGTAATAGTGTAAGGGGAAAAAACGAAATTTAGATATAAAGTTAAGAAGTTCTGTAACCAAACCAACTAAGGTTATGTTTACGTTTAAAAATATTACTCCGTCTGAATTTGATAAAAAAAATGAATATTGTTATTAATGCCGAAATAATTTCACGCAAATTATATAATAACAGTTGAAATATAATGTATTTGAACCTGTTAACAAGATGACAATGCAAACTCACTCGAGCCGGTAACCTGTCACGGAAACATCAATTTTTACACTATGTTATAAGCTTGAATTAATGAATTTAACACTAATTGCACATTAATATCATATAAACTTTGTAGGAAATTGGAAATAGGCTAACAAAACAAAGAAAATTAATATTTTAAATTAAAAATTATACGGGACTATTTAAATCAGCTGTTAGCTGTAGTGTTGCCACAGGAAAAAAAAAAGGTAGTTGTTGTCCTATGTTACACTTCAATGCTGTAAATCGTTGAGGAATTCCCTCGACTGTATATATGGTTTCCATCATCAGATCTACTGCAGACCTTCATTCTAATGCACAACCTATATGGGTGCGAAGTTCTCATCAATTTAAATGAATTAAGTCCAAACACAAGGTAGCTACTGTAAACCGTTGAAGAGTTCCCTGAACTATCCTTCGTCTTCATCATCAGACCCCTAATACAGTCACAACCCATCTAGGTGTAAAGTTCTTATCAATACAAATTAATCAAGCCCAAACACAAGGTAGCTGCTGTGAATTGTTGAGGAGTACCCTCGACTGTCTCTCGGCTCCATCATCAGATCTACTCCAGATCTTTATTAAATTGTAGTGCTATAATAAAATACTTAATGAAAAACTTACAAACGCACTAGTAACCCCTACGATTTTTGAAAGTTTCCCTCGATTTCTCTGGGCTACTACCATCAAACCCTGATTTTCTTATGAGAGGACTACCTTGGAAGTGTCTTCTTTCCAACAAAAAAAGAATCATCCAAATCGGTTCATAAACGACGAAGTTATCCGCAAACAAACATTAAAAAAAAAGCATAATAATATATACGGTCGAATTGAGAATCCTCCTCCTTTTTTTGAAGTCGGTTAAAAAGAAACAACTCTATCCTACATAGTCTGACAGTAGTCCTATAGTACTGGCCCGCAGTTCAAATGCATTTTTTTGCAAATGCCTACGCATGAGTTGGTTCACCTAGACTATGTAGTTTAGTTAAACGAGCCAGTATTCCTCTTGAAAAAAAAGTGAAATATTTTGGAAATTCGTACTTTTTTGTGAAATCAAAAAGGAAAATCTAAAAAAGCAAATCTATCGATGTATATTCTAAACAGTTGACATTTGGCCCGCGGGCCAGATTTTACGAGGGCGAGATATCCTATAATCCTTAGTTTCGCGGATAAAAGGTAATGAAAAAATTTAGTAGTTTTTTAGAATTTGGTGTACGTACTACAACTAATTAAAGTATCTGCCAGAGCTACACACAAATAATTGAACCTCTAATTATAATAGCATCATAAAATAAAGATTGAGACCCATATTCTGTTTAACTTAAAGCCTGCACACACCGCTTCCTTTAAATGCGCCGTCGATGTGCGTTAGCATCGCGTTTGTATCAATTAAAACGAACAACAACCTAATTTGTAGGATAAAAGCGTGCTGACGACGCGTTTAAAAAACGACTAAATGACGAATATGCACAGGCCCTTAAAGTTCATAGTTTCACAAGTAATCCATCTCCCACACCCTTTGTGTGGAATAACTTTTAACAGGTTCACTTTTAAAGCGTTGTCCTAATTACGTATTTCTAACATCGCGTTGGGAACACTGAAGCTTCACAACACTTAAGTAAATTCATAACTTAAAGTTTAGTTTACGCTGTAATTACTACCAGCTTCAGCGGTATCTGGGGATCAAAATTAGGACAAGTCAGTCAGACTTTTAAAGGATGAGAAAAACCGACAACTCACATAATTAACCCATATACCATACGTTAGAAATTGTATTAGAGTTCCATTCTAAAGCCTGCTCTACACTACTCGCGAAGTTGGTCGTAGTTGAGTGAATACGATAGTGTAGAAGGGCACTTCGCTTCGCTTCGTGCAACCTAGCTCGCATCGGGCAACTTCCAGTCGTTGTCGGTTTTTGCGCCCGAGTCAAAGGACTCGAAGTGCTCCTCGCTAAGTTGCACGAGTGTGTAGTCACATACTCCGGACTTCGATCAACTTCGATGAATACTTCGTAGAGACAACTTCGCGAGTAGTGTAGAGCAGGCTTAAAAAACAAAGCTCATGCAACAGAAATTTGATTATGACAGACCTCTTGGTCTAGTGATTAGTGACCCTGACTGCTAAACCGGAGGACGAAGAATTCGAGATCGAGGTTCGGATCCCACCCAGGACAAACTGTGTGTTATAAGCATGATTGTTTGTTCTATATCTGGGTGTAATTTATCTATTCATATTCTTTATTGCACATAAAAAGAAAATACAAACAACTTTAAAGCAAAACTAAAATAAATCTTATCAGTGGTTAGATAACCCAAAAATGAGTTTTCTACCAACGAACCAAAATGCTATCGAGAGATTTGCAACGGGGGATGTGCTTATGTGCACAAATAAAATATAATTATTTACTATCTATAATAGATATGTATTTATAAATTATGTAAGTGTTTTTATCTGTTGCCTGGTTATCATAATACAAGCTATGACCGTGTGAGTTGTCCCAGGATATTTCTGTACCTTCAGTGAAAAGTGATATAAGTGAAAAATCATAGTTTTGAGTAATTTAAGGTTAAAGATTTAAAAAAATCTCGTTATTTTTCTAACGTTCTAAAATAAAAAACGATATGTGGTACGTGTAGATAATATTTTAAAGATAATAAAGAGCTTGGTTTGAATATATTATTTTGCACGGAATTTAAGTAATTAGTAAAAATAGCCAGTTATATCACCGTACACTATAGTTTTCTTTGCTTATTTTTGTGTATTTAAATCTATAATGAAATGAATTATTTTACACATTTAGTTGCAGTTTTGTGTGAAATGTTATAAGGCTTGTGTTTTGGCATATTTTGCCTGCAAATAGTTGCTGTGAGAAAAAGTCGTAAAACTAATATGATCATTTTGATTATCAGCAACCATTTTTTATTGTTTTATTTAAAATTCCTACGTAAATATTCAATTGTACCCCTAAACACCAATGTATTTTTCAAACTAGTAAGTGATTAATGCTACAAGCTAGAATTTATTGTGATACATTTTGTTTACATCGAAGTGTTTATTGATACAAGTAATAAGTATTTTCAAACGTTTTTGTCATAGAAAGGGTAATTTCTAGCAGAGCGTCAGCGTCAGTGTGACATGAAAATGTATGGACGGTGGCACTCAGCGGCTGACGTGGCATCAGGGCCCAGTGCCGCCATCCATACATTATCATTTCGCACTGACGCTGATGCTTGGCTCGATTTTCCACCTTAAAAGAAAGAAGAGCAGATAGAACCAGGGCTCGGAAACCGGTTACTTAACCGGTTTCCGGGCTTTATTTGTTAGGGTCCCCCACCACCCTTGCTCGCACAGTTTGAAGAACAAATTGATAAAATGTAGCCAGGAAAAAAGTTAGGCCCACTAGTTGATTTTTGTTTTTGAGATACACCGAAACTGCTATACGGTTTTTTTTATAAAACCTCGCAAATATAGTGTGTGTAGTAACATGCAATAATAAATTAATGTAATTCATTACAAAATGTTTTTATGACGTACAAGCATACGTGCAATGAAACTACACCAGGAAAGAGCAAAGATACCTATGTTTTGATTAAAAGTATTGTTGACAATTGATTAACAACAACGTCTGCCTATCCCTATTATACCTACTGAATACTCTGTTAGCATTTAATAAATAAGAATTAAAATACATTCTTAGGCTATCTATACATATATTTGGGCACGCCGTAATAGCGGCGGTAAGACCCCTCTTTGAGGAGTGGCTGGAGAGGCGCCACGGCGCTCTCACGTTTCGCCTGACACAGGTCCTCACCGGACATGGTCAGTTCGGGAGGTTCCTGTGTCGGATTCAGGCGGAAGCGACGCCTGGGTGTCACCACTGCAGCAACGGTCGCCTGGAGGACACGGTCGAGCACACGGTGGAGTGTGCCGCGCATGGGCGCACCATCGACGTGTCCTCGTAGAGGCGATCGGCGGCGGTGACCTCTCGCGCCCGGCGCTGGTTCAGGCCATGCTGCGGGGCGAGACGGAATGGGATGCCGTCGCCTCCTTCTGCGAAGCAGTTATGCTGGTGAAGGAAGCGGCGGCGCGCGAGAGGCAACGACGAGCCTCTCGCCCCGGACTAAGTTCCAGGCGAAGACGTCGAGTCGCAAGACGACTACCGGCCACCGTAGGCGCGGTTCTGCGGATGGCGAGCGATGGGTAGCTCGCCGCCCGGCTAGGACCAGGACCGCGTCGACGGCGCGTTAGTGTTCAACGCGCGCCTCAAAGAGAAGGAGTCAGCACAGGAAGGGGCCCAACAGGGCCAACGCCTGCCGGGGTTGCAGAATGCGTATAGTAGTCACCGTGACCCTGGAACATAAAAGGCAATCGAAGGAACATGAGTGGGTTTTAGTCAGTAAGAGTCTGACATGCCCTCCCGCCGCACCCAGGACGGGAGCAGTCATAGGATGATTTCCCACTCACCAAAAAAAAAAAGGCTACCGAGGTATATTATTATTAATAATATCATAATAGTCTGTTTTACGATTGGTAAGTTCGAAAATTAGGTATTCTTTTTATAAATTAATTAATATTGTTTAAAAATAGGTATTTATAAAATACTGTGTAATAAGACAATATTATTGAATTCTTAAATCAATATAAAATACATGTTCTTTGTAAACATTTCAATATCAAAATTGTTACACAATTCGTGTAAAATGATACAAGTCTTACCTTACGCATCGTAGTAGTGGTAGTGTGCTGTACCGCACGACGCATCTGACGCATCTGTCCTGACGAGACTAAGAATCCCGCATCGCCTGCGCTCTTTCCATGCGCCCCGGGGAAGTAGGGAGTGGGGTGCGTAAGAGCTGCGCGAACTTGTATCACTGTGTACTACGTATTTTTTTGCTAATTTAGTTCTAAAACGCAATGCAGTTTTGATTCTACTATATTAGTATCATTATTCACGTAATCATATGTCCTATTTCCCTTATGTTCTTACTAATACAATTAATATTCAATTCGTAATCACATCAAAATTGGCTACATAAATTACGTGTAAATTGTTTGATTAGCAGTTGTATCATTAGTCACACATTTTTATGAAAATAAATTTGTGTTTGTATGGTTCATGTACAAATGTAACACTTTTCACTAGAATGTAACGTTTCAATTTTTTAATGTTTTGTGATAGGATTTCATTTGTATCACTTTGGATTAATTGAAGTGAAAGCTTTCTGTTCGCGTAAGATGTAGTAACTCGAGTCGTATTAAAATACATTTTAGAAATATAAATATCGGTTCGGAGCACTTTGGTATGAATCAAACAGTATTATTTTACACAATAATTTCAATAAAAAATAGCTTACTTATATCAATGTGCACAAAAAAATCTCATTCATTTTCAATCTTATAACAACGGGGATAAGATAGAAATTAAGTTAATTTTTTTTTAATAATTTTAATCAGAGAATATAAAAACGGTCTGGGTCGACATGTATCACTTTTCACTGAAGGTACAGATTTATTTATAGACTTGGGAATGGGAAATTACAAACAGAAACTAGTAAACAAATTAACAAATATGTTAAATACCAAAGGCCCACACAAATCAAACTATGTACGTATATTGCTTACTCCTCTCTCACCTGTCAAGTTCCACAGAAGTTCTAGAACCCTCTCCTTAATGAGGAGTTTCATAACTTGTACATATTTGCGTAGACCTGTTTGTTTGTCGCACCTACAGAGTTTGTAGTAACATAATAAGTGATAATACTGCGTAAATGGTGGTAATTAGAGATATTTACATGGACCTCGGGGTTAATTTTGAGGAATTAATAATTTTCGTTCGTGTCACCCAGTAACGGGGTTGCGGAGGTCTGATATTAGAAGGGAAGCTGAACCCAATATTGTTAGGAAAAAGCAAGGGAGTTGATGACGATGAATTTTCTAAAAGTGTATCAGTATTTTGAGTTTAAATGCCGTGATGGCTAAATGGTTAAGACCCGCCTCTTCTTTTAAAAACCGGCCAAGAGCGTGTCGGGCCACGCTCAATGTAGGGTTCAGTCACAATAAGTGGTACCTACTTAAAGTTTAAAAAAAGGCTATTTGTTACGTTGACATACTAAGTACGCAGAAATTATTTTGTACAACCATTTTGTCTTTTTTGTACAAAAACTGTTCTTTCTATAGAGTTCAAAATAATTTTCCTAGAAAGTCCTTATAAAGTTCTACTTCCCACATTTTTTTCATATTTTTTAAACCGACGACGGGTCCAAAGTTAGAGGGGGGGGGGGCGCTTTTATTTTTCGTTTTGGAGCGATTATTTCCGAAATTATTGACATTATCAAAAATGATTTTAGTAAACCCCTATTCATTTTTAAATACCTATCCAACAATATATCACACGTCAGGGTTGAAATTAAAAAAAAAACCACTTCCCTATTTACATATAGGGGGGCTACCCTAATAAAACGTTTTTTTCCAATTTTTATTTTACCACTTTGTCGGCGTGATTGATATACATATTGGGACCAAATTTCAGCTTTCTAGTGCCAACGGTCACAGAGATTAAGCGAGGACGGACGGACATACAGACAGACATGGCGAAACTATAAGGGTTCCTAGTTGACTACGGAACCCTAAAAATGGGTATGTATCGATGTGATTTTAATTTAAATGTACTTTTAAAGTTTATCTTGGACATTACCGGCTTTGGTCTTGAACTTTGACATTCCTTACGGATAGTTAGAAGCCAAAAACTCTGACCAGTCTAACCAAGCGGTTTCGAATCGCCCAGTAACTGGGTCATGAAGATCTTATAAGCAGTCGCTTGGTAAAACACTAATATCCGACGGTTTTTTTTTTTGTTGAGTGGGAAATCATCCAATGACTGCTCCCGTCCTGGGTGCGGCGGGAGGGCGTGTCAGACTCTTACTGACTAAAACCCACTCATGTTCCTTCGATTGCCTTTTATGTTTCCAGGCGTCGCTTCCGCTCGAATCCGACACAGGAACCTCCCGAACTGACCATGTCCGGTGAGGACATGTGTGAAGCGAAACGTGAGAGCGCCGTGGCGCCTCTCCAGCCACTCCTCAAAGAGGGGTTTTACCGCCGCTATTACGGCGTGCCCAAATATCCGACGGATGAAGCCGACCCCTATAGTAGAGGAAAGGCTAAGGAGACGACGAAGTCTTTCAAGTTTATTTTGAACATCGCAGAAAAAAAACCTGGACTATTAACCCTTAGACTGTTGAAGGCGCACATCTACGCAAAACACTATGCTTATTATTTTTTAATTGTTCTTTTAATTACGATAGACCACCGGTTAATGAATTTAGATTAGAAATATCCAATTCGCCTTGAGGGACGTGATCAATATTCGTGATTTCCCTGTATTTGAATATCCCTTAGACAGAAATACAGAGGCAAAAATAGTCTGGTATTGTTAGTACATATTTTGCTTTGAATATATTCTAGTCAGTTTGCTTGGCTTCCTGATGTCATGATAATAAAGATGATAAAAAATAAAAGATAAAAGTGAATACCTGTGTTCATAACAATGATCTAATAATTCAGTTCCTTCAGCTGCAAAATATTTCCACACACAAAGGTCAACGATCCCTGTGGTCCTGAATAAATATGACGAAGGGTTATAAGCACAGAAAAGGCAACCTGTAAAAATATTGCAATCTTTTTCTAACTGGAATTATTTGAACAAACCTTGTGTGTAAATACCCGAAGCAATTATTCAGTCCATTTCATTGTTTGCTTAACACGTGGTGTTTGAAGATTGCTTCGAGAAACTTCAATTTATTAACTTTTACTGTTTTTTATTTATTGGAACTACAGAAATTAAATTATTTTCTCAGAAATTTAATCCTAAAGGTTGTGTAAATAATGCTTCGTAAATAAATAGGTATAAGTTTTTGAGACTATTCGAGTTTCATCACCTCGGCTGTTCTTATTGTCTGAACTATTAATTCAGACTATCAAAGTTAATTCCGACTATCAAAGTCAAACGCATCTCAAAAAATAACTAAAATAAACTAATGACTTATAACCAATGACATTATTAATTTATAGTAAATTAATAAGGGATATTTATTTTGTAAATAGACGATGGAGCCGGTGTTCCGTAGCTGACTACTCTGTTGAATCTATTTATCTAGTTATCCGGCTGTTGCTGTTCATAATAGAACATACCGATCTGACTAATACTTGTCAGTACGCTAATATTGTGTCCGATCCACAGTAATCGTGGCTGAACGCGGCGGTAAATGTGTCATCTCCGATAGTTCTATCGGGTCGCCCTAATGTGAACGGAGCTATTGAAATACATATGCCAAAATGCATTAATAATATATATGCATTCGACACGTTTGTCGGACTGATGACGTGTGTCGGAATGTCGTGATGGCCCAGCGGTTAAGGCGCCCGCCTCTCATGTAAGAGGTTTTGAGTTCGAATCCAGGCAAGCACTAATGTGACTTTTTCAATTCACATGTTCTTTTTAAAGTTAATCTTGGACGTGACTGACACTACGTACCTCGGAAAGCACGTAAAGCCGTGGGTTCCGGTTGTAGTCGATAACACGTCAGTCAAATAAAACACTGGTATCCAGCTGAATCCGCTTAGGCTGGAAGCCGACCCCAACATAGTTGGGAAAAGGCTAGAGAGATGATGAATTGATGACGTTTGTCGGACTGATAAAACTGTAGGCCCGCGGGGTTATTACCTATGAAACAGTATTTAGCAATATTTGCGCAGTGATCGCGTGGTCACCGCGCGATTAATAAAAAAAAATCGTATTATGTATGAACCGATTGCTAATCGCTCGCTGATTGTTCTAATGCACTTATTGCTACGATGACGATAAAGTAATTAACGCTGGAACTAATTAAATATCACCTTTAACAAAAAAAACTTAACTTTGCTCTTAAAAACCATACTAAATACGAAACCACAAAACGAAAAATGCATATTTTAGTTAACTGCGATTGCTCCACAGAGGCAGCACTATCGCTAGATTGCTATATGATATGACGTATTTTGAATTGACGTTTATATTGCTAAATTATCGCGATCGCTCGGCTTCTGCAAGATACGTAATCTCAGTGCCGATCTAATGTGAACGAGTTCTAAGCCAGTACACTATAAAATCAGTGAGAGTGTGAGACCATTAAATGGTACTTTATGGATATGCTGTTGAAATAAGTGTGGCAGTGTGTGTATTACAATATTGTAAAATTATGACATTACAAACCAGACGCTACGATTATAATCTTTGCCATTATTATTATTGGGCCCAAGGCACAAGAAACATGTTCCATTATTGTTGAGTTACTCATAGTGAGTTTGGTACATGCAACAGAAAATAGTTTAGGCAGTAAACGAAAAGTAAACAATCTTAACATTAGTACGACGACACTTAAACTAAGCTCTACAATAACATAAACCAAATGATGCAAATTTATCCTCTAACAAAAACATTACTTAGGGAAAAAAAATCTGAATTGCTGAAATCCTTCTCTTACGAAGAAACAGAAAAACTTGAGGTAACGTAACACTTAATATCCTGTAACATCTGCATAACTCACATTCACACAATTATACACACACACATACTCTTTTTCTTACACACACCCATATACGCACATTCCAAATAATGCTGAACGCTGAATTACTATGACTGCATTAATTTATAAGACATTAAAAAGACATGACAAGATTGGGTACATTTAGCGCCTTACTAATAAACGCTGCATAAAGTTATGACAGGTTTATACGTCAAAAAATGTATGGTTACACAGGCTTTATTCATTGCATAACTTTACACAGTGATTATTAGTAAGGGCATTAGTTTATTACCTTAACCGATAGGGAATAGATTTATTGACTTGCCAGTAATTTAAACCCACGACGCGACGTGTGCAAAAGAGACGTAAATCTTAACCACAAAGTCATAGTCAGTAAGAGTCTGACACGCCCTCCCGCCGCACCCAGGACGGAAGCAGTCATTCGATAATTTCCCACTCACCAAAAAAAAAAACATTATGTTTATTAATTAATAATAAGTTTACTAATCAAAACAGCAATTTGGCTACAAATGTTGGACGGTTCTTGATAGTAATTTAAAACGTCTACGGAAATGACAATAATCATTATTATAATGGGTGTATACAATTTGGCATTTATCTTGTATTCTTTTAGCGATGTGTCATGCTGACCGTAGAATTGTAAAATAGCTTTTGCCCGCGGCTTCGTTCGTGTGGTAGAAGATGAATAAATTTTTGAAAGAGCCCTTAGGTATATTGCTGATATTTCAAGATTAAACAGTCTTTTTAATCCGTACTAATATTATAAATGCGAAAGTAACTCTGTCTGTCTGTCGGTCTGTTTGTCTGTCTGTCTGTCTCTTCTTCACGCCTAAACCACTGAACCGATTTAATTGAAATTTGGTACAGATATAGTCTGGGACCCGAGAAAGGACATAGGATAGTTCACATCCCGGAAATCCCCCGGGAACGGGAACTATTATTCACGCGGACAAAGTCGCGGGCAAAAGCTAGTTTAACATAAATTGTTAAATAGTTCTACTAATAATCGTTTTAGGAGTAATAGAGCCCTTTGTACAGGAGCTTAACCGAACTTTTATCATCAAGACTTGATTAACCTTTGGTGTTACTGAAACATTTATGGAGTTAGCGTAGTTCGAGTGTTTACAGCAACATTCACGCCCAATATACGATAATGAATCCAATCGAATGGCGACAAATGCAAGCCAACAACACGCACTACTAATTAAAGCAGACCATCCAATAAAGTTGGACTATTTTGTACACACTAATTAGTTTTATTTTTTGACTAGCGACTCGCCCCAGCTTCGCGCGGTTTATTTCATTAGATGTCATTTTTTTTCTGGAATATTCCGCGTCACTATTTCCAATCACTGCAGCTCTTGGAAGATAGAAACAAGAGTGAAGTCCATCAGAAACGTTCTGCACAATAATGTTTGTCGAGTCATAGAAAAATAATATAACTGTCCTGAAATTGATCAAAAACTAACAGCGGAGAAGTAAAGAAAACCATGATTCTTACCTTCTTCCCCAAGAAGCAGGTAAGAAAACTGGGAGAAGTCCAAATCACTGAGCATCACGCATTAAAGTTAACTAAATTATTGGTCCTGACAACGGATGACATGCAATTTATGACCAAACCGAACAGTGATCATTCTAAAAACAAAGTTGATCTTTTTTTTAAGTGCCTGTTGTACATTAGCACCTTTCGTTTCAAAATAACACAACAACAACACTGCTTCGCGCCAGTAAAAGGGCATGATAGTTGTTCCTCGGATAAGATCCTTTACAGCATTGATCTTCCAAGATATTTTCTAAATAATATTAAAAACCGTATCAAAATCAGTTGCATGGTTCAAAATTTGTAAGGAGAGAAACAGACAGACGATAGCAGCGACTTTGCACTATACTATTTAAAGATGAAAATACCGACATATTATAACGTTGATCGACTAATGTGTTTCTGTATTAAACTTAAGACAGAAAGTCAGATACTAGCAGATACAAGACTAAAAGAAAGGAAGGTACGTCATAGACAATTGGGTAGTTTCCACCATTAACCAATAAATGTTAGACACAATTCCTATAAAACCTCTATGAATTTCAGCCTAATAAATTCGGTTCATTTTCAATTTGCTATAAAATTTGATTTTTAGTTGTTTTGAAATCAATAAATAGATAGTCAACTTAGTAGTTATTTTAGTGACGTCATAAATCGCCATTGCCATACAAAATCTATTGGAGAATGGCGTTTTGACAGCTCATAAAAAGTACGTCAATTGATAATGGTGGAAACTACCGTATTTAATCTTCATATTTACGCAGGAAAAGCCGCGACTAAAAACTCGTGATTTGTTACAAGGAGTTCTCAATACTAGAATAAAAAAAAATACTTTCTAATTTTGATTGTTTAGAGAGCGCTCTAGTGCAAATAAATTGATAATTCTACATGAAAAGCGAAAAGTTACGATGAAAGTTTAATTCAAGACTCCTATTATCCATATCAACGTACGTAAGCCCACACACAAACGTTACTTGGCAATAAATCTCATTCCCGTTGACTTCCTACAATGTAAGCCATTACACCACCCATTATGAACCTTGACGTCCTATAAATAAGGATCAACGGTGTGGCGATGTATTCACCTCTGTGGCCGCAAGCCAAATGGACGGAATGATAAATACAGGAAATAAACTATGACAATTTTACAAATCCGCTGAAATATACTGTCCTCTGATTTTATCTACGATATATTTGTCATGTTTCCCATTTTTATAGCGAACTGCGAATATTTTTATGTTTTTTTTATTAGGCCGTATAGTATGTTCTTTCTATTGAAACGTAAAATTGAGGTAAACTGTTTCAGAAAACTATAAAACTCGGTGTTTGGACAGCTCGATAAAAGATAAATTCAAAAAGTTTGGTAAATAGAAGGTCCATTTTTGAAACTGCTAAGCTCTTCAGGGGGTTGTTATAAACCTCGTAAATAATCATATAAAAATACGAGATTTGGTCAGCAATCAATAATACTTGTTTTATTTTTTTTTATTTTGACAGTTTTACAGAATAACTCTCATATTAAAGCTCACTTGTTTTGGATCTATAAAATTACTAGCTTTTGCCCGCGACTTAGTCCGCGTGGATTAATAGTTCCCGTTCCCGGGGGATTTCCGGGATGAAAACTATCCTATGTCCTATCCCGGGTCCCAGACTATATCTGTACCAAATTTCATTCAAATGGGTTCAGTGGTTTAGGCGTGAGGAAGAGACAGACAGACAGAGTTACCTACTTTCGCATTTATAATATTAGTACGGATTCTTTGTATTTGTTTGTGTGTGTGTGTGACCACGCGGTTATAAGACAGTTACAGACTGACTGGATTTTAAGAATGGTAGTTTCACACTTACTGTCTAAGCGTAAAGTATCACTACATCAGCTATGCATTACAATTGTGTCTATATGTACTTATATCTATACTTTTTAATACAGTCCACTAGCATTCGATTTTTTGTAGTGACAAATAAACCTTTAAAGTGTCCACACGTCGTTTTACTGTGCATACACCGTCCAAACCAAAATCATCCTTATCGCCGTAATCATATGGTCCTATTTCGAACCGGATCTTGTCGCCTACCTGCGGCTGACGAGCGCGTTGAAGAACAAAAGAAAGCGATAAGGAACACGTTTTTTATTGCAATAATTAGTGGACGGATCTGTGAGACATTTTAAAAACTTATTTAAAACACAAGAACATTAACTGTGCTTACAATATTCAGTGTGTGATCGGATTACGAGTAAAAACTTACTGTAAGTGCTAGTTAACAAGTGCAACGTGCTCACTACCGCGAAGACATACTCGCGGACATTACATTTCTTACAAAGAAAAAACGTTTAACTAACAATTTCATTGTGAGTGAAGCTAATACCAACGAGTACTAAATAAGTTACGATGGAAGATCTTTTGGTTTATCAAATTGAACTATTGGATAGCCTAAAGAATGCAGAGAAAAATTACAAAAAGACGCCGAAAGATAGGATTAAAAAACCGTACTTGGAAACAAGGTTAGAAATGCTTGAAGAGCTTTGGAATAACTTTAAAGACGGACACAAAAACATTATTTTGAGCATTACCAGTGACGAGCAAAGAAAAAATTCGTACTTTAAGGAAAAAACATACGAAGTGTTTCAAGAGTTGTACGTGCAATATAAGTCTAGTGTGAAAGAGGCTCTTCAGCAGTTCCAGGATGCAGTACAACAAGCTTCAACGCCTTGTACAACTGAAGGTCAAGGGTCATACGCCGCGTGCATGGACAGTAACGAAATAAAATTGCCACAAATTAACATACCCACATTCAGCGGAAAATATGAAGAGTGGCAGACATTTTATGACTTATTTACTTCGCTGATCCATAAAAATACTAAATTATCTCCAGTACACAAACTGCATTACTTAAAATGTAACTTAACGGGAGAACCAGAAGTCATACTTCGTAACTACACAACGACCAATGCAAATTACGCCGACGCTTGGAACGAGCTAATACTACGCTATAACAACAAAAGATATAATTGTAAAGCTATTTTGAGAGCTTTTATATCGCAAAAATCTATACATACTGAGTCGGCGAGTTGTATTAGACATCTACTAGACACAAGTTCAACGTGTTTAAAGTCGTTAAAAAACTTACAAGTGGAGACTGATTCATGGGACTTAATGATTACCTATTTAATTGAGTCCAAGCTGGATCCAGAATCAGTAAGGCTATGGGAACAGCAACTGAGTACAACAAAGTGTGATATACCCACATGGCATGATTTAAGACATTTTCTGGAGGCTAGATTCAGATCTTTAGAGATGATTGAAGCTAACAAGACGAGAACATCGCAACCGAAGCCGGCAGCTAAAGCTAAGTCCTTTCATGCTAATGTGACCAAGGAAGAAAAAAAAGAGCGCGATGTTAAATGTGTATTATGTGGAGAACAGCATTATATTTATCATTGCAAAACATTCGCCAGTATGAATACTAAAGAAAGACAAGAAAATGTCAAGAAAAACAAACTTTGTTTTAACTGCCTCGCGCCATCGCATGCGGTGAACAAGTGTCGACAGTCAGCATGCTGCAGACGATGTGGACGTCGGCATCATTCCCTTCTACACTTCGAGAGAGAGGAAAACGCCGAGAAGTCCAACGAGGGGACAAACACTGCTGCAGGTACCGTGTGTGAGGCGTCGCTAGGTAAGTCCACTTCGTCATCTAATGCTTCACATATTGTTTCTAATTTCTCAAGTGAGCATATACAAACAAATACTGTGTTATTAGCTACTGCTAAAGTAATAGTTAACAGTAAGAACGGTTGTAATTACGTAATTAGAGCCTTGTTAGACCAAGGGTCACAAGCGTCATTTATATCTGAGGCGACGGTTCAGTTTCTTAATCTAACACGTATATCAGTGAGTGGTTGGGTGTCCGGTGTGGGAGAGGGGCAAGCAAAAATTAAACACATGGTTTCACTTTCTGTGAAATCACGCCACAATCCCAATGAATCAATTAGAGTAAATGCGTATGTACTGCGCACATTAACAACACTGTTACCCACCAGTAATCTTAGATTTCCCGATTGGTTAGAACTTCAAGATCTTGAGTTGGCGGATCCAAAATTCACAACACCAGGTAAAATAGATATTTTACTTGGTGCCGAGGTTTATGGCATCGTACTGCTAGATGGTATTATCAAGCACCCTGAGGGCAATTTAGTGGCACAAAATACAACCCTAGGGTGGGTGGTATCTGGCAGGACGACACTAGAAAATGCAACAACAAGGAAACGCATCACAAACCTACATGCACAGATAAATGACGACGAATTACTGAAACAATTTTGGGAGATAGAGAGAGAACCAAACGACATAAAGAGAAAATTTTCAAAGGAAGAAGAAAGGTGTGAAGAATTTTATGATGCCACTACAGTGAGAGATGAAAACGGACGATTTGTGGTAAGATTACCATTTCAAAACGAAGATCCAGAATGTAAATATGGTGGATTGAGGGAGATAGCCAATAAAAGATTTGAGTTTTTAGAGAGAAAGTTGTCAAAAAATCCTAAACTACAAGATGATTACACTAAAGTAATGGATGAATATATGAAATTAAATCACATGGTAGAAGTTAATTCATCAGAAATTGATAACCCTGCTGTCTATCTTCCTCATCACGCAGTGTTGCGAGAAGACAAGTTAACCACAAAGCTTCGTGTAGTGTTCGACGCTTCTTGCAAGGGTAATAATAACGTGTCATTGAATGATGACTTGTGCGTTGGACCTCAACTTCAGCAAGAGTTGCGACACATTTTAATGCGATGGAGAACACACAGAATCTGTATTACAGCCGACATCGTTAAAATGTACAGAATGGTTCAAGTAGCAGATGCTGATACAGACTATCAGAGGTTATTATGGAGGTCTTCTCCCGACGCGCCTATTAAACATTTCAAACTTGTAAGACTAACGTTTGGCACAGCGTGTGCACCATACCTGGCAGTAAAATCTCTACAGACACTTGCTAAAGAGGAGCAGTCAATTTATCCTACTGCAGCACAAATAACAAGATCTGACTACTACATGGATGATTTACTTACAGGGTGCGAGACAGAAGAACAAGCAGTAAACATATACAACGAGATGAACGGTCTAATGAACTCTGGGGGATTTCAGCTACAAAAATGGAGTAGTAACAGCAAAGGTGTTTTACAGTACATCGGAAAAAAGAACTGTGATCATCATGAGTTACCTTTAAAGGTCAACAGTGTCGTTAAGGTACTAGGGGTAAGCTGGAATCGTGAAACAGACTGTTTTGAATACACGGTCAACTTACCGGAATCTAAACAACCTGTTACTAAAAGAACTATTCTTTCCGAAATAGCTAAGCTTTATGATCCCCTGGGTTGGATAGCTCCCGTTATAGTAGTCGCTAAAATGATTATGCAGAAATTGTGGAAGACAGGATTGGAGTGGGATGAGCCTATTGATGGTGTCTTGCTAGCAGAATGGAACCGATATCGAGAGAACTTAGAACACATCAAGGGTCTAAGCATACCACGATGGCTACACTACAGTAACACCTCAAGTATCGAGCTGCACGTCTTCGCAGATGCATCACAAGTCGCATACGGAGCAGCAGTGTACATGCGAGTCATAGATGAAGAACGAGTACACGTCAGTCTTATAACGTCCAAAACAAAGGTGGCGCCAATCGAAAAGCAAGTCTCAATACCAAGATTGGAAATCTGTGGAGCGGCTTTGGCGGCTAAACTGATTTTAGAAACCTCTCAAGTGCTGTGTGTGCCTAAAACCAAGTTATTTGCTTGGACAGATTCCACCATTGTACTTGCTTGGTTAAAGGGTGGACCAAGCAGGTGGAACACCTTCGTAAGCAATCGGGTGTCAGACATACTAAACACTGTAGATTACGGCCAATGGGGGCACGTTTCTACAGATATGAACCCAGCGGACTGTGCGTCACGGGGCTTACAAGGATCAGAGTTACTAAATCACTCACTTTGGTGGAGTGGACCAGTTTGGTTGTCTAACCTACATATGAATATAAATGTTCATAACTATGAAGATACGCATGAGGAAGAACGCACGAGATCTTTAACCGCTATTTACAATACTGAACAAGATTTAATTTGGACAAAATTTTCAAGTTTATCACATATGTTAAGGGTAATCTCATATTGTAGACGATTTCTTAACTTTAAATTACCTTTATCCGAACGCGAACACTTTTCTAAATTTATTGCGCCAAAGGAATTAACAGAAACTTTAAATAAATGTATTAAACAGGTGCAATCTATTGAATTTAATGAAGAGATAAAGCAATTAAAATCTCGTGGTTACGTGTTTAAAAGAAGTAAGCTGCGCAACCTTTGTCCCATTGTAGACAACAATGGGATTCTAAGAGTTGGCGGGCGTATTCAAAAATCAGAAATGGCCTATGATACACAGCATCAAATAATTTTACCCGCTAAGAGTCATCTTACCAGGTTAATAGTTAAAGATGCCCATATCAAGACGCTGCATGGCGGTCCTCTAGTCACATTAAACTATTTGAGGTCTAAATACTGGGTCTTACGAGCTAAGGATCTAACGAAGAAATTATACCGTGAATGTGTTACCTGCATTAGGTATTCTAAAAGGAATACCACTCAACTGATGGGTCAGTTGCCTGACGCGAGAGTTAAAGCAGACCGGCCTTTTAAATCAACTGGTGTGGACTACGCAGGCCCTATAAATATTCGTTTCTCGCCGGGCAGAGGCGCTAAGTCGTATAAGGGATATATATGCTTGTTTATCTGTATGGTAACGCGTGCCATACACCTAGAAGCTGTCACCGACATGACTGCTAAGGCATTCATAGCGGCATTTAGACGATTCACGTCGAGACGAGGTCACTGTCACGATGTTTACAGTGATAACGGCACCAATTTCGTCGGCGCTGATAAACAACTGAGAGACATGTTCAACAATGCAAAGTCTTCCATACCTGGTGAAATAGCAGAGTTGCTGGTCCTAGAACGTACTACGTGGCATTACATACCCCCTCACTCACCCAATTTTGGCGGCCTGTGGGAGGCTGGCATACGCAGTACTAAGACTCATCTTAGGAAAGTCATTGGAGATGCTACACTAACGTATGAGGAGCTAACGACAGTATTAACTCAGGTCGAAGCATGTTTAAATTCGCG
This sequence comes from Athetis lepigone, assembly GCA_033675125.1. Classification (NCBI taxonomy): domain Eukaryota; kingdom Metazoa; phylum Arthropoda; class Insecta; order Lepidoptera; family Noctuidae; genus Athetis; species Athetis lepigone. The sequence goes on from CM066237.1 coordinate 7,804,784, forward strand.
ACCCATAACTGTGCTAAGTGATGACCCCAATGACCCCCTGCCACTCACACCCGGCCACTTTCTGATAGGTGAACCATTGATAAATTTATGTGATGAAAATTATACAAACTGTAATATTTCTAGTTTAGATAGATGGAGGCTAACACAAAAAATTGTCAACGATTTTTGGAACAGATGGCATAAAGAATATCTTGTAAATTTAAACCAAAGATATAAATGGAATATAAAACAATCTGAACCAACAATCGATGACATCGTAATTCTAAAAGAGGATAACATTCCTCCTAGCAAATGGATATTGGGCAAAGTAATTAAAACTCACCAAGGCCCAGACGGTATTACTCGTGTAGTGACAATAAAATGTAAAAACGGTGTCTATAAACGACCGGCGAGTAAATTATGTATATTACCTAAACAACTTCAAACTAAATGTCAACGTTTAAACTAAAAAAAAAAAAAAACACAACAAATTATATACTGATAAATTTAGCCGGGATTCGAACCCGTACTTATATGTATTCATCCATGTTGCGCTTGCGCATTAACTACTTTACTCATGTTACGTATTAAAAAACCAGTTTCGATAACAATGTATAAATTCATATTGCTGGAAGTAGCTAGTGACTCATACTAGAATGTACCTCTCTTAATTATGTCATGTTATCGTATTTTACTACTTACCAATGTACTTACCTTTTCGATGCAAATGATGTAAACATTCCCGGCTCCATAACTTCCTACCTATACATACATATAATTACATAGCTAACTAAATAATATTATCCTATGGTGGGCGGTTAGCAGCGGTGAATGCAATTTTATACTTTGCTATTTCTTTTTACAAACGACGGAAACAGATTAAGCTGGACAATGTATCTTATGTGGTTGTCATACGGATTATTATTAGATAAATAAGTTTTTTAGCAATGTCAAACTTGATCTGGCACCGGCAGTTTTTTGTTTACCTGCTTAATGTATTGTGTTTTATGTTCTACCTATAGATATAACTACCAGTTTTATAAACCTAACGGTACTTACCTTTAATCTTCATTCATTATTTTTGTTCTTTATTAGTGATAGATGTTATTTTATAACTAATATTATGATAGTTGCTTAATTTTACTTGTTTATTTTTGTTTCATTTACAATTACGCACATCATAGAACTATGTTTTGTTGTTGTTGTTTCGTTTCTTATATTACTAAAGGGATAGACCCTTTGGTGGGCGGAATGTCTAAGCGTAAAGTATCACTACATCAGCTATGCATTACAATTGTGTCTATATGTACTTATATCTATACTTTTTAATACAGTCCACTAGCATTCGATTTTTTGTAGTGACAAATAAACCTTTAAAGTGTCCACACGTCGTTTTACTGTGCATACACCGTCCAAACCAAAATCATCCTTATCGCCGTAATCACTTACCCATTTGCGTAAATAAGAATAAATAAATAAAAAATATCTAACCATTTCATTGTTGATTCGGGTCGAGAATCAATAACGAAATTGCCTCCTGAAAGGTTTTCCAGATAATAAAATGCACCTCGTATAATGCTGTACTACAGTAATGTACAGTCTGACAGCCTCAATAACGGTACCTTTTTTCTAGTGGCCATATTACCACTGCAGATCGTGGTCTTAATTTTCCGTTTGATTATCGGGTCGGCCAAAATGTTAAAATGATTTTCCGATAGAGAAAACTCAATATTATTCTTGGAATTTCGAAGTTGGTGCTATGACGACTCCATAGCACCTGCACAGATAAGTCGTATGGGTTATTAGGCACTCGTATGTCTCAAAGTAGTTATTTCGTCTTTGGTCTGTTTTTGTGCGAACTACAACAAAGAGCTAACTAAGATATCGTCCTAATATCTCGCTTGTTTCATGTAGGTACGTATTTACAAAACACATGCATAAACACCCAAACCCGGTAGATCTATTTGTGGACTACACAAATATTTGACCCCAACGAAACCACGACATGTTGTGGGGGAACTAATTGCTTGACCACTTCACCAATCAAGCCGATAGGGTTTATTTAGCTTCAAAGGTGACTGATATAGAAATTGTATGTTAAAATATATAGAAAAGTAAAAAAGAATAGTTGAATTTTTTGACGTCCCTGTGTTAAGGTGCCCCATCTGTCATTTAAGAAGTTGGCTTGAATACTGGCAAGTACCAATGTAAATTTCAAATCATATGTACTTTCTAAAGTTCATCTTGAACATCACTGACATCCCGTACCTCAGAAAGCACGTAAAGCCAGTTGTCATTCATAGAACAACAGTCGGAATCCAGGAAGTCTGACCAGCCTTACCAAAGGTATCGTGTCGCTCAGTTACTAGGTTTTAGAGGTCTGATAGGCAGTCGCTTCACGTAAAACACTGCTGTCCAAATAAACCCGGTACTCTACACGCCGACCCCAACCTAATTGGGATAGTTATAACAATAGAATGGTTCTCTACTTGCACAGAAAATAGGTACAAGTTACAAAAGTTAAGCCTTAAGTGGCCCTTGTACTGACTACTTTAATTTAATCAGTTAAAAGTTTTATGTTAAATGAATTAAATAGGTATATATGCATAGGTATAATTTATTTTTGGTGATTGGGAAACCATCAAATGACTTATCCCGTCCTGGGCGGGGCGGGAGGGCGTGTCAGACCTTTAACGCCTGCCGGGGTTGCGGAATGTTTATAGTGGTTACCGTGACCCTGGAACATAAAGGGCAATCGAAGGAACATGAGTGGGTTTTAGTCAGTAAGAGTCGCACCCAGGACGGGAGCAGTCATTGGATGATTTCCCACTCACCAAAAAAAAAAGACCTTTACAGACTAAAATCCACTCATGTTCCTTCGGTTGCTCTTTACGTTCCGGGACCACGGTAACTATTATAACTATTCCGCAACCCCGGCAGGCATTAGATTTCGATCAGAAACCTAATTTTAAAATAGAAGTATGTTATCATTACGACGAATGATCGTGACTCGAGAGCTATATTGGTGTGAGCAATTTATATTTTTCTTTTGAATAGTCTAAGTGCTTATAAGTGCTATATGCTTTGAATTCTAATTGAATACATACTAACCTTAGTGAAGTATCTCACATAACATCTATTAACACAGTGACGTGTGGGACATTTATCATGACGTTCATGATATTATCGGACGCAAGCCGTCCGCGTCTAGACGTAAGCTCCCAATAAATCTTGGCTATGCATACCTTTGCACGTTATTATATTATCTTTACATATAAGTAACTATAATATTATATCAAAGATGTTAGGGAATGCGTTGGCAGTGTTCACCGAATGTTTACTCATTTTAGACAAGTTAGCTTAATTTTGGGAATTGTAGCCAAATCAATAAAATTATCATCATCTCCATAGCTTTTTCCCCTTATTGTCAAACTTCCAGTCTAGCCGGATCCAACTGCTTACTTGCTTTACAAGAAGTGGTTGCATCTTAACGAAGTTTCTGGGTAACACGATACCTCTTCGTTAAACTGATTGTGAGACTTACTGGCTTCGGACTACCCGCAAACAATATATGACAAATCTATGTGTAAATGTGAATGAAAACTTTTATTCCTTGATTAAAATTAGAGTTGAATTTTGATTAGATTTTTTGTTTAGATTGATTCTGGCGTATCAAATTTTACCATAAGTAACCCAGTCAGACATCAAAACAAAATAAGTTTAATTTATTTAAAAAATACACAATTTATTTTTGAAATTGCAAATATTATTTTCCCGTCCATCACCATATCAGCTTCTTGTATTGTTTTTGGTATTATCTACCCATTTTGGCAAAGTACCGAATTGGTAACTATCAGAAGCTGATTAATTTCGACAGTGGATATTTCTCAAAAACTCAAGATTTTTTTACATTAAAATACAAACGGTTTTAACATACAAAATTCGCCAACTGAAACATTACATTATCAGTTGACAGTTATTGCTCAAAGCAATTCATCTGTTGAAAGATATACTACGAAACGACCGCTTAGTTTTATTTGAAAGTCGTCTTCAAATGATATATCTATGATCTAGATATGACATACGATGTGATGATTAAAATTAAACGTTCAAGTCATATTAATTTCATTGCATTTATTTTGTCTATTCTCTTTTTATTGGCCGGTAAGTCTGTTGTAATATTTTAGCAACTGAATTCTTTGATTTATGCGGTTTAGTCTAGTGTGAGACACATGAGACACATTTTAGTTTAGTTAAAGTCAATCATAACATGTACGGCGCCATTATGTTGCAATTAACATTTTTATAGATGGGAAATTATCAACGGACTCCTTCCATACTGGGCGAAGCGGAAGGGACTGCCAGTCTTTAAAACCATTAAATTGTAACCCATCCATATTTCTTCTTCGTGTTCCTTTGCATTACAAGCCGCGGTAACTCTTTTCAACAAATTCCGCAACCCTGACAGACAATGGCCCTAGCGGGCCTCGTCTTCTATGCTGACATCGTTTTGAGGCGCGCGTGAAACACAACGCGCCGTAAGTCCCGGCCTGGTTCTGATCAGACGTCAAGCCACCCAATGCTCGCCGTCCGAAAACCCGCGCCATAGTATGATTAGCATAATATGTTATGTTCAAGATTACCATGACGAAGTTGTGATTAAACTGGGATCAGTGGTATCGTCGTGAAAGCGTAACTAACAGACACAATTACGTTTCCCTTTAAATATGATACTTAAAAAAAACTATTTATTCAACAAGATCTAGATTGAACGGAACTATGTTAATAATCCTTAGATAATATTTTATTTTTCTGCGTCGAGTTTCCTTAAAATGATAAAATTTGCATCCACTTTCTTTAGCTATTGGAAGGGCTAACATTATTATATTTCAAAACATACAGAAAACCATCTCTTTACTTTTAAACAAGTTATCCGCACCACACAGCACACAGGGCCATTCTAAATATTATAATATTACTGGAAGCGGTACTTTAGAACGCGTGTCGCTGAATAGCCCACACATGGCCCGGGTGAATGGAACGAAATCGCTTCCATTTCCACGATAGAACCAAAGAGAGCGGGGAATCTGGGACGTGAAATATGAAGACTCTTATACACTACTGGCCGGAGAGAATTCAATGAATTGCTTTTAATAGTTCTAGCGATGGAGCTTAGATTCTTTTTTTGAAATTGGAAGGAGGATTTAAACTGGTGTGAATGTGGTTGGGTGTGTCCAAGATGGCCGCCAAGATGGAAAAATTGCTAATAGAGGTAAAGTTTTTGAAAAATAAAACGTTGAAGTTTGTTTGGAGGTTGCTGAATATGTACTAAAATGTTCGTTTTAATATACAAGTTAATCAATCAATAATTTAAAACAAATTGCTCCTTTCATTTTTGTTTGATCATTAATTTAAAAGCCGAAAGTTGGTGTAATTTAAACTTTAATTTGTTAAGCAAGTTCACAACCCAACTACTTTTTCATTAAGTAAAGCTTAGAAATTTCATTTTAAAAAAGGATGTCATTTTAAATTTCATTTAAAAAAACAAAAAAAAACAATTTTAGAAAAGAATATTTAAAAAAATTTAATACAGGTGTATAATATAAAAGTGTGCCAGTACCTTTAACTGACTGCATACTTATTTCCTGAACATATTCCCTATGCACCACAGATAAGTAAAATATTCCCAAAGGAAATAGCTTATTTGAATAGCCAAGTATACTTATTAAGCCCTTACAACTTGCTAACCATATTTCAGAAATATATTTTTAGCTACCTTTGTAACAATCTTGACATGGTTTAAAAAAATGTCTTAATGACATTCTAATATTATATAGGGCAATTATCTAACATTGGATTAGATAACTGTTTACATTCTGATTGAAAAAAAAAATTATTTATTTTTTTACAAATGGAGTATACTCTTAATGATAACTGCAGATCAATGTATTATAATCATTTAGGTATTTCTTTATATAAATACACTATATACTAATATATTTACTGGATGACCCTCAATAGTTATACCAAATGTATGTTTAAATGGTAAAAACTTGTCAAATATTATGACTTTTTTGACAAGTTGCAACTGAAATAAGAATGTAATCATCGTACCTCGTAAATTAAGAGTTATTTACGGAACTTATCTCTGGTCAGTTTAAAGTTTAACCAGATCCAGCTAGATATGTGTGTTTTACATGGAGCTAGTACTTATCAGACCTCCACAACCCAGTTATTGGGTGACACGATACTACTTAATACGCTTTACGTGGATTGTCAGTGATGTCCTAGTCAAGCTTACGTCCTGTTTCGAAACAGCGCCTAAAGTACTGGGAGAAAACAACACACAATCCTTTTAAAATTAAAAATATCCATTCATAAATTATCACCAGAGAAAACCCGAACGTGGGCGTCATATAATTTTTAAGTATCAAAATTTGTTCATAACACGAGTAGCCGAACAATGCTTAAAGGGTCGTTAGCGTAAAAGCGCTTTTAAATTCCGCGTCCGCCGCTGAAAAATACCTTTAGAGACCTAACTTCTTTTAATTCCCAGGGATTTGAAGCGAAAGCAGCTTCAGAAGCGGTGAGCTGTAGTAGACTACCATTTACTTATAATGTTCTTGTGACCGGGTTTTGAAAGTACCTACATAATATTCGAATGAGTTTGAATTTGGAATAATAGGATGCGTTCCTGGGTTCCTGCTATATTTATTAAACCTCGACGCAAAAAGAGGTGTGATATATGTTTACACGCTATATGCGTGTATGTTTGTTTGGCAGTCTGTCTTTCTAGGGCACCATAGACACGGTCGAACCGATTTCAATGTGTCTTTTTAGGGTTCCGTACCTCAAAAGGTAAAAACGGAACCCTTATAGGATCACTTTGTTGTCCGTCTGTCCGTCCGTCCGGCTGTCAAGACCCTTTTTCTCAGAAACGCGTCGAGATATCAAGCTGAAATTAATATCACATACTCGGGTCTGCTATCTCTTAAAGCAGTGAAAAAATCAAGTTTTTAAATCAACGCAATAAAAAGATACGGCGGTTTATATTGGAAATTTGGACATTTGCAAGGAAATCAAAACCTATAGGGTACTTCCCATTGACCTAGAATCATGAAATTTGGCAAAAAGCAAGGTCATGTAGCACAAGTAAAGGGAAATCTCCGAAAACCGTAAATTTGTAGTTAGTTCACACCAGGCGTCCGTCTGTCCGTCTGTCTGTCAAGAACCTTTTTCTCATAAACGCTTCGAGATATCAAGCTGAAATTAATATCACATACTAAGGTCTGCTATCTCTCACAGCAGTGAAAAAATCATGTTTCTAAATCAATGCAATAAAAAAATACGGCGGTTTATATAGCATATTTAGATATTTTCAAGAGAATCAAAACTCAAAACCTATAGGGTACTTCCCATTGACCTAGAATCATGAAATTTGGCAATAGGCAAGGTCATGTAGCACAAGTAAAGGGAAAACTCCGAAAACCGTAAATTTGTAGTTAGTTGACATCAGGCGTCCGTCTGTCCATCTGTCTGTCAAGAACCTTTTTCTCAGAAACGCGTCGAGATATTAAGCTGAAAATTAATATCACATACTCAGGTCTGCTATTTCTCAAAGCAGTGAAAAAATCAAGTTTCTAAATCACCGCAATAAAAAGATACGGCGGTTTATATTGCATATTTAGACATTTTTAAGGGAATCAAAACTCAAAACCTATAGGGTACTTCCCATTGACCTAGAATTGTGAAATTTTGCAAAAAGCAAGGTCATGTAGCACAAGTAAGGGGTAAGGGGGAACCTGTTATTGGCTTACCAGTTACTCTTCTATTATTATTCTAGATGTATTTAGCTGTAGGTTTTCCATGCTCTAAATAAATAAATAAATAAATAAATAAAACTCTGAAAACCGTAAATTTGTAGTTAGTTCACATCAGGCGTCCGACTGTCCGTCTGTCTGTCAAGAACCTTTTTCTCAGGAACGCGTCAAGATATCAAACTGAAATTAATATCACATACTCAAGTCTGCTATCTCCCAAAGCAGTGAAAAAATCAAGTTTCTAAATCAACGCAATAAAAAGATACGGCGGTTTATATTGCATATTTAGACATTTTCAAGGGAATCAAAACTCAAAACCTATAGGGTACTATCCATTGACCAAGAATCATGAAATTTGGCAAGAAGCAACGTCATGTAGCAAAAGTAAAGGAAAAACTCTGAAAACCGTAAATTTGTAGTTAGTTCACATCCGTCCGTCCTCCCGTTCGTCCGTCTGTCAAGACCTTTTTTTTTTCAGAAACGCGTCGAGATATCAAGCTCAAATTAATATCACATACTCAGGTCTGCTATCTCTTAAAGCAGTGAAAAAATCAAGTTTCTAAATCAACGCAATAAAAAGATACGGCGGTTTATATTGCATATTTAGACATTTTCAAGGGAATTAAAACTCAAAACCTATAGGGTACTTCCCATTGACCTAGAATCGTGAAATTTGGCAAGAAGCAAGGTCATGTAGCACAAGTAAAGAGAAAACTCCGAAAACCGTAAATTTGTAGTTATTTCACTAAAAAACAAATTAACGGAACCCTCGTTGCGCGAGTAGAACTCGCACTTGACCGGTTTTTTTATCTCATTGTAGTTTAAAAAAAGGCGGCAATGGAAGGCCCGTTGCACGAGTGCGCTAGACGAGCAGCCGCCAGGGAGTGGTGGAGGCGAGCCGTCAAACGTGTCACAAGAGGAGTATTACCACGATGACCACGACCGCTCTAGAGTGTCACGATCAAGAAGAAGAGTTTAACTATGCGATAGTTTTATGATTCACCCAAATCAGTTCAGCCGTTTCTCAGTTTATCAACTTTTTGTCATGGCTGCAATTTTATTACGATCTTAAAACTTAAGGGCTGGAAATTTTTAAAACACTTGTAATGATAAGCTGTTTGGTGGTAATCAATGCACAAATAAAAACTCTCTTCTGTGCGGACTATAAAGCGACTCTGAATCCTGCCTTGCTGATCGATCGATACCCGCTTCCTAAAATCGAAGATGTGCTCGTAGGCCTGAACGGGGCGCAGTTCTTCATTAAATTTAACCTATCCCGTGCATAATTATAATCAGGCGAAATTAGATGATTCAAACAAATACAATTATTATTTATCTACCTACATTACAGAAACTAGAAACATAACGTTTGTGCAATCGTTTCTTTTTGACGTAGACGCTTACTAGAAACCGATTTTTACAAATTAAACCCCAGACGTTAATTTTTTTTTAAATTGATAGACAAAGCTGCAGAAAACAGCATACAGTATTAAGAAACGTCCTTAATTAGTCAGATTGATTGACAAAATTACAGAATATTCTTTAACTTGTCCCACGAAGGTTCATTATTCATCCCCAAGGTGAATAGGAAGCGAAACTATTAATACGGTTCCGACCTTAAAAGCAAACTTTCAAAGTCTTATGTGGCTAAGTTTCACGGAACTACGACCACAGTTGCAAAGCGGAACAAAGATACTGCTTGTACCGTAAACTTTATGAAAACATGTTAAAAATAAACATTGAATTGAAATGTAATGAAACACTGCTGGAAGGATTTACATACAAACTTTCATCTCTTATTTTGCTCCCTTAGGGGGTAATATATCGTCCTATTGCTCATTTACCGTGTCAAAAAAATCCCTGTGCATATTTTATACTTAACTATTCGTTGATACATTAGTCTGTCAGTATGTCTCGTACGACTTGTCTGTGCACCTCGCTTGAATGCAACCCCACTCCCTCTTCCCCGCGCGGTGCCCCGTGATTGCTCTATCGTTTAGTCAGAAATTAGATTCAAACAAAAATGTCATAAAATCACCTCTTAAATGAAGCCAAAGTGCTCAGATTTTCATGTTCACAAACTAAACCAAATTTGAGTTAAGTGCATCACTATCTTTCATTTCATTAAGGTAAGGACAGACGATACATTTCAGTTCAGTCCTTCAAATCAGCCAGCGCCTGAAGTAAATAGACGTATTTTTAGTGGCCATGTTTTTAATCGCGTTCCTTTCAACGACCAACCGACAGCCGGCTGTCGGGTGGTCGGCTGCTTTTGTTTTTCCATTGCAAATCACGTGTTTTCGAAGGTTTGAATTATCTATGGAGTGCCTTAATTTAACAGGACTTGACCAATGTTTTATATTCTGTCCTTTTGTCGTCGAATGTCGTGCACGTTATAAACATTTTTCTCTCTGTGACAACATGTGTCTCTAAAAAAACAGCTGTTAAAATGTACAACAGAAATTGTATCACGGAGTTATTTTATAACCTATCCAATTACATACCCGTCTATCCCGCCGGGTTCACTCAGAAACACTGATTATTACAAGCATTCAATACAGTTAACACGTAATTAAGTTGTCGGCTCACCGACATCCCCTGCAATGTCGGAATATAATTGAATATTAAACTACATAGATGGTTTATTAGTAACAATGCGGTCGCGTCTCCTGCGACTGTTTAAAGTGATTGATCTATGTAGTTATTGACATCTCTAGGACAAGCGGTTTGGGCTGTGAGTTGATATATCACCGAGTCAGTCAGTTTACCATTTTGCATATACACCGTGGCAGGTGAGACGAGGGACATAATAAACGAGGCCATTCAGTATTCTATGGTAATTCCGAATAATGTTAAAAAACTATACCTTAGTTTTTTACTAAATGCCTCAATAAATTAATAAACGTTGACACGCGCGCTACACGCCAAGGAAAAACGGATCATTCAACTTCGCTCTCATCATGAGTGACTCGATGCAAGCGTGAGCGCTTGGGCGTCTTTTGTTTAGACTTTAAGAGCCTTATTGCGATAATTCAACTGCAGTTTTCTTTACTATTTTAAATTGTTTTATTATTATTTACATTTTTATTAGTCATATGTGAGCATTAATTATCGGGTCCTTAAATATGTCCTTCAACTTACCAAGCACTATGACACCACCAAGCAAAGCAATCGCACACTATTCTATTAAAGTCAAAGGTGCAACGAAACAGCAAATCATCTTCTATTTCGTTGCACAAAATGCTCTTAAATACCTCTTCAAAACTGACACTAACAACGGCCGACCTGTCCACGAAAAGGCAGGCGAAATTGCAAAATTTTAAACTGTTTTTAAACGAGTCATTCGTCTGGAGTGAAGTGAAGCGCTGGATCGAGGGAATGGCTTTCATTTCCTTGCAAATTCTTCAAGTTAACACCTTATTCAATTTTGTTGTGTTCTAGTTCAGAGTGAGCGAGTTTGTTGCTACCGTGATTGTAGGATTGTATGTAAAAGAGTTGAAAACAGCTGGAATGCTAGTTACGACATTATGAAGTAATATTATCAATATAAACAAAGTTTTATTTCGATTCAATTCAGCATTTTAGCAACCAGTACTCTTTTTTGAATAATTAAACGTCACGTAATTTTTAGACGTCCTTACTGTCTTTTCTTTATCCCTTTAGAGCAATAGATTTGAAAGTACCTTAAAATTAAGTGACGTTTGAGTATTTGGCCATATGGAGACTATTTTGCTAACAAACATCCAAAACAATCTTAGAAGGCATTTATGATTGTATTAGTCAACACATGCGAAGACCACGTAGGCTTGATTACATCTACCGAGTAGAGTGGCGAGACAGTAAAATGTAACTCGGACGAGACAGTGCCGTAGCCGAGTAAGTGTTCACACGTATTTTCGATATTGTGGCGAGACAGTTCAGTTATTAGAAGAAGTTCAAGGACCACTGAGGCTAACATGGATCGGAAATCGTTTATTCCGAGTGAAGAGTGGTGGCCGAGTGCTGTTTAGATTAAACGAGTGACCGAGCGAGACATTGCGGGGAAGCGGGGAGGTGGGTACTCACCCTAGTAAATAGAACTGGGTCCGAGTGACTGTCTCGGCCGGTTGTTAGGCCGAGCGCTCGGCCGAGTACTCGGCAATGTGTTTACAAATACCGAGTACTTGGCCGAAGGCACTGTCTCGCCACTCTACTCGGCAGGTATAATCGACCTATAATGGATGGGGTGCACTTTATGAAGCACAAAAAGAATAACAACAAATGCTTACTTTGCATGGACACTTTTATTGATCCTTTTCTTAGACCTGACCTTTACCTCATCTCAGACAGACCTTATGACCTTACCACAACATGTTACCTTAAAACATACAAGAAATTTAATACTTTGGCATTTCAGAACTAACAATATGTTGCTTTGTTCAGAGACGAGGGGTGCCTGTAGACAAGGCTACATATTGTTACATACAAAAGGTTTATACTCTGACATTTGAACAGCATTTGGCAAACGAAATATTTTCATCTGTGTCTTTCCGGTGCTTTTATTGGATTTTCTGCTATTACCGTTTGCTGAGTCATCGCGTTGATGTAATGGCAGTCACATTCTAAGGGAATAGGCACATTTAGTTCACATTCACACTATAGAGTAGTCAGAACTTCTGACTGGGTAGTCAGAAGTTTTGACTACTTTCCCGTAACGTCTGTCTAAGTTCTACGATTGACAACCGGGACCACCGGCTTTACATTTTTCCAGAGGGAAAATGTCAGTGAATTACTAGATTTTAAAACGTACATAAATTAATTGGAAAAGTTAGATTGGCATAAAAAACTCCTTACTTCATACTGATAATCTACAGGGCCTTGAAGTACCTTCCCTATTCCCTCTTCCCTCCCTTTTATTAGTCGATAAAGAGGTCTCACTCGATCCAGAGGATTTGAGTTCCGCATCAAATTCTTATTTCATTCCTGTGTTTTATTATAGGAAAACAAAACATCTGTATAGATAAACGTCATGTATAGGTAGGCACAGAAGTGATTTGATAGCATTATCGTTGGTTTGTTTTGATTAAAATATAAGAAATGTGTAGTGAAGGTGTTAAAAAGATGGATTTAATGTGTGTTACAATATGAGTATTTAAGCAGGATAATGTTTTCTAACTGTGAACATTTTTTGACTGTAATGTGTCTAATTCTAAAGTACTATACAGTCACTGAACTGAATCCAAACAAAATAGTATTCAGACAGCTTAACTACAGGTAGATCTAGCCGTAGCAACTGTATGTGTCCCATTTTTGTCCCAGACGGGCCTGTTGGTCTAGTGGTGAGTGACCCTGACTGCTAAGCCGGAGGTCGTGGGTTCGATTCCCACGCAGGACAAACTTTGTGTGATAAGCATGATTGTTTGTTCTGTGTCTGGGTGTAATTTATCTATAATATGTATGTATTTATAAAGTATATAAGTATGTATATCAGTTGTCTGGTTACCATAACACAAGCTCTGCTTAGCTTGGGATCAGATGACCGTGTGTGAATTGTCCTAACATATTATATTATTATTATTTTTAGATTCAGATCAGTTTGAAAATTCTAACTGCAATGAAAGTATCATAAACCATTAAGTCGTCAAAAATAATACATACCTAACATTTCCTCAAAAAAATAAAGCCATTCATGTGCCATCTGGAGATAAGACACGTTCTTAAAGCATAAAACACACGAACAACATACTGCAACAAACGTTGTATCGTTATAAAGCAAAATGTTCCACGATTCTACTTTATTGCAGTTTTCTTACAAAGAAATAAAGCACTCAAGCCGTAAGCACTTTTGTACGCGAATGTATTTGTTGAAGCGTTTTATGACATACTCGCTTTGGGAGCGTAATCGTAATCGTCATGACTGTACCGTGTGTAAATGTTTATGATTTCAATTGGATTATCTTTATGTGGCTTGAGGTGGATTTTTTGTTTATTTTTCGTTAATTACTTTTTATTTATATCTTCTTATTTCTATTTTTATTTATCGTGTCGCCCAGTTACTGGGTTGTGGAGGTCTGATAGGGAGTCGTTTCAACGTAAAACACTGGTATCCAGCTGAATCCGGTTAGGCTGGAAGCCGACCCGAACGTAGTTGGGAGAAGTCTAGGGAGACTGATGATGACTTTTTATTTATTTCTTGGATAGGAAGAAAGTGATGATTTACGCGTCCCACCTGTCATTTAAAAGGTTGTAGAATGTGGGCGAGAACCAATGCAACTTTTGGAATTCATAAATATTATTTGCTTTCTACAGTAATCTTGGACATCACTGACATCCCCTGCCTCGATAAGCTAGTCGAGCCGTTTGGTCTCGGTTATCCTCCATCATTCGTAGATCTTTGGCAGTTGTTACGGTTAGTCAGGAGCCAGAAAATCTGACCAATCTAGCCAAAGAGTATCGTGTTGCCCAGTGACTGGTCAAAGCAATGGTATCCAGCTGAATTTGAATTGAAAAGGTGGTAGCCGTTACCAACAAAGTTGGGAAAAAGGGTTCTTGAAATAGTCTGCAATAAATTGAAAAATCCAATATAATAAAGCTAAACTAATTATTTGAATTATTTTTGTTTCTTTTCTCAATCGGCTAATCTCTGGAACTAATTACTATTGGGAATGCCAATGTCGAAATAATTGTTGCATAGAGCTAAAAGCCTGGTTCACGAGGCTACAAACTAGTAGCGTGTGCTCTTTATAAGCAAATAAGCAGTGCCTACGTCATGTTAATCAAGATTCAATCAACATTTCATACAGATGATAATTGCCTGATATTTAATGCTATAATTCTGTAAAATTATGACACAGAAGCGATGATATAGTGATACAAGAGGAATAGAGGCTATTAACCATAATCGAACACCGTAGGGCAGTTCAATAAAAACAGATGTCTGTATTAACGATGTGTGTAGAAGATACACATGAATTAGTCACCAAAAGTATTAGCCAAGTTTCGAACCCACAACAAGCTTAAGACGCAGGCTTAATCAGCGGACTCTCATGACGTTTTTCTCTTTTCCCCTTTTCATTTTTCATATTAAGCGAGATAACATTGATAGAATTCAATATAAAGAATACGAATTTTGTATTATATTTATAATTCTATTCACAGCCCGCTCAAAATGTACACATGCAAAAACTGAAATGCTAAATATTGGATCAAATAAAATAAATTGCCAGACAGCCAACTGTCAAAAGATAGAACTGTGTTTGCAGTCCAAAATATACTTCCGCAGTTTACGTTTGCACGAATATTGGTAAATAAATTCGCATTGAATGTGGAATACCACGTTTTGGTTCCGACTGTACACTATTTATTTTGCATAGGGTGCCAAACGCAAATGGGATTGGGTTACGTCAGGCGCATTGACAATGAGCGTTTGGTTAAAGTCAAAGTCAAAATGTTTTATAAACATTAAACAATTGTAAAAGACACTTTGGAACGTGTCTGTAAATAAAGTAATTGAAACTAATTACCCGTTCCAGTAGATTGTTTCGTATGGAGAAGAACGAACAAGAAACAAACTTATAATATTCATAACAATACTTTTTTAAATAATTTCTACTTGATAAAACAGTAATTTGTAAAAGTACATTAATCAAATAATAATTTGGTAATATGAAATTATATTAAAATAAACATGAAGCATCTTTTGTTAAAGATACTATAATAATTCCCCAAAAGATGAAATCGCATTCAAACAAACAATTAAAAACTCCTTCCTCCTTTTTTTTTGGTGAGTGGGAAATCATCCAATGACTGCTCCCGTCCTGCGTGCGGCGGGAGGGCGTGTCAGACTCTTACTGACTAAAACCCACTCATGTTCCTTCGATTGCCCTCTATGTTCCAGGGTCACGGTAACTATTATAAACATTCCGCAACACTCCCTCCTCCTTTATAAAGTCAGTAGAAAATCATGATAAAATATAAGACAAAGCATAAAAAATCCATGAAATCGAATTTTCTCGCCACTCTCGAATATATACTATTTCTGAAGTCAATCTTTCCCGCCATTTTCTAATGTACTTCCTATACAGGCGAGAAAGTTCGGTTCCTTTGCACCTGCACGAACTATCCTCGATGGACTTACACGTCTAGTCAGCACTTTCTGATCAACTTCTGCAGTATTTCAATAGAGAAACTCTGAGATAACAGTAAGTTGGAAATGTTCTTGAGATAGGTATTGAGTAAGTCATGAAAACAGGCATCAGACCATTCACACACGGGGCGTAAGCGTAGTCGTATTGTAAGCGTGTCAGTACTGTAGTGTCTTACAAACACATCTTATAGACGCCCCATACACAGTCAATCTGGATCCGTCAATCAATGACCAATCAAATCAATGACCGCGATCCTGATTGACCAAGTATTACGATATGCTTACTTTTGGTCATACATAAACAGGTCTACTTCTATCAGCCAAACAGTACGGTCTATGGACCAACACCACTGTTACCCATACCCCCAACCCAAATAAAATCCTGGCTAAAGGAGAAAACCAAAGAAATCCACCTTGAAGAATGGCGTAACAGCAACAGCTGTAGACAAACAAAACACGCCATCCCAGTCATGACCAAGAAGTTTGCCCGAAAACTTATTAAACTGAATAGGGACAAAATCAAAACAGTTATAGAAACCATAACAGGTCACTGTCCCTTAAACAAGCACCTATTCACAATAGGTGTAACAGACAGCACTCTATGCAGAGGCGGCTTAGAGGCAGAAGAAACGCCACAACACGTCCTCATGGAATGTAACAGTGTGGCCGAACAACGGGCAAAACTACTCCAACACCCCGGGTCACTTCCAGAAATCTTTGGCAGACTGAAAAGTCTCCTACGATTCTGGGAAAGTGTGGGATGGTTGAAATAGGCGACAAGCCACACACGCACAATGGCCCAATTATGAGGCTAAGTGCGGACAAGCCCAGCGAAACTAAAACTAAAACTACTTCTATCAGCCGCATTTTAGCGTCGTTAGAACGAGAAAAGCCTTCAAGCTCAAAGAACTATGCACAGTAATTATTCAGCTTATTTCTATAGAAAACACCGATTTTATACAAAAACTGATCAGAGGCGTACACGTCTTTATAAAAAAACTAGCTTTTGCCCGTGACTTCGTCCGCGTGGAATAATAGTTTCCGTTCGCGGGGAATTTCCGGGGTGAAAAACTATCCTATGTCCTTTCTCGGGTCCCAGACTATATCTGTACTAAATTTCATTTAAATCGGTTCAGTGGTTTAGGCATGAAGAAGAGACAGACAGACAGAGTTACTTTCGCATTTATAATATTAAGTATGGATAGTATGGATTGTTGTTTACTATGGCTCAATAGAGCTGTAATAAAAATGTGCGTAGTTTTTTTGGCATACGGAAGAGCGACAATAAAATGGACCTATTCTAAAAGCTTTTCTGTTATTATGTTACACAGATGTTGCCCTATCGAACGGAAACAGAACAATACGCCATTTTATTTTTGTGAATGTTTTGTTTTTAGCACGATTCACAGGTGGCGCTATTTATAAAAAATATTTTCATCAATTTGGATTGGCCTGTTGGTCTAGTGGTCACTAACCACTAGACCAACAGGCCAATCCAAATTAAATCCCTTTAAGTACGCCCAAAGTTGGTGTTTTCTATAAGAAACTTTCAGCGGGCAATAATGACGCTCCAAATTAAAAAAGTGCGCCTAAAAGTAACTTTTAATCGCACTTTTTGAATTTGGAGCGTCTTTGCATGTTTTACGCCCTGTTATAAATGCGCCTAAAAACTCGCCAAAGAATCGAACGCAAATAATGAATGGCTGGTACGACGTCCAATACCATATAGTCACGCCGCGGCTGAATAAAAATAACTTAAATAGAAATAGAACGCGCAAACTACAGCCCGAGTTCTCGTAAAAATTTTCACGGATTGTTTTGCAGCAAATTATTAATGTAGCTGCTATTATTATCAAGATATCATAATAATAGCATTATTATCAAGATATGATAATAATAGCAGCTACAATAACAATTTTAAAATAAAGTATGAAGCGCCTTTTATTTTCTCATAGGGGGTGATGAAAAGTAGAGTGTATCACTCTGGCGCAAAATATATTTTTGGCTCGGGCGACGTACTTTGAATCCCTCGCTACGTTCGGGATTCTATTAAAGAATCCCTCGCAAAGCTCGGGATTCTACTCTAGAATCCCTCACTTCGCTCTGGATTCAAAAAACGCCCTCGCCGTAAAAATATTACTTTGCGCCCTTGTAATACAATCTACTATTACATACTAATTGTCCCCCACGGTTTCACCCGCGTTATATCAGATTTTTGGTTACTAAACAAAGAAGATAAAAAGTATTCCTGGTCCTAAGCTATCTCCCCACCAATTTTCAGCCAAATCGGTTTTGCCGTTCTTGAGTTAAAAAATGTGTAACTAACACGACTTTCTTTTTTAAATATAGATAAGCGTCGCGGTCGCGTCGCCTAATGGCCTTTCAAAAACGGTTACATTTTTTATTTCTCGTCTCTCTGAGTACATAATTACCACACCATATTCAAGCACTAACGTTTAATTACTCTGATGCATCTAATAGCACTCTAAATTAACATTAAAATGAAAGCTCTTTAAACCGTCCCTTCAAATTACCTTTCTAGTTAGCTTTAACATTTTAATTACCTTTCATTTCTGAACTACTAATCACCTAAAATTAACAAACTCCGTCACACCAGTGGTATGTGGTGTTGTACCAACTGACATGGCAATCGCGTAATTAAGTTCAAACATTGAAGCCTCGTTTGCATCTGCTCCCGACAGAGTTAATCGTGTTAGCTGAATTATGCCCGTGTTACTGTTGTGTGGCGTGATTTGTAAGCGGTAGCGGGTTGTGAAACGCCCTTTGTGACCTCGAAGACTCGTGAATGTGACCCCGTTTGACTAATCTTTGTAAAGCCCAAAGACCTAATTATTAAAAATTATTAACCTTGAACACGTCTGGATTTTTAATAATGTCAACTCGATCAGGAACCCCTTTAAAAAGTTTAACGTTTTGCCTCAAAAAGTACACAAAACTGTTGCTACGATTATCGTTTGTGAACAATCGGTAGTCCACTCCCAAGGACTACTCAACTACTTAACCCTGGCAAAGCGTGGTTGCCGATAACTGACAAGTTTTAGTTTTTACATTTTAGATTAGGCAATATTAGAAGGGGCTCGCAAGAGGGCCAATACTAGACAGGGACACGGATTTTTCGTCACGTGCATAGATAGTGAAGTTTCAGTAGGGCCATCATTAGATCATGGTTCTCACCAAGTCAAAAAATCATATCAACAATAACCAATTGCTTATTAAGTTAAATCAAAACAAATCGTTCTTTCTCAAGATTTGAATGACAGTCTACCGGGGGTACCACGCAATGTAAATGCTCCTAACAATGCGTCCAGAATAAATAATGGAACGTACATTGTATGATTTGAGGACACTGGGGCACTTGCCCGCTTGTAAAGTCGCCCCGCTATCACTTCTTACTTGTCGCGAAGGTTATAACGCACGAACCGTCGCGACGTGTTTACAGTTAACAGTTATGCATGCTAGGGCTTCGGCCGTTGACTGAAATATTTTTATTCTACATGAATATGAATTTCTACATAGAATAAAAATGCAAAAAAGGAATGTATGTTTTAATATAAAATGACTATACAAGCTTGTTCTAGTGGACACCCAGAACAAATCTTTGGAACAAGCATACATATTATAAGCACATTCAGACCGAACATACAAATTATGCTTATTATAATTGTATATTCGATGAAGTTTGATGCGGAACTTGGACCTTGAACTCTTTTGCAGAAGGTTGCAAATAGCGGATGATTGAGCCCCCAAAATGGCCGAATACTCAAACGCCATTTAATTTTAAGACGCTCTCAAATATCTTGCTGTCTTTGTCACTTTTAAGTGATAAAATAAGGACGACAACAGATTTGACAGCGCCTGAACTTAAGTGACTTTTGAGTAGTCCGGGTTAAGATTGCTAGTACTCTAGACGACATCTGCGTTCAGCAGTTTACAATAATAAGCTGTACCCCTACAATGAGTTGTTTTCGAAAACTTACTCGCTACCGTAGGCGTAAAAATGTTGTGACAGCCAATAATCCGACTAAATAGAAAGGTTGACTGTTAGTGAACTACTTTAGGGATTTAGTGGTTGTTTAATTTTGATTCCTAATATGTCACTGTCAAATCTATCTGTGACCGCTAGGGGCGCTGTGCAACATTTCATACAATTTATTTACGAGGACGCTAGCGAATTTATTAAGGCAACCTCTTGGTAGAGCTACAGATATGCTAATTTTAAACTACTCAGAGACTACGCATATTAATTCTATTTAGCTTATGTCCAAAGAAATCAACAATTTTGTATAAAGACTCGTACGCATCCATTTAACTTTCTGCATCTGTTCAATTTTCGTATAAAAACGATATTTTCTATGAACAGTAAGTTGATTAAATAAATGCTTAGTCCCAAAGGTAGTATAAAAGTTACTTTTTTCGTCACCGATATTCTCACGGACGAAGTCGGTAGCAAAAACTAGTTTTTATTTAATTTTTTTTATATCCAAGTGATTTATAGACTAACACATAATAATTAATTAAGATGGAGTATTGGGTTGATGTAGTTATTAAATCATTGGCTGGCGTGAACTCACCGACGATTTATAGGAACAAAATATAATTAATTAAATGTAATTTATTATCGTCGCGTTATGTAAACATTAATATAATTAGAACACATAGGTTTATTTTAAAAGTTCTCGAGCAAGAAGGGTTCCTTATCATATAGGCAAGGGCAAAAAAAAACTGTTTGTTATTTTATTCTGATTTTTAGTATTTGTTGTTATAGAGGCAACATTAATAGGTCCATCATCTGTAAAAATTTCAACTATCTAAATATGTGCATGAGACAGACGCTTTGTGACAGACAGACAGATAGTCGGACAGAAGTTTAAGTAAAAGGGTTCCGTTTTACAATTTGTATATGGAACCCTAAAAAAGGCGTTTAACATCCAATTCATGACTTAGTCTTGTTATTGTATACTAGCTGTCCCCTGCGGTTTCACCCGCGTTATATCAGATTTTTTGTTACTAAAACAACAAGATAAAAAGTATTCTATGTCCCGTCTCCTGATCCTAAGCTACCTCCCCACCAATTTTCAGCCAAATCGGTTCTGCCGTTCTTGAGTTATAAAATGTGTAATTAACACGACTTTCTTTTATTATAGAACCATTGCCATTTAAGGTACTTTCAAGAAAAAACCTATATAAACCGGTCCATCCGTTTAAATACTACGATGCCACAGACAGACATACATAGCGGTCTAACTTATGACACTCCTCTTTTTGCATCAGCGTTAATAACAGAGCAATTTTGTATGAACCTCTTAATTGGGGTATAAGATGTTTATTTTCAAAATTAAACTACTTACAGTCTCTTAACTATGAAATCTAAAAATAATATATACAAAGCTTATAAATAATACCTTAATTATACCTTTTAATCTAGTTCACTGTCTTTATTTAACGCTGAAATAAAATCCTTGCTTTAAAACTAAGAAAACTTCATCAGCTTACAGACAACGTTGAAAACTTCGTTAAAATACTGAGCAAAAGAAGATCTAGCCTTTTTTGCAATTACCGTGGATAAGTATTAGTTACGTGTTAAATATAATGAAAACTAATATTGATTAAATACCTCACTTTAATGTTTAGTGCAGTGCTTTGAACGAAAGTCTAATAACAAAAATTTACTATAAAATTAGACATAAAATCATCATTAATCATTTATGTATATCTAAATCTTTGATCCTCTTATGAAAGACTTTCACCAATTTGTTTAATGGATGAAAAGTATGTAACAGCAGGTTTGATAAATTAGTAAAAATAATTTTATCGATAGGTACTAGCGTACCAATTAAACAGTTTTTCGAATCAGCATGTTCGCGACAACACCATTCGATATAGTGGTTTTCGACTTGTGTTGTCGAACTGACGTACCACTCTTAATTTTTTTCGCAATTACCGTCATTCGAATTCTCATATTACTCTCAGTTCTTGCTTCTTAAGTAACCGACCGACTCTTTGACAATTCATAAAAGCTTGTCTAAGTGAAAAAAAATATATTTGAATTTATAATTTTTGAGTATTGCTATGGTGACAAACATAGCTAAAGCACCTACAACATTTATTTAAGACAAAATAACGACGTAAATCATTGACAAATAAAGCTAGACGTTTGCGGTCCACGCCGCATTTGTCTGCGTGGCTGACTGACCGCGGCGATTCGTCTCCAGGCCCTAATCATATGGGACAAGATTGATGGCTGACTAGAAACTTTGTTACATTGTTCTAGCTGGGCTTGATGAATGTGTGATCTTATTAGATTGAGATAAAATAACTTGGTGAACGCATTTTTTTTAAACTAATTAACGATCTCAGATGCGTATCGTGGTTAGACTAAAATATTATAGTGTCGTAATATAATCTCAGCGACAATCAATAAAAAAATATCCACCCAACGAGCCCAGTACAAGTCCGAAAACCACGTGAAGATTTAGAAATAAACGTCAAATAACATATTTGTTTTATTTGGAGCCCTCGACATAGTTTTATTTTGTTTTTATTATTAATTATAATGGCTGTGAATATTTCAACTCTTATATTACTTACGACTCAAAAGAAGAACTTTTTTGTAATCTATATATATAAAACAAAGTCGGGTTTGTTATAACACTTATAACTCGAGATCGGCTAGACCAATTTTCATGGTTTTTGGTTCGTTGGATTTGTCCTCGCCCCGAATAGCAGAATACATTTTAAAAATAATGAAAAATCGACGAGAACATAATTATAAAAGACTAGCTTTTGCCCGCGGCTTCGCTCGCGTTAGAAAGAGACAAAAAGTAGCCTATGTTACTTTCCATCCCTTCAACTATCTCCACTTAAAAAATCACGTCAATCCGTCGCTCCGTTTTGCCGTGAAAGAAAGACAAACAGACAGACAGACAGACAGACAGACAGACAGACACACTTTCCCATTTATAATATTAGTAAGTATGGATGAATCATTTTCCCCTATAGTTAATTCGAAATTCAATTAAAGATTGAAAACTTAAGAGAACAATAGTACTAGGAACGCAGTAATGTTAAGTGATAATGTGAGAAAATTTAAAATACTGAGATACTTAGTACTTAAATCAATCAAAAGTACTAGGCGCGCAGTTGTGTGAAGTGGTTAATAGAAAATGTGAGCGCAATTTTAAGAAAATATATGTTTATGAACTTAAATAATATCCATCCATA
This sequence comes from Athetis lepigone, assembly GCA_033675125.1. Taxonomy (NCBI): domain Eukaryota; kingdom Metazoa; phylum Arthropoda; class Insecta; order Lepidoptera; family Noctuidae; genus Athetis; species Athetis lepigone. Next base: position 7,827,950 of record CM066237.1, read on the forward strand.
CTATCCATACTAATATTATAAATTGGAAAGTGTGTCTGTCTGTCTGTCTGTCTGTTTGTCTTTCTTTCACGGCAAAACGGAGCGACGAATTGACGTGATTTTTTAAGTGGAGATAGTTGAAGGGATGGAGAGTAACATAGGCTACTTTTTGTCTCTTTCTAACGCGAGCGAAGCCGCGGGCAGAAGCTAGTTATTATTATAAATGGGAAAGTGTGTCTGTCTGTCTGTCTGTTTGTTTTTCTTTCACGGCAAAACGGAGCGACGAATTGACGTGATTTTTTAAGTGGAGATAATTGAAGAAATGGAGAGTAACATAGGCTACTTTTTGTCTCTTTTTAACGCGAGCGAAGCCGCGGGCAAAAGCTAGTAGGATATGAAATCCAAAATTATTTCTAGGTTTAGAGACTTTTTTGACAGATTAAATTAATAAATACTTTTTTTATTAAAATTCCAGAATACTTAGGTATACACGTTTCACCCGCTGCCTGGTCTTATCCAATATTTGTAAGAGGTCATCCACCTACCTATCCAACCATTTAAATGTTTATTCTACATTTACTTTGTTCACTGGAAAAAATATCGTCAAAGAGAAAATGCTTTAGATATTTAAATTCTATTTTTTTTTTAATTTCTTTTAATCTTGTCTGTACAAAGTATGTAAGCTTTACTTATTTGTTGCCGTGTGTGTATTTGTAAGTTTATCTGTTTATATAATTATATATTTATTATATGAATCAATTAGTCTGCCTTTTACGAGGTAAGTATAATTTTTCTTCATGTTTGTACACATAATAAATATTTTATGCGAAAATTTGGCTCTATTTTTGTTATTATTAATTTTTAAAGAGGTTTAGCTACGACGCAGCTTAAAATATACACCCAAGAATAATATTCACCAATTTAAGTACATTCGCATTCGAATCTCAGCCCCAAGTAGTCAAAAATATTACTATTATACCTTAATTTTTACCTTAGGCAGTCGATGATTGGATGTGAGATTTTTTTGCTAAAATAATTTACTTTTATGATCACTTTCTGGTAATACTAATAAAAATATGTGTGGTCGCACTATAATAATACCAGCCTATAACTGTCCTACTGCAGGGCAAAGGCCTCTTCTCATACAGAGAAGGCCTGTACGTAAGGTGGTCGCACTAACTTCTTTTTTTTTATTGTGCGTTTAATAAGAGCACAATCTTTACAACTCCCTCTTAATTTGCCTTGTGATATTTTGATTTGAAAGAATGAAAAAATTCGGAATAAAATTTATGTGTTTTCGAGGATAATTACGTAAAATAAGACTATGATATATTATGTGTTGATGTGCAGTTTACGTATATTGCCAAGTTTTTTGTACGCACATCGTTCTGAAGAACATTTGTCATAGCTATTTGAGTTCAAGACGTATTTATAGCATGTTTCAGCAATTATTTGCGTGTGTTACTCAAATAAGATGTATCTTGAATATAAAATAGATATTTCACTGTCGGCACGAGAATTTATCAATTCAATTGCATATTGTGGTTGATATTTTAACGTTAGTGTAGAAACATGCATTAACGCCACGGTAATCCATTTTTATCCATCAAAACATTTTATAAAGATTAATGTAAATGATAAATGTCAAGATAATGTGTATATTTTTTCTTAATGGATGCAATTTTGCTTTGCAGATTAATTTATATTATTATCTACTGGAAAGAATAAAATAGTTCTACAAAAAATCTGCCGTTGTATTTTGTCGGGGTATTTTTAAATATCTAAATGGTAAACTGACTGTCTGATATATCGACGCACAGCACAAACCGCTGGTCCCAGAGAAATGAAAACTACAGGATGTGTTCTTTGTGAAGAGTAAGTATTCACAAAGAAAAGAATTTTGGAAATACTAACCCTAACCCCTACACTGGCGAAGCTTCGGGTGAAAGCTGTATATTTTAGTGTGAAACTAAAATGTACCAAGCATACTGTTATAATATTAGAAAAACCGTACAGCATAAGTTTTATGTATTACATCAGTAATAAATAAACTACTAGGTTTGTGGGAGTAGTATATAAAAAAATATATATATATTACTAGCTTTTGCCCGCGACTTCGCTCGCGTTAGAAAGAGACAAAAAGTAGCCTATGTTACTCCCCATCCCTTCAACTATCTCCACTTACAAAAACACGTCAATTCGTCGCTCCGTTTTGCCGTGAAACAACGGCAAACAGACAGACAGACACACTTTCCCATTTATAATATTAGTATGGTATTATTATAAATAATATTATATTTAAAAAAATGTAAAACACTGACACACTATTAGACTGGAAGTTGACCATGATATAGTTCAGAAAAGGCTAGAGGCCGAATGGTTAGTCCAGTGTGGTTGTTGGTTCGACGTCTGAACAGAAAAAGGGGGTTCTCAGTTTGACCTGTATGTTTTTTCATGGTTATCTCTCGTTAAGCTAAACCGATTTTAATGCGGTTTTCAGAAAAATATTTATTGCCTTTATGAGAAAGATTTAGTATGTTATTAACCAATTCAAAAAATTAGTTGTCAGTGTAAAAACCGCACTAAAAATAAAGGAATAAAGATCTTAAAAAGTAAACTGCCTTCAAAAACTAGAAACAGAAAAATAATAAAATTTCGAAACACGGTAACAATGTAAAACATCAAACAGAACGGCTCCGCCGACTTTCGGAATTTATTTTTTTGCTACGAATTAACCTTTTATTGACCAACAGACAGCCGGCTGTCAGATTGTCTTTCTATTGTGTCTCGAATCACGTGTCTTCGATGGTTTAATATTACGCAATGTAATAAAATAATATCAACCTTAGTTCCACTGCAGGGAAAATGCCTCTTTAACACAGAAGGCACGAGTATTGACCATGACGCTTGCTCAAGGCGGTTCGACGTTTTCAGACGTATATTAATTATAAGTCCAGTCTTCCTCACGATGTTTTCCTTCACTGATAATATAATAAATACAATAGACAAAGTAATTGGGTATTACACTGAATGAGAAAATTGAGTAGGAAACTATTCAATAAATCATTAAGGTAATTAAATGTTCTCACAATGAACACATTTTGGGTTCTTTGGGCTTTTGCCTTTGAACCGTATGGTAAATATAACGAGACTATGTACATACATACTTACAATAAAGTTAGTTATTATTCCTAAAATATTACTGTATGACATGGTAGTTTGTATGCAGTTCTTTTAGTTACTTTTTTGCTCTCGCGGCTCTTAGCGTAATAAGGCGAAAAAAATTACGTATTAGGTGTCTCACGATATGACTGCGTTTAAACAATCAAAGTTATTATTTTTCCATTTGTATTACCTTTGATTTGATTTTTCTCCAACAAAGCTAACCGCCCGGATTCGAACCTCACACACAAGAGCTTCCTTAACCACTGGCTGGCAGGCCAACACGACACTACAATTTGACTGTAAATAATATATACAAATTTAGGTCTTATTACAAGCACCAGAAAGTTTAAACTTGATTACAAGTCAACAGAAAAATACATAGGTCGGTACAGGTACACGTGCTAAATGGCGCCGGTGACGATGGCGCATCAGACTTCGCGCGCACAGATAACTGTGACAAATGGCGCTCAGTAACAGTTTACATTTCGGGAAATGACGCAAATGTTCCTGTGCTGAAACATCACATCATTTCACTGACGACTTGAGGAATGTACTTTTGGTGTTTATTTTAGTTAGGTTTTTTCTATTTATAAGTAGTTTTTTCAATGCTAGGAAAACTACCCTCAATTTCTTCCCAGCCATTTTCTTTTGCGTTCTCAAACCAGAAGTCATGTTTGTGGTTATCTCGCCACCCTATTTATTTGTTTCCTTATACTACCTACCACCTACCCACCTATTAACCTACTACCTACTTATACTTATACCTATATTATCCCACTGCTAAACAAAGGCTACCCTCAATATCTTTCAGACACCTTTTTCTCTTGTATCCTCCCTTAAAGCATCCCGGCAGGATCCAGCACTTGTGCTACACATTAAGGTAATTTCGCCACCTTATTTTGGCCGGCCTCGGTGACGCCTTCCATCTTCTGACAACCATAGAGAAATTAGCATAAGTTGTCTAGCTATATGGTTTTTGTAAACCGCTCATTTTCATTTGAGCCTGCCAGCTAGAGTGGTGTGCGTAATTTTGTTTTGAGGTCTTATACTAAAAATGTTGTACTCTGTTGCTCTTAAGAAAGCTTCAAGTCAGTACTTGTGCGATTCGTGAGTGATATTATTGTATGACTCTCAAAAAAAAGCTAGAAGAGATTTTTTTGCTCTTTAAAAAAATACATTTCACTGTACTGAAACTACGTGGCATTTCAACGCATATAACCGGATTCAGCAATTTCGTGTGCTACCACAGAATGTAACAATATACATATACTACAGTCATGGATTAGTAATTGTTGTCCACAACGAATAGAATTCGAAATATGACATGCTTAGCCTTATTACAAAGGAGCCAGATGAAACTAAATAGGTACCATTGACTACTTGGGTGGCAAACGCCACCTATCAGTGACAACCACATTAAGGGGACAATTCCGCCACAGTATTTCCAACCGCTGCAACTCCTAAAAGTCAGAATCAACAGCGAAGACCGTCAGCAGAGCGTCGAGCAATGAAGCTGTACGAGCCCCGGAGAAACGATTCAACTGTCTTGAATCCCGCAACGAAATTAATCAGAAAGGAAAAAGAAAAATGCGTTTATTGGCATTACAGCAAAATTAATAAAACTTAAAATAAAATACAGAGAACCATATTTATATTGGCAAAGGGGCCACAGCATAATTTCAGATGACAACACAAGCTGTCCCATCTGACGCTGATTTTCAGCAGCAGCCCACGAGAGCCAGATGTTAGAATTGTAACACAAAAAAATTAAATAATCAAAAACCTAACAGCAATTTCGAAGGTGCCTTCTTGCTGTTTTAATTAATTGCCACCAACTTCCGAAATTGTTGGGTATTTTATTATTCAATAATTTTTATTTTCCTCATTTTTTAATGATATTTATACGCTAATGCTATTCTCTGAACTGAGACGAGTTCAATGACACTTCACATGTCGAAATCCGTAAAATATTTTATCCTTTAGAGCGTCCCCTACAATGAGACATAGATACATACGCTCAAAAAACCCTCCTTTGGCAGTCGAGTAAAAAGAACAGCAGAAGAGTAAGCAACCAAACCAACCAGTAAAAATAATGTAGCTCCCATTCTGTGACCCTTTTTAGTATAACTACCAATGTTTACTGTTCAGTAGGACGCACGTAAATGGCTCAGCCCATTATCTCACCGCCACTTAAATGAAAGGAATTACGACTCGTAAAAAAACAATAAAGCTAAGCTTAGTAGATAAGGAGACAGGCGGTTGATAAGGTATCTGCTGTTACTAACTTCTGAAGATTACGGACAATTGCATGATTTTTTTTATATGATTATAACAGAAGAAGCTGCACTGTTAAAAAATACTAAATGACAAAGAATACCAACATATATGGTTAAATAGTTTGTTTGGTTCAACGCACTAATCTCAAGAACTGCTGGTCCAAATTGAAAAATGTGTGTTGTTCCCATTTATTGAGGAAGATTATAAGCTATGTAACATTTGACGGGCCTGTTGGTGTAGTGGTTAGTAGCCCTGACTGCTAAGCCGGAGGTTGTGGGTTCGATTCCCACCCAGAACAAACTTTGTGTAATGATCATGATTGTTTGTTCTGTGTCTGTGTGTAATTTATCTATAATATGTACGTATTTATAAATTATATAAGTACATATGTATATTAGTTGTCTGGTTACCATAACACAAGCTCTAAGCAGAGCTTAGCTTGGGGTCATCTGATCCCAGATGACCGTGTGTGAGTTGTCCCAGTATGTTTATTTATTTAACATCGCGCTACGACCAGCGGGAGCAAAGCAGTAACCAAACACGCGGGTAAAACCGCAAGGGAACAGCTAGTAGCAAATAAAAATACCAAAGGCATAATTCTAAAGCAATAAAGTCTATAAAAATATTTGAATCACATAAATATTTCCCGATTGCATATTTGGGTCAGAGCCCATTCTTCTCCTAAGATTCGCACCCTGTGCCCATTAATCCCCTGGAACTTTTGAGGGGCCTATTCGTCCCCTGAAGAATATTTATTTTAATTCATTCTTCTAATATAAGTACATGTATATGTGTATACTGCAGCTTGGTAGTCCTGGTACAGTCGCGCAGAAAAGGGTAAAATTAAAATATAATAATTCCTTAAATATCATGTTTAAGTATTTCCAATAAGATTAAGTTTAATAGGCATTAAGTCAGTCTTCAAAATAATTAATCGATTTGTCGATCGATCGTTTTCTATTTACCACTTCACGTTACTGCGCGCCTAGTACTTTGGATTGATTAAGGTGATCTGGTGAGAAAAATAAGAATACAGTGAATTTTAAATTTTCGTATGTGACTACTTCACGTTACTGCGAGCCTAGTACTTTGGATTAATTAAGGTGATGTTGTGAGAAAATTAAAAATACAGTGAATTTTAGATTTTCGTACATATGACTACTTCACGTTACTGCGCGCCTAGTACTTTTGTTCTCTTAAGTTTTCAATCATTAATACCCGTTTTTTTAACAAGCCATTCGTAGAGAGACAATATTACATCATAGCCTATCGACAGGTTATATTATTATCATGACGGATTATCATTAATCATAGCTTTTTTTTCAATGATCTGTTCTGATTTATTAAATTAAGTGCGTTATTAAACTGTTCACAAGTGTACTATGTTAACCGTTTCTTAGGTAAAATATAGCTAATTTTATCTCAGGGGACCAATAGGCACCTGAATAGGTGCCGAATCTCTAACTTATATTGTGTATATATTAGAGGAGACGAATGGGTACCTTAAAAATAATATTTTTATTAAAATATTAATTAGTCTCCTACCAGGAGACCAATGGGCACCTATATAGGGGCCGAATCCACAACTTTTATGCTGGGGGACAAATCTTAGGGGACGAATGGGCTCTGACCCGCATATTTTATTGTAATCCGGCTTTTTTATTCGAATACTCTTATTGAAATATCAATCGTAAAATACCTGAGTATTAGCACATTTTTATACAAAGCAGGAGGTTTATTGGTTATAAAAAATATCTTTACAAAAGTAACACAGTAATAAATTAAAGATTCAAACAAATCTTTCAGTCAGATAACTCGACACTTATCAATATTTTTATGAACGTGATACACATCATGATTTTGTTTTATAGATATTTTATAATGTTTGAGCATTATAAATATTTTACTAGCTATTTTTTTCAGTTAAAATTTAATCTGTACTGACATAAAAGGCTAAAGAGATTTAATCTTTGACAATATCTGTCGGATTGGCAAAAATATTTCTTCATATCATTAGAGACATGCTTTTCAGCATCAGTAATCAACGCACAGTCAAAACTGTTGAAGTTAAAAACATGAAATTTAAAATTATTTATTACACGCAGAAGGTCCTAGGTATAGTGACACTATACCTAGGACCTTGAAAAAACTGTAACGAATTACTTAACCCTTTATCTGGCGATGGTATGGTGGTGAGTCGATCTCAGGCCAGTTAAATGAACCACAGTCATACCACCGATTAAACAACAAAATCGACACTGATCATAAGGGTCAATTTCGCGTGTCAGTATTATGATACTTGACATTAATGACAGCTATAACATTTGACAGGGCCAGAACTGTGGAAAGTAGCAACAAATTAATAAGAAACTGTAATCGTGTGGATCCTTAGCCACCGATTTTGCACAGCAGTTTTTTTTTAACGTAAAGACGCTTTAAGAAACGATTTTTGTAAATTCAACCTCTAATGGAGTAAAATAGGTGGTGAAAATTTTACAAATAACAGGAAAACGACTTTACCGTCATTAACTTAGAACGAGAATATCCTGTTCGACTAATTCAATAAATAAATAAATAAAGAAAAAACGAAACCAACTGTCAACGAATAAAAATACAGTCGAATTGATAACTTCCTCCTTTTTTTGAAGTCGGTTGAAAATTCCAGTCATCTTCCTAGCATTTTCCCACCTTTGTTGGAGTCGGCTTCCAGTCTAACCAGATTTAGTTGTATACCAATGTATTACTTGAAGCGACTGCCTATCAGACTTTCACAACCAAATTTAAATAAAAGCTTGTGAAAAACCCCGCAGAAATAAAATTCCTAATGAATTAAAATACCTTAAAAAACGTACTATTTATTCTAATCCAATTTCCCGAACCTCCAAGTTGTTCACGGAAAATACGGGAACATTCCTAAGTAGACCAAATTGAATCAATATGTAAATAAGGGAAAATTTTCCCATCTTAGATTCTTTATAAGATGTATATCGGTTGAGTGATATTTTGTGGTAGGGCTATTGTATAGCTTTTCAATGGATTTTTGGGTATGGGTTAGTTCTTTTATATTGTGAGAAAGAAATAGCGTCAACGAATTATTGGTTTGGGTTGAAACGACATTCTTGAGAGCGCAATCCAAAGAGTTTTAGTCTCCTCACAATTTACATGTGATGGAATTAGGGTCCTTAAGGTCATAGCTCATTACAGCCACCCGGCAGCCACTCCGCACCGACTCGCCTCCTGCGGCTAGTATTCTTTATATGGACTTGTATGGGCATGCGCTTACTATATCAACTCCGTACCGTCACCGGATCGCCTCGGTTATAAGGCGAGTCGGTGCGGAGTGGCTGCCGGGTGGCTGTAACGAGCTACCTTTATATCTAGACTTGTAGATTTCAGTCAAATAACTTGATGTGTAAAATAAGAGGTTGTCACAAAAATTGCCTAAAAAGAGACTGATAAATCACGGGTCTAGCCTTATTAGATCTACAATCATAAGTTTAATTGTTTCCTCATTTTTGCTCGTCAGTCTCCACATAGTTCTCGGTTTTCGCGTATAGATTGGCCAAAATAAGTCTGCATTACCTTTTAACCTTCCAAGCGACAGCCGGCTGTCGCGCTACTATCGCCTTTCTATTGTGTCTCGAATCACGTGTGTGCGAAGGTTTAATTAAGCAAGTTGTTTGAAGAGTGCCTACTACTAGTGAACAAACTAAACTAAAACTTAAACTAAAATACAAATAAAATAAAATCTTCCTTGTCCAGACTGAATTTCACATTTAATTTTATATTCCTGTGTCGCCACTAGCTTTCTTCGTCTTACAAAATAGCAAAACTATAGAAAAGGTAAAATAGATCGGTAAGATTTTTGTGGTGATAAAAATAAAGGCTGACATCAATAAGAAAATAACAAAAAGAAACTTGAATTTAATTTATCAAATACTAATCTATACTAATATTATAAAGAGGTAAAATTTGTAAGTTTGTAGGTTTGTAAGTTTGTATGTAGGGGGTAATCTCTGGAACTACTGGTCCTTTTTGAAAAATTCTTTCAGTGTTAGATAGTCCATTTATCGAGGAATGCTATAGGCTATATACCATCACGCTACGACCCACGGGAGCGGACCAGTAACGAAAAATGCGGGTGAAACCGCAGGGGACAGCTAGTACTGGTATATTTTTACGTTTAACTTTGTTTTAAAATACAACGGTAACTTAATTTTGCTAACAATGTAAGTATCTATTAAAATATGTCTACTGAATTAAAACTTTTACTTTTTGATAGATTCTCTTAACAAATAATTTTAATGTAGCACCCACCACTTTACACTCTTTTCCATTTTATTTTCAAGAACATCATTTGTAATTCTAAAATTCTATTTATTATTCTCTCTAAGTTTCGGAATAGATTATCTCTTGTAGTTGAATTGTACTAAAGCAATTACCAAACTCCTTTGTACTACATAAAACGGAAAATGTTAAATTTGTCATCACCTATTATTTTTTCTATTCTCAACCATGTCAGGTTAGCGTCCATGGGAGCCTTGTGATAAAGAGTACAAGTCAGTGAGTGAGTCAAAAAGCCACCAATATAATTGCATAAAATCCCCGCTCACGAGATTTCATTGGTGGACTTTTGGCTCGATCGCCGTTTCGCTGCTTTGCTCCTCTCCTGGGACAGGGAGCCATTGAGTCTTCTGGTTAAACAAGATTAAACCGAAAACCAGTATTTTACATGGGATCTGGTCCCTATCTGACGTTAACAAACCGGTAAAAGGATTCTGGTTGACACAATACCTTTTTTTGAGGATTGGAAATCATCAAAATGACTTCTCCCGCCCGGGGCGGGACAGGACGAAAGCTGAGTTTTAAAGTTATCTGCAAGCAAGCGTACACTGAGCTTAGAATGACGAATATGCTACGCTTTCGAGGACAATCTTAGCTATCGTATTATATTTCCCTTTCAAACTTCCCCCAATATAATCACCATTTGTTCTTCATTCATCAGTATTTCACGAACTTAAAATACGATGCGGAAATGTTGTTTGTTCTTGATTTTATGCAACCAACAAACGGTTTGACCAACGCTCTGCATTCAACTCAGTCTGAACAACAATGTCCGTTCCTAAACCCATATCCTATACGTCTGTCTACCCTTCAAGCCAACGTGATGTCATTATCACCTGAAACTACCTGCATCGCTGACAGTATAATATCAAAGACTTAAAAGTTCCTCAACACACAATTTTCAACTCTAACCCAAAGTCTTTAGGGTTGCAATTCGATTGTAGTTTCCAGAACCATTTAGAACAGTAATAGGTTAGTGTTTGTGCTTTAGTATTGTAGTAAAAGCAGTCTCAGTATTGTTTTAGTGTGTATATGACATGTACAGTACCGTCTTTAGAATCCTTTGTTCGTTTACCAAATCGTCCGTTTACGGAATTGTTACTTGACGTCTGTATTCTTAGAATGAACATAGGGAACTATTTATAACTAACCCCGATAGACATTCTCCTGTCCTAATAGAAACGGCATTAATTTCAGTCTTACGGCACTAACTTTGTAGAAAAATGAACTAAGTTGGATTTTTCCTGAATTCAAAAATATTTAGAAAACAACTTTTTTTTCTTACTTCAGAACTTACAAACATACATAATAAAAGTGTGCAAGAACAATACCCAGATTGGCTCTCCTGCTTTCAAGTTATGTAAAGGAAAATTAGACCTTCAAACTTACAGTCAAAATATCAGATTCAGTTTACAATCAAAATTATCTTGAACTTGCAACAGAATAGAGATGATAAAATTAGAACAATTGCGCATCAGTTAGTAAATCTTCAACGCAGAGCACATTTGCGAAACATTCCTACTTCCATTCGTACTTGCCAGGAATGTAAACTTTGGATATAATTTACTGTTCTTACAACACTACAAGAAAATCCATTTGTCTGTAGTTCATCTATACTAATATTATAAATAGAAAAGATTTGATTGTTTGTTTGTTTGTTTGCATTGAATAGGCTCCGTAATTACTGAACCGACTTTGAAAAATTCTTTCACTAATATAAAGCTTCGTTATCATCGAGTAACATAGGCTATATCACATCACGCTTTGACCAATAAGAAAGGAGCATCAATGAAAAAAATAACCTATAGGGTTATTTTTTTCTCTCTCTCTTACCTATATCCCGCTATGATACACATGAGTAGAGCAGTTAGCCAGAAACCTATTATAACGCGGATGAAACCGCGTGGAACATCATCTCCCTAGCCTTTTTCCCAACCGTGATGGGGTCGGCTGCCAGCTTAACCGGATTCAGCTAGATACCGGTGTTTTACGTGGAGCGACTGCCCATCTGACCTCCATAACCCAGTAACTGGGCGACACGATACCTCTTGGTTAGTCTGGTCACAGTATCTGGCTAACCAGTAACGACTGTCAAAGTTCTACGAATGACAACCGGGACCAACGGCTTTACGTGCTTTCCGAGGCACAGGATGTCAGTGATGTCGAAGATAATCTTTCGAAAGTACATATGAATTGAAAAAGTCACATTGGTACTTGCCCGGATTCGAACCCACAACCTCTTACACGAGAGGCAGGCCCCTTATCCACTGGGCCATTACGACACCGAAACCGCGTGAAACAGCTAGTTTAAAATAAGACAGGACATGGAAAAATAATTCAGTTCGATGAGGAATATTTCGGTTTCATTCGCTTTTAGTCAAGTATTTGTTTACAGTGTGTAAAATTCCTCATCATCCGTTGAAAAGGACAGACGTGTGTTGAGTTTGGTGTACTATTGCCCGACGCGACGGTTTTAGTCGACATTATGTAAAAATGCTAATGTCGGGTCAAGCTCTTAGGCCTCTGCCTCGAATCTTGCGGGCAGCGGGGCGGCGGCGGCGGCGGGGCGGGAGCGGCAGGATCTTATTTATTTATTTATTTATTTATTTATTTATTAAAAAGGCACACCAACGACTAATTCACAATTATAAAATTCACATATATTGCACATTTACGTAGGTCCTGTGTGAACAAGTCACTTAGAGGCGTGCACACCATTCACGTGCAAGAAAGACTTAAAATAATAATTAGAAATAATTAAAAACAGATATTAACCAAAAGAAAATAAATAAATTAAAATTTAAAATTGAAATTATATCAGATATTAAAATGCAAAATAATTAAATAAAACAAAAAACAAAAAACAATGTCAAAACGGAAATTAAATTGGGAATTATGAATAAAAATACAGTCGCAATATTACTGACGTAAAACATAGTCACAACTCAAAATACATATCAATTTAAGTTAATAATTATTATTTTGAAAATTAAAAAGTTAAGGAATTAAATTACAATAATATAAGATTATAAGTTAAATAAATAAAATTAAAATTATAATTATAAGTGAAATTAAAATTATAAGTAAAATTAAAATAATAAGTAAAATTAAAATTATAACTATAATTATAAGTAAAATACACGGGGAAGTCATAGCATGTCAATTTCTTTGATTTTATTTTTAAATTTGGGCAGGTTGTCAGAAAATATATCGACATTTTTGTCGATTGAACACGCTTTGTTATAAGAACCCAACATTCTATTTAGGGGAGCATGCCGGCCCAGGTTTGTGCGACATGATTTAATAGCAAAAGTCCTAGCAGTGCGCTTGGACCGCATGTGAGAGTGACGAGGTACGTCTAGGCCTATTGAGAAAAGAAGGTCTGGAGTTGACGTTACGCTGTTTACAATTTTATAGAGCGTCGTTAGGTCGGCTAAAGTCCTTCGTCGCTTCAGTGAGTCAAGCTCGAAATAACTTAGCCGCTCGGCGTATTCAGCTCTGTAAGGACATTTGGGGTCTCTAAACCTTAGGAATCTGGTAAATTTTTTTTGGACGCGTTCAAGCCTGTCTATATGAGTGTTATAGGTCGGACTCCAAACGGGAGATGCATATTCGAGGACACTGCGCACAAAGCTGTTGTACAGCACCTTCAAGGCCAAAGTTCCCTTAAATTCTTTGCCAATTCTGCCAATAAAGCCAACCATTTTCATAGCTTTTTTGATGATGTTGTTGATGTGTGTGGTGAATGAGAGATCGCTGCTGAGCACTACACCGTATATTATGCGTAAAATCAAATAAAACGGCCCTCGAAAACAGCGGCGCGGCGGCGGGGCGGGAGCGGGCAGCGAGCGGTGTACTTTAGCCAAGCGGTGACCGCCCGCGCGTTTGCGTTGTAGTTTTGTGCAAATTATTTTTGTGACGTGTCGAAATGTCCTCGTACGTGCTGGAGCAAATTATTTCAGATTTTTTTATGGACACCGATATGGAACAGCAAAGATGGGAACCATAAAAACTGAATAATTATAGGTATTTGATTGAGATATACCTCTGTATCGTTTTGTATTAATTCCAGATTCTAAATCGCCTTTGATAGCTTCAAGAATATAATCAAAAGTTTCTACACTCATTATGGTGTAGTTGTAGAATTTGTCGGGACTAACTTCGGTAATTTCTATAAAACTCGTATTTTATGTTCCTTGCTTTATAGTAGGGATTTATTTACTTCTTCTTTTGCCCACAATAAATCGAGCGTTAGGAATAAATTTGAATCAAAAAGATGTTGCCGCCATTGTTCAGTTTAGAATAAAAACAAATATCTCGACGACACAAACATAAGCACAACACTACGCGGCTATAGTGACGCGTGATCTGCCCGCTAGTTTCGAGAACGGGTCTGCGACGCCCGCTCCGCTCCCGCGCCGCTGCCGCCACCGCCCCGCTGCCCGCAGGTTTCGAGGCAGAGGCCTTATACCACCATATAGGAAGTCAGTTGTAGTTCTCGCATTGGGCTATAGGTGTCGCCCTGTATTAATAGAGATAGTAGAAACCCTTTCGTTTTTGTCTCTATATTATTTTGTTTTTACCCCCTGACGCAAAAAGAAGGGTATAAAAAGTTTGGCCGCTATGTATATGTGTCTGTTTGTCTGTCCGTGGCACCATAGCTCTTAAAAGAGTGAAGCGATTAAGATGTGGTTTTTATTTGAAAGTAGGTTGGCAATGGTTAGCCATGATTCTTAGACTTGTTTCGTCAAAATCGGTTTAGCTGTTTTGAAATGAAAAACTCGTTGTTAACTGCAGACGCGGTCTTAATAAATTTAGGGCCCTTTAAACCTTCGAACACACGTGATTCAAGACAAAATAGAAAGCCAAAAATAGCGCGGCAGCCGGCTGTCGCTTGGTCGCCGAAAAGTTAAGTTTATAATTCACACTTGTTTATTTTTAGACATATAATAGCCTTATTAATAATATTAGGGAACGAAACAGTACCAAAACACGCGGATGAAACCGCAAGGGATATCAAGCAGATAAACTAGGCGCTTAAAACATTCTCCTGAGTGAAAACTTGTTTCTCTAGAGCGAAGTAAATCTAAGCGGCTAATAGGAAAGTTTTACAAGAAAACCCAGTGGTGCAGTGTAATCTAGAGTTATGGAGGTAAACTATTGTGTTGGGTTCCGTCGCTGGGCAGGGAAACTTTAAGATGTAAAACGTACTATCGGCCAAATTTAAATGTATCCACTTTGAAAACATGTCTAGACATAGGTCATGCATTACAAAAAGTAATAGGTATAGGTAACATTCAATTGTATCCACTTTGAAAACATGTTGGATGTCCCAGTCATAGGTGCACTTTTTGCATTGGTTATTTTTTGGTGAGTGAGAAATCATCCTGTCCTGGTCCTGGGTGCGGCGGGAGGGCGTGTCAGACTTTTACTGTTTAAAACTCACTCATGTTCCTTCGATTGCCCTTTATGTTCTAGGGTCACGGTAACTATTATAAACATTCCGCAACCCCGGACTTTTTGCATTGGTTAAGAAATTGCAACGTCATGCAATTTCATTCAATGCAAGTTCATTCAATTCGATATCACTGAATCCCGTGCTTCGGAAACTACAGCCGTTAGTACTAGCTGTCATTCGTAGACCTTTGACAGTCGTTACGGGTAGTCAAAGCCTGAAAAGTCTAAGGTCCTAGACAAGTGGCATTGTAGAATAGATATCTAAAACGAATAGATTGTCAAATGTATGGAATTGACATAAGCTTTCGCTACCAACTTGACATCTCCATACTTTTGACAATCTATTCGTTTTCGCTATCTGTTCTACAATGCCACTTATCTAGGGGGGCTAATCAGTTTAGAACCAAGGGGTATCGGGGCACACAGCCAGCAACTGGGTTGTGGAGGTCTGATATGCAGTCCCTCCTCGTAAAACACTGGTATTCAACTATATTGGTGGGACTGAAGCCAACTTCAACAGGCTGTCGGGGTTGCGGAATAGTTCTAATAGTTACCGCGGCCGTGAAACATAAAAGGCAACCATGGAACAAGTAAGTAAAATCGTTTGAGCAAATGAGTGATGACCACATCTGATTTTCGGTTCTTTGTTTCGACCATATAGTCAAACCGATGGACCACACAATAGAAATCTTGTTCCTACAATCTTGTTGTACCTATTCCTCGCGTAGAGCACAATAAGTATCTGAATACCGAATAGGAAGGCTTTGTGAACGTGCGAAGTAAACATAACGTAATCGATTAAATTACATAATTGAAAAAAAAAGAATTCTTTATGTCACTTCTATGTTCGCCCGTATGTCTGTCTATTCAGACTAATCTTCTCAAAAACGCGTAAAATGTATTGAAATAGACTATATCAATAGATCAAATTTATC
Source organism: Athetis lepigone (assembly GCA_033675125.1). Lineage (NCBI taxonomy): Eukaryota > Metazoa > Arthropoda > Insecta > Lepidoptera > Noctuidae > Athetis > Athetis lepigone. The sequence continues at coordinate 7,844,107 of CM066237.1, forward strand.
AAAGTTTTAAGCAAGGTAAGCAATTTTTCCGTTAACGTGAAATGAGAGCGGAGTTCTAGCCAAAGTCGAGAGTAAAACCGCGCGAATCAACTAGTGTATAATTTTAGTATAGATACGCATAAAATAAAGCCTTTATTCAACAATCTTACAAAACACTTATTTCTTATATACTAAATTTAATTTCTAATATTGACACCAGTTTTGCGAAGATTGTCTTGCTACTCAGCATAGGCCTCCCCTAAAGCTTGCCATAGTTTGCGATCTTGTGTCTTCCTTTGCCATGTGGCGCCGGCTATTCTTTTTATATCGTCTTCCCATCTCCGATGTTGTCTGCCTCTCTTTCTTTTGTATTGCCTTGGACACCACTCCGTTACTTCTTTTGACCATTTGTGTCTTTTGTTTCTCATCATGTGGCCTGTCCACCTCCACTTTAGTTTTTTGACGCAATATGTCACATCTGTTACTTTGGTTTGCTTTCGAATTGTGTCCAGTTTAATTTTGTGCATGAGTTTCACATTAAGCATGCTCCTTTCCATCCCATGTTGGCAGGTCTCTAATACTTTTATATTTTGTTTCGTTAAACTCCATGTTTGGCATCCGTACGTCATAACAGGCAGTATACATGAATCGAACACTTTTTGCTTATATTTAAGAGGTATGTCTGGGTTTTTCATGATCTCTTTTAAGGACCAATATCTTTTCCAGGATAGATTAACTCTGTTGTTTATTTCTTTCTTTGTTAGGTCTTTTGGAGAGATAATTTGTCCAAGGTATGTGTATTCGTTTACGTATTCCATCTGATTACCATTAACTTTAATAGGGATCTTTTCTACATTCGTCATTAGTTTCGTTTTTGAGGTGTTCATTGATAGTCCAACGTTCCCACTTTCGTATGTAAGTTGTTCGAGCATTTCCTGTAGGCTTCTCGCGTCACTCGTAATAAGTATCAGATCGTCTGCGAATCTTAGGTGGTTCAGTTGTGTTCCGTTAATGTATATTCCAAAGTTGTCCCATTCGAGGCGTCTAAATACGTATTCAAGGACAGCTGAGAAAAGTTTTGGTGACAACGGGTCACCTTGTCGAACTCCCCTCTTAATAGGAAAGGCTTCACCTACTCTTTCTGTTCGTACTTTAGCTGTCATATTTTGATAGATATTCTTTATGAGGCGTATATATTTTTTGTCTACTCCTTGTGATATTAGCGCCTCCCATATTTTTGCGTGCTTGAGTGAGTCGAACGCTTTATTATAATCCACGAACGCTATGTAGTAGTTGATGCCGTATTCGTTGCTTTTTTGAATGACCTGTTTAATGGTGTGGATATGATCAAGCGTTGAGAAATCGCTCCGAAATCCCGCCTGTTCCCGTGGTTGGTTTTCGTCCAGTATCTTTGTTACGCGGTCTAATAAGATTTTGGAGAAAATTTTGTACACGTTGGACATGAGACTAATGGGTCTATAGTTTGCTATGTCACGATTTGCTAGATACGCATATGCATTAGTATAAATAATTAACAGAGATTAATCAAACAGATAATAACAAAAGTTCATCAAAAGAAATCTATTCAAATATGCAAGAAAAATCCGGTTTAATTTCAAAGGCTAAAATGAAAAGCCGGCCATTTGCAAGTAAGACTCATGCACCGAGGGTTCTGTACAAACTTGTAAATATAAAAAAGTACCTATTACTTTGCGATTTAGCAATGATTATCCGATTTATTTCCTTTACTTGTGATATACAATAATACATCTTCTTGAAACGATTCCATGATTTTAGACAAATAAGAAGTTCTCTATATATTTTGATTTCCTTTTGAGATCAAAATATGAACCCGTTATATGAACCCATACGACAGCGACTTAGAATTTTTTTTTTCTGTCCTTTAAAAAAAGGCATGTAGATGCAGATACAGAACTGAGCGTTTTAAATTAATTTTAACGTGATAACTCCAAGAATCTATATTGACAAACAGAAGGACACACACGTGATAATCTGATAAGAAATCCATTTTTTTTAAGTACGGAATCCTAAAAACCATTATGCATCATAATGCATGCCATTCTTTATCAAAGACTTTTGCAAATGGCCGTCACTGATAATAACTGATGAAATATCGCAAATTCTATTTCACTATATGAGATTTGTGAATTTCAAAGAAACGGCTGTGAATGCAGCTCTGATAGACTAATGAAGATGAATCTAGCCCGCTTTTAAGCTCAGCGAAAACAAAAAAAAATAACCCTGTATTTTATCACTCGTTGTATCCTGTGGTTTCACATGTTGACTTATGTTTTTGGTTATTCTCGTGTTGGTCCTTGCGGGATGATATTTAGCTAAAAACCTCCTTCATAAACGGGGCATATAAGATGACTGATAACATAATTTGTGACCAATACGTAAACACATAATTATACTCATGATAACAAGTAATTATTTCAAAGAAACACTTTTATTTAAATGAAATAATTCACCGCTTTCGATACAAAAGCTGTGATAAAAATAAAATGTAACTAGTTATCGTTCGTTTGGTATTTTAAATTAATCGTTAAAAAAGGTTAATTGGGGGAAGTTGCTAGTTTTTATGTCAGCAATCATGACTTTACGTACAGTCACTGGTTAAATTACGACTTGCCGTAAAACATTTATTTTTCAGATCAGATCAATACATAGTGAATACAAACTGACAAACATAATATTCTATTTTATAATCGTACAGAAAAAGTATTTTTTTAGTTATGATTGAATACGTTTGTAATTTTTCGAAGAGTGCTCAGTTCATTTAGCAGATTTGATTGGAGCAAATTGCTAATTGATATTAATCACACGTTTTTATCCTATTATTCAAAGATAATTTTGAAAAACGCTGGAAATTTTAAATTGTAGTCGAGTAGTAACATAACAAAGGTTTAGTACATCTATTTAATTGTGAAAAGTGCATCTTTTACAAAACTTAGTCCAATTAGAAAATTAATTATAGCTTTTATTTTGTTTGTTAACTAGAAAGAGAATTATGATTTAAAGGGCGATAATAAAAGCGACAGTAATATTGTCTCAAAACTACTTGAAATAATCAATACATATAATAAAATTGTAAAAAGTCGGTGTCTGTACATGGAAGATAAATAAGAAAAACTTTATTAGGGGAACTTTATATATGCAATAGAACCCAAAACGATTTTTGTCTGTTTGTCTGTACGTTTGTTCACGCTTATCTCAAAAACAGCTTAACCTAATATCTAATACTTTTCTCTTTTACATTTTTAAATAAGTCACGAATCACTAAAAAAAAAAGAAAAATGTTTTATGGAATTTGGCACGTAGTGTTGTAAACATTTTGACATGTTAAAATCATTTTGTTGTTGGATAATTCTTTTAAACCATTATTTTTCATGCAAAACAGCTAGTTTTATGAAATGATGATGTGTAAAACTTATGATTTTAAAAATCTTCATTCATAACAAATAATTTCAATTCATTTTGTCTCAATTAATTCGTTTCATTTAATTTCATTTTTTTTTTCAGAAACGCAAGATGTAAACAGATCCTGCCGGGGTTGCGGAATGTCCTGCCGGGGTTGCGGAATGTTTATAATAGTTACCGTGACCCTGGAACATAAAGGGCAATCGAAGAAACATGAGTGGGTTTTAGTCAGTAAGAGTCTGACACGCCCTCCCGCCGCACCCAGGACGGGAGCAGTCATTGGATGATTTCCCACTCACCAAAAAAAAAAAAAAGATGTAAACAGATAAAATCCTTTTATTGGCATATAAAAAGCATTATATCCACTCATAACCTCCGAATGTGTATGTTAGTTTTAGTTAGGACTAAACTTATTATAGTTTGCTAGACAAAAGTCTAAACAGTTTGCCTATTTTGACAAAACTTTAAAGCAATATACAAACCACAAAATCTTCAACACCGCCACACTATTTTTCCTCTATTTCAACCAAATATATCAAAGGAACCAAAACACTTTCCAGGAAATGTACTACGTATCAAAACGAGTGATTGATCTGACAGCCGCGGTGACGTGACGCGAATACCAGTGGAAACCGTGTTAGATGTGTTTCCACCACCAAATGTGGACTGTAGCGAATGTGTATAGTAAAATGTATTTTATGCGGAGTTTGGTAGAAAGGTTGGCGTATTGTTGAAAATTCAAGTCAATGTATTTCAAGTAGACCGTTTATGCAACTTATGAAGCGTCGGTTAGTCAAAAGGGTGACGCTAGTTTACTTTGAAACCTTTGAAAAGATCGATATAAAGCTAAACAAGTAAGAAACACTTCGGACACACTTATCAATTAACTTATATATTATTTGAAAAAAAAATTAAGAGGAAAGTTAATCAAAATTTATAGATACAAAGACTAAAGCTATGGCAGTTAAGAAACGGCAAATCTTAGGAAAGTCATTAGATAGTTCCTCTAACTTTGAACTACAATAAAATCTTGGCACATAATTTTAGTAATTGGGTGCACCCAAAAATCAGAGTTCAGATAATCAAATAAATTACTCTCATCTAATACAATACATTTAAAACAACACACTTACATCAAAACTACGGAATTTCTATGGCAGTACAGCCATTCTCACCATCATTCCAGCAGCCATGATAAAGTTTATTTTCCCACTGAGTACTGTCATAAAAGTCGCCAAACCATCAAATCAGGAAGACTCACTCATTCGAAAAACCGTCAACCACCTCAAAAATTTACATCTATTTAAGAATTCTCATTAATCATTCCGTCAAATCTACATAGCCATAATGTTGCCGCAGTTCGTCCGAGTAATAAACGATACAGTTCTCTTTTAACGTTTCAAGAGATATGCCACTTGAGTAGCACCTTCTGTTTAGCTTTATGATGGGTTCGCAATAAAGCCTTTTGCCATTAGCACTAAAAGCCTCGTAAATTATACGTTTTATCTATCTCCTTTACGACTCAACGGGCACTTCGGTGAATATTTTTTGAAGCTCTTTAAATGGTTTGTGTTTGATTTTAGAGTTGTTCGGTGATTTTTCAATGTCGGCAGTTGATGGTGAAGTGATTTCCTTTTTTTGCTAATGTATTGAGCCTGAAGATGAATCTCCAACTTTTATTTCAGCAAAGCTATTTAAAACAGACAGTAAAAAAATCAAGGTCGTTCCAAACTGTACGGTCCAATGAAGAAGAAAAACGGAATGGCAATGCTTTGAACACTATTTCAGTGCAAATGTAGTGCTATTTCTAAAACAAAAGAACATCATTACAGTGCTCTGCGTGCCCCAAACCCAGGCATGCTTCAGGAATGACTGGTGCTGCCAAAATGCGGTGAAATTCTGAATCCACTCAGTATAGACTACCAATGACATGACCCTTGATAAATATACATTGACTTTCTTTTATTATTATACTAAAAAACTACTGACGGAGAACTGTAGACAGAGTGATTCATAATAAGTTTGAAAATTACAGTAGAAAAAAGCAGAAAAATTAATTAAAGATTTATGGCTAGTTTTAATATGTGTATAGGATACAGGTGTATTTTAGAGAAAATGATGATAAAATGCACAAGCAAACGGAATGAATAGTAAAGCAAAATTAAATCGAAGTTGCGGAATTAAAACTAAATATTACATTTGCATTTAACCGTCATGAATTTCCGCAAACGCCTGATTCTATAACGAGCTACGTATGGTATTCCGGAATACCGCTCACCGAAAGGACGGTTTTCCGAAAACACTCTACTCCGACGGTTAGTTGAACGAAAAAATTATTGGCCGTGAAAAAAGACTTCATTATTCACCCCATATCAAAATGCTTTTTATTTTGTCTCTTAACTAAAAAAAACATCAAAAAGTATTAACTATTAACTCTAAACGTGAACTCCTTCGAAGCGCCAAACTCCGGAGTAATTTACCTGAAAAATGCATTCGACTAAAAGTAATATATCTCTTGGAAGACCGTCTCAAGTCCTAGATATCTAGGGAGTTAACCATTTATTCTAACGTCTAAAAGTTTTTGATGATAGTCACAAACTGTTTTAAAAGAGACGATAATCCCTGAGTTTGTTTCGGCGTTTCTTCTCAGAGGTAGTCCAGTTAGGAAACGCCGGCTCCAACTAGCTTATAAAAAATATGACATGTAAAAGTGATTTTAAAATCCTACTTGCATAATAAACGATTTCATTTCATTTCATTTCATTTGATGTATTTGATTGTGTTTCTTAGTATATTGTCCTGAAGATATCACCTGCAATTTTATCTCTTTCAAATTCATAGTATCCATGGATTTTTTTTGTATGCATGGGAAATCATCAAATGACTTCCGTAGGGCGGGATTAGACTTTTACTAAATACACCCCACCCTTGTTCCTTCGGTTGCCCTTTATGTTCCGGGGCCGCGGTAATTATAAGAACTATTCCGCAAATCCATGGAAACATTGCAATGCATTCTGGTATGCTTTCACGCCAGCGCAGCGTCTAGACAAGTATAGCATGCGTTTTAGTATAAAATAGAATAGACTATAGTTCCCCGCGGTTTGTGCCGCGTAGTTCCCATCCCTGTGGGATTTTAATTCAATGATTCTTTTAGATTCTGGTAATAAGAAGGACACACGAAATACCGCTCCACCAATTTCACAAATCCTGATTTACTGAGAAATTCCCAGAAGGAAAATCCGATAACACTTTCTACAGTATAGGAAATGTTCTCAGAATACCACTCAGTACTTAGAGAGCAACGAGCCACTTATTTCTTTAAGTAGAACTAACCTTAGTTCAAAGGAATCGTTAATTTCCTCTGAGATCTTGCAAGCAGAACACTCTCTCACAAAGATACATTATTTTCACCTGGACGCTTGCATTTTTCTCACAAATTGCCTGAACTCAGCACTGACGCTCTCAAGTTAAATTATCTCTGGAATTATAATCTGGTTTTCTTTCTACTATTTGTTAAGTTTAAGTTGTGTGTGTGTGTGTGTTTTTTTTTATTTTATGCTGATTTTAGTTTATATAATATAGTAACTAGTTTTATCAGCTCTGCAGCATATGCCGTTAGGAAAATTCGTGGTTTAACGGATTTGGAAACAGCCCGCTTAGTTTATTTCAGCTATTTTCATAGTTTGATGTCGTACGGCATTCTATTGTGGGGAAATGCCGCCGACATACAAACAATATTTGTTTTACAAAAAAGGGCTATTCGTTCTATTTATAAATTGAGTCCCCGACACTCCCTCAGAGACAAATTTAAAGAGATTAATATTTTGACTGTGCCCTGTCAGTATATATATGAAAATCTGTTATATGCACATAAAAATATTAATCAGTTTAAAAAATACAGTGATATTCACAACATAAACACAAGAAACAAGGACAAATATATTGTTTCTTCAACTAGGCTAAAGAAAATAGGTAGTTCATTTAAATGTCAATGTATACGCTTTTATAATAAACTTCCTAGCCAGATTCAAGAACTAAGCATTACCAAATTTAAACTCTTTATTAAACGTAAATTATGCCGTAATGCTTTTTATTCTGTTAAAGAGTATATTGATGATTCAAATGCTTGGAATTAAGCTGCTTCAATTATTTACATAGGTCAATGACATTAATTATTTGTCTACATTATTATTATATTTTATTGACATTGAAATTCTTATTATTTGACATTGATTTGTACTTTATTAAGTATATTATCTTGTATACCATATATTTTTTTCTGCTTGACATTGTAATTATTATACTTGACATTTATGTACTTTTATAAGTATATCTTTTATTTTATTTTATTTATTGTGAGTGTGAGGACTATGTGGGCTGTTAGGTTACTTTACTAGTATATTTGACTATTACTGACGGTTTGAGTATTTAATGCGGCCTACCCGAATGTCCTTACTTTGGTATTGTTCGTCAAGACGTTAGGCTCCTTACGTTTTAGTTGAGCTAAACGACTTTTGACAAATGCTTGCACTGTTTGGACAGGTCCACTCAAATCTGTGTGCTTCTCTCATCAAGAGATCACTTCAGTTTACCTTCATGGTCCTCGCATAATTTGACCAATACAATATTGTATGGACTTCAAGAGACTTTGACCTCTGAGTTTGTTTCGGTTGTTTCTTCTCAGAGTAGTCCAGGAAACACCGGCTCCATCGTTCGATTAAAATTAGAAAAAAAATTTGACGTGTAAAAGTGTAATTTTTTACCTATTTACAAAAATAAAGTCGTTTTATCGTTTTATCATTATTATTTTTTTCTAGTTAACACGTGGACAATGGTGTTGGTTACATGTTTGTCGAATCCTAGCTTAAGAATTTTCTTTGTACACCTAAGCATGTAACTGTTTTTTTGTCCCAAATAAATAAATAAGGAAAACCTTTGCTACTGTTAATTTAAAAGTTCTTATATGCAACGGTTTATATTATTAATATTATAATAGCGAAAGTTTAGAAGGTTGGAAGGTTATTTGTTACTCTTGTACGCAAAAAGTATAAACTATTAAAATAAAAAACCACCGCCTAAGTTATTAAGATCGTGACTGCAACTAACCAAAAAGTTGATAACATCGAAACGGCTGAACGAATTGTGATGAATCATGTCAAAAATCAAATAAAGTGAAACCACTTTCACATTGATCCACCCGTTTAAGAGCTACGGTGCTACAGACAGACAGACTGACAAATAAATAAGCTTACGCTAAGTCAAAATAAAATTTGGTACAAAAATAGTCCATAGCATGAGAATGAACATAAATGAATTTTTTTTCTTTCTTTCTTTCTTTCAAATGTCCTTTCTTCAATGCATGCGATGGATTGGAGAAAGAGAAAAGTGTTATAAGTGTGACTGCATATGGTTTTTTCATTTGAAAGTAGGTTATCTAGCGATAGTTCTAAGGCATGTTTCGTCATAATGTTGCGGAATGTTTATAATAGTTACCGTGACCCTGGAACATAAAGGGCAATCGAAGGAACATGAGTGGGTTTTAGTCAGTAAGAGTCTGACACGCCCTCCCGCCGCACCCAGGACGGGAGCAGTCATTGGAGGATTTCCCACTCACAAAAAAAAAAATCTTTCGTCATAATTGGTTCAGTTGTTTCGAAGTTTTCAACTCTTTTGTTGGCTTAAATTGCGATAATATTTTCGGGAACGATTTGTTTATTTTTTCAAATGTTGGAATTGTAATAATAAGCATTATAAATTTAAAAATAGTTTTCTACACAAACAGTTCCTAGTTGACGGCTCTATTATTTATTTATTTATTTATTAGCCTATTCTGTCCCACTCCTGGGCAAAGGCCTAAGTTGACGGCTCTATCTATAGATTTTTTAAACTTCTTTTCATGTAACTTGGGCGCGTATATCAACTAAAAGAAAAACATCTTCGTAGATAAAGTTATTTTTATTTATCATGTTTACACAATTCATAAATGAATGAGTAACCTTTCGCTATGATTGAAAATGATTCGATGGATATTTCGATACAACATTAAGATATTTTTGACGGGCCTGTTGGTCTAGTGGTTAGTGACCCTGACTGGCAAGCCAGAGGTCGTGGTTTCGATTCCCACCTAGGACAAACTTTGTGTGATGAGCACGATTGTTTGTTCTGTGTCTGGGTGTAATTTATCTATAATATGTATGTATTTATAAATTATATAAGTATGTATATCAGTTGTCTGGTTAACATAGCACAAGCTCTGCTTAGCATGGGCTCAGACGACCGTGTGTGAGTTGTCCCAAGATATTTATTTTAATTACTTCACGTTAAGCTATTAATGGTCGTGGACAACAGAACTACTGGCTACGGTATCGTCTACGAACAATGCTAGTAGGCATCACTTGCTACGGCGTCCGCTACGAACACCGTTTGTAGGTATTAACTTGCTACGGCAATCGCTACGAACACCACTTCTATGTGTTAACTTGCTACGGCAATAGCTACGAACACCATTTGTAGGCATTAACTTGCTACGGCAATCGCTACGAACACCATTTGTAGGTATTAACTTGCTACGGCAATCGCTACGATCACCACTTGTAGGTATGAACTTGCTACGGCTACTGCTACGAACGCTGTTCGTAAGCAGTCCCTAGCTACGACATTCGCTTCGAACGCTATTTGTAGATTGTACTTAGTAAAGAGTTCATGTTTTGTTTTATTATATTGTTACGAGTCACATTCACTTAATTAGTGATAAATATTTGGCTTGTAGTTGCCGAAAAATATCCCCATTCCCTATTTTATCCCTTTAGGGATGGAATATCTATAAATCTTCTTTAAGTGGATACTTAGTCTTCACAAAGAACACACTCTCCTAGTTGCATCTTCTCTTCTCTCTTTAATGCAAGCGGTTATAAATAACGAGATAAAAAAATAATGATGAATTTCCAAAGTATCACCAAGGAGCTGTTGACAGATTCTGTTCACAAAAATACTATTAAGCGCTGATGAGTATTATAATATTATTGGCAAATTTTGAAAAACGCCAGCACACTAAACTACATCAACCTGTCAATAGATTTTCAACTTTAACGCTAAACCATTAGGTTTAATATTCATTATGAACAGACAGCCCTAGACTCAAGGCTTCACTTTTAAGAGACACGATCAGCAGATTGCATCTTTCTCTAACATTGAATGTTGAATGTATACAAATTCGCTGTTACACAATCCGAGCTCTCGGTAGAAAATTCCGGATGCAGCCAAATTGAGTTTGCTTTTTGAAATATTTGTTGACGCTGAAACAACGAATTGCTGGATGCATTGTTTTGAATACGTATTGCGAAGCCTGTTATAAATATTTCGTTACGTAGTATGAAGTTTAAATATACAGGGGATATCTAGAAAAATGTTAGATAGAAAAATAGTTCCAGTTTTGTACGTTATTTTGTGCACCGTCTTTTTTGTACAGCATGTTGCCACTTTACTGACCCATCATACAGTCTATTGGTTCTAGAGTGGGTCAGGTAATGGGGCAACATATTGTTCTATAGTTTAAAAAAATACGCCGTGGCAGGTAAGTCTAGATAAAACAGAGTGAAGAAGCTATTCTAAGGTAGTCAATAATTATTAATTTTGTGAGACTTTTGGTAAAAAATTAAGATATTGTTTATTTTTTTTTGCATATTTGGAAAGAGAATTTAATACTGAATAGCCTCTGTCAATCGTCCCTCATCTCACCTGCCACTGTGCATCAAATAGCGTATTATTCACATCTATTTACACAATACTTTAAAAATTTAAAAGAAAAACAAACACGCATCCGATCGACAAACAATTTTCAAGTTTAAGACATTCCATTTTTAAATTCAAATTCAAAATCCCGTTTGCAAAGCTTAATTTAAATATTATCTCCCGTATTATCATACTTTGTAAGGGAAGATTACTGGTGTGCGCAAAAGCACACAGGTCGGTGAACCACAATGCATAAGACAGGTAATTAAGGTGATGGGGAAACTGAGCTCGACCCAAAACTTTACAATGTGCCCTGCGACGCGGCGAGATAACGTGCGGACAGTCATCTTGGATTCGGAATAATTTTAAAAGAGAATTTAAAAATAGAAATTCGGTTTTGTGTGTTGGTATTTTTAAATTTACATTTGCTGCATGTTGTTATGTTTATCACTAATGCGTCATTTTGAAAAGATTTGGTTTCTTAATCTGTGTTACTAAAACGTTACAGGCTTTTTAGGGTTCCGTAGTCAACTAGGAACCCTTATAGTCGCCATGTCTGTCTGTCTGTCCGTCCGTCCTCGCTTAATCTCTGTGACCGTTAGCACTAGAAAGCTGAAATTTGGTACCAATATGTATATCAATCACGCCGACAAAGTGGTAAAATAAAAATTGGAAAAAAATGTTTTATTAGGGTAGCCCCCCTATAATTTCAACCCTGTCGTGTGATATATTGTTAGATAGGTATTGAAAAATGAATAGGGGTTTACTAAAATTATTTTTTGATAATGTCAATAATTTCGGAAATAATCGCTCCAAAAGGAAAAATCAAAGCGTCCCCCCCCTCTAACTTTTGACCCGTAGGTTTAAAAAATATGAAAAAAATCTGGAAACTAGAACTTTATAAGGACTTTCTATTTTGAACTTGATAGAAAGAACAGTTTTTGTACAAAAAAAGACAAAAAGGTTGTACAAAATAATTTCTGCGTACTTAGTATGTCAACGTAACAAATAGCCTTTTTTTTAACTTATAAGTGGGAACACTTATTGTGACGGACGGGAAACTACGGAACCCTACATTGAGCGTGGCCGGACACGCTCTTGGCCGGTTTTTTATTGGTTTGTTTAAGTCAGCCACAATGCATAAGACAGGTTATTAAGATGATGGGAAAACTGAACAATGTGCCAAGCGGCGCGGCAACATAACGTGCGGACATAACATAACATCTTGGATTACGAAATTTAAAAAAGAGAATTTCGGTATTCTTTCATTTACATACACTGACTATGTTATTCTGTTTAAACCTGTTTAAGATTATTTCAATCTCAAATTAAGTAATTATTATACTACAATATATAATACAATCAGTTGGCATCGGTGAGGCTTCGTCAAATTGGCGTGTGCTGGATGTTTGTGTTTCACAAAGTGGTATTCTATCTCCTCTGTTATTGTCCAAGTTTAAATTTAAAACCCTCGCCCCCAAAGTTAACATAAAGGATCATAACTTCGAAACGTCTAAACAAATTTTGATGAAACATGCCTAATACCATCGCTAGATAACCTACATTTTTATTATACCTTATCCAAATCGAATTATATATATACGGACAGGCAGACACACACCCATAGCGGTCAAACGTATAACATTCCTTTTTTTTGCGTTAGGGGTTAAACACAACATTATCAACCAACTTACACCATATTACAGGCCCAGGTTTCGACCAACCATCACACTACAATACCCCACAGTTTGCATGTTCCATTACTTCCTTGAAAGCCATTCATTACAGAGAAACGCTTTTAGAATTTCAATAGGCAGGCGTTTAACACATAGATATGATCTAACGGCTATAGCAGATTCACGATAGTATTGTGTATTACACCCGACCCAGTTCACACCAGTAGGTGCTGGGTTATTCACATTGAGAGCTACGAATGTTGTGGAGTTAGGTTTTAAATCGTCGGTAATAGTAATGGGATATTTTAATATGAGTGTCATAAGGGATATTTCGAAATAAATTGATAATAAAAATGAAGAGATTACCAATTTTGTTTCTTTATTGGTATTACTGGTACCGAGTTGTGCTTGAAAATATATTCGATGCTCTACCTTTTGGCATACTTCTTTCAAAATACCCAATGTACAATCAACCCAATGGAATCATGACCCACCATAAGCTTATTTTCCTACAGACATTCAAATTCAATTAGGTCGACAATCGCGTAAACATGTATTAAAAATGTCACACGTCTAGTCTTATTATTTTGACAGCTTCAAACGATTTGTCGTCGAAATGGGTCATGATTCAATTTTGTCGATAGTACTTAGGAAATGTTCTAGTAATGAACGACCGACGCGACGGCGACGTTGCTTTTGTTTTTTGCCCTACTAATAAGAATGGATGGATGAGTGTTACTCTTCCACGCTAAAGCTACTGGACGGTTTATATTAAATCTTTAAAGTAATATAGCTTATACATTTTTTGGTATAGCGCATAATAAGCTTCATAACGTCACGCTTTGATCCATAAGAGTGGAGCAGCAAAATAAAGTGGGTAAAACCTTGATAGCGAATAGTTCATGCATAAAATGTAATTGAATGTCCAATAATAAATTACTTTACATACCATAAATTACTTTTAATGCTTAAAGCAAAAATGCATGGCATACAACAACCTTACAATTACCCATATTTTTATCTCAATGTACACACACACCTACGTTGTATGGATACAACAAACGCAGACAAAATCAAAAACGGAGTTCAGTTTTTTTATTCAAGCGTTGAATGGTAAAGAAAAATCGAAGTTGAAATAAATTTGATTGGAGTGACAATTTTGCAGGATTCAATCTCTAAACCTGATACGCTTATTTCTCGCACACTGACGCTTCTTTCCGATTATTGAGATCGAAACGATAAGTGGCTTAAATCATCACCTTCATAAACTTTCTCCAGCTATGTTAAGCCGATAAGTTTCTTAGGGTGTACTTTGGTTTAATTACATCCCTATGTATATCGCGCCAACGTAGTTTGACTGTTGTGCGACAATGGTGCCGATTCTCTTGTGCACAAATTAACGTAAATTTAAGTTAAGTGCAAGATGCACTTTCTTAAATTTACTGACCCTCTTTCCATTTTTTAAAGAAAAGGACAGAAGATACATTTTAGTTTAATCCTGTCAAATTAGACAGCGCCTAATGAAAATTGACGTATATTTAGACGCCATGTTTTTAAAATGCGTCTAAATTATCTATGGAGTGTCTAAATTTGACAGGACTTAACTAATATTTGATCTTCTGTCCTTTTCTTAATTAAACGGAAAGAGAAAGATGCACTTAACTTAAATTTACGTTAGTTTGTGCACTAGAGAATCGGCACCAATGTCAACAGTGTTAAAGCTTATCCAAAGTACATGCTAAATCATGTTTATTTAATTCCAGCCTTAGTTTCCTAGCTCAATGTCACGCTAGTACTTTAAAAACTAGCTACAACGCTAGCTAACGCTAACTAGTAGTCCGATGTTACATGAGTAAGCGCATCACTTGATGTTTTCACTCACGATTCGTCGAAGTGTATTTAACTGACCAATGTCATATTGTGCGCTATAAGCATATATTATCCTTTACGAACTCTAACTTACTTTTTTATTTATCAAAAAGTTAATTACATTCAGTGTACGTGATCATTTTTCTTTTTTATTTTGTAAGTATGTTTATATACTAGGTGAATTTTTAGTCCTGTACCACCCGCTAAGAGATGATTCTACCCATGAAAACAAACAACTTTTATTATAAAACCAACTCTGAAATCTCGAAAAAAATATCAGCTGTTTCATATATTACGGTCGGAGGGCATTGAACTTTTGTTAGGAACAGTTGATATTTTTTTCGCGATTTCAGAGTTAGTTCTATAATAAAAGTTGTTTGTTTTCATGGGTAGAATCATCTCCTAGCGGGTGGTACAGGACTAAAATTTCACCTAGTATAATAAGTTTACTCTAGAATTGTTGGTCTCATAGAATATTGGATCTGTAAGCAATGTTTACGCATCTCGGTTTAGTTTCCTAGCTCAACGTCACGTTAGCACTCTAAAACACCCGTCCGACATTACATTCGTAAACGTGTCACCTGACGCTTGCACACACTAGAGATGTTACGATAATTCGAAAGTTCTGAACTTCCGATTGATTTTGCATCCTTTCCGATTTCGGATCCTTTAAATTTCAATCGGAAGTTATATTGACAGGTTAGGTGGCACGCGAGCATGAGTCTTCTTGTTATTAATCAATGTCGATGTGAAGTCGATTGTTTTTATTCATAATTTCCGGGGATAAACTTCAGACTAACCAAGTGAAATCGTGTCGTCCAGTAATTGGGTTGTGGAGGTCTGATAGGCATTAGGCAGTCGTTTTACGTAAAACACTAATATCCAGCTGAATCCGCGGGAAGCCAACCCCAACATGGTTGGGAAAAGGGAGATGATGGGTATAAACCAATCTGTATTAATTTTTAGGGTTCCGTACCTCAAAAGGTGAAAACGGAACCCTTATAGGATCACTTTGTTGTCCGTCCGTCCGTCCGTTCGTCCGTCTGTCACGACCCTTTTTCTCAAAAACGCGTCGAGATATCAAGCTGAAATTAATATCACATGCTCAGGTCTGCTATCTCTCAAAGCAGTGAAAAAATCAAGTTTCTAAATCAAAGCAATAAAAAATACGGCGCTTTATATTGCCCATTCACCAAGAATCATAATTCACATCCGTCCGACCGTCCGTCCGTTTGTCGAGACCCTTTTTCTCAAAAACGCGTTGAGATATCAAGCTGAAATCACATACTCAGATTTGCTATTTCTCAAAGCAGTAAAAAAATAAAGTTTCTAAATCAACGCAATAAAAAGATACGGCGGTTTATATTGCATATTTAGACATTTGCAAGGGAATCAAAACCTATATGGAACTTCCCATTGACCAAGAATCATGAAATTTGGCAAGAAGCAAGGTCATATAGCACAAGTAAAAGAAAAACTCCGAAAACTGTAAATTTTTTGTTACATCACATCCGTCCGTCTATCCGTCCGTCCGTCTGTAAATACCCTTTTTCTCAGAAACGCGTCGAGATATCAAGCTGAAATTAATATCACATACTCGGGTATGCTATCTCTCAAAGCAGTGAAAAACTCAAGTTTCTAAATTAACGAAATTAAAAGATACGGCGGTTTATATTGCATATTCAGACATTTGCAAGGAAATTAAAACCTATAGGATACACACGGCTACACATCAAGTTATTCAAAACCAGTTTTAGGTGACCTCGCATTGGGTATGTTTTTCGTACAATCAGAAGTCAGCTTATACTGGTTTTGTATAGCTTGATGTGTAGCTCACCGTACTTCCAATTGACCAATAATTATGAAATTTTGCAAGAAGCAATGTCATGTAGCACAAGTAAAGAAAAAACTCCGAAAGCCGTAATATTGTAGTTATTTCACTTAAAAAAAAAACAAATTAACGGAACCCTCGTTGCGCGAGTCCAACTCGCACTTGACCGGTTTTTATTAAGAAATATAACTGACATTATAATGTGTGCAAATTTGTTTTCTCATCACATCACACATCTCTTTTTTACCACCGCCTTGATTCCATTTGAGATTTCGGTTCCGATTCCGATAAACCAAATTGAAAACTCCATATCCGAAATTCCGATATAACCACTTTACTAACATCCCTAGCACACACGACGCGTCGAAGTGTATTCAACTGACCAGTGTCATGTGTTCTAAGGATGGTCGTCTATTGTTTGGTGAAACGTTGTCAGCTCGTGTACTATTGCACAAGATCTGTCTTTGTATATGCTATTTCTCTGATTGTAATATACCGTATATACGGAATATACGAACGGTATGATGGTGTGTCGGGACAGGCAAAGTTTAAAAGTGTAGTGTATTGATTATATTTTATAATGGAGTAAAATTTATTTGTTAGCGATAGCGATATCTATCACGCTATAACTTACGCGAGCAAAGCAATAATAAAAAAATGTCTGCCGCGGTTTAACGTTGTTTTGCGGTTTTGTTATTTTTTTTATTATTGTTTCGCTCGCGTAAGTTATAGCGTGATAGATATCATTTAACCTATATCTTATTCTGATAAATAAACTATGGTACTGTAAAGGTTTCATCAAAATCCGTTTATTAGTTTTTGCGTGGAATAGTAACAAACATACACAAACACACACCGGACACTTACAATAAAAAACCGGCCAAGAGCGTGTCGGGCCACGCTCAATGTAGGGTTCCGTAGTTTCCCGTCCCCCACAATAAGTGTTCCCAATTATAAGTTTAAAAAAAGGCTTTTGTTACGTTGACATAATAAGTACGCAGAAATTATTTTGTACAACCTTTTTGTCTTTTTTTGTACAAAAACTGTTTTTTCTATCAAGTTCAAAATAATTTTCCTAGAAAGTCCTTATAAAGTTCGACTTTCCAGATTTTTTTCATATTTTTTAAACCTACGGGTCAAAAGTTAGAGGAGGGGGGGGACGCTTTGATTTTTCCTTTTGGAGCGATTATTTCCGAAATTATTGACGTTATCAAAAAATGATTTTAGTAAACCCCTATTCATTTTTCAATACCTATCTAACAATATATCACACGTCAGGGTTGAAATTAAAAAAAAAATCCCTTCCCTCTTTACATATAGGGGGGCTACCCTAATAAAACATTTTTTTCCAATTTTTATTTTACCACTTTGTCGGCGTGCTTGATATACATATTGGTACCAAATTTCAGCTTTCTAGTGCTAACGGTCACAGAGATTAAGCGAGGACGGACGGACAGACAGACAGACATGGCGAAACTATAAGGGTTCCTAGTTGACTACGGAACCCTAAAAACGTTCTCATTTATAAATATATGCAGGATTTTATTTTCATGTCATTCTTTACACAAATTACGGGTAATTATTACACATTTTAATATTTAACAGCAAAAGGTGAGTCTGGTAACAAAGAAATATAAAAGAAGGTTGTTCGTATTGTGTTGCACCGCATGTGAGGGGCCTGAAAGTGGTTAGGCAGGAAGTGACGTACGCACCCAACGGTTGTACCGTATTTAGGTTAAGATTGAACTTGGTTTTACAGAGTTCCTGAAAGGTTCTTTTTTTTATTGTATCAATCCTGCCACACTTTTTCCAGCCACTGCAAATTCTGAAAGCCAGAATCAACAGTGGAATCCGGCAGAAAAGCGCCAAGCAATGAAGCTCGATGAGTGCCGGGGAAAAAATTAAAGTGCGTAAAATAATCAGAAAAGAATAACGGAGCGAGGAGTGGGAAACGTGTTTTCCATTTCTCTCCATATCAAACAAGAGACAGAAAAGACGTACGACTATTTTAAAAGGTGATAAAGGAGTATTATATCCCGTACGATTGTTCTGTGCACTTCGCTGGAATGCGACCCTTCTCCCGTTGCCCCGCGCGGCGCCCCGCGCTCGCCTCGTTCGTTTAGTAGCGATAGCATTTCGTCAGCGTTACGTCACAGCGTGAGGTGCACAGTGAAGTCGTACGGGTAGTAGTAATTGATTTAAATAATATTTTTGTGTTTGAATTACGTGTCATTTTCGTATCTAACTTAATAATGAGAATGTTGTATTTATGCGGGATATGTAAAACAAATTTAATATTAATGAATACAGCAAATTGACACCTTTTGTAAATGAATTTACATGCTAATCCTGAATTATTCAAACAACAATAAAGCTTTATTTAACCGATACAATTTATTATTCCGTTGTCGTATCAAAGCTATGAAGGCTTTAAGTCGACGTCAAATCATTAGGCTTGTGACACAGTTAACATTATTATTTTCAAAGGAGCCGACTTTTTGTCGTAAAATTTCGACTCTGAATCGATACTAATATTATAACTGATGAGTTTGTTTGTTTGTTTTGATTGAAAGCTTATCTCGAAAACTGGTTCGAATTTAAAATTTATTTCTGTATTGGATAGCTCATATCTATAAAGGCTGTGGGTTATATAACGTTGTGCTGCTAGGCTGCGATCTACTGGGGCATGGCAAAAAGGCGGGTCACACCCGCTGGGATAGCTAGTATAATAATATTTCTAATCATTGATTTATTTTTTTTAACCGACTTCAAAAAAGGAGAAGGTTCTCAATTCGTCTGTATGTTCTTTTTTTTTTTTTTTTTTTGTATGTTTGTTACGCGATATCTCCGTCAATTGTAAACGGATTTTGATGGTTCTTTTTTTGTTTGATAAGTCATGATTCAGGGGTGGTCCCATATAAATTTTGTGGCGATCGGTTCAGTGGTTCTCGAAAAATTCACCAAGAACAAAAAAAATTGACGAAATATTCATAGACGATGTGTGTTTTTTCTTCAAGTTTCTATATCTACATTGGGAGTCGACACTAAAAAGTAATAAATAAAAACTTTTTTTCAAAAAAATAATAACCGCCTTCAAAAACTAAAAACCCAAAAATAACTAAAATTTCGGAAGTCGGTGGCTTCTGTTCTGCCAGTCAATTTGTGTTGCCACCGACTTCCGAAATTTTAGTTATTTTTGGGTTTTTAGTTTTTGAAGGCGGTTATTATTTTTTTGAAAAAAAGTTTTTATTTTGTGTTTTGTTTATCCAAATTAATAACGAAACCTTTATAAATTACTTAGAGAAAAATCTGTCCGTCCTCCGTTTTTTAAGCTTCATTTTTTTTAATCAGACTTAATATCTAAGAACACAAAATACATAAATTATTATTTCAAGATTATCAGAAATCTAAACATGCATTGCAATCATGATATTGTAAATCACAATAGGACCAATCCTGAATACGCTTTAAAATAATTAGATCTTTTTAAAGTACTTAAAAAAACGTTATTCACGAGTTCTATTCATAATATCAACAATTACAATTCTATGTAAATAAGTAACTACTTTTAGGCCTATCTTTCTTAAATTTAAAGGTTCTTATCATTTGTTTATTTACATTCATTTAATAAATAACGCCTTGGATTGATAAGACATATTATTATACGATTTCAAAAAATTCTAATAATTTATTTTGGATCTTGTGAGGCATTTTAATATTACTTTCCAGAATGTTGGTTCCTCGAGCCAGACGGTGAACCTGTGTAGCACGTTTTTGCTAGATTGGTTCACATAAAGAAACGGCAGACGCAATAAATATAGTGGATAGGTACTTTTTCTTAGTAACTTTTTCCCGCATTTTAGCCCCGCGAAAAACAATGATACCAACCTGTTTATTTTTTCATTGCTTGGTATAAGCCTCTTTTCACCACAGTTGGTTAAGGCGAATGACTGATTCAAAATTTACATAACTATGGGTTTATACACTGAGTTTTATACCAATGAAGTCCAAAGTTTTTAAAATTTATAATAGACACCACATATCTTGCCCGGGTCCGAACTCACAGCTATTTGAACATTGGAACGGGTGGTGAGAGGTTTCATCTCTTTGTTTGCTGAAAACGATCCTAATTACTTCAGGAGCGGGTTTTTATTTATTATTAATTTTATTTTTATAACCCAGTGGTGTACCCCAAACCTAAAACGAAGGTGTCCGATACCCGCTTAAAAATATAATTTATTTTCGTTATTCAAAATGATTCGGCAACTTTCCATTTCGTTTGAAATGAATGAGAAGTCGACTGTCACTTTAGTTAAATGGCGTATGATTAACGATATTTCGGCTCAGACAACCAGTTTATCTTGGCACGCAGCGAAATTGGGAACTAATGAAAGCATAAGCGAAATTAAAGACATTGTTATAAAGCAGCGCCTTCATTCAATTTCAAGTTATACTGGACGTCTGCTTTCAATCTCTGCTTATTTCTCAGTATTTTGTTTTTAAATTAACGGAGTTCAAAGCTTATTGTACTATATCTTGTAATGTAATGTTTAAACATGCTATGTTTTTTAGCAAATTAATTCGTCTATGGTAATTAGACTGGTAACCTGATACCTATTAAGCGAACCTTTTAAGTGCTTAAATAGTAGGCATACAATTAGTTACTCTTAAGTAAGTCAGCTTTGACTTCAAAGTCGAGTCAACTTAATTGACTAAGTTGTGCTGAAAACTACATCATTTTAGACAAGATATTATTAATTAAGCAATTTAAGTAGGAATGTAAAAACATGATACCAAATTCTATATTTTATACGAAACTAGGGAGCCGTCCCAGCTTTGCATGGGTATTACAAATCTTTAAAAACCTCGGATTTTCTCTATTGTGATACGCATGTATTAGACACATAAATTCATTCCTCTTGAATTACCTACTTTATCTATTGTCATAAACCGCATCAAAATCCGTTGCGTAGTTTTAAAGATCCGAGCACACATAGGTACAGACAGCAACAAAAAGCGACTTTGTTACGCTGTGTAAGGATGTCGTTGATAATCTTTAATTTTCTTTTTTTGAAGTGAAAACTTCTTTAGCGGCGTTGAGCACTTTTTCTGTAATGGGTATAAAATCTTAAACTCGCGTCAGGACACGTGACCTGATCGAAAAAGCGTAGGACGGATGGATAGTAGACAGCTATAATCAAGTTTTCACTTCTGCCGGCACTCCCGGAGTGCAACCCGTCTTTTTTTATAACTAAGCAGTTTTTAGGCGTTCGTCTAGTTCACTAAAGTACCGCAGAAAAGTAGATGATTTACTTTTCTTACCTAGCTTTCGGCTCATAACTTAGAGGCTCACTTTTGGTCAGTTCACGTAGATAACCAAGACCTTGTGTGTTATCGAGATAAGTATCTTAATATCTCTTTGCCTTAAAAAGTAAGGAAAGCGCCGCATTGCGTCACGTCTCGATCTTATGTATGTAGTAGTACCTATAAATATATAAAACTAGCTTTTGCCCGCGACTTCGTCCGCGTGGAATAATAGTTCCCGTTCCCGGGGGATTTCCGGGAAGAAAACTATCCTATGTCCTTTCTCGGGTCCCAGACTTTATCTTTACCAAATTTCATTCAAATCTGTTCAGTAGTTTAGGCGTGAAGAAGAGACAGACAGACAGAGTTACTTTCGCATTTATAATATTAGTACGGATAACTAGCTGTCCCCCGCTAGTTTCACCCGCATATTTGTTCGCTACCACGCCTTTAGAGAGAAAGGGGGAAATGGGCTATCCACCACAAAAAGTTGGAAAATTTATCAATTTAAACCAGTATATCCTGAGATTAACGCATTCAACCAAATAACCAAACTCTTCAGCTTTATAATATTAAGTTTAGATATTATTATACAATATAGAGATGTCTATTAATGTCTCATAACCTTATCAGCTTAAAAGAGTGTCAGCCACCCGTCTTGAGCAGCTCACATCCACTCACTACCCACCACCATAAGACTGCCTGTATATATGTAGTAGCAGAGCAAGGCAGTGGAGCGGTGAGTCAAAAATTCACCATAAATATGTGCTTCAAATCGACTCCCTACCTCCGAAAAATTTCACCACACTCTCTTTTCACCTTTTACTTAAAAATATTGTTTTAGAATAGCACTGAAAGTTTTGTAGTGAAGCAAATCCATTTATCTACAAAACTAACACCACACAAAACACAGACAAAGTAAGCAAACGTTTCATAAAATTATGACTTAGCTTTAACAGCTTCATTCACAACCAAATCTCACCTTTACTCCCTCAAAAACAAAGTCTAATTTTGACATTAATCTAAATTTACTAAAATAGGGTTCCCACCATTAGTTTTACGCATAGTGCGTACATAAATAATTTAAGATGGCGCCGAAAACACTGACACTTAGTGAAACCGTTAGTCAGACCCTAGGAATTATTAATAAGACAGGCACATCATTGGGCGTCGTTTGTTCTTTGTTTTTAGGGTTCCGTACCTCAAAAGGTAAAAACGGAACCCTTATAGGATCACTTTGTTGTCCGTCTATTCGTCCGTCCGTCCGTCTGTCAAGACCCTTTTTCTCAGAAACGCGTCTAGATATCAAGCTGAAATTAATACCACATACTCAGGTCTGCTATCTCTCAAAGCAGTGAAAAAATCAAGTTTCTAAATCAACGCGATAAAAAGATACGGCGGTTTATCTTGCATATTTAGACATTTTCAAGGGAATCAAAACCTATAGGGTACTTCCCATTGACCAAGAATCATGAAATTCGGCAAGAAACAAGGTCATGCAGCACAAGTAAAGGAAAAACTCCGAAAACCGTAAATTTGTAGTTAGTTCACATCCGGCGTCCGTTTGTCCGTCTGTCTGTCAAGAACCTGTTTCTCAGGAACGCCTCAAGATATCAAGCTGAAATTTATATCACACACTCAGGTCTGCTATCTGTCAAAGCAGTGAAAAAATCAAGTTTCTAAATCTACGCAATAAAAAGATACGGCGGTTTATATTGCATATTTAGACATTTTCAAGGGAATCAAAACTCAAAACCTATAGGGTATTTCTAATTGACCTAGAATCATGAAATTTGGCAAGAAGCAAGGTCATGTAGCAAAAGTAAAGGGAAAACTCCGAAGACCGTAAATTTGTAGTTTGTTCACATCAGGCGTCCGTCTGTTCTTTCGTCTGTCAAGAACGTTTTTCTCAGAAACGCGTCGAGATATCAAGCTGAAATTAATATCACATACTCAGGTCTGCTATCTCTTAAAGCAGTGAAAAATTCAAGTTTCTAAATCAACGCAATAAAAAGATAGGGCGGTTTATATTGCATTTAGATATTTGCGAGGGAACCAAAACTCAAAACCTACAGGGTACTTCCCATTGATCTAGAATCATGAAATTTGGCAAGAAGCAAGGTCATGTAGCTCAAGTATAGGGAAAACTCCGAAAACCGTAAATTTGTAGTTTGTTCACATCAGGCGTCCGTCTGTTCTTTCGTCTGTCAAGAACGTTTTTCTCAGAAACGCGTCGAGATATCAAGCTGAAATTAATATCACATACTCAGGTCTGCTATCTCTTAAAGCAGTGAAAAACTCAAGTTTCTAAATCAACGCAATAAAAAGATAGGGCGGTTTATATTGCATTTAGATATTTGCGAGGGATTCAAAACCTATAGGGTACTTTCCATTAACGGAACCCTCGTTGCGCGAGTCCAACTCGCACTTGACCGGTTTTTTATCATTATTCGTAGTTCACAGACGCTTAAGGCTAATAGTTACGGGTCTTGGGTAAAAAGCTTTTTTATGTGGGTAACAGATGTTTGTTTGGAAAAGGGTTTAAAAGTTGAAATGGTGTGTCAAAAAGACGAGTTTTCTTTTATTTTTAGTTATTTTTAGGTGTTGTCATTTTGTGCTTTAAAAAGTTTTTAGTGACTTCGTCCGCGTGGATTTCTAACTTCCATCCACTAATTTACTCTTATAGGGGTATAAATATTCAAAAATCTTTTCTTAGTCACCTACTCTTCACAAAGAACTCATCTTTCAAGTTTTATAAAAAAATAAAGAATAAACACTAGACACAATGTGTAACATATTCAGGTCAAGATAAATTTATGTTTTACGTACTTTGACCAAAGCAACTGTCTTTATACGCTACAGAACTATGAAAATCTGTTGACGAGGCGAAGACGCAAGTGCAACGCTGCCACTCCGTTGATAGTGTTTCTCAGGAAATGTATGATTAACTATACAGTAATCCTAAAGCTAGATTTAGACTTTCGATATAATACCATACACTCACGTGTCGACGGCGCGTTAGTGTTCCACGCGCGCCTCAAAGAGCAGTCAGCACGAGAAGGGGCTCAACAAGGGGTTGCGGAATGGTAGATATAGTTACCGTGACCCCGGAACATAAAGGGCGGCCGAAGTAACATGAGCGGGTTTTATGTCTCAATCAAGGATATGCTACACATATCGGTTTTTCACAGGCACAACAGTTTTAATAAAATTATTTAGGACCAAATAACATTAAATATTTAATCCGCAAACGATATAACACCATAAAATAATCAGTATAATCTAATTAGTGAAAATGACTTTGATATCGCAACCAATAAACAAATGAACGACGATTTATTTGATTTATTCGTTCATTTTATTGCAATTTCAAATTATGTTCCAACTTGATGGGGCAAAGTTTAATTACTGAATGTAATTATTTTATTTGATTGATATAATTAATTTTATGTTTGTTAACGAGGGCCATGAAGAGCAGAAGCAAGGGATTTAAGGAGAATTGTTAAATTATTGGAATACGGGTTTCATGGATTAAATATGATAAAATATACAACTTTTGCCCGCGACCTGAACCACAAGAAAGACAAAGTCGTGAAATAAAATGTATTTGTAATTTTCGACGACTAAAACTTTAATCAGAATTCAACATAATTGGTTCAGCAATTTAGGCAAGAAATGTTGTTAAAACTATTTAAATAATGTTTTACCAAAACCAATATTTCTTTTATCTATTTTATTCTCTCCACACAATACCAATCCATTATTTTTTATTTCATATAGTAATTTATAATAAAAATAGCTGCATTATATTGAATTATAGTCCATAAATCAACACACGATATTGACAGAATTTAGGCTCTTTGTGCAGAATTTTAATAGAAACTGAAAAGATTTTAAAAGTATTCTAATGCGAATATTTTTTAACTTTTGGCCGTTGTTTTATTTAAAAATATACATATATTTAAATTCATTGTTAGTAAATGTAAAGCGTTTACAATATAACAAAGCAATTTCATACGTACCCGAAAGTATCCTGTAGGCAGTATCACAATGTGTTACATAAACAGCCATTCATTTAGAAACTACTGATCGAAAGTTGGTGAAACTTTAGCAGAGAGTGAAAGCTAATCATTAGAAACACAGACTTATAAAGTAAATTCAAAATTTGAATACCGCCCCCGAAGTTATTAAGATTGCGACTACACCTAATAAAGAGTTAATAACTTTGAAATGGCTGAACCAATTTTGATGAAACATATGTAAGAACTATTTTTTTTGGGAGTGGGAAATCATCAAATGACGTATCGGGACTTAATGACTACGCGGGAGGACTTTTACTGACTAAAACCCACTCTTGTTCCTCCGGTTGCCCTTTATGTTCCGGGGTCACGGTAACTATTATAAACATTCCGCAACATCTAAGAACCATTGCTTGATAACCTATTTTCAACAAAATAAATACCACATCCAAACCGACTCACCCGTTTAAGAGCTTAGGTGCCACCAAACAGACAGACACACACATAGCGATGAAAATTTCACACCCCTCATATAAAACTGATGTCGTCATATTTGTTTATCTAAAAGGGCAAGTAAAGAAAAACACACTAGACCAAGACATCTATACTAATATTATAAATGGGAAAGTGTGTCTGTCTGTCTGTATGTTCGTCTTTCTTTCACGGCAAAACGGAGCGACGAATTGACGTGATTTTTTAAGTGGAGATAGTTGAAGGGATGGAGAGTAACATAGGCTACTTTTTGTATCTTCTTAACGCGAGCGAAGCCGCGGGCAAAAGCTATCCATACTAATATTATAAATGGGAAAGTGTGTCTGTCTGTATGTTTGTCTTTCTTTCACGGCAAAACGGAGCGACGAACTGACGTGATTTTTTTAAGTGGAGATAGTTGAAGGGATGTAGAGTAACATAGGCTACTGTTCGTATCTTTTTAACGCGAGCGAAGTCGCGGGCAAAAGCTAGCCTGCCATAAATTCGTCTAAAGTTACTTAACATTATAAGAGAAATCTGTCACGTACTTTCCAGACGGGAATCTGATAAAATATCAGAAGTATGGATATTAATCATTGGCATAAAGGAGCTTGAAGGTGAAAAGTGGGAGAGATCTATTCTATAAAATATGAAAGTATTAAGATGACACGAAATAAATGAAGATTTATGAAGGTGTGGTGTTGCTAACTGGATGTCAATGATGCGATAACGATGTGTCATGGCGATGAATATGAAATAGTTTTAGGAGTAGTGTAGGGACTGAGCGTTTTTAACGAGGCCGCACAAGCTACACATGGTAAATGTTTGACGCTTGTATCATAGCATCAAACATTTACCCCGCCACAATTGTGGCGCCGCAATTTTTTGCTACAAATGTATTGTATACATCCGCAATAATTGTGTCCTATAAATTATATAAGTACCTATGTATATCAGTGGTCTGGTTACGTCGTTTCGGATCGATTTAATTATTATTAATTCATTGTGCGCGTTATTTTTGTGTACATGTCATCATTTTTATACTGAAAACCATACTGGAAACATTTTTATATGAACTCAAATTGACTACGAACAAGTGTTTAAATATGAGTCCTACTACTCTTGTCGTTGTAATTTTCCATTTAATTTTATACTTTTCATTTTGGATCATTTAATGCATGCCTTAAATATATTTAAATAAAATCTCTTTATGAAACGAACATTTCAAAATTAACACAAAAACCGACAAACAACCAACTTCCCCTTAACTAACAAAACGTTTACTGAAGTAGTGAAACACACGCTAATTTAATCTGACGTCAACTCAAGCAGCAACATTCCGTTCAAGCGTGCCGAGTTACAACTGAAACACGGAGTAGTTAATAAATGGAGAGAACATATTATACATACTTTACAAACTAATATTATAAATACGAAAGAAGTAACTCTGTCTGTCTGTCTGTCTCTTCTTCACGCCTAAACCACTGAACTGATTAGAATGAAATTTGGTACAGATATAGTCTGGGATCCGAGAAAGAACATAGGATAGTTTTCATTCCGGAAATCCCCCGGGAACGGGAGCTATTATCCCACGCAGACGAAGTCGCGGACAAAAGCTAGTAGTTAATAAATGGAGAGAACACCGATAGCCCGACCATAAACGAAAGTATGGGGATATCTTCCGTATGTGAGTGTGCTCAGATTGAGTAGGGGTATATCGTAAGCCCCGTTTGCGTTGTTCTGTATATACAAGTGCTATTGTTGTATCTGGCTCTGAGAAGGATTGAGAAGGGGGAGGTTACGACAGTTCTAAACTTAAATATTTGTTTGTGCATTGTTTGTTGTCTACACCTGTCTGTTAACATAGTTATTATCCACATTATTACTGGTCTAAAAGACTTTATACTCGTTGATTTAATATGAAAAATGCGTGAAATAAAACCAATATAAGTTGCTTTGCAGACTCTTTATGTGGTACAGATGAAAAATTGCCCAAATAAAAAGTGACATGTTGAAATTAGACAACTTAATAAAAGTTATAAGAACCCATTTATGTTCTTAGAACGTTTATAAACTTTGACTAACTTATCCAACGTTGGGTGGAATTTCAACTACAAAAAAATAACAACAGTCTGCTGTACCGACAGTAATGAAACTGTAGCAAATGTGGCGCTTGTAATATCTATATAAACCATCATTGCTATATTTACCACTCCATTTGTGAAATATTCTGTTTGTTTATAGTAACACTTATTAATATTACTCCGTGATGTTTTAAATGAAAGTAAATAATTAGTGTAGAATGTTGCATAGTACATAAAATATGTCCTACACTTCTGTCCCTGACTATGCCTAAGTATGAATATACGAACTTTATGCATGCATAGCGAGCGTAAGAAACTTGAATGTATTGTAAGCTTTCAACTTGTGAACTTCGCATGAAATCATTAGAAATGCTGAAACTTAGTAACTATTTAAACTGTGTTCCATCTGGCACATTTGAATTAGTATTGAAAGTACTCCAGACTGGAATTCCGTTCATGTTATTTAACAAATTGTGGTAAAAAATAAATAATAAGCCGGTCACATCTGTCGCAGAAACGACAATCGCTGGAGTAAGAGTGCTCTGCAGTGGAGAAAAAAATTGGCAAACGTACGACTTAACTGTGTGGCGACATCTATCGAACATGTGAACTACAACTCACATTCTACATCGCGATATGAAAGTTTCCGGCGACATTAGCACATGTGCACACCGAAGAGGAGTCGCATTTTAGCGAGGTGCATAGATAAGTCGTACGGCTTGTAGTGTGGATCGTTCCTCACCCAGATGGAGTGATGGTCTACGCAGGGCGGCTGGCTGCTTTAAGAGATACTTAATTTCAGCAGTAGACTGACGCAAACTAACAATCATGGTGATGATGTTCACAAAAATATGAAAAAAGTGGCAAGATGATTTGTTAAAAATGATATTTCGTTATTGGTTAAATATAACACACACGTCAATATTTTTTCTGTGATCACATCTAATAATCGTTTCGCTTATCTAAAAACATAAGTAACCCAACGTCTTGCCCATCATACCAAAGAGATTGTTCGAGATTCTTAAGTAAAAATAGCCTGGATGTATTTGGAGGAGGTGTTTGCTCTTCGGAGTTCGTCCACTATTGTAAAAGCTTTGGCTGCAACCAGGCATTTATGGGCTCACGAACCTTATGCATTTTACCTTCGTTTATAAACGCATGGTACTATTCTATTAATACTTTTCCTATTGTTATATGAACAGCGATTACATAATTCTCGGAAATATCACTACGCCATTCAGACCAATGTCATAGAATAATAAATTAGTTGCTCGTTATAACGTTAACTATTTTAATGTATAGCTGAAACGACCACACACATAATCGCTTCATTAACACAAAATTCATTTCAGTTCAAACAGGCTTTTGAACAGAAACACAATCACAAAAATACTAAACAAGAAATTATTCTCTCAAATTGTTTTATTACAACCGTTTTCACTAAAACCATTTGTCTGTCAAATAAATTAACATTTATTGTTTTTGCTGCAAGGTCGGCTGTGGTTTCGTTGAGCCGATTAGAGGGTATTGGGACCTTCATTTGGTCGGATTCGACCCCATGATAAGGCCAGCCATGCGAAGGGTTGATAAAACATTTGGATGGGATTTTGGGACCATTTTAGACAACTGTCTACAATGTTGTGGAAGGAATGTGTGGGTTTCATGATAGAAAGTCTATAGTTTACTTAATCGATAGTTTTTGTTTGTGTTTAGAAGTACTAGTCAGATTGGAGTAATTCTTTTTGTATGTAATGACATAATATGTGTTCTTTTCGATTGCCCGATTCATGAATTTATAGGCTATATAAAATAACCATTAAACTACGAGAGCGGAACAGAAAACAAAGACTCTTTTAGTGGAAGTTGGGAACAGTTATTCGTAAATAAGATGAAATTGTTGAAATCTTTTTGTAACTCCTAACGCAAAAAGAGGGGTGTAATTAGTTTGATAGGTGTGTGTGTTTGTCTGTTTATTTGTTGATCTAACTGTCTGTCTGGTATGTCTGGCTTTTTAATTTGAAAGTAGGTATAAAGTTATGATACTAGGCAAGTGACATTGTAGGATAGAGTACACAATACAAGAAGTCAAATTGCTTAGCGTAAGCACGTCAATCCTATACATTAAACAACATATTCTACCATCTATTCTACAATGCTTCTTTAATCTAAAGATTTTAAATAGAAAATTGTGTGCAGAAACGACTCCAGTATCTCTTCATCAATTTCCCCTTTAACATCTCAGTACTATTATATTCGTATGAACGCTCACACAAAGCAAATAATGTGTGTCTGTGCAATTATTTTACTACAACTCCAGCGCCACATCTGAGTAGTGTTTGCCATTGCACCGACTACTGAACCAGTTATAATAAAGAGACATAACTTTCCGTACGACTTAATTGGGCACCTAGCACTGTGACGTAATGCTGTCGGAATGCTAACGCTAAGCGGAAGAGGGTTCGCATTCCAACGAGGTGCATGATAAGTCGTGCATGTAAATAGTTGCGGCATTTCTCCAGCAATAGTTGGGCTCAAACAGCACAATAATAAAATCCAGCAAGACGTAAAAAATTAACCATCTATTTACTATTTACGCTTTACTGGTATAAAACTTCGTACATCAACGGCCCAGTTTCGTCGATGGTGATAAAGAACTCATTTGTGGATTGTTAATTTTTAAGTTTATTTTTAACCAGCTTTTGCCCGCAACTTCGTCCGCGTGAAATAATAGTTCCCGGGGGATTTCCAGGATGAAAACTATCCTATGTCCTTTCTCGGATCCCAGACTATATCTGTACAAAATTTCATTCAAATCGGTGGAGTGGTTTAGGCGTAAAGAAGAGACAGACAGACAGAGTTACTTTCGCATTTATAATATTAGTACGGAATTTTATTATTTTCTGTTATAGGTCAGTGTGTTAGCCACCATAAATATGATGACCAAGCATTTTATACAGAGCGTTAATGGTGAAAATATGTGCCTAATCCTGGTATTAGACGGCAACTGTAATATTACTCTTGAAACAAATCCAAACAGTGCTTTAGATTCATTTACTGCCACTAAACCAAACAAGAACATGAACGGTACAGGGCATCTGTTATCGTATCTGAAGTGCTTTAATGCTTGCACACTTTAAGGGCCTTATCATACTAGCGGATTGTCAGCGTCCTCAAAGCGGAACGTGCACGCAAAGAATACGTTACGGACCCGTAATGATCACGCCGAATAAACGCCGAATAAATCGGCCACAAGTGCCGATCAGGCACTTGTGGCCTGACATTTTAGCTGAACAGGACCTTTTTTGACACAGCTGTCGGAAACACTAATAATAAGTACTATATTTTTTAGTTAATAACTTCTATTATTGTTTTATATGCTATAAGTAAGTATGTTTTGAATTATCAAACCGGCACTGCTGTGTATAATAAATTTATTTTCTTTCTTTCTTTCTTCTTACTTTCTGAATATACGCAGCATACGAATATAAATTGTTGCGGACGCGCAATGTGATCACCACGATTTGTTTTTTTTTCGGCATTTCTTCTCAAAGTTAGGAAACGCCTCCATCCAGGTTATAAAAAAATTACATGTAAAAGTTTTTTTAAGATCCTATTTGCATAATAAACATTTTATTTCATTTTATTTTACGTCGTTAACTTGCTAAAACAACTAGATAAAAACGTTGCGAATTTGCAATTTTTAAACAGCTATGTAATAAGGTTCTAAATTCTAAATCCACTATAACTAACTCGTAGAATCTAGTTAAAAATAAAATCCTATAAGTACCATAAAATTCTATTTCTCTACCAAAAATCTAAAATCCCGCTGTTACTTCCTCAATCTCAAGAAATAAAATGAAAAGATAAATAAATGAATAGAAAGCACACCTGTTCCGGGCGTTAAATCCGTGCAATAAATGTGATAATAAAATTTGATGTGGCGTATATTTTGAGACCGCCATCTTGGCCAGTCTTTTGAGTGTTATGCTGTTGCATTTTGATGTGCAATGGGGGCATGTGCTTTGGTTGCAGTCACACATAGATAATACAGTAAATAAGGCGTTAAGTTCGTCTAACAGAAGTTAATGACGCGTGCTGCTATGTTTAATGGAATAATGGTACAAAATAAATAATTTTATTAATAATATCTCATGCATAAGGTTTTAGATTGGCAACAAGGCACGGGCCAAAGTGACTTTTTTCATTTGTAATGTTTATTACTACATATTAATATTACTATTTAGGGTTCCGCACCTCAAAAGGTAAAAACGGAACCCTTATAGGATCACTTTTAGGGTTCCGTACCTCAAAAGGTAAAAACGGAACCCTTATAGGATCACTTTGTTGTCCGTCTGTCCGTCCGTCCGGCTGTCAAGACCCTTTTTCTCAGAAACGCGTCGAGATATCAAGCTGAAATTTATATCACATACTCGGGTCTGCTATCTCTTAAAGCAGTGAAAAAATCAAGTTTTTAAATCAAGGCAATAAAAAGATACGGCGGTTTACATTGCAAATTTGGACATTTGCAGGGAAATCAAAACCTATAGGGTACTTCCCATTGACCTAGAATCATGAAATTTGGCAAGAAGCAAGGTCATGTAGCACAAATAAAGGGAAAACTCCGAAAACCGTAAATTTGTAGTTAGTTCACATCAGGCGTCCGTCTGTATATCCGTCTGTCAAGAACCTTTTTCTCAGGAACGCGTCGAGATATCAAGCTGAAATTAATATCACATACTTAGGTCTGCTATCTCTCACAGCAGTGAAAAAATCAAGTTTCTAAATCAATGCAATAAAAAAATACGGTGGTTTATATTGCATATTTAGATATTTTCAAGAGAATCAAAACTCAAAACCTATAGGGTACTTTCCATTGACCTAGAATCATGAAATTTGGCAAAAGGCAAGGTCATGTAGCACAACTAAAGGGAAAACTCTGAAAACCGTAAATTTGTAGTTAGTTCACATCAGGCGTCCGTCTGTCCGTCTATCTGTCAATAACCTTTTTCTCAGGAACGCGTCGAGATATCAAACTGAAATTAATATCACATACTCAAGTCTGCTATCTCCCAAAGCAGTGAAAAAATCAAGTTTCTAAATCAACGCAATAAAAAAATACGCCGGTTTATGTTACATATTTAGACATTTTCAAAGGAATCAAAACTCGAAACCTATAGCGTACTTCCCATTGACCAAGAATCATGAAATTTGGCAAGAAGCAACGTCATGTAGCAAAAGTAAAGGAAAAACTCTGAAAACCGTAAAGTAGTTAGTTCACATCCGTCCGTCCTCCCGTTCGTCCGTCTGGCGTCTGTAAAGACCTTTTTTTTTCAGAAACGCGTCGAGATATCAAGCTCAAATTAATACCATATACTCAGGTCTGCTATCTCTTAAAGCAGTGAAAAAATCAAGTTTCTAAATGAACGCAATAAAAAGATACGGCGGTTTATATTGCATATTTAGACATTTTCAAGGGAATCAAAACTCAAAACCTATAGGGTACTTCCCATTGACCTAGAATCGTGAAATTTGGCAAGAAGCAAGGTCATGTAGCACAAGTAAAGAGAAAACTCCGAAAACCGTAAATTTGTAGTTATTTCACTAAAAAACAAATTAACGGAACCCTCGTTGCGCGAGTAGAACTCGCACTTGACCGGTTTTTTTTTCTATCATTTAACTTGTGACGTAGCAAGGTAGCAAATCTAGACGTTACAGTTAATCTAAAATCGTCAATCCGTCTTGATCAAGCGCGGTGATGTTCATGAGCAAGTGTTGCTGGTGTTTTATTATACAGTAGTGTGATTATAATCTGTTAGCAAGTAGCATGCTCATTTTAGATCCTTCAATAACTTACCAAAATAGCTATTTTACTAAAATAAAACCTCACTCAAATTTAATGCAACGTGCACGTAGACAGCAGCGACCTGAGTAAGGCCCCGACTACACCAAAGCCGAGATTTCCGGAGATGTGAAACAACCAATAAGATGGTGCATTGGCTAAAGCTTAGCTTATTATCATAATGGCCTATTGATTAAGGCTCCTGCCTCTAATATAAGAGGTTGTGGGTTGGAATCCGGGCAAGTACTTCTGTGCTTCTTTCATCAAGGGAGTATCTCAGACACTAACCTTCATGTTCTAGCAAATTGTTGACCAATACGATTGTATGGACTTTAAAAGAGACCTCTGAGTTTGTTTCGGATGTTTCTTCTCAGAGCAGTCCACATAGGAAACACTGGCCCTATCGTCCGCTTAAAATAATAAAATCTAAATATTGACGTGTAAAAGTGTTATGTTTATAACCTATTTACAAAAAAATATTAAATTTTAATTTTACCAATGAGACTTTGCCAATTCATTATGGACTTTCTAAAGTTTATCCTAGTCATGGCACTCCGCGCCTCGGAAAGCACGTAAAGCCGTTGGTCCCGGTTGTCATTCGTAGATTTTTGGCAGTCGTTACGGAAAGTCGGAAAGAGGAGTGGAAGTATGATAGGCTATTTCACGTAAAACACTGGTATCCAGCTGAATTTCGTATCGCTAGGGAGATGATGATTGCGCTAAAGGAAGGATGAGATAATAATGCAAGCTGATTGGTCGAGTCATCTCCTGTCCTCTCCGCTTTAGTGTAGTCCGGCCCTAACGTTGTTTGCAGTATCCAATCTACACGATGATAGAAGTGGCTGGGCTTATGAATATAAATTGAGACGGGTAACCAATTACACAGCTTCATTTTAGCAACAACACTACTAATTACTACACTTTTAAATACGTTATTGGAAAGCGTATACAGTGTTGTACCTAATTTATTTCTGAAATAAGCTATGAATTTTAAACTACTAGATAGGTACTGATTCATACACATGAGGTTTTAGAATAGGCAACCAGTTTTTCACACTACAAGTGGGCATTAATTAACCTCTCGAACACCAAGCGGCAGCCGACTATCTTTCTATTGTGTCTCGAATCACGGGCGTTCGAAGGTTTAAGAAAGGAGTTTACTCGTTGGGTATAAACCTGCTGGATGGTGCTTGTTTTTTGTCATTTGCTAAAAGCTAAAATAATATCTTTTAGGGTTCCGTACCCAAATGGTAAATCGGGACCCTATACAAGGCTCCGCTGTCCGTACGTCTATCTGTCTAAGGCTGTATCATATAAACCGTCATAGTTAGCCTGTTAAAATTTTCACAGATGGTGTATTTCTGTTGCCGCTATAACATTAAATACTAAATACAGTATAAAATAAAGTCTAAGGGGGCTTCGGACGGCAAGTGATGTGTAGCTCGCCACCCGGCTGGGACCAGGCCCGTGTCGACGGCGCGTTAGTGTTCCACGCGCGTCTCAAGGAGAAGTCAGCATGAGAAGGGGCCCAACAGGGCCAACGCCTGCCGGGGTTGCGGAATGTTTATAATAGTTACCGTGACCCCGGAACATAAAAGGCAACCGAAGGAACATGACTGGGTTTTCGGTTTAAAGACATTTATTTCTCAAAGAACAAATTACAGTTCACTTAAAGAGAAACTTAACTAAATTTACAATAAGTTGTAGTTTACATTATGACGTTCAAACTATCCAAAAACAATAGTTCAATTTATAACATAATATAACGAGTATGTGTTTAGGACTAAATAAAATACAAAACAGTTCAAGCCAAACCTACGTGTCTAATAAATGATTCCTTAGGGCTTTTTTAAATGCTGGTATACTTGTACACTCTCTGACTTTTTTAGGTAATTATTTATTGTATAGCCGAACCCCCTCATACTGTATAGTTTTCCTGCCGAACAGGGTTCTCACTCTTGGTACTTCTAGGTCGTCTTGGTTACGGGTATTATATCTATGAGTCTTTTGTGTAAATGAAATATTTGTGTGTAGGTTGGTCTTTAGGATCTTTCGGATAGTCATGCATGTGTGATACGTGTATAGTTGTTTTAAGTTAAGTAATTTTGTTTTTTTGTAGAGTAATTCTGTAGGAGTGTAGTAGTTGTAATTGAAGAGGACTTTTATGATTTTATTCTGTGTTCGTTGTAGGTGTTGTTGATTTGTTTTTGCAGCTTGTCCCCATACTTGGATCAGATATTCCAGATGTGGCTTGACTAGCGTGTTGTAGATAGTGTGTCTTAGCTTGTAGGGTATGCATTTTGCAATGTTCCGCATGGCTCCGGTTAGTGGGAGTATTCGTGATCTTACGTAGTCAATATGCGCTCTGAATGTCAGCTTACTGTCCACAATTAGGCCCAAATACTTTTCATGCGTTGATTTTCGTAATGGTTGGTTGTTTATTGTAAGATTTGTAAATAATGGGATTTTTTTATTTTTAGCTGCGAAAACTATGTAAGCAGTTTTACTTACATTCATAGTCAGAAGATTGTCATTGAGCCACATATTCAAAATATTTAGATCTTTCTGTGCTTCTGAGATAATATCAGTGATGGAATTGCCAAAATAAAAAAGACATGTGTCATCTGCATACAGTGATATGTGTCCAGTCAGTCCAGCGGCACTAATGTCATTGATATATATGAGAAAAAGCAATGGTCCCAGTTTTAGTCAGTAAAAGTCTGACACGCCCTCCTGCCGCGCCCAGGACGGGAGACGTCATTTGATGATTTCCCACTTCCCAAAAAAAAGGGGGCTCCCATACAACAAACGTGTTTTTTTATATTGGTATAGAACCCTCCGTAAAATATTGAAGTAATCCATTATTCAAAAAGCACTATACATATCTTCAATAAATCCTCTAACTGTAATGATAGGCATAAAAATACACAAAAAAAATCGATCATTTCCGATATAACTGTTCAAATATTCATTTGACGACGCCGTATTAGTACAAAAAATATGAGTAATATCTGTCACGAACGTATTATATCGTGTGTGTAGTCCTCTTTACTTGACAAAGTGTCCTATGATATTAACCTAAAGCTTGCCACATAAGGAAAGTCTAATCCAAAACTGCGTCAGTTTTGCATGATGCTTATGACATTAATTTTGAAACTATATTAACTTTTTTTTATCTTTGATAGTCTTTACGGTTATTTCTCTTTTCTACTTTTGGTCTTTGTCAGACGTTACGGGTAGACGAAACCTTGAAAGTCTGATAACACATCTTATCAAATGGTATCGTGCTACCCAGTAACTGGATATTGGTGATGGTCAGATAGATAGACATCCCTGCTAAAATACTAGTGTACAAATGCAGTTATTAGATTAAAAACTAATCCAAATGTAATTGCGAAAAGTAGGTTGATAATGATGGTTGCTGAGTCTTCGATACATATTCACCCGTTTGGTTTTAGTCACTAATAGTTTACTAGACCCCTCCATCTACCCCAGGGTGAAGGATATTTTTAAAGATTTTACACTCCGGATAAAAAAGGACTACCGCTGTGCGTCGTCACATGACTTTTATAATTATCTCCATTTAAACCCTGACGATTTTTACTTCAACAACTACTGATCGTGTGTGGGAGCCCTACGTAATGTTATCCAAAGTACCCGTCACATAAGACAAAGACAAATCTCCGGTAGAGATAGAAAATTTCGATCATTTGGCGAATAAAAAATATGTATGGAAATAGCCAAAATCGAAATTTTTGGGAATGTATCGCCCCCTCGGCGCCGTTGTGTCATTCTCGTTGATGTGACGGTGACGTTAGCAAACGGCCTAAAGCATTTAATCCGCCTTG
Organism: Athetis lepigone; assembly: GCA_033675125.1. NCBI lineage: Eukaryota > Metazoa > Arthropoda > Insecta > Lepidoptera > Noctuidae > Athetis > Athetis lepigone. The sequence continues at coordinate 7,882,199 of CM066237.1, forward strand.
TACATTTGTAATAAAGCCTAAATCAATAAATAAATATGAGGATTTCCCACGCTTATCGTAAAAATAAATTGCAAAAAAATCAGAATCATACTCTTACGAGGTTTCGTCGATATTTCCCCGAGCAATCTCTCGTTACGGTATCACGTTCACAGATTCCCGTCATTACTGTACAGCTGTTCTAATAATAGTCAGTCCCTGGATTTAATATTCAAAGTTAGGTAGATGATATATCTAACTAGGGTCTAGTAAAAATAAACTTAGGAACTACTGTTTACGTGAATAGACTCCGAAAGGTCAACACGTAGGGTCAGAGAGTTGATAAACACAGTCCCTGAGCTGAGACATCTCTGTCGATCGAGATAACTAATATAGAGCCTATCGCTTTTAACTTTCGACGACCGAGCTACAGCCGGCTGTCGCGCTTCTATTGTCTTGCTACTGTGTCTCGAATCACGTGTGTTCGATGGAGTAATTGATCATTAGAAGAAAGCTGGTGATAAATATCGTGATGGCCTAGTGGTTAAGACGTCCGTCTCTCAGGGGTTGCGGTTTCAAATCCGGAAATTCAAAATTCAATTAGAAAGAGACAAAAAGTAGCCTATGTTACTTTCCATCCCTTCAACTATCTCCACTTAAAAAATCACGTCAATTCGTCGCTCCGTTAAGCCGTAAAAGAAAGACAAACATACAGACAGATAGACAGACACACTTTCCCATTTATAATATTAGTATGGATAAATAAAATTAGTTTTAACGATAACATAAATTGTTATGACACTAAATTATATAAATACATATACCTACTCTGTTGTACCCCAAAAAGAAAAACATTTGGTTTTTACAGAATAATAAAAATACACTTTATTTAATCTAAAGAATTTTACCTGTACTTTGTGCCTAAACATTGTGACTTGTTTTATTTATATTTATTTCAATGTATATCTGTTAGCATAACTCATACAAAAGGATTGTAACATATAATATTTTCAAATCTTTCCAACAATTTTCACAAAACAGGAAAACTCTTCATTTATCATCAGAACAAACAACCAAATGAATTCTCCAATTTATTCTTCACAACGTATTCCAATAACCTGTCATTACCAGGCCCTTACATTAGCATTCCTGGAATATTCGCCAACGGTCCGCCAACATCGTTGGCATCACATCAAAGTTGCTTATTATTATGCATGGCATTGCGCATTCAACGTTTTACAGATCTGATAGGTTTTCAGAACGTACACACATGACCATAAACATGTTCTGCTTGTATATGTCGTTTATTAATACGCGCTTATTATAGATCTGTGATTCAAAAGAATCTTCTTATGTATGGAAAGAACGAGTATTAATATTGTTACGCTAGCTCTCAAGGCGAATTAGAGATGTTAGTTTGACGTAGGCTAATGGTAAAAAAAAGTTTGTTGGTAAAAGGTAACTAGAAGTACTGATACTATTGCAAAAAAAAAACACTGAACATATGTATAAGAGCCCCGCAGAACGGGGATCCATCAACCTTATCATTCGTTACGGCTAAATATCATTCACAATGACCAACGGATGAAACAAAGATAATTCCAGCCTGGTAAGTAATCAATTACTAAAAGGATTTTACTGAAACCATCCCAATTCTGTAAATTTACATTACTTTAGTGTAAAATATCACTTTAGTACATGTCCGGACCTGTACTAATGTGATATTTTTTAAGATATTTTCTAAGGTGAATCTGGATTCAATCTAACAATTTTGTAAATGAGAGGCGAATGCCAGTCGCTAAATCACGATAAACATGTCTATACTGGGATTTAATTATGAAAGTGCACTTTCACACGATCCAGATGACCGGATAAACTCTATCCGTGCAGGGTAACCAGATGGGTATTCTGGGGAAATTATTGGTCAGTATGGTAAATTATGAGATTAGATACACGTTACTCGTTACGTGAGTTTACATAATTAAAATGTTAATCCCTACACTTTGGCGAAGCCTTGTAAATAAATTAGGAACCACGGTTACGGTGAGATCAAATGAAGTGAGGCTGAGATGACGTTTCGACATATACCAAACTTCTAACTTCATCCAAATGCACCGAAGTAGATTTCTAAAAGAATTTATCAAATGTCCACCCAACACTAAGAGGTTGGAAACCACTGATTCATTCATTCATTATCACGTCAGCACCATCGTGCAATGTATATTGAACTCTTATCTGTTTACCTATCTCTAACAATATATCTATTTAAGCATAACTGCTATTTGACTATAGACCTGTTTCTGTTTTGCCGGTTTTGAGCAAGGTGTTTGAAAAAGTGATGCTAAATCAAATGCTCAATCATTTCAACTGTAACAAGATTTTACACAATCAGCAGTACGGATTCACCAAAGGACGTTGCACAACTGACGCCGGTATTACTTTAATTAAACATATATTTAAAGCATGGGAAGAGTCGCAGGATGCCATTGGCATTTTCTGCGACCTCTCCAAAGCATTTTATTGCGTCGATCACGAAACATTGCTTTTGAAACTTGAGCATTACGGTCTCAGTGAGGTAGCTCTAAATCTTATAAAATCATATTTAAATGATAGATTGCAGCAAGTACAAATAAACGGTGTAAATTCTTCTGGTTTAAAAGTAAAAATGGGTGTACCACAGGGATCAATATTGGGTCCGTTCCTATTTTTAGTATATATAAATGATTTACCGAGTATACTGGAAAGCCAACCTCAAATGGTGTTATTTGCTGATGATACTTCACTGATTTTTAAAGTGAACCGACGTGCACAACACCTTGACGAAGTAAATAACGCCATGAATAAGGTTCATAATTGGTTTACAGTAAACAATTTAGTATTAAATAAAAAGAAAACCAAATGTATAAGATTCTCTTTGCCAAATGTTAGAAATAGCGAATGTAGTGTTGTATTAAATAGGGATGTGCTAGAATTCGTCGAAAAAACTGTTTTCTTGGGGATCACGCTTGACTCTAAGCTGCAGTGGGGTCCTCACATAACATCTCTAGCAGGGCGGTTAAGTTCAGCTGCATTCGCAGTCAGGAAAATCCGACAATTAACCGACGTAGATACCGCGAGACTGGTATATTTTAGTTACTTTCATAGCATCATGTCTTACGGTATTTTGCTTTGGGGACGCGCTGCAGATATAGATTCTATCTTCATTCTGCAAAAGAGGGCTGTCAGAGCTATCTATAACCTCAGCAGACGCGAATCACTGAGAGAGTTGTTTAAACAAATAAACATCATGACGGTTCCCTGCCAATACATTTATGAAAATATTATGTATGTCCGTAAAAATCTTCAGCTCTTTAGTAAAATAAGTGACAGGCATAATATCAATACAAGAAACAGGAACAAATTAGACCAGCCAAGTTTCAGATTGTCCAAGGTACATACTTCTTTTATGGGGTATTGCGTTAAATGTTACAATAAAATTCAAAATTTTAAAATTCCACTTAATATTCTTCAATTAAATGAAAAACAATTTAAAACATGTATTAAGCGCACACTATGTAGTCAAGCATACTATAAATTAGAGGATTATATTATAGATAAAAATGCTTGGTTGGGTGCTGGTCCTGCTCCACAGCCACCTAGTCTCACAAATTAGGAATGTTTGGAAGAGAAATATGCTAAATAGCCCCTAAATTGACATAAATAACTTATACTGTTATACATATTTTTAGATTTCAGAATAAAACTTTTGTTTTATATATAATTTAAAAGCATTATTTCAAAAATCAGAATTGTTAATCATTGGAAGATAGAAAATGTTTGTTATCCCTTTAAATTGTTGACATGAATATTCAAGATCGTTATTATTATTATATTATGGGTAATTAAATTTCACCCATTTATGTTTATTTACAGTACAAAACTTTGGTTTGTGTAATTTAAATGCATATTTGAATTTTTGTAAATGTGATTACGATGCAGTGATTTATTACGATAGTTCTCTACTGACACAAAACACAAATAGACATGGCGGTTAGGAGCATTGTCATGCTCGCTCAAGAAGTCTCGCTGATGGTGGCGAGTGCGTTGGATCATTCGGTTCCCTTCAAAATGGTTGAGCTAAATGGAGCTGATGCCACGCGTCATGCTCGTGAACGGGCGCTGTCAGTTGAGATGGGTCATCTCTTAACTGCCATGACTTTTTATATTTGACTTTTTATTTTAATTTTGTATTTAATTATTTTGCTACATACTTACATTGTTTTCACATGTAGAAGCAACAAAAAGAAAATGTAACCAAGATTTTGTAAAACATGATTTTTTTTTAAAAGAGTGTCCGTGGAGTTTCTTGCCTGTTCTTCTCCATAGAGATCTACGTTTTGGAACAGGCAATTAGCGTCACTTTTCTTTTCTGACTAACCGACCGACTCTTTTGACAATTCATAAGTACCTGTAAATGGTCTAAGTGAAATAAATGCTTTGAATTTTGAATTTTGAATTTTGAGTATAAATGTATGAAATATACGCAGACGACGTCGCGGGCAGCATCTAGTCTAGAATATAATGCTACAGTAAATTCTAACTATGCATGCATAATATCCGAGTGATAACATCTCCTTCCCAAATGTCCTCTCACATTAATATTCATAAGATTATGCAACATTCTGACTAGAGCAAGCCAAGAATATTGTACTGATTGTTGAAATTAGTACGTGTATATTCTGTAAAATTGTAAATTAAAGTTGTTCTTTTTAGTAAGTTTAAAACAGTGTGAGCCAACGCCTATATAAATCACAATTCTACTTGATTCCATATCCAAAAATAGATAATCATTAGTTAAAAATCACATTGAAACTTGCACGGTTTCGAACCTACAACCTTATCCATCAGAAGTGGGTGCTTTAACGGTTGTACCACTAAGTCATCCTTACATGTACGCAAAGGTATCCTACTAAATATTCGTTGCTTCTCAAACACCATTTTAATTCCATCGCCTGAAAACAGCAAACACATTCAAACAACAAACGCAATAACTAACTCTATGTTATTCAAATATTTTCATATAAAATTTTCAAAAAGTTTTGTTCTGCCAATTCAAAACGGATTTTCTCCTTTGTCCGTCTATCGGATATCAATATTAACGCTGGGTCAACGAATGTCGGTGCATGGGTAGCGTCCCGAAAATTCCTGTCAAAAACAGATAACACGGAATTGTGATTTATTGTACTCGTAAAAGAGGTATAGGGTATGATTGAGGTACGCGATTTTTCAATAGTATCTGCCTTTGTAAGAATCTTTCTTATATCTTTCCGCTTGAACATTTTTATCTTCATCAATTTGGGACCCTTTATTCTTTTGGACATTTCGGCTTCATCGAACCTTAATTGGTTAGTACTAAATTCGTATAAACTATTTTCAGATACATCTACTAAATCTTTGTGAGTATATCTCAAAAGTCAATAAACATTTTGACTTCAGCTATGTCAAAGCCGTAAGAGTAGCAAAAAACTATACTATTTAATGTGTTTAGCTGGAATAAATAAATGAATACCTCTATTTTATTGTTTTTTTTTTGACGGTCCTCGTCAGATATATATCTCAATTCCTGACATCATTTGGGAATTGTAGTATAGGAGGCGAACGTTCAAAGATCAAATGATAATTCGGCCACACTTTAACCTCAGACGATGGTTAGTTCTGACGAATGCTCTTCGTTCAATCGGTTCTCCACGAAAACGTTCTTCGGGCAAGTAAACTTAGGGAAATTGTGACACATTCAAATTTTCCAAATCACCTATGGTCAGATATAAGGCGACGGAAATAGTTTGTTATCTACATATGTGCGTACATGTCATTAGGTACTTGTGTGTTTTTGAGAGAGAGAAATTATTAGTTTTTTTTTTCTTCCATTTCCACTATTTTATTGTTGTGGATTTTCGCTGCGGGTTCTAAAGAAAATATTATATTTATCTCGTCCTAAAAATCTAGTCATAACAACTACGTCATAACATTATAGAACCATCCAAGTAACAGATGAGGACGAAATCAGTGTTTTTGAATAATGTGTAAAATTCTAGACGCGCCACAAACGAGTGCCTGATTAATGTCCCGCCCTCGCCCCGTTAACGAGGCTGTGGTTGACACGGATATCGAAGCTAGGGAGATGTGGTACAGTCGCGGTCTGAAAGTGGTTACCACCATAAGGATCACAATTGCATGCACACAGTAAGGCCACAAGTTCTAAATGCCTATTTCATGATAATTTGATTGATCATAGATTATTTTTTTCTAATGATATGACAATCAATCGCTTTAGGTGATGGACTGACTACTAAAAAGGTTTGATATACAGAAAACCTACTTTGAAAAACATTTTTTTTTAATAAGAATATGAAGAAATAATAAATAAAAGTTTAAAAAAAATCTTTATTCAATATCTGGTATAACATCACTCCGCAGCTATGACTAATTTAGTTTTTTGAATATGAAGAAAAAAAGCACTGAATAAAATCTTTGGTAATTATTATCTGACCCCCGCGGTTTTATCCGCGTAGTTCCCGTTCCCTTGGAATTAAATAAAAGACTTTCCTATGCCCTTGCTCAGGCTATAGACTAACTCTGTACCAAATTTCATTTAAATCGTTTCGGTAGTTTTGGCGCGAAAGCGAGACAGACAGACAGTTACTTTCGCAATTATAATAGTAGTATGAACTAGTACGGATCCACAGCTACGACCAATTTAGTTTTTTTAAATAAGAATATAAGGAAATAATAAATCAAATCTTAAAAAATCTTTAATCAATATCAAGTATAACATTACTCCGCAGTTACGACCAGTGCATCGATGCAACAAGACACGCGCATAGTTCAGTATTTCTGGTATCACTCGAGCACAGCGTGATCTATCTCGTAGTAGGCATCATCACTTCTTCCTGAATAATTTCCATGATCTATTATTTGGTCTTCTTCGCCGTGACATCTTATTCAAACCTCACAGTAAATCACAATAGTTATAATGAATTTCGTGATAAGGCACTAATGATATAAAACAATGTCCATGTTCAAAGATTGTCCCTTGCTCCAGGGTTAAACTTGCCATTTTATTTCGATATGAAAAAAAATATTTCGTAAAATTTTACTCTTGTCTAAACGACGTTCAAACAATATTTTTTGACAAATGTGAATTCAACAAATTAAGAAAAGAGTTTCAAAGCACTTACTTTGGCACTATACCTGTCACTGTTACACAACTGCCAAACGTCAAGTGCACGATAGAGACGAAACATGGCTAAGCCGACGCCGTTGCTTAGTAACGTCTTTGTTATTCTCGTTGTCTCATTTTGCATAATAACTTCTAAAAGGTAACAAGTCACATGATATGGCATTTTAGATTTTAATGAAAAAAGTGTGATATAGAATGTACTTTCAAAATTGGTAAACCTTATCAGACCGCGACTTTACATAAACTATGTTTTTGAAGTGAAAACTTCTTTAGCGGCGTTGAGCACTTTTTCTGTAATGGGTATAAAATCTTAAACTCGTGTCAGGACACGTGACCTGATCGAAAAAGCGTAGGACGGATGGATAGTAGACAGCTGTCACCATCCATGGATGCGCGTGGCACGCTGTTAATAATCAAGTTTTCACTTCTGCCGGCACTCCCGGAGTGCAACCCGTCTTTTTTTTTATTACTTTGACGGACACTGTTATACATATAAACCTTAAACCTTCGTTTGAATCACTCCTCTATAAAAACAAACCCCTTGAAAATCCGTTAAGCATATATTATTAACATTGTAGAGTGAAATACCGACCAATAATTGACCTGAGAATCGATACAGGTCGGTCGGCAAACGTTCGACCCGTGATCCTCGGCATAGGTGGGTTAAGGAACACCGGGGTGGTTTATAGTTAGTAAGAGTCTGCCGGACTTCTCAGCCGGATGACATCCATGATGATTTTCTAGACCAAATAAAAAAAAAGAATAAAACTTCCAACAATTTTAAGATGTAGCCACCACAAACGAACTAGATAAGTGAAAACAATTTGGCACCCAGATTAAATAATAACAATACGCCACTATTGTGCCAACTCTCCCTGAAATCATTACATTTCCCTTCTTAACTCTATGTCTCTGATAGTTCTTTTTTCTGAGGTTTTTTTGCCAGTACCCACTCTAATGGAGCGGTTTAGTGCCGGTACGTGCTTTTAATAATAAAATAAAGAATTTTACATTCAGTTTGCATTTGCATAAAATTTTACTAGCCTTCGCGTATAACAAAAGTATTTTAATCACACCAATTAAATCCTTGAGAGCATTTCTTGTGCTACAGGAAGGAGAAAAAATGTTTTTTACTCTCAAAGTATTCGGATAGGCAATAACTAACCTCGACCGTTTCCTTTATAAAACACTTAAAAATTAATCCCTCTTTTCCTTTTATTAATTAGTCACTCCAGAACTTGAGAACGACTTAACCGATTTCAGCCAACTTTTTTTATGTTTTAGATACTTTCTAAAAGGTTCTTGTATGCTTACACTTTGTAATGGAAATGAAAGAGTTTTATCTAATAGTTCATTATGATACTAGTGAGCAAAGTTTGTACTTTCTTGTACTTACTTTGTACTAGATCAAGACCAAATTGAAACCGAAAATGAGGGCGAAATGAAGTCTAGAGCATTGTGATAAAATGCTCAAAAGCTTCACACAACGTTTTACAACACACTGGTGAGAAAAATTAAATAAATTGAAATTCTTCTTCTGAGAATTTTTTTTTTTGCAATAATTGACAAAACATTTGATAAAGATACAGGAACTCCAGAGTTATCTATGGTTATAATAATGTTTTGAAATATTTTTCGTTTGTTTTCATACATTATCTTGCTTTGTATTCACAATTACAAAGTCATAATCTTTTACGGGAGATTAATACTCCCAGAGTAAAGGTATCTCTTCCCTACCCTTACAGATACCTCAATACGGGTATCTCTCCACATAAATATAAAGCCTTAGACGCTTTTGTGAATTTACCGGGAACAACTTTTGTCGCAAATACATTCACCTTGTATTATCGAAGTACAAAGTCAAAATAAGACTGGCCCGGTTTTGAAACATCAATCACGACACCTAAGGATTTTCACTGTGAAACCTAATGCTAACCTTATGTTCTAGGCCTTCCTTCCTACCCTCTCTATCCAGGGCTAATGTAGGCCAGTTCATCCCACCATCTTCGACTGGGTCTGCCACGATATCGTTGAACGCCTTCTTGGAAAATCTCCTCATTGTGGTTGATTTTTCCCACAATTTGTTCGACATGCGGCTGACGTGGCCGGCCCAGCTTTACTTAAGCTTAATATTAACCTTTCGATGACCAAACGACAGCCGGCTGTCGGGCTGCTACGGGCTTTCTATTGTGTCTCGAACCACGTGTGTGCGAAGAATAAACCTTAGTCTATTTAAATTTATTCACACTCTAAGATTACCTAACAAAATCCCCATTTCCTGCCAATAATAAATCGTTTTACATAATAGGTAGCATTACAACAGAGTACAATGCATCCGCTTTCAACACAATAACACAGCGTTTGCCAATTTGGAATTGTTCCACAAAATCTCGCTTTTCAACCAAATCCGTGTCTGTTTCGGATCATTAGATATGATTTGACGTATCGGAGGTCGACACCCGACTATTGTTCGGGATAGCACTCAGAATTGATGGCCGTGACGTGACCTTGGCTGGGGATAATTAAGAACAGGGATGCTGTGGATCTCCTTGACCGTAACCGAAACATTCGGATATGTGAAATTAAAAAATATCCGTTTCTGCATCAGAATCCGATTACGTTCCGGATAATTTCGGACTATTCAATTAGTTATTATTTCGGATATATTATTATTTTCGGAGCCCAAATGATACATTGTATTGTTTTTTTTTACACTAGCCACACGCGCCCTTAGCCTTTTTTATTATTTACTAGCTTTTGCCCGCGACTGCGTCCGCGTGGAATAATAGTTTCCGTTTTCGTGGGATTTCCGGGATGAAAACTATCCTATGTCTTTTCTCGGGTCCCAGACTACACCTGTACCAAATTTCATCCAAATCGCTTCAGTGGTTTAGGCCTGAAGAAGAGACAGACAGACAGACAGACAGAGTTACTACTACTAATACGGATTAGTACGGATTTTTAACGGTATTCGATACCGATATATTATTACATTCTTATATCCGTATCCGTATCCACAGTATCCGGATCCGAAATTGTATGTCCGTAACATCCCTGATTAAGAATATTCCGTTAGAATTTTCCTCAATCCGCAGACTGAATGGGATGCTTTGACCTTGACGCTGCTTCATGACTGGCGAAAATTTGTACAAATCATGTGTTTGAATGGCAGTTGGCAGTTAATTTTTTTGCTGTGTTATTCTATTTCTTGGTGTGAATTAGGTATAGAACTATTGAGAGAAATTCTGACTCATGGATAGATATTCCAAAGAAAGTCTATCGTGTTCAGTAAAAATGCATACCTACCTACCGACCTTTCTTTATTTCAGTTATGTTATCGTGACGAAGGTCTAAATAAATTATTTTAAGTCATGTATGATGTATGAGCTACTTTACATGATAATAATAAAAAACTAACTATTGTTGTTGTATGAAACTCGCAGATTCGCTCGAGTGCATACTACGAAAATATACGTATAATACAATTTTCGTACAAACATTTATATTTTAAATCGGTAGAGGTTGTATTTTCAAGACTGTTTGTGTTCACTTACTCCGTAGAAGTTTGTAGCCGTTAGATTATTATAATAGTAGAAGAGTAATAGTAGTATTTATAGGAACTCTGTTGAAGAAACTCTGCACAAGCCATAAGAGATATATAATCTTTGCCTCTGGGTTGTCAACGCATCTATGAAGACACAGGGATTACAAATAGCTTTAGGTCACGGTGACCACTTGCCATCTAATGAAAAAATTAAGAAACTTGCAGAAATCCACAAGTATACCGACATTCTAAATGAAACGCTTCGCAGAATTCGTTTAAAAATACTTGTAAAGCAAGTATCTATAATTTAATAAACAACGGCTGAATCTAATAGCTGTTTTCTCGAACACTAGGCAATATTTAAACGCCTAAACATCATAGCACCACAGGATTATTAACTTTCAGTCCTGAACCGAATGTCGAAAATCCAACAGATAGACAAATAAATTTGAATTTGAAAAGATATTGAGGGGTCTGAAATTCTAATGGCCACAAAGAACATTTTTACATGTCAATCTCTTACAACGGAGGTGGAATAATTTAGGCTTGAAAAGGCCCTTACTTTATCTATCTTCTATATACATATAATAAAATCGTAGGGAAGTCAAAACTGTACATTGAATATTTTTTTAAAAGAATACTTGGGGCGTGATCTACAATCGATACCGAAGCCAAAAATATAGTTTTTTAGAATTTTTGTCTGTTTGTCTGTTTGTCTGTATGTATGTCCGGGATAAACTCAAAAAGTACTGCATGGATTTAGTTCAAATTTTGCAGGGATATTACTAAAAGGTCGGGTCAAAACATAGGCTACATATTATCACGCTATCACCTACGGGGGAGGAGCTGGAGCCTTCACGCTGACGACGTCGCGGGCAACAGCTATCTTCGGAAGTACTCAACGGATTTCAATGAGTTTTTTTTTGTTGTATAGGTATTAAGTCTGGGCGACATATTATAGGCTATAACTTATCCTGGAAACTGGAACCCTTGGTGCAGGACCGCAACAGACCAGCTAAACTATTAGAGATACAAAAATGGTATGGTTAAGAGAATAAATTTGAAGATCTGGAACACTTGAGGTGGAACTCCATGAGCCCAGCTAAACTATAACATATATCAGTATGCGTCTTAGCAGGAGTTTTTCAGCTTGATGAGCACTATCTGTTGACGTTTAAAAATTACAGATCTGGAACACCTATTGTGGACTTCCATCAGCCCAGCTACGAACACTATACCTAACATAATTTATAAGAATGAGGTCTTAGCAAGAGTTTTTCAGCCTAATGAGCACTCTCTGTTGAATTGAACATTTAATGTGGAACTCCAAGCACCCAAATACACCATACCATCTATCTATATCTATACATATAATAAAATCGTAGGAAAGTCAAAACTGTACATTGAATATATTTTAATAAGAATACTTGGGGCGTGATTTACAATCGATACCGAAGGCAAAAATATAGTTTTTAGAATTTTTGTCTGTTTGTCTGTTTATCTGTTTGTCTGTTTGTCTGTATGTATGTCCGGGATAAACTCAAAAAGTACTGCATGGAGTTAGTTCAAATTTTGCAGGGATATTACTAAGAGGTCGGGTCAAAACATAGGCTACATATTATCACGCTATCACCTGCGGGGGAGGAGCTGGAGCCTTCACGCTGACGATGTCGCGGGCAGCAGCTATCTACGGAAGTACTCAACGGATTTCAATGTTTTTTTTTTGTTGTGTAGGTATTAAGTCTGGGCAACATATAGGCTATAACTTATCCTGGAAACTTGAATCGCTGGGGCAGGACCGCAACAGACCAGCTAAACTATAAGAGATACAAAAATGGTATCGTAGCAAAAATTGCTTAATGTGATAAGCAATTTCTGTTACGAGAATAAATTTGAAGATCTGGAACACTTGAGGTGGAACTCCATAAGCCCAGCTAAACTATAACATATATAAGTATGACGTCTTAGCAGGAGTTGTTCAACTTGATGAGCACTCTCTGTTGACGTATAAAAATTGAAGATCTGGAACACCTGTTGTGGACTTCCATGAGCCCAGCTACGTCCACTTTAACTAACATAATAAAAAACTTTTTTCAAAAAAATAATAACCGCCTTCAAAAACTAAAAACCCATAAATAACTAAAATTTCGGAAGTCGGTGGCAACACAAATTCAGATAAATTGACTGGCAGAAGAGAAGCCACCGACTTCCGAAATTTTAGTTATTTTTGGGTTTTTAGTTTTTGAAGGCGGTTATTATTTTTTTGAAAAAAGTTTTTTATTTTTTACTTTTTAGTGTCGACTCCCAATGTTTGACTGTGTATAGTATCTTTCAAAGTAATTTATTTTCAAAATAAAACTACTAACAATCTTATAAAACGAAAATAGAAACTTGAAGACAAAGCACACATCGTCTATGAAAATTTCGTCAATATTTTTTTGTTCTTGGTGAATTTTTCGAGAAGCACTGAACCGATCGCCACAAAATTTATATGGGACCACCCCTGAATCATGACTTATTAAAACAAAAAAAGAACCATCAAAATCCGTTTACAATTGACGGAGATATCGCGTAACAAACATACAAAAAAAAAAATACAGACGAATTGAGAACCTCCTCCTTTTTGAAGTCGGTTAAAAAATGACGTCTTAGCAAAGTTGTTCAGCGTGATGAGCACGCTCTGTTGAATTGAAAATCTAGAACAACTAATGTGGAACTCCAAACACCCAACTACACCATAACACATTAAATAAGAATGACGTCTTAGCAAAAGATGTTCGGTCTGATAGGCATTTCCTGGTTTATATGATCGAAGATTAGAAACAGCTGATGTGGAAATCAAAGCTATCACTGATTTCAATGTATAAAATATCTTAAGCTGGGAGTACCGCCACAATATGAAGGCGGAGAAACATGCATACAAACAGGTCGAACAGAGAACCTACTTTTTTTTAAAATCGGTTAAATCCATTAGTGTTATATTTCCCAGAATGTAACAAACGCTTTATTGAAAATCGCATCAAAATCGGCTCAGCCAAACACCCATACAAACAGGTCGAACAGAGAACCTACTTTTTGAAGTCTGTCATCGATCATTTCTTCATCAATTTCATGTTTTTAGTACTTACTGAATAAACATTGACTGTTAATACTTTTGTTCGGTATTTACTTATCTGTGTGATTATGGCTTTGTAAGTAATATAAATGTTCATGTCGTTGTATACCTAATTATGATGACGATGATGTAAAATGGTGATGTAAAAAACTACCTGTTTTTTAGGGTTCCGTATCTCAAAAGGTAAAAACGGAACCCTTATAGGATCATTTTGTTGTCCGTCCGTCCGTCCGTCTGTCAAGACTCTTTTTCTCAGAAACGCGTCCAGATATCCAGCTGAAATTAATATCATATACTCTCGCCTGCTATCTCTCAAAGCAGTGAAAAAGTTTCTAAATCAACGCAACAAAATGATACGGCGGTTTATATTGCATATTTAGACATTTGTAAAGGAATTGAAACCTATAGGGCACTTCCCATTGACCAAGAATCATGAAATTTGGCAAGAAGCAAGGTCATGAAGCACAAGTAAATGAAAAACTCCGAAAACCGTAAATTTGTATTAGTTCACGTCCGTCCGTTCGTCCGTCTGTCAAGACCTTTTTTCTCAGAAACGCGTCGAGATACCGAGCTGTATACTCAAGTCTGCTGTCTCTCAAAGCAGTAAAAACATCAAGTTTCTAAATCAATGCAATAAAAAGATACGGCGGTTTATATTGCATCTTTAGACATTTGAAAGAGAACCAAAACTCAAAACCTATGGGGTACTTCCCATTCAAACTTCAAACTTCAAACTTCAAAACTATTTTATTCAAATAAACCAATTACAGGTACTTTTGAATCGTCAAGGTGTCAGTCTGTCAAAAAAAATGAAGCTAGTTGCTCGTTCCAAAAAGTAGGTCCCATGGAGAAGAGCGAGCAAGAAACTCCATGGACACTCTTTTAAAATCAATATATTACAATAATTTGGTTACATCATTCATTGTTGTATCTAAGGTACTATGTGAGAACAACGTAACAAGTCGGACATGTTAGAAATATTAAAATAAACAAAACAAATTTTAAAATAACTGTGGCAGCTAAGAGATGACCAGTCTCATCAGACAGCGCCCGTTCACGGACATGACGTATGGATTGGCACCAAATAGCTCAACCATTTTGAAGGGAACCAAATGATCCAACACACACGCCACCGTCAGTGAGACATTTGAGTGAGCATGACAAACTCCCAGCTGCCAGAGTATATTCAGTCAATGATAGACAGAAGAAATGTAAAGAACATAGTGCTCACATTGTATGCTGTGTGAATTTATATAAAACAAACACTTTGACTCGACACAATACTATTATTTTTGTAGTTTTACAATCAGATATTGTCGAATACTAATCAATTACACGGTTGTGGAGCTAGACCAGCATCCAGCCAAGCATTTTTGTCAGCGATATAGTCGCTCAATTTATAATATGCCTGGCTACATAGTGTGCGTTTTATTTTACTTTTAAATTTAGTTTCATTCAGCGATAGAATGTGAGGAGGTATTTTATTATAGCACTTTAAACAGAACCCCATGAAAGATGAGTCTACTTTAGCTAGCCTAAAGCCTGGTTGAACCAATTCGTCCCTATTTCTAATATTATAATTATGCCTTTGCCCTCTTTTACCAAAAAGATTCAGATTTTTTCTTGCATACATGATGTTTTCATAGATAAATTGACAGGGTACCGTCATGATGTTGATTTGCTTAAACAGTTCCCGTAGTGAATCGCGCATACGCAGATTGTATATGGATCTGATGGCTCTTTTTTGCAGAATAAAAATAGACTCAACGTCAGCAGCTCGTCCCCACAATAAGATACCATACGACATAATGCTATGAAAATAGCTGAAATAGACCAGCCTCGCGGTATCTACGTCAGTAAATTGCCGAATTTTTCTAACAGCAAATGCTGCTGAGCTTAACCGACCTGCAAGGGATGTTAAATGAGGACCCCATTGTAGTTTTGAGTCAAGCGTGATTCCTAGGAAAACAGTTTTGTCTACAAATTCTAATTTCTCTTTATTAAGAACTATGTCACAATCGCTACTTTTGACATTTGGTAGAGAAAATCGAATGCACTTAGTTTTATTACCGTTTAATACTAAATTATTTGCCGTAAACCAATTATGGACCTGAGTGAGGGCGTTATTTACGCAGTCAAGATTTTTGGCCCGTCTATTAATCTTAAAGATCAAAGAAGTGTCGTCGGCAAATAACACCATATGAGGTTGGTGTTTAAATAAATGGGGCAGGTCATTAATATACACTAAAAAGAGGAAGGGACCCAATATTGAGCCCTGTGGAACCCCCATTTCTACTTTCAAGCCACTAGAATTAACTCCATTTATCTGCACTTGCTGTTGTCTGTCGTTTAAATAAGACTTCATTAAATTAATCGCAAGTTTACCCAGTCCATAATGCTCAAGTTTCAGCAGTAACGTGTCATGATTTACGCAATCAAATGCCTTGGAAAGGTCACAAAAGATTCCTATAGCATCCTGCGCCTCTTCCCAAGCTGTAAATATATGTTTTAATAAAGCCACACCGGCGTCGGTCGTGCAACGTCCTTTGGTAAAGCCATACTGTTGCTCGTGTAAGATCTTATTGGAGTTAAAGTGAATGAGCATTTGATTAAGCATTACCTTTTCAAACACCTTGCTGAAAGCCGGCAAAACAGACACGGGTCTATAATTATTAGTATCTTTACTGTCCCCAGATTTAAAAAGAGGTATAACTTTACTAAATTTCATTACATCCGGAAAGACTCCTTTGTCGACACACAGATTAAATATTGAAGCTAAGTAAGGTGCTACAGTTTCAATTATAGATGAACAGATTTTTATAGACATACCCCATATGTCTTCAGTCATTTTGATTTTAATTTGCCGAAAAGCTTTTATAACTGTCATCGGATTTATATGCTTGAATTCAAACTCAACCGGGCAGCCTGGGACGTTAGCTTTTAATAAAGTAATTGAGTAATCCGGTGAGGAATTCAAAGCTTCTGTGGTTTTAAATGGAATACTGGTAAAGAAATCCACAAATTCTTGGGCTACTTCTAAATTAGAGCATAGGGGACCACGTGATGTATTCAATGTATATTCCGTGTTAAGCACTTTTTTCTTGTTTGTTTCGCTATTTATAACTTTCCAAACAGTTTTTATTTTATCATCCGCCGATTTGATTTTGTCGCTAATGTATAAGGCTTTAGCTGCCTTGCAAGTGTTTCTAAATGTTTTTGAATATGTTGTGACATATTTGTTAAATCTTTCAGTGTTAATAATAGGCTTAAGGCCATACAATTCAAAGAGTTTTTCTCTACTTTTCCGAATTCCTTTAGTTGCCCAATCACTAAAAATAATTTTAGGGCTAATTTGTTTAGTTTTTTTCTCAAAAATTTTATTGAATTCTTGGCGAACGACTGTTCTTACTATAAGTCAGAGCACTCAGCTTATCCTTAAGGGTGCTATTGAATTTATTTAGTTTTCCAATTGTTATTGGTCTAAATTTTATTAACACTTTATTCAAAGGCATTTTAAATCTAAAAGAAACTAATTGCCCGTTATGATCAGACGGCAGGGACCTAATTCTCGGTTTATGTGATATAATATCAAATTCGATAAGATATCAAGAGTCTTATATCAATCAAAAATGTCACAAAATTCAATGACAAATGAATGAAATGGTTGGATAATTATCTCACTCGATAAACTGAGAATACCGATTTATCCAAATAACTCGATATTCGCCATTTTAATTTGATAAATATCGATTTTGATATTTATCTAACGCACGAGAATTGGGCTCCACGTAATTTACGATGGCTTTATCTAAATAGTCACAATCGCAAAAAATGTTATCGATACAGGTAGCACTAGTTGGAGTTACTCTAGTAGGTTCTACAAAAACATTCGAGAGGTTAAACGATCTAAAAAGACTTAATAATCGACAGCTATTAAAGTTATTCTCTAAAATATTAATATTAAAATCGCCACAAATAATTGCGGATTTATTACACGCTGCAAGTTTCGCTAACACGTCTTCCAATATCGATTCAAATAAGGAATAATTTTGGTAGCTAGGGGGGGTCTGTACACGCACACTATGATATGCTTATCCAGCTCAACACAGGATAGTTCAATGCAATGGTCTACTGATAGTCCAACTATATCACTCCTTTGTTTTGATTTTAAGCAGTTTTTTATTAGGATTAACGAGCCTCCACGTAGCATACTTTTACGATTAAAACAACTGCCCACATTATAGTTCGCATAATTGATTAACATTTGATAATCCATTAACCAGTGTTCGGTAAAGCAAACAATGTCGAACATAGTTTTTTCTAAGAACAATTCTATTTCTAACAATTTTGAAGAAATACCTTGAATATTTTGATGAAATACTGTCAAGGTATTCTGCTGGGCCTGGCTTTTATGTAACAAAATATTTTGAGAGCAAGAAGGTACTTCATTGATTAACGGTATAGCTATATTATTGTTTGTACCTTCTGTTGTCTTACAAACTAGTTTAAATGATTAATATCATTATGCTGAGGTAAAATATTAATAGCATCAGTGCTACTTGATATATTGCTCACGACTTCATCATTAGTAATTTTACTAATTATTGCGGTGCTAATAATGCAAGACTTCGACATACTACTTATGTCTGTGTTAATAAAATATGCTAATAGGCGCGCTATTTGATGTCTAAGATTACCGGGCAGATACACAGTATCCCTAGTCGAACCTAATTTTTCAACGAAATTGTTGATGTCAAAAAAAATAAGTTTGTCACTATAGTGACTCACCAAAAAGTGCACATGCTTATTTAGCCTATGTATATAATTGTTTTTCCTATTTGACAAATTATTAAAATAGGGAAAAGCACACAAAATAATTTTATTACAATTTATCTTCAATAGCTCTGTAACGCAGTCAGTAATATCTTCCTTCCTGACCTTTTTACTGTTACCTACCAATATAGTTAAGTTAGTACACGGATTATATTCCTGCCTAGTAACTGATTGCATTATTTGGATATAGGATGACCTAGGTGTACAAATATTTTGGGTATTATAATTCAGGTTATAACTAACTAATGTCCCTAAACCTCTTCCTATGCTATCTGAAAACATCACAGACTGGGAAATTATACTGTTACTAACAGAACATAAACTAGCAATGGAATCATCTGATTCCTCTTGCACACTAATAGTGTGATCCTGGCTGGTGAAAACACTCTGAGCATTCACAACCTGGGATTGGTCCTCTGTCACCTCAGGCTGGATTACTACTGAGTCAGACACCCTCTGGCATGAACCCGAGGAGCACATATCCACTAGCTCATTAGCAGCTAGTATATGTTCCTTGATTTGGTTCTGTGAGATAACATATTTATTGTAAAGCGACTTAAGTGAGCTATTCAGAACCTGTATTTCTGATTGTAAGCGCTGAGTATCTATTTCATAAATGTTTATACTATCTTCTAATTTAATTTGGTAATTATTAAGTCTGTTAATGAGAGAAACACGTTCTTTCCTTAGTTGATTAGTTTTGGAAGTGTGTTTCTTTTGTTTTTTGAATTTATTACACTTTTTAATAATTCTATTCAGCCTAGCATACTTTTTAAATTTGTTTTGACTAACTACATAACTAGATTTGGACTTCAGTAGTGAGTCTTCTGTTAAGTCTATAGTAATAAGGGACTGTGGGTTATAGTTTGTATTTATTAACTCATTAAATAAGTTGTTTGTTTCTTTGACCTGATTACATTCATTAATTTTTGTTGATTTAATATTTGCACATTTGCCTGGTTTAGTTCAGTCTCTAGGATCCTAATTTTGCACAAAGCCTCCTCATATAAATTACTACATGAATGAAAACCATCTGTAACCATCCTTAGTTGATCCCGCTCTTGTACAACATCCAGAAACTGTTGGTGTAGGTCTACTAGCTCCCGCTTTAAGTTGGTGTTTTTGTTGACAATATTTGTGACTTCCTCCTCACTTTCATCTCTTTCCTGCAACAGCTGTTGGCATTGCTGGTTGGAAACTTTCAGTTCTTGGAGGGCCGTTCTTAATTTGAGCTCCATATCCTGGGCAGTAGCCTTACGGGTCATCACAGGCATAGTTTCAGATATGGTTACTGAAAATGAAATTAAAGAAACGGTGTGAGAAGCAATAGAGGACACAAAACAAAGGGATAGTTTGGAAATGTATGGAAAGACAATATAAGTAAAATGGAGATTTTATAGAGAAATGAGGTAGGCAATTGAATTAAAAGATAATGGTTAATGCAATACTTGAAATTAATGAACAAAAAAAATTATTTGTAGATTTTTCAAGTTTTACTTTTTGACTAAGTGGGTAGGATGAATTGATTAGAAAAATAATATTAATTCTATTATAAAGTACAAAAAGCAAATCTAAATGTTGTCCTGCTGTTACAGAGCAGAAATCTTAAAAACAATCTTTCTAAACTATGTATACAATTTAACAATACTATTAAAAACAAAGTGACTTATATCCCATGCCAAAACACACAAAGGGCAAAAGTTAAGTGCTAAATCTTAACTGGGATGTGTCTAAGAATATTTGTCACGACTGTGTGCTGTTTAAAGATAAAAGTAAACAATACTTCCCTTAATTTTATTCCGTTTTGTTAGAACAGCTGGTCTTGTTATAGGTTACCGGTATGTGTCAGACTAGACACTTAGTATTCCTTCATATATTTGCATGAAAACTGTTGTTACAATATATTTGTGCAGTTTTATTACTATTTAATTACTAATTTGTGATAAATTACACTTATTTCCTAATTAAAACTATTTTTCTAATACGGAACAAAATTTTTCATTCCAAGAATCATGAAATTTTCATTGACCAAGAATCATGAAATTTGGCAAGAAGCAAGGTCATGAAGCACAAGTAAATGAAAAACTCCGAAAACCGTAAATTTGTATTAGTTCACATCCGTCCGTTCGTCCGTGTGTCAAGACCCTTTTTCTCAGAAACGCGTCGATGGCTAATAGGAAAGCAGTGGAGGCCGTGAACAGAACCCTGCAGGGCAACCGCAGGAATGAACACTAGATGGGTGGTGTTACAGTTCTGTTCAGTGGCGATTTCCGGCAAACACTGTGGTGACGCGGGGGTCTAGGACTGCCGAGGAGAATGCTTCGTTGAAATGATCTTCGTTGTGGTCACAAATTCATAGGCTGCGCTTGACCATCAATATACGAGCTCAGCTCGGTGGCAATCCACGTGCCCAAGAATTCTCAGATGTGGTGGCCTCCTTAGAAGAACTCATTTTGTTGTGTGTATGGGAACATCGGTCGAATACCAAACCAACAGAATTCTTGGGTGTGCCAGCGAGCCATTTTAACGCCCAAAAATGATCAAGCTGCAGCCATCAACGAAAGCATTCTCTCGGAAATTGAGAGAAACGAAGTAGTTTATACGTCGATCAAGATGACGCCACACATATCCCGTAGAATTCTTAAACTCCCTTACAGCAGGTGGACTTCCAGCGCACACCATCAAGCTGAAGGTCGGTGTCCCGATCATGCTTCTTCGGAACTGTCTCCTCCGAAGCTGTGTAACGGGACCTGGCTCAAAGTCATCTCACTGCAAAGGAATATAATTGAAGCGGAAATTCTGACGGGTTGTGGCGTCGGCGATGCAGTGTTTATACCACGTATTCCTCTCATACCGCACCAGTACCCCTTCCAATTCAAGCGCGTGCAGTTCCCTGTGAGTGTGTGCTTCGCCATGACTATCAACAAGTCGCCAGACGCTGAAGGCTGCGGGTGTCGACTTCAGGACGAGCTGCTTCTCACACGGGAAGCGTACGTCGCTTGCTCCTGCGTCACGAGTCCTGATTCTCTGTATATTTTGGCTGCTGAGAGCACAACTACAGACGTAGTTTACAGAGAAGTTTTGTAACAATTCACAATCGTTAATATTTTTTTATATCGTGGAATGTAGAAAAAATTAGTTAAGTGCGTGTCAGGCCACGCATAGAATAGGGTTTCATAACGAAACACATCGCATTAAAAATTTAACAACGATTTCATCTAAGCCGTTATAGCTTTCTTTTAAGAATCAATCCAAGGACTACCATCATGTTTTTTCTTTTGAACCAGCCGTTTAACTTTGAGAGAATATTTTGAAAAAAAATCGCTTGAACGTTAAATAATCTTTTGATGTTTGTTTGTCTGTATGTATGTCCGGGCTAATCTGTAAAAGGACTGAATGGATTTACTTAAAAATTTGCATGGATTTTAGAGAGATTACTAAGAGGTCGGGTCAACATAATTTTAAGCTACATATTATTATATATTATCACGCTATCACCTACGGGGGCGGAGCTGAAGCCTTCACGCAGACGACGTCGCGGGCAGCAGCTAGTTCTTTATATTTATGTTAGATATTTAGAAATACAGTGGGTTGCTAGATACCTGCCCACGTCAGTGGGTTTTGTAAATTTGTAGCCATAAAACCATAAACGATTCTTTGTCTGACACGCAGTTTTTTTTCCTTTATCATTGTTTTTTTTTTGTAACATGTGGTTTTCTGCTCTGTATTTGTCTATATGTGTGCCAAATAAATATATTTCTTTCTTTCTTTCTGTCTGTATAATATTAGACGGGCCTGTTGGTCTAGTGGTAAGTTACTACTAAGCCGGGGGTCTAGTTTTCATTCCCGCCCAGGATAAACTTTTTGTTTAATTTGAGCCTGACTGTAATGTATCAATATTAGGTATGTATTATAAATGATAAGTATGTTCATCTGCATTGGTGGTTATCACGAAAAGCTGAAAAAAATAAAGCTTGAAACATAAAATTTTCGGTTTTTAACACGCAGAAACGCAAAAACAGCGATTATTGGAAATACTTTATTAGAGATTCTAATCCACATTGAAAATCCGGGGTTGCGGAATAGTTCTAAAAGTTACCGCGGCCCCGAAACATAAAGGACAACCGAAGGAGCTTGAGTGGGTTTTAGTCAGTAAAAGCCTGACACCAAGGGTGGGAAAAGTCATTTGATGATTTCTCATCCACAAAAAAAAAAACGAAATTGGAAATTGTATTTCTAAAGACGATGATGTTATATGTAAAGTTTGCTTGGAAATGGTGAGTGGGGGCGCATGAAACAGCTAGGTACTTATTTTATAAATTATCCAGTTTTAAAAGTCTTTTGGACTGTCGACTTCTCTGAGGGATTTAAATCAAACATCTTATTTTTATCAAACAATTCGAAAACGAAATCTCTAAAATGTTTGAATAGTTTGTTATTCAAAACAGTTCCATAGAAAATTTAAAATTGTTTTCTCTTCCACCTGCAAATCTAGCTTTCCGAATGAATTTGAAAAACAACAAATAATATTGTTTTGTCAGCTTTATCTGTAGTTTGACAATTTCATTTTCTTCTTCAATACGCTCATAAAAACGTAACATAAAATTTTATATTCTTTCAACTTTCAACACTCGTGAGTGATTCTTATTGCACCGTTTTTAGGTACGTAATGCAACTTATTACGCACTAACGCGTTTTACTTATACAGGGCCGGTGAGAAGTAAAGTGCAGAGCCTAGGCTTTACGAATGTTCCTGTAGTGTGTGCCCAGATTATCAGGTTTACCCGTACAGAATCAACACTAGAACTGAACAATACTTTTTCTTGGCGATTAGAATTGCATTTTTAGGGTTCCGTAGTCAACTAGGAACCCTTATAGTTTCGCCATGTCTGTCTGTCTGTCCGTCCGTCCTCGCTTAATCTCTGTGACCGTTAGCACTAGAAAGCTGAAATTTGGTACCAATATGTATATCAATCACGCCGACAAAGTGGTAAAATAAAATTGGAATAAAATGTTTTATTAGGGTAGCCCCCCTATATGTAAAGAGGGAAGTGATTTTTTTTTTTAATTTCAACCCTGACTTGTGATATACTGTTAGATAGGTACCTATTGAAAAATGAATAGGGGTTTACTAAAATTATTTTTTGATAATGTCAATAATTTCGGAAATAATCGCTCCAAAAGGAAAAATCAAAGCGTCCCCCCCCCCCCCCTCTAACTTTTGACCCGTAGGTTTAAAAAATATGAAAAAAATCTGGAAAGTAGAACTTTGTAAGGACTTTCTAGGAAAATTATTTTGAACCTGATAGAAAGAACAGTTTTCGTACAAAAAAGATAAAAAGGTTGTTCAAAATAATTTCTGCGTCAACGTAACAAAAGCTTTTTTTTAAACTTAGAAGTGGGAACACTTATTGTGACGGACGGGAAACTACGGAAGCCTACATTGAGCGTAGCCCGACACGCTCTTGGCCGGTTTTTTTAAATGTAATTGACGTTTCAAAATGGTCTATTGTAAATAAACAATTTTATATTTGCCTTTTTTTACTTTTGATGTTTTTTCATGTCTAACAGCTTTCCGCTTTTGACGAGCATCAGAAGCTTTAGCTGTGTTAGTTCACCTTCATCCTGCAGGTATGCTGAGGATTATACGACAGAAATAGGACGGGTGATAGAATGTGTTATTTTTCCGCTGACTGACTCCATCTCAAATACCTCCCTACATCAAACATAGCGGAAAGAATAAAACAGTTAAGTATATGAACAAAACTGAAGTTATTATCGAAAACTAATACACGATGGATTTACTAAAATCTACTTTGAAAATAAATCCACTCAAATTGAGAAAATCTGCTTAACTTCGCAAAAAGGCTTGAATACATCAACTCCAACCGCTACACCCAACTAAAAGTTTCCTCATATGAGTTGGTAAACATCTCCATCTTTTAACGACATGAGACGTACTTACCCAGGTATAGGTATCAGGAAAGTTTGAGCTAGTAACCGGTAGTTATACGTACGTATATAATAGCAATCTTGGTCTGCCATCGACTTTTAATCAAACTCAAACTATAACCTTAGTGTAACGTGTGTAAATTATAATAAAAAAAAAACGGCTCCGAATTTATTAAGATCGCGACTGCAGCTACCAAAGGGTTGATAATTTGGTTGCGGAATGTTTATGCTTGCGGAATGTTTATAATAGTTACCGTGACCCCGGAACATAAAAGGCTACCGAACGAACATCAGTGGGTTTTAGTCAGTAAAAGTCTGAAGCCCAGGATGGAAGAAGTCTTTGATGATTTCCAACTGCCCCAAAAAAATGGTTGATATCTTCGAAACAGCTAACCGATTTTGATGAAACATATCTAAAAACCTATTATATATCTTACTTTCAAATACATAAGAACTATGTTCAAATTAGCGACAACTCGGCGCCACAGATAGACAAAATGTTTTTATTATGCTTATTGGCAGTGGTGAGAGGTCAGGACAGCTCGCTTACTAGCCGACGCCGCTCATGCGGCCGGTGAATGCTTCATCTTTTTACGAAGTACCCGCTACTTACCTCATTATCATATATTTTTCTAATATAAGAGTACATTGCGTAACCCAAACAATATAAATATATGTGGGTCCTTACTAAGACTTGCACATACCTATCCTGTATTTGAATAATATTAATAAGTAATACTTTATGTTAAATAATACCTAATAAGTAATTTCATGTTTTAATGTTTGTAAAGGCGATAGATAGCCTGTGTAACAACATAAATCCTGATTTGTGTACAAATAGAATAAGATCATTTGTAAACTGTATTTTAAATTATGTAACTAATAAAGACCTTTAAAAATCAAAATCAATCAGTGGTGAGAGGTAGAGCTTCAGTCTAACGTCTAGTCTAACGCTATATTATGTAATCGGTGATTTTCTTTTTTGCTAAGACGTTACTAACAAAGAAATGCTAAATAAAAAATCCTTTTAATAAATAAAAAACTCGTATTGTGTAGAGTCTAAAAATAGTCACTGTTGAAATGACTGGTATAACAGCCGGTATAGCATTCCAGGACACTGAAATGTTTTACCGCTTTATTGGTGTCCTATAAGAAACTTATTTCCATGCAAATATGTCCCACTTAATTTTGTCTCTACGTATGCACAAGTATACATACCTTAAATTAGATTAAATTATAGCTATGGCAGTTAACACACTGAAACCTTACAAATGCAAGACATTCCCCGTTTAGTCCGCCAGCCGGTCAGGCGTTCTGCTCGTAAAAATTTCATAATTTAATAGCATTCGGCTAATAAAAAGTTTGATAATGGATTAATTAAAAAAATATGTTTAAACCGTCCTCGACCTCTTTGCTCTGCAAGCTTGTCATTAGTGACAAAATGTTTCTAATTCGCTACATCGGAAACCTTTTGCACAGGTTTAAATATCAGTTCGGTTCGGCAGTGTGTTTCGCTATTCTTGTGTGGATTCATCTAAAGCCGATTAAACATGTTAAATCTTCAGTTAATTTGAAGTACGTTACAGTGCATTTCGATTTAAAGGGATCCCCTCCTAGACTGTCCTACTTGGAGTCTATTCTACCGATGCTCAATATGTATGGAGTGAATTCAATTTTAATGGAATACGAAGATATGTTTCCTTATTGGGGCAGTGTGGTGAACGTCAGCTCTAGGAATTGTTACAAGAAAGAGGAGGTAAATTTAGATTTTATTTTGGAATAGTACATTTAGAAATCTCGGTAAGTACAGAGTACAATGTTTTTATTGCTTTAACCTGGCTTAGGAAAATAAAACTGCCTTTATAAAGTGAACACTATGGTATATCTTAATATCACACTAATTGCCTTTCGTCTTCTAGCCCGCATTACTACTATGACCATTATAATTATCAGTTGTTTCTTACATTGGTGTTTTTCGCATTGTAGAGTTTGTTTATCAATATTTTAGGGTTAAACTATAGTTAGTGATTCTTGCAGCAATTAAAATAGCCTGTATGCATAGCAGTTTAGTGCTATCGAATTTTATTTCATATGTAGTTTCTAAACTTGGACAAGCACGAACATTGGTTGGTCAAGGAAAAACCATCATGAGGAAACCTGGTCTTATAATGAGTTTAAGTCCGTAATGGCCAATCCTCTTTGAGCAAGCGGGGTGAAGAGGCCTTTGGCCTGCATTGGGTTAGTTGAGAGCTGAGAAAGAAAAACAGTTTATTCGTGCTATATGATGGTAAAGTTTTACAGTAGAGATAATAGCTGGAAATATATATTGTAAGATAAAGCAGTTTCATGGGTTCATTTTCAGCTGAAACGGTTCATCCACAAAGCCAAATTGTTGAATATGGAAGTGATACCTTTGGTTCAAACCTTCGGCCATATGGAATTTGTATTGAAGTTGAACGAGTTCGCGTATTTAAGGGAGCACAACAATTTTCCTGCAAATATATGCCCTAGCCATCCATCGACCAGAACGTTACTTAGCACCATGTTGAAACAAGTAGGTACTTATTATTTTACCTGACATGCATTTAAAAGATTAATCCTTCGAACACACGTGATTTGAGACACAATAGAAAGACAATAACAGCCCGACAGCCGGCTGTCGGTTGGTCGTTGAAAGGTTAAAACTGTTTGTGTGTAATCTTTGAAATACAGAATTACGAAAAATGATTGAATGATGGAAAAGTACTTTATCGACGGCTGATATAACATGATACAGTTTATTAGTAGCCTTGACTCTAGTTAACTAGTTTTGTTTTCTTTGAGATGATCTTGGGTTCCCAAAAGTTCTTAGTTTACAAAAATTAACACATAACGGTGACAAATTACATGAAAAGGCTTACAGCTGACGAATTCTGAAATTTATTTATTTATTTATTCATCCACTTAAACTATCATTACAGCCATTACCCTAATGCGACAGTTCAGAAATTTTAATACTGAACATATTTTATACCTTAATACTATTTAACTAAATATAAATATAAAGCATGCAAACACTTATTATCTACTCTACAACACATCATCTACATAACTTATAATAAAAACAAATTTATTATGTTTAAAACATAGAATAAACAGTAGTGCCTTTGTCAATTCACTCCTGCCACATGTAAATATATCTATCTCAACTTGCATCTCATTGAGAGACTGGAGGACACGGTCGAGCACACGGTGGAGGTGTGCCCCGCATGGGCGGACCATAGACGTGTCCTCGTAGAGGCGATCGGCGGCGGTGACCTCTCGCGCCCAGCGCTGGTTCAGGCTATGCTGCGGGGCGAGACGGAATGGGATGCCGTCGCCTCCTTCTGCGAAGCAGTTATGCTAGTGAAGGAAGCGGCGGCGCGCGAGAGGCAACGACGAGCCTCTCGCCCCGGACAAAGACCCAGGCGAAGACGTCGAGAGTCGCAAGACGACTACCGGCCACCGTAGGCGCGGTTCTGCGGATGGCGAGCGATGGGTAGCTCGCCGCCCGGCTAGGACCAGAACCGCGTCGACGGCGCGTTAGTGTTCCACGCGCGCCTCAAAGAGAAGTAGTCAGCACAGGAAGGGGCCTAACAGGGCCAACGCCTGCCGGGGTTGCGGAATGTGTATAGTAGTCACCGCGTGACCCTGGAACATAAAGGGCAATCGAAGGAACATGAGTGGGTTTTAGTCAGTAAGAGTCTGACACGCCCTCCCGTCGCACCCAGGACGGGAGCAGTCATTGGATGATTTCCCACTCACCAAAAAAAAAAAATCTCATTGAGAGAAAAAAAAATATTAATAAAATTACTCGTCCAGTACAAAACAATTTTGAAGGAGGTTGAAGTAATCTGGGCCTATCTTATTTATTAAAAGAACGTAAAACAGCAACAACACATTATGTTTCGTTATTATCGCGAGACCGATCTATTTTGCAAGAAACTGGCATGGCGAATTTAGATCACTTGCAGTGGGCTATCAGGCAACCTGATGCTTTCGCCTCTTGAATACCGTTAAAAAATATAATTCTCTGATACCTATAACCTGGTTCATTAAAGAAAGGAATCTAAAATGGCGGCGCTTATCATGTTCCCTCGCTCGCACACTAGTGCCGTCTATACTCACTCGCGCGCGTACCATCAACATAAAAAAATTGTCTTGATTGGCTTCCACGCTGTCTTGACGCGCTCAGTGCTCCTTTTTACGAATATCTTGTTTTAGTTTTCTGTTATTTTTCCGTTGTTACCTCTTTGTGATTTTGGTAAAAGTAGGCACTGTTTCCGATGAAAACAATAAAAAATCTTAATAATATTTTCGATTTGAAAAATAAACTTTACCTTTAAATTTTTTATGCAGACTGTACTATCTGTCAACGCATGTACATGCCGCCATTTAAGATTCCTTTCTTTAATGAACCGGCTTATACATAAACATAACATAATATGTTTTCCAGGTTATTGATTTTCATACAACAGTGGAACCACTACAACACATTCACGTTGGTTGCGATGAAGTAAGAAAAATGAATATCTGTCCTAGATGTAAAAACAGAAGTTTGGAAACCACGTGAGTACCTAATGAACCAGATTCACTATTTTTAATGTATTTTATTAAAATATATTTAATTTATTATGTGTAGGACCTATAAAATTACTTAATTTTGATCTAGGTTCCGTGACTTGTATTACAGAAATAAAAAGAAAAGTATTCCAAGTATGAGTCATGAACTTGTAATAAACAAATAAAATAAATCTTTGGGGCTTGATCTCAACTATCGCTGTAATGGTCCACATCCCACAGACCCCTTACTTTTTTACATATTTACTTCTCTGCTGAAAGTCCAAAACTAAACTGTGGACCAATTTTATTTTTATTATTATTTTTTAATCATTTATTGTTTTTTTATGGTATTTACTTACATTGTTTTCACATATAGAAGCACCAAAATTAATGTAACCAAGATTGTTGTAAAAGATGTTTTTTTTTCAAAGAGTGACCGTGGAGTTTCTCGCCTTTTCTTCTCCATAGAGATTTACGTTTTGGAACAGGCAATTAGCGTCACTTTTCTGACTGACCGACCGACTCTTTGACAATTCATAAGTACCTATAAATGGTCTAATTGAAATAAATGTCTTGAATTTTTATATTTACCATTTATTTGTTACAGTGCCTTATTCGTCAAACATGTGCAAGAATTGTCTTCCGTTGTAAAAGAATTAAGTCCTGGAACAAAAGTTATTATATGGGGCGACATGTTTCTAGACATGACGAGACCTCAAAGGTTTGATATAAGCAATGTTGACGTAGTTTCCTGGGAATACAAGGATTATCCAAATTTCCATCACAGGTATTACTATAATCTTCATAAAATCTTTAAAGATAAGTGGATTGCTTCTGCGTTCAAGGGGGCTGAAGAAAAAGATGCCGTCATCCCTAATATAAGAAAACGATTTAGGAATCATTTGAGTTGGATGAAATTTATATTAAACTACAAATTCGGTGGAGAGACGAAAGTTTACAATTTTAAAGGGATTATTCTGACAGGTTGGTCGAGGTTCGCTCATATGGAACCACAATGTGAACTTTTCCCAATAGCCTTCCC
The DNA here is from genome assembly GCA_033675125.1 of Athetis lepigone. Classification (NCBI taxonomy): domain Eukaryota; kingdom Metazoa; phylum Arthropoda; class Insecta; order Lepidoptera; family Noctuidae; genus Athetis; species Athetis lepigone. The sequence goes on from CM066237.1 coordinate 7,912,461, forward strand.
AAGTTTGATCTTAAATCTTTTGCTAATCAAAACAATGAAGGAAGGTATAGAATACAGAGATTTAAAGTACTTCAATGACTGCCAGTTTTTTGATAAATATTTAAGTGTAGAATTTAATAAAATCTTTCAAACCAAAAACACAACTGATGGAAGATGCCCTTTTGAACATTCGTTGCCTTATCCAGCACTTGAAATGGTAGCTGATACTAAACTACTCCGCGATTGTAGCTCAAATCTTTATCAACATGAATTAAAATGCCGTGGGTCAAATAAAGTTAATTTGACTGCTTTGGAAAATAATTTTGAAAAATGCGAAAGGGCAATCAAAAAAATCACAGATTTAAAAGTAGTTTTAAAATCTTTTATGACCAAATATTATGAAACTCCAGCCATCAATAGTTACGTTAATGAGTTAATAGAAGAACCTAAGCAAAAAGTGAAGACGATAATGTTTTATTTGAAACAATGCTTTTTTGCACACGTTAAATACAATAAGGTAGTATTTGTATAAGGTTTTCTTTGGAAAAGCAGCCTTTGTAAACGTAATTAATTAATTTGTCTTAATGTAGAATTACTAGTAAAGAATAAAATGTGGAAATCGTTACGACACTTTTACGAAATACTATTTGTTTGTTTTTTGTTCTATAGAAGCCTAGTATATAGTAGTGTTTTTTTACTTATTACGTATTAATGTATAGACGTAGATCTATCTATACATTAACGAGCAAATTTTGGTCACGGCAGCCAAGCCGAATGAATAATAGCGAAGTATGCGGGACACTTTTATGTGTGGATCTATCTGGCAGTCTTCAACGAGATTTATTACAATTAACAGTAGATAGGTTTACAAAAGGACATAATTTAATAGCTTTACCTATAGAAACTAAATAAGATATATTTTGTATCTCGACAGTTTTTGAGTTTGGTTGACTGGTATAGAATACCTAAGGCATTAAATCCGCCCATGTAAATTTGTGCATAAAGTTTAAATAAATACCCAACAAATAAATCGAAGACACACACAGCAAACGCAAGACCGCTACACCAACGGAATTATTACAACATTCATTAACTAAAAACACTTCAGTAAGTGTCTAACCATGTTTCTGTCAGTTGACGGGCTTTCTATAGAAAACTTTCAATATTCCGTACAGTGACATAATCAGTCAAAGCTTACCCTCTCCGCTTTCGTTCCTCTTCGTCGAAAAGTCAGTTTGTTCGAAAAACAAAAGATAAACTCTATTATATACTGTATTATACTGCGAACCAAGATCCCAGAGCCACCAGATCTATGTTATTTTAGCGGCTTAAATCCTGTAGATAGAGAGATCTGCCTTGACCGACATTTGGTCAAGGGAAGAGTATTATTAGCGATTCTTTGAAAATGCATTTTGGCCAAGTTTATTTTTTAATAGTTAAAAATCTTTGAAAATCTTTTGTTATTTCTACGATAATAATGCATGTATTTTTTACATTTAAACCTTCAGCTGGAATCACTCTTTATTTATTTATGAAATCGCATCAAGATTTGTTGCGTAGATTTAAAGACCTAAGCAGAAAAAGGCGCGTTAGTCTGTCTTGTTTTTTTTTTTTTGTTAGGCTACTTTGTCCCAGACCTAGGCAAAGGCTTCCCTCTTCCCCTTCCAGAATCTTTAAATGCGAGGTAGGACGACCAGATTTTTCATTGAATGGCGTGTTATGCTAAGTAAACTAATTGTGGTTTAACCTTTCAACGACCAACCGACAGCCGGCTGTCGCGCTGCTATTGTCTTTCTATTGAGCCTCCAATTACGTTTGGTCGAAGGTTTAAAGAAGGATAGACGAATACGCTGCTTGGTCATTGACGACTTCGTCCAAACCAACGAAACCATATTCAAACAAAATCGTAGGTAATCAAAAGCTGGCAAATAATAATAAAAATAAACAATTTGTTTCTGAAAGGAAATAATATAATGTTTATATAAATGCCGCCATAATAAAATTCTCACAACCTTTTGAACGTCTGATACTCGGAATCGATTTCATTACTACTTAAACAATGCCGAAAGAAAATGTCCATTCATTCCTTCTGCTCGATCGGTGGGTTCTGTACAATGAGCGTGTACAGACTAACTGCCATTTTCAATATTTTTCTATAGGCGGATTCGGCAAATAAAGATTTGTATTTTTTGTATAATGCTGTTTAATATTATGTCAAATCTCTAGATCTGTATATCTGTGCTCTAGATAGTATAAAAATGTCTTTCAAGACAGTATAAAATGTTATCCTGAATATAAAATATTGATTTATGACAATTTATCGATACATAAACCGTCATAACAGAGGGCGTGTTGATAATCAAGCATTTGGTTAAAAAAATATATTTAATGAAATAGCTTTTATAGCAAATAGTTAATTAATAGCATGTTTGTATGACAGATGTTGGAGTTTTAGTTCCTATTTTATGAATGGGAAATCATCAAATCACTTCTCCCGCCCTGGGCGGGGCGGGCGGGACTATAAGGGTGTGCGCTGCGTTAAGCGGGCGTCCGACGCGGGTGTCCGCGTGGCGTGCTGTTTCATGTAATCTCATAGAACAGCGCTGCGTGCAGCGGGTCGCCCGTCGCGCGCGGCTTGGGCGGCGGGTGCCCGCCTCGCGGGCGACGGGTCCGCGTGACGGAGCACGCGAGCGGAGATGTTTCTAGGAAACAGTACACTCGCGCGATCAAAATTGTACTGGCGCATGGCGGCGCGGCGCTGCGAGAGGCGGGAGACCGTCGCGGACGTCCGCGACGGGTTGAATTTGTCCGCGACGGAGCAAGGCGCAGGTGCCCGCGACGGACACCCGCGACGGCCGCCCGCTTAACGCAGCGCACGCCCTAAGACTTTTACTAATAAAAAAAACTAACTCTTATTACTTCGGTTGCCCTTTATGTTCCGGGGCCGCGGTAACTATTAGAGCTATTCCGCAACCCAGTTTTGGTTCCTTCATCTTGACGCTCACTCATAATCAGTGTTGCTAGACAAGACAGTAATTGTTAAATGTATGGGATTGACACAAGCTTACGCTTAGTAATTTGACATCTAATGTCGAACTTTATTCTACTTATATTTTATATAATTTGGTGAAATTGGCCCTCAGGAAGCGCTTAGTAGCGTTGGCTTAGTCTGAACACACCAATTGTCGCTTATTTCAATACGTCTCTCTTTCATGTACAAAAATAGAATAAGTGCTGTGTGTAACAAGATATTTCTTCTTTTACTTTTTTTACTCTTTCATCATTGTTTGTAAGGAGACAAGTCTAGCCCTGAGGTAATAATACTCCAGTGGTGCTCAGTGCTTTTTTGTCTTATTTATTTTCACTGTAAATAGATGAATGCGACGAAACATATTCAGGGGTTATATTTATACCTTTCAACGACCAAGCAGCAATCGGCTGTCGCGCTGCTATTGTCTTTCCATTCTGTCTCGAATCACGTGTGTTCGAAGGCTTAGGGCCGAGTCACACCGGAATGGCAGCGGCCGGCAGCGACGCGGCGAGCACTTTCAGTGTGAAATAATGGTGCCGATTCTTTTGTGCACAAACTAACGTAAATTTAAGTTAAGTGCATCTTTCTCTTTCCATTTCTTATAGAAAAGGACAGAAGATACATTTTAGTTTAATCCTGTCAAATTAGACAGCGCCTGATGAAAATTTACGTATATTTAGACGCCATGTTTTTAAATTGCGTCTAAATTATCTATGGAGTGTCTAAATTTGACAGGACTTAACTAATATTTGATCTTCTGTCCTTTTCTTAATTAAAAGGAAAGATAAAGATGCACTTATCCTAAATTTACGTTAGTTTGTGCACAAGAGAATCGGCACCAATGTTAAACTTTAACCACATACTTAAAAGACGAGTATCGCTTGAACAGCTTGAAAAGGTTGCAAGGCCGCCCGCGGCGCCGCGAGCGGTCGCGCGCTTCGCGCTTCTAGCGACGCTCTGGCGGCCGCTGGCAGCCTCGCGGCGCCGCGGGCGGCCGCTGCCATTCCGGTGTGACTCGGGCCTTAAGAAACAATTGCGAGACAGGCTTTGTAACCTTCGACACAAAAAGAAGGGTGTTATAAGTTTGACCGCTATTTGTGTATCTGTGATCTGTCTGTCTCTTACGTGTGAACGAATTTTGATGCGGTTTTTATTATTTGATAGGCGGTTATGTAGCAATGGTTCTTAGACATATATCCTCAAAATCGTTACTGCTGTTTTAAAGGGATTAACTCTTTCGCGGTCTTGAATAACTTCGAGGCTGGGGTTTTTTAAATATTTAAATTACTTTTGTCATTGTACTTACATGAATGCAAAAAAAACCTATAAAAATAACCCGTTTATAAAGAGACAAACTTTTGGTTGTAGCCACCAATGCTCTGTTTTCAAGTTTCCATTACAGTATTTTCGCCACTGAAATAGAACATAGCATTTGTTAATTATTTTCTTTTTATGACGTAGAGGCGGAATATAACGAGATTTTTGGAAATTTAACGCTAAGAGAGTATACTAAAAAGTAAAAAAGTTTATCTAAATGGTTATTTGGTATTACATTAGGAAAAAACCGGTCAAGTGCGAGTTGGACTCGCGCAACGAGGGTTCCGTTAATTTTTTTTATGAAATCACTACAAATTTACGGTTTTCGGAGTTTTTCTTTTACTTGTGATACATGACCTTGCTTCTTGCCCAATTTCATGATTCTTGGTCAATGGAAAGTACCCTATAGGTTTTGATTCCCTTGAAAATGTCTAAATATGCAATATAAACAGCCGTATCTTTTTATTGCGTTGATTTAGAAACTTAATGATTTTTTTACTGCTTTAAGAGATAGCAGACCTGAGTATGTGATATTAATTTCAGCTTGATATCTCGACGCGTTTCTGATAAAAAGGGTCTTGACAGACGGACGAACGGGAGGACGGACGGATGTGAATTAACTTTAAATTTACGGTTTTCGGAGTTTTTTATCTTTTACTTGTGATACATGACCTTGCTTCTTGCCCAATTTCATGATTCTAGGTCAATGGGAAGTACCCTATAGGTTTTGAGTTTTGATTCCCTTGAAAATGTCTAAATATGCAATATAAACCGCTGTATCTTTTTATTGCGTGGATTTAGAAACTTGATTTTTTCACTGCTTTGAGAGATAGCAGACTTTCAGAATTTCAGCTTGATATCTCGACGCGTTCCTGAGGAAAAGGTTCTTGACAGACGGACGGACAGGCGGTCGCCTGATGTGCACTAACTACAAATTTACGGTTTTCGGAGTTTTCCCTTTACTTGTGCTACATGACCTTGTTTCTTGCCAAATTTCATGATTCTAGGTCAATGGGAAGTACCCTATAGGTTTTGATTTCCTTGTAAATGTCCAAATATACAATATAAACCGCCGTATCTTTTTATTGCGTTGATTTAGAAACTTGATTTTTTCACTGCTTCGAGAGATAGCAGACCTTAGTATGTGATATTAATTTCAGCTTGATATCTCGACGCGTTTCTGAGAAAAAGGGTCTTGACAGACGGACGGACGGACGGACAGACGGACAACAAAGTGATCCTATAAGGGTTCCGTTTTTACCTTTTGAGGTTCGGAACCCTAATAAAACAGGAACAAATTATTCTATGACTTCAATCTTATTTTGTTACCTAATCACGCGCTAGATGGTGTTGTTTATTTTGAATTTCCACAGATTCATAACCTCGTCATGCCATTCTCCATCTTCCTTTAAAAAGTCCTCCAGACGTGTGCTGTGTCGGGCTACTGTCCGTGGATTGTTGTATGTATTTGAATCCGCGAGTTGTAGTTCAAGCGTTGCGCAATGGATGTCGCCACAGTCATTGATTTTCTTCTAATGTTCAGTCAAAAAAATTAAGGAGACAAATAATATACCAAGAACAAGATACAAAAATTTTTTATTTACACACACATCAACAAACACAATAAAGTTTTAATAATTAGTAACAGTTTATCACGGTTCTACGTTACCAGTACTGCCTTATCATCACTAAATATCCTTTTATAACCTAAGTCGGTAATACGAATTGTACGAACCTAATTGATCAAGAGCTGATTTCAACTGATAACAGAAGGCTCAATTTCAATATGGCCTTATTAAATTGGGATTGCAAATCACAAAGTCATATTTATCTATTTTTAGCGTCATCCTCTTTATCATCAGCCTCTGTGCTTTTGTTTTCATCTGCATCAACTTTTGGTTTATGTACAGGGACAATTTCTGTAGGTGGTGGCGTTATAGGCACAAGGCTTCCATCTTCTTCAGCTACCTTCAAACCAATTGTGGCCCCTAGCTTAGCACTAGCCTTTTTAAACGTATCCGACAATTTCACTTGAACGACGTTGATAAACATAGATGTAAGCGCGAAACCAAACACTAAGTACAATATTGAAGCCATCATGAACATTGGGTGGTCGGGTACCAAATCGCCCAGTCCTATAGTAGATATTGAAATGAAAATAAAATAGAAGGACTCGAAGAAACTCCATTTCTCCCATAGACTGTAAACGACCGCCCCACAGTTAATGTAAGTAAGCAATATGAAGACGGCTACGGAAATAGGTAAGTTGAATTCATCGTCTATTTCGAAGACTGATGGAGCTGGTGTTTCTAAATCAGTTTCCATGTCGATTTCTCTTGGTAAGGTACCAGGTTTTGGTGGCAGAGGTGGAGGGACATCACTCGATTTCCTCTCAACAGGCGGAGGCTGCGGGCCGTCAGGACTAACTTGTATGTCTTCTTCGGAGAATATCTGCGAGGGTCGACGCACTACATCGTAGACGATGTTCAGCCCCTTCATTACTTCCTGAAATTTTACGAAATTTCATGTTACTTTAATCTTAATTAGCGTTGGGTAAATCCTAACAAAGGATTATAATAATGAAAGGGAACAACATAACCTGAGGCGTATTGTTACTAATTTCTTTATAAAATGGAAACATAAGCCCTGTTTTCCTTTACAGCAGGAATTCAAATTATTATTTAGAATTATTAAATTAAAATGTTTACTGAATAACTGAGATGGGGTCAATGACTTTCCAGTCACCGCCGGTAGCGACTGGGAATTTTTATTCCCATTTGCCTCCGGTGGCAATTCCCGCGGGGGCGACTGGGACTATACATTCCGCACTTCTACTACAGAGAAATTCTTTCTGAAAATCCAATAGACGTTTAACAGTCGACCACAATACCACAGAAGTAGTCATATGCATCACAATTATAGCTAGATCATGTCTGGGAATTATGCCAACCGGTGGTCACCATGGTATAAATTCTCTTAAAGCCTGTTCTAGTAATACAATTTATGAGACATAATACGGCTAAAACGCCGTAATGCGTAGTGCCCGTCGGCGAAGCGTGCGGTAAACCACGTCATTACGGCTAAAACCGAGTGCGGGACATATAGCAGAATTGAATTAGGTGCATTATTATTATGTACCTAGTTTTACTTTAAATTAATATTTTTTGTAAGGTACAGAGCAGATTATGGGGGCAACTAGATTTGTTTCTTTTTTGCCCTTGTGAAATTCCTTTTTTTTTGGGTAGGTATTGCTTATACCTAAAACGATCGAGTATCAACTCAATCAAGTCATGATTCATTATTTTATAATTGTAACATTATTTATTTATACTAAACATTATTATTCAGTAATAACAGTCTAACAAACGTTCTAAACCATTGCTAAAAATGTATATAAAACTAATCAATATTAAATATCCAAAATGATAACAATTTCTTTTACAATGAGTTAGTTATAAAGCGGGTTCATTTTATTTAAAAGTATTACCACAATGTTAACCTACACAGGATTCCACAGATATCCAGTGTAGATAATTAGTTTATATAATGGTCTAACTGAATTCTCATAGGGAAGTCACATGAATAATGTAAATATTGTAACGACCTACAGGAGCAAATCAGAAACCAAAAACAAGGGTGATACTGCATAACATGACATGACAGCTAGTTTATAAATAATAATAAAACTCACCTGCACTGGCACAGTCCTCCTAACTTTCCTGCAACTCCTCGTATAGTAGAACCTTCTTATAAACGCCCAGAAGAACTTGATGATTCGCGTGAAGAGTTTACCAAAGTCAGCTAGAAGGATCAGGAACAGTGGGATGCCGATGGTGGCATACACGATCGTCGCTACACGCCCGTACGTTGTCTTCGGAGCTATGTGACCGTAACCTGGAACACATTAATAAGTGGGTTTTAAAATTGTGTACTAATTTAAGCTCTTTATATAATGCTGTTGAAGCATTGTTGTGTCGTAGAGTTTTAGTATGGATTCAGTTCATTTTTATAGATGCTTTGTGTGTTATAGGAACAGTGCATTGTCATTCTATATGTCTATGAAAGCCCTTTGTATCGAGAACACGTGGAGTTACCAAGTTTAAATTGGTATCAAATTCACAAGTTTGCAAACCCAAGATGTGAAAAGTATATTTTATCGCGATGTCTAAAATTATGAATTGAATCTGTGGTAAAACTTTTCATCACAATCATATAAATCTCAGTTCTAAATCAAAATACAAAAACATATTGGTGAGACATAAAAAAACGAAACATAAAAATTGCATGTAATGAAATAAAAAGAAATAGTGCAGACTCACTTGTTTTAATAAAAACAATTACATATAAAAATACGCAGTAGTGTATGAAAGATGTCTTAAACAGTAAAAAAAAAAATACTTTGATATTCGTGAGATTTTTTTTTCATCGTATTTTGTACCTGGCAGTTTATACACGGTTATTTCTAGAACACGAATAACCTGACTGATTACTAACATCATGAACAATAACTTTGTTAATTCATCATGACTTAAAGATTCGTTTAATTTTATACAACTGTGTTCTGTTTATCAAACACCCAGAAATTCACCTGGACTACTTACTACGGGAGTTACAACGAAATTGTAGCAATCTGCAGATATTTATGTTTATATAACTGAACCAAATATGATTACACTTATTATTTACTCGACTAGGTGTTGATCTAATAATATGTGGCTAATCACAGAATGTAAGTACTCTATTTAGACTTATTTTTAAGACCTTTAATATACACCTGTGCAGCACAAATAAATGATTATGAATATATAAACGACAAATTCATGAACTAAAATTGTTGTTTATAATGTAAGTAGTATGTTTTAAAAATAACCGTGTATAATATCAAGTTTTAGGAAAAACGTCGACTTTGTAGAGCGACACAACTGCCAGTCATAATGCGTGACTTGGCGCCATGACGTATGAACTAAAATCACATGATTAATATAATTAATCGTGCGCTCCCAGAACCGTCAAAAATAAGTCAACATAACTGGAATTTTAAGGATAGAAATAATACCTCAAAGCCCTTTTTCAGGTGTATCAGGTACTTAATATTCTCGTATTTAGTGCCCACCCTCCAAACAAAGTTTGTAGAGGCTTGTATTGAATCCAGAACATCTAGAATCTTGAACCTCGTGTATAAAACTCTATGTGCCATGTGTGTATGTGTTAAATATACTGTAAATATTAATCTTACCGACAGTTGTGACTAAGGTCAAGCAGTAGACAAAAGAGTTCATAAAGTTCCAAGACCTCTGACCGCTGTAGGACGTAACTCCAGCCTCGTGAGCAGTGTGAAGCTGATCCTCAAACTCAAACAGCTTCTTCCGAGCCATCGACTTCCAATCTTCCTCCCTCAAATGATGACTTCCTCGCCAAAGATGTTCAATGAAATCTCTCTTCACATTCCTTGTACTACATTTGTATGCATTCTCAAATGATCCTTCCAAAGTTTTAAACATCATTCCTCCGAGACCACACATTATAATTAATATTAGTAGATCACAAACACATTTGTTTCGTAAATTTCTAATTTTATCGCATTGAATTTTTTGCTCGTTTTTAAACTCTTGCCAATTCGCTATTAGTTTCCATCGTGATCTTACAACTTTATTGTTTTTGTCGTCTAATGATTTCTTCCGCACTTTTTTCTCTTGTGCAAGCTCTTTGCTTTCTCTCCTGTTGGCGCTTTTTGAATCAACTATAGATCTTTTCCTTAACCCTGACTTTGGTTCACTTCTATCGACTTTAGGAATATGATAATCATCCGCTCCTAATACTATACCCGTCATCATTTCACGCCTGTCAACCTCTTGACTTAGTACGTTAAGTTTACGTGTTAATTCGGCAGTTCGCTCCTTTAAATCAAAATCAAGTTCATTTTCACTTGGAGATGAAGAGTAACAACTGGAGGTATACTCAGACTGACTAGCATCAATGTAACCAGAACTGTGTCTGCTACGTTGATCCAGATCTGTTTTCTTATTCTTCATTAAACCTGATAAAATTTCCTTTTCACTTATAATCTGAATAGTTTTAGGGCACGAAACGCCTCGAGATCTAGACTGTCGGAAGTTGGTAGGGGTTTTATTGGGTGTCTTTAAAGTTTTGTGACTATGCTTGTATTCAGCTGCAAGTCGAGGATCATCTTTAGGCATAGATAAGCTTCTTGCTCGGGCCTTTTCCATCAACTCGATGATCTCTCTACTAGTCTGACTCATACCTGTTCCAGTTTTATCTATCACTCTTAAATCTTCAGGGCGGTTTACCGACTGAGAACGATTTACTTTCGGTGACATTTTATTCTTCGTGTATCGTCGTGGTGCAGGCATTGCTCTACGTTTCTGCGCTTCTAGTTTGGCATTATGTTGATCCTCACTCATCTCACTTTCACTAGTTTTATTCTGTAAATGTTATTATGGATATATTATTAGTTGCTTCTCAATCTACAAAATTATGACAAACTATTTACATAGTGATCATTGTATTGCAGGGCTTGGGATTATGTCAATTGGAAATAAAGTGCTATTAACAAAGCGACAAACAGTATAAAAAATATTTTCATGTAAAAACTGACCCCAAATCTTGAAGCAGATTTGCTGCGGGCCGGTTTGATGGGCGGCGCACGGCTTTGTTTCTCTTCATCTTTTATTTGTTTAGGAGGAGGTGGTTGTTTCGCAATAATTGGCTTAATATCGGTAGATAATCTCCTGCTTGGAGTTCTAACTATCCTTTCTCTTACTTCAACATTAGGTTTGTTTTCTGGTATTAGTTTTTTGCTCGGTGTTCGTTCTAATTGAATCACTTTGGTTACAAGTTCACCCGGTGTTTCTGGTTTGGGTGTAGTCGATTTAACAGTTTTTTTAATATCTTTATCTTCAAAGGTAAACACTTCTTCATTTTTAACTGGCGTTTTTAGTTTTTTGGTCGTATCTTCTGCTTTCTGTTCTGGTTTCTTTTCGTCAGGATAAGTAACTTCTTGGAGTTTTTTTGGAGTAGTTGGCGTAGGAAAAGGAAATAGCTCTTTTGGAGAGCTGCTGACAGGAGACGGAGTAGAGAGAACATGTTTCAACTCTTTTGGAGGTTCAATTGTTAATGAACTACGTCGAGAAGTATCCTCGTCTTTTGGAGTCAGGGCATAATTAGTTGACAAGAGTTTATTAGTGGGATCTATAAAACTTCCTTTACGTTCCAATAGACTCGAAAGATTTGCAAGTTCCTCTTTATCTGGTATAGCAAATGGTGAAATACTTCTACGTCTACGCTCTTGAGCAGCCATTGCTCTTTGTTCAAGAACCTCGTCTGTGTCTAAATCATAAACTGGGTGTTTAACATTTGCATTTGCTTGCACTAGACGTCTCATTTCTTCATACGTACTGTCGGCTTCGATTTCCCTGGAGTTTGGGCGTGGTAATTGTGGTTTGCTGTCTTCATCATCAGAAGTCGGTGTATCTTCATGAGGTTTTAAAGTTCTACCAGGTTCTGGTGTCTTTTCTCTTTGTCTTGCTGCTGTTCCTCTGTTCTTAGATAGGTTTCTTCTTTTCCGTATAGACATATTTTGTCTGTCTTCTTCCATGACCTCTGATTCGTTTAGTCTTATTTCAGGCGACTTTATCACTAGCTGACCACTAGTTTGTGTTTCAGTTTCTGCTTTTATTGTTGGAATTGTCAATGTCAAGTTTACTTTTTTTTCTTCTTCAAGTTTTCTATCACTCATTACCACCAACTTTCGCTCACACCGTTACTGAAAAGAAAAAAAGTTGTGATATCACAACCGCTCACAATAGACTGAGGGAATTGAACTCGATCAAAAGAGTCACACCAACATCAAGCTTGGCAGTGAAAAATAAATCCCCTGCCAATAATTATGACACAATTAAGATCAAGCAAGCCAACAACGACGAGAATTCAATAAGTGTAAACTTACCTCTTGTTAGCGATCCCAACAACAAATCTTCTTTATTTTAACGGGGTCGAAGCAGATTTCTAATAAAAGAATCTATTTCGGCCGTCCCGCAGTGTCGGACGTAAACAAAGGCCCGTTGATAAGAAACTGCTATTCATTTTGGTTGGATACTATTACAGTTAAGGCGACACAGGAGCGATGGCAATTGAAACGATTTTCACTAACTTTTGTGTAAAACTTCCAATGTTAAATGTTGTCACAGATTTCGTTTTACACGACGTGCGTTTGTGACGCGGGATACTGAGCGGAAGAGCGCCAAGCCAGCCGGGCAGCGTTCCAAATTTAAAACAACTACACCTAAATTCAGTCCTGTTCGTATTTGCAATCGCACTCTAGAAAATGTTCTCGGATTGAGCGACCATCGTTACTTGAGACGCTCCTTGGGAACTTTGGCAATTAGTTGCAAGAAAAATTCGATTGGAAAAGGTCAATTTAAATTGGAATTACGGTATATGCTTATAATTATGCGTAATACATGTGGTATGTAAATAGGTAGAGATGCAGTTGACATAAGGTTATTTTGCGGTTGTTTGCGTGATTTTGATATCTCTTTTATGTTGGTACAATGCGAAAGTATTTGAGTTCTGTTTCACAGCTTTACTGAAACTCTTGTTCTCTATTTACAAGCAAAATGCATTTTTTATATTTCTATAAAAAATTTTTTAGGAATACCTTGACATAGCTCAAATCTGTAATTTTAAGAACGCCTCACACATATTAAAACTCTTTTTTCTCCCACAGCTGGGCAAACCTCTAAATCGAATAATACTAAAAAAACAAATGTTCAAAATACAAAACGCAATAACTGTAAAGTGAATCAAGAAAAAAAACAAAATCACATAAAGAGATTTTAGCCAAAGTAAAGAACAGCTCCCTAATGTGTCTAAGTCGCTTTGTACAAATTCAATCAAAAACAAAATAAAGCTTTGTTTTACTTTAGTTTTCAGTATATTAACAAAGCAAAACAAGGTTAAATTTTATTCTGTAAACATTCACTGTATTTGTTTCGACTGAAACAGTTATGAATAAGATTCATGCGCCTGGAGGTTTGTTTTCATACGGCGTTTCACTAATGACTGCTCTTCTAAAATCATCAGGCGTTTGAACAACTGTACCTATTTACTACTGTTTATTCATTGTGTGGAGTTGTTTCTACGTACCTACATTAAATTAGGGTCAGCACAAAGAGGCTGGTAATATATTCTAGTAGCTTTTATAATTAGTTAATATAATAATATCCATACTAATATTATAAATGAGAAAGTTTAAGTGTCTGTTTTTCCGTCTATCACAACAAAATGCAGAGAAGAATTGACGTGATTTTTTAAATTGAGATAGTTGAAGAGGCGGAGTTGTGACATAGGCTAGTATTTGTCTCTTTCAAACGCGACAAAAACCGCGAAAAAAAGGAGTACAATTTAATTATAATACACTAATTAAAAAAGGTTAACATGCATAAAATATAATACTTTACCATCAGATCTCATTTTACAAACGCTACCGTATTAATAGTTTCTGCTTGTCTGTGTGTACCGTTACTTATAAGTGGATAGATACTACAATACTCTCGTAATTATCTACTAGTCTTTCATAGTATTTTAACAAGACGTTGGATTATACTGAAGAGCAGTACTGACTGTAATTTAAAGATTGTAGATAGTCGGCTGTAGGCTGGCGGAAAATCTTTGTGGAAAAGTATGTAGTACAACTTTTTCGCCAAGATTTTGCCCCAGCTGAATACAATTTTATTGTTTTATTTTAGCTTATATTTAGCGGAAATTTTATCGGTATTATTTTAGCGGTATTTTTTGATCCATCTCTCTGGCGTTATTCAGCTTTATTATATTCATAAGCGAATACTTATTTTCTTGAAAAATTAAATGTATTTTTTCACCTATTTCTACAGCTTTATTATATTCATAATTATTTGTATATTTGGAACTAAGTTTCTCGACATGGTTAGCGCAATGGTTGAAAGGTTGAGTAAAGCATGTCATGTATCACCAGACGATTTTTTAAATGATATTTTACAGGTAATGTAGCTTTATCTTTGGCTGCAAGTTTCTGTTTCTAATCTAGTTTGTACTTATACACATCTACATTACAAAGAAACACAAAACACTGCCTTATATAGGGTGAGGCCTTTTGTCCACCGCCGTCGTCACCGTCACGTTAATGAGGACTAGATGACGGCACCGAAGTGGTGATACATACATTTACTATAGCCGCGAGTCCACCACACGTCACGTCACCTAAAACTAAACTCGGCTCGCTGCCATCGCGTTATAGTTGACGTAACGGTGACGGTGGCGGTGGACGAAAAAAAAGTAAATACGTCGTAAAAGTGGTACCTTTTATGTTGTGGATGGTAAATCATTAAATGACTTTCCCGCCCTGGGTAGGGCGAGAGGGGGTGTCAGACTTATACTGACTAAAACCCACCCATGTTACTTCGGTTGCCCTTTATGTTCCGGGGCCGCGGTAACTATTGGATCTATTCAACATGTCTTACCTATGGTGGTATAAATAGTGCCAGCATAAAACATGGAATTCCAAAAGGTCCAGGTGGTCTTCGTGGTGTTGTTGTCATTGACATTCTTCATATACTCCGTGTAGTTGGCCTCGTACTCTGCTAGGAAGCCTTCAATGTGAGGAAACAGGTCGAAGCTGCTGCTCTGGGGACAAATATAAATTTTATAATTAATAATTATAAAATCTGCCATAAAAAATTATAATTCTATTCTCACCCAGGACAAAATCTTCGTGTGGTGAGAATGATTGTTAGTTTTATGTCTGGATGTATTTCAATTATAATATACTGCCTTTCGCACGCAGTTTTACCTGCGTAGAAGTCGACTATCTCCTTTGGAATTTCCAAAAATCCTTTCTTAACTTACTCTTCATAAAGAACCCAGTTTCCCTGCCCCTGCCTGTACCAAACTTAATAAGTTCCGACTGGCCAGAGTTAATTAACGATAATTATACGATATTATATACGATAATTTTCTAATCAAATATCGGACCATATTTGATTGGACTTCAACTAAATTACCTGATCCAGCCGTCAATGAGGTGGAAAGGTGAGCTAAATTAAGTGGATCCTATAATTGACCCTAGAAGACTTCTACCTACCCTTTAGGAAGCCGCTTTTGACTTAACGACACCATTCTGCCTAACCTTAGGAATAACAGGCATTATGGAATGTACTTATTATTTACCTCTGTATGTCAAAACAGTCTGCCTGTAAGTCTAGTGACCTATTTTCTCCAGTTCACTATGCGTAGGTGCAATAGCTGATAAACATACAACTGTGTGTTTTATTGTATGGGATAGTGCCTAACGATGTTGTACTAACTGTAAAACATTTTTTGCAATCATCACTTACATTACAGTCTCATTAGTTTGCAGTGAGTTGTGGTTAGGTAGCACAAAACGAATAAAGGGGTTATTGAATTATTTCGTTACGTGTGTTTCTTCGTCAAAAATATTTTTCTTAGAATCGCGCTTGGGTATTCACTAGTTAAACTAACTCTTAACAGCTGCAGCCGAAGAAAACTTGCAGGGTACTTTTTGCTAGCGTAGAATCATGAGGCAAAAAGAAATGTCATATAGCGCATTAGTAAACACAAAACTTTGGAACCCCGGCTTTGTTTACACCTAAACTTGAATAAGGTCGAGTGAAAAAAATCTTGAAAAAACAACTGTGTTTATCGACTACGAGTATACTTACTCGCACTCGTGAAATTTATTGAAAGTACACGATGTTTGAATGCATAATGCGGAGTACTTTTTCCAGGTGGGGTTAAAAAATCCGACCTTGAAGCATTTGTCAAGCAAAATTCTTTGTATTAAATATATAATAATTATAAAATCCAATCCAATTTAGCCAGTCGCTTAGCCGCTTGGACGATTCTAGATTGAGTCTAGATTGTCTAATGTTACTTACGAGGGAACCTGTTTGATTGTGAACCACATCTCGTATCCTATTGGCTACTTCTCTTCGAACTTCTATTAAGGACTGGTCATATTTGGCCTCGTTTGGACCTGGAACAAACCAAAACACCAATATTAGTGATATTTTATACAGAGTCGAAACTTTCAAAGGGTCTTGAAAGGGAACTTCCCTAGCTGTTGCAACTGTACGAAAATAGTCTAAGGCCGTTTGTCCACCGCCGCCGTCACCGTTACGTCAACAAGAACAAGGTGACGGCGAGCCGAGTTTAGTATAAGGTGAAGTGACGTGCGATGGAAACGTGGCTATAATAAATATATGTATCGCCACTTCGACGCCGACATCTCGTTCTCAATGACGTAACGGTGATTATGGCGGTAGACAAACGGTCTTAGGAAACTCATTTTTCCGTAAAATTTGGATCTCTATTTAGATATTGAAAAATGTACCGATGACCTGGCTATGAAATTATGGACATACAAAGTGGACGAAAATGCAAAAAAAAAGTTCGAAACTTCAAAATTTCACTAAGATATAAGTGCGTTTAATCGACGATTTGTCTCGACCAGACTAATAAACATTATAATAAATATAGCGGAAGACACTATGAAATATTGCAGATGTAAACTCTCTCAGTTTATATACAATGTTCACCGATATTGTTCCGTAAACAATGCAACAGAAACATAAGGCAGGTAGACCGTAAAGGTTCCTACACATGTCAGTCACGTCAACGTCAGATTGACGGTCAGTCAGTCATGTCAGCTTCAGGAGCAAGTCGGTATGAACAAAGTCAGCCACAGTATTGTTAGGTTACAGATTGTCTAAGGCTGAAGTAAATGTTAGCGTCAAAATGGCTGGTTTCCTATGAAAAGCGGTTCAGAAACTATATTCAAGAATTGCTGTCCAATTGTCTATATTTGCACACTAATTGCCAAATACATTAAAGATTTTTTTTTGGCAATTTTTGCTACACTGAGAGAAATATGTTTTTTTTTTATTAGCCATTCTAACGAAGCTAGAGCTTATTTTATTATTTTTGCCCTTTCATTATCGTCATCATATTTGTAACTGTCCCCCGCAGTTTTACCCGCGTTTTTTGTTACTGCTCCACTCCATTAGGTGGTAGCGTAATATTACATAGCCTATAAAATAACCTTCCTAGATAAATACAATATTCAACAAAAATATGTTTTTCCATATCGGACCACTTGTACCTGAGATTTGCGCGTTCAACTAAATAAACAATCTATCAAAATGACAGTATTTTACTGTCATTTTCATTTTTGTCGTTGACAAAGTTGCTTACATTAATTTAGACTTAAAAGTCTTATATATATTTCGAAATAACACATGAGCCGTAACCAAAAACCTCTTATAATGCGGCTGAAACCGCACGGGACAGCTATAAATAACAATGTTGTTTGGTAAACAGTGTTGTGTAACAAGAAATTGATCAAAACCACTCACAGATAGTTTTGAATATAACCTTAAACTAAGTTTACGTAACAGATAGAACGCAAATGTCAAACTTAATTATAACTATTAGTTAGTTAGTTAAGAGGATCCAATTTAGACAATAAAGTTGAAGTGGCAGCAAACTGGCTAATCGTAACCTGAAGGCCTTTACCAATAACGCTCATATGCCTTGGTCACAAAAATAGCGGCTAGAGCGGTTTCCGCTATACAGGTTTTTTCTATTCATCTTTTATAAAAAATTAGCTGCCTCCCGTGGTTTCACCCGCATTAAAATGTTAAGGTGAACAACCCTTATCACTTAGGGGTATGAAAAATAGATAGTAGCCGATTCTCAGACCTACTGAATATGCATATAAAATTTGGTAAAAATTGGTAAAGCCGTTTTGGAGGAGTAAGGTATAACTAACATTGTGACACGAGAATTTTATATATAAGATATACAGATTTATTAATATTAAGTAGCAACCAAAAACTATGGTTTTAACTTGTTGCTATCATGAGTCTATATTAATATCAAATTACACAATGAAGCATTTTACATATAAAGTTATTTGTACTACCAAAAAATCTTATTATTTAAATAGTTACAATTATTTGCATGACAATTAAGTATTATAGCTAAATTAAGTTTGATATTCTTATGTGTGTTTTTACGTTCAAAAACACACATAAGAATATTTTGTTAAACTGAACTAATGTTTACCATGAATACTAAATACATAAGTAATTTGTCCCCTCTAAACAAATGGGCGTGTAAAATAGGTTGTAGAATAGAATAAATTGTTAAATATATAAAGATGTCAAATTATTTAGCGTAAGCTTACGCCAATTCCATTCATTTGATAAACTATTCTTTTTTACAATAGCACTTGTCTAGTGAGGCTGCACAAAAACGTTTCAAAATCAACGAGCATAAAATTAAGCAAAAATAGTTGAATGTTCATAATAAACAGCAAAGACTGCACGCAAGGTGAATTTTAGTTCGGAATTTCTCAAAATAAGAAATATTTTTTTAAATGTCAAAGGTATCGGCGACAGTTTTTTCATTTTTATTTTATACTAGCTTTTGCCCGCGGCTTCGCTCGCGTTAAAAAAAGACAAAAATTAGCCTATGTTACTCTCCATCCCTTCAACTATCTCCACTTAAAAAATCACGTCAATTCGTCGCTCCGTTTTGCCGTGAAAGAAAGACAAACAGACAGACAGACAGACACACTTTCTCATTTATAATATTAGTATGGATGAATATTATGTTCATAAACATATATTTTCTTAAAATTGCGCTCACATTTTCTATTAACCACTTTACACAACTGCGCGCCTAGTACTTTTGATTGATTTAAGTACTAAGTATCTCAGTATTTTAAATTTTCTCACATTATCACTTCACATTACTGCGCTCCTAGTACTATTGTTCTCTTAATTTTTCAATCTTTTATTGAATTTAGAATTACCTATAGGGGAAAATGATTCATCTTTTATAATTATGTTCTCGTCGATTTTTCATTATTTTTATGATGTATTCTGCTATTCGGGGCGGGGACAAATCCAACGAACCAAAAACCATGAAAATTGGTCTAGCCGATCTCGAGTTATAAGTGTTGTAACAAACCCGACTTTGTTTTATATATATAGATTATTAGCGTTTTTTGGAAAAATAACCTTTAATAATTTAAAGGTCATCAACATAGAAACATGGTTTACCAACAAACGTCTGTCCGGAACCCAAATTTCTACAAATTTCGTAGCAGATTGCTACAGCATATTTGTAGCGAGACCTCTACAAATTATATCGTAGCACAGATTGCTACAGCATATTCGTAGCTGTGACCTCTACGTATTTTCGTAGCAGTGACTGTTACTTCAAGTATGCGTAGCTTCAGATGCGTCTACGAATTCTCGTAGCCATAGTGACATAATTATAAGATTAAAAGTGATTTCGCATGCATTAGAGATCGTTGCATTAACGCCGCGAAGTAGTCAAGTTAACGCCGCGTAGAGATATTTATCTTAGTTTCAGATAAAACTGCATTTATTTGAAACAGTTAAAATCAAGTTTCAGCCGAAAGAAAGCTATTTTATTTTTAACAAAACGCCATTTGTCAAAATAATTCATCGATTATGATTGTAATCTTCAAAACCCATTCGCCTACAAGGTTTGTCCATTTCGTACAAAAGAATAAAAACCTCTTTTGTTGCCTTTAATGGATTCTGGAATAATAACTTAAAATTGGCTACAAAGAATGTTTTGATATCTCGAAAAAGTTACAAATGTTACACAAAATGAAATGTGCTTTATACAAAGTGGTATTCATTGATGCTGACATATTTTAAATGTAACATTTTCGCTTATATTAGCCTTTTTTATGCGAATCAAGTTTTCTGCGAAATGTTTTTTTTTTTACCTTATTCACGTTTATTCGTTTTGTGATGTTTTTCTTTTGTTTATTGGAGGTAGTCTCTGGAAGCTACTGGCTCAATATTTTTTTCTTATCCCCAACGAAATCTTAAGGGTGTCAAAATTTTGATCACTATGTGTGTACCACGACATTCAAATAAATACAATAAATAATTGTAAAAATAAATCACATATTTAATTTTTATTTCAAAACACAACCACAAAACTAGACCAAACAACCACTCTCACGTCATCGCAACAAGTTTCTTCCAACATTCAAAGCCGTAGCGCAATGTAAAATGTACAATTTAAATCCGCCGCACGTGGGTAGCGATAATAAATGAAGCTTTACGGAGCTTGCAGAGTGCATGCGTTCAGTGCGGCTGGAGCGGGAAGTAAGGAGGTTGTTACACTGGGCGACTAAAATCAACTATTTTTAGCCGACTGCCGAAAGAAGCGGCATGTTTTTCAAGCGTATGTATGTATGTCTCATTCTATGGAACGCTCTATAGCCCAAACGATTTTACGGTTTATTATGACTATTGCGAATCTGTGTCATTAATTACTAGCTGTCCCCTGCACTTTTACCCGCGTTATATCAGACTTTTGGTTACTAAAAAAAGAAGATAAAAATTATTCTATGTTTGTCCCCTGGTCCTAAGCTACCTCCCCACCAATTTTCAACCAAATCGGTTCTGCCGTTCTTGAGTTACAAAATGTGTAACTAACACGACTTTCTTTTATATATATATATGTCGCAGTCATCTGGTTAAATCAGCTATTTGATTGTATGACTAGCGCGTTCATTGAATAGCAACATTGAATTGAATGACTAAACGACAACTCGTCAAGTTGTTTAATGTAACGTTCAACGACTTGACTGAACGTCATTTAGCATTGTCGTTAAATGGGATATAGTCGACTTTGTAATGATTGTTTATGGTGACCATAAGTTCGCAACTTAAAAACTTAACTTCCTTTACATAGGTAACAAAAATGAGGACATGACATGACACACTTTAATGATTTTAATTAAAAAAAAAACTTTAAACTAGCCAGCGGCGGCGGCGGCGTTTCAATAGGAAAATCCATGCTGATACACTATTTTATCAAGAATAAGTCACTTTAAAGTAAATTTAATAAAAATAATATCAAAGCAGTGTTAGCTGCGCGAGCTTTTTGACGCCATATTTGTTTTGGTGACTACTAACGCCGCAGTGGAAAAAAATGAGTTAAATTACAATCACCTGACTAATATTACATCCGCTCTGTTCAAAGGGCTATGCTTCAATCAGCTATCTAGTTGGACGTTGAGTGACGCTTGTTTAATCAGCTTTCGGCCTAGTCATTCAATTAAATGTTGCTATTCAATGAACGCGCTAGTCATACAATCAAATAGCTGATTCAACCAGATGACTGCGACATATATACAGGGTGTCCCACGGCTATGCCACATGGAGGGAAAGTACCTTAAATCTTGTAGATAGAACATTTTACTGAAAGAAGACATTATTTGATTTTTAAAAACAATTTAAATTGCATTCATAGATTTTTAAATAATTAAATGGTTGGGCCGGGAATCGAACTTGTTCCTCGAGAAAAAATAATCAACCTGTAGTTTTATCATACCAATCGAAAGGTTTCATCATAAGGATTATTTTCTGCTAAATAACATAGTGTCACAAATAAAAGGAAGACCGTGAATTTTAACATTTGATGTAAAATTTTGTTCTGAAAAGTTAAAAGCTTACATTGCCGTAAGGACATACAATTGACAATCATAACTACTTATTACTAATTAATCTACCCACTTGAAGTACGCATCATTTAAATAAATAAATATCCACCACAACAAGACCAAAAAATTGTCAGGGAACGAAATAATCAAAAGTTATCACTTTGTATTCAAGAAGAAGGGACTAGTTTTGAGCATTTGGAAAATTGACTAATTTTGTATCAAAAATGTTAAAATTCATGGTCTTTCTTTTATTTTTGACACTATGTTATTTAGCAAAAAATAATCTTTGTGATGAAGCCTTTCGATCTGTAGGATAAAACTACAGGCTGATTAATTTTCTCGAGTAACAGGTTCGATTCCCGGTTCAACTATGTAAATATTTAAATATCTATTAATGCAGTTTAAATTGTTTTCAAAATTCAAATAATGTCTTCTTTTAGTAAAATGCTCTAACTACAATATTTAAGGTACTTTCCCTCCATGTGGCATTGCCGTGGGACACCCTGTATATGGATATAGCTTTTGCCCGCGACTTCGTCCGCGTGGAATAATAGTTCCCGTTCCTGGGGGATTTCCAAGATGAAAACTATCCTATGTCCTTTCTCGGGTCCCAGACTATATCTATACCAAATTTCATTCAAATCAGTTCAGTGGTTTAGGCGTGAAAAAGAGACAAACAGACCTTTGTCTGTCTTCTTTCGCATTTATAATATTAGTACCGATTGCGAATCTGTGTCATTAAATCTATAGGAGTCATGACATGGAGCGGCTGTCTATTACACCAAGAGTACATCTACTGAGTAACACAATACCAAGGGGTATTGTGTTACTCTGTTCTAATAACACTGGTTGTCTCACAGTCTTAAAATGTCGCCCACTAATCCATACTTCTACACTAAGCGCCTTACTAATAAACGCTGCATAAAGTTATGACAGGTTTATACGTCAAAAAATGTAGGTATGATTACACAGGTTTATTCATTGCATAACTTTACACAGTGTTTATTAGTAAGGGCATAATATTATAAATGCGAACGTAACTCTGTCTTTCTGTATCTTGTTTACGCCTAGGTCACTAAGCCGATTGTAATGCAATTTGGTACAGAAATGAGTCTGGTACCCGAGAAAGGACATAGGATAGTTTTCATCTCGGAAATCCCCAACGAACGGGCACTGTTATTCCCCGCGGACGAAGTCACGGTCATTTATATTTAGATTTTCGAACAGATCTTACTGATGTCTTGTCGTCAAACACAAAGAAACTTAAAATTATTGCATGTCTTAAAACGAATGAATAATACATATTATATAAGTACTGCGAAAGTTTCATTTATCAATGATTGAAGGCTTTAATATCAATTGAACTTGAGAAGTTTGAGAAATTGCACTTTTGACTTTCTTTGTTATTAGAATTATCGATGAATGACTTTAAACTCTCAACAGAAGTCAAAATCAAAGAGATCATTATTTATTACAAGCTGCTGCCCACGTCTGACAATAAATGTAAGTAGCTATAAAGTTATTTTCTTTTTATTTCTCCACAATTTTATTCTTACGCAAAATAGTTTTAAGTCGTTGCGTTAAATCCATACTAATATTATAAATGCGAAAGTAACACTGTCTGTCTGTCTGTCTGTCTTTCTGTCTGTCTGTTTGTCTCTTCTTCACGCCCTAACTACTGAACCGATTTGAATGAAATTTGGTACAGATATAGTCTGGAACCCGAGGAAGGACATAGGATAGTTTTCATCCCGGAAATCCCCCGGGAACGAGTACTATTATTCCACGCGGGCGAAGTCGCGGGCAAAAGCTAGTAAAAAATAAACAAAAAATCGGTGGAAGTGGTAAAATATTATCAGAAAGCTCATTTATGTATCTTCTCTTCTTAATCGTGACACTCTTGACAGAGCGGTCGTGGTCATCGTGGTAGGTCTCCTCTTGTAACACCTTTGACGGCTCGCCTCCACGACTCCCTGACGGCTGCTCGTCTAGCGCACTAGTGCAACGGGCCTTCCATTGCCGCCTTTACTTGGTCCGTCCACCTCGTGGGTGACTTTCCTCGCGCTCTGGTACCTTCCACTCTGCCCTGCACCACCAGTCGCTCTATGGACACATCTCCGCGTCGAGAAACGTGCCCAAAGAAGGTGAGAATGCGAGCTTGGACGATGGAGGATAGACGCTGCTTGATGCCGAGTTCCTGGAGTATAGAGACGTTGGTGCGGTGTTCAGTCCACGATACTCCAAGCATTCTTCACCAGCACCACATTTCCAGGGCATCTACCCTCTTTTTCTCACTTTCCCGTAGGGTCCACGTCTCAGCGTTCATTTATGTAGTAAAACGGTATCTCAATGAGCTAACATATTTTTTTTATTGTTTCATTTACGTAACAGATGACGGCTAAGTAAATTGAGGAGCCTTTATAAACCCTCAAACACACGTGATTCAAGACACAATAGAAAGACAATGCAGTCCGACAGCCTTGCTGTTGCTTGGTCGTCGAAAAGTAAAAGGAAACATAAGCCTTTTATTTGGAACAAAACAGCCGATTTAGTGGGGCAAATTCTAAAATTTTTTGCATCATATGAACGTTATGACGATATAAAAGTGTGTCCTGAATTTAAACATCTAAAATAAAGAAGCTACCTGGAACTGGGACAGTAATAAATAAAGGCATATGGTCTCGCCTAAATAAATTTAAGTCCTTTATATGCGCTTAGCTTACCAGATTTTCAATCGACGTGGTACCCCAGGTATCAAGTTACTCCTATCAGGATTGCTAGACAAGTAACATTGTATAATAGATTTTAAAAGTATGGGATTTTTTAATCTGGCTTAGCATCGTGACGATTTCCTTGATCACAAACTTAAGTAAACCAAAAATGCTTGCGTAATCGTCTTGGACACTGAGACAGCTAGTAGCTACATAAAGATTTCAAAGCGAATAATAGTCATCGAAATCACCGCTTTTAAACAACTCTATTAAATTATAGATAGATTATTAAGTTTAGATAAGGTATTAAAATTTAATAGGAGCCCATTCGAGGTCCATTTATGTGGTCAAAGATTAATTGGTACACAATTTAAACGTTATAGTTTATTAAAGTCGTACATTCGATAAGTTTCGGTTAATTGGCTATCAGAACACTAAGCTGTTATAACAAGATTGCAATAATAATCTTCTGTTATCATACAAAAATATTCATTTGTTTAATTAACTAAAATCGCTTAATAACTTTGTTAATCCAATTATGACTTGTAAGAATCCCTATGCCTATGCTTAGCAAATGTAAGTAATTGATGCTCGTGTCTTTTCTTTCGTTTCTAGACGTGATTGACCCTCAAACATAACAAGGCACCACACCACAAGACAGACCTCCTTCGTGTCCTTTCCCATTGCAACACTCAAATTTTACCTCTTTATAATATTATGCCCTTACTAATAATCACTGTGTAAAGTTATGCAATGAATAAAGCCTGTGTAACCATACATTTTTTGACGTAAAAACCTGTCATAACTTTATGCAGCGTTTATTAGTAAGGCGCTTAGTGTACTAGCGACCCGCCCCAGCATCGCTCGGGTATCAAAAGTCTTAAAAAAATCCGGCTTCTCTTTACTACGCTATGGAAGTCTACTTAAAAACCTTTCTTTTAAGTCACTTTACCGATTAAAATACTACATCAAAATCAGTTGTGTAGTTTTAAAGATTTAATCAAACAAAGGTACAGACAGAGGAAAGCGACTTTGTTTTATACTATGTAATGATGAGTCAGGGTCTCTATCCAATAAACCAACAGGGACGTCAAAAAAAAGTTTTTATCAACAAAATGCTTTCAGCTGCAACTTGTTAACATTTAACCAGTTTACAAAATAAATACCATAATACAAAAACCGTTTACTTGTAATTTTGTGGTGCTGCATGCACGAGCCCTAGGCGCAGCCCCGCCGCCCCAGATGTAAGCTTCCTGCGTGCCGTCGGAAACAGGCGCGGCAGGTATTAATGCTTATGCAGCGGTAACTACAACGGTACTACATCATCACAGGAGTATAATAAATCTACACTAATATTGTAAAAGGATAAAAGTTTTGTTATTTTGTTTTTATCGACTTCAAATAAAAGGAGGTTCACAATTCGTCGGTTTTTTTTTATAGTTGATAATCGATTACAAGAAAACGCGTGGACCGATTTAGAAAATTATTTTCGTGTATGAAAGGAGTCAGAATTTGATAGTGGATCCCCAAGAAATTAATGGAACCCTTAAAATTTTGTTTGGTGATGTTTAGTTTATCGTCTACCTATAACAGGACTATATCTGGACACATCAGACTTTTTTTTTGAAAAAAGCAGTAATGTTTAGAATTAATATATGATTTATTGTACTTTTTTTTCACACATTAATGACATAATCCGATTTATAGAGAAAACATTTTCTGCAGTTTTGTATCCTAATAATAAATAATTTTAGAAGTCCTCAGTTTATTATAATAGCGGGGAAGGAAAAGTCTGACAGTCCAATTAAGGGCTTTTGTGTTAAGCGACTAGTGGAGCACTAGTAGACCGTCATTTAACGAAAAACACTGGTATTCAAGGCTAGAAACAAGAAACATAAACTATTTTCAATAAAATAAAACATATGCAGTTCATGTTTTATTCAAGCCAAGACTATATTCTTCATGAAAACTAGAAACGCAATATCATGAATACATTCAGTCAACGCACTGTGTTTCATATTCTGCAACGAGTATGTAAGTACTATGAAACTTGTGTTTTCATCACAATAAGTATGAACTGCAATACTTACTAACAACATGAGCACGGCACGTAGAAAGTACGGCTTTATGGTGTGTTTGCATTAGTTGAGTAATTGTATGCTAGTGACCTATGGCGTGATAAAGATTTTTTATTTTATTTTTCCTAAATAGAATTATTACCGAATATTATAAAAATACAAAGTTAATTTTTCTGTCGTTACATTTCTAGAAAACTGTTTTATTGCTGAGTGCCATAGAATATAAAATTGATCTACGGAATGAGTACCTATAGAAGCCAAAAATTGAGTAGGAACCAAAGTGCCAACAAAGCGCGGTGACAGGTACTTATAACCCTTTCATATTTTTATTGTAATAATATTCAGGTTATTAAAATGGCGCAGTAATTACAACCGAGTAATTTTCATTAATTAATTAGTAATGAGCTAAAACCGAGTTGAAAATTACATTGTTCCGTGTAAACTTATACATGCCTCGTGAAAATATATAATGAAAATACTTTTTTTTTTTGGTGAGTGGAAATCATCCAATGACTGCTCCCGTCCTGGGTGCGGCGGGGCGTGTCAGACTTTCATCAGTAAGTCTGACACGCCAAGTCTGCATGACGTGGCAAAAGGCAACCCGAGGAACATGAGTGGAGCTAAAACCCACTCATGTTCCTTCGGTTGCCCTTTATGTTCCGGGGTCACGGTAACTATTAACTATTAACACGCAACATAATGAAAATACTTATAGCCAATGCTAACCGCTCGGTGTGTTTATCCTATGTAGGGCGTGAAGATTTAACTTGGCTTTTTGAAACTCAAATGAAAATCATAGTTAATTGAGTTTAAGATTATATTTGCATAGGTCTCAAAGACTGCACTATAATTTATTTTGAACGGAGTACCTATCTTAATTGGATTTCCATATAAAAATTACGCTTTTTTATTTGTTAGACGCACTTTTTGGTTTATTAGTTTACACAAAAAATACGTGCATAAATTAAAAATAATCTTTATTACAGCGTTTTTGCTTTTTTACTATGTTGTTTAGCTTGAAGTTTACCTAATCAAATTTGAAAAAGTATTAGTTCTATGGCCATTTTGGTTAAATTAAACAATTTTTAAATTAAAAAAGTACAAACAATTAAAAAGTTAAAACAATTAGTACCTTTGTCGCTTAATGTCATTGTAGAACAAATGGTGTGGGTTTTTAGTAAGTTTCAAAATAACCTGTATAGTGGGGTAGGAAAAGGCTATTCACTAGCCTACTCACTCGACCAATGTGAACGCACACCTTGGATATCACGAACGGCGGCTAATGTAATCAGATAATACGACGTAACGAGGGTCTGTGGAAAAATGAGTGTTATTCACTTAAGATATGAAAGAGCTGAATTCATGCACAATTTACTTACGTCTTCATTCAGAGGGAGTGAGGAGAAGTTGAGTTTTTACGGCATTTGAATCTTCAAATACACGTGATTTGAGACACAACAGAAAGACAATAGCAGCCCGACAGCCTGCTGTCGCTTGGTCGTTGAAAGGTTAAAAGCATTTTTTTATGTAACGTCTTATTAAATTCTATAAAGAGGCTATTAGAAGTTTGAAAGTTCTGAGGTACTTTTAAGTGCTAAAAACTAGAAAGTAAACATAACATAATAATAATGCAGTATATTCTGAAGGGTACTTTGTATATTTTTTCTCACACATTTTATTTGAGTATAAAATATATTACTTATAACTTTACTAAAAAGTTGTTATTATTACCAAAGTAACCGTTTTACCACAACGAATTTTAAACTTCTATAAGCAGCCCAAAAATAACTACAAACTTTTTCGAATCAACATTTTCAACAACTATATTTTAAGAAAATCATTTAAAAATATAAAAGTTTTTAGCTAAATAAATTGATATTTCTTTCAAATTGTTTTCGTATTCGTAAACTTTTAAAAACACAGCAATTTTGATTTCATTATATTTATTAGGGACAAAAAACAGTTATATGCTAAGAACAATACATAGTCGATGGAAGTTCAACATACACGCCGCCGAAGCCGCAGGCGAAAGCTAGTATTTAGGTTAACTGTATATGAACGCAGTATTAAAATATAATCTTTCTAAACTTAAAACCTATCTATTAAGAGTGAGCCGTTAACTACAATACCTTCATAGAATGATTAATAACTAGCAAGAGCCTTTTGTGTTACAGAATTTAATAACAGGTAAGTAATTATGAGAATTCAACGGCAACAAAATAACAGTACTGTAAAATAAGTAATGATAGACTACATAGTCTATCTCTTGCAGGTCGCTGTGCCCTTTTGTATATTGTATATTCTTAAGCTTAATTACCCGACTGCCGAGTAGTAGTAGTAGTAGTGTGCGTTTGGTTATTATAACATAATGTTAAGGAGCGACTTCACTTTGCGTATTTAGCAAAATATTCGCGTGCTCGATGCAACGTAAAGTGAACCTTATTCTAATATAAGCATCTAGTCAAGTTATTTAGTAACAAAAAAATTACATTGCGACTGGGGCTTACAAAACATGTGAATTTCATCGAAACGGCTAAACTGATTTGTATTTAATTACATGTCTAAGAAACATCGCTAGATAACTTACTTTTAATAAGAAAAAACCATTTCCAAATCGGTTTACCCGTTTAAAAACTACGGTGCCACAAACACACTTAGCGGTCATACTTATAACACCCCTCTTTTAGCGTCGGGGGTTGAAAAAAAAGACCCCTTGAAGGGCATAAAAGAATAGAATTGCGTCTATATTCATTTTTTAGAGAATTAGTACAAATTATTATGCACAGCTGGTTGACAGCGCGGAATGGGACAAATTCAAAAATTCTATCTAGAGCAGATTGAATTTTTGAATTTTTACCATTCCGCGATGTATGTATGTATTCCTAAAGTCCATTCCTGGGTGGTTTATTGGTCCACATAGGTATGCAACGCTCGTAAAACTTGCAGAATCGAATTCTGTTTCAGAAAGATTTGATATTCGAGATTTTTTTGAATTTTTTTTCTTACTTCATGGCCTCGAAGTAGTGTTGCACTTTTATGTTTTAAAAAATAATTTGTTCTTTGTATATTTTCTATCTTTCTACCCATGTTGTCCCATCGTTAACCCTTAATTTGGCAAGGACTATTTTTTCTCGAATTTTATATTTCACTGTTATTTTCTGGTTTATTATGATCCCAGAGGAGAGACAAAAATAATAAAAAAATACTAAATGTTACAGTTTTCGCGAAAATCTGTGTACTCCAGGAAGTACATTGCCAGCTATCGCGTAAACTACGTCTCAGTATGTTTGTACTATGTGTAGTACAATGCCAAGATATTGATAATATTCATTTTGTCAATTTATTACTTTATTTACGAAAAAAACGTTACAAACAACAATAATTTAGTGTAAAATTGACAACAGAAAATGCTCTTCTAGTTTTTTCCTACCACAAACAAATACATGTAGCTCTTCACGTAAAAAACTTGGGTGCTTCCCTCTTCGCAAAGCCTACAGCGTAATTATTTTATTTCCCTTTTCTGAAAAATTTCCAATATTGCGTCGAGCCTGATGCTGTCATCCGGTCGTTCAGCAGTAGAAGAAGTTGAAGCTCTTTGGAGATGGAAATAGAAAGAGTGGCTTGTCATCAGAACTAAAACATTCAGTCAATTTGTACAATACTGGACGCAGAATAAGTACTTCCCAATTTTTTGTTGAAAAGATTTGTTATTATGAAGTAATTATGCTAACACAAGAAAGATTATCAAAAATGATAGTAAAAAAATTGTTATTGGACTATATTTTAGCGGTTTCATGTTGCACTTGTCTCTAGTATATTTGGGACAGACAAACTGACTGTTAGTTGCCCTGAAGGCGAAGTTTTCTGAAGAAACATCTGAAAATAGTGTAAATAAAACCTTAGTGACAAACTGAATTAGTCAACCCCAACCCCACGTGGCACTAGTCTGCTCTAGAGAGTATAAAAAATCTTCAAATCGCACCGAAAAAGTAGCCTTCGCGCGCCGTGTTGAACAGGCTGAAAGAATAAAGAGCTGGAGCTATTTAGGGAAAGGGGAACATGTAGTGCTGGCAGTTTGATACACAAGGGCATAGAGACTGCACTCGAAGCGATGGAAACGTTTAGCAGCCTTTAGATTGTACATTTTTTACCATAGAAGGTCTCTTCTCTATTCCAAATCCCCTAATGACGCGCTAAAATTGATCACTAAAAGTATGCGTTTGCTAGATTTGAGCTAGGATTTAGGGGTTAAAGGTGTTTAAGGAAACTGAGGGAACCCCCGTTCCCCCTCTTACCTCCGAAACTCCTAAAATCAGCGTCCAGTTTTGTATATATTTACTGAACTATCATCAAAACGTCCTTTTTGTTTGGTTATCAAAGCTTAAATCTTATGCGATCGGGTCAGTTTCAAGCATAGCAGAAAAAGATAATAGGACATACTATCGTACATGCTTTTCACACCTCAAACATTGTTATAATTTATAAAAAAAAACAAATGAATACCGCATTCAATAACACTATGCTTTTGGCAATGTACTCCGTGTATACCAAAGTCTATTTTGTGTTTTTTTACTACTGACCTGGCAACGGTATTCCTGGAGTACACACATGGTTTCTAA
This sequence comes from Athetis lepigone, assembly GCA_033675125.1. NCBI lineage: Eukaryota > Metazoa > Arthropoda > Insecta > Lepidoptera > Noctuidae > Athetis > Athetis lepigone. Next base: position 7,943,768 of record CM066237.1, read on the forward strand.
CTCATAATACTGTAATTACGTAAATTATACCGAAAATTGCAGATAATTTATATTATTTGTTGATTTCTCAAGCACTGCAAAGCAAAAAATTAACAACTCCCAAACAAAAAATAAATAAACTTACTCATGTCTCAGACATATCAGACCGTTTTGAAAGATTTTGAATTTAACAAAACATTATTGACGTAACCAAAATAGAAAATAAATTCCTGCTTTAATTGATAATCATTGCAACTCATTAAAAATAAAAAATGCATTTTTTTGGATATTCGTGACAATATATTTTTTTTAAGTTAATGTACTATGTGTAGTATTATGCCAAATTAAAGGCTTTGTAAGATTTCAACCATAAGTACTAATGTTAATTTTGGTTATCATCCATACTAATATTATAAATGGGAAAGTGTGTCTGTCTGTCTGTCTGTCTGTCTGTTTGTCTTTCTTTCACGGCAAAACGGAGCGATGAATTAACGGGATTTTTTGTGTGGAGATAGTTGAAGGGATGGAGAGTAACATAGGCTACTTTTCGTCTCTTTCTAACGCGAGCCAAGCCACGGGCAAAAGCTAGTATATTATATAACGTGGGTCCGTTTACAAACAAAAAATCATTTATTTGTACTGTACAGTACGTTAATATAATTCACACGATTATCCTCGTTATACAACGCAGCAGCCAATCGCCTCTACCAATCATACCATCCAAATTATAAAGTATGCCCATAATATATCTCAATCACAACATTTTATATCGGATCTGAATATATAAACTATTGGCTGAACCCGACAGATTCCGCTCATTCAGTCATGTTAATTTTTGTACGTGTTTAATTTAGTACGTGTGATTTAATGGGCTGATCCGTGAGCTCAACAGCACTAGAGTCGGCTGCTCAATAGATGGTAAGCTCAATAATGGTATGCTGGAGTGCAGATTTGCTCGATGCTCCGAACAGGTAAAGAAGACGCTGTACAGGACATACTGCCAGTCCTTCTACACCTGTAGTTAATGGACTAGTTACACGCAGCGAACCGTCAGCGCTTTGCGTGTCCAATACAACAATACTTTCAGGTGGCTGATGGGGTTGCCTCGCTTCTGCAGTGCGTCAGCGATGTTTGCTGAAGCTCGAGTGGATGGCTTTCATGTCATTATACGTAAGAGAGCAGCATTGCTGATGCGAAGAGTGAGGGGCAGCCCCAACAGCTACTTGCAGGTTATTGCAGACCACATCCATAGTCCGATTTGGAGGCATTGGGTAGGTCTGAACGTAGGGTAGGCGGTGTTTTGTTCTTCCCCCCTATTACTTTTTAAGTAGAATTAATTTTACTAACATAGTTCTTAAGTTATTATCTTACATGTATTTACTAACACCATATGGACCGAAAGTCTGAAATAAATATATTGAATTGAATTTCTCATATACTGGTATACATGAGAAATTAAACTCGTACAAAAATTTAAGAAGGCGTTGTCTTATTAATTTTTTTTTTTTGGTTTATGGTCTTCCGTATTTTTATATTTATTCTGCTATTCGAGACCGAGGCAAATTAACAGATTAAAGATCGTAAAAATCGATCCAGTTGACCTTGAGTTAAAAATGGAAAACCAACCCGAGATAAAATTAAACATATATTCAGAATTGCACTATCTTGTGTAATCGTGCATTTCTGGAGACACCCACGTATTTTGCTAGATAATCTCGAGGCAATTTATTCGTTGGCAAGATCGACTATTGAGAAAATTAACAAGCACTAAAAGTCTATAAGAAACTGCATTAAACGAATTTTACGACTGATTTCGAAATGATTCAGCGCAATAAAATTTGGAACAATGCATAATAATTCAGGATTATTTATGTATGTACTCACCATGAGTTCTTAAGCTGGCGAAAGATAACAAAACGAGGACTTCGACGTATTACTTGGTCAATAATCCTTTCTGATGTAGCGTAATTTCCAAAAGGTGGGTATATAATAATGAGCGTTGGCACGTGCGATTGCTCGACGCTTTGTTTGGTGTTAAGCTCGGCCCGTGGGCACATACCTGTAACATTTCTTTCTACCTTGAGCTCACTCTTAGTTGAAATGTCAGCTCCACGAATCGCCTGTTTTTGCTCACTTGGTAAAATGTTACACCAAGTGCTCATAAGTTCCTAAAATAAAGTTCTAACAAAACAGCGAATGCTTGATGTTCTGTTTCAAGCGAATGCTCTAGTTTATCAGCGCCTTAACGCAAAGGTTGACCAAAAGAGCCGCTGTGCTTTAAATATGTGTATTTTGACGTACTGATTATAAATAGTCCGCCTTTCACCGTATTTATATCAAAAGTTGATTAACTGTATAAAATTAACTAGTTTTAAATTTATTTAACAGCCGACTTCCAATTTATTGAGTAAGTATGCAGCTGGATGGATTGACTGCCTATCCAGGTTAGAAAATATCACGTTTACCTCATTATTAGGCCTGTTTGTCAGACTTCCTGGTTTCTAGCTACCCGTAACGACTGTAAAAGATTTACAAGGTCAACAGTTTTTCATGATTTCTGAAATACCAGGATATCACATCGCAAACTGCCAGTCTCCGGGATTACAATTAAGTCTCACTTGAACGACCCAACACCACTTTCCACGACCTGATAATCGATCCAAGGATCCCACTCTCGGCACTGGATCTGGAGACTAGATCAACGGAGCATAGGCGAGACGACAAAAAAAAGTAATTAGTACGTCAGATAGATTATCAAAAAATTGGACACGTATTTTTTCTTTTTTCTCGTAAACGAAGAATGACGACGGAAGTTGCGCATGACAATTACAATTTTTGCAGGACGGTGACGTCAAAAACCCCCTTCCCCTGAACTTTGTTGCTTTTTATCTTTGTATTTGTGGCGACATCTATCGCCGAACATGCGAACTGCAACTGACAATCTTGCATCGCGATATATGAGTTATCGGCGACATTAGAACGTGTACAACAATCCCGACTAGAACCGTCGGGCAGTAGCCCACCAGACACAACACCCGTCTGGTCGGAGGATCCTCCCTTTTCAACGGAGGTGAGGGACTTTACACTCTGTTCCTCATACCTTCATATTTTTTTATTAATATTTGATCAAGCAAAAAATACGTGTCCCGTATTTTTGGCCAATCTATCAGACGGACTAAATAGAATGCCATTTTTTTATGCTGTCGACCCCTATTATGTGAAAAAAATAAAAGCCTGTGAGTACGTGTCCTTTCTCGATATCCACCTTATCCTTTAATATAATATCATAAAGTGAAATAACAATTAGGCCGGGTTCCCACTACGCCGGACCGGCAGATCTACCGCGCCGGTAAATTTGCCGGAAGGGCTAGTGGCTGTACAATTTATATGAAGCTATTCACATTATCCCGGGTCCGGCATTTTTGCCGAGCCCGGCATTTTTACCGAGCGTTTTGTCACTACGAATAGGGTATTACACTGTATAAGAGAAAAAATATAAAAATATATTATTGAGGTAGCTTATGCAAAAAGCAGCCGAACAGTGTTAGTTTTAGTTCATAAAACTAGAATATATATTTTTAAATTCAATTCAAAGTTTTCAGTTTTTTTTACCTGTTCTTGAACACACCGAAATACAGACCATAGACAGTGACAGCTGTCGACTGTCAACAGTGTCAACTAGACGTCACTATTTGTTTTATTTATAACCTCCTAATACGATCTTTATTATAAAAATATACTTTTTCATGGAAGTTATTGTGAAAGATATTTTAGATGGCTAATGCACATGTGTACTTACATCAAAGTGATATTTACAACAACAGTACAAACGGTACAAACGGGTTTTTATGGTGTAATAGTTGGAATACTCTTCCCACAACTTTTAACTAAGTTTTTCTTAAATTTGAATCGGTTAACACTAGAATTCACAATTATTCCGATGTTTTCACACTTGTGTTCTTGCATTCCGAAACGCACACCAACGGTAAGTCGAACAGTAACTAATTTTTGAGATAAAAACAATAAAAATTATGTAAAGTGTCACAGCGCGTTTGTTTATTTACATGACGTAAGGACGTCATATCGCCAAAGCAAAACCACGCCCACGGCGTTTTCCGTTTTTGGAAATTTCCGCGCGAAATTTAAAAATACAATTTTTAAAAGCGTTTTTAGGGTACTTAGCGCTTAAATAAAAATTTAGGATTTTTTTTTGTGGTTTCTTAGTACTGTAGGAGTTATTTGAAATACTTAAAAAAAAAGAGTGTAATACCCTATTGCCGGTAAACGCCCGGGCCCGGAGTAATGTGAACGAGTTTGAGCCGGTATCTGTCCCCCGCTCACCCCGCTTGTGCTCCCCTCGCCCCGCCCGTGTTCCACTCTAGTCATTCGGCTCGCATTTTCTGGTAAAAGTAGACGTTTAGCATGGTGAAAATCTTTCCCGTAAAATAGGGTGTACCCAATGTTTTCTATTATTTTGCCTTCTATTAAGATACCACCACACAACAATTTCGTCGTCCATTGTGCGCGCAGGTCCAAATTCAACTGCTGTCTGAATTTCTTCCGGGATCCGATCTAATGTGAACACTTTGTCCGGTGTCCAGTTTTCGGCAGATCTGCCGGTCCGGCGTAGTGGGAACGCAGCCTTACTGGAGAAGAATATTCGACAGCCACGTCATCTCTCTGAATAGGTTTAGCCCTGACAGTTTTCTTAAATATATTGCCAAAAGCTGTAGGTGTCATACAAAATAACTTGCTAGAATAAATATAGTGAATTCATCAGTTTAAGTGGCTCGAGTCATGTTTGAACCTTGACGATATTCGCAAAATATTTCGGGCATGAATACCTATACCAAAGAAAAATATGAGAGAGTGTTGCTACCAAAAAATATGACTCATATCCGCCAATATATTGCCTAACGCCTCGATGACACAGGGCTATTTTACAAACTACAAGCCATCGATTCGGCGAGCAGCTTGTAAACTCGCTCTATGTCATTGAGCTTCCTTCCAATTTGCTTTTGAGTAGCCGATTGTAAAAGAAGCTTCTTGAAAAATAGAAAACCCGAAAAATTTACTCGGCCTTCACTGGCTTGGTGTTGGCTTGTAAGCTAGTCAACTAGGCGTGCTATCATCGCAGCTAGTTGAACTAGTTGCGAGTATCTTTGTGTTTTGGCAGTTTAAGCAAAACAACACGTGGTGGAACTCGCGAGCTAGTTCGCTATTGAGCGAGTGGGTAGTTTTTCGTGTCATGACCAATCAACAGACTAGCAGCTCGTAGACTAGCCTGTGTCATCAAGCCTTTTAGAGAATATAGCGGTACCTTTGGCAGTATTGATTGGTTCAGATTATTCTAATCCATACTAATATTATAAATGCGAAAGTAACTCTGTCTGTCTGTCTGTCTCTTCATGACGCCTAAATCACTAAACCGATTTGAATGAAATTTAGTACAGATATAGTCTGGGACCCGAGAAAGGACATAGGATAGTTTTCATCCCGGAAATCCCCCGGGAACGGGAGCTATTAATCTACGCGGACGAAGTCGCGGGCAAAAGCTAGTTTAGATTATAAAATTAAGTATTATATTAACTGATATAATGAGTCTCTGTGAGCTTGCTTCGTATTTAGCTGGATTATTAAGAGACCCTTTTTATTTTAAAACGCTCTCCTGTAAAAGTTCTTTTTTGGCCCTTACTAGTAGAATACTTATAAAAATGCGAATACGTGCGTTCGGCTTTATTCGATACATTCGTTGTGTTTTGATCAAAATAGTCATAGATGAAATTTAAAATGTTTTTAAACCACATATATAAGGATATATTTTAATATATATTAGATAGCCTAGAAGAGAGTCGCATTCCGATGTCTGTCTGTCCCTATGTATGCTTAGATCTTTAAAACTGCGCAACAGATGTTAATGAGGTTAATTTTAATAGATTGAGTCTACAAGATAGGTTTATATGTATAATACATGCATATCATAGTAGATAAAAGCTAGGATTTTTAAAGATTTGCAACACCCGTGCGGAGCTGGGACGGGTCGCTAATGTATTTTAAAACAAAGTTCACCGCCGCGTATGTCTGTCTGTTCGCAATTAAATCAAAAAGTACTGAACTTAACAGACAGATTATTTCATGAGAAAGATATTAATATATGCAATATATGCATATTACTGTAGAGAACAGCTGAGAATTTCAAAGATACGTATAACCCGAGCAAAACTGTGGCAGGTCGCTAGCATGTTTAAATTCAAAAGAACGTGACGTATCTCATATTTCTTTATTATAATACAATCGACAATGATTGATGGACTATCAAACCGTTTCAAAGGTAAATAAAAGACACCTTTTATTCAAGTTATCGCCAAATTACAACGTGACGACGTGGTTATTCAAAGAAAGAACGCATCAACTTTGAAAAGATAGCTTTAACTTTTAAAAGAATGCATTAACTTTTCAAAAGAAAATTTTAAGAAAGAATTCTTCTGTGTTGTTAATAAAAGTTTGTTTTTTGTTGTCAACAACTCTAAACTCGAATCCCATAAATTACAAGTTGGGTAACGTCAACGCGAAAATAAAAAAAAGAATTTATTGTAAACCAAAGTTAGTTTCTTTTTTGCTGGCCGAAATTTTACAGAACCTAGTAGGTACCTAAACAAATAAATAAAATTTAAGTTTACGTAATGAATACAACTCAAAACAAAAATTAATGATTTTGTCTGCATCTAGCTATCATCAGGAATTTCACTAGCAGTTAATCTAAAGGGAATAATGTCTATTTAACCGAAGTAACCGAAATTAAACCCCAATCAAAGTAAACTAGGGGATCAAAATGTATATGACAAGGGACGGGCGAAGCCGGAGAAAGCACTTAGTGTGAGTAAATATAAATGGAGACGAATCACATTAATAGAAAGTTGAGTCACATTAATTTATAATTAGAGCACAAACATTATAATAATAACACAAAAAATATATGCAAAATTTTACCTCTCTACACGTGATTCGAGACACAATAGAAAAACAATAGCAGCGTTACAGCCGGCTGTCACTTGGTCGTCGAATAGTTAAACAAAACCATACAGTCCGATTTTTTACAAAACCTGGCGAAATTTAATAAATAAAGCTTGAGCTCGTAATCATAATATTTAAAAAAGAACGTCAACATATTTATTGTAAGAAACGAGTATGTAGAATTGAAAGAAATATAAACTGTGTGATTAATCTATCATACTCAGCGTCATCAGTTGTCGACCTACACATCACAAATGATAGTCCTAGAGCCCAATGTTACAAGAGCTACGTCATTTAAAAATAAAATACTCTACAAGTTAAATAATGCAATATTTAGTTTGGGAAGAATGCGTACCTGAAAGCTATATTTAATTCAAGGGTACTTCGGGTCTTACTTCCGATCACGGTGGCCAGAATCAATGCATTCTTAGAAAAAGTATTTAAGACACTTTTTAGCGCACAAATCTATTCACAACACTGTTGCTCCCTAGCCTTAGTATTTATTCTATTTTTTCGCATAGTACTACTAGTCTACCTAGTAGTACTACGGGCAAAATTTTCTTCCCGTAGTTCTACTAGACACTATCTCCCGCTCGGGCCAAGAGCGGGGGTTGTCATTGGATGATTTTTACTGACTGATGACTCACTGAATAGGGAACAATACGCGCGGCGCAGGAGCATCACCCCCCGCTACCCCGAGGGGTATACGAACGGCGGCGAGTTAACTACCTATTACACTACGCGTTATTCAGACTCGTTTTGTGTATGGATGGTTTGTCGTTTTTGGAAATCGGTCCATAAACGACGGAGATCTGAGGTAAAAAACATAAAAAAAAACCGAATGGAGAACCACCTCCTTTTTTTAGAAGTTGGTTAAAAATTGTACCAGTCGTCGGAATACCGCACGCGATAGTCAGCGCAGTATAATAGTTAAGTGCGGGTACTCCGCAAATAATACTACTACTACTACTGATACTACCGCTGGTAGTACACCGGGATTAAACGCGTGGGACAATTCATTTACAGACAAACAACCAGACTCTAAAAAATACCTGTGAGCTACACAAATATTTGTTCAGCGCAGTCAAATTGACGGCACCGTGGCGTCGAAATAATTCCTAATTCGATTGGATGGCAATCTAAACCTACTCCGGAGAAATCACACGTTGAATTTTTTACGTGTTTTCAAGGGTTGAAGGTATCATAATATCAATCAGCTTCATATAATTTCCAAAAATTATCTATACTAATATTATAAACTTAAGAATTTTGTTTGTTTTAAAAAATCTTTTTGTGTTGGATAGCCTATTTGCGATCGGGAGAGCATTGAACTTTTGTTACACACAGCTGATATGTTTTTCGCTATTTCAGAGTTGGGTCTATAATACAAGTTGTTTGTTTTTATGGGTAGAATTATATCCTAGCGGGTTTTTCAAGGCACCTGATTTGGCCTTGAGCGTTTCAATTTGAGACGTCTTTACCCTACAGTGGAACAATAATTAACTAGTACTATTGTATTCTTATCACAACTAATTCCCAGTATATATGTTTAAATAAACTGTACTTACTAAATCCACAACCCCAAACTCCGAGTATTGGCAAGATATATGCACCTTAAATAACTAAAACTAATCCAAAGCTATCAGTATAAAGTGGTCTGTATAAAATACGTGAAATAAATAAATTGTGTACATTTATTACATGCGTATTTATGTAACTTCGTGTAAAGTATCACTGAATTAGAACTAACCTATTAACTCGGTAAGAGTGTGTAAACGGGATCATTTGGTTCATATATCACAGACTAGATTATTCTGAGTGAAAGTGTTTGTGATGAATATGTAAACTATGGACTCCCGCCGGTTTCGCCTGCTACTTTAGGTTTTAGCACTCTAAAGTACAGGTTGTAAGGGTAGAATGGGTTGGTACCATACAAGTTTATCTGCCGGGTTTGCGGAATAGTTCTAATTGTTACCGTGGCCCCGGAATATTAAGGGCAACCGAAGAAACAAGGGCGGGTTTTAGTCAGTAAAAGTCGGACACTCCCTCCTGACTTCTCTCGCCCCGCCCAGGGCGGGAGAAGTCATTTGATGATTTGCCATCCACAAAAAAATATATAAACCATTTACGTGTGTTTGCAAAGGTTAAGGTGGGCACAACCTTAACCGTCACTACCCCGTATACGATTTCTGGACACAATTTATTACTTAGTTAGGAAGGAAACACACGACAACCTCGAAATAGTGAGTGTATGTCCAATACAACATTCAACACCTGAATTTCAGGTAAATATTCGACCGTGTATTTCAACCAAATGTATAACAAGGAGAGTCCTCCATAATGAGGGATTCAGTTTATAGTATTTGCTTAACAGCACAAAAGCACAAATGTGTGCTTCTAAAACCAGCAGTCTAATTGCAAAACACATAACAACTTTAATTATGTTTCGTAATTAGTCTGTGTAATTCATTTTGACAATTAAAGTGTTTTTATCGTGCATTTACGTTGCGTGTAGCATAAAACGTAGAAAATTAATGTGGATGAGAAATCATCAAATGACTTCTCCCGCCCTGGGCGGGGCGGGAGTCAGACTTTTACTGACTAAAATCTACCCACCCATGTTCTTATGGTTAACCCTAATGTTCCGGGGCCGCGCCTTTTATATCCCTTCCCCTTCCCATTCCTGAATACATTTTTTTTCAATAGTGACTACCTCAGCCCTTTTTAATACCTTTTTATAACCTAGTAGCTTTCGCCCGCGACTTCGTCCGCGTGGAATAGTTGCCGTTCCCGGGGGATCTCCGGGATGAAAACTATTTTATGTCCTTTCTCGGGTCCCAGACTATATCTGTACCAGTTTAGGCGTGAAGAAGAGAAAGACAGACAGACAAAGTTATTTTCGCATTTATAATATTAGTACGGATTAATCAGTGGATTAAGTCATTAGAGATAGAATTATATTTGTCCTAAGTTCCATACAATACACGTATGTATGACAAAATTCTGTCTCTAGTTAGTAGACAAATCCATCGAAGGATAAAATTGTTGGAAGTGACCATTCATTTTCTAAATGAAAATGATTAGATGGTGGAAAAAGGTTTATGTTTTGGAACAGTTAAAGCCAATCTTTTAACTGTTCCAAAACATAAACCTTTATGTTAATTTACGTTCCACAACATAATTATTATTTTAACAATAAGTTCGAGTTTATATTGCCTGTCAATCCTTTGTTTGTTTCACAGTTTTCCACGCAAATATAAGAGGCCCGATGTTCACTCATTGTTTATTTTTGTTTTAGATATATTATTATGTTTGTGTAACAACAACATCCAGTAATCATTATAAAGTTAAACATAAATAATATAACAATTGCCAGAATCTACTCAGAACACTAATTTTAACTAAACAACATCCAAATTTGAGTCCCAATATCATCTCAATGACAATTTAAGTGCGTCAAAAACATTTCACATATCAAGATGATTTTTAACCTAACTTTTTTAGCTTAAAAACCTTGAATTCATTTTGAATTCTTGCAATTTTTTCTACGTCACGTCAATTTAGCTGCAACAAGCAAGAACGCATAAGTTCTAACGTCGCTTTTTTATTTTTGTAAAGATGACGCTTATCTGGCGTCTTCGGGATCTTGGACTAGTATAATAAGGACTATGTTTCGAACCGTTATTTATGTTTGTACGGAATCTTTTTGTCTGATATCTATTCTTAAAAAGTCCTTTTGCCTTATTTCAACTATTTCTTATTTTGTGTGTACTTACAATACAATTCCTTTATAGTAGGTTTATTTGTAATTACCAACTATCTAAAACATTCTGTCGGCAAAACTTCAGAAACCCTTTCCATTACTGACTTTGTGCAATCAACGTGAATGCCAAGCTACCAGTGGATACTATTTATTTCTTTTCATTCCTTGTACGTGAAGAGTTGATGTCAATGCAAAACCTTGATTGCTCTCCAACCTTTGAAAATCCGGATGAAACAGCGGTTTTTATTTTTCTACCATATTACACAGAAAAGTAAAAATTTCTGAGTACGGTAGTTATTTTAAGCAAAAAAACATGTTGATATCAAAGGTTATGTAGTAGGTAAGTACCCGACTACAGCGATACAGCGTTATATATTTGTGTGTAACCTAAATAAAATATTACAAATAAAATTTGAATGGTTTGAAGAAGTTACTAGTAAAAGAAAAAAATAAAAATTATTAAAAAACAAAAAACCCGACTGCGTGAAAACTAATTTTAAAATTGCGTGAAAAATATAACTTAAATAAAAACTGAAAAGAAAGAAACAAGCCCAGTAGTTTATAATAGAACAGAACGACTCACAGTCGGGGCCCCTTGGAAAGATTTGATCGGTAAAATTTGAATGGGTCCCGACTGTGAGTACACTTGACATAGTTCATCGACATTTTTTTTTTCATTGACATTTTTTTCATGACAATATGGCGTCTGGTTGTCGCTGTGGTGAATTTTGATTACTGTCATGTCTTTAGTGACATTCGCAAGGTTAAAACGAATCGATTGACGTAAGAATTATCAAAATCGGCCTACGCATTCGGTCTCTAGATTCTATTAAGATTATATTAAGTTTTAAATGTCCTCCGCAAACCTCAGTCTATACTGGAGAGGCAACAGCCTTATTGGAAGCTGTGTTATATATTAAGTCTCATAAAATTAACAGATCTGTAATATTTTCTGATTCCCTGAGCTGTTTACAATCTATAGTTAAACCCCCCTTCCACTCCCGGGATAACTTTAGTGTAATCCTTAAAATCAAAGAGAAGCTGCTTGAATGCCACACCGCTGGCATTGAAGTGGCTCTGGCCTGGATCCCTGGTCACAGTGGCATCATTGGCAACGAAAGGGCCGATTACTGTGCTAAACAGGCTATTCGTACAGGTATGGACACGCATAATGCCATACATCTCAGAGATCTCCGTTCTATTGCCAAACCTGAAATGTTAAAAAACTGGAGTGAGTTGTGGCAAAAGAATAGCTTAACTGTAGGCAAATACTACCATAGTCTACAACCTACCATCCCTAATAAGCCTTGGTTCTTTAAATTCCGAAATTTTTCAAAACTACTCACCTCTGTCATAATTCGTCTTCGGTTGGGTCATGTTTGTTCTCCTTCTTTTCTTGCCAAGTTGCGTATTCGTGACTCCTCTATATGCGAATGTGGACTGGAGGACGGAACGGTGGACCATATCTTCCTGAACTGCCCAAAGTTGTCAGTTCAACTATATGACATTTTACCGACCCACATTCCACGTCCTATCAACGTGAGATTTCTTCTTAGCCATGCTTTCTTCTCTGAATATGTTTACACGCTAGGCAAATTTATATTGGCCAATAATATTAAGTTATAATGTGGAAGCCTAGAATCTTCCTAATAAATTTGGTGAAATCAATTTGTAGGTACACCTTTATCTCCATAGTCTCCATAGAGTCCAATCAGCTGTTCAGTGTTTGTGTGTTTACTCCACAGAGTATATTATGTATGTGCTAGTATTTATTAGAAGCTTTTAATATTTATTTGTTTGTATCGTTTCAATTTACTAACAAAACTGTGTTGTCCTATTTTCAGATTCGAATATTTCAATAACATACTATGATTAATTTACCGTGCATTGTCCTTTGAACTGAAAAGTGTTATTTCCAACCTGGACATTGGCAGTAATCATCGAAATCTCGATGGATTGCCATAAACAATATAAAGTTGAAGTTGAAGTCGGTCTCTAGAACGCCACATAGAATCAAACATACATACATATACTGATAAACACATTACCCAGACCCTCCTTTACGTCGCGCAGTCGGGTAAAAAGACATAGTGTATAATTATTAAATAATACAACAAAGTATATAGTTCTCATTTATATCAAAACAACAATAATAACCATTCATTTTACTTTTCATGCTCTTTCCAAATTTACAGGCATTCCAAATCTAAAAATATTCTGTTCCATTTTACCCGCTGATTTATTCCGGCTTGGTGCAATCTTAAGTATGTAATACAATTATTTATATAAGCTTTATCTACCGTTTTATTTTTCTTCGGCTGTTTTACGGTTAACTAATGGTTTCCTCTACAAACAAGGAAGGTATAAAAACAAGCAGAGTCATAATACGTGATAGGGGCTGATATTGAGGTCTGATTGAGGATAAGGATGTGCTTCTTTTTATCTACAAAATGTGTTTTGGAAAAGTGTGATTAAGGGCGACTCAAAATCGATACAAAAGCTCGAGAAGTTTTAGGGATTACGCACACATATTCAGTTTCATTTACGATTATTATTTATACGTTTTTAAACCTTCAAACACGTGATTTGAGACAGAATAGAAAGACAATAGCAGCTCGGCAACCGGTTGTCGCTTGGTCGTTGATAGGTTGCATATTAATACAAAAATAATAATAAAAAAATATAAAATAGTAGCCCACGTTGAAAACAGGGTCCAAGCTATCGGTGGTCAGGGCTCCAGATAGAGAAATCGCCGGCCAATGCGCGCCGTGTCCAGGAGTACGCCTTCTGTATCAGGCCCTTGAATTAGCTGCCTAGCGAGAGCCTCCTTAGGTTGGTCGAGGCCCTTAGCTATTATGCCAATGGCTGTCACGACTATCAGCACAATGACTGCTGAATCTACTTCCCACATGTCGTCAACCTCGCGAGCCAAGTCTAGGTATTTGTTTTGCTTATTCTTCTCGGCGTCCACGAGGTTCTCGTCATGCAGAATCACTCTATATATAGATAAATAAAATTCTTCTCTAAATCTGCCAACTTACCTATCCAAAATTCTACCAGCCAGCACAACTTTCCAAATTCAAAAAGCTGTCAACTATTTCCACTCATCGATTTATCCTTTCACATCCCTACCCTGACAGTGATCAATGCCAATGTCACCGAAGTTCACGTCTACGTAACATGTCTGATGGCCATAAATCATGAACGAATAAACACATTTTTGTAGCTTCCTTTGCGTGATCGATATGATTGCGATGACATGTACCGAGTCTACGATATTTAATACTTTCGTTCGATACGAGTTATGTTACCTTTGAGGATTGCGGAATGTTTTTTTGGCAATGAAATGAATTGATGGGGGAACATCGGGCTTTTGGAAGTCGTGACAGGAGAGGATGCTTTACAAAATTGAAGTTTTCTTTAAACCCAATAAAATTTATGGGACGAGTGGGGTCAGTAAAGCCGATGAAATAAACCAGCGTTAACGATCCTGATCTGCTGAATAACGAATGCCTTGTTGCAAAGCAGTTCGTGTAACGGAATAACTGTCGCTTTAATATTTACAAGCTCGCCTTAGTTTTCTCTGTACATAATTATAGTCAAACCTTGCACTAGTTTTTTCAACTACCTACAATGTACTTAAGCTTTAAACTTGCAGCTGAAACATTCAATCACGATTGTAAGTCACAGTAAGGCCCGAGTCACACCGGAATAGCAGCGGCCGGCAGCGGCCGGCAACGGCCGCCCGCGGCGCCGCGAGGCCGCCAGCGTTCGCTAGAAAAGAAAGGCGCGCGGCCGCTCGCGGCGCCGCTGGCAGCCGCTGGCGGCCTCGCGACCTTTTCAAGCTTTTCAAGTGATACTAATCTTTTAAGTATGTAGTTAAAGTTTAAAATTATTTCACACTGAAGGTGCTCACCGCGCCGCTGCCGGCCGCTGCCATTCCGGTGTTACTCGGGCCTAACGTTCAGAAAGAGAAAAGGCGAAGAGTAAGGAGGATCTCTAGAAGTACAGTACCATCTGCACCATTCTACAACACAAAAATACACAACATTTGCCAACATCACCCAAAATCAAAATAAAAAGAGAAAAAACAAATAAAAACAATCATTTGCAGTAAATTATGTAATCAACTTTTATACAACATATTGCAAAGTAATAATTAGCAGACGCTCGGAGTAAGAAATCGATTTCAGTTAAACACCAAACTATTTTCAATGGACAGCAATGATTCTTCAAAGGACAATAGTGATTTTTTGGTCTTAACGTTTAAATAACGGTCTCCTTTTAACATTAGCACCAAGAAAATAAACAGAATGGATAGTTTCAACATTTTGTTTGACTTCTATCTATAGATTTTCAAAGACAGAGTAGGAAACACAGACTAGAGACGATTACTAAGTAGAAAAGCCACATGCCACAGTAGCATAATTCAGGTATAAGTCTGGCAACACCGTAGAACGAATATGCACAAAGAAAAGTCAATAGCTCTTTGTAATTATACCTCTTCTTTGCTCTTTTGCCTTCACAGATATTGAACTCCGTGTAAGCTGGAATATTAGAAAAAACATGTTAAAAAACATGTTTTGTATGGTAGCAAAAAGATTTGAAAATATATTTTGTATCGTAATATAATCATGATCACAAGATTAGTGTTGATATTCGTCAAATCCTAGAATATACTTTATCTTATAAGAAATTTGAAAAGAAATGACGCCCGCGAATTTCTCTGGCAGAAACATAGGCAAACTGATGTAAAGGTCAGTGGGTCGTCTTAGGGGCGTTTCACCTGTTCATACTTAGAACCTAAGCTTAGAACATTGTGTGATTATATCGTAATCAGCTAGTAATGTTTTATTAACACTTTATTGGGATAAATACTTGCTTAGACGCTGAATTATCATACTAATATTAAAATTCGCCCGCCTGTCTGTACCACGTTCTGTCTTAACCATTTAATTTGAACTAAGATTCACATACGAACTTCATACGATATAGGGGCCCAAAGACGGCTATTTTTTTTTTGTCAAGTGAGTATTAGAAAGACAGACAATCACCATTTAACTTATAATATCACTGCAGACATACAATATAACTGGTAAGGTACTAAATAAAATAGAATAAACAATAATGGAAGAATACTTACAAACCATTTTGTGAAAATCTAATACAAGTTGGAACAAAAATTTTATTCCGTTGTATTTTGTGAAACTGAACTCTCAATTACTTGTTTTCATGTTTGTGTCTGCTTTGCTTATTGTTTTGGTTTATTAAAAAATATAATACTACATTATTTTTGTGGGGTTTTTTGATATTACATTTCACAGACAGATTTGACAGAAATTTTAAATTCAGCTGTTACGTTTCTTAGCAACAATTTTACAAAAACATAAGTCGCCAGTTTTTTAACAAGGAGATCAATTGATCCCCTTCCTGCTTGCGTCTCATAGATTCATTTTTCTTTGTTTTTGACATCCTAAAGTGCCTTTGAAATCGTCTATTAGAAATAAATGATTTGAGTTTGAGATTAAGTCATTTATCTTCTTATTTACGGGCCTGGTTAGTCTAGTGCTTATAATGACCCTGACTGTTAAGAAGGTCGTGAGCTCAATTCCTACCCAGGGCAAACTCTGTGTGCTTGTATTTATAAATTATATAAGTATGTATTTCAGTTATCTGGTAACCATGCTACAAATTCTGGTTAGTTTAGGATCAAAATGGCCATGTGTGATTTTATTGTTGGTTATTTATCTTCAATGCTCGTCGTGGCCTC
This sequence comes from Athetis lepigone, assembly GCA_033675125.1. Taxonomy (NCBI): domain Eukaryota; kingdom Metazoa; phylum Arthropoda; class Insecta; order Lepidoptera; family Noctuidae; genus Athetis; species Athetis lepigone. The sequence continues at coordinate 7,960,294 of CM066237.1, forward strand.
TGACAGATTTTGTCACGAAGTATATTTTGCGACGTTTCGCCCTAACTTTGGCAGCGTGGATTACATAGATGATGTATGGGCAGCACATATTATCTAGTCCGATCAGTAGACTCATTCCTCCTACCGGGGTTGCGAAATAGTTATAATAGTTACCGTGACCCCGGAAAATAACCTCCTACCATTTTTTTTTTTGTTGGGTGGGAAATCATCCAATCACTGCTCCCGTCCTAGGTGCGGCGGGAGGGCGTGTCAGACTCTTACTGACTAAAACCCACTCATGTTCCTTCGATTGCCCTTTATGTTCCAGGGTCACGGTAACTATTATAAACATTCCGCAACGCCGGCAGGCGTTGGCCCTGTTGGCCCCCTTCCTGTTCTGACTCCTTCTCTTTGAGGCGCGCGTGGAACACTAACGCTCCGTCGACGCGTTCCTGGTCCTAGCCGATCGGCGAGCTACCCATCGCTCGCCATCCGCAGAACCAAAGGCTTCCTACCTCTAGGCCTCCTTCCGACCATCTTTCCCGCCAAGAGCCACTTTTGAAGGTCAAAATGATGGGAACCACTTTATATATTTTAATATCAGCTGTTCCCCGCAGTTTCATCTGTATCTTTGGAAGTTAAAATAGTCATAAATTTGAAAGTTTCCAATTTTTTGCACAATTCTCTTATTTACCCTTAAAAGTGTTAGTAATCATTAGAAAAGTAAAATTAAAGTGGTGTAGCACCTTTCAAAATCAGTCTAGTTATAGCGTAATAGACAGATAACCAGACAGAATTACTTTTCTATTTATATTATTTTAAATTAAATTAGTACTAACAGAATGATGGATTTTCATTCAATCACAGTACATTTATTTTTTACCAACCTGTCGAAATACTGACCAACGAACAGACATTTTCAAACAAACGCTTAGAATTAGAAATCTCGAATAAAATAGGTAACTGTTGCTCCAATTATTTTCGACTTACTCTCCCGCAAAAACAATCCATAAAAAAACTAAAACTGTTTTAGTCTAAACATGTTTAGTTTGGAGGCCACACGTGTAGTTTAGTTTTAGCCGGCAATGCGTCTGTCAGCGTATGCACATATATTATGATCATGAACCACGTTTGTTAAGAAAATTGATTACTAAGTATGTAAAGTTTGTACAAGTATATGTTTAATAAGTAAACAGGACTGGATACTCCATCTTTATAGCCAATTCCCAAATATGCTATGTTAGGTAGTCTTAAAGTTTTTAATTAAGCTGAACGATTACTGACAAATATTTGCACGGTCTGGACAGGTCCACTCGAATCTGTGTGCTTCTTTCATCAAGAGAGTACCTTAGACATGTACTACACCAATACTATTGTATGGACTTTAAAGCATACAATAGTATTGGTGCAGATGCAGATGTTTCTTATCAGAGCAGTCCAGCTAGAAAACACCGGTCTCATCGTTCGCTTAAAATAATAATATCAAAATATTGACGTGTAAAAGTGCTATTTACAAAATAAATATCATTTTACTCAAAAAAAAAACGGATTCACCTGAATACCAGGAGCGACTGCCAGACTTCCTCAACCCAGTCATAACTTTTCCGCCTTTTCAGACCAGTCCTGGGACCCTAGTCTGCTATTACAATCGTGTCTCGATGATCGATTTTTGACGTGTAACGTCAAATTTTTGACACAAGTCCCACACAAAAACTGTCAAAGTTGTCAAATATCCGGCCGATGACTGGTCATTGAGACATAATTGTAATAGCAGACTAGGGCCCCTGGTTGTAAGTGACCAGCCCCCTAGACAAGAGGCATTGTAGAATAGATTGTAGATTAGAATAGATTTTCAAATGTATAGATTGTCAAATGTGTACCTCCTACCGGGGTTGCAGAATAGTTATAATAGTTACTCCGCTATCTATTCTACAATGCCACTTGTCTAGGGGCGACTCAACTCAACTTTCAACTCAACTCTCTACCTCTTCTTCTCTTCTCTTTCGTACCAACCTCGATGACGTCATCCATCTTTATACTGAACAAAACAGCATCAAACTCCGTAACTAATGCATTCCGTCTGTCAGGAGGAAACTGAGTTGATGTCATCCCACGCGTGTAATAAGGATCGATGACTCTCCGATGGTTTTACGGCGATTGACTGGCACCCACGTAGGATTCCATTAAAAGCACGTTTCCAAATCATCGCATTCAAACTCAAATTCCAGGTCATTCCTTCAACTTCAACTTTATTCTGTTCATGGCAATGTCCAGGTTGGAAATAATATTTTTCAGTTTAAATGACAATAGTACGGTTATTAATTACAGTATCGAGATCAAACACGTGTTTTTTATATCGAAACACGAAATGACTCGTAATTTCTTTAACCAAATCATTCAGGTACAACTGATTCTATCAAATGGTCAGGAAGCAAGTTTATCGAAATGTTAATATTGCTGGTTCCAAACCAACTGGTTTGTAAAAGAACGAGCAAGCAATTCCATTCTTTTAGAATCAATAGACTGTTTTTGACTTTGCAAAAAAGTTCTAGAATAAAATATCTTAAAGCTTAAAACAATGCAAAACAAATTTAAATTTAACAGCTCCGGCAGCCGGTTCTAACAAATGGCGCCCGTTCGCTAACATGACATACAGATTGGCACCACTTAGCTCGACATTTGAGAATAACTTACTCACAACCACCTAAGTCATTGAACGTATTCAGATTCTAAATCAACGCCTGCATGAGTAACTGCAGAAGAGGATTCTTGGAATTAGCAACGAACTATAGAGCAACTGTTTTAACCATTCTTTTGCATTTTCTAACCAGTGTACCATATCAAGCCGGGGTTGCGGAATAGTTCTAATCGCTACGGCCCCGAAACTTAAAGGACAACCGAAGAGACAAAGATGGGTTTTAGTCAGTAAAAGTCTGACACTAAAGTAGAGAGGAGTCATTTTGATGATTTCATATCGTCACAAAAAAACAGTGTTAAATATTACAACAATCACAATATCATACATCTAAGTCAAGTTTAAAATAACTAAAACTATATTTCACGGCTGTATATCAATCCGTCAAGATAGCTCACGATTGTCTTTAAAGATTCTAAAATATAAACTGTTTCATAAACTAGACGATTTATAATAAACCGTGATCGACGAATAATAAAAACCAGGACTTTTCAAAAGAGAACTGTTAACAGATTGGTGCGTGCAGTTTAAAAATAAATCAATTTTCACACGATCCCTGAGTAAATAGTTTAAATATGAATATACTGACTTCATATATGACTCATTGACACAAATATGTAACTGTAGTCAGTTTTCTAAAAGGAATGTGTCATACTCGCAAATTATGATGCCAAAATCAAAAATAAATATTTTTTTTTTCTGCCACTTCGTTTGTATTTTTTTACGACCAAGAGAAGGAGCCTAGGATTATTCCGATCTGTCACCCCGCTTTGTCCCCACATTGCTAACTGGGGGACAGATCGAACTTTTTTTTCCTATCTGTCCCCCGATGGGGAGGGACAAAGCGGGGTGACAGATCGGAATAATCCGGAGCCTAAACTCTTTTTAATAACAATTTAAGTTATTAACAAATTAAATTCTTGGAATAATTTGTTAATGCACCGAACTAGAAAATCGAATCGCATAGGTTAAAGTAACAGATCGAGAAAGATTCATAAAACACGTCAGATGTTAAAAAAAACTGTATTTTTTATGTTAAACTAACTTTTGCTCGTGAATTCGCCTGTGCTTAATTTTGTAGTCAGGAATATATTCAGATTATTTATTTAATTTTTTAATCTAGACTAGATGATCTTCCAGAAATAAACACTTATTACAACTATGTCAGGCGAGTTACTGGTGGTGAAAGAATATAAACAACCTTTCCCAATAAAGAGAAAGGGTTATGGCATAAAGTCATACAAAATGAGCCTTCTCGTATGCCCTGGTTCGATGATGATAAGTTATATTAAATTAGCTTTAGGACTGCGCTCGGGACACTATCCATCGGCAAAATTTGGCTATCTCATGGGAAAATTAGTTGCTTCACCCAATTGTGTAGTATGCAACAAACTTGAAGATATATACTTCACCTGCTGATGGATTGTATCAGGAGCAAAGACGAAAGAGAATCACTAATTGGTGAATTTAACTTACATTTTTTAGATGTTATACAAACAATTTTGGCTAATCCTAAATCACAGGTCGCAAAAAGACTAAGTAGCTTGGCAAGGTTATGTAATTAATGAGTCTCTCCCACGCAAATTAGATTACCTAAAATTAGATATTGTATCTAGAATTAAAAGGGTACGATGGGGTTGGCGTATCCATGTGGATAAAAACCCCGCTCTAAATATATAATATAAAAAAAAACCTTTTCCAACCACCATCCATAGAACCAGAATTAACAATGGAGTTCACCAGAAAAGCACCATGATAATAAAGCTCGACGAGCTCTGTAACGAAATTTATCAATCCTGCCACACTATTCCCAACCACTGCAACTACTAAAAGCCAGAATCAACAGCGGAGTCCGCCAGAAAAGCACCGAGCAATAAAGCTCGACGAGTCCCAGGGAAATGATTCAACTGTCTTGGGATCCCGCAACGCATTCAAAATGTTATTGTGTTTATGCGTTTTACACAAGCAAGCATTCCTCAAATCCATATCCGAATCAAATGACACCATTCAAAAATTATTTTAGTACATTATGAACTCACAAACATTAAGATATATGAATCAGAACTGTACGGTTTTCTTGTTTTCACGACTCCATTAAGAACTGAAATATTTAATAACGTCGTATTTTAGTTTAGTTTTACGGTAGCGTTTATGGGGCGACTCTAAATCTTTGATCGTTTAATCTGTGTGTCATTAGCTTGTAAATTATTCGAATAATAGTTAGTCTTTTCTCAGACTGAGAAAATTTTATCGCAGACGAGTCCTGCCCGGTATTAATCTGGCTTCTTATTATAAAGCCCGGTTTCCACCGCGAGCGGAACGGACCCATTAATAACTTTGTTCACAAGCGCAAACTGCAAACAACAAATAGTCAAACAAATAAACAACAAATAGTCGAATAATAATTAATAATAAATGCATTTATAATAAAGTATGTATTAAGAATTATAATTTTGTTGGTGGAAATACAAGTATGCAGTTTGCGCTTGCGAGCGAAGTCATTAATGGGGCCGTTCCGCTCGCGGTGGAAACCGGGCTTAAATCTGAAGCTATACCACGCGATCCTGGCAGTCTAAAGACGCAACCGCAAACCGCCGACTAAAGTTAACTTTGTAGTACATACCGGTACATACAATTTTGTTTCCATAACAGAACAGAACTTGGCCAATAAGAATAAAGGCACGATTAAACTGAGAGGATTTCCAGATTGCCTAGCAGCACGGATTAAATGAAAGGGTCTTAACCTATGAACCGTAACGTTTAAATGCAGTAACTAATATGGCATAAATACAAAAATTGAGTCTAGATTCCACAAGGTTCACATAGTAAACAACTGCAGACGCCGATCCAACGTAATATGGCGTCAATTCTGCCAAATAACACACGCGCACAAATTGTTGACATCTCAATCAGATGTAGAACATTGACACAAAAATGCAGCAACAAGTTTGAAAGAACCAGCCACAAAGACTTCGGACTGTTGCCAAAATCCACTTTGTTTGGGCTCATTAATGCAAGTGCATGATCGTTTCCTGCTTGAACTATTTGGCAAGCTACAGACATTTGCCCGGAACTACACCTTATTGAGTTTAGTCAATTTAATTAATGAAGCTGATTATCATCATGGTCTTTATAGTGCGAGTTTGTTGTTGAGTATAAGAGACGCATTGGCATTTCCCAATTCAAGTACCAATGTGATTTCATCTAATGTATTTCCTAAAGTTTATATAGGACATCACTGACCTCCTGCGCCTTGTAAACACGTAAAGCTTGACCCTGCTTGTCATTCATAGAACTTAGACTGCTGTTAGGGGCAGCAAGAAATTCTGACCAGTCTAACCAAGAGGTATCGTGTCGCCCAGTAATTGGGTTGTGGAGGTCTAATAGGTACTTTACGTAAAACACTGGTTTTTAGCAAAATACGATTAGGTTGGCACTTAAAGCTGACTTAGACATGTAGTTATCTCTGTATGATGAGCAGGATTAGGCTCTAGACAAGATCGTCGCTAGCTAATGATCAAGATTAAGAAAAATATGAACAAAATAAGAAGAACAGTCAAGAACGCATGAATTTTTAGACTTGAAATGCAAGTATTTCGCTACCCCTACGATTATTGTAATAAGGATGTCTTAAAGATTGGTCCTAAGGATGGAGGGGATGCTCTTCTCACCCCCCTTTTGGCATGTCTTTGAGTCTAGATACAATATTTGTAAAATTTCAGTCGTTGCGTTTTGCTGCTAGAAGTGAGTTAATGACAGATGATCTCGACGAAACTTCACTTAAATTCGCTAAATGAAGTTGTCGTAGTTGGTTAATGAAGATAAATCGGTTTTTGAAATTGTAAAATAATAATTAACAAAACGTTGGCATGTACAGACCCAGGGTTAAACAATACATTATTAAATCTTATTTATTTTCTTTAAACTGTGTCGCGTAAACTTCAAGATCGCGTTGCACGGTTATTTTTTACTTTGGCATTGAATTATCTATATGTAGGGCAAGGGAACACGTTAAAGGAATGTGGAAAGAAAATATACTGTTAATAATAAAGAGTAAGATAAAGGTGTCGTGATGGCCTAGCTCTTGTCATGCGCGAAGTTATCAATGTGTCTTTTTCGATTCAAATGTAAATAGTTAAATAATCGAAACACCCAACTACAATTTCGAAAGTCAGTGGCTTTTTTTTTCTGTTTCATGTAATTGCCAACAATTTTTGAAATTGCAGACGGGTTTTTTGATTATTTACCTAATTATTATTTATTTTAAATTAATGTACCCTGTGTCACTCACACACCACAACTGAGACAAATTCAATGACAACTTATAATATGTCGTAATCGAAAATAACATGCAAAAGAGATTGCTCAAAATAGCCTACGAATTGGCTGGCATGAAACCTTTACAGTAATTACTAATTTTTTTATAAAGTGCATTACGACTATTACAATATAATGGACAGGTGCTAATTTCGAAAACATTATAAAAAGTAACTCAATTTAGTTTCAATCTCCGGTGTCTGATATTTTTGTTTAATTTAAAGTTAGTAGTAGACTAAGGTATCGTAGCTCATGCAGCCTAGTATAACAATAAGTATGTATAGCGAAAATAAAAAACTCAATATTCTTAGGCCCGTATTAATAGACGTCACTCAATTCTGAGACGCTCTCAAGTTTATTGCTGTCCTTATTTTTTCCCTTTAGAATGACAAGGACAGCAAGAGACTTGAGAGCGTCTCGGAGTTGAGTGACGTCTATTAATACGGGCCTTAGTGCTTGATCTATGAATAAGGTTTTAATACGAATATATTAAAGCGACAGAAAGTGCTGTGTGAAATAAGCAAGCCATTTATTAAAAAAAAAGATCAACATATTAGTCTATTGTCTTCCGTCAATTGAATTGACAGATGCCAACATTTGACCAGGTTCTGGGTAATCCTGTTGTTTGTGCTCGTTTGAATTTTATTATTATTCCTTTCCGATTTTAAGTAACAACTTGGAATATATAATATTTGACTAATTTACGGACCTACTAAGAACGACCTGGCATGTCGGTGGGTGTCAAGAGGTTAACCGGACTTTGCGGATTTAACATGGAATCCCAAAATGATTCTATATTTTGTGCAAACGGCGGATCAGCTTCTGACTCCATTTTACTAGAAGGTGAGCAAATTCTTTATTGTATACAACAGTGGACTGCTTCTCGATTGGTTAGTAAAACCTCTCTTTTTCTCGAGTCTCGAGAAATGCTGACGATTCGTAAACTTATTTATCAAATCACCCTGCATCACTCCAACTTAGTGTGGGACCATCAAGAAGTTTATGTATAAGATGATAGGTAGTGTCGTATCCATGGTGACAATTAAACAAAGTAAAAAATAATGTCATATCTTGTGTTGTTTTAAATGAAAGTATTTTCTGGTTAAAACGATATATATATTATATTAAAGGCTCTTGCAGCACATAAAATACTAAAGGTAGCGATGGTAAGTGATGGCTGTTTAGTAATTCAAATCTTTTTTCAGGTTCATACACACGATCTTCTTTGTCGGAAGCCAAGAATATAGGTAGAACACCAAATGTAAGTCACTTCGGTGAAGAATGTGCTCTGCGTTACATTGCCACCATATCGTGCACGCTCTCATCAAGTAATTGCATTGAGGATAGACTGATACCATGTGAATATAATAAACATTGTCTTGGAAAGACTTCTGCCACTGCAATTATATTGGTCGAAAATATATATGATACCTGGGATGTGACATGATGTTGTTATTAAATAAACATTTTGTGAAGCAAAACATGTTGTTTTAATCTATGATGTATGTTTGTAATGGCATAATTATAACCTCAAAATCCGAAAGTATTTTGATGGCTTTTAGAAGTCTCAAGTGTCCGTAGTTTTAATTTAGTTTCAATCGAATATATATATCATTTAGAACTCAAAATGTTAAAACACCTCCCTGTCGGTTCTTAGGCCAACAATGTACGGACGCGTAGCAATGTCCTTTTCATTCGATTTAAATTTTGGCCAAAATATTTACATATTTTTAATATATCATGTAGTTACACTATGTAATCAAACAAAGAAGTTGGCACTTGCACTTAATAATGCATCGATCGTCTATTGGCCCCTAAGATAATGTACCGCAAGGAACAGCTAGTACCTAATAAAATGGTAACGATGCGAGATTGTACATTGAAAATTGAAACAATGTCAAAATTGCGTTTAATTTTAAAATTTATTAGCCCGGGAAATTAAAGCACTTAAGGACAATCAGCGGAAGTTCCCAGGTTACAAATAAATCATAGTGGAAGTTTCACCACTAGTTACGATCAATACTTAATCATCTGTAAGTAATAACTTCAGAATCTTGAGATAGGTGTTATGTAAGGATGACGTACTTCAAACCTTCATCATAGTTTTAATTATTACTGAAAGGCCGCCGACCAACATTGAAGGGAAAACTCATTACTTTAAACATTAGCGCCTTACTAATAAACGCTGCATAAAGTTATGGCAGGTCTATACGTCAAAAAATGTATGGTACACAGGCTTTATTCATTGCATAACTTTACACAGTGATTATTAGTAAGGGCAAAGATGTTGGACGGTACCTTTTGACGTTTCCGAAATAAAGGTAAATATATAATAGAGTTCAATAATATAGTTGCCAATTCTGAATCTATACATATCTATGCTAATATTATAAAAAGGAATGATTTGTATCTTTGTATGTAACGAATAAACTCAAAAACTACTGGACCGATTTAAAAAAATCTTTTTTCATTAGACAGCTACATTAGCCCTGAGTAACAAAGGCAAGGTAATATCACGCTATGTCCCACGGGAGCGAAGCAGTCACCAAAAACTTAACGTACGTAACGCGAGTGAAACCGCAAAAACCGCTAGTACCTTTTACTACAATTTAGTGCCAGCGACATAGTTATTAAAATCTTGCTCATGTAATAAATTTCTTAGAAAAGAAGAGTTCAAATTTTCGCAGAAATTTTCTTATACCGTTTTAGCAACGAATAATAAATGTTAAAAGGAAATACTGGAAATACACACAAGAAATGTGTATATTCGGTGTTTTTCTTTTTGCTAGATGCACTTTGCTTTTTTTTAATACTTTTCTATGGGTAAGTAACAGACATAATTAGTTCAGGCACAACACCACAACTAAAGTAAAAATGAATGAAACATAAAAGTCGTGGTAACTACCCATTTTTTTCCGAATTGTATAATCATTATTTTTTGGAGAATGCAATTTTAATAAACCAAGCTCTCATAGTAATTGCTGATATTCAAATAAAAATTATAATATAAAAATCAAACCAAATAAAGATAAAAGCAAAAAGTAGGTACTAATGGAATCGGTACCCATTATGCCCGCCATTATTTTACAAACAAAAATAAAACTGAAACACTCCAATTCATTTTAATTCAGAGCAATAAATGAACTATTCATATTATGACGAGTTATGAGAATTTTCTTATAAATATTTCGTAGAAATAAGTTCATATTAACTTTGCAATGGCCGTGATTCACCCACGTTGTTAAATGTATTGGCATTAGATACTGGTGTAAAGATAGTGTTGTATTTTTAACTGTATATAAATAAATATCTAATGATTGTTGACTCACAGTGCGTGACAAACACTTTAGAAAAAAAAATTCGTTTTTTTTCTTTAGGTATCTATTCCTGATAAAAACAGGGTCATTCATCCCATTTTATTGCGTAAAATATGTTGTTAATCTTGAGCAATTTAGAGTATTAAAATAAAGAGGTAAATAGTTTTTTTTTTCTGTTATTTTGAATGGTTCTAATTCTGATTTTCTCTGGAAATCTTGGTCCGATTGCCAATTATTTTTACTGATAGAAAGTTGCAGGAAAAAGCTAACATTTTATGCGAGTGTAAAAAACACTGACAAATGTTTTGTTTCTTTGGAAATAACGTCACAATACTATCGTGTTTACATAATAAAGCTTTCCGATACGCGACTTGATTATGTTATCTCTCCCAAAACCAGTCATATGTCATTAGTCATTATTGTATGATTTCATTTCATATCTCCGAAGTTCTCGGCTTTTCTCTACTATAAAATCTTATTAATAGTTCAGTATTATATTTCAATATTTGGTCAGTTCAGTTTAGTATTTTTTTATTTATTGCGAACAGACAGACAGAGAGATGGGAGTATTTTTTATGTAATATGCGAGGCAGAAGCTGAAGAATTTGTTTGGTTGAACGCACCAATCTCAGGAAGTATTGATTCGAAATGACAAGTTCTCCTTGTGTTGGATAGCCTATTTATAGAGGAAGGCTACAGGCCATATAATATCATGCTACGACCTACGAGAGAGGAGTAGTAAAATACGGGTACAACTCGGGTACAACCGTGGAGGACAGCTAAAAAAATAAAAATAGACGTCATGTGCTATGTATGACGTTTCCCGATAATGTAATTGCGAATGATGTAACTATGTAAGGTATTTACGATACCTTCCTATAATCACAACGCATTAATAAATAACTTTGTTATCACTAAAGTAATGCCCGATCAAATAACTAAAGCTTTTAGGCACTATTAATGACACTTTATTATAACCCACTTACCAGTAATAATAAATTGAACGATACGAATTGATGAGGAAAAATGTCGTCCAGGTAAGCACCAAAGTGACTTTTTCAATTCATTTGTATTTTCTAAAGTTTATTTTAGACATCACTGACAACTCATGTCTCGGAAAGCACGTAAAGCAGTTGGTTGCGGTTGTCATTTGTAGAACTTTGACAGACGTTACATTGGTTACACACGGTATGACATGGTACCGCGTCACCCCGTGACTGGGCTGTCGACTGATAGGCAGTCGCTTCATTTAAATCTTAGATCACACGTGATTCGAAACAGAAAAGAAAGACAATAGCAGCGCGACAGCCGGCTGTCGCTTGGTGTTGAAAAGTTAAAACACTCATCATCATCATCTCCCTAGCCTTTTCCCAACTTTTGGGGTCGGCTTCCAACCTAACTGGATTCAGCTGGATACCGGTGTTTTACGTGAAGTGAGTGCCTGTCTGACCTCTACAACACAGCAAATGGGCGACACGATACCTAATGGTTAGACTGGAAAGGTTAAAACACTAGCCCCAGAAAAATCCGGTTAGGCTGGAAGCTGACCCTAACATAGTTGGGGGAAGACTAGGGTTATGATGATGAGTTGATGAACAAGGAGTTACATAACGGTTCAATAGATAGGAATCCATCGTCGAATATTAAAATAAATAAAATAATAAAGCCTTTTATTTCTTACAATTCTAAACAGTAATAACTTAACTAAACAAAAAGTTTTGATTACAAATCGTGCAAGAACCCCTCAAAGGGTGAAGGCCTCCTCCAAAGAGCTCCAGTTGCTTCTATCCTGAGCTATCCATATCCAGTGTGGGCCGGCCGTATTTCAGATCAGTAGAATACATAAATAGAAATCACATCCTCACGATTTCTGGTAGTTACCAATAGATTGTCATTTTTATTCCTTTTTTCTCTTGTCATAAAGATACTACGATGAGTAATAGTAACAGTTTACAAAACGTCCAAAAATACCAACTAATGACACGGTAAGGTGACTCACGCTAACATTAGCCAAAGGGAAAAAATAATTTATTATCATAAAAATAATGTCAGTGTCTTCAGTTTATTTTCTAGCGCAGTATCTAAAAAGAATGTGGAAAAACTATAAATATCAACGACATAAAACGTTTGTAGATATGAGAAAAAGTTTGTTTACGAGATTTTTAATGCATGCTTTTAAAAATTTCTAAACTAAAAAAGAAAAATATCTTAATCTTACGACGTGCCCCAATTTCTAAACAACGAATTAATTAGAATGATCCACAAGTTGTTTGAAATAATTAAAAAACAACTGCTCATCAAAATTAAGCCACTTTAAAAAGAAATTTTGATCGTGACGTAAGAATTAGCGCGAAAATTAAAATGACAATGAGGTTGACATTTCACCTTCCCGCGAAAACATTTGTCACTTACTCCGTAAGGAGTCCGAATATCCAGTTTTGACAGATGATCTTTATTTACGTCTCTCTAATTTTAATGGAGTTATAATCATGAACGTTAACAATTTTGGCAATAAATACCGAATTTTATTAACCTTACCCAAGTAAAGTTTGCAGTATGAAAAGACCAGTCTCCAATCTATAGTATTAATAAAACGCTTGTAAAGTTTTGCAGCTGTTAACACATTGAATCGCGTACTAAGAGGCTTTTGATATTAAAAGTTTATTATATTTACACAAAATGGCGAGAACGAATTAAACTTTGGACGTAAGTTTCTAGATTGTTCTTGTTAGAAAGTTTTGAAATACAGACTGGTTTGTCGAGTATGTACGATGCTTGTTGCACACATACACGGGTCTCCAAAAGTTTCAAATAAGGAACAGCAATTGAAATGACAACAGTTTCCAGTAGTTAGTGAAACAACTATTGTTTTCTCGCTTACTCTTATGGGAAAGGTGGTGTAAGATTATTACCAAGGCAACGGCACCAACTTGAACTTGTTTCAAAGCATAACACAAGATAACTCGTGTCACCCAATAGATAGGTTATATGCAGTCCAAAAGTGGCATATTAAAAGTTTGCCAATTGGCAAACATGATACTGAGTGTAGCGTTGACATTTGACGTTTATCTCTTTTTCACTCGCACTACTTCAATCATGTCATCCTACTTTGACGTGTAATGTATGTGTGCGTTAGTGCGCCGTTTTTGAAGATAGAATTTCGTTTGGGTTACCTAACTACTTGAATGGTTATGAAAATGCTAGGGTTCAAGAATTAATAGTACCTATAAAATACGGATAATCTGTTTTGACGTGAAGAACGAAAACAATATTAATGATTTTAAGAATGGATAAAGGTACACATAATAGTTTTGACAAAGTATTAATGAGGCTTAACTCTACTTTTAGTAATATTCTATATTCCAAATAGACAAAAACTAATCAACCTAATATTAAATTTATAAGAATCAAACTTTAATTCTTTGATACTTTGTCTGTACTTTATTAAATTACACATTATCTTGTTTAGTCCCTGCTTACCTAAAGCAAAAAACAGAGTTTGAGTTGTTTATGAGTAGTTGTGTTTGATTCGTCATGTTTTACTTTCTAGATGAGTCGTGGCTGAAGTGTCTTGACCAGAAGGAAAAAAATATCGCAATAACTCGTTGAACATTTGTCGCGAATTGTTTTAAGGAATAATTAATAATTATAGTCTAATAACCGCCTAGCCTCTTCACTATACTGCGTCGGTCTATAAGCGACCCGGATGGTATACAGCCATTAAATCAGACAAGTGTGCTTACCTAACGCAAAAAACAGAGTACGGCATTGGCTATGTAGGTAAGTGTAGTAACGTTTGTTTTCACACTCCAAACATTTTGACCATACTCTTCTATGTGACGTATTTTCGTGACTGTGAAGTTAAATTATGGTAACATAAACTTAAAACCAAAAAACATTCAAACGCAGTAAAATACTGAACTGTACTAAAAACAACAAAACGTTGGACACCAATAACCGTCTTTGTTAGATTCTCTTTTATTACAATTCACGAACAACTTTTACGATTACAATCCCACACGTTGAGCCATAACGTCTTCCTCATCAAAGGCTGTGGCTTCCTGCGATCGCCACAAACCTGAATAATTTCTACGTTAAAATTTTCGTTGAAATTCTGACTTGAGTTTTGTTATTTTTGGGATCGCTTATCTAATGGCCACACGTTTAGGTACTTCGAAGTTTAAGTTTCGTCTCGCATCATGTGGCTGGCTTATGAAAAGTTTTTAAATAACATCGGGATAAAACGCAAGTAGTATAAGAACTACTGGGTGAGTTTGTAGCCATTTATTAAGTTACTGCTGTTTTCTGTGACTTTGACCTCAAATTTTTGTATAAATTTAGATCCTTATGATATTTCACTCCGTTTGGTGTTAAAGTTCCAAAAATATCGCATGGTGGCTGTACTACCTAAAAAGAAACTTTTGTAAAAATGACAGTTTTGTAGCTCAAGTTTCAGCTGTGTTGATTACTACTAGAAACCCTGTCTATATATTAAGCACTAGGTTTTGCCCGCGACCTCGTCCGCGTGGGCTAATAGTTGCCGTTCCCGGGGGATTTCCGGGATAAAACTATCCTATGTCCTTTCTCGGGACCCAGACTATATCAGTACCAAATTTTATTCAAATTGGTTTAGTGGTTTAGGCGTGAAGAAGAGACAGACAGACAGAAAGGCAGACAGACAGAGTTACTTTCGCATTTATAATATAAATACGGATTACAACAGTTTCACATGAATAATCATGGAATAGTCATGCTTTCCTAAATATCTCGCTGATGATGGCGTGTGCATTGAGTCATTAAAGGGAATTCTTCGTAAGAACTGAGCAAAATGGTGCTGATACACTCTTAATTTTCGTGAACGAGCGCTGTCATTTAGAGTTGATTATCTCTTAACACAAGGCTTATCTCTCAACAATTTTCTAACAAACCAACTATTTGACAATTAAGTGCCTTTATTAACAGGCAATTAGTAACTGGCAAAGAGACCATTTGGTCGTTATATAAAACCAATTCTTAGAATTCAAATTTGTACACTGTCAAGCTAAACAAGACCAACAAAACCTTGTTATTCGCTCTGCGAAGCGAAATCCATATCTTCTGAACGAGCGCTAGATCCCAAAAACTCAGCGTTTTGGATTTAGTTAGTAGTTCAAGTTCCAGCTCTCGGGACATTAAAACTGAAGTACCCTGAAAACTTCGCGCTTCTGAAACTAGTAAAGTTTAATCTGGTGAACACAATGGCTTGATGCAAATTGTGAAGACACTTTCATTCACAGAGATTCGTGGAAGGGAAGAAATAAATTTAAGTTTTTTGTGTACATTATTGTCCCGCTGCAGAGTAAAAGAATCTAAATCTATATATAATGTTAAACTGACAGACTGATTGGGTGATATCACAATCCAAATCTGGTCCTAGAGACATGAAACTTGAAGTTCCCATGTGTTTAATGAAAAGTAAGTATCAACTAAGAAACGGTTTTCGGATATTGGCATGGAAGTTTTGACATCCACGTGGGTGATGCCGCGTGCAAAAGCTAGTCTTTTCAGAGATAGATAGAAAAGCATGAGAGCACACAGGGTTTAGCAATTTAAGAGGCTTAATTTAATAAAACTTTAAAGTTTAATCTTCTACATTAACTTCTTTTTAAAAATTGTTGACTACGAGTGATGATCTATGTTTATGCCTTCTCTGTATAAGAAGAGATTTTGGCCTGCATAGGGATGAATAAACCAACATAATTATTAAAATTATTCTTGTGAATTTTGACGATTTTAAACTTGAATGCATTTTATAAGATACGTCGCCAAAAAAATGCTTACTTTTTTAAAGAGAACGGTGTTAGAGAAATTGCTTAATTTCATCACAACTTTTATGGTAATTTGGCTAAATGTTTTGAAAACTCGATTTTAAACGGGAGTCATTTATTTTTATGCATGTCTATCTAAGCGTAATAAAAAGCAATGACCTCAGACTAAGTGCATTTAATTTAATATAATGGTCTGTAGACTAGAAATAGTAGATTGTATTACTAGGGCGCAAAGTAATATTTTTACGGCGAGAGCTTTTTTGAATCCAGAGCGAAGTGAGGGATTCTAGAGTAGAGTCCCGAGCTCTGCGAGGGATTCTTAAATAGAATCCCGAATGTAGCAAGGGATTCAAAGTACGTCGCCAGAGGCAAAAATATATTTTGCGCCCGAGTGATACACTCTACTTTTCATCACCCCCTATGAGAAAATTAAAGGCGCTTCATACTTTATTGTAAAATTATTATTGTAGCTGCTATTATTATCATAGCTTGATAATAATAGCAGCTACATTAATAATTTGCTGCAAAACAATCCGTGAAAATTTTTACGGGAACTCGGGCTGTAGTTTGCGCGTTTTATTTCTATTTAAGTTTTTTTTTTATTCAGCCGCGGCGTGAGCGTGACTATGGTATTGGCCATCGTCGATTATTTGGCGCTGAGCAGTAAGGCATTCCAAATTCAAAGAGTTTTTCGGCGCACTTATAACAGGGCGTAAAACATACAAAGACGCTCCAAATTCAAAAAGTGCGATTAAAAGTTTATATATTTATTTTATTTATTTATTTATTTATTTATCACAAAACAGTTTCCTTTGCCATTACAGATATATCTAATGCGACAAAGAAACTCAAATATATAAGTATGCTTAACTAATCCTTACAAGCTAGACTATACGTGGCCCTTGTGAACTCGCGCGGTGTACAGGTGAATATGTCTAAAGTGTCCGCTACTGTGTTAAGAGTGCGCAGCGCACGAGTGAGCGGCGCGCGCGCCAGCAGGTTAGTGCGCGCACGCGGCACCGCCAGCAGCTGCGGCCTGCGCCGCCGCGCCGTGTACCTATCCGGTAAATTCAAGCCTAATTCTGATAGTATACCTGAATTTTGTATACTACCTCTTAAAACTCTGAAGAGATATACTACCAGTGACACTTCACGCCTAATTTCCAACTTGTAGTAGCCCACCATACCAAGACAGAATAAGGTGGGATACAGTAACGGATATCCCGGGTATCGCCCATATAACTTTAAATACAAAAATCTGACGAATTTGTTCTGTATCCGTTCGAGCATATTCTTGTATTTAATTTCACTCGGGCTCCATACAGCCGCGTTATACTCCAGATGACTCCTCACAAGAGTCTCATACAAAGCCCTCAATGCACTTATATTTGTGAAATCGTTTGCCTGACGCAGCACAAATCCTAGATTCCTGTACGCTTTTTTACAAACGTGTACCACGTGTTTGCGAAGTTACTTTTAGGCGCACTTTTTGAATTTGGAGCGTCATTATTGCCCGCTGAAAGTTTCTTATAGAAAACACCAACTTTGGGCGTCCTTAAAGGGGAACAAAGTCGTCTTTTTCGAATAGGTGGGATGAAAAAGAGTTTTTGATTATTTTCTGCCTGTCTGTCCGCAGTCACGCCTTGGTTTTTTCCAAGTTTTTGAAAAACCAAATCAGTTTAGTGCATAGTTTTCAAGTCGACGTAGCTGCCTAGGCCCAATGTTTAAATATATTTTTTTCTTACTATTTAGTGTTTTGTATTGCCTATATCTAGGTTAGATCTTCTACCACTACCAAATAAAAAATCCATGACGCATACCAAACAGAAAAATAATTCATTCAGGTACTAGGCTATTGAAGCTGGAGAATTGGACAGACATTGGTGCCGATTCTCTTATTCACAAACTAACGTAAATTTAAGTTAAGTGCATCTTTCTCTTTCCATTTCATTAAGAAAAGGACAGGAGATAAAATATTAGTTAAGTCCTGTCAAATTTAGACACTCCATAGATAATTTAGACGCGATTTAAAAACATTCGGTCTAAATATACGTCAATTTTCTTCAGCTGCTGTCTAATTTGACAGGATTAAACTAAAATGTATCTTCTGTCCTTTTCTTCAAGAAATGGAAAGAGAAAGATGCATTTTACTTAAATTTAGTTAAGTTAACTCTAGCATAATGTAATTTGAAGGTCAGGAAGTCGCAGGCCGCCTCTATTAATAGAGGCGGCCTGCGACTTCGTACGCGTGCATTTCATCAAAAATCCAGGTACTAAAATTCAAGTTTATATCCCATGTCATGTCGGTCAGTAAGTCAGCTTCTCCCTTTATAAATATACTTAGATTAGTAATAACCTACAAATTCTACTGTAATAACTTATGAGAGAACAAGGAAAACCCTCACCTGTGTTTGAGCACACACATCGCGTACTTGGCTAATCTCAATAAAATTACAATTCGCCGTCGTGTCCGGAATTTAGTCTGTATAATATTCCATAGTAAAGTTTCAAAATCACATAGAAACACGTTCAAACTGAAATCACGACAACATAATCCGATTTCGCCAACAGCAAACCAAATTGCATGGCGTCGAATGTGAGCCGTTCCTTTTTTAAAATCCGACCTATCGTATGCCAGGCTAACCTTGTAATCCTTGCCTGCGATTCGATTTTCGTGGAATATCAGTTTGTGCTTCGAAAATGGAGTGTGCTATGGGTGTGATGTACGAAAAGCAACCGTATGTTAATGTTGTGTTATGTAAAAGTTAGAACTATGCTGGAGCAAAATCCTGTGAATTAATTCGAAAACCATACTTTTTCCTAGCTACTGCTGGATATGGGCCTCCCCCAAGTCCTTCCAAGGACTTTGTTACTTGGCTTCCTCTGACCAGCTCTAATGGTAAGCGTTTCAGCTTCGGTAATTGTTAAATTATAAAACCTAAAATATTTTTAATGTTAATACGTACTTTTTGTATGAGAATTTGTTAATGAAATCCATGAAATAGTGCTAGTATTTTCTATGACTTAAATTGTAACCCTAAATATATTACTTTTATGTCATGCAACAAGTTAATACCTTAAATCTTTATTGAATTAAACTAAAATATAAGCTCTGGGCAAATAAAAGGGGTCTATAAATTGGCTTTGTATAAAACTTTCTTGAAAACTAAAAACTTTTGCCAAGAAGTTCTCACCTATTGAATGACAATAAAGATTCTTGTTCTAGACTTTTTTTAAGTTCGAATAAGTTTTACTGTAAAAAGAGAGGTGTGAACATCGTTCTTTCTTCAGGTTAAGAAAAAGTTTTCTTACTAAGTTAATGAAGTTTTGCACAGGCTATTGTGAAGAAATGTTTTTAGTTTTTTGCACAACACTTTGTTTTTAATCTGTGTGTGATTGTGATTAAAATATAATAATAATATACTAATAATATTATAAATGCGAAAGTAACTCTGTCTGTCTGTCTGTCAGTCTGTCTGTCTCTTCTTCATGCCTAAACCACTGAACCGATTTGAATGAAATTTGGTACAGATATAGTCTGGGACCCGAGAAAGGACATAGGATAGTTTTCATCCCGGAAATCCCCCGGGAACGGGAACTATTATTCCACGCGGACGAAGTCGCGGGCAAAAGCTAGTACACTATATTGATAAAAAACAGACATGTTTTCACAAGTGATCTAAAACTGGAATCATTCAGTACTTAAGTATTCTTGACATTTTATTGTCTAGAAAAAAATGGCGTCGTAAATCTTATCGCTTACTGAAATATTTAGAGTAAGAAATGAACAAGCACAATCTCTTCTTCTGTACTTTAAATAAAGGTATTTGTAAAGTGGTTTTAATTGATATTGAAGCCATGTGCAATAGCGTGGTGTGTTTAAAATATTATTTGTAGTTTTTAATCAATTCTGCAAAAACTACTTTCAGATTTGGACTTATTTATACGCATTTTCTACGTGCTTCAACTGTTAATTGGCCTTAACTCTGCTATTAACGCAATTTAAGACCTTTAGTACCTAGTACCAACCTACTATTTACTTTAATAACAAGCTAAAATACCTATAAACAAAAATAACAAACATACAGTTTCTTATGGAACACATCCGTTCGGATTAAAACAGAAGCGGAAATCTGAACGGATGCTTACGCATATCCATACGAATGATTGAATGGTTCTATGGCCAAAAGTTAAATCCGTACTAATATTATAACTGCGAAAGTAACTCTGTCTGTCTGTCTGTCTGTCTGTCTGTCTCTTCTTCACGCCTAAACCACTGGACTGATTTGAATAAAATTTGGTACAGATATAGTCTGGGACCCGAGAAAGGACATAGGATAGTTTTCATCCCGGAAATCCCCCGGGAACGGGAACTAATATTCCACGCAGACGAAGTCGTGGGCAAAAGCTAGTAATCTATATATAAATAAAATGGTAAACTGACTGACTGATTGGCTGACTGTTAACAAGGCACAGCCCAAGCCGCTGGTCCTAGAAACATCAAGCTTGCAATGTGGGAATCCACACTATTGTAAAGAGTGGGTAACCACTAAGAAAGGATTTTTGGAAATTCTAACCCAAAACGGTAAAAGAATGGAAGTATCGACATTCATGCGGGCGAAACCGCGGGCGAAACTAATATTTACACTAATATTATAAAGAGGAAAACTTTGTTTGATTGTAATGAATAGGCTCAAAAACTACTGGACCGATTTCAAAATTCCTTCACCATTCGAAAGCTACATTATCCGTAAGTAACATAGGCTATATAATATCACGCTATGTCCCACGGAAGCGAGGCAGTAACCAAAAACCTAACGTAACGCGAGTAAAAAAAACCGCGAGGAACAGCTAATTTGTTATAAGTACGTATAATATGTGTCCAAAGCCCTAAATTCCTGCGATACTTCTTCCCATTCTTGATCCTGCTGGCGTAATCAAATAAAGATTTTATACATCAAAAAGTTGAGACAATCAGGACTTTTTCATTTGTAATCGTCCTTTTATTCCATTAGCCCACCATCAGACAAGTGGTATTGTCGAATAGATTGTTAAATGTATGGGATTGACATAAACTCCCGCTAAATAATCTGACATCTCGTATCGAAATCTATTCTACCATCTAACCACTTGTCTAGCCTTATATAATGAAAATAGAAGTGGAAAATATTCTTCATTAGTAATCGTCGGTGTTTTTATCTGGTAGCCGCTACTATTGATTGTGAGTGTGTAAGATACGTGACGGGTTTTGTCCCAATTTAAAAACACCAAAAGGCTCAAGTTTATATTTATCCACAAACACAAACGCCTTCTCAAAGTTCAACTTCTAAACAGTAAATAGCAATCAATTTTCGACCTTATTGAGAGATCTAAAGTTGTTTAATTTAGTTTCTGGATCCAAGTCTCAGTTTCTATTACAGTTCAAAACTAAGTGCTTTCAAAATGTCCTGGCATTTAGTTTTAATTGAATAGCAATTCTGAGCCTGAGTCGTGATGGACCAGCGGTTAAGGTTAGTGGTAAAGGGCACCTTAACTCTCGTGTAAGAGGTTGTGGGTTCATACCCGGGCAATTGTCAATGTTATTTTTCAATTCATATGTTCTTTCTAAAGTTGACCCGACGGCATGACATCCTGTGCCTCGGATAGCACATAAAGCCGTTGCTCCCGATTGTCATTCGTAGAACGTTGTAAAAAGTTTAATTGTTAGTTCAATTGTATTCATCAAATATCGTGACAGCCAGTATTTGGGTTATGGAGGTCTGATAGTCGCTTCACCTAAAACATTTGTGTCCAGTTGAATCCGGTTAGACTGGAAGCCGACTCCAAAGTAGTTGTGAAAAAAGTGTAGGGAGATGACTAGCTTGAGATGTAGACAGTTCATGCTCTTTATCATCATCGTTATCAGTCTGCACCAGTCCACCTAAGATTTGGCTCGGCTTATTCAACCCACTATGCAACTGGATCCAGTACAGGTGCCCGTTTTAAAATTTTCTCACAGATGTCTGAACACAGATGTATTCTAGGGAGCACCTCTTACTGTATCGGGCTACTCTTTTTCCATACCATAAACCTTTTCATTATTAGCTTTACCCTTCTTTTTTAATGTTTTATTGCCCAAAAAATGTTCAAAATGTAAGCTATTCAAAAAGCGTATAAAATGGTTTATGAAGTATGAAAGGCAGAATAATTTACGGTGATTATTTCTGAGAACAAGCTCTGTAAACTCGGTATCTGTTAATTTTACGTTGCAATATTAATTATACCTAATAATTTTATAATTGCTTGTAATCGAAATATATGAACTGTATTAATGACTGTATTATGATAATATTTTGTAAGAATATAATAGGCCAATGATGAAGCATTTTCATAAATTACCTATTTACCTTATTTACGTAAAGTTTCATATTGGTTTGATAGCGACAGATTATTCCTACTTTTGACAATTTTTTACCAATTTATCAAAACACATTTGGCAATATGGTGCTATGATGTCTCTTATTTGCCAATTCAATTGACAAAGTATTGGTTTAAAGCTATACATATTTAACATTTAATTAAATTTTTGACGAAAAACCGAAAACCTGTTTTAAGTTTTAGGACTAACGTGTTTTTGGAGAAGTTATGTCTTGAAAATTTTATTCATAATTTGGTTACTATTCAGAGATACTTTTAGGAGTTCAAAAAAAAAGTTCTACTCACCCTCAATAGCCATAAATGTAGCGGCACCAATAAAACTGTACACCACCAAACACAAACTCAAGCAAAGATGAGTGAACCACCTCCTTGAGAGCAACTTTAACTTATTGTAGAACCAAAACGCGGACTTCTCTCCCGCACTGAGTCCATGTTTCGTCGTATTTATTGTAAAGTCTTTAAATCCTTCGAACTGCTTGAACACAAAATCCGAAGCCTTATTATGGTACATGTGCATAAAAGGGTTGAAGTAGGGGTTTCCATGGGGATCGGAGATGTGTGACGCTGCGGTCCCCGGCGGCTTTCCGTGATATTTCATTTGGCCCCAATAGACCGGGGTTGCAGTAGGGGGGCCTCTAGGCGTCACCAGCACTGTTGAATCAGGTATCTGAAGAGTGATCTTCGGCCGCACCGGCCTTGCTGGAGGAGGCGGAGGCGGGTAAGTCGGCGGAACGTCCAGACTGCCCATTTTCACTGTTTATGCAAGCTTTTAATAACACTACACTGTTTATTGACTGCAGTGCTGCGCGCGATCTCGCGGTGTTTGTTTAAGCGCCGGCGTCTAAATTTCTCGTATCATTGACATTATCTGAATATTTTTCGCGGCGTGGGGTTTTTGCTGTAGACGTGCGCGGGCCCGAACTGGCTGGACACTGATTTTATAAATAAAACGGGAGTTAGCGAGTGCTTCCCGTTGTGTCATCGGCGCTTGTCCGCTACCTCCGTAATCATTGCCAATACGATTTGGTTCTGTGAACTTTTTATGCGTAACGCACACGCTTTCCCCGAATGAAGTTTTTCAGAAGGTGCTTGAGCGAGTTCCATTGAAAATGTTCGCTTCATTTCATGTTTATTGTCAGCCAATTCTATTCCAATTAATTTATTTGTGTGATATTTTTTTCTTGCAATTTTTTGTGTTCGTGAAAATTTTATTTTATCAAAAGGATGGTTATTTTAAAACAAGGAAAATGTATAAAAATGTTTTCAGTCTGTTGATATTATAACTGGTACTTATTATTTGAATTAACAAAGTGGCTACTGGTATATTTCTGTTGTTATATAATATTTACAGTCTATTGGTATTATTACTATTAGGTACTTATTATTTGAATAAATGAAGCTGCCATTGGTATATTTCATTGATTAAAATCATGAGAGTGATCGTACATCATTCGTTGTTATAGCGACAATAGAAACCCTGTTGAGATTTCATATTTTCAATCCATTACGAATCATAAATACAGATGGAATTAATAACGATGTCCTATTTGTTCACAGAACTACACATCATTCAGACTTTTGTATCACAAGAACTCGAACATACTAAAAAATTTTTTTCCATTCATGCGCAAACACATCACCGTCAATCTTGGCGTTCAGGAGGTAAAAAGAAATAATCACGGATGGTGCATACGAAACGGTTCCTCCCGAGAAATGTCATCAAACAAAATTAGCTCAATGGTTTAGCAGTGAAATCATAAAACACAGGCAAAGCTTCACATTTATAATAGAGATCTTAGAGCTGGTCCCACTCTAAGTCACAAGAATATCACAAGAAAACTTAAAAGACAATAAACTTTATCATATGCTCGCCTTAAGATAGCCTTGTTCATTCGGGAGGGTTTATTTTTATTACGTCACCCATGTTCCGTCCAAATCCTGTGTTTTATTGCCAGATCTACTCGAAGGCTACCTAAACTGATATCTAAGAATATAGAGGGAAAAGACTTATATATTGATCTAGTGTTTATTTCTGTAAGTACACACTCTTTGTTAGCACAGTTAGCAAATAAAGACCATTAATATTACAGGTACGAAATAATACGTTACGGTTTTCAGCATTTATACAACAAAATCAATAACCGTATAAAAAATACCTTAAAATTCGGAAGCTGGCGGCGCCCGTACTATTTTTTGTTTTGCTTTGCCTCCGGCGTATTTTTTTATTGAAAAAGAGCTTTATATCTTTTACTTTTTAGTGCCAAATTCCATTGTCTGAATGCATAGTCCAAATCTAATGCAGTAATGCGCTAAACTAAGTAATACAACACCATCCATATTAATTTCCTCGATTTCTTGAGGATCCCAGAATCAGATCCTGACCATAAAACTCTCTGAAACACAAAAAGAACTTTCTGAAACGCGTGGACCCCAAGCGTTTTCGAGATAACGATTTTAATCCATAAAAAAAGATTCCGGCGTATTGAGAACCTTCTACTATTTGAAGTCGGTTAATAAGCTGACAGCCCACTTAAAGTTAAATGGTCATCTCTGCCTATAAACAACTGTACGAGTTATTATTACTTTGTTTGTTTCAAATATTTTGACAGCTTTTGCAATAATTTCTGCACGCATTTATGAATATTTATATAGTCACTGAGGTAAATAGTAGCAGTAAAAAAATATTTATGAATAAAAAAACAACGCAGTGTTCCCACAATTCTGCGTCAAACGAGGAATATACAAGTACGTAATTTTTATACCTAATTTGTTTTCTCAATTTCTTATGTATATTATGAGAGATAAATATCCGCAACGCTTTGATGGGTGGCTTCAGAAGCTAATGGCTAAAGGCTCTTTCCTTAATTTTTCTACATTGCAGAACAATGTGCATATTAATTAGGATTTTTAGAACTCAAGTATTTAATAACTTGAACTTATAGTAAACTAGCTTTTGCCAGCGACTTCGTCCGCGTGGAATAATACTTCCCGTTCCCGGGGCATTTCCGGGATGAAAACTATTCTATGTCCTTTTTCGGGTCCCAGACTATATCTGTACCAAATTTCATTTAAATCGGTTGAGTGGTTTAGGCTTGAAGAAGAGACAGACAGACAGACAGATAGAGTTACTTTCGCTTTTATAATATTAGTACGGATATAGCCTTCTCTGTATGAGAACTTTGCGCCACAGTGGGACAGTAATAGGCTGGTATTATTATTTAAGGACCAGATATTTTTTATCTGAAGAGTATGTTTGACGCTTTGACAGCTTTTGTATAGAAAATATGTCAAACCGTCATAGTTATTCCTCAGATAGAAGTTAACTGATGATTGAAAAATCGGCCCTTAGTGTTTAAAAACTTACGCCCTTGACCGTACTTCTCACAATATAATATGTCATCAACAGTCTGATATACATATACTCGTAAATTGAATGACTCACTCACTACGGAGATAATATAAGCTTTTTATATTCTTTTCGTCCGATTTTTCGTGGAAATCTTGTTCACTTAGGCACCTATAATATTGAAAGTTGTTGCGTCTTTAGGTATTTCGTGGAAAACCAAGTTGACGAAAAAATATTTTGATGTCTTAATATGTCTTCCGTTACCATGTTAATCTCAAAGACGCAAACATGATAGTAAAAAGTGGGATTCTGAACACAATATAAAGACTGAAATATTAGTATTCCATTTTATTAATAACTAGCTTTTGTCAGCGACTTCGTCCGCGTGGAATGATAGTTCCCGTTCCCGAGGGGTTTCCGGGATGAAAACTATCCTATGTCTAATGTCCTTTCGCAGGTCCCCGACTATATCTGTACCAAATTTCATTCAAATCGGTACAGTACAGGTACAGGTTTAGGCGTGAAGAAGAGACAGACAGACAGACAGAGTTACTTTCGCAATTATAAAATTAAGTACGGATTTCTTAGTGACAGTCTGGAGTTTAAAAATTGGTGGTGTGGCTACTTATAACTGGCTTTGAGAGTGAGGATAGAGATAACATAATATACATGAGGATATAGTAACATAGTATGTACACTGAGATCGACTGCAGTATTCGAAATTCTGTAGAAAATAGTGCGAAAAACCATTGTCCTCCAAAGTCTCCGAAATATCTCGAATGAATATGTCTAAAAGTTTTTAATGCCCAGTTTGAACAACTTTTTCTTTGTCAACAAAGTTCCGGCGTTTAATTAAAACTTTGTCAGAACTAAACAAGATTATTTATCTAGACTGGGACTTAAAAAAAGATGGTCTATTCTTGAAGAGTTTGTCACAAGCATTTTGATGACAAACCAAATTCTATATTATTTGGCGTGGCGCCTGTATCTCGTCGCGATTCTCTCTTCGTCATTAAATTCGCCGGCAGATCGTTATTTTCTCTTAAATAATATCTGAATCATGTAAAGGTGAATTTGATTTCTTTTTAAACCCTTTTAACTGCGTATTTATGGAAAGAAAATTTGCTTCTTCGAAACCAAATTCCGTCGTACCGTAAATGACGTCGACAGTAAATAAATTGTGGTAAGAGCAGAAAATGAATTTTTTTTTTGGTGAGTGGGAAATCATCAAATGACTGCCCGTCCTGGGTGCGGCGGGAGGGCGTGTCAGTTCCTTCGATTGCCCTTTATGTTCCAGGGTCACGGTAACTTTTAAAACATTCCGCAACCCCGGCAGGCTACGAGAACTCGTCGATGGTCCGCCCATGCGCGGCACACCTCCACCGTGTGATCGACCGTGTCCTCCAAGCGACCGTTGCTGCAGTGTTGACACCCAGGCGTCGCTTCCGCCCGAATCCGACACAGGAACCTCCCGAACTGACCATGTCCGGTGAGGACCTGTATCAAGCGAAACGTGAGAGCGCCGTGGCGCCTCTCCAGCCACTCCTCAAAGAGGGGGTCTTACCGCCGCTATTACGGCGTGCCCAGCACTAGGTTGCGACAGTCGCTGTCTCTACTCCGCCATGAGATCTCGCCGGAGCTCCGTGAGCCGCGCCGCGATAACCCGCGGCAGCGGGACTTCGCCCCGGCGTTGCACTTCCACGCGCCACTAGTACGTGCATGCAAGGACTGTGGCCTCCAGATCCCACGGCGGGAGAAGATGAAACCTTAATGTATGGAAAGAGTTAACCAAAGGTTTTCAAACGAAAACGTAGGCACTTGTCAACTAAGCTTCAGCTTCTGTAACTTTGGTTGTTGATGATTCAGTCAACCAACCAGGACATCTTGCCGTATTATTTTTATAACCGTATGCTACCCGTATTATTTTAGCCTTGAATAACTAGTATAGCCTTAACTAAATATGATAATTATTTAAATACTTATAGGTAATTCAATACGACTATTAAAACATCACGCTTTCATAGAACACATACAAACAATTTATGTAACTTCCTAATTATGTATTCTGTACATGAAGAAACTGGCTAGCTCTTAAAAACACACACTCACACACACCAACGTACTTTTCAACAATGAATTAAACACCTCACTCGTGTTCAATTATCATTTGGCAACATAATTATTACGTACTAGTTACGAGAAACAAAATGAGATCATTAGTTCTTACGTTGATTAAACTTTCGTGATAAGTATATTGTCTATATCTTGGCAACGTATACTCCGATCGAACTCAACTGTCAATCATTATTTCGTTATTAGCCGTGCCCTGCGGTTTTAACAACGATTTTCGGAATAAAAAATAGTCGTTAAGTTTTAAGAAACTTTATTTATTGAGGAAATTTCTTAATTTTATGTTTCGTAAAAGCTCTTTTAAAGTGAAGTATTAGAAAACATCAAAAAAGTTGAATGAAATAGGTTAAGACGTTCTCAAGTCATGGCGCGACCAAGGGAAATAGGAATACATCTTATACAGACATACTTTTTGGTGGTAAAAGCCAAAACAACTTAAGCTGAAAGCTCATTTGTATTTCCTTTTTATTAAGTAGAAGTGTTTTTTTTTTTTTTTGTATAATTACTGATCATATTATACAAAAAAAACACTTCTACTATAATCTATTGCAGACTAGTCGTGTCGCTTGGTCGTCGAAAGGTTAATTCTGACTAGTTTTACTTTAACGCGAAAAGTGATTATTTAGTACCTTGGAAGGCTTGACGTTTCGACCTGGTTGCACAGGTCGTGGTCGCAAGCAAGCTTCCAAGGTATTTAAATAATCACTTTTCGCGTTAATATCCGTTCTTATAATATGTGTTAAAACATGAAACGCGAAAGTTTAAAAGTTAGTATAGTTTTACTTTTACAATTTTTTACGCAATCATCGGTTTTACTTTCAAACACATTACTAGAAATAATCTATCGGTTACCTATTAGTTCAGTTTGCCGTTCCAAACTGTCCTATGCCTCGTCAACGATGGCGCCGCGCCAAAATTATTGACATGGATCCAGCTGTAAACATTTTGGAATGTGAAAGCTCTATGGTATGTGTCTATGAATGCTGTTATTTGAACTAATTGCTGATTTATTATTAGTTATATTTGTTAGGTCATTACGTGAGGAAGATGTAAGAAAGAATTAATATCATCTTTGTCTTTATTGCATTTATAAAATAACTTGTGCCACGGTTAGTAAAATAATAAAGAGGTACTTTCACTGACGGAAAATTACTTTATTCTTTAATGTTCCTAAACCATTGGTCAGATTTTGATGAAACGTCAGTAAGAATGTTATAGTATAATGGTATATAGTCGAAAGAATCTACATCATTTATATAATATATACATTTATATAATATATACAGCTAAATATTTTGTTGCTATAAGTGGCATTACTTAAGTACCTATTTCAATAGGTAAGCAGGCCATAAAATTACCTGTGGGGAAAGTCGCTGACAAAACTATTTATGTAATCAGTAACGGTTCTCACTCTTTAAATTTAGACGGAGTAAAGTGTGAATCAACTTGACGCAAGGTAGACAGGCCATCTCTTATCATAGTGACTTATTTTGGCAGTCAATGCCTTTTATGTTAAAAGCCACTACGTAAGGAAACCCTTTTTTAGTTAATTTTTCACTCTTAAAGGAGGAAAACGGGGGTTGAACAGCCTTACAAAGAGACAGTCAGGTATATGACGTTAGATTGTGTTTTAATCACTAAGTAGGTATACCTATTGATACTCTCAGTACCCGAAAAACGTTTGCACATAGAACCTTAATAGTATTTCATTTTCTCAAACATACCTGACCTACAATAACAAATGGACCGTCAGAATTGCACGCAATTCCGATGGTTGATATGAACGATCCAACGTGCCAACCATTCCATTACACGAATCGTGACAAATTATATAAGTAGTTCTTATGTTGGAATTACCTTATGAAATTACTACTTAGATAAAAAAATACTAGGTTTGCTTGGAATTTCGCTTATCTGCATCGTCGAATAGTACAAAAGGGACAAAGAATTTTTGCCATAGGTATTCTACGTCTATATAATACTGCATACGCAGGAATCTTAATTGATAATTACGGTTAAAAAAGTACACAACGTTTCAGTCCAGAGCCATGAAAAGTGTGTCTAATGTCTAGTTGAGGATTACCTCCAGCAACAGGACGAAACGTGTGCTGCCCACCACTTGTGAGGCCGCAGCCGTTGCCAACTTACACAGTACACTGCCATGGAGAAGGCCATCAGATAATCCAGGATGCAATAACTATATGTTAACAACATTCATCAAGCAAATACTGGTCTCCTTGGCCAATGAGTCCTACTTTATAACCTTTCGTTCTAACCAAATCGAAGTTAAAGTCAGTCAGTTGAATTACAGTAGCTGGCCATATTATTAGGGACAGTGTCATGATTTTTGTATTATGAAGTTGGATTGATTTTTTCGGAAAAAATATTGAATGTAGACTCCAGACGTATTTTTTAATCAAAAACCTTATTATTTAAGATTATAAAAATAAGAAATATGGAGGTGAAATTAAACCTGACAAATTATTAAAAAAATAAAAACACGTTAATAAGTTGTAAGTAAATATTTTGTGTATAACTTAATATTTTGTAACTCAGCCTATTGCTGTAATAACAGCTCCTATAAGACGATTTATACAATCCATACATTATATATCAGACTGTTTAGGCTTGTGTTATGATAAAACTCATTTATTAGAAATGCAATGAGCTGGTGTTTGGTGGTAAGCAAGTGCTTAGCGATAGCCTTCTTGATGAGCTTCTGCATGTTCTCAATAGAGTTCGTATCTGGTGAATTATCTGGTTAGTGCAAAATATTTATTTATTTTTCAGACGGTAATGCTGTAACACTCTTACGACGACTCTTATGATGTAGAATCGTGCATAAAAATTAACTTTTCGGCTACTGTGGACCCATTCTTCGACTTGCGGCCATAATTTAGTTTCTAGTACTCACTTGTACAGATCTTGCCTGGCAGTATATAGGCACCCCATGCTTTTAGCTGAGATGACAAATCACACCAAGATGATACCTGGTTGTTTAATTTTCCCTACAAAGCAATCTGCATGGAGCTGTTCTCGGACAATTCCACGATGTATACCACTACAAATGAGCTCTTATCGACCTCCACCTGAAAAAATATTCGTCGGAGAAGCATACACAGAAAATAATGCAATAATAACTGTATAGTGTTTTTCAGACGTATTGCAATATTAAGAGTAATATTATTAACCGATTCCAGTCTGCCACAGTCATCTGCCACAGTTGACTGGCTTACTGCAGTCGTTTCTACTTCATGGTCTCGGTGAGGCGCGATTTTTTGATCGGCCGACAATTTATCCAATTCTTCTCGGCCAACCTCCGCCAAACTGTCCCATCGAATACTTCTATTT
Organism: Athetis lepigone; assembly: GCA_033675125.1. Taxonomy (NCBI): domain Eukaryota; kingdom Metazoa; phylum Arthropoda; class Insecta; order Lepidoptera; family Noctuidae; genus Athetis; species Athetis lepigone. Next base: position 7,991,653 of record CM066237.1, read on the forward strand.
TCTTGTCTATTCCCTAGTTTGTAATCGTAGTCAGGCAGATAATACACTTTTTACCATGTTTTAGCCAGATATCCCTGTTTTTATGGTAAGAACGAAGAGTGGTGATTCGATTTCTGCAACATTTTATGACAGTCTCTGTTTTCAAAAGTTTGTTTTGATCAGATTTTACTTCAATACTGTTTACTACAGACTTTCAGACATCTGTAATAGCTGTTAAATCTCTCTGAGAATGTGTAAAATACAGAACTAACGTTTGTGTTTTTATAAACTTTAGTGGACACGGGTTTAAAGCTTTAACCATTTTAAAAAGACGAAATTTTAAGAATGTCACGCAACATCGTTACCAAAACTTAAAATTTTGTATTCAATTTTAAAAAAAAGGACACCATCAGAAACATTACTTGTGGTTCGATTAGTTTGAACAGATACATCTAGCAAAATTAAAACCAAAATTTTTTTTTCCATCAATGAAATAAACGTAATTTTCAACAGAAGTTATCAAAATTACTATCAATTTATTATAAACTATACCACTTTTTTCAAAAATGGCTTGATCTTGTGGTGCTGTCACATATCAAAATTAATAATAATGATACCAGAAGTAAAATCAAAACAGAAAAACCTATGTATAATTATTAATTTTCTTGATAAAGGTGTTTGAAAAAAAAATGTTGTTCTATGAATACTGTCCCTAATAATTTGGCCACCGATGGTATTTAGTTTAATTAGACCATTGCCCTTTTGAAAGACAAGGAACAAAATGTATCAGTTGCCCATTCCAGGAGGTAATTTCATTTATAAAAGAATGGGCAAGAAACTTCATTATTATTTTCCAAAAAGCATTGGCTTCAATGGCAACAGAAAAACAATAAATAAGTAAAATAAATCGTTTACGAGACAGTTCCAATAACGTACCAGTCTAAACAAATTCCTATGTCACCATTATTTTAAGAGGGTGCCAATACCGGGACCATACCATAGCGGGACTAACCCTAAGATTCTAACACGCCTAAAAATAAATGCAATGAATTATTTCATTATGTCTACCTGTGATTTACCTTTGAATAGATACTACATAATATTATAATTTACTTGTCTTGCCAAGAGAATAGCAGGAATACGTTTGCATAAATACTGAATTATGTGGATAACTGTCACATGGTTATGTTTATTGAAGGTTCTCCATACGTCGCCGCGTCACTTTTACAAAGTACTTGCTGGCAAAAACACTCTTAATACAATGGTTTTAGGTACATGCTTCTTAGTCTTTCCCAACTAATGATAGGGTTGACGTTTTCTGCACGCATTTTATCCAGAAGGCGGAGCGGGCGTCATGGTTCGAAGTTTGAATTAAGAATTCCGCGCACCATTTCTAAAAAGTTTATTAAATTTTCAGCCAGCTTTTGGCCATTGCGCTCTCGGTTCCATTATGCTTTCATTTTCGACTTGGGCTTCATCTTGCTGCAAACGTTAGAACCAAAATAGCTGACTTGTATCATATCCCAATGTAATATTTTCGTTGCGATGAGCCTAGTAGTTAAGGCCCGCCAGAGCTAGTTTTTCAAACTGGCTGCAGGAACACTCTTCTTTGAATTAAAGGCAAAATTTCCTAACGAGCAAGAAGAATACACCCACGAGAAACACCTTTCACTCAATACAAATTTATACACTATCCAAGCCAGTCTGAGCTCCGCGCGAACCAATTATTCACGTGGACTGGTGTAAACTGCATCTATACTTGAATTACAAACTACAAGTACTATAATCTATTCTATTGGTGTTTGTTATGAGAATATAGGTAGGAGATAAAGTGAGTAAGTAGGTGCGTATAATGTTAGAAAATAATCGTTAATAGATGTGATAGTTTTCGAAATGGAAAGGTAATAATTTTTTATAGCCTTTGTACAATAACTTATTGTGGGATACGAAACGATATGAAACTAAATAAATAGGTATGTGGGAAACTATCTCAGCTATGTACCCATAATACGCGGGCCCATGAGAGCTCAATCATCGAAAGAAGAACCTCGGAATATCTACATCGGGAAAAAATTAAAATTATCCATCGCACCACTTCATCTTCCCAAATTCGGATCAAGACAAGACAAACCTAAATTCTAGGCCCGTCTAGACAAGCTACTCCACTCTCTATTTTAAATAGACTCAAGACGAAACCTTCGTATTAGTCACATCGTAACAATGTTGTCATACCATCCGTCAATACAATCAAGATCACAGACTGTTGTTTTACGACGGCCATCTGGATTTAGTGAGCGATCAATGTATAGTTAACTCACACTTTATTGCACTATTAATAATTATTGCCGAGAAGTACTGCTTGTTAGCTGTGATGGATTGGCGACGGGTATTTCGTCATACAATGACAGGGATGGGAATTTATTGGGGTATAATATTATCACGGTGAAGTCTCCTTTTTATGACGGTTGATCTTAATACTTAGCACTGACTTTGGCTTAAACAAGTTCTGTCTCTATGTACACTTGGCGTTTGACGATAGTGTAACAGTGACAGGTATAGTGTTTAGCTAAAGCACGTGCTTAGTAACGTCTATTTATCCATAGCCATCAGTTATAGTTAATATGTGCCGTCACTTCGGCGTCGTCATCGTTGACGTGACGGTGGCGGTGTACTTACAACGGCCTAAAACTTATTCTAGGCCTCTTAAAGACCGGAAACATTTCATATCTTTACGTGCCATTTAACTCCCGATTAAAGTCTAAAGCCAACACTTAAGTACCTGTTTAGTGATTAGTAAATAATAAAAGTAACAATTTGAAGGGTAGCATAAAAGTTTTAGGTCGATAGCCTGCTGTTGAAATGCTGCCAATGCTGATATTGCTGAAAATCTGAATCTATTATTATGAATTGACGGGCCTGTTGGTGTAGTGGTTAGAAGCCCTGATTGCTAAGCCGGAGGTCGTGGGTTCGATTCCCACCCAGAACAAACTTTGTGTGATGAGCATGATTGTTTGTTCTGTGTCTGGGTGTAATTTATCTATAATATGTATGTATTTATAAATTAAATAAGTTTGTATATCAGTTGTCTGGTTACCATAACACAAGCTCTTAGCAGAGCTTAAAGGTCATAGCTCATTACAGCCACCCGGCAGCCACTCCGCACCGACTCGCCTTATAACTATAACCGAGGCGATCCGGTGACGGTACGGAGTTGATATAGTGAGCGCATGCCCATACAAGTCCGTATAAAGAATACTAGCCGCAGGAGGCGAGTCGGTGCGGAGTGGCTGCCGGGTGACTGTAATGAGCTATGACCTTAACTTGGGATCAGATAACCGTGTGTGAGTTGTCCCAGTATATTTATTTTATTTATTTTAATATGATGAATGTTTAAACTTTATATCCCGTTCCAAAATCAGAAATAGCCAAAAAGCGCCACCTACCTTAATATACATGAATTTATTAGTGGCTGAGCTTCTAAATAAAAAAGGACGCCTTTCATCTTCGTTGTTTAAGCCATTGAAAAATTTTCATCGATAGATATTTTATTTATTTACATATTACTAGTCATAGAAATTTAACTTTACAGAATAGTAAAAGTACTTATCTCCCAAAACCGACTAGATAGTTTGACTGAGAGATCAAACAGCCCTATAAAGAAGGGTGAATTTACGTCTGACTACCCTATATATTATTATACTCTTTGCGTCTGACGCTTGTGTGTGATAGGTATATATTTTCGATGTCATTTTGTAGACCCCGATCGATCTATTTAAATTATGAGACTAACAAAAAAAAATGAATTTGATTACATCACGCTAGTGATTCGTATTTAGTCGATTTTTTGACGTTTTGCTTTCAGTTTATAATCTGTGGAAACAAAAATATTTTGACAGCTGATGTCTATTGACATTTTGAATTTTGTGTTTTACTGTTTTACAGCAAAGTTCCCAAGTTTTACGTAGATATTATTGATTTTATCAAGCATTTGAAATTCAAAGAACAAGGGAGACGCCTATTATGAAACGGGTGTACGTTTACAAAAATCAGTCTGACAAAAATGGAAAAGTTGTGGCCGTGGAAAACACGATTGAAGCATTAAAATCGGAAATATTAAAACAGTTCAAGGAGAGTTCAGAAAACTTGAGATTATTTTCGCCAAATGGCTGTGAAATTGAAGACGTGAGAGTACTTAGGGACGACGATAAGATCTATTTAAGTGTTGACGACGGTGGAGAGTCAAAAAGTTGTGATAGTATAGGAAATGCAATGCAAGATTGTAGCCTGGGTGATTGTGTAAAACGGGGCAAGCCGGTAGCGGATTGGATAACTCTGAATGTTGGTGGCAAGCATTTCACTACATCTAGGTCCACATTGTTGGCCAAAGAGCCTTTATCAATGTTGGCGCGAATGTTTGCTGATGATAGTGATGTGTACTTAATGACTCCAAGCGCTACTGATTCTGTTGGAGCATATTTGATAGACCGTAGTCCGGAGTACTTTGAGCCTATTCTGAATTATTTGAGACATGGCGAAGTGATATTAGATAAGCATGTTAATCCAAAAGGTGTGATGGAAGAGGCTGTATTTTATGGTGCGTAAATTGAATTGATGTTTTAGTATTTTTATCTAGCTGTTAAACTAACTCTACAGTGAGTTTGGCTGAGAGTTGTAGGTTGTATTATTTATAGGTTTGGAATCTGCAATTCTCATGTCTCAATACATTGTTGAGTACAGATGGGGCACCCTAACTCCAAAAGAATGCTAGTACCTGGGTCTGTAAAGTATTTTCTATTTGATTAATATGTAGGATTTAGTTAGCAAAATAAAAACAAAATGAGTACCATTATTTCTATGAATTGAATGAATTACCCGTTATGAAACAATGGGAATTCCAAAGTCAGGCTATTATCCTAATTTTATTAGTATTATTTTACTCTTATTTGTATTTTACTTGTTATTTATTTAATTCATATTTTCCTCATCTAAATAGCCACCTACTTATTCAACCACATCCATTATACACCATAACAGGAAATGTTTATGAATAATAGTTTCATAATCAATTTTTAGAAAGAAATAATCCTTTGGGTTGCTTTATATTTTTGAGTTATTGAGACCTAATTTTTATTTGTCAAATGTGGAATAAATGAATAAATAATTATGACAATTATATTTATAATAGGAAACCTTTGTCAGTATAATATAAAAAAGAAAATTATATAACCAATATTTATTTGAGAAAGCCAAATTATTTACTTGAAACTGACTATAAAAAATCCTTACTTAGTATTTAATCTGTCTTGTTTCATACAATTTCAGGTATAGACTCAATGATACCACAATTAAACCAACTGATTGAGGAATCGCAGAGCAGTTGTGGTATGAACCATGCATTGACACGAATGGATGTGGTTCGCTCCATAATAAAGACCCCAAATACTTGGGAACTACGGTTCCAAGGTGTAAACCTGTCTGGAGCTGATCTTAACAGGTTGGATCTTCGGAACATTAATTTCAAAGTAAGTTATGTTTGATGTTAATCAAAGTCAATCTGAAAAATTTTTTACCATACTGTTTATGAGGCAGGTTATAGGCCAAAGATTTGGGCGGAACCGCGGAGGACAGCTTATATATTATAAAGGGCCTAGTCATTTGATTAGGTATTTCTGGTTTTTTGAAGATAAAAAATAAAAATTAAATTGTAAAGATTACTATAATTACGATTGGAATGTATCAGTTGCTGAATGCGGAAATCACAATATGACAAAATTATTATGTTTTTGTTTTGATTATTCCACTATCCATCAGGGCCTATATTAAGTGTTCAATAACTAGACATGTTGACCTTGAGCTTTAATTACTTACTTGATTACTTCTGAAATAAAAATAAAAAGAATCACAATTATATTAATATAATTATAATATAAACTTCCCTCCTTATTTTACATTTATCTAACTAGAAAATTCACAGCACAATCATGAATCAATTCAGTAATTTAGCTGTACTATAAACTGAATAGCTATTTATTAAATTTCTAAATCCAATATGTACTAATAAAAAAACATCCAAGCTATATTATAACCATAACTTATAACATTCACTATCATTAACTGTTTGTTTAAAATGAAATTAAATTGTTTATTGTGCAAGTAGGATACTAGAATCACTTTGATACATTATCATCTTCATCTTCATCATGGACCTCCCTCTAGGAGGTTTGGTTTCCGCACTTAGTCCTCTTAGGTAGGACCATTGTACGTGTTTGATACATCATTTTTTTTAACCTAGCTGGTGTCAGCATTTTCTAACTGACTACCTCTGAGAAGAAACGCTGAAACAAACACAGGGATCACATCTCTATTAAAATCTAAACAAATCTGAAAGTGATCAAAATTTTTGTGTAACATGTATTTTATAGCATAGCATTTCTCATCTTCTTTTCCAGTACGCTTGCTTGTCCAGATGCAACTTGAACGGTGCTAACTTATCGCACTGTTGTTTGGAGCGCGCTGACTTATCTTATGCTAACTTGGAAGGTGCACAGCTTCTGAGTGTTAAAGCTTTATGTGCGAATATGGAAGGTAAGTGTGTATTACTGACGTTTCTACAGTCACTTTTTATAAAAAGAAACATTTAATCTAAATGTATATTAATATGGGCTTTATAAGATTAACTAAACAAGCAGGTGAAACCGCGGGGGACAGCTAGTGTAGTCATAAAGCCAAAATTAACAAAGCAAACGTGAAATGGAGTTATTATTGATATGTTCTGTTGATTTTGTATGGCGATTCTGTAGTATTGCCCCACAAAAGAAGTTGAATCTGGAAATTATTTTATAATATTGAATATCCATTTATTACTTTATATTTACAGGTGCCAATTTAAAAGGTTGCAATATGGACGATCCAACGGGATCAAAAGCATTGATGGAAGGTGTCAACTTAAAAGGTAAGTTAACCATGGTCTTGGCCCAGTTCATCATCATCTCCCTAGCCTTTTCCCAACTGTGTTGGGGTCGGCTTCCAGCCTTACCGGATTCAGCTGGATACCAGTGTTTTACTTGGAGCGACTGCCTACCTGACCTCCACAACCCTGTAACTGGGCGACACGATACCCCTTGGTAAGACTGGTCGGATTTTTCTGTTTTATCCGTAACGACTGTCAAAGTTCTATGTATGACAACCGGGACCAACGGCTTTACGTGCTTTCCGAGGCACGGGATGTCAGCGATGTCTAAGATAAACTTTAGAAAGTACATATGAATTGAAAAAGTCACATTGGTACTTGCCCGGATTCGAACCCACAACCTCTTACACGAGAGGTGGGTGCCTTATCTACTGGGCCATCACGACACTCATCACTCGGTCTTGGCCCAGTTACGGTTTAAAAAAGACGACGGCGCCGAAGTGGCGGTACATACATTTACTATAGCCGCGTGTCCACCACACGTCACGTCACCTCAAACTAAAGTCGGCTCGCCATCATCTCGTTCTCGTTTACGTGACGGTGACAATTGAAGTAGGTATCTATGACGGTGACGGCGGCGGTGTACAAATTGCTGTAAAGCTATAATGTTTTTAAACTTCGACTCTGGAAGGGCAACGTGTCACCCTCTAGTCTAGCAGATATCTCTGAATGAAAGTGACCACTTGCATATCGAGTGGGCCGTAAGCTTGTTTGCCATCCAAGGACATAAAAAAAGGGTTGTTCGGATTTTGCTAACACACACACGGTAATTATCGGTTCTATTAATCCGATAACTGTGTATAAAAACTTATAAAAATGAGTTATATTTAATTATAAAGTCGCATAAAGAAGCCAGCAATTAATACTATATCAAATTGTTTCCAGGTGCAAACTTGGAGGGTAGCAACATGACGGGCGTTAATTTGCGAGTGGCAACACTGAAGAATGCCAACTTGCAGAACTGTGATCTAAGGTCTGCCGTGCTTGCTGGGGCTGATTTAGAGGTGGTTCTTTTTTATTTTATTATTTTATATTACTACAAGCTTTCGCCCACAGCTTCGTCCGTATGGATGGCGAACTTCCATCCACTATTTTACCCCTTTTGGTGTCGAATTTCCGAAAATCTTTTCTTAATGGCTACCTACACCCCGCAAAGAACATGCATAAAAAAATCAGGCAATGTGACTGTCTCTCTGTAAGTTAATAATTCCTGTATTTACTTGTAATGTGTCTCGTGATTGTCGCAATTGTGTAAATAGGCACGTAAGTGCATAGGTGTCGCCAATGATATTGTGATTTTTATTACATAAAAATAAACTTACATTTTATTGTAAAATATAGGTACCTAGGTTTATTTTATTAATGTAAGTTTATTCTAAAATGTAAATTCTACCAATCACCAAAGAGATACTGCGCGACATGAATTTGAACCACTGATTTATCGATTTCTACACGCACTTGAGAAATAAGAATAAGTACTGAAAACTTGATTCAATGAATTGAATGGACACCTGGTAACTCAAGCTTTAGCAATGCATTAGACTCTAATGCATTGCTAAAGCCCGGTTTCCACCGCGAGCGGAACGGACCCATTTATGACTTCGTTCGCAGGCGCAAACTGCAAATAACTAATAGTCAAACAAATAAACAACAGATAGTCGAATAATAATTAATAATAAATGCATTAATAAACAATTACGTATTAAGAATTATAATTTTGTTTGTGGAAATACAAGTGTGCAGTTTGCGCTTGCAAACGAAGTCATTAATGGGGGCGTTCCGCACGCGGTGGAAACCGGGCTTAAGGCGTGTTAGATTCTGTAATGATTAGAGAATCTAACACGCACGCAAAGTAAACTTACGAATATCTAACTTAAATACTTTCTCTTTTTCCTAATTAATATTTTCCCCATAATATTATTTTATTAAGTGAAAGAGTTCATGCATAAATAGTGTTTTTCATATCAAACGTAACAGAAATACTATTATGGCAGTTATTATTTGACGGGCCTGTTGGTCTAGTGGATAGTGACCCTGACTGCTAAGCCGGAGATCGTGGGTTCGATTCCCACCCAGGACAAACTTTGTGTAATGGGCATGATTGTGCGTTATGTGTCTGAGTGTAATTTATCTATAATATATTTATAAATTATATAAGTATGTTTATCAGTTGCCTGGTTAGTACAAGCTCTGCTTAGTTTGGGATATTTACTTATTCTATAGTCTATAAAATATAGATAGATAGATAAATCGTTTATTTAGCGCAACAACAATATGATATTACAATGTTTCAAATATAAGAAGTGCAATTTGACGTTTCATACTTTTCATGACGACACAACTTTGTACATGCGTAACTCAAAAATTGACATTTATTTCTTCCGTAAAACCACGTAATTTTAAAGTTATTTTTATTTCATCACAAACTGCACAATTCTTAATCACTTAATTTACATTAAATTTTTTCAAACAAAGTAATATAACCATCGTTGACAATAAATAATATTTTTTCTCGACGTCGTGTCAAAGTCACGTAGTAAGGTACTATACCGTAATGTTGTGACTCTTCAAATTCACTTGTATACCAATAATCGTTAAAAATGACCGAATAATCGAACTTACTAATAACGATCGTTTTCAATGAAAGCGACATTTATTGTTTAAATATATTTTTGATGATTTCTAAATGTCAACGAAAAAGCATATTTAAAATTAAACATATAGTTATTATAATTTTAATAGCTTTTTGTAAGCAAAATCGCTCGTGCTCAAGTCTTGACAAAAAAATATTTTTTCTTTTAATTTGGCAACACTGGCAAGTGAGAATTTGAGAATTTCTTTCATCTAAAATTCAGAAATTTACAGTCATATTATAAATAAATAAGTAACTTAAATCGATTATAAATTACAAAGAAATGAAATCAATATCTCGTATAAATCGGATATTGTAGTAATCGATTTTTTTAACCCAATCCCTACTATCCGTGCGAGCTAACATGGCACCTGGCTCGAACGAATGACATTTAAAGTAATAAGTGCAAAAAAGGAGTTGTTCGATTTTGTGCTAACACTATGACAGATGACAGATTACGCTAACACCAATAAAAAAATCATAAAAAATAGGAGACTCATAAAAATACTAACAAATTGATTAAAAGTAAAGAACTGCGGCTTCAAAATATTTTTTTTGGATAATTTGTACAAAATACTACGTTTACGTTAAGTTACGTTTTCATTTTTGTTTTTAACAAAATACTTAGAAACAATGTTGTAAAAAAAAAATTACGTGCACGCCTGAAAATCTGTTTCTGCACATTTGCCATTTTAGTTAAACTTGTGCCGTATGTATACAGTGATGCTAACGCTACTGCTAAGACGAGAGCGTGGCGCCGCGCGGGGTCGCGGGGAAACGTTTGTTTTCGAGCCAGGTGCCATGTTATCTCGCACGAGTAGTATTCTTCAGTAGGTTAGAAGTGTCAAATTGCACTTCTTATATTTGAAACACAGTATTAATCTATACCATAGAAGTATAGACTACAAACTACAGTACCACCGAGCTATTTTCGCGCTTACTAACTCATTAATAATTATAAACCGTCTTCATTTAAGCGCATTTTTTAGTTAACGTGATCTTAAAACTGATTTAAATATAAATCTTTTTTTTTTCCAGTGTTGTGACTTATCGGGCAGTGATCTCCATGAAGCGAACCTCCGTGGTGCTAATCTAAAAGACGCGGCTTTCGAACTGATGTTAACCCCGCTCCATATGTCCCAAACTATCAGATAATTTATTTATTTTATGCTTTTAATAAATGTTTACGTTGACGCTGGTTTTTTATTTAATCCCAGCAGTTTTGCAAGCTAAATGAATCGTACAAACAAACCATTAGTTTGGGTAATGGGAGAGATATAAAGCAACAGCTGTAGCTTCTCGTAAATTATAGCCATTCTTCAGTGTAACCCTTTTCTATTAATAATAAAAAGCGTTATTTTTAATACTGCTACAATACTTTACGAATCTTCGGTGTATAAATTAGCATGGCGGCAGACTGCAGATGACTATTGTCTACAAGTTCCAAGATTACGTTCACATGTGTTGCATACTCACAATATTAGAAAATAATAAATAAGTAGGTAGGTAATCAGTCATTTGCAACACATCATAAAAAATAAATCAAGTACGGTTCTTCGTAGTCCAGGTCCAAAAATAAGTTGTATAAGAAGTTCGTGCAACGGTTCAGTAAACCGCTACATTGTTTTCTTTTGTTTTTTTTTTTATTCTTATCTATATCTATTCGGTATGTATGAATGAGAACTTAATATATTTTTGCTTGGTGCCATTTTGTTGTCTTAAGATTGGTATCCTTGAAACTAGAGATGCGTTGGGTAAACTAAGATGGCATCTGTCAAAATAAATAGATACACTATTCAGTTTTCACCAGAGTTGAAGTTAAAGATTGTTAACCTCAAAACGCTCAAAACACAATATCAATTAGCATCCGATAAATTAAGGTTTTCTGCACATTGTTGCTTTGCATTTAACATGACAATATAATTATAAAAACATGAGAGTGGCTTTTTCAAACGAAAAATGTTTTAGTCGATTAACTACTAGATCGATTGATGCTTTTAGTAATGTACGCGCAACTCTAAATAGTTTTTGTTGGCAGGTTGGTGGCATTTGTTTTTTATTCGCGACTTCGCGTTCTATTTTTGTGTGTGACGGTTCCGTCCGGCGAAGAAGGATTTTATTTTGCAAATAATTTTGATGATTTTCGTATAAATCATCGAAATCCCTGCAGAAGAGCTCCCGATTGCGGTAAATTATCAAAATGCAGAACGGAGACGGTACGCCAACGGCCGCGGATAGCAGTAAGTTTTCCATTTTGTTGTTAAAAATAATGGAATAACAATCATTATTCCACTGTTTTATTTACCAATTTAGAGATTTTTTTCTTGAAATGCGTGTTAAAATACGTGAAAAGGTATTCTTGATCGAAAAGCACATGTTTTTCGGAATACCCGCATATAATCGATGAAGAAAACTGCGAAGTTTCTTCGACGCTGATGTAAAATAGTTAAGTATAGTAGAATCGGATTGCAGCTGTAATTTCACTTGCGTTTGAGTATTTCGTGCATCGATTACCGCGATTTGGGTTGTTTCCTCGGCTTGCAATTATTGATATAGTGGGTAGCTTAATTGGAGTGTGAAGCATGACTCACATTCTTCTTGTCTGCCCACCTCTTTTGTAAAAATGCAATTGATTTATTAGAATACCGCGGAATACAACGTACTCGCGCAGTGTGTCACATGAAATACTCAAGAAAGTTGGTGCGCTGCAGTATACAATTATTATAATGTTTAATTACTTCATGTACCTCCGCTATACATGTGTGAGGTCATTTTAGATTTTCTATTTGCATTGAATCACCAGTGCGAAGGTCTGCAGGTAGTTGCCTCATCTATCTTTAGATATGAGTGTGCAATTAAGGAATTCTTTGCTTAGTAAACTTTTTAGCATATTTTTTGTGACTACCTACATATAATAGATTATCGGGAACAATTTATTTAAGTGTGGGCTGCATAGGTCATGGTTGAATTATTTATCAGTTGTCAGCTTTCCTGATTATTTACATATTTTCTGAGCATGTTTATCTTTAAGTAATTATCTTAATGTGTACAAACACATGTTATCACTGTTGTTAAGTTTGTACATAAGTTTATCACTTGCATTTAAAGTGATTTCTGATTGGTATTTTCGATGTTCCTAATTCAAGGCCCGTTGTTTAACCTCTTGATTACCAACTGACAGCCAGCTGTTGCACTGCTTTTGTCTTTCTATTGTGTTGATTAAAATACTTGCACATACCAAGTGACAACGTCACTTTTGCCATACATCTGTATGAGATTGTGCAGTGGGATAGTATACAAATATATTAATTCAAAATGGACTGTCAAAGACAACAGAGCCATTAATTACATTACACCCTTCATTTTTCTTTCGCACTTAACAGCTTAGTTGTTACCATTGAGCAAAAATTCTTATTGGAAAAAAATATTGTTTTACCTATTATGTTTTCTGTATTGTGGGTGAGTTGAAAAATTTAAAGTCTACAACACAAAACAGATTTAAACCTTCGAACATTGGATACGATACACAATTGAAGGAATACAAGTGCGACAGCCGGCTGTCTCTTGGTCGTCGAAAGGTTAAAAACTCCCTATTAAAAAAGATATTGAGATACCCACACATATAAAAAAATGGCATAAATATTTTATATTATTTCACACTGCAAAGATTTGTCACAGCAGTTAAATTGTGTTACAGAATATTGTAGATTAGGTACAAACAAATTGCTAAGGTTATTGTTGCTGTGGTAACAATGCATTTTTCTACTAGTATTTTAATCTTGTATCAAAACTCTATTGAAGTAAACATGTTCTGTATGTGTGTGTGACAGGTGTTGTATTTCATCCATGTAAAGTCCTCACCTTGGGTTGTACTAAGATTTCTATGCTATGTTTACCTACTAAGCAAACAATATAGTCATCAGGCTAAATGCTTGTTTAACTGCTTTGATTTTTTGGTTAATCATTTTAGTTGGTATTTAAGTATAAATAATATGTTATATGAGTGGTGGTCAGTGAAGAACTTTTTGCTTATGTTTGTTTAATTTCAAGTATTTTTCTACAAGGTTTGGAATGGAATGTATGTATATAATAAAATAAAGCTTTTATTCGAACCTCAATAGAAAGACAATAGCAGCCCGACAGCCGGCTGTCGCTTGGTCGTTGAATTGAAAGGTTAAAAGCTAGAAAGATACCTAGTACCGACTTAACTTGCACTGCCGAGGAATACGGTACTTTACACCATTATCATTTGATGTACTTTTTATGAGCTGTCAAAACACAATTCTCCAATAGATTTTGTATGGGAATGGCAACTTATGACGTCACTAAAATAACAACTCAGTTGACTATCTATTTATTGATTTTATTAAACTCTTCTGCTCTATAATGTATACTAATATTATTTCGGATAACTACTGGCTCGAATTAAAATTTCTTTTAGTGTGAGATAGCCCATTTATCGAGGAAGGATAGGGCAAAGCAGCAACTAAAGGTGGACAGTCAGTAAAATTATAAAACATTTCAATCGACCGTGACGCGCCCACCAAAAAATAAAAACCACCTTATTCGACTATGTATTGACAATGACAAATAAAATAAGATATCGCGGTCAAGAAATAACTTTTTGGCGACAAATAATAATATAGGTAACACTAGAATTCAACGCTTGCAACGTTTTATTAGGTGTCACCTCAGCGGCGCATTGTTAAAGCCAACAAGGGATCTTAAGTGCGACACGAATTGTAATGAACGTGGCGAAATCTAGTACTAAAAGTGCGGCCACACTAAAGTGGAAATTATGCGGTCACGATCATACTGAAGTAGCATTAAAAAATGTTAACATTTGGTAACTATAAAAATTGTTAAAGAAAAGTTTTCTAAAATATGAAAAAATTGATATATTTTCTTCTTCTTCTTCTTCTAATTTTAATCAAATGTGAGTTAAGAAAATGTTTACTAATGTTTGCAAACATTTTAACTGCAGTATAGAAAAGCATTACGTGTAGATTCAAAGCAACGCGGTCAGTGGCACTACTGCAGTACTTATCGAATCGCGACCTCGCAAGTTAATAGGGTATTTGACGCCCGTTTCTCTTAAAAAGAGTAACCATTCAATTTATATTTTTCTTTATGTTTGGAAGCTATTTTTCTAATGTTAAAATCGTTTCCGTAACCTTAGACGATGCTTAGACGGCATCAATACTAGAAGGTCTCGCAGATGCGTTTTCATCCCAAAAACAAAGACCTAATAACAACAACTATTAAATGTTATGAAATTATAATGTTCTCATTTTAATGCTGGCAGAGATTTTTCTCTACTTTCCTTTCTACACTGCTAATTATAAATGGAAGCTTCCTTATAGTCCTTTTAAAACCCTTGACTTACAACTAGGACAATATGGAATCGTATTACCTACTTACTATCGCACCCACAAACTACCATGTATGAGAACTAGTATTCCCACGTGTATTCCTACTAAATACTAATTTCTTTAGAAAGTATTTTCATATTGGAACGAAAGTAAACAGTCGATAATATTAATCAATAGCATTACTATTATAAGCATACGTTGAAATGTGTAAACGTCAATTCAAGCACTCATAATTTCACTGAATATTATCTAGTCTTCAACTAGGGTTGTCAAATGCACTATGTTAATAGCATGCTTTTATATTTTAGACTAAATACTTTAGTCGATTACCTATCATCCTTTTCTGAACGTGCGTCACCCCAAAAACGCCAGACATTCTGGTACTTGGACAGCAGGCTAACCTTTCGACGACCAAACGACAGCCGGCTAGTGTCACGCTGCATTGTCTTTCTATTGTGTCTCGAATCATGTGTGTTTGAAGGTTTAATTCGCTGCCAGGTACGCACGCTAACCGACTTTACTGCACGATGAATCTTGGTCTCCACTCCAGCAAATGTCTGCCCCACCAACCGTCTATCCGTCAGTTTGTCTGGCTATGTCCGGAAAACTTTTCAGCTTTGTTATGTTACTATAGTGACCTCCTGCTTTTTTGGCCACACTCTATGGAAATTTGTTTTTCTTGATATGTGATAACCCTAGAATAACATAGTACATTTATATCGCCTACTGCGAAACGCGGCTCACCAATTTACGGTTTTTACTACCTGACGTTCCTACAGCACATCAACTGTTGAATATAACAGTCGTTTACCTTAGTTTATGCATTCGCTTTTTAAATAAACGATTATATTCGGTTTTTCATTCACTTATCGCTGTGACCTAATTTTAAAATCGCGATAGGTATAATGTTCGCCAATAGAGTAGTACCTGATCCATCGTAACATTTTTCATAACGGTTATTGAAGTCCGGATAAGAAAATAGGGCAAAACTTGACCGCAGAGAAATTAACTAAGTTTTTACTACTTTTTATGTTTGTATAATATTTGCTTCTTTGGTTTTTATAAAATCAAATAATTACCTGTGTTTCGCACTCGTAAATCATAACTAAGTGTTATATAGCCGATATCAGATGAGGTTTTTTTACATCGGATCAGCAGTTCAAATCTTCATCGTCAATAGCATGTCAAAAATCTTAAACGCACCAATCTTTTTTAAGTCTTGGTAACTACATCTTGTCATCGACATTATCTTGCCAACAATCTTCCTACGCTCCTACGCTCTGACTCCACTAACAAAACAAAATAAAACACAAGTTCAACGATCCGCAATAAAAATACTTCTCAATTCTTTCAGCCAAGAAGCCGGTGCCGGAGGAGATAACGAAGCATTCATTCCGGCTGAAAGTATGGCGGCATCTGGAGACGAATGGGCTGGCGATGTTCCCGCGCCCTGTGTACAACCGCATCCCTAACTTCAAAGGAGCTCCAGAAGCAGCTGCCAAACTTGCTGAGCTGGACGTGTTCAAGAATGCTAGCACCGTGAAAGTCAACCCTGATAAACCGCAGGAGGCTGTGAGGTAAGTACTTAATGTTTTTGCATTAATTGCAATTTTCCTGTTTGCCTATTTCGGCGGAAAACATCGTTGTTGTGTTTCGGTACAGTGGCGGTGTAAATTTAACAGGCACTTGAGACATTACAGCTTTTCTTGGTACGGCCTCTGGTTCTGCAGATGCCTATTGACGACGGTGACCACTGAACATCTCGTGGGCCGTCAATTTGCTTTGTATCCAATGAAGTAGTATTACTATTTAGTATTTCTGACCAATGTTTGACTCCGATTGTACCAATAATTTTCTTTTTATCACTTACTATGAAAGGGAACTGTATTAACAAATCAGTAGGTAGAGTTTCGAACTTCTGACCGATCGTACTCCAGCTTCAATGCGAGCAACTGTACCGGCTCAGTTTTCCGTTTCTCATTTTCACCATTCGGCAGCAATGAATTGATACTGTCAGTTCTATAATTTATTATACTACTACACCCGACAGTCGCTGTTCTGCCAAACGGGACCAACAAACAACGCCGTGTTTGTAAGTGTTTCGTTTCTGTCGTATATCGATAAATGCATAGTATCGTAAGAGTAAATGTATTTTCTTTATGATTTCGTATTTTTCCGTTGCTTTAATAGTTATTCTGCTAATCGAGGTAGATTCCAATCCAACAACTCGGAAATCATAAAAATCGTTCCAGACAGCATTCTCGATGTATAAATGGAATAACTATCCCGTCGATGTGTGTAGAAAAAGAGAGTTAAATAATAAATAACTCTTTTATAATGATATTGACGGAATGGGTATCTTTCTCGGAAAGCGACTAATTAAATATATACAGCTGGTTTAATTGACGAATTCCAATGAAATGACGATTATAGTTCAGGGACATCAGATAATCACAAGTCGATCGATCGATAAATTGTTAAATAATTGATGTTTTATCGATCTTCGAAACCACGTTACCGTTTTATGCGAACTAATTTATTAAGTTTTTTAAGTGACACCGAGAAAGTAAAATATAAGTTTTAAAACGCGAAGAAAGCAACACGACAGGAATATTGTAGTGTACATAGCGTTCGCATTTGTACCTCTTATATCATCGTTTCGTGCGGTTGGTGCGTTCCGCGCCGCTAACTGATTGACGGCACAGCTTAGAATTGCACTAGTCTCATGGATTTAAAACGATACCTTTATCTCGCTTCGTGAACAGTTGATTTGAGTTAGCCGGCGACCACGGGACACATTCCAGAAGACGTATAATACAGGGCTAATTTTAGACTAGCATATAGGTGTCTTGCTGAAACACCTAAACAGTCTTACTGAAAGAATTACATGTAGTTTTCAGTTAGTATTAAATTGGTAGAAAGTTATAAAGACATTAAAAATAGCTACATTAGTATGTAATTTACTTTCACTGTTGCTATGAAGATACGCAATATTTCACACAGCGTTATTGTGTTTCTCCAGAGTCAACGCCCTCGGCTTGGTAACGTGAAAAAATAAAGGGGAATGGGTGGGCTCATTTTGAAAAAAGAAAATTGGCAATTATTTTTAATAAAATGTAGAAAAACTGATGTTTTAATTTCGAGGAATCTGTGAAATGTGTACTTTTACAGCATTCTGCGATAACACTGGAAATTTTAACTGCAGAATATTTCAAATTCCAACATCAAAATATTTTCTTTGTTTCACAGTTACACTTATTTGTTCTAGCAGCTACGATACCAATAAAACTACACACAACTAACGTTTAAAATCCCTAGTCGAGTTTTGATTGGATTTCTCTAATAGACAATAAATTTCTCAATTGGAGCGCGAGATTGAAACTCTGCTACAAAATAATGACAGCAGGCAGTGAACTAGCGGCGAATTTATTTTGTCGTTGAAATAATTGGATTCTTCGACATTACAGACAACCGTTTCCACAGATTCCACGATTCCTCCAGCAGATACAAAGCAACCCTGTTAATTACTTTGTTCTGGTTTCTTCGCCTTTTCAGGGTACTAAATGGGTTAAACGGGACTCTAATACCCAGACTTCGCTTTTTGTCTGACCGTCTGTCACCAAACTGTATCTCATGAACCGTGATAGTTCCACAGTTGAAATTTTTACAGGTGCTGTATTTCTGTTGCACTATAACAACAAAAACTAAAGAAGTAATAAAATAAATATACTTACTATAAGTCTGAATTCGACAATCCGTCTTTAACAAGCTTGGTATTAAATTCTGCGTTCTCTGTATGAGAAGTTTTTTTAAGGAAGAAAAGAAAAATAACAGAAATAAAAAGTTGCGTTGACGTAGCACACAATGTATTGATTAAAATAGGTTAGGGTCATATTAAGACCTCTATAGTTGGTTCCGTGGGTACAATTGCAGTGTTATCAACTGATAACGATATCTAGACAACATTTAAATCGTCTAGAAAGTACTAATGATCATTTTAATTTTTGTTTGTGTAATTAAATACAAAGTAAATTGAAAATCAGATTGTCCAAGGAGTTTATATGTTGCAGTCAAAACTCAACTGGTTAAAATACTTGTAACTAGTAAAATCGGACAATAGCAATTTTAACCGTGTGCGGTTGACTATGCTCCACTTTGCGGACCTCCTATTTCTGGGTGGTTAAAAAAATAACCATGAAAACTAAGGCGGGAGCTCCGCTGAGATCCGCTCCTGCCTCAGCCTTCTAACCTAACCTATCCCTAGTCTAATTGCTCTGAATTTGTGTGTTAACTCTTATTTCAGTCAAAACTTGTAGAAAGCATACGATTTTAACTACTTCTGACTGATTTTACTACTTAAAAGTGTACTTCGACTGGACTGCAATATATATACAAAGTACCGATTATTTACGCAACCCAATTAACCCATGACCGATAGCTTAGGTAACGCATTCCAATGTTTTATAACTTTCTGCTTTATTACATAAATCACTGCAACCCGCTGAAAATGTTCGTTCAGCTAACTTTAATTTAATTTTCTTTTATTAGACCAGTCTGTTACACATAATTGGATAAAGTGAAGTGATTTAATCGGTCTTGTAAATTCTTTTAATAGAGGATCATAAAAGATCTACTCACAACCCTTTCGAGATACTTAACGGGCTTAAAGAAGCGTTTATACAATCTTAGACTTGGTTTATAAAGAGAGTATGAACATTTAAAGTTAGAGAATAATTTGTGATACTTTGTTTTTTTTTCTATAGTACCTATTTTAAAATGGACTGCTTTGAACAAAATCTAATTTAGCAAAAGCCTTTCCTAATTATTATTTATTTTTTATTAGTTTTCGATTAACCGGAAAAGTTAAAACAATGTTTTCTTTGTATGCGCCGGTCACAGCAATTATAAATAAATGTGCAATGCAAATGGTGCGGAATGATTACAGAAGCAATTACGTTTTCTTTTCCATACTTGGGGGGTACTAAGCTAAAATGATCAAGATATTGTTCGTATGGTATTATTTGTATTATTCAGTTTGAGTGCGAATACTACCTTTATTTAAAACGCATCAGAAGACAATAACGTCCGAACATATTAAAAAAAAAAAAAAACTTGTTTTCTACACTTTGCCTCGTTAAGAGTGCTTGTGAAAGCCGTGCGTGAAAAAAAACATGATTTAACCTTTCAACGACCAACCGACAGCCGGCTGTCGCGCTGCTATTGTCTTTCTATTGTCTTAAATCACGTGTGTTCAAATTCAAAGGTTTAAATGTTTTTTTTTATCTTCTCGACTCCGTCATCAGAACTTTGTTGCCAAGTTGAATATATCATTAGTCATAGTGATTGAAACTTTTCATGTAAATTATTAACCCTACAGTCGTCAATTTGTTCACAAATGCGTATACAACTTGCGAAAAAGCCATCGCAAGATTTGAAACCAACAATTAAATATACGTGGTCAAACTAATAGAAAAGCCTTTAAAATATTGTAAGCAGATTCGAGAGCAAATTATTTGCAAGTAATTATTGAGGGTAAGCAAGCCAACCGGCAATCATAATAGAATGTGTCCAGTTTTTTAAATAATTAGTAACCAGACCGCATCGAGCTGGTTTTGGCTGTCCGCCTAAAGACTACGTTAGTCAATTAATATCGATATTGGTATCGATTGATGTTCAGTCGAAGGTAAAAGTTAAATCGAGAAAGATTCCTGTCTGACATTCTCTAAATTTTGAGTTCTACAATCCGGCGTGACTTATTTGGCAAATTGGAAATATTCAAAATGGTATAAATAAAAACTTTATGAAAAAGTCAAATCCGCAACTAGCTTTCGCCATAACATTGCTCGTACTTCCATGTACAATTTTTTACCCTTCAGGGGCAGAATTTCCATAAAACCTTTTATACTGGATACCTACTCTTCACTAAGAAAAGAACTCACCCTCCAAGTTTCATGTTCCTAGAACCAGCTGTTTGGGGTGTGCGTTGAAATATTACCCAGTCAGTCTACTCTAAAACTTCGAACCATAAATCCCATTGAATTTGTCACGATCTGACAAGAGAGAATAAATGTTCTCTGTCTTCAAAAAGCTATGTCAATCAGGATTTGTTAACTCAATGGAGTGTTGCACCGGGGTTGCGGAATAGTTCTAATAGTTGCCGCGGCCCCGGAACTTAAAGGGCAACCGAAGGAACAAGGGCGGGTTTAGTCAGTAAAAATATGACACTCCTTCCCGCCCCGCCCAGGACGGGAGAAGGCATTTTTTGATTTCCCATCCTCAATAAAAAACATAGTGTTGAAGCAATCACAATTACTACGCTTAACGGCTTACAAAATCAGTATATCCTGGTGATTGCTTTATCATTGATAGACGGAAATCGTTAACTAGCTCGTTGCGTGCAAGTTTTGGAATTCACAATTATCTAATTGGAAAAGAGTCGATCTTTTGCGCACATATAATTCTTGCAGAAAAAAATAAGTAGATAAGCATTTTTTCCACAACAATTAATCGTCTGTCTTAAAAAATTAAGCTTGTAATCAGCACCTCTAGACAAGTATTGAAGGAGAGAAGTACAATAGAATAGTTTTTTAAATGTATGGGCTTGACATAAGCTTATGCCATAGGCCACACTGATCATCATTATTAATTATGATGAGGCGTATCTGAGGCTGCTGCTGCTGGATATATCCCTTTCCTTTTAAAGACTTGCCACTAACCCAGTCTCCGTTATTTGCAATTCGCAACTGCTATCACAAATAAATTTGAAAATCCCATCTTTGACTGGCCAGTTCGTGGGTCTGATACTCGCCCAAGACAAACCGTCGTGTAAACTCGAACTCAAACTTCGAAACTAAAATAATTGTAGGAATATATCATTTCTCTGGTCTTTGCCTAGTTTTAGATAACTAAACAAAGTAACTAAATTTAAGTTAAATGCATCTTTCTCTTTCCGAAATGGAAAGAGAAAGATGCATTTAACTTAAAGGGGATTGGGCAAAAATGTATGGAGCTTGGTCCAAATTTCCACCGCCAAAAAGAACTATGGCATATGATAGAACACTGCGTACTGAATCATTATAAGAAGACCGCAACCAGAAATATTTACTTAGTAAAAAGTTATGACCCCATGAAAACTTGCAATTTAAAACCTTATTACGCTTCTTTATTTCACTATATCTATATTTATTACACTATAACTACTCTATTTATATAGGTGTATGACATTTCGTTGTAATTCACACGTTATTCTAGTTGATTTAAGCTATATGACGTCAAAATAAAAACCTAGTAGGTACTTCGCTGCGTCGTAAAAATCAAACCCTATCATGAGAAAGAAAATCTAACTCTATCATGATCAAATGAAACGTCTTATACCTATTAAATATTTCACAATAGTTTTATTTATTTATGTATCACAGTGTGGGTCTGTCTGTCCTAAAAAGAGTACATCTCAAATGTTTTCATCCACAAAAAAATTATCCGGATTCGCAGCTGAATTTAGAATTGTGGGGACGTGTCTCGCCCATCCACAGCAACCCACTATTCGCATTCTAGAAAGACAAGAACTGTAGTAGTACGAAATGATTTCGCGACTACGGATCATTACATACGCGTAGTATTCTAGTCTTGCACATGTGTGTCGGGATTGTATTCTTGCGTGTATCAACATAGCATTTTCAGGTTTAATGCCAAAATCAACTATTTCACTAAATGCTCCATCTCTTGCTACTTCAATCTGATACACGCTACGCTGACGTTATCATTGTACACTTTGCAGACGATTTAAACGCATTACAGGTCAGAGGGAATGCGTTTTTACTACTTTTAATATGGCTATGTGCGAAAAGAATAAACGGTTAAATAATTAAAAGTCGTATTTTTAAAACAGTCATAACTTTTTTCTGAGTGAATATTTTTTTTTCGCCTAGTAGTCAAAATTGTATGGTATTAAGCCGACTTTAAGCTTACATAGCCCCCAACAGTGGTGGAAATTTGGACCACTTCTGCTCATTGTCATTTGCGTGAGTTTGTGAATAAGAGAATCATCGGCACCAGTGTGTCCTAAAATATTTTTTTTTTAATCACAGGGTCATCTGCCTGGAACAACAAAAGACCCTCTATGTGCCGGTGCCTCGTCTGCAGAAGGGGTTCCTGAACCGGCTCGAGCTGCCGGAAGGTGAGACCGGCCCGGCAGCCATCAGGAAGGCCGTCTCGCGTAACGGAATGGACTCGAATGGAAAACCCATTGGTAAGTTGTTTTTGACGGACAGTCGTAATAATCGCCGCGTTGTCATCCACGTCTTTGGTTACTGCTCCGCTCCTTAGGTTATTAATAATAATAAAATAAATAAATATCTTTGGACAACTCACACACGGTCATCTGATCCCAAACTAAGCAGAGCTTGTACTATACTAAGGTTGTAGAGTGGTGTTGTATAATCTATACCGTTTTCTCATGCATTTTCTCAGGAAAAGTTACTTTATAGAAAAAAATAAAGAAATAAAAACAAAATGGCCTTCAAAGATTTTCAAAATGTATTGTCACTTGCTACACTCTGGAATCGAACCGGCTAAAATCCGAAAAAGTAACAATGTATTTTTATGCCATCAGACGTTAGGTCATTTGTAAGGACAAATATCTCTAACAGACTTGGCAAATTCAAATGAAAATATCAGCTGTTTCATACATTATGGTCAGGAGGGCATTGAACTTTTGTTAGGAACAGCAGATTTTTTTTAAATATTATAAACTACTTACCCGCTCCAGCTTCGCATGGGTATTACAATTTAAAAAATCCAGCTTTTTTTCTATTATAATTTATGCATGTATACATAATGCCTTCCCTTGAACCACTAAAATACCGTTTTAAAATCCGTTGAGCAGTTTTAATGATCTAAGCATACATAGGGACAGACAGACATTGGAAATCGACTTTGTTTTATGCTATGTAGTAAAGATTGTGGATTACTTCATTTTGGCGCTTTTAATTCAAGTAGAACTTACTAGAATGACGTCATCAGTGAACAGGTGCGTAATACCTAGTGCTCTTTTGTCCAGCGTGACCTTGCGACGGCAAAAAATGTCTGTTTGCTCCTTATATCGGAGACTCATTGACTTATAGCCGTACGTAAATAATGCAGTGTATTAATCAATATTTAATTGTACCGTCTTTGTTTCTATCTGTATAAGGGGCACATTTATTCAACTCTATTTAGCTTATAGCCATAGAAAACAACTATTTTGTATGAATACGCGTACGTATTAGTTCAGCTGTCAGCATCTGATCAGCTTTCGTTTATAATTGTTGTTTTCTATAGACATAAGCTGATTAAATGTCACTTAGGCTTTTCTCACTCTTACGGCGTTTAATGCGGCTGATATAAATAGAACAAAAGTGTGAGGAAAATCTTTTAGAAAAACGCGAATGTACTCGAAAAAGTGTGCGTAGTCTCTAAGTGCTTCTCGAGGTCTAATATGTCAAACTAGATGTTTCCTGCGGCGCCGTTCCTTTCATACAAACTAATATAAAGTTTGCGGATGGCGAGCGATGGGTAGCTCGCCGCCCGGCTAGGACCAGGACCGCGTCGACGGCGCGTTAGTGTTCCACGCGCGCCTCAAAGAGAAGGAGTCAGCACAGGAAGGGGTCCAATAGGGCCAACGCCTGCCGGGGTTGCAGAATGTTTATAATAGTTACCGTGACCCTGGAACATAAAGGGCAATCGAAGGAACATGAGTGGGTTTTAGTCAGTAAGAGTCTGACACGCCCTGCCGCCGCACCCAGGACGGGAGCAGTCATTGGATGATTTCCCACTCACCAAAAAAAAAAAAAACTAATATAAAGTTTAAATGTTTTATCTTACGTATTTTATTTACAAATTATATAAGTAAACTTTAGAAAGCATCGGTATCGCATTAAAAAGAGGTTGACCTTGCTAAGTAAGTACATAAAAGCACCTACTAACCTTTGATGTCTAACACTTGAGACAGAAACAAACGGGATTCTTTCTATTATATTATTTAGAACCTTTGATGTCTAACACTTGAGACAGAAACAAACGGGATTTTTTTATATTATTTAGCTATGGGCCGCCCGTTAATTTATAGCCTAGCAGTTTGAAATTATAAAGCTTTAGATAATTAAAAAAAAAATATCTTTCCTTCTGGAGATTGTCCCTCACAAACAAAAAAGTAGTTTAGTGTAGTAGATGTACAAGTAGGTAATAAATAGAAAGCATTTTTTTTTTGGGTATTTAAACCTGCTAATCTTGCATCAATTCGTCGTATAAAATATAATAATATAAAAGCCAGATTTATGATGAATGATATAAGCTATTAAACGTCACGCCATAATCTACGGAAGCCGAGCAGTAAGCCAAAAATGGGGACCTGCTAGTTTATTACATAAACGTGCTAGTGTATCGTTTGTACTAGGTTACTTTGGATACATTGGCAACTGTCCAGAAGGTGAAAATAGTCATAAATATGGACACCTTTTACTATCTATCTTTTGCCTTTGCCTATTGCATCAACATCCGGAATATTACAAAAACTGCAGTTTTAGTTTATTGAAAAATGTAATTGGTAACTACCACATATCAACTCCTATAAAATGTATGAGATCAAGAGAGTAATAGTAGTATTTGATTAGTTTCTTTCTTAGAAAAATATAAGCTAAATTTAACGCTTAGAACAATTCACACTGATATTATAATGGTACATTATCAATAATAAATATCCTTTTTAAAGCACACTTATGGAGATGCCGACTGCATTATAATAAATAATATTTTTGTTATCAGGCATAGAAGATTCCGTTTCGCTGGACTTGGTCGTCATGGGATCAGTCGCCGTGTCCAAGGAAGGATATCGCATCGGAAAAGGAAGAGGTAACTGTTTTTAATTTGCTTTTATGTTATCAGTTTATAATTTATTTTTATTGCAAGTATATATTCAAATCTTAATAAGTTATTTAGTATTTATTATTGAATTTATTTATCATAATTATAATGAGTAAGTAAGCTATATGCATCTATATTCAGGTCACATCTCATAATATGTGCGCTCATGTCTAAATTCCACTTAAAATAAGACAGGTGTGCATTACAAGGTGTAATTGAATCTTTTTGTGTGAAGTTAACTGGACAAAAGTATTTTGTATACTTAACTAAATTTGATTTAATATGATGTCACTGCAGTGTCCTGTTTTTTAGCTCTGACACCCCTATTCATATTCAATTAAATTAAAAAAAAAACAAATTCTTTAACTTTTGAGTACACCGTGTTTGGTTTTGTTACAATTACACCTTGTGTAATTTGACCAAAAAAATACCAGGATTCCGAAATGAAAACACCTATGTATACGGACTGTATCATTTATGATATGTATTGTATAGGCTATGGCGACCTGGAGTTCGGTCTGATGATGCACATGAAAGCCATCAAGCCTAACACAGTGGTTGCCACCACTGTGCACGATTGCCAGGTAAAGATTATGTTGTGGAGAAGTTTATTTATTCAATTTTATAAATTGCACAACTAGAATAATTATGAACTAACGTACAAAATCGTCCAATATTGTTTTAGGGCCTTATTTTACTAGCGGATTGCGAGCATCCCTAAAGTGAAGCAGGCGCGCAACGAATAGGTTACGGACGCACAACAAACGGCCTTGCAAGCGTATCGAATTTACACAACGAGATCGTCCCGAATAGCATTGTAATTTCGTCCTTAACTTGATACGAATATGGGACAAAACTTGCGAACTTGTCGAAATTGCCATGCGTCTGACTTCTCCGCTGTAAAGCCGCAGCGTGTTTGCTGTCGCTCGCAAACCGCTAGTGTTTTAACTGATTGTGCACACATTTTCCATATAAAACGAGTGTAATTTATTGTGCTAAAGACGAAAGTTAAATTGAGTGTAGTCGAACCCTTGCTGCGATACTTGATAAATTTTAAAGAGTGAAATTCGGTTCGGTGCTGTTTTTTTTTTTATATTACGCGACACAGTATCAGAATCGCTATGCCATGGCAGAGTATATAAGGGAATGTACTGCACGTTTTTTGCAGGATAAACGTTAAGATATCGTAGAACTGTTCTCACATCATGTATACAGTATCATGATGTGAGAACAGTTCTACGATAGTAGAAGTATACAGTATACTGCAAAAAGCGAAAAGAAGCCACATGCAGCCGAACGTTGCTATTAATACTCATATTTTTCGTCCCGTATGTACTGCAATAATGTGCGGTGTTTTCTGTAAAAAACTTATGGACCCTACCTTAGGGTACTGATGTCTACTACGCTCAAAGCTTGTGAATATTCTATAATAAACTTCTCCACGAAAACATATTATGTGTCTGTTGTGTCGTCTTGTAGTTACTTGCACCAAAAACCGTTCAATTTAGATAACACAAAATATAAATAATTATAATAATTTGTAATAATAGCTCTATTAATATGTTGTAGATAATTTAATAAAATAACACCCTTTAGAGTATTAAACATTGCATAAGACGTGGCAGTCTATGTTAACTGGAAAACTTCACAGACATATTTATTGGCATTTATTAGAAAAAAATGCAATTATACATTATCTGAAGGGCAGTTTTAGTAGTTTTGACCGCCAACATTCCAAAGGCAAATTTCGTCATATTATTAACTAAACGCTAAATTACGCCCATTTAACTTTTTCTCTACTTACTTGCACTCATAAATAATAAAAATTGCTTGTTTTTCACAAAATATCCTAGATAACATTACTACTTTTTAACTTCGAGGATTTAGTCTTAGGACGATGACTGTGATTGTAATACCTCAAACGTATTATTTTTCCCTAAACATCGAGTCTGTGAACTTTCGCTATTTAACAGAACCAGCCTGTATTATTGTAAAGGTCTCGCTCTAAGTACGAGACGCGTTAGTAACGTGTGTTGTTCTGTTAAAGGTGTTCGAGACCTTGCCGGCAGATCTGTTCGGGCCACATGATGTCCCCATTGATATCATTATCACGCCTACTCAGGTATGTTACGACTTTATTTATTTATTTTCAACACACTTGCTCGTAAAATGACTTATTTCAGCGTTTCTTTTTTCTTCAAGACTAATAGATACAAGTCTTTCAGTCGAATAAATAGATGTGTTATATCTTAAGTGAAATACAGCGATTCAAGTACATAACGTTGCAAGTAACCAGTAAAAATAACCACGTGAAGAATGAAATAAGAAATCCACGCACCATTTTTCAATAGTTAAATTGTTTATTTATATTAGACCATGGAGCCCCTTTAGAACGTCAATTACATTAAAAAAAATTGATTCTAGTCGCCCATTCCAAAAGGTTGTATTATAAGGAGAAGAACGGGCAAGAAACTCCATACTTTGTCTATGATTATTTTAAAGTTTATAAAATTTTAGTGTAGAATATTTGAGGAAATGTTTCCTCGTAAGCTAACAGAGCAAGACTAGTAATAATCACCATTTTTTATTACAAAACACCAATTCAAGACAATGCACATAATTAAAATCATCACTTGTGACAGTTTAGACACTTTCTATATCGTCTACCTATTTATTTTGGGTTATGTGACATCCCGCCCTCAAAAGATCTCGCCCCCGGGCGAGATGTCCACTTTTTAAAATGTGCATGGGTATATTCGCCCGAAAAATAATGTTCTGTGTAAAATAAATGATACTGAGATGTCTCCTTTTAAATAGAAAGAGATATTTTGGCTTTTTATTAGACATTAGATGAATCCTCAAACCATAAAGTAAAATGACCATATTTAACAATACATTATTTTTATATTACATATAAAATAACTTTCTTCAAATGCTACCTAAACTACCCAACAAAAACTACCAGGCTCGCAGAACAATAACACAGGTCTCTATACCCAGGTGATATCAACTCAGCGCATGAGCCAGCGGCCAGTGGGCATCCTGTGGCATTTGCTGTCAAACCGTCGCATCGAACTCATGCCTATTCTGGGACAGCTTCGGGAGATTGAGATGCTGTGAGTTAATCTGAATTGTTGTAGAAATAAGGGGAATAATTGTGTAAAAAGTAATCCGACAAACTGTCTACTCACTATGGAACGAAACAGTATCTATGTGATGTGGAAATTCAAAGAAAAAGTTTTGATTTGATTTAGATTGCAGCAAGTAATGTCGCATGTCGATGTGGTATGTCGTTGATGCCTTTATTAAAAACCTTTATTCTACTATTCTGTAAGCAACTGCTCACAACAAAACCGCTGATGGCAGGAACATCCTATTTTGATTTCTTACGCAACATCATGACTACTATACAAATTAAATTTTATCCCACGTGGCTCATAGCGTGTTGATCTGTATCTATGTGCTATACGTACAAGTCTCAGCAAATTCCATTTAGAAGATTTTTCATAAAATTAACAATATCCTTTATCTCAAAATTTTACCAGACACCCGAAGGAGGGTTATCTTATTTCATTTATAATTATATTAGTAGGACATTTTCAAAGGTCTCTATACTCTTGCACTCGACTGTAACAACAGAGTGCATTGTCGCTTTTCGCCACCCACGATTTTTTTTTTCTATAAAAAGAAATCAGTACAGTCGATAATGCCCTCTTTTCCCAACGTCTTACCGTCCCTTTTACCGTACAGTGCGGGTCGCGCGTGCACGCTAAAGGAGGTGGACACGGACGTAGAAGAGCGTGCGGCGCAGCGTCCGCGTCGTTTGCGCAGACGTACGCGCTCGCACAAAAGCCACAGTGAGGGAGAGGTGAGTTGTTCATAGATTTTTACTGGGTATAGTGAGGATTTCTTATATTTCTACTATCAAGCTTTCTATTCTCTGAAATATGTTGTAGTGATTAGTGATTGACATATAAACATGTTTGTATTCACAAAAAAAGTTTTTAAATTGAGTTATTACCTACCGTATAAAAATGCGATCGATTTATGCTCTCTATCAGCTGTTAAATCAGAGAGCATCAGATGTAAATACTATCGACAAAGCGCTCGCGCCCTTTTGGCATAGCCTTGCCCGTTAATCTAATTAGCTGTTGGTAATTAAATCGAGTAACAGGGGTTAAGGACAAAAAGGTGTCTTCACCCATATTCGCAGCCACAAATCCCTTGATATTTTCCCAGGGCAACACGACAGAGGGCGAAGAAGGCAAGGGAGGCGGCAAAGCTCGTCGTTCAGCGAGACGGCGCAACAGCCACAAGTCTGCCAGCAAGGACAAGGAGGAGAAGCCGCGCCGCCCCAAGCGACAGAGGCCGGACATCGACTTCTCTGTCAAGGTAACGTAGCCGGACTTACAACACACAGAGTGACACGAACAACAGCCACAAGTCTGCCAGCAAGGACAAGGAGGAGAAGCCGCGCCGCCCCAAGCGACAGAGGCCGGACATCGACTTCTCTGTCAAGGTAACGTAGCCGGACTTACAACACACAGAGTGACACGAACAGCAGCCACAAGTCTGCCAGCAAGGACAAGGAGGAGAAGCCGCGCCGCCCCAAGCGACAGAGGCCGGACATCGACTTCTCTGTCAAGGTAACGTAGCCGGACTTACAACACACAGAGTGACACGAACAACAGCCACAAGTCTAGCCTTAGAGCGGACTGGCTAGGGCAAAATGCTTACGAAGTTATCTTTGGGCTTCTGCGCTACGTATACACACGAAACAGATATCCTGTACGGCCTAAATACCTTGAAATTTTATTTTTTTCAATAAGGCCCATTTTTCTAGATATAATTTTCTGGTAACAAGTTTACTAAACAAACAGACATCATTATCATGACGTGATACCACTTACCATAACATGTAAATTGACGAATTCTGACAGCTGTGTAATTTTTCCTCTGTAGATATCTAACATCAGCCCGAATACGAGAGTGCGTGATCTGAAGCAGGCGCTGTCTGAACGCGGAGTCAAGCCACAGATCATGGTCTGGAAGGTAAAACAACTATTTACTTCCATATTTCTCGTTTAACTGGCTTTAGTAATCCTTTAATAAATTGTACTAAAACTTAATGTTCCCACTATGACCAGTTTTGTTTTATATTTCTAGGTATTGTTCCAATAACTATTGCATTCTTTCCTTATTTACTTTCAGGGATTCCGTGGCTTCTGTTATTTACATTTCTTCAAACCAAGCCCGCAAAAGGTGAGTACAATACATCTAATAATATATTGTAATAATTCATAGCCTTATAGATCTTGAATTTAGTAAACTATTCACAACTTCATCTTTGTAAGCATAACAAGCAAGCTCTTAACGCATATATTGTCAGAAATTCGTTGCCGTCATCCTTCGATCAAGTATACAACTAGATACACAGTTCCATACAAAATGGAACAAAATAGTGTCCGAACTGCAATACGTACTTAGACATTTGTATATCACTTCAAGTATTTACGATAAGGTCCTAAGAGTCAAAGAATTTAATCAAATTTAAACCTTATCTACGTACCTTGAGGTTGAAAATAAAACCTGTTTAGTTTGTTACATATCACCTTTGGTTTTAAAAGCAATAAATTTTTATGACACTCGCTGCTACGTCGAACAAGGGAGGAGTGGAGTTGCCTTTGTTAATTTTATTTTTATTTTTATGAAATATGATAAAACAGAAAATAAATGTTACTTTCCCAATTATGTTTTTTTTTGCTTATTTGAAACTTAGTATAAATTGTTGATCAGGGCCTATTGAGGTTTAAGACAGGAAATTTGCAATAAAACTAAAGAAATATTCACAGCAAATCATTTTTTTTTCACACGAAAAAATAGAAGTGTTATGACAACGCAACTGTACAAAAAAATTGGCACGTTCTTATAAAAATTACAAAAAAATCACATATCATATAAAGTATACTTCTAAATGTTATATTATTATGTTATGTTATTAATTTCCTTGAAACAAATACATACATATCACATACGTACATATATACATTGCAAGTTAAATAAAAGCTTGTAAAAATAAATTAATTAATAAAAAACAACAGCGTCTCTATCATTTCAGAACAGAGTCATCGTATAACCCAAACAAATGATGTTGAAAAACAATGGTATGGGTTTGTAAGTTCGGCTAGTGTCTATTCAATTTCAAGGGTTATACTCTCGCCGAATGTCGTTAATATGAACTAAAAAAATGTTTTATTATCTTTTCTTGGTCAAATACTAATGGAAATTCATGCATATTGCAATAATAACAAAAGTACTTACCTAAAAAATGACACTCCATATTCCTTTGACGTTCTGGGCGTGTTTTTTTTACATTTTTTCACTGAGCACTGCGGCATGTTTACGCTCGGAACGGACAAATGCTACTGAATGAATAGGCTACCCACAACGGCAAGTGGGCGGTCATTTGGTTAGGACGCTTTTCTGTTGTGGATTGTGTATCTAGTTTATACTTGATCGAAGCCGTCATCTTAAATTTTGGATTTCTTATATTGTGACTAGAGATGTAAAGTGACCGTCAGGTTATATGTGACCGATGAATCTGACCGAGCATATTGGACATTTATCCAATTTGACCGGTCACTTATGGTCATTTATTGTCAGGAACGTCAGAAACGTTTTTTTGTGTATAAATAGACTTTATTCTATAAAACTACGGAAGTTTTAGAATCATCGAAGCTAACCATGTCATTCATCGATCTTTAACACAGTAAAACAAAATCTATACTTATAATATACTTAACTGTAGAGAGGTCAGTTCTGTACATTGAAATATATATCCAAAATTAATATTGGAGGATAATTGGTGATCGATACTGATTCCAAAAATGCAATCAGATTTTTTTTTGTCTGTTTGTCTGTCTGTCTGTATAAGCACGCATGGATTAAAAACTACTAAAAGAATTATAATCAAACTTGGTACGATTATAATCCATACTCTTGGGCAGGTTATAGGCTATATAACATAACGCTAAGACACATAGTAGCCGAGCAGTAATGAAAAGTGTAACAAAAACGGGGAGAAAAATATTCCTTTTGAGAGATTCCGTTGTGTGCGCTGCGTAAATGGTTATAGTTACGCAAAAATTATGTACTAGAATATTGTTCCTCTTAAAAAGTTAAAAAAATAGTCCGCAACAGCATATGTCTATCACTATGACCATTTTTATGGCAATGAAATTAGATCTAAAATAATGCATGATTTGCGGGGGTGTTTTCATGAATATAGTATTAATCCTTTTAAATATAAATACGTTATCCAATACAAGTTTTTTATTTTGTGCAAAATTGCCGCTT
This sequence comes from Athetis lepigone, assembly GCA_033675125.1. NCBI lineage: Eukaryota > Metazoa > Arthropoda > Insecta > Lepidoptera > Noctuidae > Athetis > Athetis lepigone. Next base: position 8,024,861 of record CM066237.1, read on the forward strand.
ACATAATTTTATTTCAATAAAATATCTTTAGAGATATCACAGAGTTTTAAAATTACTCCGCAGCAATATAATGATGGTACGCACGGGCAGTAACGGAAAGTAAAAAGGCTAGCCGATGGCTTTGCAAGATATTCATTGCATATACATGAGAATAACACATAACATTGTGCTACATAACATTGCACCATGAGCTACGGGAGCCGATCAGTAACCAAAAACCTAACATAACGCGGTATGCGAGGATCAACGGGGCACCAGTGTGAGCGCCCAACCTGGACTTGGCCCCGGCCCGGCTACTGAGGGCATCCCAGAGGGTCATGGCGATTCCGATGGTGCGGGTATACCGCACGATCTCCTGCGAGGTGGCGAGCCTTCTTGCCGGACAGCATACCGCCGTGGGATGAGGCAACAATCCATGAACACACGCACCAGTGGCGCGTGGAAGTGCAATGCCGGGGCGAAGTTCCGCTGCTGCTGCGGCTAATCGCAGTGGGAGGACTGAGCTCCGGCGGGATCTCATGGCGGAATGGAGACTGCGACTGTTGCAACCCAGTGCTAGGCACACCTTTTTGAGGAATGGCTGGAGAAGCGTCACGGTACTCTCACGTATAGCCGGAAGCAGGTCCTCACCGGACACGGACATTTTGGGAGGTTCCTGTGTCGGAATCAGGCGGAAGCGACGCCTGGGTGTCACTACTGCAACGGCTGCCTGGAGGTCACGGTGGAGTATAAGGTGAAGGTGTGCCCCGCATTGGCGGGCAACCGCCGTGTCCTTGCAGAGGCGATCGGCGGCGGTGACCTCTCGCGCCCGGCGCTGGTTCCGGCTATGCTCCGGGGCGAGACTGAATAGGAAGCCGTGACTCCTTCTCCGAAGCAGTCATGCTGGCGAAGGAGGCGGCGGCGCGCGTGAGGCAGCGTCAAGCCTCACGCCACGGACAGAGACACAAGCGTAGGCGTCGAGAGTCGTAAGACGACTACCAGACATTAAACTTGGAGGGTTTATTCTTTGTGAAGAGTAAATAGCCACTAAGAAAGGTTTTTTTTTAATTCAAATTTAAAACGGTTTAAAATTGTGGATAGAAGCTCGACATTCACGCAGGCGGAGCCGCGGACGATAGCTAGTACCTAATAAAATAGTTTTGAAATCAAATAGTTTTAGAACAGTTGTATGGCTTAATTGAAAAGAAATAGCCTGTATTTATAAACACTAAATGTTGGTTTAGAAAGTCAGTAGGTATTATTTCACATTCATAAAGTTTTGAATTAGCCTGACATTCAATATTTTACGAAAATAATAGTTACACCAAATAAAGAATACTAATTTAATATATCTGACCAATATGACAATAAATGTCCAATGTGACCGGTCATTTATTAATAAATGACGGTCACTTATCGTATGTGACCGTCAGTTTACAACCCTAATTGTGACACAGTCGGGGCGGTCTACTACGTCACATGGTCCGTGCGGAGCAATGATCAAGTTAGAATTGCTACATAAGAAACGTTTCGTTCTTAGGGCGAAGGCGACAGCAGTCCCGCAGTGAGCATGGACAGCGTACTGACGGCGCTCGCACAGATGTCTCTGGGAGGCAGTGGAGGCGCGCCGGGCGAGGAGCCGCGCGACGACAAGCCGCGTCTGCTCTGCGTCGAGCCCGCGCCGCCGCGACAGGCGCCGCCCGCGCAAGAGGTAACACTACTGTGACAGACACACCACACACGCTACTGTGACAGACACACCACACACACTACTGTGACAGACACACCACACACACTACTGTGACAGACACACCACACACACTACTGTGACAGACACACCACACACACTACTGTGACAAGCCGCGTCTGCTCTGCGTCGAGCCCGCGCCGCCGCGACAGGCGCCGCCCGCGCAAGAGGTAACACTACTGTGACAGACACACCACACACGCTACTGTGACAGACACACCACACACACTACTGTGACAGACACACCACACACACTACTGTGACAGACACACCACACACACTACTGTGACAAGCCGCGTCTGCTCTGCGTCGAGCCCGCGCCGCCGCGACAGGCGCCGCCCGCGCAAGAGGTAACACTACTGTGACAGACACACCACACACGCTACTGTGACAGACACACCACACACACTACTGTGACAGACACACCACACACACTACTGTGACAAGCCGCGTCTGCTCTGCGTCGAGCCCGCGCCGCCGCGACAGGCGCCGCCCGCGCAAGAGGTAACACTACTGTGACAGACACACCACACACGCTACTGTGACAGACACACCACACACACTACTGTGACAGACACACCACACACACTACTGTGACAAGCCGCGTCTGCTCTGCGTCGAGCCCGCGCCGCCGCGACAGGCGCCGCCCGCGCAAGAGGTAACACTACTGTGACAGACACACCACACACGCTACTGTGACAGACACACCACACACACTACTGTGACAGACACACCACACACACTACTGTGACAGACACACCACACACACTACTGTGACAGACACACCACACACACTACTGTGACAAGCCGCGTCTGCTCTGCGTCGAGCCCGCGCCGCCGCGACAGGCGCCGCCCGCGCAAGAGGTAACACTACTGTGACAGACACACCACACACGCTACTGTGACAGACACACCACACACACTACTGTGACAGACACACCACACACACTACTGTGACAAGCCGCGTCTGCTCTGCGTCGAGCCCGCGCCGCCGCGACAGGCGCCGCCCGCGCAAGAGGTAACACTACTGTGACAGACACACCACACACGCTACTGTGACAGACACACCACACACACTACTGTGACAGACACACCACACACACTACTGTGACAAGCCGCGTCTGCTCTGCGTCGAGCCCGCGCCGCCGCGACAGGCGCCGCCCGCGCAAGAGGTAACACTACTGTGACAGACACACCACACACACTACTGTGACAGACACACCACACACACTACTGTGACAGACACACCACACACACTACTGTGACAGACACACCACTCACACTACTGTGAGAGACACACCACACACACACACTACGGTGACGTCTGCTCTGCGTCGAGCCCGCGCAAGAGGTAACACTGTAAACAGACACTAACTTACTGTGACCAAGCACACACCTGCTCTGACCAGACACACACCTTTTGTGACATTTTACCCATCCTGCCACTCTGTTGTGACCACACTAAGCAGTCTTAATTTGCGTTAGGAACATAACTATGTTGGGATCGACTTCCATTCTAATCGGATGATGAATACTAGTATTTTACATGACTGGCAATCAAGCCTTCACAACCCCTGTAAAATACCATCTGCCTCGCTGTCGTTATTTTTTAGCTTTATATTTTATCAAAATTACAACAATAATTTTCTTTGCAGGTTAATTGACTTCCCAAGGCGATGGACACCAAACTATATCTCTCGATATTTTGTTAACGACTACCTTATAATATTTCTAAAACACGCATATATCGTTGATTGCTTGGTTGCACACGGACTGACGGGTTCCCTGTCGCATTCCGACACTAATTTGTTTAACGTTAAGGTACATTTTTCTTTGGGCCGGCCTGAAAGTTAACGCTTGCGGGCGTGCTGCATATTGCATTCATTTTTCGTGTAGTTGCATCCTTCGCTATGGAAAGTTTCGCCGCAGTGTATTCTTGGAGTGCATACTTTGTTTTCATGTTGTGTGCTACAAAACTGTTTGTAGTGTTTGCTCTTATGAAGTTAGTTACAATGGTGCAGTAGGCAGCGCGATCGCTATAACCGAAGTGGAAGCGAGAAGGTTCGATTTTAGTTTGTGTCGATTGTTCGAACGTGTGTTCGCTCGATGGTTTTTTGTTCTTGTTTGAGTGGGCCGGCCACTAGAGTGAGCTATATTTATACACTAAACGAAAATTATATCTTTATGAATGTTTTAGTTGTCTCTAGTCTAATATTTAGCATGTAATTAAACGTTGTTTCTATAAATGTTTATGGTTCCACGTTTTTTCAATGCAGATACGTTTTAAGCATTCTTCCATTACGAAAAGAAGCTATATTTTTTAGTAAATAGTATAGATTGAACTAAAACTAAAGTTTATATTTAATACTGTAAGGTGCTTGTAAGAACGGAGTCCCGAACTTTGTTTAGAAATTAGTTTGAAAGGATTTGATTAGTGTTAAGAGTATTTATTTTGTTACGAATTTTGGGGCTCTGTTTTTTTATCTAGTTGTATATTTGTGCCAACTTTGTTTGAATTGAATTCCAACTTGTTATATAAAATTTGGCGTAATTTCGATCTGTAGGCTGCGCACGTGGCATTGTAACGTTTTCCTCAAACATAATATATTTATATTTAACATATCGAGTTGGTATAAATATTTGAACTCTCTGTGAATGTCAACGTTACTTTTTCAGTATTAGGTTATCTGTAATTTAAGACTTGAAAAGTAATATATTATTGACATAATAAGATGTATTTAAAAGATATTTCTATTAGAGTTAGCGAACTAGGTGTTCGCACCGCATTGGTCTCCCTTAGCGTAAAAGAAATGTATTTTATATAGAAAGAGGTACTTTATTGATGTATTTTTCGAAATTTTTAGTTATATCGGGTTGCATAATATTAAATGGTTCTGTCTATTACATTTACAGGCATTTCTCTTAACTGTTAGCGTCGGTAGCGTTACGTTATTGTTATTCCTCACTTTGCAAGTTAAAGCACTATATAATATATATTTATGTATATAACTGTTAACTCATCACCGCTATTTACTAGTTTATTTTGTAATTTTATAACGTTGGGTAGCAAGCATGGACGAGCGTTTTTTTTTGTTTTGTATTTTTTTTTAATAAATTTATTAAACACTTTAATTTTGGCTTTTTATTTTTATTTCGCAATGCTTGACGTTTGTTCTTGTTACTAAAAAAAGTTACGAAAGTTTACGAATTCAGGTAGTACATTGAGATTATAATATGAATGTAATTCATTAATAATAGCCATAATATATTTACATTTGAAACTTAATGTTGTGATTGTATGTACTTTAAAATTTCGCCGCTTCGAGGTTGAGGGTAAATTAAATTCTATTTTTCTAGCCGATTTACTGTTTTATTATTCGCACTATAGTTTTAAGGATTTTATTAATATAACTGTTTATTTTAAAAATACATCACAAAATGTGACAAACAAGCAGGGCCGGACTAAGGGTCCCGAGGGCCCCTAGGCACTTCGACATTGGGGCCCCCTATTCTGAAGCCACTTCGGATTTTTTGCTAATAAAATGCACCCCCCCCCCCGCGTCTTATAAGCACATGATAATAAAGCCGGACTTCTTAGATTTTTTTGGTTATATTTGATCTATGACAAGTGACTATAAACGTTCGGGATATTGAAATTTAGGGATTATAAAAATAGGGATAATAATAAAAGTATAAAATGGCAAACATTTTGTGATGAGTTAGTGTTCATATACTAAGAAAAGATTTTTTTTAAAATTCGATCCTGGATCGGAATGGAAATAAGCGATCACATGTTTTCTGTGGCTATTGAGGGGCTTTTAGAAATAGAAATTCTTGGTAGATCGCCACAGTTTTTTTTATACCGCTCAGTCAGACATGCTTGCTGGAGTGGTCAGTCAGCAGACATCATTACAATAGCCACTGCATTATAACTAGGACTAGGTAGTCTGTAACTGGTCGATATAAGTGTCTAACTAGTAAAAATTCGGTTGAACCAGCCAGAACAAAGTGTCAGTCACTACGCTCCACCAGCTTGGGTCCAATTAAATGAGTGCGTCGGACTTCCCCAAGTCTGTTGCCCCTGGTCCCATTTAGGGGGGCCGAGAGCAATTAGAGATCCCTCTCTCCCTTAATTCCGCTGCTTCCTTCTGCACGATCGACCCAGGACTGTGCACTGCCAGCTATTGAACTGACTAAGGCAGACTATAGATACGGCCATCGGCACACTCTGCCAGCCTTTGCCGCGCCGTGTCTTCCCGTTAGTTAACGCAGCGGTGACACCGAGCGTCCGGCTCTCTGTTAATTCGGCACAGGTACCAGCCGAAGTAGCCATGCGCCGAGAGCATCTGCGTCGACTAAAACGTCAAGGGGCCGTGCCTTCTTCTGGGTGAAACGTATCTACCTATGAATCCGTTGTATGGATGAGATCACTATCCTGAAGAAAATCTTAACACCGCGATTCAGAAACTGGGTGTACTCTTCGTTCTACGCCTTAAATATAAATAAGCCTTAAATAAAAGCCCAAGTACTCATAACTTTTTTCAGAGTGAACCGATTTGAATGAAATAGAGACTGAAATAAAGAATGCTCCTTTTTTCGCTAAGTATTAATTAGTAAAATTATTTTCTTTCCTATCAATGGGCAGGGAATCTAATTGGTCGGGGTGGCTGGGTGGGTGTGAGGGGCCCCTGTACTAGCTGGGCCCCTAGGCTAGTGCCTTGTTTGCCTAGGGGCTAATACGGGCCTGCAAACAAGAAAAGCAATTCGTACCACGAGCAGGGTAAGGCCCGAGTCACACCCGCACCGGGATTACGTATCTTGTAATAGCCGAGCGATCGCGATAATTTAGCAATATTTGCTGCTCAAACGTCAATTCAAAATACGTCACGTTAAATAGCAATCTAGCGATAGTGCTGCCTCTGTGGAGCAATCAGTTAACTAAAATATGCATTTTTCGTTTGGTGGTTTCGTATTTAGTATGGTTTTTAAGAGCAAAGTTAAGTTTTTTTTGTTCAAGGTGATATTTAATTAGTTCCAGCGATTGCTACTTTATCGTCATCGTAGCAATAAGTGCATTAGAACAATCAGCGAGCGATTAGCAATCGGTTCATACATAATACGATTTTTTTTTGACGATCGCGCGGTGATCGCGCGATCACTGCGCAAATATTGCTCATTACTGTTTCATAGGTAATAACCTCGCTGGCTTATTTGAATTGACGTTTGAGAAGCAAATATTGCTAAATCATCGCGATCGCTCGGCTATTGCTACATAGTAGATACGTAAGTGCCAGGCCACACGGTGCGGCAACGCGCCGCACCGCATTACTCCGCACGGCGTAGTGCGGCGCCGTACGGTGCCGCACTACGCCGTACGGCGCCGCTGCGGCACCGCAACAAGCTCAGTACTGCCATCCCCATGAACTGAGCGGCGCCGCTGCGGCACCGCTCTGCTTGCACCCCTCCCCGCCTCGTCTGCCTCGCGCCGTAGTCCGGTGAGCCTGCGGTGCGGCGCCGCAGCGGCGCCGGACGTACCGTGTGGCATACCATCCAATTTTATATGTAGGAAACCGTTGCGGCGCCGCCCAGGCGCCGCGCCGGAGCCGCAACGCACCGTGTGGCCTGGCGCTAATCCCGGTGCGGATCACTTCTATAAGAAAATAAGTGTAGTTACTGATTTAAAAAATAAGGTAGGTACTAGGAGTACTTGAGAAAGATTAAGATAAAGTACTTTTCGGTGAAATCTGTATTTTTTGTGGTAACAATTATTACGTACAAAGGCGGAAATCGGACGAATGCATTTCGCGCGTTTTGTACTTATTTATTGTCACTTTTTAGGGTTCCGTAGTCAACTAGGAACCCTTATAGTTTCGCCATGTCTGTCTGTCTGTCCGTCCGTCCTCGCTTAATCTCTGTAACCGTTAGCACTAGAAAGCTGAAATTTGGTACCAATATGTATATCAATCACGCCGACAAAGTGCGAAAATAAAAATTGGAAAAAAACGTTTTATTAGGGTAGCCCCCCTATATGTAAATAGGGAAGTGTTTTTTTTTTAATTACAACCCTGACGTGTGATATATTGTTGGATAGGTATTTAAAAATGAATAGGGGTTTACTAAGATCATTTTTTGATAATGTCAAAAATTTCGGAAATAATCGCTCCAAAAGGAAAAATCAAAGCGTCCCCCCCCCCCCTCTAACTTTTGACCCGTAGGTTTAAAAAATATGAAAAAAATCTGGAAAGTTGAACTTTATAAGAACTTTCTAGGAAAATCATTTTGAACTTGATAGAAAGAACAGTTTTTGTACAAAAAAGACAAAAAGGTTGTACAAAAAAAATTTTGCGTACTTAGTATGTCAACGTAACAAATAGCCTTTTTTTAAACTTTTAAGTAGGTACACTTATTGTGACGGACGGGAAACTACGGAACCCTACATTGAGCGTGGCCCAACACGCTCTTGGCCGGTTTTTTTTTATTTGGTATGTGCGAGTTTTTAACATGCTGCCTTATGAATGAAAGTCTATTCTTCTTAGCTATTTATGTCGTGATAGATCTCAACATTTACACATTCCGAATTCGAATCAATTTCTGTCCCTACAGGTTCTAGCTACTTACATCTTTGCCCTTCTAGTGGGAAAAACGTATCATAGTAGGTAAATACTTTTTAGATAAATGTAATAAAATAACTTTTCTTGTTATACTTACCTTATCTCGTTGTTCATCACTACTTAATTTGACTGGACCATTAGGACAATATCGAGCGGGTGAGGCAAAAATCAACTAGTTAAAAGTATTATTTTATTGTTTTTAAAATAGGTCGGTACCCTTCAAATATTCATTTCGATTCACCCATATATCCAGCCTAACCCCGTTTTTTCCGGCAATTGTAAATAAACTTCAGTTAATTATACCCGTTACTCTACCATAATTACACGTTATCACAAAATGCTCCATCTAATTAACAACTTATAACATGTTTAAAAAACACTTCCCGTGCTATCATATCACTGCAGACAAACAAAGTGACATGTCCCGCCATATCTGATGGTGCACGCGATTTTAACAATATATTAAATAGGCCGAGTATGCAATACAGTTCATTTTACAAGTTACTGATGAACGATCACAATGATTACAATTGTATTGATTTATTTGCTGAGATTTTGTTGCGCTCAGGGGCCTGAATTGGTAAGATTTTTAGCAAAGTTTTTAGATTTATACGTTCTAAAACATATTTTTTTCCTTGAAATATAGTTTCCAATGAAATCGATGTTCCAATATAAAAAAACTTTAGGTATGTTTTAAAAACAGTTTTCCAAAATAAGGGTTGGATCATCTTTTGAAACTCTTTACATAAACGCGTACTAAGAACCGATTTTCGGATTAAAGTTTGTATGAAAACTGAAATGGCTAGTAGAAGACACTTAATAATTACACCAAATTACTCTTTTTCAAGAAATATATCGTGAACATGGACTCTCAAATGGAATGTTGCGATGACGAGAGCAAGGCATTCATAGACACTTCGCAAATCACGGTGGGGAGGTATAACGAGACCATTGCTTACATGCATGGTGACGTCATCTTCTTGCAAGGAGTCGGAGCTGACACTATGGTAAGCCTTTTATAAGCGTATTTACAGTATACCTACTTCAGTTTTGAATTGGCACTTTGAAGAGAGCTGTGGTTGGGATGGCCATGTATGTTGGTTATTTAAGTATAAGGTACTAGCTTTTGCCCGCGACTTGGAATAATAGTTGGTGGAATAATAGTTCCCGTTCCCGGGGGATTTCCGGGATGAAAACTATCCTATGTCCTTTCTCGGGTACCAGAATATATCTGTACCAAATTTCATTTAAATCGGTTCAGTGATTTAGACGTGATAAAGTAACAGACAGACAGACAGACAGAGTTACTTTCGCATTTAGAATATTATAGTACGGATAACGGCTGAAATACTTACTCAAACGTCACTTAATTTTAAAAAGCTCTCAAATCTGTTGCTGTCTTTGTCACTTTAAAGGGATGAAGTAAGAACAGCGATAGATTTTTCTAGTTAAGGGACGTTTGATTATTCGGGGGTAAATGTCATACTTGCAGTTCACATACAAAAAGCCTACTACGCGTTCGCTTCGTATTTAGAGTTTCATAGTTCTGTATGTAAGCAGGCGTAGCGTAGGTACGCCAAGCGTAAAATGCAGCTATGCCTCCGTAGAAAGTAACACTTAAGTATTCCTTGGTATAACTACGAGGATATGGAAAAAGAGGTCCATCATTGAAGATAACGTACGGATTTATTTTTGTTGTCGCCTCAAGCTACTTTAAACTTCACCTATGTTGGACCTAGTGAAGTGCCTAGAGAGAGCCTCAAAATCGGGCGAATTCATCGTTTTAGAAAAATTCACGACATTGGTCCACAAAGTCTCAATATTTATTTGTTATTTTTATTTCAACTGTTAACTGTTCTGGAATCAGATGGGCGTGTGTGACTTGTCCCAAGATATAATCATTTATTTTTATTTAACTGTATCACGTTATTTTTTAAACAAATTTTTTTTTTGGTGAGTGGGAAATCATCAAATGACTGCTCCCGTCCTGGGTGCAGCGGGAGGGCGTGTCAGACTTTTACTGACTAAAACCCACTCATGTTCCTTCGGTTGCCTTTTATGTTCCAGGGTCACGGTAACTATTATAAACATTCCGCAACCCCGGCAGGCGTGGCCCTGTTGGCCCCTTCCAGTGCTGACTTCTTCTCTTTGAAGCGCGCGTGGACGCGGCCCTGGGAGCCAATTCTCGGTTTTAGAGATGATGTCGAATTCGACAAAAAAGTCGAATGACGTCATTTTTTCGTCAAATTTTAAAAGTTGCTATTCTGGGGATGTCGAGTTCGACATTTGTCGAAGGCTAACGTTAGAGTTCATGTCGAGTGCTTCTGAGCAGTAGAGATGTCATGTCGATTGTAGAGATAGTCATTTCTGTGTGAATTCGTTTAGTTTTGGATTGTACCCTGTGTTTTTATTTCCTTATTTTTTTAATAAAATACGGCTTGGCATCTCATACCTACTGGAAATTCGATTTATACTTTTTGATTTGTGCATTGTGTTTTTTTGAAACGACGACCACGATTAGATTTGAAACCACTGAAAGATGTACGAGTTTATTTGTTTATTAGAATTTCTATCTTGCACACCCTAAAATACCTAATTTACGTGTTTGTTGAGTGCACAATTATTGTAACCGATTTTATTATAATTGATTTTTTGTATGACTTAACTATTTTTATTTTAAAATAAAGAACTTTATCATTTACTTCCTACCTAACACTTGAATTCTGTCATTGACAGACAGTCAACAGTCAAACTGATTATTTTTACACATTAGATTATTAACCTATAGATTGAGCCACCGCGTGGCCGCACATGAGACAGCACTATAAAATTTCAATGTTGTCATTACGTAAAATTTTCCCGAAATATGACCAAAACCGTGAGGTGTTCCGTTGCAACAACTACTTATTACATTCATGTACTGAGTTGCGTATCATAATCCTTATTAAGAGTGCAAAATTATTTATATCGTAAGTATTATTTAAGTTACGAGTCCAGGTTTTCTCACGATGTTTTCCTTCACTGATGTCTGTGATGTCCAACTATAAAAATTATATAAAATTCCTTTTAAAAGGGAGAGGATACCTCACAGGGCATAAAAGAACTTTAATCATCTGATTAATTTTATTTATTTAACTAGTTGCAATTTCATTATCAAGTTATGGGAAAAATAGAGCTGAGGTATGGTAACACTTTGAAAAACAAGTAATAGGTTATGTAGATAAAAATATAAACGATATCGCTAGAAAATGTCCTTAATTTTGATCGAAAGCCATGTAATTACATACACACAAATGTATTTATTCAATCAATGCACAATAACTTGTAATATTTGCATCCTTACGAGTGAAAAGTAATATTCTTATCTTGCTTTCTTTCTGTGCGGCTTTTGCAGCCTAAAATAGTGCATCCTCCCATTTTATAGCACAGAAAAAGCACTAAACACTTAACTACTGGAGTCAATTTCTCAAATATACATTAAAACTATTGGTTTAATTACCGAAATTGTTATAAAATTGTAAAAACTAATACGAGCCGACCATTTCAATGACAGTGACATCCCTTTGTTTGGCTAACTTTTCAATGTTCGCCAAGCGAAAACCGGCCACGCCGAACGAGACAGAGCATGTTATGCTTTGTCTCAATTTTCTTACGAAATTCGTATATATGCTTCTCACTTTCACACTTCTTTACAACCTCATGGCTACATCTATAGGTTAATAATCTAAGTTTTACACTAAACGTTTCGTTTTATAATTAAATATTCGTATATTCAGCATTTTAAAACGAAATCATTCATTCACTTATGCTACTTCTACTAAGCTACCAAAAACGGAACGTGCGATTCTTCATAATGGTAACATTATCTTCACTCGACTCGACATTTTCGTGACATTTATTTCTATTTTGACTGAGAATACGGAATTCTGCTCAATTCGCCATTTTTTGGTAGAGATAGAGATATTTTTGATAGACATAGAGATAGACTTACAATCTCGAACTCGAGATAAATGGCGAAAATCGAGAATTGCCCCCCTGGTCCTAGCCGGGCGGCGAGCTACCCATCGCTCGCCATCCGCAGAACCTCGCTTACGGTGGCCGGTAGTCGTCTTGCGACTCTCGACGTCTTCGCCTGGGTCTTAGTCCCCGGCGAGAGGCCCGTCGTTGCCTCTCGCGCGCCGCCGCTTCCTTCGCAAGCATAACTGCTTCGCAGAAGGAGGCGACGGCATCCCATTCCGTCTCGCCCCGCAGCATGGCCTGAACCAGCGCCGGGCGCGAGAGGCCACCGCCGCCGATCGCCTCTACGAGGACACGTCGATGGTGCGCCCATGCGCGGCACACCTCCACCGTGTGCTCGATCGTGTCCTCCAGGCGACCGTTGCTGCAGTGGTGGCACCCAGGCGTCGCTTCCGCCCGAATTATAACCAACTAGCTTCTGCCCGCGGCTTCGCTCGCGTTAGAAAGAGACAAAAAGTAGCCTATGTTACTCTCCATCCCTTCAACTATCTCCACTTAAAAAATCACGTCAATTCGTCGCTCCGTTTTGCCGTGAAAGAAAGACAAACAGACAGACAGACAGACAGACAGACAGACACACTTTCCCATTTATAATATTAGTATGGATAATGGCATTGGTCTGAAATGACAATTTAACTCATTTTTATCTTATACCTACCCACATCTCTCTTATTCCCACGCTCAGTCCCACGCCTTTACATCCATGACGTGTATTAGTATACAGGGTGTCCCACGGCTATGCCACATGGAGGGAAAGTACCTTAAATATTGTAGATAGAACATTTTACTGAAAGAAGACATTATTTGAATTTTAAAAACAATTTAAATGGCATTCATAGATTTTAAAATAATTAAATGGTTGGGCCGGGAATCGAACTTGTTCCTCGAGTAAAAATAATCATCCTGTAGTTTTACCATACCGATGAAAAGGTTTCATCATAAGGGTTATTTTTTGCTAAGTAACATAGTGTCACAAATAAAAGGAAGACCGCGAATTTTAACATTTGATGTAAAATTTTGTTCTGAAAAGTTAAAAGCTTACATTGCCGTAAGGACATACAATTGACAATCGTAACTCCTTATTACTAATTAATCTACCCACTAGAGTAGTACGCATCATTTAAATAAATAAATATCCACCACAACAAGACCAAAAAATCGTCAGGGATCGAAATAATCAAAGTTATCACTTTGTATTCAAGAAGAAGAGACTAGTTTTGAGCATTTGAAAAATTGACTAATTTTGTATTAAAAATGTTAAAATACATAGTCTTTCTTTTATTTTTGACACTATGTTATTTAGCAAAAAATAGTCCTTGTGATGAAGCCTTTCGATCTGTAGGATAAAACTACAGGCTGATTAATTTTCTCGAGTAACAGGTTCGATTCCCGGTTCAACTATGTAATTATTTAAATATCTATGAATGCAGTTTAAAATGTTTTCAAAATTCAAATAATGTCTTCTTTCAGTAAAATGCTCTATCTACAATATTTAAGGTACTTTCCCTCCATGTGGCATTGCCGTGGGACACCCTGTATACATGGCTATGGCTCACAAATAACATAGATTAGTTCCAGCTATAATTTGTTTTCCAGATAGAAATCATTCTGGAAAAAGAAGCTTCTGGAAAGTATGAAATAATGTTTACGCACGAGATTTGCGACCTTTGCGCTGAGGTGGCAAAGAAGGAAAATAGCGATTATTACTCTTACATGAAATACTTTGCAATCCCTGAGGAATGTCCCTTTGATGCGGTACGTATAATCTGGATTACTTGTCTCAAATTAAAAGTATAATTGTTACATCTCTGCGAATTCCGATCTAGGCTATTTTCAATGACGACTACCCAAGTACCTATGGTAGAACATAATATTGTTATACTTACAATGGTGCCGATTCTCTTGTGCACAAACTATCGTAAATTTAAGTTAAATGCATCTTTCTCTTTCAGTTTAATTAAGAAAAGGACAGAAGATCAAATATTAGTTAAGTCCTGTCAAATTAAGACACTCCATAGATAATTTAGAAGCAATTTAAAAACATGGCGTCTAAATATACGTCAATTGTCATCAGGCGCTGTCTAATTTGACAGGATTAAACTAAAATGTATCTTCTGTCCTTTTCTTTAAGAAATGGAAAGAGAAAGATGCACTTAACTTAAATTTACGATAGTTTGTGCGCAAGAGAATCGGCACCAATATTGTACACAAGAGTATGTCCAAACTATTTCCTCTTCTCTAACTCTTCTTGATCACTCTCTTCTTTGGGATAGACTACTTAGGCTAAAATATAGACCAATTTTGAGCATAATATTGAGTCAATTTATGTTATACCCTCTGTCTATCTACACCATAGTATAAAGAGAGGGAAGTAGGTTATCTTCATACAAACGCACCCCGCGCGGCTTGTATGTGTGCGCCAGTATCTATGCGTCGACGCACGCACACTTTAACAAAATCTCGACGCGTTTCTCCTGGCACCAGTCGGGGCTAAAGGTCATAGCTCATTAGAGCCACCCGGCAGCCACTTCGCACCGACTCGCCTCCTGCGGCTAGTATTCTTTATATGGATTTGTACTGGCATGCGCTCACTTAATCAACTCCGTAGCGTCACCGGCTCGCCTCGGTTTTAAGCCCTTCCCGCGCGGTCGGCAGGTGGGCCACTAGTTGACAACTCGCTGCCCGCACTCTCTCTCTCTCTCGCTACTCGAAAATTCGTGAACCTTAGCGCCGAGTTGGTCTCTATTTCGCCTCGGCGCTCGCTCGTTGACGACGGGTGGCCCACTGGTTGACGGCGGGTGGTCCACCCATCGACAACCCGTCGACAACGAGTTGACGCCCTGCGTCGAGGCGGGCGGAGTTGGTGCCGGGTGGCTCTAATGAGCTATAACACTGCTTTTCGACACCGCTAAATGAAACCAAAATTTCTGATAATCGTAGGAGAACGTTTTGCTGTGTGTTTGGGTGTCTTGACAATTCATGGATTCCAGAATTGTTTCTGTTCAGATTACCTATTGAACAAAAAAGGCAAGCTAGTCACTCATTCGAGTTTATAATTTTGACTTGATGTTTAGATACCTACTCTTATTTATTTGTTGTTGTAAGTATTAGTTTTCTATCACACAGAGGAAGTAGGTAGGTAGGCCTAATTTCCTACTAGAATGTATTAGGTACCTACTTTTGATCTGTCAATTGATTTGCTGCTATTGCTTTGTTTACGTTTAGTTTAGTTATGCCTATTTCTCAGTATTGTAGGTATAGTAACTAAGTGCCTACCTAATTACAGTTAGAAAATCGTAATTGTGTCGTGAGTAAAGGTGACAACCCTAAGACAGTAGGCAATTATATCGCGGATTGGGTCGGAGATAGAGATAGCCTACTTCCCTCTCTTTATACGATGTCTGCACTGCCCTGAGCACATTTTCTTTTCTCTCCATCATAAAATAATACTACTTTGTACAGCCAAAACATCAGTCACTTAATCAGTTCTTTCACATACAGGGCGACTATCCAATCAAAGAATTCATAGTGGACACCGATGACTTGCCTCTGAATAGCAACACCGTTGGAAAATATCAAGCCAATCTGAACGCTTACAGGAAACTAGATAGGGATTGTAAGACTAACAAGGAGTTCATGTTCTGCTTAACTCTCAAGTTACTTATTGAAATGGATTAATAATGTAGCTATTTATGTTGGTTGTGGTAAGTTCCACGAGCAATTAAGAAAGAGTTTTAATAAAATGTTAACACCTTGAAGTTTTGTTGTTTTATCTTTATGGTTTTTTACTACAAAAGTAATTCTCATCTGTTATGTTATGTATTTCAGTTTCCTCGTTACCGTTACATATGTGTATGTTCTAAAGGATTCAGTGAAAAAATATAGTCATTTTTAATGCCTTTAATTTATTTTACATGTTTCCATTTTGTTTGTCTTTGACGATAATAATTTTTAAAAGTAAAAATAAAACGCTGTAATTACTTTATAATTCTTATTATTTATCTTTAAATTATTAAGGATTATGATCTACCCAGGATCTACTCGGTGTCCGGTTCGTTCACTTCTTCATCTATACTGGAATAATAAGATGATGGGTTATTCTCAGCTTGACCTCTAGCGCGTACATGGACGGTATGGGTACCTTTCTGACTAGTAGATTCAACTGCGTCGGCTGATTTAGCTTTGTGAGATTTCTTGTGTTTTTCTACTTTTTCTTTCTTCGCTTCTTTTACTGCAGCGGCTTTTTCCTCATGCTCTGCTTCGTCGTTCGCTCTGTCTTTCTTGTCGCTCTCCTGTTTTTTACCGTCAGCCCTGAAACACATATGAGGATTTGGAAATTGCAGAATCACACGTCACGTGTACTTACAACATTTTCTGAAAAATGTCTGATATATACTTCTGTTGTCTCAAGGCGTCTTCTTTGCTGTGAAAAATAAATGATGATAGTATAGTAAAGGTTGTATTGTTAAGAGAAATATTTATTATCTATCTTATTTAATGGCCACAATCCGCAACACCGGTTGGAGAAACTGTCAATGCAGTTTTATTTTGGACTGACGTTTTAGATTTGTATTAGAATGCATTTTTACCGAAAATCGAATCTAACAGTTAGTGTCACACAACTGTGAAAATACAAGTGCCAAAAAGAGGCGGAACAACTAAGCCAAAGTACGTACTGACATGTTTTTTAGGTAGGAAATTTTAATTTTGCCATTTTGTGTTGTTGCCAAAACTTACCTTTCGTTTGAAGAATCATCAGCACTGCAATCAGACAAAATGTTATTGATTGTCTTTGAGTTTTAAGATTTTTAATTAAAAATACTTTAATAATATTATCTTTCAAACCTGTCCGCGGCCTTTTCTTTAGCGGGTTTTTTACTGAAAAAATATAAATGATAATGAAATTCATCCCTTAGACACTAACCGGAAGAATTTGAAGAATAAAAGATATAATTATATATTTTATTTACCTTTTGCTATCTTTCTTATGTTCGCCGCTTTCGCTGGAATTAACAACAGTTGGTTAAATATTGATATATATCTGCAATTCCCAATTGTTTTCTTAACAGCTTTTTCTCTCTCTGCTGAGAAATTTCTAAAAAAAACTCAATTACATTTACCCAGGCTTTGTATGGCAATAAGGCAGCTTAGCGAATTTTCTAAAAATCGTGAGAAAAAAAAATAAAAAAAGGTTTTTTTATATTTACCTATTCTCTTCACCTCTAGTGTCGCTAGTTTCTCTAAAAAAATAGTAATTTGAGTGATCACTGAATTCAATAGAAACAATGATAAAATAATTATGCAAAAGAAATCCGTTTTTATTCACCTATTAACAGGTTTAGCTTCGTTATTGTTGTCATTATTGTCGTCCCTGTAAATTAATTTTCATTGATTAAAAACAGGTTTCTTTTTTATTTCTCACAATTTGAGAAAAGATGAAAATTGGGAATTAAATTCCCAACATGAGAAAAGATGAGAAATGGGAATGAAGTTCTCAACATGAGAAAAAATGAGAAATGAAAATGAAATTAAAATAACTTACTCCTCTTCACCATCCCAATTAACTTTCCATTCCTCGTGAGTTATGCCTGACCGGAACACCCTCCTGCAGTTTTGCCTAAACACAACAAAATAGTTATTTCACATGGTAAAATGTAATAGTAATAATACTTATTTCATATAGTAAATCAGTAGTAGACGATATTGTTTTAATCATGAGACATATTTTAGGCATAGGAAAAACTTGTTTAGTTGTGTATATGAAAATATATAGGTATTATTGTATAAACTAAATACCTCGAAAGGCAAAAATATATAGGATAAATGGTAAATTAGTGACTGACGTAAACTCATGATTGCACTCATAAAACCAAACGAAATCTTTCTATCATGACAATCTCGGTTTTGACCACTATAACCCTTTGACAACACTTTGGATCATGCCTGATACCAATGTTGACTAATGAAAAAAATATATACTGTTTCTTAAATCTCAAATTAACAGCAGGTTCTTCGAGAATTAATTTTTAAAATTTGTTCGTATTCATGAATACTTTTAACCTTCAAAAATGGCCAAATTATTAAATCACCTCCCTCTGCCTCTGTATTCGAAACTCAGCAAGAAAAACCATTTTAAAACACTTACTCAATATCCTTATGTATAGCGCAAGATATAAACTGACGGTTTCTGTATACCGAGGTATACAAGAACGGTCCGTGACAGCTGTGGGTCTTGGGGTCAATCTTACAAGCTGAGATAACACCGACTACTCGCTCAGTACCTTGGTACCGCACCATCAGGGGTCCACCGTGGTCATTCTAAAATATTGCAGTAACATTATATACGCCTTGTTAAAAATTTCTCCGTACGATTATACCAAAAAATGTATGGTTACACATAACTCAAAATAATTTGTGCAACTAACCTTGTTGGGTTAGTTGCACAAACTATTTTGAGTTATGTGTAACCATACATTTTCAAGAAATAACCACCAAGTCAAGAAATAACTATCAAAAAGTTGAAGCTATATGCTCGTTTCAAAACAGTAGGTTCCTTTGGAGAAGAACGAGCAAGAAACGCAGCAGTAGTCTCCAGTTACTATATCATGCTTACGAAAAAATACATCGTCATCGGAAACGACCCAATATCCAAAATCAGATCATTTAAATATCAAGAAGTGGTCAATAAATAGTTTGAACATTTTGGAACTCTTCAACTTAGTAAAGCCCCATCATTTCGCCTTCGTCATCTCACGGGTTAGGGGTCCTTCTCCGGCACACAGCAATTCGCAAATCTTGCCATTCTACTGTTACGCAATATTCTTGTAGGGCTCTAGCGCTGCGTCTACCAGTACTTAGACCCCAATAAAATCCGATTGTGCTCTATCATCCGTCCTCATTCAAAGCGATTAGATACTTACCTCGCAGAACCCTCCCTGCATAGAAGATCTTCTCGCCGTATAATCATCAGGGTCCTTCAAATGCCTGCCCAAGTCTACGTTGATTGTCCTAGTGGGAACTTCAACGTCAGTCTGACGTCTGGATTCTACATCCGTGCAGTTAGCGTATTTTTTCTACAAATAGATGAAATAAAAATATCCTTATAATAATTCTATTAAGTATCAATATTATACAACTGAAGAGTTTGTTGGCTAGTTGTTTGGTTGAACTCGCTAATCTCTGGACCTAATGAGCCGATTCTGTTAGTATTTATTGAGAAAGCGGGTAAAATGCGAGGGACAGTTATAAGTAACTACTAAACAATATATTTTTGTAAAAGGATTCTCTGTGTGCCCTGAACCGATTGTAAAAAAACTTTTTGTTGATAGAAAACTTCACAATTTTTTTTGTGGACAGAACTGTCTAGCATCTCGCTTCCATTGAATGACATAATACCAGTTTTTTGAGGCAGTACTTACATCGCAAACTTCACTAAGCCTCTTCATAACATCTTTGGTACAGATCATGTACTGAGTGATGATTTCCCTGAACTTTTGTGCCCACTTCTTAGCGCACTGTTCGTTGTCCATTATGCACACTTTAGCTTCTTGGAGGCATTTGCTGTTCTTGGGAATATGCTGACGACGGTATACACCCTAGGAAAAGAATTTCAGTTATTTCTACTGTCAACTCAAATCAATTCTACCGTTGTTCTACAATTGGGTAGTTTCCACCATTAACCAATAAACGTTAGACACAATTTCTATAAATCCTCTATTAATTTCAGCCCAATAAATTCGGTTCATTTTCAATTTGCTATAAAATTTGATTTTTATATGCTTTGAAATCAATAAATAGATAGTCAACTGAGTTGTTATTTTAGTGACGTCATAAGATGCCATTGCCATACGAAATCTATTGGAGAATTGCGTTTTGACAGCTCATAAAAAGTACGTCAATTGATAAGGGTGGAAACTACCGTATTGAGGTGGCAAATAAGTGACATCACAAAGATGGGTTACTGCCATGGAAATTCCATCGTAACTCATAGGTAGTGCGTTCTAATGAATATTTTTTTACATTTCCTTTTATTATCACGTGGTAATGTTCACATTTAAAGCAATCAGATTATATTTATATAATCATCTTACATTTTATATGAACAAAATGGAGTTATTCCTAAGTCCTTAAAACCTTACCTCTCTGAAGTTATTCGTGCTTCCCCACCCAGCAATGTATCCCTTGGTTCCTGGTTTTTCCAAATCCCTGCTAACGTTATTGTACTGAACGAGTTCAGTGGCGAATTCACATCCCGACTCTACGACACCGAATTTGAAACATTTGTCCACTTTAACGATTGCAATGTCGTTCGACGACCATTTGATGCTATCTTGGAAATCGAATTTGTAGTCTAGAAAAAAGACGAATTATTTTTAGAAGGGCTACTTACTGGTAACATCTAACGCAATGCTTATGATTTATAACAGATGTTTTCTACGTCGGGCAATCATAGTTTGACACGACGCTTAAACAGAAATCCGGTAACAACTGTCGCGGGCAGTGTCTCACCAGACACAATTTTTTTTTTCGGGAGTGGGAAATCATCAAATGACTTCTCCCGCCATGGGGCGGGAGGGCGTGTCAGACTTTTACTGACTAAAACCCACTCATGTTCCTTCGGTTGCCCTTTATGTTCCGGGGTCACGGTAACTATTATAATCATTCCGCAACCCCGGCAGGCATTGGCCCTGTTGGGTCCCTTCTTAATCTGACTAACCCTAAGGCGCGCGAACACTAACGCGCCGCCGCAATGGGGCCATTACTGGCATTCCATTGCGGCCTCGGTAGTCGCGGCGGCAGCGGCGCACGCGGCAGCAGCTGGGACGTAGGGAGCCGTGGCGGCAGCGGGATCGGCGGAACAAGCGGCGGCAGCAGCGGGAGCGGCTGGGGCGGCGGCAGAGGGCTTCCTGCCATTTCCTCTGGTCCTGGTGGGTGGGGCGCAAGCCTTGCCCCCAGCCCGGTGATCGGCCGGCTTGCCAGCTGCCGCACATACGAAGCAGTGCGGTGCGGCGGTGCACGAGCCGGCCTTGTGACGGGGCTGACGCCAGATACAATATTCGTATGGTCGTAGGATCTACTCTTTTCGAAAGATATAATATTTTAAAGCATAATTATATAAACTGATATGAAATTTTTCGCACACATCTACCATTAAGTATTTTAATTAACGACACAGTTGTTGCAGTGGATAAGTTTCGATATTCGCACGGAACCAATATTTATAAGGTTCAAGTACCTAGTTATTCCGAATTTAGTTGTTTGTCTGTGTGAGTATATAATAAGGAAGGTGCTGTAAGTAGCCACACCTATGAGACAGCAGAAATTCCTAGTGAGCACCAGTTCTAATAACAGTACAATTCAAATACTTACTCTTAGGTATACATTTCCATACGACTTTGCGGCGATGGCGGCAGACACAATCGTCATTCTTATAATCGAAGCTGTCAACGAACTTGGTGGTACCAGAGACGATATAGAACCGGTCAGCGTCTTCCACGCAGGCTGCTGACGTCAGCACGTAGTAGGCGTTCACGATAACACCGCCGCACAACCAGCCGCGGTACTTGTGGGCTTTGGCTGACTCTTTTGTTAGTTGGAGGTATACCTGTTTAGGGGTATAACGTTAGTTTTAGTTTGTGGAGCTACCTGGTTTAAGAGGATCAGGTAAAGGTAAGTACTCCTTATTTATCCAGGGTGGATAATTCTCATGAATGTCCTCCGAGTGGTGGAGAGGCCTGTCGGACCCTTTTACAGACTAACAACCACCCCGGTGTTCCTTTTCCCACCTACTCTAATCGCATCTGTTGATGCGACTTCGGTTGGTCGCCTCTACTGACCTCTTCAGAAACATAAATATAAGTAAACATAGGTACTGGAGTCGTTTTTAGTTCGATGAATTTATTTTAATTCGATGGATTTGTTTTTCGGTCATTCTCCGATTCGGCGTTATTTGCCTAATTACCGTAACCATTTTTATTTTTCACTGATTTACCTTAAACTCATTAAAATATGAAACTAGTAAAAACTACGAATTCAATAATAAATGAGGCATGTTTTAATTACTGGTAGTTTTCTAGTTATTGAGACTTAAAAAAATTATGAGTACGGTAATTAGAAAAGTTTAATATCTTATGCCACGGTAATTAGAAAACACTGACAATTTTAAGTAAAATGTGATATAATATAATAAAAATAACACACATTAATAATTTGTATACATCTATTTATATAAAATGAATCCCTATTTCCCTTTATCATCTTTGGACTGATTTCACTTATTCTTTGTTGTGTTTGTTATTGTTTGGAGAAGGTTCTTATAAAAAAAAAAGACGGGTTGCACTCCGGGAGTGCCGGAAGTGAAAACTTGATTATAGCTGTCTACTATCCATCCGTCCTACGCTTTTTCGATCAGGTCACGTGTCCTGACGCGAGTTTAAGATTTTATACCCATTACAGAAAAAGTGCTCAACGCCGCTAAAGAAGTTTTCACTTCAAAAATTTTGAAAATTAAAAGGGTACTTTAGAGTGTGTAGGTTAGAGTAAAGTAGGGTAGAGTGGGATATAGTAGGGTAGGCTAGAGTGGGATATAGTAGGGTAGGCTAGAGTAGGCTAGAGTATGGAATAGTAGGAGTGAAGCCGCGGGTTCGTTTTCGCGTTATTTTCATATAGATTATTTACATTTTTAAATATTGATATAAAAAAACAAAAACATGTAAGAATATAAAAAACAGTAGCCCAACGGCATCGGGAACAGGGTCCCAGCTACCGGTGATCAGGGCTTCAGAGAGAAGAACTTCCTAAGGATGCGAACCGTGTCCAAAAGCTTCTGAATGAAGCCCTAGATCCAGCCATCTGACGAGAGCCTCCTTAGGTGTTGGTCGAGACTCTTGGCTATTAAACCATTGGTAGAAACTATTATCGGCACATGACCGTTGAGTCCACATTCAACATGTCAACAATCTCGCGAGCCAAGTCGATACTTAATTTTTATTATCTTCTCGGTCTTCACAAGGTTCTTGTCACGCGGGACCGTTACGTCAACGAGCATTGCGCGCCGCTCCAATCGATCCACCACCACTATATCAGGCTTGTTTGCTACAACAGTCCTTTCAGTGATGATGTATCGACCCCAGTACAATGTGACATTGCACTCTTCAGATTCTACGAGGCCGTATCTCAGAGCAAGTTGCTGATTGATAATCCTGGCTACTAGGTTGTGCCCATTCAAGTCCTCTTTGTTAGCAAGACGAGAATAATCAGAGATAGTGTGTCGAATCATTCTCCCGGCAGGTGACACGCCCGACATAAGTCAACCGTACCATCTTTCACAATAAATTCCCGATAATTCTTCGTCATGATAACCTCATCCATAATTGTACAGACAAAACCTTCGGTTTCCCCAAATAGGTCACCAAATTGTAGCTACTAAACTGACACTAAAAAGTCTACATCGGGCCCATGCAGGGCCCGGAAAAACCGCCCGTGTAGCGCCTTACACTGCCATACTTCCTCACGATCCTTTGCCTCAAGCACTACAAGTTTGCACCAGTTCTCTTTAGTTAAGGAGAGCGGAGTGAGGTTCTTGACCACAGTGACCACATCTCGGATTCTCGGTACTGACGTAAGGAACCACGTCAGCTTTAAGGAAATATTCCCGGAGATACAACCTCTGGGTCTCGCGGTTGAGGAGAGACTTAGCATTAAGAAAGCCTCGTTCTCCACATATCCGCGGGATTATATATATATATCCCGCGGATATGCCTCATCAACTCATCACTGATGATCGCGGGTGATGCTCAAGCGCGCTTTGCATGTAGATTGACTTCTGTACCCATCTATTTTGAGGCTACAGTTAGTAAATAAGAATTAATTTTTCATACAACGGTAATTATAAACATACGGTAATTAGTATACGGTAATTAGAAAACGATAGATTTTCTTAAAAATTGCGGAAACCAACAAAATATGCAAATACTAGCTTATTACAACGTACGGAGGCCAAAGTACTGCCTCGATTTACATGATCAACTTAGGTCTAACTTAAAAAATCAAATTTATATAATGTGAAACGGTAATTAGAAAAGTTTGTAACCAAGGTTACGGTAATTATATACAAGAGCGCTTTATTAGCGGTACACTAATGTTAGAGACGTGCAACTGCTGATGTTTCGCGGTACACATGGAGGAGACAAGACGCGTTCGGAAGTGGTGTGCCAAATACTGTTTTTTAGGGGTGTACACTCGAGAGCAGAATATGTCACGGTAATTATAACTTTCCATCGGACATCCGATAATTTAACGATAATTATTTATAGACTGGTTCTAGTGAGTCAATATTTTACTATGCGATACACGTTGTTTAACACCATTTAAAATGTTGAATAGATCAAAGTAAACCTGTAAGTCATAAAAATTACAAGTAAATTTTAACATTAAGACAGTGTGCGGACACGTTACGGTAATTAGAGAACAGAGGTTTTTGAACTTAGATTAAATTAATTTAGTCTTAAATACTTTAAACAGAAGCCTGTGTTTTTGTTTATGGCTAGATAGGGATGCTATCTAACATATAAAAAATATTGGATGATTGAATATGATAAAAGTACGGATTATTCAAGCCCGGACACGTAAAATTTGCTTATTGGAGAATGGCCGTTTTATTCAATGAATTCATTTAATTCGATGGGATTTTTTACGTTAGGTACCTACGCAAATATATTACAATTATTTAGTTTTCATATATAATTTTATTAAAATTTTGGAAAATTGGGGCTGAGAAATGAATATTAATCATTACATAGGTAGTTTAAAATGGAGTAACTTTCCTGACTGTACCTATTAGGTACGTTTAGATCTTTAAAACTATGCAACGTATGTTGATGCGGTTTTTTGATGTGAAACATCTATAGCCGAACGTAAAACAAACTTCTGGCGTGGCGACGCATGCCGTGGCGACGCGTCGCCACGCTATATGATGGTGTATATATACAGTCACAGTCTTGTGTACTGTGTGGCGATGATGTAATGTCGATGTTTCATATCTGCCAGGCGTCCCGTGACGGCTCACTTTTTTTTAAATAGATAGACCGATTCAAGTGGAAGATTTATATGTAAGTATTTTTGGGTAACAAAATTTCAGGGGCCACTAGGGCCGAGGTCTGCGGGAGCTGCGGGTTGTTCGAAAGAGATACCGCGACCCCGGACACAAAGGGGCTAAGAAGGAACATGAGGAAAAAAGGCTTAAGTATATGTATTAAAACAAAATAAAGTAGAAAAAACCCAGGATTATTAAAGACTAGCTTTTGCCCGCGACTTCGTCCGCGTGGATTAATGATTCCTGTTCCCGGGGGATTTCCGGGATGAAAACTATCCTGCGTCCTTTCTCGGGTACGAGACTATATCTGTACCAAATTTCATTCAAATCGGTTCAGTGCTTTAGGCGTGAAGAAGAGACAGACAGAGTTACTTTCGCATTTATAATACACACATCAAAAGTGTCTAGGGATATTTCAATTAAACCTAAATTACTAAAATTCTATTAACTTTTTGTTAAAACATGTACACATTAAAATAAACCTTGTAAACCTTGTATTTAATCTGATAATAAACTTTTAGATAAAGTTAAATTTAAAAAAAAACTTAGAAGAAGAGGAAAAACTCAAACAAAAATTCAATCTTAACTTTATTTTTGAAACATCAAAACTTAAACAAAACAACAATTTTTTTTATAAAAATTCTTGAAAACTTAAAATTAATATTCCGTGGATCCACCTAAGACTCTCCTGACACATCTGCAGCGGTTCTGCATACTCAAAATAAGGGTGTCAATATCCTGTTGTGGAATACTGTCCCATAATTGCCGTTTCTGAAGCCATGAAGACCAGTCAGAGCGTTATATCCAGGCTTTGGTCATGTTATCGTGTCACGGAGGAAGTGGTGGAACGGCACCGAGGACCTCAACGCATTACAACACATGTACAGGACCGATTCATAGTAAATGCTGCACGAAGTCAACTAAATGCAGCGGCGATGCAATTGGTTCAAAGGCTACAGAGAGAGTATGGTTTGCTGGTAAGCGGTCAAACTTTGAGAAGGCGACTGCATGAAGTCAATCTACGTGCTCGTAGGCCATTTTGGGTATCAGCACTAAGGAGAGATAATCGAGGAAGAAGATTACAATGGGCTATTGCACACGAAAACTGGAACCATTCTCAATGGTCACTTGTGCTTTTCACTGATGAATCTAGGTTTGGATTTCATCCTGATTCGCGAAGAGTACGCGTTTGGAGAAAACCTGGACGTTGGAATCGACTGCAGCACCCACAACAAGTTCATGCATATTAAGGTGGCACGATTATGGTTTGGGCAGGAATTCGTCTTGGCGGTAGAACGGACCTCGTTTGGATACAAGGCAATATGACTGCTCGAAAATACCGAGATGAGGTGCTAGAGCCTAGTGTAATCTTGCCCCACAAACAGCAAATGGGACAAAATTTCCAGCTAATGCACGACAATGCCCGTCCACATACGGCGCGTATCGTTACAAGTTGGTTACAACAGCATGTTATCCAAGCTTTAGACCGGCCTGCACAATCCCCTGACTTAAATCCTATTGAGCATGCCTGGAATATGCTTCAGAGAAGAGCTCGTAGGAATTTCCCTGTTGATATTGTGCATCAAAACCAGCTTTTCTTGCATCTTAGCAGGATTTGGGACAGTACTCCACAACAGGATATTGACACCCTTGTTTTGAGTATGCAGAACCGCTCCAGATGTGTCAAGAGAGTCTTAGGTGGATCCACGAATTATTAATTTTAAGTTTTCAACAAATTTTATAAAAAAAAAATTGTTTTGTTGTTTAGGTTTTGAAATTTCAAAAATAAAGTTAAATTGAAATTTTGTTGAGTTTTTCCTCTTCTTCTAAGTTTTTTTTTAATTTAACTTTATCTAAAAGTTTATTATCAGATTAGATAGGCAATTAAACAAGGTTTATTTTAAAGTGTAGGTGTCTTAACAAAAAGTTAATAGAATTTTAGTTATTTAGGTTTAATTAAAATATCCCTAGACACTTTTGATGTGTGTATTAGTACGGATTTGTAACAAAAATAAAAATAAATAAATAAAATAAATATCTTGGAACAAGTCACACACGGCCATCTGATCCAAGCTAAGCAGAGCTTGTGTTATGGTAACCAGACAACTGATAAACATACTTATATATATTATAAATACATACATATTATAGATAAATTACACCCAGACACATAACAAACAATCATGCTCATCACACAAAGTTTGCCCTGGATGGGAATCGAACCCACGACCTCCGGTTTAACAGTCAGGGTCACTGACCACTAGACCAACAGGCCCGTCAGACACTATCCAGTAAACTTACCATGTACGGCCGTTTTCCTTTAGCAGTTTTCTTGCTGAACAGAATCCTCCTAGTATCTACTGTGGTGGTATTCTCATAGTTCCAGGTTTCGTCCGCCACTTCATCCGATTCGGCTACTGCCGGGGTGCTGCCTGCATTTTCATCGTTTTTCACAGAATCAGCTAATACTGAACCTAGATCAGAAAGGTATCATATTTTATTCATATTTATTCATATGATGTTTAAAATAAAGTATTATATTTAACAAATAATAGACATACCTACTCATATATTTACTTATACTGTACTTGAATATGATACCTATACGCAAAGTTTTATTATTATTACCATTTCTATTATTTATTTCCATTCTCCGCTCTCATAGTGTAATAATAACTTGTGTTATAATAAAAAAAACTACTGTTTTTTAAAAAAATAATTTTGCGCAAATTGAAGAAGGGTCAGAATAGCAGAAGCTGGTCAATATATAGACAAAAACATTAAGCATATTTTTATTCTGTCTAGGCACGTTAGGCTAGACAGAGTTGAACTACAGAGACTTTCAAACTTAAAGTCGAAAAAAAGAAAGAGGCTTATAAAAGCTTTTGTCAAAATTGAGTTGCAATTTAAACGGCAAATTCTTTTTTAACCGGTGGTCTGTCGCAATTAAAAGAACCATTAAAAAGCATTGTATCTCGCGTAGATCGACGACTTCGACAGTCTAAGGGTTAATTTGCATGCTTTTTTCAAATATTCGGTGAAATTCGAAGAAGTTGCTAACGAAGAATAAAATTTATGGAAAAATATTTTTCATCTTTTTTACTTCCAATTCCAGAAATTGCAATCAAAATTTATTTTTCTTAAACCTACATTCGCGCCAATGACGCCATGGTGAAACCTAGATTTGGAGTGTACACCCAAAAACTGAACTAAATACTGAAAGGTCACACACACATTTTTTTATTCAATAAAATTTCAAAAAAATACATGAGAAGATAAACATAAAACTATTAATTATTAAAATTTTTATGCAATATAAAAGAAATAAATGATTTTATTCTATTCTTAAAAAATCTATAAAAAAATTATTATAAAAGGACTTACCTAAAACTAGAAAAACCGGAGCCAGGAGCAAGCAAAATTTTGTCATTTTTAGTCACGGCCCGATCCAAAAAGGATCGAAAGAATTATTTGTTTAAGCTCAAGAAGAAACAATTTTAGTATTTAATTTTTTGGCAATAATCCGAAAAGTCACGGTTAGTTTGAAGCCAATTATACTTTATTCGGAAACCGTATTAACTTCTATGCAATAAACTTCGTTCCAGTTAATTAATTCAATAAAGAAGAAAATGGAAAAATACAAAACTAATTATAAATGCAACTATGTGATTTTTATTTATTTGATTCCGACTATTAAAATTTTAATCCCAATCTTAATCTTATTAAGAAACACGATACCTAAGTAATAAACATTTCTAATCATCTCCTTAGCCTTTTCCCCAACTATGTAAGGGTCGGCTTCCAGTCTAACCGGATACAGATGAATAACAATGTTTTTCACCAAAGGACTCCCCTATTAGACCTCCAACCCAGTTACTGGGAAACACGATACTCCCTGGTTAGACTGACGTCTAACCAACGGCGTTACGTGCTTTTGGTGGTATGGGATGTCAGCGATGTCCCAGATTCTCTCCGTCTGATTGATATTTTAAAATGGTTAACTGGCTGATTCTCTAATTGACTGATTTTTTTATTATATCAACGCACAAAGCAAACCACTGGTCCTAGAGACATGTAACGTATGATGAGTAAGTAATTTTTCACTAAGAAAGGATTTTTGCAAAACTGGACCCTAAAGAACATACTAGAGGCTAGAAGTTGCGACGCGGGCGAAAGCTAGTTAATTTGTATTTGTGCCCTTCTTCACTAATCAAATAAAAACCTTAAATAAAAATAATCTACAAGTTATGGATGGACTTCTAAGAATCTAGTGATCTAAACTAACTTTTAATCCTCAACTTTTCATTTTTGATTTACAATATGTTGCCACATTAGGAATAAGTATCTATTTTCCTTCGCATCGCCTGGATAGTTGTGTAAAATATTTTGTACGTGTGGGAATTAAACCCGAGACACTAGCTCAGGACCTAGTCAGACTGCCCTGTTTCAACATATTTTACTTAGGCCCGTATTAATAGACGTCACTCAATTCTGAGACGCTCTCAAGTTTATTGCTGTCCTTATTTTTTCCCTTTAGAATGACAAGGACAGCAAGAGACTTGAGAGCGTCTCGGAGATGAGTGACGTCTATTAATACGGGCCTTAGTGTCCTACATTTTACTCAGATTACTGCTCCACACCCGAACATCGTAGCATGATACCTTAATTTACCTTAGAAATCATACAAAAATATTTTTTCTAATATTACTGCGAATTTAAAAGTTTGGCGCATTTTATAAACCTCTTCAATGGTTATGAAACTCTCAATGGTTATTGGTTCTTAAAGTGGTCTATGTGGAAATATAGGGAATTCATGAGATACAAGAGTAATTTAAATATTTAAAAAAATATTGTTACAACTAACAGAAGAGTTGATCATCGAAACAGCTAAACCGATTAAAAACCATGATTAAAACATGATTAAAAACCATCGTTTATCATCGCTAGATACTCAACTTTCAAATTTAAAAAAAGCCGTACCGATATCGATTTACTTGAAAAGACGAGAGTGACGATTTTAATATACAGTATATTTTTGTTCAAGCGAATGTCGACCTAATTGTATTTGAAGGTCTGTAAAAATAAGCTTACGGTGGGAATATCTGTAGAAATAAAAGTCAAGTTGTACACCCAAATTGTGAGTTTATTTGGTTCATGTATAGTCATTTGATATTGTTGTAAAATAATTTCTGCCACTTGTTAGGTTGTTTGCATATGCATCATTTGCATCGGTGACATTATTCATTTCCTCGGGTGATATTGAAGTTCGACGACCTGATCGTTCTATCTGCTTCTCCCGACCGTTCTTTGTGGGTCTTAAAAAGAAATAATAATAGTTAACTTTTCAACGACCAAGCGACAGCCGGTTGTGGCACTGCTATTGTCTTTCTATTGAGTATCGAATCACGTGTGTTCGAAGGTCAAAGGCTGGTATTATTCATCATCATGAGATGACGATGAATGATACTAGCCGATCACTGTCACACAGCAGGGCATAGACCTCTTCTCTTACAGAGAATACATGAGCATTGTTCACCACGATTGCTCAAATTTGAATGGTGCTTTCGGATTTATAATGATACGCGTAAGTCCAAGTTTCCTCACGACGCTTTCCTTCACCGCTGTCAGTAATGAATACATAATTGAAAAAGTCACATTGGTTTAGAACCACAGCCTTTTAAATATAAAAGCCCAGCGCCTTACCGCTGGGACATCGCGACGTTAATAAAATTGAAACGATATACATATGTTTTTGTTATCTTGTCAATGTTGTTGTACTAAACATTAAATGTAGCGTTTGTAACTATGCCAACAGGAGAGCTTAGTGTAAACCAGCCCAAATCTCATGCACGAGGTCGCGGTTTTATAACCGGGCAAGTACCATTATGACTTTCCCAATTTATGTACATTCTAAGTTTATCTGGAACATCACTGACGTCCCGTCCCAATTGTAAATCTTTAAGATTCGTTACGGAAAATCAGAAGCCTGTTTCTCAGCATTCCAGTATCCATTCAGTCTCTCGGAGTGCCGATAGCTCTACTTAAGACCTAGGTGTTTTCAGCTGCATCCCGTTAGACTGGAAACCCACTGCGATATGTTGTTGGTTGGGAAAACGCTATGGAAATGATAAGTGGAGACTTAATAATTTTAATCATAGTATCGGAAATCAACGTACTTTTCTAGTTCGTCGGACCAATCAAAGTAAGTTTCGACTGTCGCAGTTCTGGATGACCTCAAAAGCTTTTTGCATGTGGCCCTGTGTAAACAAAATTAATGATAAGTTTATGTTCTTATTCTTTTAACACTAGTTATGATTACGTGGACATAAATGTTAAACTCGTTCTTGAGGTTGTTTTGTCACACGTAAAGTTTTTTAGGTATTTTGTATATAATGGCATGTTTCACGTCCAACGTAACCTTGTCCATCGGCGTCGATGACGTACAGGGCACTTTATGTACCTATTTTTTGACAGTCAAACTTGAACCTAACTGCTACAGCGGTAAAGTTAAACATCCACTAAAATTTGTCAGATGACAGAATCTTAATGTTTAGCGTCCATAGATGTATAAACGAACTAAAACTCACAAAACATCCTTTTCAATAGCACAGGTGATCATGTTACTATAACGAAAGACGTTGGTAAAGAGGAAGGGTCCCGTGCACTTCTTGCTGACATCTTTAGTCTGACAAGCTGACATCACTCCGACAACCACTGCACTCTTGCCGTGGCCGACGATCAAGGGACCTCCGTGGTCGTTCTAGAACA
Source organism: Athetis lepigone (assembly GCA_033675125.1). Taxonomy (NCBI): domain Eukaryota; kingdom Metazoa; phylum Arthropoda; class Insecta; order Lepidoptera; family Noctuidae; genus Athetis; species Athetis lepigone. Next base: position 8,057,076 of record CM066237.1, read on the forward strand.
AAGGTTTCTTTTAAGGGAATCTTTTTAATTTGATTACCCCTATGACATCTGACGTGATCATGTTACCCACAGGTATGAAAAGAGATGTTCTAAAAAGAATTGGCGTGTTAAAGGTTAGGAAGGGGCCCAACAGGGCCAACGCCTGCCGGGGTTGCGGAATGTTTATAATAGTTACCGTGACCCTGGAACATAAAGGGCAATCGAAGGAACATGAGTGGGTTTTAGTCAGTAAGAGTCTGACACGCCCTCCCGTCGCACCCAGGACGGGAGCAGTCATTGGATGATTTCCCACTCACCAAAAAAAAAAAAAAAACAAGGTTGGGACTGGGAGAGACATCTAACATAATGATTTTGTTATAAATTCAGAATCTTAGATTCCTAGTTATAACAAAACCTTCTGTTCTAATAATTTCGACCACGTTTATGTTGCGCTTATAATCTGTAAGCAATAATAACAAAGGTTTAAAAATAAATTTCAGTCAAAATAAAAAAAAAAACAAAACTCGTCAGCACAAGACTAACGAACAACTAATTTGTAAAGGACGGTTGAAACGCATACAACCTTTTAATTCAAAATGCTATTGTCACAATAGGGCCAGTAAAAAAAAGTAGCCTGGAAACTATTAATCCGCGTTTCGGACGGAAAATTACTGAATATAAGAACTTTGCCTTACTGCGCCGAACTGCGCCTTTCACCCTTGAAAGAATTCCTTTACTTAAATAATAAATAAAATAAATATCCTGGGACAACTCACACACGGTCATCTGATACCAAACTAAGCAGAGCTTGTACTATGGTAACCAGACAACTGATAAATATACTTATATAATTTTTAAATACATACATATTATAGATAAAACACACCCCACCATAAATAAAAATAAATCGCGTTAAATCCCGCTGAACAGTAACATTTAAATTCCTTTACTTTGTGTCCAAACACACACATCGTCCTGCATTTTTTTCGCGACTTAATAAATATAATATTAACCTCAGTAACCGCAGTAACAGTTAGAAATACCTCACAAAATCCACCAGTAGGAAATTCATTCTTTCTTCTGGTTTCGTGGAAGTGTCCAGAGTGGTCGACCTTTAGCGTCCCTGGTATTGGTACCATACGTCTATTAGTGTTGTCTATGTGTTCATAATCTTCTTTCTCATCATCTTCACCATAATCTAGCTCCTTGCAGTTAACCTCGTGATCCTATAATCATTGGAATGGATGTTATAGTAACCTACTTCCTGACTTTTGGGATTAAAACTATTCTACGTCTTTTCTCAGCCTATGGACTATCTCTGTACCATTTTTCATTTGAATCGTTTCAGTAGTTTTTTCGTGAAAGCGAGTCAGACGGACAGAGTAACTTTCGTATTCATAATACACATATTAATATGGATAAATAGTACTAGCCTACTTTTTCACTCTTGGACAGAGGCCTCTTCTCATACAGAGAAAGCACGAGCATTGATCACAACCTCTGTTCAAGACAGAATGATGATTTCGAATGTATAATCATTATAAGTTCAGGTATGATGTCTGTTTTCTTTAACCGAAGGCTGTGTTGTATAAACTTTAAAAGTATTTACGAATTGAAAAAGTCATATTTCAATGAATCAAAACAATCAAACCTAATATTCGATATTATAAGATAGTAGTGTTCTCTTGTTGACAAACTAAAATAAATTTAAGTTAAGTGCACCTTTCTCTTTTTTATTCTTAAAGAAAAGGACAGAAGATACAGTTATTTACAGAAGATACAGATACAGTACATTAGTTTAGCCCTGTCAAATTAGCTATCGCCTGAAGTAAATCGAGGTATTATATTTTAGTGTCCATGTTTTTAATTGCGTGAATTATCAATGGAGCGTCTTTGACAGGACTAACTAACATTTTATCTTCTCTGTCCTGTTCTTTACAAAATAAAAAGATGCACTAAACTTGTTTGTAAACAAGGGAATCGGCATGCGGCACCAATGTCTAGATGATCTTGCATAGCCCGGTAAACCAGTGCACACAACTATGACCATACACTACTTCTGACCCTAGATACAGCACCACCATAAATGCACCTACTATGCTATTTCTTCACCACCCTAGGTTGACTGGGAGAGAATGCCTTTGGCATTAAGTCCGCATGTGTGCCGTTGTGCATAAAGTGTAAATAAATAAATACAGACCGCACAATAAGCAGACATGGCGGCATCAGTGACATCTTTGGTGCAGATCATCTGATCGTCTATTATGTAGTGGTAGCGAGGCTCCCAGCGCTTCTTGCAGTTTCCAGTGGAGATCAACTTCACCTCCGTCTCGTGAAGTTCTACTACCTCTCCGTGAGTTCGAAGCTGCAATAATTGATAGTTATTAGAATTTACGTTTTAAATGTGAAAATGTATGAAACTTGGCTTGCGTAATGAAAGGATGGCTATCTATATAATGATGGGATCTATATAAGTTTTATTGAAAACTCATCAAATTAGAATCTCCTTCATTTGAAGTTGGTTAAAAACAGATAGTGTTGATGTTTATTGATAAGGTATTGTTACTTTAATCTTTTGTTACTTTTTAGTTGTTACGAATAAAGTCGGTAGATGAATTCATTAAGAAATAATTGACTTAAGAAATGATTGAATATTTGACGGGCCTGTTGGTGTAGTGGTTAGTAGCTCTGACTGCTAAGCCGGAGGTCGTGGGTTCGATTCCTACCCAGAAACAAACTTTGTGTGATGAACATGATTGTTTGTTCTGTGTCTGGGTGTAATTTATCTATAATATGTTTGTATTTATAAATTATATAATATGTATATCAGTTGTCCTTGTCTGGTTACCATAACACAAGCTCTTAGCAGAGCTTAACTTGGGATCAGATAACCGTGTGTGAGTTGTCCCAGTATATTTATTTTATTTATTTATTTATAATTCATGACCCAAAAATACAATTAGTGGGGAAAAAAACATTTGAAATTAATGTAAAATGTAAGAAAGTACTTACAGATTCTTCTTGCATCCACTAGAAAAAAACATGAGGATTAGTTTCGTAAGAAAAGAAAATTATAAAACCTCGTCTAGAAGTAAAATAATGGTTTTGACTTTTCCGGCAAAAAATCATAGTTGCAACCCAGAATCTGGGTCTCATTTCTGTTAATATAGTATTAAACCTCCATTTCATTCATTTCATTCATTTCATTTTGACGGGCCTGTTGGTCTAGTGGTTAGTAGCCCTGACTGCTAAGCCGGAGGTCGTGGGTTCGATTCCCACCCAGAACAAACTTTGTGTGATGAGCATAATTGTTTGTTCTGTGTCTGGGTGTAACTTATCTATAATATGTATGTATTTATAAATTTATATAAGTATGTATATCAGTTGTCTGGTTACCATAACACAAGCTCTTAGCGGAGCTTAACTTGGGATCAGATGACCGTGTGTGAGTTGTCCCAGCATATTTATTTATTTGTTATTTATTTTATTTATTTGATATGGGGCTTTGCCAAATATGAGTTGCTATTCTACCTACAATTACGGGTTACATGGAACACATTCGTTAATAAAAAAATTAATTTTACTGACTGCAAGTGGATCCATCCATCTGTTGTTTTTAGGGGTTATATCTCTAGAACCGTCATAGGTACAGACTTCTAATGTTTCTACAGCATGTTAATTGCTAGTGTAGCTTTAACAATGAATATGCACGGAACCCTTCGTGTAAGAGTCCTCCGTTTAAGACTTGCACTTGATTAGTTTCACTTGACAGAGGGTACGACTTCACTTGACAGAGTTGCCATAATATTTGCGTCGACTCAACGCAACGCAATATAAACCTTATTCCAAAAAGTCTAGAGTATAGTTTGTATAACCCAAGAGACACAAAAATTTTGCGTTAATCCACATCTTTTACTGAAACCTGTTTGTATGTAACAGTGTAAAAATATATTTTCTTACATTTTTATATGTATCGTTTGACCCCCAACCAGCAATCGATCCGTACGTATTAGGCGCGATTAGTTCCTCGGAGAAGTTGTTATAAGCGACTTTCTTCGGTATGAAGTCGCAGCCTTTGATGCGTCGTTGGAAGTTGAAGTCATCTTCGACTTTCACGAGAGCTATGTCGCCAATCATCCAACGAATGTTGTCGAATTCGTTTCCATCGTAAACGTAAGCTATGGAAATAAGGTTAAAGATATAATTTTAAATAGGTTGTAACTAGTTCTAAAATGGGCACGAACACCCTTACACCCACGTGCCTATTTATTTGCACTTCTAAGCAGACATCACTGATATAATTATGTGAAAAAATCAATCGTAACAGCTCACATTTTAGGAGCCATTAATTTTTAACAGATCATATTCCGTGGTGCTAGGCAATCTGGGCTTCTCCCAGTTGTAATTGCCCCTTTGTGCCTATCGGCCTAGTTCTGTTCTGTCTCCTGCTTGTTTTGGAGGGAAGTGGAAAAAATATATTTTTCTTACTCCTCCGCTGTTCTTTCTGATTAATTTCATTGCGGGATCCAAGACAGTTGAATCGTTTCTCCGGGACTCATCGAGCTTTATTGCTCGGCGCTTTTCTGGCGGACTCCACTGTTGATTCTGGCTTTCAGGAGTTGCAGTGGTTGGGAATAGTGTGGTGGAATTGTCCCAATAAAAAAAAAATATGTGAAAAAAACATTGAGAGGAAGCATGGACTTCAGTTAAATAATCTTAAAAATACCTTAAATTTTCCAATTTTCTAAATTTTTTGTCCCGCAAGATGTGTCTTTTTTTACGAAATTGATTAAGTCATTCTCAACGTATTGCGAGACCTAGTGTACTCGTATGTGTACGTGTGCATATTATCCTCCTGAAAGCCAGAATCATCGGTGTAGACTGCCAGAAAAACGCTGAGCAATGAAACTTGAAATCCCGGTTCTCGAAATTAATCAGAAAAGAACAGCAAAAGAATAGGAAAAATATGTTTTTCACTTCCTGCGCCATCAAGCAGGAATGCTGTCGAATTAGGGTTAATTCGTTGATCGTGTTCTGCCAAATGTGCTTTTATTTACTTACATTTTGGCACACATTTCCAAACAGCCTTCTTGGCACCGTTTTTAACACATTCATCAGAATGTTCTGTTACGGGAGACCATCTGCAAAAAGAAGAATTGGTTATTTCCCGTTGTCTCTCCATTCAAAGGAGTTTTTTTATGTATTTTGATTGACAAAATAATTATTCCTGGTGTTCCTTTTGACGGTATTCTTGATTTTAGAGAAAGCTAAGCTTATTTAAAATTTATACATTTAATTCATGTTGTCCTTTTTGGCAGTGTCGCTATTATCGAGGACAAGAGAAACTGAATAAAATCCCTCCAATTTGTGTTTTCGGTGACATTTGGTTATAAAGTGGTTCGGGGCAGTAATTACTTGATTAAAATAAATATAAAGCATATTTACAAACTATCGGCATTGCCTAAACTAAAGAGTTTGTTTAATAGGTAATATTTGAAGGAGGAGGTTCCAAGCAGGTTTAAAAGCAGACAAATTGTCATACTTGTGAGTCCCGGAGACGACGTAGAAAGTTTTGATGTCCTCAATGCAGGCTGCTGAAGTGAGGATATATCGCTCGTGGATGATAGCTCCTCCGCAGACCCAATCTGGATCCACATTCTCTGCCGTTGGAGATGGTCTTAGATACACCTGCACAAACAATCCTCTTAGATATTGGTGCCGATTCTGTTATTCACAAACTAACTTAAATTTAAGTGAAGTGCATCTTTCTCTTTCCATTTAATTAAGAAAAGGACAGAAGATAAAATATTAGTTAAGTCCTGTCAAATTGAGACACTCCATAGATAATTTAGACGCGATTTAAAAACATGGCGTCTAAATATATTTGACAGGATTAAACTAAAATGTATCTTCTGCCCTTCTCTTTAAGAAATGGAAAGAGAAAGATGCATTTAACTTAAATTTAGTTAAGTTTGTGAACAAGAGAATCAGCACCATTCTTACATTATATTTTTTTTATTTATATATTATATTAAAGGTTTAGTGAGGGTCCAATTGTTTAGCAGAAGAGAGGTCGGTCCTCTCAAGCGATTTGACTTTTCCATTTATATGTACTTGTATGAAAATTAATATGTATATGATAAATAATTATTACTGACATCCCGTGCCTCAGAAAGCACGCACAACCGTTGCTCCCGGTTGTCAATCTTATATCTTTTACACTCGGTACGTATAGTCAGAAGCAGTGATGGCTGTGATGGATGTGGTGGTGTGGTTAGGGCTTGAAAGAAGTTAAAGGTTCGAATCTGGGAAAGTACCAATGTAACTTTTTCAATTCATACATGTACTTTCTAAAAGAGATTGCTCAAAATAGCCTACGAATTGGCTGGCATGAAACCTTTACAGTAATTACAAAATTTTTTATATAAAGTGCATTACGACTATTACAATATAATGGACAGGTGCTAATTTCGAAAACATTATAAAAAGTAACTCAATTTAGTTTCAATCTCCGGTGTCTGATATTTTTGTTTAATTTAAAGTTAGTAGTAGACTAAGGTATCGTAGCTCATGCAGCCTAGTATATTACAATAAGTATGTATAGCGAAATTAAAAAACTCAATATTCTCAGTGCTTGATCTATGAATAAGGTTTTAATACGAATATATTAAAGCGACAGAAAGTGCTGTGTGAAATGAGCTAGCCATTTATTAAAAAAAAAGATCAACATATTAGTCTATTGTCTTCCGTCAATTGAATTGACAGATGCCAGCATTTGACCAGGTTCTGGGTAATCCTGTTGTTTGTGCTCGTTTGAATTTTATTATTATTCCTTTCCGATTTTAAGTAACAACTTGGAATATATAATATATAATCTTGAAATATCGACCCCTAGCTGTCATTGACTGATTTACGGACCTACTAAGAACGACCTGGCATGTCGGTGGGTGTCAAGAGGTTAAACGGACTTAGCGGATTTAACATGGAATCCCAAAATGATTCTATATTTTGTGTAAACTGCGGATCAGCTTCTGACTCCATGTACTAGAAGGTGAGCAAATTCTTTATTGTATACAACAGTGGACTGCTTCTCGATTAGTTAGTAAAACCTCTCTTTTTCTCGAGTCTCGAGAAATGCTGACGATTCGTAAACTTATTTATCAAATCACCGTGCATCACTCCAGCTTGTAGTGTGGGACCATCAAGAAGTTTATGTTAAAGATGATAGGTAGTGTCGTATCCATGGTGACAATTAAACAAAGTAAAAAATAATGTCATATCTTGTGTTGTTTTAAATAAAAGTATTTTCTGGTTAAAACAATATATATTATATTAGAGGCTCTTGCAGCACATATAAAATACTAAAGGTAGCGATGGTTAGTGGTGGCTGTTTAGTAATTCCAATCTTTTTTCAGGTTCATACACATGATCTTCTTTGTCGGAAGCCAAGAATATAGGTAGAACACCAAATGTAAGTCACTTTGGTGAAGAATGTGCTCTGCGTTACATTGCCACCATATCGTGCACGCTCTCATCAAGTAATTGCATTGAGGATAGACTGATACCATGTGAATATAATAAACATTGTCTTGGAAAGACTTCTGCCACTGCGATTATATTGGTCGAACATATATATGATACCTGGGATGTGACATGATGTTGTTATTAAATAAACATTTTGTGAAGCAAAACATGTTGTTTTAATCTATGATTTATGTTTGTAATGGCATAATTATAACCTCAAAATCCGAAAGTATTTTGATGGCTTTTAGAAGTCTCAAGTGTCCGTAGTTTTAATTTAGTTTCAATCGAATATATATATCATTTAGAACTCAAAATGTTAAAACACCTCCCTGTCGGTTCTTAGGCCAACAATGTACGGATGCGTAGCAATGTCCTTTATCTTGGACATCACTAACATCTCGTGCTTCGGAAAAGACGAACATCCATTGGTCCCGGTTGTTATTAGTAGATCTTTGACAGTCGTTACGGGTAGTCAAAAGCCAGAAAGTCTGACCCCTTACTAGGTTTTGGAGTTCTGATAGGCAGCCTCACGTAAAACGTATTCAGCTGAATCCAGTTAGGCTGGAAGCCGACTCCAACATATTCTGAAAAGCCTATAGTGTTACCAAAGGGTATCGTGTTATCCAATAACGGGGATGTAAAAGTTTGATATGCAGTCACAGTGGTATTCAGTTGCATCTGGCTAGACTAGAGTATACCGACATGGTGGTAGAAAGGTTAGAAAACAACAACCCACCCTTTCAGTTAGAGGCTTACCATGTAAGGTTTCGTGTCACCTACTGGGTGGCCTTGTAAAATCCTTCTTGTTTGTTTTGAGGTGTTATTGGCATTGTTCTCCGTATCTTTGTCTTCTATAGGTCCTAAAATTGTCAGGAAAAATAATAAACCTTCATTTTAAACGAATTTATTAGGAATATCTAAACAGTTTCAGGTGGTGTGGCATCTTTGCTCTGCAGCTGTGCTAATTAATTATTTGTTTCCTGAGAGAACCGAACTCACTGCAAGTAGTTAAGCAGCCATTTACTAAATTGAAATTCTAAGTCTTTACGTGGACAGACGAGTTAACGGATAGTTCAAAGCAGATCATTATAAAGACTGTGTAATTAATTACCAGCCTACGAGTACCTTGGCTGTAGATTACTTGTCAATCACTAAGGTAAGAAAATAATCATATTAATAAGTACTAAGTAATTTTACTGTCCCAGTCTTACAACTACAAAACTAGGGTAGCTAGACAGAGACGCATACATAGCTAAAGAACGTACATTTACCTCGGTTTTAGTACTTTCAACTTCAAATAAAAACTTACCAGCCGCAGTCAAGGTCATAAAGGTCATTATTATTAAAAATAACATTTTATAATCCAACTTTTTCAGTATTATGTAATATAAATTTTTTTTCTTTATCAATTTACAAGGCACACACGTGTTCGTTGACTAACATAACAGCCGCCGCACACTAGGCGACTAATATAACAATAACTGACCGAAGTCGATTAACCACTGAAGCCTGCATGCGCCTTTGAAACAGAAATATTTCTAACCACAGAACATATATTTATAACAGAAATATTTATTTTTTTATTATACCTATGACGCCCAAATATTCAAGATAAGAAATAGCCCAATGTATAACAAAATAAAATCATATCCGTTTTTTTAACTGCCAATTCATTAAAGAAGTATCAGTAAGAGACTTCTTATTTCATATTCTGCACTATGGTCAGCAATTTTAGACCAGCAATATGGTAGAATTGTTATTTTTATGCCACTGTTGGACAGAAGTCTCTACCTCCGGCTAAAATATTTCATTCAATAGGTAATCCTATCCGTTTTAAAAGTTAGGGAACGTAAATAAAAAATAAAAATATTGAAACCCTTTTTAATTGTAGAATTTTAACTTGCGCTGTTTACGCTATGTTTAAGTTCCTTATCTATAATAAATACAAATTGTTAAGGATTGCGGCTCTGCTTGTGCTGAACCTTAAAAGCTAATGTACCTTATAACTATTCACCCTATTTCCAAGTAGTTAGAATACATTCAAGACAAATCGGTTGAGTTATTTAGCCGGAAAAGTGAATACAGACAGACCTGCAATCTATCTAGATATTTTAGTTTATATTTTCTTTAGACTTACTCGTAATAATGTCTTAACTATGCTATTAGTTTTCTAGTGACTTAAGAATTGAGATTAACATTTAAAGTAATAAAATGGTGCCACAAACACAATTTCCAAAATTACTACACTTTAAACCTGCACACAGAGCATACTTTTTTCTTTAACCTTTCCCTTTCACCAATATTTAGTCAAAGTCATCTCATTTGATTAGTCAGCCTTTCTTTGACATACCTACTTACTCAGACCTGCATCAAAGGGGTCAAAAAACATCGACCACATTTTGTAGCCAGCAATAATCTCTTAGTGTGCGGCGTCACTGTTACGCAATTCAATAACATGCCTCAATGCGTCTTTAGATAGATTTAAAATGAGGAAAAAGTTATGTTTTCAATCTTGTGATAACGTTTTACTTATTGTTGGGTAAGTACTTCGGTATCTATCTGATTTAATCATGTAAGAGGAGGTTTTGGGTTGTTAATCTTGCCAAAAGCAAGGAAAAATGATTACCTTTTCCTTACTTTAGGCGATTCAAGTATCAGTCTCTATGCAGCGCTATATCCACAAATGGCAATTTAAAATAGTGACTCTTTAAATCTGCAACTAATGTATACAAACTACAAGACTCGGTGATAATACCTCTACGTCATACTAACATTTGTCCCGAGCGGGAATCGAACCCGTGTCACGCAGGACAATTAATAGCCAAGCGTTAAGTATTGTACACTTTGAACGTTACAGATTTCGATAAAAAAAAAACATTTTGATAAGTCTAAAATAGCCATTCCGCCTCGAGAAAGCACGATAATTTATACTCGTACCATCTTGTATGAGTAATTTTCCTGCAGTGGGAAAGTATTTAACCTGTAGAAATACTTTTTTTTTACAATGAAATAAAAAATGTTATGAAGCATTTCAACTACTCACTCCTAGATGGCGTTGTGCTAAGTTGTACTTTTAAAGTTTTAACTATCCAGCACTAGATGGCTTTGCTCGTGATAGCGTGTTTTTCGTAGTAGATTTTTCTTTAGTTTTACAGGAAAAGGGTACTTGTCAAATATAAATGCCAATTTAATCAATTTTTATAAGTTATGAAAATATCTAAGGATGTTTTTCGATATTTCATGCAAAAACTACTTACTAAGCAACTTTATAAATGATTATACAATAGATTTAGATTAAACCCATAGGAAATTATAAGCTATACAAATCGATGTTTTACATCAAAATACTCATAGTATGATAACATCAAGCAATAGTTCACGGGAGTAGAGGAGTAACCAGAGGCTAACTTTAACCTTGTTTAATCCGCGGCCTTCGCAGAGGTTTAAGAAAAAAATAGGCAATCTATTAGTTTAATCTTGTCTAATATATTAAGAGAAAAATTAAATAAAAAAGATATCTTTGCCTATCATTGATATTGTGTAAGCGTAAAGCGCTTGCCACTTTAACCAGGCCTGGCCTTTGAGGCAAGCGTTCGATTTCGGAGAAATACTAAAATAACTTTTACAATATTCGTAGATAGGAATACTACAGTGTTTCTAGGTTAATCTTGTATACTATTTATTATTGGGTACGTTGTACGTAATATCGATAAAGGAGAATATCGTTAGAGAATTAGGATTCGACTGTGATTTGGTCCGCGTGAGAGTATCGCGGACACAGACAATATCGGGGATAATAATTATTTATTATTATTTCAGATTACTACATCCATATTACGTTAGTAGCACTAAAACTATCCATACTAGTCCATACTAATATTATAAATGCGAAAGTAACTCTGTCTGTCTGTCTCTTCTTTACGCCTAAGCCACTGAACCGTTTTGAATGAAATTTGGTACAGATATAGTCTGGGACCCGAGAAAGGACATAGGATAGTTCTCATTCCGGAAATCCCTTGAGAACGGAAACTATTATTCCACGCGAACTACTGAACAGATTTTAATGCCGCTTTCACCAATATTCTTGAGGAAGGTTTAAGTGTACATAACTAAAATAGAGAAAATCCGTCAAATTCAAACATTTTTAACACATATTCACGACCTGCCCAGGTTTACCCTGGGCAGGTCGTAAATATAAATATAATGTGTGATACCAGCCTGCCATCGATACGTTAAGAAGAAGACTGACACATACTCTTTAGTTATAAAATGTATGACTTCAAAATGTCTCATAAAAATCACATAGTTTAAGACATTACTAGAATAATTACTTATTTTAAGAAATTTTGAGAAATACTCTATTAGTATTTATTTTTATACTACTTAAATTATTGTTTGTACTACAATCGATTAATATTTAGGATAATGTAAGTTTTCCAAGAGCCACTGTAGTCAGTGATATTATTTGCATATTAACCCGGCGTCAGCATGGTAGAAAATTGGTACAACCACTGTAGGGTGGGTCATAATGACCCGAATTTTCAACTGTATCTGATTTTTACAATTTCAATATAAACTCATTCCTAAATTAAAATATTACAATGAATATATAACATCTGTAATCTGTCCAATTAACAAACAAGGGTTTTTAACGAAAAACAAATAATTCTTAGAATGTCTAATATGAGATCTTTTAGATATCAAGTGCTGAATTTCAACAGAATCCTTAAATTAATAATTATCAGCGCGTACATTGACATATCCGCCGCATTATGAAATTATTTGCTCAGGGCAGATAAACTTGTTGCAAATAATATGATAGATGTCACAAGATGTTCTATGTTTTTTCGTAAAACATTATTTTACATCGTTTTCAAATACCATGAGTTTTACTATCTGAATTTTCTTTAATATATTCTCTTTTTTTCCCTTCGCAGTTGCTTTTCTCCAATATTGCCAAAATTCGCTGCCTTTCAAGTTCTTCTCGGTTTTTTATGTGAGATTAACCTCAGAATAACCTAATAAATAAAACACAAAGTTCGTACAAAGAAAATAAAAGAATAAAACTAATAATTAAAATAATATTCTTTGGTACAAAATGGTTACATCGTGTGTAACCATAGTGTTGGGTCATTTCTACCTTTTCGCTGTTGGATCGCGCCTAACTCTCCGAGCAACCGCCCACTGGCTGCATAGACACAAGAAACATAGAAGGCAAGGTCTTAACTGCAGCTACTAAGAAGTTTAGCAACGTAATATTCTTATTACTATTAATGCTACCCGCATTTAAAAATATCACGCGTCATAATGACCCAACCTGGCAGACGTCGGGTTAAAAATAGTGAACTGACTGACACACTCACAATTAATTTGTTGTATTTCTCCTTGAATTTATTTGTATCTCTCTCCACTTTTGTATATATAGTATGTAGGTATATATTTATATATATACTAGGTTTTGCCCGCGACTTCGTCCGCGTGGAATAATAGTTCCCGTTTCCGGGGGATTTCCGGGATGAAAACTATATCCTATGTCCTTTCTCGGGTAACAGACTATGTCTGTACCAAATTTCATTCAAAATTGGTTTAGTAGTTTAGGCGTGAAGAAGAGACAGACAGACAGACAGACTGGTAGAGTTACTTTCGCATTTATAATATTAGTACGGATTAACTGTGGAACTATCTTGAGCGTACACAAAAAGATTATTGGGATTGTATAAGCGTGAAAGAGCTACATTGACCATGGTAAAAGCATCCAAAACATATCCAATGGCGTTTTTTTTATGGATAGGAAATCATCAAATGACTTCTCCTGCCCCTGAAGAGGGAAGGAGGGTCAGACTTTTACTGACTAAAATCCAATAATATCCCTTCGGTTACCATATATTCCGGGGCCGCGGTAACTATTAGAAGCATCGACATGCCGTCGACACGGGTCTGGTCCTAGTCGGGCGGCGAGCTACCTACCGCTCGCCTTCCGCAGGCTCACGCCTCCGGTGGCCATCATCTTGTGACTCTCGACAACTAAGCCTGGGTCTCTGTCCGGGGCGTGAAGCTTGACGCTGCCTCACGCGCCCCACCACTTTCGTCTCCAGCGTGTCTGCTTCGCAGGAGGCGACGGCTTCCTATTCAGTCTCGCCCCGAAGCATGGCCTGAACCAGCGCCGATCGCCTCTGCAACGACACGGTGGTGGTTCGCCCAAGCGGGGCCTACCTCCACCGTATGCTTCACCGTGTCACGCAGGCGTCACTTCCGCCCGAATCCGACATAGGAACCTCCCGAAATATCCGTGTGCGGTGAGGAGGATCATCATCTCCCTAGCCTTTTCCCAACTATGTTGGGGTCGGCTTACAGCCGAACCGGATTCAGCTGAATACCAGTGTTTTACGTGAAGCGTCTGTCTATCAGACCTCCACAACCCAGTAACTGGGCGACGATACCCTTTGGTTCGACTGGTCAGACTTTCTGGCTTCTGAATACCCCTAGCGTCAAAGTTCTACGAATGACAACCGGGGCTTAACATGCTTTCCGAGGCACGGGACGTCAGTGATGTCCAAGATAAACTATAGAATGTGCATGTGAATTGAAAAAGTCACATTGGTACTTGCCCGGATTCGACCCAGTAACCTCTTACACTCGCCTTTATGACGATCCAGATGTGTTATTCTGATGTATAAGCTACGAATATCTTAATCTCAATATTCTTTATTGTACACCAATAGGACAAAAACAGTAAAGGACAATACAAACAAATATGCAAGAGTACAATAGGCGCCAGGCGGCCTTTTTTCGCTAAAAAGCAGTTTCTATTACACACTATCATTTCTATTGCTTGCTGCGGAGTAATTATAAAACTGTGAATATCTTCAAAGGTATTTTTTTTTCGCACAATGAAAATTGCGCTAGGGGCATTTTGCGTTTTAGTAATTTTATATTATCTCCGGAACTATATGACCAATTGACATACTGTAAATGGCAAATCTTATCTGTATGATGTCCTTGTGATATTGAAATAATTTATTGTCATAAGAATTAATATTTTGTTGCTCAAATAATCAACCAAACGTAAGTATGCCGAAAAATATTTTTTTTAATGCAATAAATGAAGTATAAAAGATAAAATATAAAAGATAGAGATATGGTATCACGGACTTTTTTGTAGAAATAATTAAGACAAACCAAGTTGCCATACATTGTTTTTAATTTTAAGCAACTGTTTAGGCAGCGCACGCAAATAATTCTGTTTTATGAGGTATTTTTTTCCGACTTGCTAGACAAAAGTTGCGATAGCTCGGTTAATATACATGTTATAAAAATAATTTATAACCTATAGCACTCAGGAATAATGTAGCTTTCTGCCAGTGGAAAAATTTTTGGAATTGGTTCATTAGTTCCAGAGATTACCCCAAACATACAAACTTACAAACATACAAACTTACAAACTTACAAACTTACAAATTTTACCTCTTTATAATATTAGTATAGATGTATTTAAGTATTGTATTATTAAGTATGTTTTAGTCCTGTTACTTTTATGTTTTTTTTTGCACCTACTATGTTTTTGTCTCTGCATCACCATATGGTAGACTGGTAGAAAATGCCAAAGGCATTAAGTCCGCCACTGTACGGTGTTCGTACATATAGTTTAAATAAATAAATTAATTAATTAATCTTAGAGCAACATATTCAAGACACAGTGCTTTAAAAACCTCTAAGGCTTGGGTTTTCGAAATAGTCCTGTTTAGTAAAGCAACTATACCGACAGAGTCCCATGGTCCCATGGCAGTGGGATCCCATCCGATTTGCTTCCCAAAGGGTCGCTTCGGGACATCCTTCTTTGTAAACCTGTGTGCTTTTAACTGACTATGAAAGGACTAGGTTCTCGGTTTGATGCGTAAGTACGTTCCTAGGTTTGGTTAGTTCGTAGTACGAAACCTAACCAAACCTAGGAACGTACTTACGTATCAAACCGAGAACCTCGTAGTACATGGTTTCAGCATGGTCCCATCAGTGTTGACCATTCATATCTAACAAGCTAAGGTCCTTCGAAACTGACACTTTCTTGTTATGCCACTAGTTATGATCAAAAACTAGAGAGTCCATAATCATTTGAAGTACTTTCTCCCTCTCTTCGTAACCTAGTCTGAATTTACTTTGTGTTCGACCGTCACTTTTTCTTTTCCATTTTCGCCTGTCATGCTATCACTTACTTCTTTTTCTTTAAATTATTCTTCAAATACTTCATCCAACTTTTCTAAAATCTTCATCTCTCTCTCCGTTCAATTCGTACTAATATTATGAATGCGAAAGTAACTCTGTCTGTCTATCTTTCTGTCAGTCTGTCTGTCTGTCTCTTCTTCACGCTTAAACTACTGAACCGATTTGAATGAAATTTGGTTCAGATATAGTATGGGACCCGAAAAAGGACATAGGATAGTTTTCATCCCGGAAATTCCCCGGGAACGGGAACTATTATTCCACGCGGACGAAGTCGCGGGTAAAAGCTAGTCATCCATAAAGGAACCCCCTCAATAATACTTTTTACCTTATGTTACATAATAACTGTGAACGGGTACAATTCACCCTTCCCGAAATGTCAAAAACAGATCAATAATGGCGGCCAAACGAAGGAGTTCATCATGCTATTTCGCTTGGACAGTATAGTGAATGAGCAAAAGGACAATAAACGGCGGTGGTCTTTATTTTCAATTTATGTCATAAATTAATCATTAATAAAACATTCATGCCTCGAGTACAGTGTATTGGAATAATCATCGTACTAGGAAAAAAATACTATGTGATTATGAATTTATGATGTTGTATTTAGACAAAGAATTATCATTGACTCATGAGCCATTTTTTGACTGCTTCCTTTCATCGCGTTTCCAACTACTTTTCAAAGACTTTAATTATAACTAATTCATACTTACTATGCTTCTAGTCATAGCGTAAAGATATATTTACGGCCGACTGATATATTTTATGTTTTCTTAAACAAAAGAACTATTTTTTATTAGATTACTATAGGTTTTTGTGATAAAAGTAAATTATATCTGTAGCTCTACCATGAGTTTACATCAATAAATTCGCTAGCGTCTCCGTAAATAAATTGTATGAAATGTTGCAAAGCGCCCCTAGCGGTCACAGATAGAATTGACAGTGACATATTGGGAATCATAATTAAAAAACCACTAAATCCTTAAAGTAGTTCACTAACAGCCAACCTTACTATTTAGTCGGATTATTGACTGTCATATCATTTTTACGCCTACGGTAGCGAGTAAGTTTTCGATAACAACTCATGGTAGGGCTACAGGTCCTTCATATTTATTTACTTTGATGGCTGTACATATTCTCAACTTACAATTGGTCTTGTGAGTAAATTAATAATTGATTTTTATAAGAACATTTCAAGGTAGTTAACACTACATAAAAACAAAAAAATATTACTCAAAAACCATCCCCAAAACAAACAGGCATAACTCAAATATTTGTGGAATTGCAAATTCAATACACATTCCATTACGTCATTCCTTTTTCCGTGATCAACAATAACAGCAAAAGGAATAAGCATTCCCGTATCATACAAAACCATAATCTTACACCCTTTACCACTCCAGCTGTCGGATACAATACTATAAAGTAGCTATCTTCAGCAATACATTATCCTTACTTATCTATGGCCATAACATGAAACTTGGGATCTATTTTATTATAAAGTGCATTGTCTACTATAGAGGAGGTCGGTCGACCGCCGAACGTAAATAATTTAACTGTCTTAAAAGATTCAAAAATAGTTTCCTAACATTGCCCCCCTTAATATGTACACCATTTGTCAGGCCATAACTGGATTTAAACGACGCGTTACAAGAAAAAGGCCACGCCCTCTGACAGAAATATAGCCCGCCCACTCTAACGCACCGAAAGGTATCGCCTAAGTTTCTATCTGTCTCTATCGCACGAATATTCTTGGTGGTATTTACCTTGTTACAAGACCGCTAAAAATGTGTCAAAGACCAACACTCGCTGAAAGCTTTTAATTCTTATGCGGATGCGCTTAAAGTCGAGTATGCTTTGTTAATGGTATCATGGGGGGACTCAATTGAAGCGAGACGATCCACGAAAGGGACGCAGCGAATCGTTCTGTTTAAGTTAGTGAGTCCAAACGAGTTTTTATGTTTGGAAATCGTATTAAGCTTTTGTTGGAAACTGTTCCACTCAACGGGCATAGTTGAGGCGTTTGTGCGGTCAAACTATCGCGTTTGAATTTCGAAAAGCGGTGGGGATACTGCTGATTGGCTCGTTTTGGCCGATACACTGTGTAACGATTCGGTCGCGTGCGGTCGAGCGTAGCGCGCCAACTGAGCTTTTTCAAATAAGAAACTCGAGTTCGTATGTTCCATTCTTATTTCGGATTTCAAATAGCATTAGTCTATTAAATTGTGTTTCTTAAAAAAATGTTTTGCGCCCAAAATTATCGGTGAAGACTAAAATCTAGTGTCAGTGTTTTGATAAACAGTTAAAAAAACTTAGTAAATAATGTCGTCGGTGCACTCTGATGATGACCAAGAGGAGATCAACGTGGACTCTGACAGCAGGCTATCGGGCCATTGCGACCGAAGCATAGCCTCGGAAGACCGCGACTCGGAACACAGTTACCACGACAGATATCATGATTCACCGAACGAGCACATGACTGACACCCAACCGAGGGTGAACTTACCTTTCAGCATATCTCGGCTTTTAGGGAAACAATTCGAGGATATAGATAAGCGTCGAAATTCCGGGGAAAGTGATGACAGAAGTGATCAAGACACTGAATCAGAGAGTGCTAAAGACGAGGGGAAGGACAATTCTGGTTTGCCTTTGAACTTTTCACATACGCCAGGTTTATATCCAAATTCTGGACTGTTGTTGAGACCTGGGCTGGGTATCGGTGGTGGGTATGGGTTCTCGAGTAACCCTGGGGTGGTCAGAGTGCCTGCTCATAGGGCGTTGGGCGCGCTGGGTGCTTGGGGTGTCACCATGGATCCGATGCGGCAGGCAGCGGCCGCGGCATTTGCACATCAAATTGTTAAGGATAGATTAAACGGTAAGCTATTTTTGAATGCAGTTTTAAATCTTGTTTTCTTTTTTCATGACATATCTCAATTTAAAAATCGAACGGCCGAAATCGCGGATGCACCTTGAGCAAGAGTGATGAACTGATGAATAATGCTTGCGTCTTCTCTGTATGAGAAGAAACCTTTGCCCTTTTACTGCGGCATTGTGCTAATATTATTATTTGTTTAAATTAACAGTGTGCCTTTGTAACTTTATTCTGTAAACATTTTAATTAAGGTGTCGTTATTCAAGTGAAAATTGATAGCAAAGTTTTTGCTATAAATTTTTATCTTATCAAAGTATAAAATGTCCTAAGCATGGAGCTATTAAGGCCCTACGGTATATAATTAAAGCTACATTAACGTTGATTAACCGGAACGAGTCATTTAATTATAGGCAAAGTTGCATCAAATGTCAGATCAGTTAAAAGGGTTAATGAGACTGACTGGAATATATTAAAAACATTTTCTGCAGTAATGGTATAAGTTGTATTAAATAGTAAGTTCTTAATTAATTACTATAATGCTTGTTTTTATTGTCGATCATTAATATTGACCTCTATCTTTTAATTACTGCCGCAAGTTTAACTATTACTTTACTTAGTTCTTATCTTAACTAGTGCGGCTAAAAATGAGTATGTATTTCTTTAATGAATTTATGACTTAGGTATAAACAGGTGTAAGTTATATGCCTTTATTTATTAACCCTTTATTTCTTTTTAAAAGTCAACAGCTCACTGACCAAACCTTTCGTGTTCTTCAACCAAACAAAATCTAAAATACCCAAAAAAAAAAACAAATACGCATCGAAAATTGTACCATTTGGGACGACTTTTTCCTTCTTTGTTTTTATAAAAAAGGGTCCGAATCGGGTGCCAACGTCCTTTGAGCCAATTACCCTCGCGTGCGAACCGATGACACACCTAGACAACTATTTCTTTTTCCCTTTTTTTGGTTCTTCGAACGTCAAGGCGAGATTGAAGGCGCCCCGTTCTGTAATTTGTCGCGTCGGCCGCCGGTTAGGTTGGGGACACTGCTTTTTTTTGTTATGTTACTCATCCTGACAGAAAATTGGTTGTTAAGTTGCACGTTTGGTGTCGAATTGTCGATGTAATTGGAGTCGGGAACTTTTTCTTCTTATTGAACCGGATGCTTTGGCGGTTTGGTTTTTTGGCCGGTACATAGTTTTGGAATTACCTAGAGGAAAAAAAGTTTTTCTTTTTCAATATTTAATTACTGATTATTAAGTATATGATTAGTAGGTTGCAGCATTAAAAAAATAAAAGGCTTAAAAACAAAAAATCATGTCGACTTCTCTGCATGCAAAACTTAACAAAAAATAATCTATTCTTAAAAGTAAATGCGGCTGTTTTGAGCCGAGTAGATTGTCCGCCGCACCCAGGACGGGAGCAGTCATTGGATGATTTCTCACTCACCAAAAAAAAAAAAGCCGTGTAGATTGTGGGAAAAACTCCAGTAACTGATAAAACCAGAGCTAGAACACCACTTTCATTTTTTTCACCTCATCCTGGTCGATTCGCTCAAAATAACGCAAAAAAATCTCCACAAACCGACGCGTGGACCCTTGTTTTTGCGACCACCGGGAAAGAGGAAGCAATTACAGAGTCACAAACTATATAATTGAGACAATGGCTACTCAGAATCCTTAGATCCGTACGTGCATCGGAAATACTTAAGAAGTGACGAAAAAAAATTTCGTCATCGGCGGCGCCAATGAGTTTTTTTTTATTACACTATTAAAGTTTTTAGCTCTTTTTATAACACTGAAACACTTTTGTCGATACACCGTTTTGGTCGTTAAACGAAGATTAACATAATCTTTGATTAACTGTTTAGGTAAATAGTTTGCGGTTGATCAGTGATCTAGATTAACATTTGAAAGTTAAAAGTTAGCTATTTTCTGTCTTCTGAAGTTGTTAAAGAGTTTAAATTGGAGTGGTAAAAATTAAGTAGGATGGTAATTAAAACTATAAAATGATATAGTATTAAGTGTTAAAAGCTTTACTTGATTAGAATAATAAGGTATGTTAGCTTTTTTAAAAATAAGATAAATATTCAAAGCTGTATTTTTTTAATATTAATTTGCACGATTTTCGATATTCTATACAGAATCGTCAAGTTTATGAAATGTTTTTAATACTCATGCAACAGTATTATATAAAATTATTGCAATCAAGCTCTAAGCTTGATTTTTTTTTTGGTGAGTGGGAAATCATCCAATGACTGCTCCCGTCCTGGGTGCGGCGTGTCAGACTCTTACTGACTAAAACCCACTCATGTTCCTTCGATTGCCTTTTATGTTCCAGGGTTACGGTAACTATTATAAACATTCCGCAACGGCTCTAAGCTTGATTCACGACTTAATTAACGTTGATAAAAATCTTTCTTTTTTCCCAACTATTTCAGGGTCGGCTTCCAGTCTTACCAAACGAGCTGAATACCAGTGTTTTAGATGAAGCGACTACTTATCAGATCTCCATAATCCACTGGGTGGCATTTAATTGGACCGAATGTCTAACATTCTGGCTTCTGACTACCCGTAACTACTGTCAAAGATTTACGAATGACAATTGAGACCAACAGCTTTTGGTGTTTCCCGAGGCACAGGATACCAATGATGTTCTTATCACTTAAACATCTAAGTATTATAAAATATCAGTCTATTATTGCCCACTGTTAGGTAAAGGCCTCATGCAGGCAAGAGTATTAATCACCACGCTTACTCGAAATGGTTTGGTGATTTTGGATTTACATAAATTTTTGAATCCAGGTCTTCTCATGGAATGTTTTCCTTCACCGCAGTCAGATGTTTGTTTTCAGATGGCACGAATTAAAAATCACACTGGCCCGGTTTAAGACTAGCAATTCTCATTAAATTAAATTAAAGTAAAAGTATTAAGTCTATCAGAAAACATGACTTCCAAAAGACTCAGGTTTACTTTGATAATACACGGTTTTCAAATATTGTAGATACTTTTAAATAACTCATAGTTACAAGTTTTCCATAAATGTCGGCAATATTTTCTCCGTAAATGCCTCAAAGCTGTAGGTATGATTATGACATCGTAATGTGCTCAACAAAGTTGCTGATAGTTGTATAACCGAGTCATTTGAAGCGTGTCGCTCGGATCTGTTTCCGTCGATTAGTGGTTATTGCGTTTTGCTTTCCGGCGCCGACGGCGGCGCATGGTGACACAGGTTTTCTTTTTTAAATGATTTTCTTTTAATTAGACTTTAATGGCAGTTTGTGTCAATGAATTTTAATATTTTTTAACCGACTTCAAAAAAAAAAAGCAGGTTCTCTGTTCGACCTGTATGTATGTATGTATGTATGTTTGTCCGCGATTATCTCGCGTTTGGCTGAACCGATTTTGATGCGGTTTTCATCAAAGTGTTTGTTACATTCTTGGGAAGGTTTTAGTATATAACACTAATGGATATCCCGTGACGTTGCCCGCATAGATCGCGTTTTGCTTTCTTGGATTGTAGATTTTCAAAGACGATTGTATGTTTGACCGCGATTATCTCGCGTTTAGCTATACCGATTTCGATGCGGTTTTCAGAAAAGTCTTTGCAACATTCTGTGGAAGGTTTTAGTATATAACACTAATGGATATCCTGTGACGTTGCGCGCATAGTGCCGTTTTCATTTTATAAGATTATAAGTTTATTTTGAGAGCTACCCTAAAACGTAGTCTCTGAGACTCTAACTAAAAAGTAAAAAAAAAAATAAAAAGCTTTTTTAAAAAAAAGATAACCGACTTCAAAAACTAAAAGCTCAAAAATAACTATTTCGGAAGTCGGTGGCTTCTCTTCTGCCGGTCGATTTGTGTTGCCACCGACTTCCGAAATAGTTATTTTTGAGCTTTTAGTTTTTGAAGTCGGTTATCTTTTTTTTATTTAAAAAAGCTTTTTTCTTGATGAATTAAAATGTGTAATCCTTTATTTTACATTCTCTAATGCTCAAAGCTGAGCAAAGACCTCTGAATATTTATCTAGTTATCAACTAAGTCTTCCGTTAAGCAACTGTTATTCATCGGGACTGCTCATAAATATACTAAACTAGCTTTTGCCCGCGACTTCGTCCGCGTGGATTAATAGTTCCCGTTCCCGGAAGATTTCCGGGATGAAAACTATCCTATGTCCTTTCTCGGGTCCCGGACTACATATATCTGTACCAAATTTCAATCAAATCGGTTTAGTGGTTTAGGCGTGAAGAAGAGACAGACAGACAGACTGACAGAGTTACTTTCGCATTTATAATATTAGTACGGATTGTTATTGCCAAGTTACCAGCTGTTCCCGCTTTTTAACCCTTGTTATATTTTTGATTATTGCTCCGCTTCTGTAGGTTATTCTGATGTATAACCTACATTATTTTATATACAATATTATATGTTATATGGTTATTTGATGAAACTTTACAATAACATAGCTCATTTTTGTTAAATTTCATCAAAATCCGTTCAATAGTTTTAGCGGGTAAGAGTAACAAACATCAACACACAAATAAAAACTTTCACGTTTATAATATAGTAGGATTATGCGATCTTAGTTGATTGTCAACCATTCAGAAAATCAGCCAGTAATTTACATACAACATCTCAAAACGCTCTAACATTACCAAAATACCACTACCCACCTAAAAACAATTGCGCAACGGTGCTTCACCGGTTATTCAACGGCATCGTTCGAAAAACAAAAAAATACAAATTCTTTTTTTACCATAAGCAACAACCTTAGTTGATTGTCAACCGTTTAGAAAGGCAGCCAGTTACTTTAACAAAAACGGTGATCGCTTTGCGAAATCAATAGAGAGTGTAATAAGACTCACCGCGATCTTTTTAAATTGTTACCTTCTATTTCCGCTAGAGGTCTCATTATTTTACCGCACAATTTTACCTAATCCAACTTTTTGCGTCTATTACTATTAGTGACCATAGAGCTGTTTTATTATACTTTTTTTTCATTTTCGCCAACCGTTAAGCCTTTCCTGCAATGGTTTAGGTTTTTTTTAGGAAGTGGTGAAAATTGTTGTCTGTGGAAATTTGGAGTTTTAGTCTGTGGAATTAAGTTTTCAGCTAGTTAGTTTCTTGCCCATTTTTATTCATATAAAAATACTGCCTTCTAAATAAAGCAACTACGTTTATTAGGTCTTTTAAGTGAAGTGTGAATGGAGTCTGTTTAAAATAATTAATTTAATATAATCTTTAGCGCAGACTACCTTATCTTACCTTTATCAAAAAAGATTATGACCTGACTCTATCACGGAATACCGTAGTTTGAAATGTTGACTTACTAGTGTGTTCATGATACATCAAGTTAAATACTTTCAATTCATTTATTTAATTCAAACTTTATAACAAGGCGTTCAAACTGTTTATTTCTAAGCGGCACAGCCCGACCACAGAAAACCTCGACTGATGGCAACCAGATTTCTAGATTTAATGGTATACTTATTGGTCTTCGCGACGTTCGACGGTACGGCAGACGAATTTGCAAGGGGAACATAGCTAGACAAAGTTTTACTTTTCTATCTCAACCGTTTGAACGATAAGCCGAAAACGTACAGACTGACAAGACGAAACCATACGGGTTCCTTTTAAACCATTTTCGTACGAAACCTTTAAAATAATAATAAATGAAAACCGGCCAAGTTCGAGTAGGACTCGCGCAAGAAGGGTTCCGTACTATCATCTCAAAAAAATACGAAAAAACACGTTTATGGTATACCGCCGTTAATATTTTATTTTTGTTATTTTTTAGTATTTGTTGTTATAGCGGCAAAAATTTTAGCTTTCTAGCTATCACGGTTTATGAGATACAGCCTGGAGACAGACAGACAGACAGCGGAGGCTTAGTAATAGGGTCCCGTTTTACCTTCTGGATACTGAACTCTAAAAAGGATCTTGAAGAAAACTAATAAAACTCTAAAACATTTACACTAGTCGAAGTAAATCGTTCATAGAACTGGCTTTATTAATCTTATCTATAAGAGAGATATCTGGTGAGCTTACTCTTAAAATATCAACCCACCGATAGTCTGTAAGACCTGTTACTTGTAACACATCATTTGAAAAGCTGCGAGACCTGTTAGATAAGGTTTAAACGATCAGGGAAAAGAATTACGAAGTTAACTTGTACCTAGGTTAAGGCTATTAAGATTGAGTTAGAAAATCTTGAATGTTTACTGAGATAGTTTTTTTTTGGTGAGTGGGAAATCATCAAATGACTGCTCCCGTCCTGGGTGCGGTGGGAGGGCGTGTCAGACTTTTACTGACTAAAACCCACTCATGTTCCTTCGGTTGCCCTTTATGTTCCGGGGTCACGGTAACTATTATAAACATTCCGCAACCCCGGCAGGCGTGGCCCTGTTAGGCCCGTTCTTGTGCTGACTTCTTCTCTTTGAGGCGCGCGTGGAACCAAACGCGCCGTGGACGCGGTCCTGATCCCAGCTGTACTGAGATAGATACTTATTTTTACGCTGTAGGTTTTACTTCCTATGATAAGAAGAAAATATGTAACTTGCAAGTTTTATTAATTACTAGCTTTTGCCTACGGCTTCAACCGCGCGCTTCCATCCCTTATGTTACACCTTTTGGATTGGAATATCCAAAAATCCTTTGTTTGTGATACTTACTCTTTACAAAGAATATTTTCCCCAAGTTTCATGTCCCTAGGACCAACGGTTTGGGCTGTGCGTTTATATATCAACAGTCAGTCAATTACTCAGGGAACTTACCATATAATTTATACTAGCTTTTGCCCGCGACTTCGTCCGCGTGGAATAGCTCCCGTTCCCGGGGGATTTCCGGAATGAAAACTATCCTATGTCCTTTTTCGGGTCCCAGACTATATCGATACCAAATTTCATTCAAATCGGTCTAGTGGTTTAGGCGTGAAGAAGAGACAGACAGACAGACAGACAGAGTTACTTTCGCATTAATAATATTAGTATGGATATTGAGATTTTGTTTTCCTAAAACTGTGATAATAACCAGCGTAAAATTTCCAAACAGCTGGGCAAAAACCTCTTCTGATACGGAGAAGGGATTGACTACCACTTTTGTTAAAGGTGATTACCGTCATCAGATTTGTATTAGAGGTTCAGATCTCATCGCGTTCTATTTCACCGATATCAGTGACGTTAAAGATAAACTTAGGAAGTATTATATGAATTTAAATTGTACTTACTGTGTACTTAAATACACTGCAACTAGGCCAAAATGATATTACAAAACCCTAATGAAATTTCTAGCAATAATATTTCAAAGTCAGACTTAAAATCTCCATACTAAAGACATCAACGATCGTTCTGTGCTTTTAACTTTAGGCCTAGAACACTACCCTTGTAAGTACAATATAAAAGTGCGCTGAATAATTTTTAACTTCAAAAATGGTGGAAATTCTGTGTTCATTTGTTTGTTTTAAGGACCGATTTTAACATTTTTCTTTATTTTCAATATTCATGTTTTATAGGACAAGTAACAATGTAACATTAAATTTAGTGGAGCACATTAAAATAATCCTTGGAAAGTAAGTATACCTTTTCCACTTCCTATTCCAAAAAAAAACTGCCATTCTAAGGTGTCGTAGATAGTGACTCTAGGTTAAAATTGCATTTAACGCAGTTCCCGAAAGCATCTAACACGCTTCTCAAAATAAGAAGAAACGCTGTTCACATTAAAGTTAATGCGCTTTTCAACATGAGAAAATAACGTACTTCTCTAATTGAAAAATGCGTAGATTTTTTTACCAAAATTAGATTAATTAAAATGAACCGTTTGATAATACCGCCTCTTTAAACCTTCGAACACACATGATTCGAGACACAATAGAAAGAAATTAGTAACGCGATAGCTGGCTGTCACTTGGTCGATGTCAGGTTAATTCTTCTATGTGAAAGAGCTTTAAGACGGGTGCAATGCCAAAACAAAACGCAACCGCCCTTGAGAACTACGAAAGCATAGAACCTCGATGATTCAGATCCTAAATTCCTAGATTTAACCGTCGGACACTAACCACAGGCTAACCTTACAAACTCCTAAACATTAATTCATAATAATTTTGCCCAGTATTCTGTCTGCACGAATTTACTTCATTGCATTATTTTTAAATTGGGCCAAGGCATCAAAAGTAATTGTTATGATGATGGGATAATCATTCGTCATTATTTTATAAGATTATATAAGTAACTAGTTACTTGGAATCGTGAGAATGAGGTTTTTAAGACAACGTTTATTTTTTAATAATAATAATAGCAGCCTCTTTTAATAATAATACTGTGCAAAGACAATGGTGCCGATTCCTTTGGTCACAAACTAGACTAAGTTAAATGCCTCTTTCTCTTTTCATTTCTTAAAGAAAAGGACAGAAGATACAATTTAGTTTAATCCTGTCAAATTAGACAGCGCCGGAAGAAAATTGACGTATATTTAGACGCCATGTTTTTAAAACGTGTCTAAATTATCTATGGAGTGTCTAAATTTGACTGGACTTAACTAATATTTTATCTTCTGTCCTTTTCTTAATTAAATGGAAAGAGAAAGATGCACTTAACTTAAATTCACAAACTATGAACAAGAGAATCGGCACCATTGTTTGTCTTTGCACCATCTAAAACAGAGAAAATACGATCGTTGATTCGATTTCAGACTTTTATTAATATAAAAAAAACCTTTTTATAATATTTCTATTTTATTTTAGTGAAATAAGAAAAACGTTATTTATTTTTGTCAAATAATCACTCCCGTCGAAATAAGTGGAACAATTGTCTATTTATACTCAACTAGCAAACCTGGCGAACTCCGTTTCGCCACCAGATGGCTTCGTTTTATGTAACATTTCGTTTGGTGATTAGATGAAGAAAAAATTTTTTTTTCTTTGTTATAAACCTCACGGAGCCCGAGACCTTTCCAACGAATGCAAAACCGTGGAAATCGGTCCGTGCGTTCTGGAGTTATAGCGTCAGGAAGGAAAACCCGACTTTTTTTTATATAGTAGATAGAGTATATTTAATATCTATTTATTGTATGTCATTTTACATTATTTTTGGCATTGGTGACAAAAAATCGTAAAGAAACTTGGTCTTCTTTTTAGTGTATCTTAAATCACAAATCAACATTAAGCAAGCGTTGTGTAAAAATTTTACTAATGCGTGACGTCATGCGAAACTTTTTAGCACTATCATCGTCATTGTTTGTATACGAGAACAAAAAAAAACGTCCAAAATTTTTTGATAATCTAACTGATAGAATAACTCTTTTTTTGTCGTCTCTCCTATGACTACCAGAAGTCTACTTGTTCGGCTACTCCCAACCCAACGGTAACTAAACAGCTTACTACATTTTAAATACAGTTTTATCTCGATATCAAAGAACTAAAGATAAATAAATACTTATCAGAGCATTAAAATATAATAAAACTTTAGATAAGTGGATGTTTTGAGTGTTAGTCAGTGTTTTTAGTTTTATAGCTGTGTTTATTACTTAATTTTAATTGTGTTAGATATTGTCGCGGCTGTATTGAGACTTTGTTCCAGTTTATTTATTTTTAAATAGTGTTTTAATTTAAAATGTTGTAGCTATGAGTGATTTTAATAATAAAGTTAGCATGTTTTTTAAATCCGTACTAATATTATAAATGCGAAAGTAACTCTGTCTGTCTGTCTCTTCTTCACGCCTAAACTACTGAACCGATTTAAATGAAATTTGGTACAGTCTGGGACCGGAGAAAGGACATAGGATAGTTTTCATCGTGGAAATCTCCCGGGAACGAGAACTATTATTCCACGCGGACGAAGTCGTGGGCAAAAGCTAGTTGATAATAAAATATATTATTATATTGCCGCTAGATACTATCGCTTTAACCCTCACTGATATCTGCAACTCAACTGCCTTAACAATTAGCGTCATAAGATTTTTTAAGTTAAATGTGTCGTTAATAATAAAGAAATATGTGGAGCGCACAATCGTACATATGTATTTTTTTCTAGCTGTCTTCTGCGGTTTCACCTAAATTTTTGGTTACTATTCCGCTCCCGGAGGTTGTAAGGCGATGCTTTAAAGCCTTCCTCAATAAATGCGCATTTCAACAAACATATCTAATATTAATTTAAATCGGATAGTTTCTGAGATTAGCGTGATCAATAATAGAAGCAAACTCTTAAGATTCATAGATTAAATTAGTAACCACTGAAGAGTTTCATTATCCACCTCATGACTCCATCATCAGGCTAAATTGATATTATTATAATTTTGTATTGCCACCGGAACTTGTGCCCTGTGTGCAAAGCTTCATAAGAATGGGTTGCGGAATGTTTATAATAGTTACCGTGACCCCGGATCATAAAGGGCAACCAAAGGAACATGAGTGGGTTTTAGAGCTTCATAAGAATCTATTTTATTTATAGATATCTATCTATCTACTAACTATCCAATTGTTTTTATTTATTCAGCTTCATTCAGTTATGAAAGTACCCATCTGCACTTACCGCAGCTGTCACCAAAATTTTATTTCGTCGTCACTCCGCACCAATTTTATCGCACCATTCTTACCTTTCAAACGTGCCACAAAATCATCGATACACTAATACACATGTCTAACATCCCCCAACCTCCCCTCGAAAGCCTCTTCGCCCGCATTTCCCGCGGGGAGACGCGGGATCGTTGGCGTTATGAAAATTTGACGTCAACCAATATGCGATGATATGTTCAGGGGTTATGCTTCGTATATTATTTTACATGTGTGAAATTGCCCGACCTCCCCTCGCGGGTGAGATGGGATTTTCTTAATCGGATGGTTTTAGTTTAGTAATTGTGTACGGTGTTTAAATTATTGCGGTTGGTGAGGAGTTCTCATAATCCTTTGTTAATTATTAATGGAGGGAGGAACCTTTTCTATACATGTCTCATTTCTCTCTCCCTTTCTCTGTCTATTACCAGCACTTTCTTAGGTTTAAACTTTAAACCCTCGAACACACGTGATTCGAGACACAGAAAAACAATAGCAGCGCAACAGCCGACTGTCGCTTGGTCGTCGAAAGGTCAAATTAAATAAAATTGACAAGTAGCTTTATGATTTTTAAGTGACAATAATACTTTTTAAAAGCAAAGCAAAAGAAGAAATCTAATTAAAAACGTCGTTATGTCTCCGCTGAAATAGAAGAACAGTAAAACTTTTTTTGGCAACGCAATATATTCTGACGCAAAAAAGACTATACAGGACCCATACGCCTTAGTACATATAAGTAAGCCTCAAGTTGATATGTTTTATCGCCAATCCATAACGCGCGATGCTATAAACCCGGTCATATTTCAAATGTGTAAATATATGAGAGCAAACTCCCCGCGCCTCCCCTCGAGACGTGGACCCGAGTACATAAAATATTATATTGCAATTTATATTTTTCGCTTCGGAAAGATTAGAAGAATCCCCGTTTATGTTAAGTGGTATTGCATTTGTTTTATGTGTATGTTTTACGTTACTTTGATCAATCATCGCTATGCTAATTTAACTGGAAACGTTTTTAATATTTAATATATTAAATGGTAAACTGACTTGGATTATCTGACTGGGTGAAATATAGAAAAATAAATATACAGAGCCCAAACTGCGGTCTGATATGTTCTTTGTAGATAGCCATTACTAAAGTGTTTTCGGAAATTCGACCCTCCTCTTGTATAAAATTAATAAAACAATTCAAAACTATGGTGCCTCGCGTAGATCAGCGCTTTCGGTAGTCCAAGAGTTAAAGAAGTCAAATAGTTTATGGGAATTCGACATTCGAAATTCATGCGGCATAGCAGTTTAGCAGAAGCCATCCGTGCCCGCCACAATATTGGGAACTTTACTCTGAAGCAAAATAAGGTAACATTGTTTAAGGTAACAAGGCACTTTTGACCAAAAACTATGGCAATAAAAAGACAATTACTTTTCACAATAACAACAGTTATTGTGAAAAGTAATTGTTTTGACATGTCAGAACATTGTACTTACGAACGCATGGGAAGAGAATGTGGGACGACTTGGTCGGCTTCCTTGAGGATTGGCAAGATGTAGCGTCTTTGCCCAGCAGTGGGACAGTACGGGCTAGTTAATAATAATAATAAATTGAAAAGAGAAAGATACAGAAGACTCAAATGAAGTCAAATGTATGACTGAAATGTCATGTCAACCGTAGTTCCAATTTTAGCCATTATACATATAACTTGGTCCGTCTGTACAGACACTTGTCACTTAAGTTAGTCAGTCACTTGGTCAGAAATTAAGTTTTTAGTCTTGCTAGTTCCAAAAAGGTGATCTATTTGGAGAAAAACATGCATGGAAATAAACTTCATGGAAATATAAAATTTATTAAAGGACGGATTATTATTGCAAACCACAATATCTCAAAAAAGTTTCCCTCTTCGCATCATCAACTCGAAACAGTCACATTTCCTCTCCCAAGATTAAAGTCTAAAATTCCCATACACCGACAAACGGAAGCTAGATTATCCGTAATTAGGCTATGACACGTAACCCCAGTGGTCCAACCGTCGACAGCGTAGACAAAATTTTAATGAGTAAAATGAGCGAGCGTGCGTGTAATCACACCGCCATGCGACAGTCCCAGGAACGTGGGAGCATTTGTCGAGGTATTTCCTTGTGTAACAATGTAGCGAAGTTGAGGAAAAAATAAGGCTGTTATGAAAATTTGTGGTGTTTCTGGTTCTTTGAAGTGTCTAAGAAACGTGGTAATTCTTATTAAACCTTTGGACGCACGTGATTCGAGACATAATAGAAAGACAACAACAAGACCAAGACAAAGACCAAGCGACATGCCGTATGTAGCTTGGTCTTTGTCTTGGACTTGATGTCGCTTGGTCGTTAAAAGGTTAATACGTGGTTTAAATTTAAGAGATCAATGCCTAGCATTCAAATTACTCCTCTATATGTTGTTACGTAACTCTACACGTATAGATTGCGGGCTAAAGCGTTTCTGCATAAGCTGTTACTTGTCACATTAGAATAAATATTTATAGGTATAACAAAAGCTAAACACTACTAATTTATAATAATCGAGAGTGTGAAGTTAATATTGCATATCTTAATGCATTTTAGATAATAACAATATGCATTATGGTTATATTAGGCATGATTTGCATTGGAATTGTAATGTACTTTGAGCAATAATATAATATAACCGTAAAATCAATTTACGCTGATAACATAGAGGTATTTTCCGCAAATATATATAAAATTAGCTAAATTATACCCATCATTGTTTGTGTGTTACGATAACTCATAACTGCATACAATAATATGTTAAAGTTACGATATCTATGCAATATCCTATACTGAATTTGCATTGCACACTGCACAAACAAGCTGTCTCCTGTGGTTTCACTCGCGTTTTTAGTTTTTGCTCAGTTCTTGTAGGTTGTTGCGTGGTGTAATATGTCGCCTTTGTTATTATTTATTAATCAAGCTAACATAGACAAAAGACAATCTGTGTTTTCAGAGATTAGTCCGTTTTAACAATCCAACAAACAAAAAATCTATTTAGCCAGATTTGATCTATAGATAACTTCTTACATTTATTATTGTCTTTAAAAGATTTAAGGTCAAAGAAACAGACTTTTAAATGACTTTTAATCGACATGGTTGGCAAACATAAAATTTAAAACAATTCAACTACACCACGACTACACTAAAAACACAAACCCACTTCCGTGCCAACAGAAAACAACATTCTAAACAACGAACACGTATCGTACACGGATTACGACATACGAACAAATGTACTAAAAACACAACATCATAAAGTCAGCCTTTTGTTCCGGCAAACGGCTGCAACGTTTGAAAATGCAACCTAAACCTGTTCCCCGATTGCATTTCAACCTATGAATTTTCCATGAGGTCGTTCCGTACCCCGTATCCCCGATTCCCGTTCGTTTGGCAACCTAACTAGTGGGAATTGGTATCCGCTTGTTGCGTACAATATGCACGAGATTTTGTCCGCTTATTTTTTCGTTTCGCACCACTGTCCAGTGTAATTGAGAAATGTTTACTCTCGGTGCACATTGTCGGCGCTGCAGTGGATGGTAATTGCATATTTATGACCGCGGCACAAATTGATTTGCAAAAATTGCCGAAAAATTTGCGCTTTTTATTTTTTCCTGCAGCTCAATAGTTACGCAGATGGCATGATCATTTTCATCGGTAAATAATGGACTGTTAATATTTTTCTGCTTGAATTTTTGGTGCACAGTGTGTAACGGCAGAGGCGCGGACAAAACGAGTGTAGGAGTGATGGAGTGACTCCATGTAATCCCCCGTGACGGCTGTGTCCAATTAGGCGTCAGGCATTCGTCTTCCCGTCCTTACTTTTTCACTTCCCTCACTTGGGAGCGGATTTGTAGGAAAATATGAGCGAGAATTTGTCTCACTTTAAGTGAAAGCAACGCTCTGAGGTGTTGTGTATAGCGCTGTATTTACATATACGTCTTGAAAGATTTACGTTCAGAAGATGAAGGAAAACGCTGGATGATTTATTAAGTTGCACATTAATTCTTGGTACTTGAAGTGTACATGTAGGTAGACTTGGTACCTACCCAGAAAGTGGTAAACAGAGTATAAAGCGAGGCCACGAATGAAGAGTATTATTAAACAAATACCTCTCTTAGGTCAATTATGTTAGGTAAACCCTTTGAATCCAATTAACCCTACCCGTGCCAAATTGAAAAGCTCAAATTTAAAATCACATTTAAAATATAAAATTCCAAACACATTTTTCATTTAACAAAACAGTTTCAATAATACGGCATAAATTAATGTGATTCATGCGGACCGGGAACCCACAACGCGGTAGGGTTGAGTTACCCGGTTATATCATAAAGGGTTCGCCCCAGACGGTTAAACCCTTCAAAGTTAATTTGTTTGTTAATTTTTCTCTGCCTTCATAACTGATGTAATTAGGTTTTTCGTTTTATAATTAACGGTTATGATTTTTTATCGTTTTCTCTTGATGAGGAAAGTGTTGAATCTTTTATAGTGATGGTGTTTCTTAATTTTGTTTTGTTTTTTTTTAGGGTTCCGTACCTCAAAAGGTAAAAACGGAACCCTTATAGGATCACTTTGTTGTCCGTCTGTCCGTCCGTCCGTCCGTCTGTCAAGACCCTTTTTCTCAGAAACGCGTCGAGATATCAAGCTGAAATTAATATCACATACTCAGGTCTGCTATCTCTCAAAGCATTGAAAAAATCAAGTTTCTAAATCAACGCAATAAAAAGATACGGCGGTTTATATTGCTTATTTGGACATTTGCAAGGAAACCAAAACCTATAGGGTACTTCCCATTGGCCTAGAATCATGAAATTTGGTAAGAAGCAAGGTCATGTAGCACAAGTAAAGGAAAAACTTCGAAAACCGTAAATTTGTAGTTAGTTCACATCAGGCGTCCGTCTGTCCGTCCGTCTGTCAAGAACCTTTTTCTCAGGAACGCGTCGAGATATCAAGCTGAAACTAATATCACATACTCAAGTCTGCTATGTCCCAAAGCAGTGAAAAAATCAAGTTTCTAAATCAACGCAATAAAAAGATACGGCGGTTTATTTTGCATATTTAGACATATTCAAGGGAATCAAAACTCAAAACCTATAGGGTACTTCCCATTGACCTAGAATCATGAAATTTGGCAAGAAGCAAGGTCATGTAGCACAAGTAAAGGAAAAACTCTGAAAACCGTAAATTTGTAGTTAGTTCACATCCGTTTGTCCTCCCGTTCGTCCGTCTCTCAAGACCCTTTTTCTCAGAAACGCATCAAGATATCAAGCTGAAATTAATATCACATACTCAGGTCTGCTATCTTTCAAAGCAGTGAAAAAATCAAGTTTCTGAATCAACGCAATAAAAAGATACGGCGGTTTATATTGCATATTTAGACATTTTCAAGGGAATCAAAACACAAAACCTATAGGGTACTTCCCATTGACCTAGAATCATGAAATTTGGCAAGAAGCAAGGTCATGTAGCACAAGTAAAGGGAAAACTCCGAAAACCGTAAATTTGTTGTTAGTTCACATCAGGCGTCCGTCTGTCCGTCCGTCTGTCAAGTTCCGTTATCTCAAGAACGCGTCGAGATATCAAGCTGAAATTATTTTCGCATACTCAGATCTGCTATCTCTCAAAGCAGTGAAAAAATTAAGTTTCTAAATCAACGCAATAAAAAGATACGGCGGTTTATATTGCATATTTAGACATTTTCAAGGGAATCAAAACTCAAAACCTATAGGGTACTTCCCATTGACCTAGAATTATAAAATTTAGCAAGAAGCAAGGTCATGTAGCACAAGTAAAGGAAAAACTGTGAAAACCGTAAATTTGTAGTTAGTTCACATCCGTCCGTCATTACGTTCGTCCGTCTGTCAAGACCCTTTTTCTCAGAAACGCGTCAAAATATCAAGCTGAAATTAATATCACATTCTCAGGTCTGCTATCTCTCAAAGCAGTGAAAAAATCAAGTTTTTAAATCAACGCTATAAAAAGATACGGCGGTTTTTATTGCATTTAGACATTTGCGAGGGATTCAAAACCTATAGGGTACTTACCATTGACCAAGAATCATGAAATTGGGCAAGAAGCAAGGTCATGTATCACAAGTAAAAAAAAACTCCGAAAACCGTAAATTTGTAGTTATTTCATAAAAAAAATTAACGGAACCCTCGTTGCGCGAGTCCAACTCGCACTTGACCGGTTTTTTTTCGTTTAAAATGAGGGGAAATTTGCTTGAACGTGATTTAAAAAATGTGTCTACTTATTTTTCTCCACTACCTGATGATCCTCGATCTTTTTCAGATTTTTAAACATTTGTATGCACTAGGAGTAGTGATTCCTATATATACAGGAGTAGTGAATTTATTATAAGTAGATTACTGCTTCGCTCCCGGCCGTCATAGCATAATGCTATAGCCAAAATAACCTTCCTTGACAAATGCTTATTGCAAAGACATTCTTTAAAATCGAACTAGAACCATATTCAAAGAAACAAATCCACTTTTTTTTATTTACTATTTGTCGAGAATTGTAAAAGAAAGCTGCGTCCTTGGACTCTGTAGCAGACGGTATTCTAACGCCTTTATAGCTTGTATACTTATGATAATGTCATTTCTTTGTATATAAACATATACTTGCAAAGCGGGTATGTGATGAAACTATAAAGGAGCCATCTGCGGACATCATCTTATTAATATCATCCTGGCCTTTAAGTATACAAGAACAAGACCAATTAGATTATTTAATTAACTTACCTACTGGCCAATATGTGTGGTTGTATATTTCTCCATCAGTAAAGGAAACATCTTG